>OU744732.1:26484672-28884672 GCA_916613615.1 Steromphala cineraria
GTTCCTCAGGTGAAAAGCGGTGATCTGTTGAGAATGATTACATGTTTTATCATATTATTCATTAGAATACTTAGATACTTATCAAATGCTTTGTTTTAGGTAAGTTAGAGCAAGGATTTCATATAATTCGTTGATAATTTAAATATATTTCATAAGCATCATGCAGATTACAGCAGAGACAAATATTGTGTGAACGGCAATTTTTCTTTTTCTTTAGTCAACATCTAATATACGTAGATTCTCCGACATGTAATATTATTTTGTTTCTGTCTTTGGATTTAACGGAATATCGACAGAACAATAACTTCGATTTGTTAAGATTTGAACGACTTCCTCATCGGCGATCGCATTGGTGTTTCGATGATTTTTATCTTAAATGTTTTGCGATGTTGATGAAATATTAACTTTCAAATATATGAACTCATATGTTGAACTGAGAAAGATTGTTCCAAACGTGTTTTAGGTAACGATTGATTTCTATTTTTACAATATAAAACATTGAAGTAAAATGAATCGTTCAGTAAAATATATTGACTGCTGTAAATTACTTTGGAAATTGTAGTCTTTAAATGAACATTCTTCATTACTGGCTCATGTTTCATGCACCTTTTCTTTATGTAGGATTTATGTACAAATTTGACCAAATAGTAATATTTATTGACAAAATAATCCGATTTTGAAAATTTACTGCACAATAATGATGTGTTATAATGAGTAATAAGAATGGTAAGTAAGAAAAAAAAATTGCGTGTTACCCTTCTTTGTAGCTCTGCTTAAAGAGCTGCTGAGCAATGACATTGTTACTGGAAATATCGCTCAACAAATGTTTCCATTTAGGTATGTATGTAATATAGCGCTTTGTTTGAAGCAGTTGAGAAATAACAAATCCGTTTTAGTTGAAAATAAAGAGATTGGACTCTCAATTTGTAGCCGTTAATATTGTAATTAATTTGTCAAATTTCAGAGGTAATTTACTTTTTGTAAAGTTGTCTTTAATGGTTTGAAGTTGTTTTCAACACCTTTCTCGACCTGCGTCTAATTACTAATCACAACGTGCAACACCACTTGATTCAAACCGTTTTTTGCGTATATTAAAAAAAACTGTATTTCTGAATCATTAAAAAACACAAAGGTAAGTATAATTCTGTAACAACGACATGCAACTGATGGCAAAAAACCGTTGTCAGAAGTACTCAGTAAACAATTCACTACTGTTTGAACATAACAGGTGAAAAACAAGACACCCTCGTTTTTCACATAAGAACAACAACAGTGAATGATATACACTGAAAAAGAGCTTCCGCATGAAATCGTTGCACAGTTGTCACAACATTGCAACACTAAGAATAAAAGAGTTTGCTGTTTTTCAAGCTTCCCCCCAAGAGAAGCCTTTATGCCTATATGATGATACGATAAAAAAAATCCCATAATTCAATTTATGAGTTGTGTCTGATACTGTAATTTCATAAACATTCTCAAAGAGACAGTGCAATTGGGGTATTTATTGTGAAAACGAAATCCATGGGGATTTTTCAGTTTATGCATATAATGCCACTGGTACATGTACATGATCATAACACGAGCATGTTGAATCAGGTTAAAAGGTAACATTTTGGTTGATTATATTAGACAACTTAATAAAGAAGAGCACACAAGATAATTTTGTTTCCACAAAATGTACCCCGATAGGACTGTTTCTTTAAGTTCTTATTTTTTAAGGAACAAATTTGTACACAGAATTGACATCTTTGACGCCTCCGGAATATGATGGTGTTTAGATATGTTTATCGTTATAGTTCATTGATTTTGAAGCAGTCTTACTAATATTTTTGAAAAAGCCATTTACTTTTCAAACTTTACATGCCATTTAATTCGGTCTAAAGTTAAATGGGAAGTACATTTGTAGCACGTTTTTTGATAATTTCATATCATATTTGTTTACTGATAATTGTACGGTAATGCTAAATATATTATTTTGATAGTGTCAAAAATCTCATAACATAAACCAATTATCCATACATGTAGTTAGAGGACAAAATATGAAAATTCATGGGCGGGCATTTTGTGTGAACACCTTGAATTCATTTTGTGGCTAAATTTGACATAATATATCTGAATCAATACTGCTCCCTTTAGTTTAAATGCATTGTCTTTCAATTTGAACAATTAATTTTCATTTTCCTGACATCACCTTATATTACCCTAAAAACGTGTCACTGCCCCTTTAAAAGACATGTTGTATTCTCGTATATATCGTATACTCTATTCCAAAGCGTTGTGTAACTTAAGTTATTTATAATGTTTTGATAATAATGTTTATGAATGACGTCATTGACCACTGACGTTGAATTACAATTCACCCTTATCCTACATGGTATAAAGCATATGAGGAAGACTTCCTTTGCAATTACCAGTACTCTCTCAGAGCACTAAATGTTAATAATTAGGAGGATTACCTGTTAACTGTTCAAACTTAACATGCCATTTAATCGGATCTAAAGATATGCTTTCTTCTGATAAGTTTACTTTCTAGTAGGTCCACACACCAACCATCATGAAGGAATGTCACAACAAAAATGTAATATTTTACCGTATTAGAAATATTAACCGGATGGTAAATTTGTCTGTGGTACAGCTGCGTACCTTACGTTTGGTCAGTTACGTACATGTACGTATTCTAGTGCAAATTTCATATTATTTTGAATGTCCTTAAGGCATCCTAACAACAAAACGGATTATGTTGAAACGTAAGATAGGATTCAGTTTGCGTTAACTTATTCGTATGCCATACCTAATAGATTACAATAACAAGTTTGGCAGGACATTGAATCGATCAGGGGTCAACATTTAGAAGACACTATTTTCTATATTTCTCAAATAAATCCTTCTTTGGTGATCAACAATTATGGATGCAAGTCGTATTTACCTTGTGCACAAAGGCAATATGCTTGTGTTGGTTTTTATCTTACAATGTCTATATTTACAAATATTACCCATCTCTCTATTCAACCATGCAAAATACACGTATCGGCTTCAGCACGAGTGACGAGACGATGCCGGTTTTATGGTTTTATTTTACACATTGAAAATTGGTGATCCTTCATCAGTGGTCCTGGTGTTAGTTTTGATCTCTACACGAAACAAGAAATACTTGATAATTGAACTCAGATACATGACAAGTGAACAAACCTAGGGTAAGCAGTTGTGTTTATTTTTTTGGTTTTTCAGGATGATTTACGGAAAAGTTTAATTGTTTAACAGAATGATATTAAAATAAAATTCTGTAGCACAGCAGGTTATTTTTATCATATAGTGTTCAGGTATATCACAATAAACTTTAAAGGAGCAGTAGCACGTTCTTAGGGGGAATATAGGGTGATGTCAGGAAAATAAAACAAATGGTCCCAATTGAAAGAAAAAGTATCTTAACTAAATGAAGCAGTAATAAATGAAATATGTAATGCAACGTTCAGCCACGCGATTCCTTTTTCTTACACAAAATAAATTAAAGGTGTTCACACAAAATTGCCGCCGATGGAATTTATATAAATATTTATTATAATTTGTTCTCTGACTATGGCTGATTTGTTTGTGTAATTAGGTTTTGACACTTTTAAAATGTACATTTAGCATTCACGTAAAATTATCAGTGAAAACATATATTTTCAAAAAAAGTGACACTGCCCCTTTAAAGGGGCAGTAGCACGTTTTTTGACAATTTTATGTTTTCAATTTTTCACCGATAATTGTACGTCAATGCTAAATAAATTATTTTGACAGCGTCCAAAATCTTATTACACAAACCAACCATCCACAGTCAGAGAACAAAATATATAGGTTCACATAAATTCCATTGGTGGCCATTTTTGTGTGACCACCTTTAATTCATTTTGTGTAAGAAAGGGGAATCGCATGGTGAACGTTACATTATATATATATGATTTATTTCTGCTTCATTTAGTTTAAATACAATATCTTTCAATTGGAACCATTTATTTTTATTTTCATGGCATCACCTTATATTCCCCCTAAAAACGTGCTACTGCCCCTTTAAGGCATCTTTATTATTGGTTGGTGAATGTCGAACAGAGCAAGATACCGTACCAAGCCATGACGTCATGCTGTCCTGTTTGACAAGTGCTCGTTTCTTGGGAGTGTTGTTGAATTTGCACAATTCGTGCCGATAAACAGCTTCCTTTAATTTTCTTTGTAACAACTATCAATATGGAAAGGAAAATATATTCTCCCGAATCAAATATACTTTAACACTACGAAAGTATGTGACCTCACGTATATGTACCCTACATGTACCTTACAAATATGCTGAACCGCCAAAACATCTACTGAATGTGTCTGCATGAAAACTCAGCATTTAATGTTGTACATAAACCCTGCAATTCTTATGTTTTGTAATATGTTTAGTGGCTTGACTGTTCTATGCAAATACACATACAGCTAATCGGTGTTTTCCCTGGGATTGAATTCATATTTCTTGCTGTCGTGATAACTATTAGTGATTTCATTATGTCAGCGAAACGCACGGATAGTATTTTTGTCTGCTAGGTTACTGTGTTTCAGCTAAGAATAGCAAATCAACGAGGTCCTATGTAATATGAGTACGATATCACCGCTGGCAACAAATCCAATCCACAAAAATGTTATTTTGGTAAAGAAATTCGAATTTCGAGACAAGAGAATGTTTCTAATTCCTTAATCAAATGTGTTTATCTGTTTTTGAAGCTATTAGTGAAACACTCAAAACGCATTAAGATATCATTTGACGTTAAGATTAACTCTTTGTCCAATTTAAAAGTTTTGATACTTTTTCTCAGATATTGTTAATGGTTAATGTTTCATCATTTGAAACTTTATAACACTTTTTGTTTTCAATTCTGTTGCAAAGTTAGATATTTATTAGTTGATAAAGCCAGTATTTTTGTTGACGGCGTTTTTCTAAATTTTAACTTCATTTATTGAGTGAAGATTGTGTCACATTGAAATAAATAATGATAAATTGATAAATGGAAATACAGAAAAAAACAAGCATTAAAACTACATAATCTCAACCCTTCTCCTCAATTAAACTATACAGCTGACTTGGCTAAAAGGTTCCTTAATTCAACAAAGCTCTCTCTGTTCAAGGTCAAACATAACAATGTTTTCCTTTTTAAAACGTATTTTTTAGGAACTAATTCGTCGTTATATGCTTAATTCTAATCTTAATTGATGTAAGATATTGGCGTCGTAGTTACAACGAAATTGGAGAAATTTGAGATAGTTGACGTTTTCCTTAACGAAAAGTCGGATCTTCTGCATATTAAACAAATGGATATTAGCACATTTGTAGTCAATATTCTATTTGATATTTGGATACAAATGTTTGTATTTTAAGTATGTTTTCACATAATCATCAATCATCAATCAGATTTGATTAATTACAATTATGGACAAGTGTTTTATAATCTTTATTGAGGTGAAACTCAAAAATACATCTGTTTGGCTGTCAGTCTGTCTCCTTCCCATTAGTACGACATCGGCACACTCATTTTAAACGTTATTGTCGACATCCTTTAAAACACCACCAGCGTATGCTGTCATCTTTTATAACTTACTGCAAGCCCCCGTATATGCGATAATTACTCTGCAACTCGTGCATGTTACATTCCCATTTCAGTCTATACCATAAAACAAATTAATGGTGACACTAACTTCTATCTTTGCATATATAATAACTTATAAGATATCACGGTTCAGTGGATGATATAATACACTTTTAAATGATCTACCAGGGTGATATCTATTATGAGCATGTCACTTAACTACACCAATGGTATTAGACAACGATCCCTTCTCTTCGAAATACACGATACAATGCATTTCTCACAAATCAGCTTCAAGTATCTATTTCTGTTTTGTTTGTGGAACAGCGGTATCCCCAAGGTGTATCCCAAAAGCACACACGCACCAGCTTATATATCATTCGCACATGTATTTCTGTATTTATAAGCAGGAATATTATAAAGGTTAGTTTACATTTTTCATCACATTTAGACCTTAACAGTGTAATAGAAATACATTTCGTTTAGATAGTGAAGAAATGTAACACTTATATTTGGGATGCAGTATCTGCAAAAGATATTCGTGGATATTTATACCTATAACATTTAGAATATTGTTTCATCTCTTGTTATGCCCAATTATCCTTAACTGGTAATAGATAATATAATTCAAGTTTGAATAATTGGAAAGTTAAACATGTTAGGTTAAGTGCAAATATAAATTATATCCTTCGTCACGTGTCGCCTTATATTCATATATATACTTTAACAGAAAGTGTTGAAATTTTATCGTAAACTTAAATGTCAATCTTAGTGAAATCATACGTTAATTATATGAATTTAAATTACCTAAAATTTCATCTCAAATGACGAAGTAAACCTTTCCAATGAACATTAATAGACTTTTTCACATGTATGTGCAGAAGAAAAAAATAAACATGAACGACATTTAATCGTAATTGTCCTGTGTGCTTCAAATTGCATGTTTTTAAAACTACGTTTAAAAAATGTAAAAAACAGATCAGAGATACAGTATTACTATATTTGTACGGAAGGTACAAATGAACTTTTCTATTTAACACCATAAATACGGTTTGGAAAATGTTATTCTAACAAATAGCGGATTGTCTCCTTGATTGAATGATAAAAACACCCAATATGATGTCATGATCTGCTATTAGAGACGCTATATGGTGTCTGATACCCATCCCAGTTGAAAACTCCTAATCCTCATGTAAACTCTTTATAAAAAGGACAAAAGATCATATTTTCTACCACAGTCTAATAGTTTACTTAAACTCAATTAAATAGCTAATATCAATATTTGCAAAGTCACTACAGTTAGTTCAAACAGCTTCATATGTATTCATCAATTAGAATTTCCGCTTTGGTACGTCTGATAAATATATAACAAGTTAATGGTAATCAATACATCTATTAACTCCCAGAACACAAATAGCTTAACAGTGGAATTACTTACAATGTCAACATTTTAAGCATGCATTAGTTGGTGATCGTTGAGCCGGACTAACCGTCGATTTTGTTACTATTTAATTACACTTTACCACACTATCATAGCGCCACTGGGAGAATAGCCCCAGAACATTAGGCGGTATAGATATTTAACACCGGGATGTTATTGATTTTCCCATATCGCTCTCATTCCGTTTCAGGAACTCGTCCGAGACGCTTCATCAAAACGCTGAATAAATAATTCCAATCACACATTAGTGAAAATAAACATTGATTTGATTTCCGAGTCACCTGTTACAAATAAGGAAGATTATCTGTTTATGAAGCGTAAAGCATTGATAAGATCATTCAAACATCATTAAGGTTGTGACGTTTTCACAGATGATAATTCTCGATGGCAGAGTTAGTGTAGTACGTTTATTATAGAGATCTCTTAAAACACTTCTTTAAGTGACATTTTAGAAACTGAAGACTGAAAGTAATAACCAAGTATATGGATTGTTAGCCTCTTTATTGGATTGGCTAGTCATACGTGTGATTAATCATAATGATATGATAATACCTTTCATTGCAAGTTATGCTATTCCTGATTTTTATAAGTATAATAGGTTACATGTAAGCAGAAATGTGTATGGCTTAAATGTTTTGCATTAGAAATATCAACCCGGGTCAGAAACGAACTTATGTATATACCATATTATGAGAGGTATCTTCTTTTTGTAATGGTGAGAATGCACTTGTTACTTGTTTCTCATAACAGACACGCAAGCATATTACCTAAACAAACATTGTTTTGTTTGAGTTTTAGAAGCCAAGTTCAACATGAAATAACGATGATACAATGGTACAACCGAAAGCAATATCAGCAGTGGATACTGTTAATCTTTCCGTACACATGGTAAACTAACAGCATCATATCAAAGGTCTTTCGTAGATATACTATAAAAATATGTAACAAACCGTAACGCTGTTTTTTGCGTCGTTGTCATATTTGTATAACACTATTTATGCTAAAATACATAAAGATCTACGCAGGAAGCATGTGTAGATAAGAAACATTCTCAACGCTCAAAACTCTAGCATTGTTATTTACAATCCAGGGATATCTCAATTGTCAGCACAGGAATGTCAAATATGCAGAGATCTCGGTAGATGAATCATGTCATCAAACCCGTGATTCATTAGGTAATGTCTTTTAATCAAATTAAATGAGTTAAAGGAGCAGTTGCAGCTTTAGCAACAAGTGTTTAACTTCACATCGTCGATATCAATTTAAAAATAATTGTCTACATTATCCATATTCCAATAACAATTAATTTTTTTAATAACAAAGACCAATGAACGAAGCTTTAAAAACTCTAGTCGTTTTTGGGAACTATCTTTTCCTTTGGAAATTTCATTAATTTTCATTTGAATCATCATATTATCTAAATGCTGCTTTTTAGAGTTTTTTAATGTCATGCTTACTGAAAGTCAAATTTTCGTTTTGTACCTTCCTTAATAGTAATATCGTATACTGGCATGCTTACTGAAATTAAAATTTTCCCTTTTTGCCTTCCTTAATACTAATATCGTATAGTGTCAAGCTCACTGAAAGTCAAATTTTCCTTTTGTACCTTCCTTAAAAATAATATCGCAAACTGTCATGCTTACTGAAAATGAAATTTTCTCGTACCTTCCTTTATAGTAATATCGTATACTGTAATGCTTACTGAAAGTCAAATTTCGTTGTGTACCTTCCTTAATAGTAATGTCGTATACTGAAATGCTTACTGAAAGTCAAATATTCCGTTTGTACCTTCCTTAATAGTAATGTCGTATACTGTAATGCTTACTGAAAGTCAAATATTCCTTTTGTACCTTCCTTAATAGTAATGTCGTATACTGTAATGCTTACTGAAAGTCAAATATTCCTTTTGTACCTTCCTTAATAGTAATGTCGTAGACCGTTATGCTTACTGAAAGTCAAATATTCCTTTTGTACCTTCCTTAATAGTAATGTCGTATACTGTCATGCGTACTGGTAGTCAAACTTATAATAATATCATATATCATCTTCAATTCTAGCCAGGAAATAAGAAGCAGCATGGAAATTATGCCCGGGAAGCGTTGGTTATTTGGAAGATGACAATGCCTACACTAACCGTTTAGCTCTGATTGGGTTCACGTATGACATTCAAGCCCCTAAGGGACATCACCATTCGCAGACCCACGTCATCACGTGGTTATAAGCGATCAATCGGTTATCTGTCGAATGGAGACCACTGCAGTACGAGGGATGGTACTGGCGGAAGCGATGCCGCTTTCTCTTAGAGCTTTGGAGGAACTCTTGTACAGTAAATGCTAGCAGAGATTCTCACAGGTGAAGGCGCTAACCTGAACGCGGCAGGTGTCAGTGGAAGGGCAGTGAAGGAGTTACCTTAGATGATTGTCGCTGTCTACTCAAGCGTTCTTCCACAGGTAAGTTTACAGTGGTGATATGCTTTCGTTACATCGGCTTATGAACGATATGGGGATATTTTTATTTGTCTTAGATGATTGAATCTAATCTAATTTAGTTCAATACTATTATACTAAATCGGCATGAATTCACTCGGACTATAAATTTCAAAGAATGTTGATATGGAAAAGAAATCAATATCGCTTTTATCTATTGATTTATTCCGAGATAACATGGTATACTTAACATCGTATTATAATTTCTTCGTTTCACTTTTTAAGCTTATGATGAACTATTTAAGGAAACACATCATCTAATTAAGGAGCGTATATACTTTTGATTATTCTCAACCGAGCAACATAAAAAATCCAGGATAATTCTGACAAGAGACTGTCTAGAATATGTGAGAATTGAAGTGAAGAAATTTATTAAATGTTCTCCTAAATGGGTCAATTTTCTGCATTTCTGATTTTCTTAAATTTCGATTAAAATATTCCATATTGACTTTCTGAGAAAATAATCAGCACAATTACATTGACCTCTTGCAAAGGATCGAACCTAAAGCTGTTGATCACCTATGAAGGTTTTTGTATTGAGAATAACCTGGTTACTTTAATGACCTGCCAAAACTGTTAGGTTCACTGTAAGGTATTGCACCCGAATATGCAAACGCGTAATGAATCTTACCTTTCATAGTTAATTTCAACATTATCCCTTTCGATTTCGCAATAATAGGCTGCCTCACAGGCACTGTGTATTGCACGATATTTGCACTAGAATACGCAGGCACGTGATCAAATTTAAGGTAAGCTGCTGTATGTTGTTAGCAGATATCAATTCAATGGGAGAATTTTTCAATGACAATGGAGTTTGATGAATATAGTAAGCATAGATTCGTTTCAATGCTGGTTTCCTTTCACACAAAATAGTTATATTAACCAAAGAAACAGGGAAAAGCAGTGCTCTGTAAATGATTTTTCGCTGAAGTTTACCATCATATATCTCATAAAGGTTTTTGATGTTTCCAAAAAACCTCATCAACAAACAAATTTACAGTTTCGTATGTAAGTAACAATAATTGATCTCTCAGGCGTCATTTCCCTTGAGAAATGCCAATTTGCATTATTGCAAGAGATATAAATAACTGGCAACATTTTAAATGAAAATTGGATTGCTATGTCATAAAGGCAACTGTATTCCGAATGACGTTATGTATGTGTAATATGCTATTTCAGTCAGATGAATAAACAAGGTTTACTGCATATCATTTCTTATCTAAAGTACATGTTTTGGCTTTATCGCGGAGTATTTTCTCACAACGCATCTTTGTAAAAATAGATGTTTATTCAGCTAGGGCATTGGCATTTATTTAACACTTAAAGAATCTTTGAATGGACAGGTGTTATCATAATAAAAACAACAGAACCAAATGCAATACGATAGCATTTTGCAATTACACTGGCATGAAATGATAATGTTTATCCATCTCGAAGGTATTGTACGATTTCACAGGAATATCAGGATATTAAATCGATTCACCAAAAAAGATGATGACGTTTTGTCACATTTTGTTAACAATAGGACTATATGGACATATCAAATTACGGACACAAGCCAGAGTAGAGTATTACAAAGCCATAGGCTTAGTATTGTGAATACGGTTCTTGTTAAAATGAAGAGAAATTGAAGAATTCAAAATTGTATCATATATAAAGACCAAGTTAAATTCATATCATCAAAAGATGTTATAAGTCAAAACATGTAGTTTATCATTTAGCTCATCAATAATATCATTGACATCATCATCCATAATGTTATCCATTGCATGTAATATGGAGCATGGTGGAACCTTTCCTGTATTTAATTAGATATCTACATTTACGTAAGGTTTGGTTTATTCAAATCCCAAGGATTTTCTGTTGATCTTTACAATGGTCATATCGATCGTAAAGGTTTTAACCAACTGCAGGACTATTTGCCCTTAAGGTCTGTAACTGCCATTGTATTCAATTATTAATGTAACACAGACAAAATTGAAGACAAAACGCGTGGAAAATTTTTGTGGGTTTAAACGAAGACAATTATCCTTGAACGTAAAAGGATAATACCATAAAGAATATTCAAATCATTTATTTCAATGATTGCAAAATGAAGATTCCCTAACTTGTTTGCTAATGGTGTTATTTCAAACATTCTTCGTCATAGAGCTGAGAACATATCATAAATAATAAATTCAGTAGCAAACAATTTGATCCATAACGCGCTCCGTGAGCCATACACAATTTAAATGTTGCCTGTACTTGCAATCAAATGAAATCTCCACATGACGAAACTAGTCATTGATCCGAAACTGTCACAGGCAGATCTGTAAATCCCGATAAACGAAACCAATTCGGCACCACCATTCCTAGTTTTAATCAAATTTCAATTCATATTATAGATCTGTGTTGATGTTAATATCATGGTTCTGACCAAACGTTCAGCACATTCGATTTTTTTTACAAATAACATTGTACCATGGAGAATTATTTCAGATTAGGTTTTGGACATTCAGTACTTTGTGAGTATATTGGGAATATGTAATCGTTTCAATCTCATATGTAGTTAATCACTTACCGAATGATCTACATTTCATTCAAATGGAACCATAAATTTCATGTTATGGTTTTGAATGCATAAACGATAAATGAATGCAAAGTTATAGGTACTATAGTTCACTCTCTGTTTATAATGTTCAATGATAGTTTGTTTCATGTTATGATCTCATTTCATTCTGATGGCTTTGGATACATGTATCCTGTGTTTATTTACAGTGGTAGGAAGAAAAATATCTCATTAAAATGACTGTGGCTTAACATGTATTATAATGTTATTTGGTAACAGATAGTGAAATACATTCCTTTACCAAATACGCTAGGCTGATATAGATTGTGTTAAAGCAAATGCTGTCATTATATTGCCATTATCTACATTGGTGACAAAACATATCGCTCTATCCATGCAACAACGAAAAAGATGAATTTTCTATATATCCTTTGAACATGTGTAGCCTTAGAGTCTGTTATAAATTCACATGGACTTGCTTACTTTCCCCACAGATGCAGATCAAGTCATGAAATGTTGATTCGAGCCTCTGTTAATATTTGTTATGGGGGTAAAATGGGAGATGCCCGATTGGAGGCAATCGAAGTTATAATAAGTTGTGCAATTAGAGACGCTAGAAACCATTATATCCTGAATCGTGGCAAATGCGTTTTGATAAGAACCCCTTTTTCCATGCGGAGGCGCTGTCATTTGCTAAAACATTCAAGGATTTGGTCTAATGAGAACAGACCAACATTTCATGATTTGATCTGCCTCTGAGGAGAGAGAATGATGAACATGATATTCACAAGAATAACACAATATATAAATTAAATAACAATAACCTTCCAACAAAGTCAACACTTTTGTCAATGTACATGTACATTGATACCAAATCAAGAGCAGAACGGACGTGTTAAGTAATTATTTCGCAGAAATGAAAGCATTATATAGTTACTTCATAAGATGAACGATAATGCGTGTATTGAAGTTAGAAGTAAACACATGTATTACGTTAACTATGCAAATGGGTGTGGAATTATTAACAATGCACTCACTCCTCCTGGCGTTGGTGGCCAAAAACGTTTCAAGGAACAAATTAAAGGGAAAACTAAATGAGTTTCTAGTTTCGTCTATTTTCATCCGCCTTAAAGTATTTGGTAATTAAAAGAATGTGAAACATAATTACATACAAATAACTTTGACGTACTGACAAAATATATCCTTTTCTTCATAAATCAGTTATGTTGTTGCAATGAGTTACGAAATATGTAAGGTTGTATAATTGGTGCAATTGGAAAGCATATTTTTGCTGCAGCAACAAGAATTGTAAACTTTTTATGTAAAATTTTAATTTACATGAAAAAAAACATAACACTAAATGATAAGCTATTAGATATTTTGAAAATAATTTGCTGATCATTAAAAGGCATACATCATATATGTATGCAAATACATTACGTATTGTTTTTACAAACTGTAACTGAAATATTTGTTACATGAGTTTCAAAGAATATAAAGCATTTAGGGACATATACACAGAAGAGATACCCCGAATGCTTGTATTCTAATGAAAATATTTTAACTTTTTTATATTTCGTAACAAAATTATTCATTTGATGTTTCGTAATTGTTATCATTGTCATATGGACAAGTTAAACTACATGAATGTTATCTTTGCATTAAATGCCATTATGATAGATAAACTTTGACATATTTGATATTGAAATGACAAGATCAATTGAAAACTGCCTGACTCTCACTAATGGCATCGAAGTTACAATATAATGATTTCATGAAAACTCAATTTTAGCGCACAAGAAATTAACATTGTATAATGAAATATTGACTATATATCAGGTTCACAAATGTTATATTTTATTTGATATGTATAATCCTAGTTAAGCATTAAATTGTACAATGCGTTTTGACAGAAGGTCATAATATAAAACCGTGATCTTCATTTAAAGTATTTCAATATCGTTTGTCTGGAATGTTTCATTCGTTTTAATGGTCACTTTTCAACATCACTTATGTCTCAGCGTTTGATTTGATCCATTACATGGACATGTGTCCCTCCCTGAAACGAATAATCAGGTTTCTCGTCATTTCATTACACATTGCTACCGTTTCCGAAACAAATCAATCCACCAATTTCCAATTCAATTGAATGCTATATGAGTTTCTTTGATCTTTCGTCTAAAAGTCCGACACCAACATTGTGTCAACATACAAACAATCACATCCCACCTGGGAATTTGCAAAATAAGCAGGATTATATTGATGTATCTAAATCCTCCTATCAAGTTTTTTTCTACCAAAAATGTAAAAAAGATAATCATTTCCTATTCTCCAAATCGTATTTGAAAAAGAGATGTTTTAGTTTATTTGCGTAATTTGGAATCGAAACACGTATCATAAGGAAATCCACTCTACAACATTTTAAGAACACCCCCTCTTTTGTCGCGTTTAATTACGAAATCTCAACGAATCGCAAGCACTCAAACAAAAACAGTGGTAGCTATCGGCATATAACTCCACTGTATCATACTTTCAACGTTTCCACTGCTAGGTATCTTTTTAGACGCGATGGTGTCATTAGTCCGAGTATTGAGTTATTTGTCTGCACTTTACAGAACGTGCGACTAACGTGGGATGCTTTCAGACCATTATGAAGAGGAATCTTCTTATGAACGAGTATGTATCTCGATTAAGTCAGTATCTTGATGTTTTTGTCCTCGGAACAGACTGATATCCTCTATCATGAATATAATAACATTCATTTAAAGGGGTTTGCATTTATATCCTAATACTTACAAGGTCATGAACCAGATGTTGCTCTATCATTGATTAATATAAATCATGATCTATCTGTTTTATATATAGAGGATATCTGTATTTTCTTGACTAATACCATGTTTATCTCATCGAGTGAGGTAGAACATATTTAACTTCTCTACTTCACGAGATGAGATAAACATGGTATTGGGCAAGAATTGACAGATATTCTATTTATTATATGATGAAATCCTTCTAATTTCCTAAAAAAGGCCAATTTCATGTTTAATGTTGTCATGACGTCAGACCGTTGTTACATGACGTCAAAATCTTGAACTTGATGTCACTCGAGTGGTGATAAAGTTTATCACCACTCAGTAGAGTGACGATAAAGTTTATCACCACTGTAGCCAGATAGAAGGTTTATTTCACTGATAGACAGAACATCTCACCCTCATTCTTATAATACATAGTTATCTTTGTTCCAATCATCTCAAATATTCATAAAAATTCCACGAGTATCTATCCAAATACATAATAAAAATAAAAGTTTAAGACAACTTAACGAATATGAAAGTAATAATGTTATAAGTTAGGGTAACCTTTACTGTTGATAGGCCAATTCCGATATAAAAGCAAGTAAATATAATAACCTATTGGCTCGATTGTTATTCAAACGCTACGTTTGTTCTTGCTGAATTGATCTATCATTATTAAGAGCAACATACATAAACGCCAGATTTTCTCTACGATAATGGAAGCATTACTCTCAGTTAGCCAGACACCAATATTTTCTTTTCAATAATTTGCCGAAACGAGCTATGAAGCCTATAAGCAACCCTGTGAGCAATCGTCGGACCATGTAATGGTATTTTGACGTGGTTGTTTATTGGCTGGCACAAATAACCACACTGAGAATTTCTCCTGATGGGAGATCCGCAGCTGTTGTGAGTATGTGTGCCAACACTACAAGAGCTTATTTCTTTATGATCAACCGCCGAAGGAATGTTATATCCTCACGGGACATTGCACAACAGCAGCCTGCAAGCGTTGTAGGAGATTATGAGACAGACAGCAAATAGCTATGTAAACTCACTACAAGCATGTCTTTAACTACCAGAATATTTGTTCAGTAATGCAAGTTGAGCGTGATTGAGATGAAAATAATGCGTATCAGCAATTTAAAAAAATCCATGAAGTACATGTCGTCTCCTCTTACCAAATGCAAGGTATTTGTTATTATGAGACAGACATTAAATAGCTATGTAAATGAACTAAAAGCTTATCTTTTACTGACTTTATATTGTTCAAATAATAAGTTGTAGCATAAATGCATATCAAATATGAAATATGCCCATTGAGTTTGCCCCAGTAAACAAAATATGATGGCATTTACAAAAGCTTTTAAGATACGTATTCACTTCTGTATATGAAGGAGAAAGAGAATGACAATGTTTTGTATTTTCATTGTCTATTTCTATTCGTCCATCGGGATACTCGCTGACTTATGGGATAATACAATTAACCATTTGTGTTGTCGGTGTAACTAAATAAATTGTCATTACGAAATAGGTCGTTCTTTACAATGATGGATGACTCTTGATGCTAAATGATTGGCTTTCTAGCTTGTGAGTACACGAAAGAAAATGAAGTGTGTTCAGCAATAAATATGTGTAGTTTGTCACTTAAAACATGTTCAGCCTAGGCGTTGTTTAACGTCTAAACGTTTTGCAAGAAACACTGCTTCCGTTCATAGACAGTTACCACGTTGAAATCATTGATTTAGATTTTGATATTTATATAGTTACGTAACAAAACTAAACAAATGCATAAGGGTTTCGAAAAACAGAATTATCAGTCATCTGTAATTACGTTCATGGTATCAGTTGTAAATATGAAGGTATTACTAGTGAATATTTACTAAACATGAACAGTTAAAACAGCATTTGCGTGATTCAAGCCAATATGATACATAACATGATCACTAAATTAGATGGCGATCTTGAACAATATTATTCATCGTTCCAAGTATTGATGAAAAACAGTATGAGATTACATAAATGTTGATTTAGTATTTTCATGTTAGGAAATTTAGGCGAAAAAACACGTATGTTTCAACTAACATTTGTCCAATCTTCCTTTCATGTCATATTTCTTCCTTTCATTAACTAAAAGGGAAATTACATTTAATTGTCTTTCCATTTATATGACATTATTATGTATTGATTATGTTATTGTGGTTTCACATCACTTGAAACAATTGCCAATTAGGAAGCAATTGCTTTTTCAAAACCAATTTACGAAGAATTCATTTCCGATTTAAGGAAGTTACATTTGTGTAATGAGAGATGGTGCCATGCTGACAATCTTAATATTGAGAATAATATCATATTTGTAATTGCCTGTTAAATATGTATGTTTTTGACAGATAAATTATCATATCAACTCAAAACATATGAGTACAAACAGATTAACTGTCGACATGGAACTAAGGTATCTAATCCGTTGAGGTTGGACTACTGTTTGAATACGTTTTTATGGTTGATTTGAGATATCTCTCTATATCTTATAATACTTGATATCATAACAAATGTAAACATATAAGGTGAATGTAATAAATGACAACACTGAGCTATTTAGATTTCATAATTGAGAGAAAGTGGTGAGGATTCGGTGTTTGGGAACTAATCAACACATATTGAACTTGAGGATTTAATTTTCAATTCAAACGTACCAGAAAGTATTTCATGTGACATACGATAGTAAATAAAAACATTATGTCGATAGCGCCATGTCTTGAACAGAGTCAACCTAATCATCGCTATTGAAGGTTATCGACCGACCAAACCTGACATCTTAAAGGGGCAGAAGCACGTTTTAGGAGTGATATAAGCTGATGTCAGGAACATGAAAATAAATACTTCCAATTGAAAGAAAATCTATTCTTGAATTGAAGCAGTATTTATTAAATATGTAATGTTAAGTTTGGCCATGCTATTCCTTACACAAAATGAATAAAGGAGTTCACAAATCAATGGCCGCCATTGGACTTTATCTTTATGATTTGTTCTCTGAGTATGGACGATTGGTTTGTGCAATGAGATTTTTGACACTTTCAAAATAATACATTTAGCATTAACGTACACTCATAAGTGAAACATTGAAAGTATAAGATTTTTAAAATCGTGCTATTTCCCCTTTAACATTCTTAAACGCATCGTTTTAGTTCCCACTTCATAAATGTAGATTATCTATGGGATTTATTACTAAATAGAATTAAGTTTATCTTTATTGAGTGTAATAACAATATATAATTGCAAGCCTTTCAGCATTATTCTGTTTTCCAATTTCTTCGTCCCAATGCACTTCAGAATGGGACATATCGAAAACTACCAGATTTGTTTCAATTTTCCCCCTAACTAACGAAAAAAATCCTCTCAAGTTGTAGACGTTATTTTGAAATATGGAAAATTATGAAGTGGATTTTGTTCGTAAAAAATAATCTAAGAGCCCGGAACCAACTTTCAGGTAACGTGTACCTTCCACGTTTAGTGGCTACAGCAGAGTGTTGCATATTCAATTCTAATGGGTTTTTTTCAATTGCGATTTGTTTAATCTTGAAGCATTGGAGACGCCTATATTTTACTCAAATACTTAAAACCTGACAGCCCCATCACCGAGAGAGTCAATTAACAATAAGTTCATGAACATATTCAACTGTTAAATCAATAGGTTGACGTCATCACCGTGGATTTAATTGGTTTAATCATCATTTACTCTTTCATTGTAAACTCCCGAACGATTGAGATGGTTAACTGCTTAAATCCTTTAGCAGATCATTGAGACAAAACTACTTAATCATAAGCAATATCTGTAATATGCAGCCGGTCTTATTCAAGCGACAATATCGAGTCACTAGCAGTAAATATACCTCGTCATGAAATTAAAAATGGTCGTTCCCTTGAGAAAAAATGTAGAGATATGGACATGACAACAAATAACGTTAATCATGTTTTATTTCGATATAAAAGATACCGTCTTCTTTCCCTCACATTTGACGTAGTGATAAGAATATTGCAAATTCCGAAAATAATGTTCAATATAAATAAAACTGTTATGATTTAAATGAAAAACTAGCGGTGCATTATTGACTCACCAAAAGAAAGAGGCGAATATATTTAATAACTTGCAAAAACTTATATGTGTAAGTAAATCGGAATTTGTGTCAAAGCCCTACGACAAGGTACCAAGACGAATCTTACGAGGTAATTTTTCCAAATCATGGATAAATGACTTATATATTCGAGTAGTTTGTTGAAAACTGAGTAAAACTGTGGTAAGTGTAGTTGTGACCGACACCCACTAACGACCCAACGTCAGAAAAACTGGATTCGATCGGTACACCTTAGAAACTGATTCAATCCAGCAATAGTCCCTTCACTGTGGATGGTATCATCACAAACCGTTTGTCAACGTTTAGTGAATATTTCCCAACGCCAGCGACAGCACACAAAATTGAAATCGCTTGAGTTTAACCATGTTGTTTTCTTGAATGAGTTCAAATTTCTCAGAGCCGATGTCTAATCATCAGACATGTCAGTAATTGTGCTCGATTTTGATGACATTGAAAGACATTTGCGAAACTTACGATATCAGTCCTTACCGCTTTAAGAACTGCCCAAAGTTTTCAATTTTCAACTTCCCACCACATTATCTGGTGACTTCCAATCAAGGATTTGTGCTTTTAAGATTGGTGTTTTACGTTATCAAATTATCTTTCAACCAATATTAAGGTTGGCAATGGTAGGCCAAATGTATTTTCTACGTTTTAGCTCATAAGGCCTGAAGAGAACGATGGTCTCATTGCATGGCATGGTGTCCGGCGTCCGTCCGTCCGTCCAATTGTCCGTCCGTAAACTTTGATATTTTCGACTTCTTCTCAAAAAGCAACAGACACACAAAGCTGAAACTTTGTGTACAGACTCCTTGACTAGTTAGGATTACAAGTTGTAGCTTTAGTGACCCTGTGGCCCTTTATAAGTGCTGTAGATGTCCCACCCTAAAAGCTGAAATCTTGTGTCGAAACTCCTACTAGTAAAGATTGTAAATTACATTTTTGATGACCATATAGTCACCGTTCCTGAATTGATTACCGGTATCTGAAATCACATCATCAATATACTTAATTTTAGGATTCTGAGAGAGGATTTTGAGGAATTTATAGAACTAGAGGTTTTTGGCTTTACATACTTGTTTAAATAACATTTAATTACAGACTGTTTGGGATCGATGAAATTTATCAAAATACTTATGCTGTACGGAGATATTAAACTTTAAAGTTGACAGTCAACCCTAAATCAATACATAGAGCTTGTAGATAGATGTATTTTAAATAAATCTTTTAAACGTAGTATACATTACAGGCGTACAACGTTTAATAAACTTGTATTGCAGTAACGTGCAAAACAATATCGCAGCTACTTACACCAGCACCAAGTATGACGATTAATAATATATCAAATGTAATGCTACTTAGGTGTACATTGTAGACCAATTATAAATATTTAAAAGTAATGTAATACCTTCAGTACAAGATATAACAGTAAAGTTACAAATCATATTCGCAATATCAGCCTATAGTATATATTAATTGAATATACTGCCAATGAATCGAGTCTTTGAATATCTTAAATAATATTTGCATGATAAAAGGATACATATCGTTACAAATAATGCAAAATGAATACATAATAACAGCTAACTTGGAGATGTGCTATATGGTGCTATAAATAAGATGCATTAGTTAGTGCTGTACTCATTCTACCTATACTGACGACTTAGCTCAGTGGTAAAATGCACGCTCGTCACCCGGTAGACCGGGGTTCGATTCCCGGTCGCACCATACCAAAAAAGGAAAAAAGATGGGAGTTGTTGGGGTCTTGCTTGCCACTCAGCCACATTGTAAAGGTAGAAGAACACACTGCACTGTGGCTACCAGGTACCATGAGCACCAAACAAATTTCTGATATACTTGTACTTAAAAGTATTATTATGATTAATAAAGTGTTAACGTTATTATGATTAGATATCGTAAGGTTAAATGTGATACGTACAGAATATTACCACTATGTTGATTTTGATATGGTAGCTATGTTATGATGATGGTATGATATACCAACTTCACACAGATTTATCGTCATGTATGGTACGATGTGGTTATGATGACAAATATGCATGTGTCAATTGTGAATACCTAATATCATTAAAAGTACAAAACATATAATAAAAAGCACATACTCCTAACTTTAAAGGCAGTACTATTTCAACAAAATGTTAGATATTATGCAAACACCTTGAAAGTGTTTAACCTAATACGTAAATAAAGAAATAAACATCCTAAACTTGCATCTTAAATAACTAATCTTCTTCTTCGCAACCAATATATAAAACACAAGTAGTGTTTGGCTTGACAGAAGACACAAAAGTAAAAAAAGTTAAGAGCTAACATCTTAATTAATGGCGTGTCAAGAGAATTACCATTACAGTTCGTTTCATTGATTTAAAAACTTAAATTAAAATGACAAATGTCAAACTCAAAATCATTGAAACAAAATATTTTTATATTTTCATGATCACAAAATAAATCATCAGAACAAAGCTAATCATTTTAACCGAAATTCCGAAGCGAAAATGACTTTATGGACAAAAAAGATGACTTTTTTGTGTACTGTTAGCAGATGTTCACAGTCATTCGACAATAACTACGCTTCGCCCAAACACGTGTCCTCTGTATTTTGAAATATGTGTATTCAAACAACATATTACTAACTACAAACATTTAAATGGTTAGCGTCTAAGGGGGGTCGGGAGAAATGGATACCATCAGCAAAAGTTGTTCCAAAGATGATTGTCAATGGATATCTAGCATTTAAAACGTCTCTCATATTTTACCACACTGCGTTAGACTTCTCAAAAGGCCAATACACCTGTCGTCAGGTTTACCTTTGATCAGATTATTTCGACCAATCATATAAACTTTATACGAATTAATGGGACCCGAGAAACGTTTTTGCAACTTTTCTGACCATAGTGATAGCAAACATCAATCTTTCAAAGAAAAAGTTTAGATGTTTTGCGTATAACCATTCGAACAGACAACGATGTCGGATTCTGTTATAACATTTAGGTCTTTGACGGGATAAATTACTTTTTTATTTGCATATCAATTTTGAAAATGTGAAATTTTAACATGTTTTCATATCATCATGAAACTCACCTCAATGGTTCCACTTACCTCAGCATTTTAAAATACACAATTAGCTTAAATTTTTCATTTAATGTCGGGTGATGAAATTGAACTTTGTCGTTTTGTATTAAAAATAACAACCCAGTCATCTTAAGGGAAACGTCATTTCATAGATATTTGATACATATATATAGATAATAGATATAGATATTTGGTACGTGTCTTATAAAAGTATACATATGACTGTGCTAATGTAATGGGACAGGTAATCAATTCAAAACAAAGTATGTTTGAGAAACGCTGAAATCTGCATTTCCAAATAGATGTCCACACTAAGGCAACAATACGGCAAACAGAATATGTATGACATACACATCTTGCTCTGAAATCTGTAACATCTGATTTGATCTTAAGTGAAGTTGACTGATTTAAGTCTCATATCCTTCTCTTATTAGAACCTTGACGATTGGAAGGATTGTAGGAGATTATACATCAGGAACTCTGATTAGCCTTGGAGAACTTGGGGAACTCTTGGAATTACAGGAGATATAGGCAACAGGAAACAGACCCTCATAATCTTCTGAAGTATGTCAATGATGGGTTTTCTCTTAGAGAGATTTGTAGGTTCTTTCATCCTTCGCCTGCAGAGAGGAAACAATATAAGGTCAAGAGACAAGTGAAATCAACCAATCATCAATCATTGATAAGATGGGATTCCTCATCCACTTATTATACAAGTTACATCAAGGTAAATGTATATTCATTATTGTCCTTTAAATCTGTAATAATGCGTTTTAAATTAAAAGCAAATAACTATGAATTATCTTTCGTTTGCGATTATTGGTCTATGATATGTATGTACTTTATATATAAGCAATCTATATTCAGGGGTCGATTTTTTATACGAACAATGCGTTTCGAGGATACATGTTGTACAACTTAAAATGCAAATTGAGATCAATTGAGCCGAGATTTGGGAGGTTTAAAATCATTGATATTTAAGAAGTACTACTTCGGAAGGTTCTTTATCATTAAAGCTAAATACGTATATTTTATAGCAAATTTTTAATCATGTTCCATAGAAATAGAAATAAATCCTTTTTTTATATATATAAATACTCTATCTAATATTACAATTGAGATTTAATGTCGAGTGAATTAGAAAGTGAATAATTCAGAGTTCACAATAATAACATAATGTAACATCTGTAGACAGCTAGATTTCTGAAATAACATTTACATTAACTCGCCAGATGTTACTTTGTCTTCAAAGGGACACTTTATAAAGGCGATCAATCAACTAACATCCTAACCATGTTTGTTATCATGTTACACATGGAGAAAAAAGTGAAATCTGAATCTTCCATGAATTACAAGTTATCATGTATTTCATCATTTTACAGTATTTCATAAATGAATTGGGATATTTGGTAAATGAAAAAGAAATATATAAAATGTGGGGAAAAAATGGACTGATATAACTACGTATCATATTTAAGCTGTAAAATGCATTAGGGGATAATAAGAAATCGAGTAGTGTTCGATTTATCTAATGTTTCATTATTAGTTTGTGGACAATACATGTTTTATGCAGCCCGATGTTCAGTATTCATTGAATTACGGTTGGTATCACGTATCAAACAAATAATATATGAAACTAATTCATTGTGAACTAAATCATTTGAGTTAGGGAAATGGCTTTGCGCAAGTCAATCAAACTAACTGCTATTTGATATCAATTAAACAAAGATTGTCTTGGAAGTCGTAACATCACCTTGGCTTTCTTAAGATGCATTTACTTCTCAGGGAAAACGAAGGGTCTTCACGTTTTGCAAGATTAACTCCAATAATATAACAGTTTCATGTGTCATATATTTTAACCATATCAATCATATTAGACCTCGATAATTACAAATCAAAATTGTTTTCACTCAATTTCTCTGGTTATCGTTCAAATACAGAATAGAGCTGTGTACCATGCTTAATTCATTATGAAAATAAATCGAAAACCCGTCCTTTTGAAATCAATATCCGAAAACGATATGATAGTCAATATTCACGGGAGAAGCACTATTTCAAATATAACTCGTCAGATCTGCGTACAGGGAACATGAATATTATCATGTCATTATTGACGAGAAATTGTTTTGCGAAAAGGGTTAAGTCCTACAGATTTTATTGTCAAATGCTAATGTTTACCTATGATAAAAGCTTTGCACGCATAAAGTCGCGTCAAAGGTTAGGTATGTTACAAACTGAATCGAAACATCCTTGAATTTATGTAATGTACATGTATATTTTAAATTCTTAATACTGTATATATATATATATATACTAATCTAATTAACGTAATTTGATCAAATCCTTTATGAAGACAACTCGACCACAGATTAAGGTTTAATGTTGCTCACATTTGTTCAATTTGTCACGAATTAATAGCGAGAGCAGCTGCTGTGATCGATATTTGATATAAAGCATGTGGTAGCTATTGACACGGTAATCTAGCCACTACATACAGAGAAACCCGTGTCCTCTTGTCAAGAAGGTAAAGTTGCTTTTGATTTGGTTGAGGCATACAACCGTTTTCTTGGTGTTGCTAAGAGATCTTCTTTTTTTTATTCTTGTCAACTCGGGTTGTAAAATCAAGGTGAGAGATAGTGTTGTATTGACATACTGTAAACGCTGGTGTTTAAATATTTAGACTTTATCTAGTGCTACAATTTTACTAATGTGATATCAAATAATTGCGGTAGCATGGTTGTGGTGTACTATTATAGGTATTTTGTAAAATGTGGAAGTGTTATTGGTTAATTTTGAATGTAGGAGTAGATTTGATGTTTTTGATTTGACGCCATTTTGAACTATGTCTAAGAGATAACTTCGCTTTCTTAACAAGACATTATTTTAGCAAATCATATCGAAAAATTCACCTCTTAGAAATGGACGATTTCTTGAAAGTTCTGATAAACGATATCTACTTTTTAACATGGGACTCTTCAGTTATAATCATAATAAAAGTACCACAGCAATTGCACGATTTTGTAGGCCGGCAGTATAGATGTACGCGTGTGATAAAAACCAGCGTACCTTGCGCTTTTGCCCGTTGTGAGTATTTGTAAAGGTGATTTTTGTCTTCTTTTAAAAATACATACATAAGCATAGATTTAACTCTGAACATGGAGGAGTTTGATATATAAGATATCTGGTACCTATATCATGTTGATATGGCAACTAATCTTAACCAACTCGTTTAATAGATGTACATATATAATTTCGTTAATACAACCCATTCACCCCGCATGTCTACAGCACAGATATTAATATGAAACACATGAGTACACTACATATTATCAGCACAAATATTACACGAACGAGTTCTGTACATCAAAGTAGAGAAGATCTCCAGCTCAAGGCAGCCGGCAGGTGTTTCCGATATACTGTATAATTTACTGACCAGCTCCTGGGGGCATCCAGCATAGCATAGTATCGGGGTCACTCCTTAAATAGCTCTTACACTGCTCATTCTCTGCTAACCGCTGTTTAGAAGGTTTATTGCGAAGACAGCTTGCGTTTATGTGAAAGGAAATATCAATAAAGTTCATATATTGCTGTCAATATTACACTACGTTTACATATGTAGACATCGTAGAATCAAGTTTTTTCTGCTGCACGTTGATATTTATCGATTATTAGTGCGAAAACAGCTCCGCTGAAAGCGCTCTTTAAATCAAAATCCAAATCTATTAAAATAATATACTAAAAAAATAATAAACCTATCATGATGGTTGAAATTGCCGTGGATTTCTTCAATCAAAATTGATTAGGTAAGGGATGATAATGCAAATTATTTATGTGAAACAATTCAGAAATACGTGGAATTATCATGTTCATGAAAATACATTTTACTTTACAAAATCAATCTTAACTTTTAACTCATAATCACAGTTAGGTTTCGCCTTTCACAAATACTCAACTCATGTTTAAGTGTGAAGCAACGAATGCCAGATTATCCAGCTCCAAATCGGGTCAAAGATCAAACTACTCGACCGAAAACGGTTTATGATTTGTTATAGAACCTTTTAAAAACCTTCTGTGATTTTTCAAGGTTATTAAGCATATGGATTTGTATCGATTTATTCGATGAAATGAAAGTGAAATTATGTCATAAATAGTAATTAGTAACCATTTTGAAGCACTGCTTATCATTGTGATCTTTTTGATTTTCAGATGCCTCCAGTCCCATGACGAAAGGATTCCAGTTGTCCGTCGCATCTTGACATGAGCGTCTCTTGCGCCTTCCAGAACGTAACACTTAAGCAATATGGCCGCCAATTCATCTTTGGAAGTAAAGCCTTCCATTCCAGGCATTTTTCAGTTCCATTCCTGGTTTATTGGCTTCCATGGCTACGCCAGCGTGGTTGTGTGTATATTCGGCGTCTTCACAAACATTTTCAACATTACAATATTGACAAGACGTGACATGCGCACTCCGACCAACATCCTGTTAACATGGCTGGCAGTTTCTGATATCCTCACAATGGCTCCATACATTCCGTTTGCTATAAACTTCTACTGTCCCCCGGCTTCCCCTTCAGAAACTCCAGAGAAGTTTTCTTATCATTGGATAATGTATATGCTGTTTCTGATAAACATCACTGCTACTACTCACACGATATCAAACTGGCTCGGGGTGTCCCTTGCTGTATTCAGGTTCGCGCAGATGAAGTCCACCAGTAGAGGACCACTGGCCAAGGAACGGAGAATCAAACAGGTGAAGATCATCGCTCTTGCTGTCAACATACTATCTTCTATCGTCCTCATCCCAAACTACCTTACCAATGAAATCGAGAGAATAGTCATTCCAAATAATACAACTATTTACGTGATCAAAGACCTCAAACTCGCCACCAATGAAACCAAAAGTGTTGTGTTTATAAATGTGATTACATACGCCGTCACGGCAAAACTTATTCCCTGTATGCTGATGATCCTGTTCAGTGGATCGTTGGTGTATACCTTGAGTGTTAGGAGTAAAGAAAGAAAACGAAGACTGTCTGCCAGTGGTAAGAAGTCCAAGAAGGACTCGAGACAGGCGACTACCACAAGGATGCTCCTAGTGGTTATAATCCTCTTCCTGATCACAGAGTTTCCTCAGGGCATTCTTATCCTTCTCAGTGCTACAGTTCCCGGCTTCTATATGAATGTGTACTTTCCTCTGGGAGATCTCATGGACTTCATTGCTTTACTCAATAATGCCATCAACTTCGTGTTGTATTGTATCATGAGCCAACAATTTAGAACAAGGTTTTTGGAAATGTACCTCCGACGGAATGTGTTCCATAAACCCCTTGAAGAAAGTGCTACAACATCAGAACGTCTTTACCTGAAGGAGCCGGCCACAAAGACAACATTAACTGAGTAGCTCGAACAGCATATTTTCTATTCCATAGCTGAGTCCAAGACCCTGCCTAAAAGATGTATTGATATTTTATAAGATTTTGTATAAGCTGTGAATCGAGTGAGATCGAGTATGATAATGAGAGATTTTCGATAGTGTGCAATTATTGAGGTCTGTGTAGGTGCGATCTGTTCATGAAACTTCATGGAATATGATCTGTATTTTGAGATGAATAGAATACATCGTTATTACCAATTATTACGTTGTCATGCCCAAATATGTATTCCTCAAGTCAAGGCATAACGTTATTACACGTTCAGTAATGAAATGTTATTGAAAAACTGTCGCCAAACTTCTACGATTGTATGTTTGTTATTTAATCTTCAGTTGTAAAGATACAAATCAGAATAGTGAGCAAAAATAATTCAAACAGTATCAGAAAATCTATGAAATAATTGAAAATCTGACGATATTCTGTAACAATAAGAAAAGTTTCATTATGACCTTATGTTTTTAACAACAGTTTATAACAAAATGATTTT
Source organism: Steromphala cineraria (assembly GCA_916613615.1). Lineage (NCBI taxonomy): Eukaryota > Metazoa > Mollusca > Gastropoda > Trochida > Trochidae > Steromphala > Steromphala cineraria. The sequence continues at coordinate 26,512,691 of OU744732.1, forward strand.
GAAGAAGCCTTCTTTTGATGAATGATTTATTAGGAAAATGGAAACATAGCTTTGTTGTTGGTTAGGTGGTTTTCTGAAGGGTTTCTAGTTGCGATCCTACGTGTATATCTTGCTGTTTAACGACCCCTTTGATTCAGCAGTATATAAGCACAAGAAAAGGCAACCAGGAATCTTTCAGAATGTTTGTACATAGCCAGGTGTATATAGTGTATTATGACTTACATGCGTTTATATTTACAATCAAATATGTATATATTGTAATGAATGAATCGGGTATTAGATTGTGTTGATACAATCTCTTTGATTTTGAATACATGAATGATATGAAGGATATATTTTATATAGTGATATATTTTGGTACAAAAATAAGAATTTTATGTCAGCTTATACATCTTAACTTTTAAGGGACTCTATGTTTCAATTCACGATCGTTTGTCTTATGTTATAGATATTCCCTTGAAGTATTCGAAGTAACAATGTAGTTGAATTGGTTAATTGCCATTGCTTCTTTATGAACCATAAGATTCATCTATTTCATTGTTTTCCCGTTTTCTGAAACATTTGATCAATATCGGAAATCGAACTGCACTGTAAAGATGTTCAAATGCCATTAAGTGTTCATTCAAAGAAATTATTATTCATAAGGTATATATAAGTTAAAAATTTAAAATATTTTTATTTGGTATTCAATGGCAATAAGAAAGCGATGAAATGAACACTTATGCTTACGCATTACAGCTGTCTATTTCATATCAGATGTTTGTATGATATAGTTTATACAAGCAAGCAAAACATATGAGTGTTTCATCTTTTTAATTCGTATTGATAAGGACAGTTTTAATTTTGCTGGAGATCGTGAAACTAATTGAAAACTAATGTGGAAATTGCGTTTTCCTTTTTAATATTTCAAAGAATACATGTGCCTTGTGATTTTAAATGTAACAAAATATATGGTTTTCATAGCAGCATGATATGTTTGCTGACACATATGTACACGTGCTGACTTTATTGTTAGACATGCTTCATGTCAACTTCCAAGAGATCACAATTTGTATCAATAAAGAGGACACAGAATTTCGATAAGTTTTATTCGTTCCTTTTCAGTGAAATAATGTATGTCAAAATAAACTAATGTTCAAAAGAAACGATACCAAGTTTTCAACGTCCTCCTAAACAAAATTCTATTACCTGACAGAGTCGACTTTAAGTGTGCCTAACAGGCATATGTGTTGTAAAGAAGTATTCAAATTTTCATTCTTCAGGAAAAGATACTTTTGATTTTGTGTCTCTTCAAACGCACATGGGGTGCATAAATCGAAATTTCAAGTTGTTTTATGCACATAACTTTTGTCATTTCACTATAAAATGACATGCTTCATGTCAACTTTGACACACCGATGTACACAAATGGATGTGCAAAAACTGCCTCAAGCTGAACCGTGACAAGACTGATGTCATTGTATTTGGAACACAACATCAGCTTTCCAAACTCCCTCCTATGAATCTCTCGGTGGAGTCAGTCATAATTCAGCCATCCCTACATGTGAGAAACCTTGGTGTGACCATGGACCACTTGATGTCCAGTAAAGCCCAGGCAATCAAAACAGCCCAAACCGCTAACTTCACCTCAGCAAGATCGGCAAAATCCGCAAATATGTTGACACTGACACTTGCAAGACCCTAATGAATTCATTTGTGACATCAAGATTAGATTATTGCAACTCTCTACTGTCCGGATCCACTGTCATCTCCCACCTGCAAAGAATCCAGAATAAAAGCAGCTCGAATAATCACCCGTACTCGTCCCACTGAACACATTACCCCAATCCTCCAACAACTACATTGGCTCCCTGTCAGACACCGTATCACATTCAAGCGTCTCCTACTGACCTACTCCGCACTCAACGTCGACTCTGCTCCCCAATATCTCAAAGATCTACTCAACTCATACCAGCCCTCTAGAACTCTCTGATCATCCACGTAGTACCAACTCTCAATCCCTCCTACATCTACCAAGCTTGCTGAGAATGCTTTCTCTGTGTATGCTCCTAGACTCTGGAATGACATTCCAAATGACATCAAATTTGCAGAATCAGTTCACTCCTTCAAGAAGTCCCTTAAAACACTACTGTTCAACAAATAACTCTATGTACTCTTTCTTCTGGCGCCGTTGAGCAGGCCTAATCTGGAAACTAGGCGCGGTACAAGTGCATTATTATTAAAATTGATAAAGTATTGCATTTAGCAAGAATACAATCTTGTTGATACAATGCACTTTATTTGAAATAAATCCGTTGACGCGTCACTGCTCTAGAACGTTTTAAAGCAAGCAAAAGTGTCCAATTTCTCTCTACTATCTCGCCTAGTTAAGGAGATTCCGAATCGATGTTTATTTTAAATGCGTGTTTCTCGCAAACATGAAAAGATAATGTTTTGAAATTTTGCATAGAGGTGAGTTGACTACTGAAAAAATGATAAAACTATGTTTTAGTTGTATCAATCTGCAGTGGGTTGAGTTATCTTGCCATTTATATGGTATCGTTTCTTTTGGACACTAGTTTACATATACACAACATATCAGTTGAGAGATTATTAGTTTTGAACTAGATGTTGGTATGAATATGTTCTAAACAATATCGTCTAAACGCTTAATTTACGAAACAATTACCTACAGAATCAGAATAATGTTTATTTTAGTAAATAATACAAGGCTTAGAATGCAACCATGGCAAACTCCAGCATATGTCTTTCAATTTTTGTTCTCCAGAATTAGGCCTTGGGTTGAAGAAATCAGAAAAGTAGGAAAACCATAATATTTTTTGGTGTGACTTGGTTAGTATTTTTTTTCCGGCAAGAGTCGACGTTTAACAGTTGTTCAAAATTGTTTGCAGTCGCCTTTAGCTGTGGCATTTACAATCTCATTGGCAAGCTTTTGATCATAATGGTCCTTTTATTATCCTACAAAAACGAATGAAGTTTACATTCGATTGTAAATAATTGTAAACGTTATTTTGACAAGGATGTTTGTATTTTTTCTGATTTAAAAATGTGACAATCCTTGTCAAACGAAGACGGTTGCTCATTACATTCTCGTTTCCTGATATAAGTGTTAAAACCCACGTTAGAACAGACCGATCGATAAATGTCAGTCCGTTTGGTAACAGCACCATTTAAATCACCATCTAAGGGCGATAAAACTTTCCTCAGACATCATAGCATCAAATCAGATGTGCACATATAACAGATGGAGTAAGGAAAGTCAACATTAGCAAGCTGAAGGGCTATACTGTTTCACCATGAATTCTTAAGTCAAGAAGAACCTTTCTTGAATGTATCGTTTACGCATACAGGACCACGCACCACGGGAATATCTGCCACGGCCTTTGCGACGTTTTGCCTCATTTACAGTGGCAGGCAGTGCTGAGCACATTCTCTCCCCACAGCGGCAGTTCAGTGCGAGCAAGCCTCCGTTCTATTATGCCTATATACCGTGGTTCCGGTAGATTGCCCGAGCGGCAAAAAAATAACTTAAGATATCTCCCTTATTTTCAGCCAATGAAAACCCTTTTTGGATATCCACGACTTGGAGAATATTTAACGTCCGCTTAGTGCCATGGAAAATACCATGCCTTTATGTTTATTTTTCATTAACAATGTGAGAGGGAAATGTTTAAAAGATCAGAAATGGATTGGGGTTTTCATAAAATGGAAACGGTTTTATAATTGATTTTACTAATTAACCAAAACTCACTAATTATAAGGTAAAAGGCAAGGAAGAGTTATCTCCACTTGAAATTAAATTTCAATGATAGCTTTGCCGAAGTATACGAAGATGACCAATGTTTTGCGAATGATCACTTTTGAAACGGCGTCGCTGATTGCAAAACTTCGATTGCCTCCAATCAAATGTCAAACCTTCTATCCCATGTATTAGCGGTTATAGAACAGAAACGAACTATTACTGAGCTTCCTCTGTGGGGAGGGAATGTGCTGAGCAATGGATGTGCATTATTGCACATAGTTTCAGTAAAACGTATTACATCGAAGCTGTAGCAAAGCCAAAGCTTGATACACAATCTTGACAATTAAGTGATAATCGTTTTTCAGATGCAAGGTTATTACCTTTGTCTTGATACATGTATAAGAAAATGTGACAATGCCAAGGCGATTAGCTATTTTAGTTTTCAGGCGATGTGCCCTTTCTACAGGTGCAGTATCAGAGTTGTCAAGCTTGAGGGTATCACGAAGAAAGTCTCTCACTTCGGCTTCACTGTCCTGTTCACTGTTGTTCAGGGAGTCCATGGAATACGAGATAACATTATCGCAATTGTCACAAAGTGACTGTGGTACTCAATAATAACTAGGATGAAAAAGTTACATAAAGTTTATTTTAAGAACAAAAACAAATGTTACATTTACAAAAGGGAAATAGACGCGGGGTTTGGATGTGGTGCCATAGACTTCCAAGATCCTGAAAATATAAAATCAGATATTGCTTGCTAGCTGTGCGCTCGTGCCATGCATTCTGAAAAAGTGCAAAGGTGATATTAGTTTCTTATTAGATAAATATAGCTGCAAAACAAATCTTAATTACACATGGGGTTTTACAAAAGTCATCTAAGGCATCATATCTAAGGGACAAAATTACAATTTAAACAAATAAAACCAAAACGTTTACATCAACAAAGAGTTGTTCAATAATATAAGATTAACACTTAAAAAGTCACCGAAACGGTTCACTTATCAGCAGTATATCAGCGTAATGCAACTACAGATATATCAAAGTAATATCAGTGAAGATTTAGAAATCTTTAAACATCATGAATAACAGCTTTAGCACATCTTACAAAATACATTCACATTACTTATCACATTTCACAAAACAATGAACATATCAACAAGTTCATCTGGGAACATGGGCCTGACGCTGCAAATATAACGTTTGCGTCCCTCATGCTCTAACCCAGTAAAATACATCTACCACACAAGGCGGTGGCGCATCTACAACACAAGACGTTGGCGCATCTACCACACAAGCGATGGCGCATCTACAACACAAGACTGTGGCGCATCTACCACGCAGAAGGTGGCGCATCTACCACACAAGACGGTGGCGCATCTACCACGCAGACGGTGGCGCATCTAGTCTGATGCAGTACATCTACGATCCTCACGGGTCTGTCCCTCGACTGCTAGGACTTACGGGTCCTCACGGGACGTGGATGCACATCATTTCATTAATTTCATATCATTAAAACCACCCACATTAATCCTAAAGTTTATGTTACACAAACAATATGAATACATTACAGAATTATACATATACAACTAAATTCAAATGATTTAAACAAAGTTACATTTTCGTAGTTTCAACTTTCAAAAACCAATGAAAATATACTTACTCCACTCTTTAGATACTCTGTTCCTTGGGCTCAGAACCAGTCTTACTGTACTGACTTACAGCGTCGACGACTGCTCGTTTCACCCAATAGCAGTACATAAATCTGTACAACAACATAATTTCATTAAGTACAAGATTTCCATATGAAAACAATATCAAATATACAATCAAGAATCCAACTCACATTGTAGACGAACGACCCGGTTGAAAATGACTGCAAGTGCTGATTGGCCGATACTAGCCTTATATAGGCACATGCTGCATGTCATGCATCCCTTTCTCGCACCACTCACCACTCAGGTGTTCGCTCGCTCTCGTCGACTTTCCGAGTTTTAGGATAGGAGACCAGGTCAGGTGTTTGCCTGCTCTGGACACTGGGTTCTGGGTTCTACACAAAATGAGGCTTGTGACAGCAATTGTGCCTCAATGTTGTCAGTTTCAATTTCTAAATCAAAACGTTTCTACTCTATATCCTCATTATCTGATTTCAAGTCAACTAATGTATCTTTAAAATCCTCGGCTGGCTTTACGAGGCTTTTGGATATAAGGAAATTGGTTGTCACACAATATGAATTTCCCCACACCAGGGGGACAGCAATAGTTTTAATTATCAAAATTATACATATTCTTTAAAGAACCAGTTTTAATCTTTTTCATTACACATATGTATATTCTGACAATTATATTCAGAATTGCAATCAAACACTTCTTATCTTAGGAATTAATTGATAAAATGTATTCAAATCACAGCAAGTTATTCTACGGGCTTACTTTTCAAGTACGAGAAATGTTTTTAAAACAGTTAAAAGCTCCAGCATGTATTACTGTTCTACTTCAATCGTTCGAACGGTTGATAAACCAGTGAACTACAACATTTGTCAATCAATCTTTTAAGTCAGCATTCAAACCAGAAACATAAAATATCTGCTATCGGTCTGCAGATAACAATAATTATCCTATATATTTGACAAGCACAATGCAGACAATACTCTAGCCAACAGAAGCGTTATTATAACCATCTCATGTCTATTACATTCGCATCTTTCAGACACACAGACTCATAAGCTATCCTTTATGCTTCCCCATTTCATAAATAGTCGTTGCAGTTATCCTATCATCGAATAAGGGCATATTTATCACATGAAGCCAATCTTTTACCGAACTTCGCCGAATTGTCTACATAGAATAAACTCAGTGAAGGTGTTATTCAATTGACTTTGCTATCATGGTATTTCAGGTATTTGTCTAAGGATTAAAACATTATATGACGCCGATTAATTGCCAAATTGTTCCTTAGTAGTTTATTCGGTAAACAGTTATCAGACATGATAATATATGATTGTTTAGCATTGTACGTCAGGACAAAGATTCTTACTTATGAAGAAATACAGCTTTTGTGAGATTATGAGAAGAAGATATTTTTTATTTTACAAGTTTGTGAACGATTAGCTTGTATTACTAGACAGTAACTTAATCATCTAAATGACCTACATTACATGTTGCTTCTGTGATGATGTTCTCATTCATTGTTTTATCAAATCCTTTACCGTGCGATCATTAACTGACGAGTTCCTCACGTTGCCCTGTGTGATATTGAACTTTTTCCAGGTAAATCAATTAACATTCGCAGTGGAGCAATTGCGTGAGAACTTGACAGAAAAGAAACTTTTGAAAATAAATATATACTAATGTAAGCCAATGCCATAAATGAGAGGAAATCGTTGATGGTGTGAACGACCCGGAAGTGGAGCCTGATTGTTTACATCGAACATGAGAATCATGTATCTTTCACAATATGATTTACTTTTGGAGAACCCAAACTGGCCAAAGTCATCGTCTGATTGAACAGTTGATTTGAACCGTATTATTTCCCTTAAATTATCAGTTTAAATTTTTCCTAGTAAGAGTCATTATCTGTCAGGAATCTTTGCTTTAAATGACTGTAGTGATAAATCTTTCTCAATATTTTAACGTCTTTACGCTATTATTCCTAATAATTGATATTCAATCATAAACAATTAGAAATCAAACTTGCAACAAATGTCCATTGAAGTGACAAAAGCGTCATGTATGACAATTAGAGGTTGAATTCACTGATTGTAATTTTTAGATTCTAATTTAAATTTTGCAAGCCGTAAGGGGCATAACAGGTACGTGCCTGCCAAGGAAGTTGCGACTTGGCGATATTTCATACAGTAAAGAGCTAATGGTAGCACCCCTTCAATATTTGCCTTCCATTAGCATCAAGGCATTCAAATAACTTTTTCAGTTCAATTATGATCTAAACCCTTTGCACATAATATTTGTCTACAATGTGGTTTTGGATCTACATTTTTTATAAGTTTATTGCTTATAGGATTTAGTTTACATAAATTAAGGGCCCCTTATTCAATAAATAAACATGAAATATAACAGAAACGTTGGAAATGGAGACAATCATATATTCATAGCTCAGATAACGAGTTCACTGATACGTTAAAATAATGGAGAAGGTAGCAATATACTAATAGCAAGAGTTCAATATTGACTTAATGTAAGTTTAAAGCCATCATTCAATAAAGGTAATGTATACAGGTTAAATGTATTCAATCTAAATTTGCTTAACAGCAGTTAAGATATTGTTACTAGAAATTACCTTCTTGTAATAGGATAACATTAATTAAGGAATCTCTTTGTATATTTAACAATTAAAAAACAGAAAACTGGATATTGAAGCCATGCCTTTTTCGCTTCCTGAAAAACATGAGAGAAATAAAATGATATATAATCTAAGTCAACAATAAAAACGGAAGATTGGGAATCTTTATTGTGGCCATTGGCACATCCACTAACTGCAATTGTTCTTACTTGATGCCAGTAGAAAGAATCACAGAATGAGGAGACTCTTTGGTTGTATAGTTTAGTTCACTTGATCACGCAATCTGTATTAAATGGAGATGTAAATGACTCAACGGGATCACTGTTTACTGCAGCCAATGTACAATTGTGTTCGTAAATGGTAGTTGGTGTTCCCTATCAGATAAACGATCTTATAAAATTGTCATTAACATCCTTAGATTGCAGTTTCAATGCACCCTTCAGTAAATTTATGTTTTCATGTCTTGATAAGGAGGCTTGAAATCCACTTAGGATTGAGTTTATTACGGTTGTTGAGCACGTTATAGCGATATTTCTTCCAGGACCAGGGTTTAATCAGTACAAATATACGTTGATTGTTTTCAGTTACATACATTGGAACTTTATAAAAATGAACTCAGAGTTGAACAAGACGACTTATAAAAAATTAGACACAATAATGAAATTGAAACCTATGAATATTTACTTCTGCCGTTCATAATTAAGTCATAAATAGCCATGTCGTGAATATCGTTGAAGCCCAGTTCTTATCTGTTTCTTCTACAAGTGAATAATATAATATAATATAATGCATCGAATGAATAACACTGTTTACCGTATAAGTAACACCAATGACAGAAAAACAAAAAAAATGTACTATACTTGAAAAAATCCATACTTTTGGTAAAATTGATATTTTATAATATGTTCCTACATGTTTATACTAAGGAGAATGTTTTTTGTTTTAATTATAGACATTAGTGTAGGTATGATATATCGATATTAATAATCATAAAATAGTGAAATAATATAAAAAGGAAACCTCTTCCTTCTTGGTAGAATAAAAGTCCATGAAACTGCTGAAACTGTTTAACGATTTGTACTTGATGGCCGGATAAGAACTACTTTGATGTCAATTTGTACATCAACGTATTGAACTGGTTAGCTCTAGAAAAAAATCACAAAGGCTAACCTTCCTCGGATCAGGATAAAAGTGTCAGGGAGAATGACCGAACGCAGCCGATTGAATCGTTTGTACTTGTCGGTTGGAAAGAACTACTTTGATGTCCTAATAAGGAGCCCCTTGGTATTCTATATCATTTAACCATATCATGCAATCACAAACCAGTGAGTCCATTATAATGATGTTTTGTCACGTCAAGATGATATTAAAGGTTACTGCTGCAATATCTATGAAGAATCGATTTTAAGTCAAATTGTGAATTTCTTGAAACATATATACAAGGACAGTTCTATCGGGGTATTTTTTGTGGAAACAGATTTCAAAGGGACATTCCAGTTTATGCATAAACTGATTTTAATATACATGATTATTACTCAACCAATTTGAAACAGGTTGCAAGGGATAATATGTTTGTTCATTTAAATTTGACAAATTGATTTAAAAAAAGCACACAATTGGTGAAACAACGACAACAATGAGTAATGAAGCCCTTCATTGGCATCGACAATACAAGTGTGGAAAATCTTGCTTTGTTATTGTACGGCATTTGTGTTATTTTAATAATTGAGCATTGTTAATGTATAGATATTGAATATGGTTTATTGCAATAAAAGTAATTTTAATGAAGAGAACAGCGTTTTTGTGTCATTTTCCCAAAGTAACATATCATGGATTGGAAGCAGGTAGAGATCCTGGCACTGTTTTCAAGCATATCATGCAATTAAGTTAATATGCTTGAAAACGGTATACGGATCCACGCTGAAGCGTTGCCGCTGTCAAAAAAAGAAGTTGTTCATCCATAGAATTATTCTTGCCTTCCTCGTACTATCAAATTCTTGAATGCCACATAAACAGCTCATATCTTGTTTTGATTACTTTCTTTATTATTAAGTATACCATATATACTATGACATATTTGATCGAATCTAAGTATTAAAAGGTCATTTTATCTATGAAATATATAGAACAAAAGGTAAAAAAAGATAAAGCTCACCTATTAGACGTCATACAATATCACAACTACATTACTTCCTGAATAAAGACATCTGGTGTAATCTAAAGTTAATTAACCATGGTTCATTATATTACATTACCTTCATTAACTATGGTTACTAAACTTATCATATCAAGGGTTAAATGTCAACAGATGTAGAAATAAGGTGCCGAGACAAACAGATATAATCGAATGAAATGGTGTGTTATTAAGAACAACAAATCCAAACATCACGATTGTTTTAAATATTAAAAGGGAAGAATTAGGTTAATCAATATTTCATTCAATATATACGCAAAGGCTTCAGACGTATAGGACATTATGAAATATTATACAGTTTAATGAACACATACATTAGAATGTGTTGAAGATAAAATGATAGAATATTCTAGTTTTTAAATATGTGATCAGATGGAACATAAATTAAAACTACCTATGTTGGATGCTTCTAATGTCTGTACCATATCTGTTACAGGATATTATACATAGTATTGTATTTTACTGAAACCCTGATTGTACTTCGTGAGTAAAACAAAAGTGAAAACATAAAATCTTTATAAAATATTCAATCAATCAATCAAATTTCATTGTACAATAAGGTTCTCCCACAGGTTTAGCTTATTCATTTTCATCTTATCATGATTCAAACAGGAAGTAGTCCATAAGACATACAAACAGACAACATCAAAGCAAATGGTATTTTCAAAAAGGAATAAACAAATAAAACATTAATTTATGATGTCACTGACATTCAAGGGTTAAAATTAGGCCATACCATACTAAGATAACTAGAGGTTATCAAACGTGTATGTTTTCGGATGTTTTGGGAATAAATTAAGAATTTTGACGTGACATCCTTCGCCTAAGGCTCTACATTAGACACTACAACAGAAAGGACAACAATTTGAAGAAAAAAGACCTACATACATGATAAAGGTAAAATATGGGTGTGGTCTCACTGGTAACATTCCTAAAATCAAGTAGGTGTATCAGGTGTCACTACGAAGAAGGACAATTATTCCTGAGGAAATTCGGAAATAATGAATAAAATAGTGATGAAGCAACTTTTTGTAAGCAGCTGTACATTATTCAAAGTATGATAAATGTCTGAGAAGAAGAAATATGCAGATGTATTCCATTCAATACACATCATTGTTGAGAGATTCCTAACAGGATCAGTGCAGAAAAATGAGGCAAGTTTAACCTTTCTTTGTTTAAAGAAGCGTTTGAAGACATTTTCACCGAAAAAGTCAAAACCAGGTCAAACGAAATTCAGGTTCATTTAAGAGAGTTGTGCCTCTCAGCACGTATTCTGTGTACAGAATTGACAAATCGTGCTTGCAGCAATCATGGACAGGAACGTACAAGTTCCTAATGTTCAATGGGCGTGATAAGGAGTTGTTATCTACTGAGTGAACACTGGTGAATATCTATGCCATGAAGGAAACAATTAACACCAACTCTCACCAAACATACTTTTTGAGGTATTGTGCAGAAATTTCACGACTTATACCTATAGTACTACTGTTTGTATTGTTACAATATTTTGAGGAAAGATGTGTCAGGAAAATGTCAAGCTTTATGATTAAGGCATGACACGTATGTGTCAATGGTCTAAAGCTCTTAAACGTTGGTTAATTTCAAATCTCATTAAAATAATAATGAGATTGTTTTTTCTCAATTTGACTATATGATTTATCGGCCCTAACCAAAGGATACGTGATGATCATCCAGTCTAATAGATTTAATGATTGATAAAACAGCACGACAGCGCACTGAGTCACATTTGTACATGAACAGAAGTGATTATTCTTCCATTGGTTCCATTTGTTAGCTTCATTGAACTACCCACGCAAAATATAAAATCTGCAAATCTACATATCACGTTATATTTTCAAACTCCTCTTCATTCTATTATATTGTTTGTGATCAGTGTTCCTGCATTGTATTGTTCTTGCTCAGCGACTCAATTACATGGCATGTATTTACATTCATGAATATCTGTCTTCCCTATATTTTCGTATAAATGGTAACGCACACGTCAATTAAACGTTTAAATGATAAACTTATTCAGCAGGATAAGTAACTGGTGGACCATGAAATACCATAGAAAAGTGATTTTGGATAACATCAAAGTAAATTCAATATTGTATCAGTTCCTTTGTGTACCATTGCATCTGAATATTGAATTTATATGTCCTTTTCATGTGTACCATTTAAATAAAACATGTTTTTAATTTTGGTAATGTTAAATTTAAAGTCAATATCTGGTAAGGAGTCACCTCTGACAAAACAAAGGCTGATATTTCAAAAACAAGGATAATCTATCTTTAATTAACAAGCGTTTCAAAGAAAGTTCTTTGATGTCAAATAAAAGATTTGGTTCAAAAGAGATTATTTTGTGTCCAATCAAACTGATATAACTGCGGGATATCACAATATGATCCAATATGAAAAGTGTAATCTTTAGGGTTGAATGACCACTTCATTGAAGTTGAAAGAACAAATCATAACTGACAGTTTTATTAGATCCTTTGTTCAAAGCTCTTAATAATATTGCTTCAAAAGATGAAATCTTGGCTGATGGAAATCAAATATTTAATTTGTTTGGTATCTTTGGAAGAAATAGTCAATATTTGACCATGTTAAAACAATAAATAATTCTACATGAAATACTTATAACATATGCTATACAATATATATCAGATCAAGTGGTGAATTCAAAGACTCGCTGAAAAAGAATACCACTTAAATGCATGGTATAGATACAGACTTGCCTGGTACCCTTTACTGTGTGCAAATTGAATAACACACTGTTGACAAAGTCGGTGCGTTCGATGAATATTAAACATGTCAACATTTCATTCTTGGGAAATCATTTTCTCAACATATGAAATTTGATGAAATTTTTCTACAAGTTACATTACACCCGAAATAATTAAGGCAGAAATTGCTTGAGTCAAACATCACAAAAGAAATTGTTGTAAAATAAATAAAACCTTAAATGTCAAACATTTCATACCACTATCTGCTAAAAAGGATAAACTGCACTGAGCAAAGTATCACAACGATGGACTTGAAAAAAGAGAATGTGTATTTTCGAATAAAACATCTTTTTTAACAATACTGAACATTACAGAACAAAAATGTATTTCACATAAGTGACCTAAAGAACACTGTGAATACATTGTACATTATCAGTAACATGTTTAAAGATTATTTATATAAATACACAAAACACTAATAAACTATATAGAAGGATATTTTAGTGGGGTTTGTTTAGATTTAGCACAATCGAAGTGGGACGATGCTTTTGTACATGAGAGACATTTAACATTTATATACATCTCAAGTTTGCAACTTGCATTTTCATAAGTGATAGCAGACTAGAAGATGACTTCAAATTGATGAACGCATTTCATTTGTCATTATTAACTGAACATTATCTATTTGGATATTGTTATTATCGTATCATATGATTTTGGATCATGTTTTAGACAGCAAAAAACTCTTTTAGTAGAACATAAAAATATCAAAGAAACCATACTGTTATATTATGGCGACATGCTTCCACTTCTTGTTTATGTATATGATTATCAATCTTTCAGTCATTCTTGAAAGTTTTCAAAGCAACAAAGTGAACATCATAATAAAGTTGTATTTTTCCATAAGCACACTGTCATAAATTCTTGAAAATAAAACGAGATGTTTATTGAAAACATCGCACAAGTCTAATCATCTTAGACTGTATATTCACAAGAAGGCAAATGATGAATTTGTGTGAACATGCCTTTTAGAAGAAACGAAAAAACAATCCATCGAATTGAGTTTTGGAGTTGATTTTAATCACATAGTCACTTGGTTAACAGTTTCTTTGCACGAATCTTACCAATCACTTTTGCATAATACATCAAAATTGTAGAATAAATAATGATTCTGCATCATTTGTCTCTTGGTCTTAAAAGGGCTAGGAATATATGTCAGGAGGACTTATAATTTCGTAAATTATTATTATTACATTGCTATTTTCAACTTAGTTTCAAATATGATATTGGGGAAAACAATTCAGTTGTTATGAATTATTTGTCAATAGTCTCATATTCTATCCACCAATTAGTTGAATCCTTAACTTAGTTAATGATTTAACATAATACAGTAGTTTTGTTTTCTGGTATTGCTAAAAAGGGGGCGAATGATAGCCGATAGACTTTAAGGTGAAATAGTCTTTCCTGTGAGAGATTTGACAGTTAAATGACAGATTGTTAGCAATAACTACAGGTACATAGATTTTTTTTTACTAAGGCTGTAGATAAAATAATGCCGTCATTAGATTTTGTAGTATTTACGTTCTAACTCTACTTACAGAGGCCTACTTAGTCTACCTTCTTTCTATGTTAATGATATATATTTAGTGAACTGAACAAAGTATCAAGTCAGTTATAAATGTGTTTGTTTATGCATGAAGGCCATTTATCCACATCTAAAGAGATTTAGATAGTTGAAGAATTTTTTTATATCAGTAATGTTTCATGGATCAGTTTAGACATAGAGACTGCAATTCTTTTAAACTTCTGAAGATATCACCGACACTTTTACATAACCACACATTTGATCAAATATAATCTCACTTTGATTTAGGCAAAGTTATTATTTATACAAATAAAATAACATATACGTACATGTATGCCATAACCCTTATAGGTATTAAAATCAATGACCTCTTGGGTTGTACCAAACGAGTTTTTATAACAAAAGCTGTAACTTTAGCATTGTTACATCTAATATAGATCAAAAAAGCGATAACAAGATTTAAACTTGTGATTAAAATTTCAATTAATGAAATAAACTCACAGACGTTTTTCAAAAGAGATGGGACGAGTATACAAATATGATGTGCTAATTTGAACAACAAAACAAATGCAATAATAATAAAGGGAGTAATCCAAATGTTTTTCGACATAAAGATGTAATTCGTTAATTAATCTTAAATATTCAAAAACGTTAAGATCTGACATCATGGCAGCTTTGATAATTTGAAGTTCATCTTTGACGCCCTTCCATTTTGATATTAACAACAGAACTACTTAACAGAGCGAAATATCAACTATAAGTTGATTATATATACATATTATATTAAACTATTATTATTAAATTGTATGTATTAATGTTATAGAATAACAAACAACACACCGCTCCGTAGGAACATGTTGGGTATCGAGTCTCTCATTTTGCGCTGTCGCTCATTTAAACTGCTGATCATCACACAGTGTTGCTGTTTCGTAAATTTCGATGAGTAAAGTATTTTTCAATGCTGTGTCGTGCATTTATGTGTACGTTTCGTTGCTTTTCGTAGCGTTTGCATTTTTTCTTTGGTAGGCCTGTTTAACATCACTACAATCATGAGATATTTCCACTGGTATTGAATAGATTATAATATTCTCACAAAGCTGTATATTATCATCAGAAGAAATCTCAGCATTTTTTATGTGTGACTGCTGCTAAATATCCAAGAAAAGTTAACATGATCGGTTCACGTCTTATCGAGATTGTAATTTATTCCTTGTAGACTGTTGTGACAAATGTAGGAAATACAACCAATAGGGGTCATGTGATCAATAAGCCCTTATTTGATGATAGGGTAGGCAAAATTCCTATCAGTGATATCGAAATCATAAAGGATAACCTATGAGTCGCTGTGTCTAACAGATGCGAATATAATTGACATAAGTTGTAATAACAATTGTGCTGGCTAGTATATTGTCTGCATTGTGCTTACTTAGGATAAACTACTGACGATAAACGGCGTTATGATATTTGCAAAGCCATAGTGCATATGCTAGAAGGTTTGGGTTATTGTTGAGTCTCAAAAAGATTTGTCGTAAATGTTAACCTTTATGCATTAAACATGAGCAGGTTTTATGTATCCTTGTCATGGTGCATATTGTTCCAATTTTCATCTGCATAACTATATTGTTTCTTAGAAAAGTTCTGCTATTCTTTACATGGGAGTTTTATAATTTTTCAAAGTCAATTGCAATCTTGTTGTATTAACTTGTTGTAATTAGAAATAAATGCATTTGCACGTGAAATGGTAAAATATTTTATAGATGAATAAATATATTATTTCCATGACTAATCTAAGGAATTCTTTATGAACCATATTAACATCTGATTTATTGTTAAAAAATCAAATATGTTTCATATACAATACACATATAAAATACATACCTTTTACAAGACTTTTTAACGCTTTAAGGTACAATCAATCTACCCTAAGCCCTGCTCCTTCAATACATTCAGGACACAGGTTTAAGGGTGAATATTAACGTATCTTGTGTACAGAAATATAGCTTGGTTAATCAAAACTGAAAACAACTTTAGAAATGTCAATGTGCCTAAACACATGATCTACACATCAAGGTATCAATAACATACTAGTTTGCCTAAGAAAAAGGAGGCTCGCGTGACTGAATGGATAGTGCAGGCAATCTGTATGCAGTAGAGATGTAAATATCTTAGCAAATGACCCTAAACTTTAATTGTGTTTGTTAATGATGGCAAGTGTTCATTGTCAGGGAAAAGAAAGTTTAATAATCTCAGTTATAACTTACTGCAATTAACACCAAGGTGAGTCTAGGTTGTTACTTATTGTTGCTTAACATGAGACAGAACTTTCAAAACCATATGTGAACATTACATGTACCAAGAGGGTTTTGCTTGGCTTCATTTACATTGTTCAGATATAGATATCCAAATAGTTTGAATCAAATATAACTAAAATTGAAAGTGAGAACATCAAAATTTGGAAGGAATTGTGATTTCGTCCTTGCAGTTTAATATAGCTTTGTAAGACATCATTCGCTTAATGTCTCCACAACATTTAATATACTTTAAAATTCATTTTATATAAACATAACATACACTTAACAAATTATGATTATTTCATACACAGTTTAATTTTTAAAACAATGATAATTTCTGGTGTTACCATATATTAGGTTGGCTGGTTATATTTACATAGAAAGTGATAAGTTCTAAATAAATATATATTTTCAAATATGTAGATGAAAATAAAAAGCCAGAAGTTATAGCTGTGAAATAACTACACTTTGCTTCTGCACGTTTTTCTGGTCAGAGATGTAGATAGTCTTCTTTTATACCATGTATATCCATTTGGATTGCCTTGGTTAAAAAACTCATTAAATCATCTTACTGGTGTATTAGCAAAGTATTTATTTCAAACATCACATTTCATCATTTGAATATGTTACTCCCTATCATTAAATATGAACGTTATTATCATTTTCATGTGTGAATTGAACGAAAAATGAAGTGCATTTTCAACTCTAATTGTAAAAAGAGTTTAGAATCAACTGGATTCTTTTTACAAAGAAACCAATCAACAGTAAAAGTGGCATTATCAGAGTATTAAATCCTCAAAGAAATGACAGTTTTCTGTACATTTCTTATAGAAAGAATAGATTCATGTCGAAACTCAATTTTGTAAAGAAACACTTGAATATTTCAGTTAGAGTTGTATGGTGCATAGTTTAAACAAAGGCAGCAATCAAAGAAATAGCTATAAAACTGTCACTTTAAGTGTGTTCTATGAAGAAATAGGTCAACTGCAAAATAGTAGTCATCCAACTAGAAAGATATTGGAGAAAAGCCTGATATCCCGCATTTATTTCATAGTGATTGAACAAAAATACTCTGGTTTTATAGAAATATGTATTTACGGTAGCATAACCATAGTGTGGTTATGATCTCGTTGTGTTATATAATTTGGACACAAAATTTTTTATTGTCGATTTTGTCATTAGTCGTGAATGATTACATTTCTTTGATCATCTAGTTCTATGGTTTAATGACAGCCTAATGTCATGCTTTTCACAAACCAACTGATCATTTTCTGAAATCGACCATGCAATTGCTTCTTTAGAATATCAAAACTTATAGTTATACAACTGACCAAAGATTCCTTCTGTCAGTTTGTCGGTTTTCTGTGTGTCTGTCCCGGTGTCCGTCTGTCCATTTGTCCTAGAGCATTTCTTTCCCGACCTATAACGGAAAAATATTAATCCGATTACATTCAAATTTTGCACAAGTCTTCTTCTTTCTATGTGGGGTGCAGTGCTAAATTACAATTATTTATTTTATTTTTTTACGAATTTCAGTGGATGTTCAGTATAGTCACAGTGCAAGTCATTTATATTGCAATATAAGAAGCAACATTATGGCACCATCAAGAGATTTTAGATGCAAAGCCAGTTTCAAATGTTAGATTTCATATGCGAGTAGACATGTCAGCTAGATTCTAGGGAACATTGGAGAGCCAAATCCCTTCTGATCACGCACACATATAGTTATAATTATGGTTGTAGGTCAGTGTTTCATTACAACTATGATTGGTGTCGGCATGATGTCTTGCTACATATTGGAGCATTTTCTTGATATCACACCTTATATAATCACATCATTTATAGTTATCTGCATGCAATATATATCTTGTTATGCAATATAAAGAGGGTATCTTTTGTTTTCAGTATGATTACACTAATCTCTCATAAAGTTCCGGAATGAGGCAGGTATTATCAAGAGTGAAGATATAGGATGCAACCCCTCACAAGATGAGGGATAAGTGATTTCTTACCCGTCTTTGTAGGATACCGCAGTGTATGATTTATACAGCAATATTTAACTAATGTAATAACACAGTGCAAGTATGACGTCACAATTGTTGTTGTGACGTCACTATCCAATGGCTGCCCAGTCGCGGTAAAATGATTGACATTTAATTTTTTGTTAGTGAATTAAATAAGTAGTTTCATATACGATACACATATAAAGTACATAACTATTAAAGACACATCAAGTTATCAAGTTCTGATAAAGTCATTCGCTTTCTGCAATTTCTACATATATAAATAATGCATTGGAACATGTTAACTGAAAATAATGCCATATTAATAATCCTAAATGAAAAAAATAAATCTCAACATGCACATCTAAACAATAAATGTGGATCAAGTGAACATCACATGCTGGCAACTAGTGGTATATGTAACTTCACTGTGCTTCTGCAAGATTTTCTGCTCAAATATGTAGATTGATTTCTTCTATAGCATGAATATACATTGGGTTAAGTAGATAATCACTCCGAAGCAAGCACACATGTCATCAAAACCTGACTGTATGTACCTATCTATAATTATTTAGTCAACATCAAACGGAAAACTGCAAAGCACCCACATTTCAAATATTTATACAAAACTGAAATGTACCTACATAGTACTGTCCAAGGTGTCAGGTTAACATTTCCTACTTTGATTAAATATAACCCATACATGTACATAAGTGTTCGAAATAGCAAAGTGTTAACTTTAATTATCACAGTTTGTGTTTAATGATTAGTATATGTTACTCCTTAATATGAAATATGAACGTTATTATTATTTGTATATGTGATTTGAAGGGGTTAATGGAGTGTAATTTCAGTACAAGTTTTTTACTCAAATTTTAAACAGAGTTTAAAATCAATTTTATCAAAAGAACTATAATTCTTCGATTTGATTGCATAGAAAACATCAGCAGTAAAAGTGTTATTATCAGAGTAATTAATCCCCAAAGAAATACTCCATGACAGTTTTATCTACATTATCTTATCTTGTTGTGACGTCAATATCCAATGGCTGCCCAGTCGCGGTAATATTAGTTTCAGCACACTGTCAGTAAGTTTTCTTTATTTCTTTGGGCATGGAATGAACAGTACACTAAACTTTCTTCCATTTAATGTTATTTTTATAAAACTTGTGAATGATTTGCGATAAGGCTGTATAAAAGTTATTTTTCAAATTAATGAATAAGATTGTCTAATACAGCTTCCTTCATAACCTCCTGTGCGAGTAAGTCTTCTTAAGTGATATGTTATATTAAGAAAGCTGAGTAACACTTTTGTACAAAATTAGGAATCTTTACAAAACAACAAAAACTACCAATCTTTATACTAATAGCAAGAATTTATATATTGATTATGAAGGTTAATGCATGCAGGTTAAAAGTAGTCAATCTAAAGTTGCTAACAGCTGTTAATATTGTAACTAGAAATTACCTTCGTTTAATAGGAAAACATTTTTCCTGATCGGCATTCTGTTTCTGTTACTAAACAATGAAAGCACAGAAACATTGAAAGCCAAGCCTTTTTTGGTCCCAGAAGACACGAGAGAAATGAAATGCCATATACAAAATGATCTCAGAGTTGAAACAGACGAATTTTCAAAAATTGAACACAACAATGAAATTGAAACATATCGTTATTTATCATATAATGGAGGGTGTTAAAGCTATCTGATAAACTTGGTATCCAATTTGCTCAAAATATGATAAAGATGCAAATTAGGTCCAAACTTGAACTATTTTCTCTTACTCCATGCATGTCATGTGAGTCCTAAACAGGTCGCTATCCATCTGATTACGTCATCAGGAGTTTTCAGGTTTTGTGTTAAATCTTCATAGACAAAATCTGTCAGGGTAAACTTATCACACATTCGTATTTTAAAAAAAAGCTTGGTAATCGAAGCATTTCAAGTTGTTTTCATCGTGAGAGTACACCAAAAAATATAATGAAATGCAGCTAATAATATCGGCATGATCGGAGTATGATAGGACGAGGCAGCAAATACAAATCATATTTTAGTGATAGTACACATCATCTGGTAGTGTAGTAACAAACGAAACAACCCCTCCTTCGCAAATAATCGGCATTTACTCTAAGGATACCGTAACTGAACTAGCGTAACAGAAATGACAATGCAGCTTCCCCTTTTGTAACGATGTTGACATGTGGTTAATACAAATTTTGTGTTATATAGAGAAAATTATTTTTCTCGTGCATTGGAAATCAGACTGCAACTGTTGAAAGATTGTAGGAGACGTTTCTATCACTTTGAAAACATCATTTCATGAAGGAATATTTCAAGACTGTTCATAACTGTGACAATATAACCTACACCTTGGTGTATAGTGAAAGAAATTACTCCACGGAAACTAGGTCAAACATATTTATAAAAGGAATCATGTTTTCGTTTAAACCCTTTTATTTCAAAATGACATTATATGATAAAGAAATTATTAACCGAATGTGTTTCATAAATAGCCATTTTGTAAATATTTAAGAAGCTCAGTTCTTATCTGATTTTTCTGCAAGGAATTAATATAATATCATGAATCGAATGAATAACATTTTCTTTACGGGGGGTAACAGCAATGACAGAAAAACGAAAATTTTGTATTAAACTCGATAAATTTGATAAAATTGATATTCTATTAATTGTTCCTACATGTATATACTAAAGGGAATGTTAGTCGTGAATGTTTCATGTCATAAAATGTCATTAATAATAGCAAATGTTTAAATTTCAGACATAAATGTGACATGATTTATCGATATTAATAAAATAGTGAAATAAAGTAAAAATGAAACCTCTTCCTTCTTGGTAGAATAAAAGTTAATGAAACTGATGACACTATTAAAGTATTTGTACTTGATGGTCGGAAAAGATCTACTTTGATGCCAATTTGTACATCAAGTTAATGAACTGGTTACCTCTAGAAAAAAATCACAAAGGCTTACCTCCCTCGGATCAGGATAAAAGTGTCAGGGAATATGACAGAGCGCAACCAATTGAATCGTTTGTACTTGTCGGTATGAGAGAACTACTTTGACGTCCTAATAAGGAGACCTTGGTATTCTTTATCATTTAACCACATCATGCAATTCGATTGTAAGTCAAATTGTGAATTTCTTGAAACATATTTACAGGGACAGTTCTATCTGGGTATTTTTTGTGGAAACGAAATTCAAAGGGACATTCCAGTTTATAATTAAACTGATTTTAAATATATAAGATTTTGACTCAACCAATTTGAAACATGTTTCTAGGGATAATACGTTTGTTCATTTATATTTGACAAATTGATAAAAATGCCCATACTTGGTAAAACAAGGACAACAATGATACATGAAGCCTTTTAATCTGTGCTACGAGTGTAGAAACTTTGCTTTGGCACTGCAAGACACTTTTGTTTGTCTAATCATTTATCATTGTAAATGTGTGGAAATTAGATATGGTTTATTTTCAATAAAAGTAAGTCAAATAATTTTATATGCTTGAAAACAGTATACGGATCTATACCGAAACGTTGCTTATGTCTTTATAAGTAAGTACACGTATGCCATGCATACTGTGACATAATTGATTGATAGCATAGTGTTATGTCATTTCATCAATGAAATATGTAGAACAAGTAGTAAAGACAAGAACTTAACTCACATCTCAGACGTCACATTGGATCACAACTAATTTACTAACTTGATAAGGCCATCTGGTGTAATCTAAAGTTAATTAACGGTTCATTATATTACATTACCTTCATTAACTTTGGTTATTAAACTTATCATATTAAGGGTTAAATGTCACCAGATATAGAAACAAGGTGCCGAGACAATCAGATATAATCGAATGAAATGGTGTGTTATTAAAAACAACACATCCAAACATCACGATTGTTTTAATTATAAAAAGGGAAGAATTTCATTCAATATATATACGCAAAGGCTTCAGACCTATAGGACATTATGAAATATTATACAGTTTAATGAACACATATATTAGAATGTGTTGAAGATAAAATGATAGAATATTCTAGTATTTTAAATATGAGATCAATTGGAACATAACGTAGATAAAGTACCTATGTTGGATGCTTCTAACGTCTGTATCATATCTGTTACATGATATTATACATAAGATTGTATTCAACTGAAACCCTGATTGTACTTCGTGAGTAAATCACAAGTGAAAACATAAAATCTATATAAAATTACCAGGTGTAGAGCGCATTTAATCAATCAAATTTCATTGTACATGAAGGTTCTCCCACAGGCTTAGCTTATTAATTTTCATCTTATCATGATTCAAACGGGAAGTAGTCCATAAGACATACAAACTGACAACGTCAAATCAAATGGTATTTCAAAAAGGAATAAACAAATAAAACATGAATTCATGATGTCACTGACATGCAAAGTTTAAAATTAGGCCATACCATACTAAGATAGATAGAGGTTGTCAAACTTGTATGTTTTCGGATGTTTTGGGAATAAATTAAGAATTTTAACGTGACATCCTTCGCCTAAGGCTCTACATTACACACTACAACAGAAAGGACAACTATTTGAAGACAAAAGACCTGCATACATGATAAGGGTAAAACATGGGTGTGGTCTCACTGGAAACATTCCTAAAATCAAGTAGGTGTATCAGGTGTCACTACGAAGAAGAAGGGAAATTTGTCCTAAAGAAATTAAGAAATAATGAATAAAATAGTGATGAAGCAACCTTTTGTAAGCAGCTGTACAATATTCAAAGTATGATAAATGTCTGAGAAGAAGAAATATGCAGATGTATTCCATTCAATACACATCATTGTTGAGAGATTGTTAACAGGATCAGTGTATAAAAATGAGGCAAGTTTAACCTTTTGCTTTAAAGAAACGTTTGAAGACATTTTCACCAAAAAAGTCAAAACCATGTAAAACGAAATTCAGGTTCCTTTAAGAGAGTTGTGCCTCTCAGCACGTATTCTGTGTACAGAATTGACAAATCGTGCTTGCAACAATCATGGACAGGAACGTACAAGTTCCTAATGTTCAATGGGCGTGATAAGGAGTTGTTATCTACTGAGTGAACACTGGTGAATATCTTTGCAATGAAAGAAACAATTAACACCAACTCTCACCAAACATACTTTCGGAGGTATTGTGCAGAAATTTCAGGACTTACACATACAGTACTACTGTCTGTATTGTTACGATATTTTGAGGAATGATGTGTCAGGAAAAAGTCAAGCTTTATGATTAAGGCATGAAATACTATTTTGTCGTTTGTGTCAATGGTCTAAAGCTCTTAAACGTTGGTTAATTTCAAATCTCATTAAAATGATAATGAGATTGTTTTTTCTCAATTTGACTATAATGGTTTATCGCTCCTAACCAAAGGATACGTGATGATCATCCAGTCTTTTTATTTAATGATTGATAAAACAGCATGACAGCACACTGACTCACATCTGCAAATCTACATATCACGTTATATTTTCCTCTTCATTCTATCATATTGTTTTTGATCAGTGTTCCTGCATTATATTGTTCTTGCCCAGCGACTCAATTACATGGCATGTATTTAGATTCAAGGGCGTCTTTCTTCCCTATATTTTGGTATAAATGGTAACGCACACGTCAATTAAACGTTTAAATGATAAACTTATTCAGCAGGATAAGTAACTGTTGGACCATGAAATACCATAGAAAAGTGATTTTGGATAACATCAAAGTAAATTCAATATTGTATCAGTTCCTTTGTGTACCATTGCATCTGAATATCGAATGTCTATGTCTTTTTCATGTGTTTTCCATTTAAATAAAACATGTTTTTAATTTTGATAATGTTAAAATTAAAGTCATATCTGATGAGGAGTCACCTCTGACAAAACAAAGGCTGATATTTCAAAAACAAGGATTATCTATCTTTAATTTAACAAGCGTTTCAAAGAAAGTTCTTTGATGTCAAGTAAAAGATTTGGTTCAAAAGAGATTATTTTGTGTCCAATCAAACTGATATAACTGCGGGATATCACAATATGATCCAATATGAAATGTGTAATCTTTAGGGTTGAATGACCACTTCATTGAAGTTGATTGTGTAAAGAACAAATCATAACTGACAGTTTTATTAGATCCTTTGTTCAAAGCTCTTAATAATATTGCTTCAAAAGATGAAATCCTGGCTGATGGAAATCAAATATTTAATTTGTTTGGTATCTTTGGATGAAATAGTTAATATTTGACAATGTTAGAACAATAAATTAGTGTACATGAAATACTTTTACATAATAGACATTTAACATTTATATACATCTCAAGTTTGCAACTTGCATTTTCATACATGATAACACACTAGAAGATGACTTCAAATTGATGAACGTATTACATTTGTCATTATTAACTGAACATTATGTACTTGGATATCGTTATTATCGTATCATATGATTTTGGATCATGTTTTAGACAGCTACACATGTAATAACTCTTTTAGTAGAACATAAAAATATCAAAGAAACCATACTGTATGCTGACATGCTTCCACTTCTTGTTTTTGTATATAATTATCAAGCTTTCAGTCATTTTTAAAGCAACAAAGTGAACATAATAATAAAGTTGTATATCAAAGAAACCATACTGTTATATTATGGCGACATGCTTCCACTTCTTGTTTATGTATATGATTATCAATCTTTCAGTTAATCTTAAAAGTTTTCAAAGCAACAAAGTGAACATAATAATAAAGTTGTATTTTTCCATAAGCACACCGTCATAAGTTCTAGAAAATATAAACATCGCACAAGTCTAATCATCTTTACTTGTATATTCATTAGAAGGCACATGATGAATTTGTGTTAACATAACTTTTTTTTGTAAATTAGAAAAGAAAAAACAATCCATCGAACTGAGTTGATTTTAATCACATAGTCACATGGTTAACAGTTTCTTTGCACGTATCTTACCAATCACTTTTACGTAATACATCAAAAGTGTAGAATAAATAATGATTCAGCATCATTTGTCTCTTGGTCTTTAAGGGGCATGGAATATATTTAATTCAGGAGGACTTTTATTTTCGTAAATTATTATTATTACATTGCTATTTCCAACTTAGTTTTAAATATGATATTGGGGAAAACATTTCAGTTGTTATGAATTATTTGTGAATAGTCTCATATTCTATCTTCCAATTAGTTGAATTTTTAACTTTGTTAATGATTTAACATAATACAGCAGTATTGTTCTCGTATTGCTAAAAGAATGGGCGGATAGATAAGTGACTTTAAGGTGAAATAGTCTTTCCTGTAAGAGATTTGATTTAAATGACAGATTGTTAGCAATAACTACAGGTACATAGACTTGTTTAATAAGGCTGTAGACAAGATGATGTGTCATTATAATATTTAGTATTTACGATGTAACTCTACTTAGTCTTCCTTCTTTCTTTGTTAATGATATATATTTAGACAACTGGAAAAAGTATCAAGTCAGTTATGAATGTGTTTTATATGCATGAAGGCCATTTATCCACATTTAAAGAGATATTAGATGGTTGAAGCATATTTTATATTTGTTTAATTTTTTATAATGTTTCAGTTTGGACATAGAGACTGCAATTCTTTTAAACATCTGAAGATATCACCGACACTTACTTTTATATCACCACACATTTTCATCCAATATAATCTCACATAGATTTAGGCAAAGTTATCATTTATACAAATAAAATAACATTGACGTATGCCATAACCATTTTGGGTATCAAAATGAGATCAAGGACCTTTTTGGTTGTACCAAAAGTGTTTCATAACATAACCTGTAACTTAAGCTTGGTTACATCTAATATAGGTCAAAAGAGCGATAAGAAAGATTTAAACTTGTGATTAAAATTTCAATTAATGAAATAAACTCACACACATTTTTCAAAAGAGATTGGACGAGTATACAAATATGATGTGTTAATTTGAACAACAAAACAAATGCAATAATAATATAGGGAGTAATCCAAATGTTTACGACATAAAGATGTAATTCGTAAATTAATCTTAAATATTCAAAAACGTTAAGACCTGACATCATGGCGGCTTTGATAATTTGAAGTGCAACTTTGACAGCCTACCATTTTGATATTAACAACAGCACTACTTAACAGAGCGAAATATCAACTATAAGTTGATTATATATACATATTATATTAAACTATTATTATTAAATTTTATATACAAATGTTATAGAATAACAAACAACACACCGCTCCGTAGGAACATGTTGCATTTCGAGTCTCTCATTTTGCGCTGTCGCTCGCTTAAACTGCTGATCATCACACAGTGTTGCTGTTTCGTAAATTTCGATGAGTAAAGTATTTTTCAATACTGTGTCGTGCATTTATGTGTACGTTTCGCTGCTTTTCGTAGCGTTTGGATTTTTTCTTTGGTAGGCCTGTTTAACATTACTACAATCATGAGATATTTCCACTGGTACTGAATAAATTATAATATTCTCACAAAGCTATACATCATCATCAGAAGAAATATCAGTATTGTTTATGTGTGACTGGTGCAAAACATAAAAAAAACATAACATGATCCGTTTACGGCTTATCAATTTGTTATTTATTCCTTGTAGACTGTTGTGGCAAATGTAGGAAAAAATTGGTGTCATGTGATCTATAAGCCCTTATTTGGTGATAGAGTAGACAAAATTCCTATCAATGATATCAAAATTCATAAATGATAACCTATAAGTCGATGTGTCTAACCTATGCCAAAATAATTGACATAAGTTGTAAGAACGATTGCGCTGGTCAGCGTATTGTCTGCATTGTGCTTATTTAAGATAAAATACAGGAGATAAACAGCGATATGATATTTGCAAAGCTATGTGCATATGTTAGAAGGTTTGGGTTATTGTTGAGTCTTAGAAAGCTTTGTCTTAAATGTCAACCTTTATGCATTAAACATGACCATATCGTTCTTTTGTATCCTTTTCATGGTGCATATTATTCCAATTTTCATCTGGATAACTATATTCTTTCTAAGACAATTCCTTACATTGGAGTTTTATAATTGTGAATAGCCTACTGCAATTTTACTTGTGAATTAGAAAAAATGCATTTGCATGTGAAATGTTAAGCGATATTTTAGATCAATAGATGTAGTATTTCCATGAATTATCTAAGAAAACTTTTGCTATTCATAACATAAGAGTTTTATAATTTTGAATATCATATTGCAGTTTTATTGTATTTACTTGTGAATTAGAATAAATGGATTTGCACATGAAATGGTAAATGACATTTTAAATCAATAGATATATTATTTCCATGAATATATAAGGATTCTTTATGAATCGTATTGACATTTAATTTAATGGTAATGAATTAGATAAGTAGTTTCCATATACAATGCAAAGATAAAGTACATATCAAACGCAGCTATTTATAACAAATTAAGGTACGACCAATCTACCCTAACCAATCCAGAAAACATTAAAATTTCAAAGGGAATATTTACAAGAATATAGCTTGGCTGATGCCAAACGAAACGGAAAACAATTTCACAAATGTTAATATACCTAAACACACCATGTGCACATCAAGTTATCAATAACATATTGCTTTGGCTAAGAAAAATGAGGCTCGTGGGACTTAATGGATAGTTCATTTAATCAGGCAATCTGTATGCAGTAGAGATGTAAATATCTTTGCAAAAAAACAACAACTTTAATTATGTTTGTGAATGCTAGCCAGTGTTCAATATCAGCGAAAAGAAAGTATACTAATGTCAGTAATAACTTTAGATCAATGTTTCATAACTTCCTGCAATAAACTTCAAGGTAAACTTGGCTATATTCACTTCGTTCAGACATAAATATCCAGATAGTTCGAATCAAATACAACTGAAATTGAAAGTGAGACTTAACTAATTGGAAGGGCTTTTTTCGATTTCGTTCTTGCAGTTTAATATAGCTTTCAAATATGTAAGACATTATATTCTTACTGTTTCAATGACATTCAAGATATTTTAGAAATTCTTTATCTAAAACTAACATACAATTAACTAGACATCTCCTGTCAAGCACCAACATTGTCAACTTTTATACAAAATTGAAATGTACCTTACTGTCCAAGGGGTTAGGTTAACATTTCCTGATTTATTAAAAAGAACCCAAACATATCTTGCTGTTTGGAAAAGCAAAGTATTGATTCTAAACAACACAATTCCTTTTATCATTTGTGTATGTTACTCCTTATCATGAAGTATGAACGTTATATATTTGGATTGGGGGATTGTAGGAATGCACTTTTCAGTACACATTATAGACTCAATTTGTAACAAACAATTGTTTGTACTTGATGCCAGTAGAAAGAATCACAGAATGAGGAGACTCTTTGGTTGTATAGTTTAGTTCACTTGATCACGCAATCTGTATTAAATGGAGCTGTTAATGACTGAAAAGGATCACTTTTTACTGTAGCTAATGTACAATTGTGTTCGTAAATGGTAGTTGGTGTTCCCTATCAGATAAAATGATCATATAAAATTGTCATTAACATCCTTCGATTGCAGTTTCAATGCACCCTTCGGTAAATTTATGTTTTCATGTCTTGATAAGGAGGCTCGAAGTCCACTTACAATTGAGTTTATTACGGTTGTTTAGCACGTTACAGCGATACCAGGATTTAATCAGTACAAATATGCGTTGATTGTTTTCAGTTACATACATTGGAACTTTACAAGAATGGACTCAGAGTTGAAAAAGACGTTTTTTTTAAAATTGAACACAACAATGAAATTGAAACATATGGATATTTACTTCTGCCGTTCATAATCAAGTCATAAATAGCCATGTCGTGAATATCTTTGAAGCCCAGTTCTTATCTGTTTCTTCTACAAGTGAATAATATAATATAATGCATCGAATGAATAACACTGTTTACCGTATAAGTAACACCAATGACAGAAAAACAATAAATTGTACTATACTTGAAAAAATCCATACTTTTGGTAAAATTGATATTCTATAATATGTTCCTACATGTTTATACTAAGGAGAATGTTTTTTGTTTTAATTATAGACATTAGTGTAGGTATGATATATCGATATTAATAATGATAAAATAGTGAAATAATATAAAAAGGAAACCTCTTCCTTCTTGGTAGAATAAAAGTCCATGAAACTGCTGAAACTGTTTAACGATTTGTACTTGATGGCCGGATAAGAACTACTTTGATGTCAATTTGTACATCAACGTATTGAACTGGTTAGCTCTAGACAAAAATCACAAAGGCTAACCTCCCTCGGATCAGGATGAAAGTGTCAGGGAGAATGACCGAACACAGCCAATTGAATCGTTTGTACTTGTCAGTTGGAAAGAACTACTTTGATGTCCTAATAAGGAGCCCCTTGGTATTCTATATCATTTAACCACATCATGCAATCACAAACCAGTCACTCCATTATAATGATGTTTTGTCACGTCAAGATGATATTAAAGGTTAGTGCTGCAATATCTATGAAGAATCGATTTTAAGTCAAATTGTGAATTTCTTGAAACATATATACAGGTTCTATCGGGGTATTTTTTGTGGAAACGGATTTCAAAGGGACATTCCAGTTTATGCATAAATTGATTTTAATATACATGATTATTAGTCAACCAATTTGAAACATGTTATTAAGGGTAACATGTTTGATTGACATTTGACAAATTGATAAAGCAAACTGCGCACACTTGATAAAAAAACGACAACAATGATAAGTGGAGCCTTTTAATCTGTGCTACAAGTGTGGAAACCTAGCTTAAGCACTCAAGACATTTTTGGTCGTCTCATCATTTATCTTTGTAAATGTTCGGATACTAAAATTTTTTTTTCAATAAAGGGATTCAAATAATGGAATATGCTTGAAAACGGAAAAAAAATATATATATAAACCTCGCTAATGTCAATTAAAGAAGCTGTTCATTTCTCTTGTAGTTCTTATTCTATCAACTTCTAGAATGCCACTCAAACAGCTCATATATATTTTGTATTACTTTCTTTATTATTAAGTACATGTATGTCATAAATACATGTACTGTAGGATACCGTAATTGATCGAAATCATAGTGTTATAATGTCAATTTGTCAATTAAATATGTAGAACAAATAGTGAAAAACAAGAAATTAACTCAAATGTCAGACGTCACATTGGATCACAACTACATTACTAACTTGATAAGGCCATCTAGTTTAACCAGGGTTCATTATATTACATTACCTTCATTAACTATGGTTATTAATCATATCATATCAAGGGTTAAATACCACCAGATGTAGAAATAAGGTGCGGAGACAAACAGATATAATCGAATTAATTGGTGTGTTATGAAGAACAACAAATACAAACAACATTGTTTAAATTATAAAAAGGGAAGAATTAAATATATCAATATTTCATTCAATATATACGCAAAGGCTTCAGACTTATAGGACATTATGAAATATAATACAGTTTAATGAACACATACATTAGAATGTGTTGAAGATAAAATGATAGAATATTCTAGTATTTTAAATATGAGATCAGATGGAACATAACACAGATAAAGTACCTATGTTGGATGCTTCTAACGTCTGTACCATATCTGTTACAGGATATTATACATAAGATTGTATTTGACTGAAACCGTGATTGTACTTCGTGAGTAAATCACATGTGAAAACATAAAATCTATATAAAATAACCAGGTGTAGAGCGTATTCAATCGATCAAATTTCATTGTACATGAAGGTTCTCCCACAGGCTTAGCTTATTCATTTCCATCTTATCATGATTCAAACGGGAAGTAGTCCATAAGACATACAAACAGACATCATCAAATCAAATGGTAGTGTCAAAAAAGAATAAACAAATAAAACATGAATTCATGATGTCACTGACATGCAAAGTTTAAAATTAGGCCATACCATACTAAGATAAATACAGGTTGTCAAACTTGTATGTTTTCGGATGTTTTGGGAATAAATTAAGAATTGTAACGTAATATCCTTCGCCTAAGGCTCTACACATTAGACACTACAACAGAAAGGACAACTATTTGAAGAAAAAAAGACCTGCATACATGATAAAGGTAAAATATGGGTGTTGTCTCATTGGAAACATTCCTAAAATCAAGTAGGTGTATCAGGTGTCACTACGAAGAAGGAAAAATTTTCCTGAGAAAATAGGAAACAATGAATAAAATAGTGATGAAGCAACCTTTTGTAAGCAGCTGTACAATATTCAAAGTATACTAAATGTCTGAGACGAAGAAATATGCAGATGTATTCAATTCAATACACACCATTGTTGAGAGATTCTTAACAGGATCAGTGCAGAAAATGAGGCAAGTTTAACCTTTCTTTGTTTAAAGAAGCATTTGAAGACAATTTCACCAAAAGAGTCAAAACCATGTCAAACGAAACTCAGGTTCCTTTAAGAGAGTTGTGCCTCTCAGCACGTATTCTGTGTACAGAATTGACAAATCGTGTTTGCAACAATCATGGACAGGAACTACAAGTTCCTAATGTTAACGTTCAATGGGCGTGATAAGGAGTTGTTATCTACTGAGTGAACACTGGTGAATATCTATGCCACGAAGGAAACAATTATCACCAACTCTCACCAAATATACTTTTTGAGGTATTGTGCAGAATTTCACGACTTACACCTACAGTACTACTGTCTGTATTGTTACGATATTTTGAGGAAAGATGTGTTAGGAAAAAGTCAAGCTTTATGATTAAGGCATGAAATACTATTTTGTCGTTTGTGTCAATGGCCTAAAGCTCTTAAACGTTGGTTAATTTCAAATCTCAATAAAATAATAATTATAAAAAAATAATGTTTTTTCTCAATTTGACTATTATGGTTTATCTGCCCTAACCAAAGGATGCGTGATGATCATCCAGTCTATATATATTTAATGATTGCTAAAACAGCACGACAGCACACTGACTCACATTTGTACGTGTTCAGAAGTGATTATTCTTCCATTGGTTCCATTCGTTAGCTTCATTGAACTACCCACGCAAAATATAAAATCTTCAAATCTTCATATCACGTTCTTTTTTAAAAACTCCTCTTGGTCCTCCTCAGTGTCCCTGCATAATGAGTTCTTGCAAAGCGACTCAATTACATGGCATGTTTTAGATTCATAAGCATCTTTCTTCCCTATATTTGCGTATAATTAAGATAACACATACGTCAATAAAACGGTCAAATTATCAACTTATTCAGCACAATAAACAACTGGTGGACCAAGAAAGATTAATAAAAATGAATGTAGGACAACGTCAAGTAAATTCAGTTTTGCATCAGTTCGTTTGTGTACCATTGCATCTGAAGATCAAATTTTCTATTTTATTTACATTTGTACAATTAATATAAAACATGTTTTGATATTGGAAATGTTGAAATTAAAGTCCATTTATGATAAAGAGTCACCTCTGACGTAACAAAGGCTGCTATTTAAAAAACAATGATTGTCTATCTTTAATTTCACAAGCATTTCTAAGAAAAGTTCTTTGATGTCATGTAAAAGTTGTTGTTCAAAAGAGATTATTATGTACAATCAACATGATATTACTCCGGGATATCACAATATCATCTAATATGATATTGGTAATCTAAAGGGTTGAATGACCTCATCTTAGAAGTTGATTGCTTGTTTTAAAGAACAAATCATAACTGACAGTTTTATTGGATCTAATTTCGTGATTGCTGCTTTAGTACAAAGCTCTTAATAATATTGCTTCAAAAGATGGAATCTTGGCTTTTGGAAATCAAATATTTAATCTGTTTGGTATCTTTGGATGACATAGTTAATAGGTAACCGTATTAGAACAATAAATAATCCTATATAAAACATTCTTAATAATATATTAATCCGATGGTACAATTGTTCAAATGGTGAATTATAAAGACTCATGGAATAAGAATACAACTCAAAAGGGATGTACAGATACAAACATTCAATGCTTGAAACGCGTTACTCACTGTTAAGAATTGGAATTACACACTATGGACAAAGTCGATGCACTCGTTGAATATTTACAATTACATGTATATTCTTTCTTTCTTTTTCAAGTTTTTACTGATAATCGTACATGCTTAATCTACTACTTTAATAGTGTCAAAAATCTCATTACGCAAACCAATCATGGATAGTCAGAGGACAAATTATAAAAGATTTACATAAAGCCAAGTGGCCGCCACTTTTATGTGAACACCTTTAATTTTATGTAAAAAAAAGGAATTGCATGGCTGAAATTTACATTATATAATTGATTTATCACTCCTTCATTCAATTTAAATACACTGTCTTACACTCATAACGATGTATTTTCATTTTCCTGACATCACCTTATATAACACCTTGAAACGTGCTACTTCCAGGAATTTTTTCTTTACAATCTGAAATTTGATAAATCTTCCTTTAAGTTACATTAATCACACAAGATACATAAGGTTCGAGACAGAAAATAAACTTAACGTTGCAGAGAAAATCTTACTTTTAAATATCTACAACTCTATCATGTCACTGTTACATAAATATGCTGTCCAAGTTACTGTGCAAACATGTCACCATGACACACATCCTACTTGAGCCAAACATCACAAATAAATAGTTGTAAAATAACATCAGACCTCAAATGCAGTTCTTATCACCCTCTGCTCAAAAACGATAAACTGCATTAAGGATAGAATAACTCAAGTGGATTTAGATGTAGATCTAGAGTAGTGTATTTTTGAATATGATCTTTATTGACACAATTGGAGTGAGTCATTTGACATTTTCATACATCTCACGTAAGCAATTTGCTTTTTAATATTGGCACATTAGAAGTAAACAAACATTTCAATGAATGCATTATTGTTTTAATTATTAAATGAACTTAATTATTTTGCATAACATAAATATATATGGAAACATAAAGGATAAAAGATATCCTAATGTAATATTATGATGAAATTCTTCCCCTTCTTGTTTATGTGTATGATTGTCAATCTTTCAGTCTTCCTTGAACGTTGGACATATCTTAACTTGTATTTTTTCATAAGCATTAACACAACACAACATCATTAATTCCAGAAAGTTAACCGAGATTTTGAGGTTAACATCTCAGTTGTTTTAGATCTAACAAATTCATGAACTTATGACTTTTATTATGAGATATTTTGAATATTTTTTATATTCTATCATCCAATTTGTTGAATATTAAACTTTGCTAAAAAATTTAAAAGGGCGGATGATAGCCAAATGATAAGTGACTTAAAGGGGCAGTAGCACGTTTTTTGAAAAATTCATATTTTAAATTTTTCACTGATAATTGTACGTTTATGCTGATTGTGTCAAAAATCTTATTACACAAACCAATCATCAATAGTCAAAGCACAAATTATAAGCATTTACATGAAATCCATTGGCAGCCATGTTTGTGTGAACACCTTTTAATCATTTTTGCATGAAAAATGAATCGTATGGGTAAACTTGAAATGAAATATTTGATTTATTACGGCTTCATGTAGTTTAAATATTTTGTCTTTCAATTGGAACAATTTATTTTCATTTTCCTGAAATCACCTTATATTCCCCCTTAAAACGTGCTACTGCCACTTTAAGGTGTAACGGTCTTTCCTTTGAGGGAATTGATTAGGTAAATGACAGCTAGTTAGCCATTACTACAAATGCATAGACTTGTTTCATAAGGCTGTAACCAAAGTGATGCTGCATATTAGAATGTTAACCATTTACACTCTAACTCTATTTACAGAGGCCCCCTTAGTCTTCCTTATCTCTCAGTAATAATATATATTTAGAGAACTGAAGAAATGTCAAGTCAGTTATGTCTTTTATTCATACGAAGGCCCTTTTCCCACATCGAAAGAGATTTAAGATGATAAAGCTTTTTATATCAGTTTAATGTTTTTCATGTTTTTGTTTAGACATAGAGACTACACTACTTATAAACATCTTAAATCACAAGATATCTCGACACTTTTACATAAGCAAACATTCCTAAATCCATATGAAAACAGGAACTCAGATAGATTTAGGCAAAGTTATCATTTATACAAATAAAATAACATAGATGTATGCCATAGCCCTTTTAGGTATTAAAGCCAGATCCTCTGGGGTTTTACTTCAAGTGTTTATATAACATATCAAATTATGTGATACTACCTGTCATTTAAACTTACTTATAGCAAAGATAGGCCAAAAGGCAAAAAAACTTGTTATTAAAATTTCACCTTTTTGAAAAACATGCACGTTGAACATTTTCAATCGTAACATGATCCGTTTGTGGCTTATCATGTGTGCTGTTTATTCCTTGTAGACTGTTGTGGCAAATGTAGGAAATTCATTCAATTGGTGTCATGTGATCTGTAAGCCTTTTTATGATGATAGGGAAGGCAAAATTCAATGACATCGAAATCCATAAAGGATAACCTATGAGTCGCTGTGTCTTACAGATGCGAATATAATTGACATAAGTTGTAATAACAATTGTGCTGGATAGTATATTGTCTGCATTGTGCTTACTTAGGATAAACTACTGACGATAAACGGCGCTATGATATTTGCAAAGCCATAGTGCATATGCTAGTAGGTTTGGCTTATTGTTGAGTCTTAGAAAGCTTTGTCGTAAATGTTAACATTTATGCATTAAACATGAGCATATCGTTCTTATGTATCCTTTTCATGGTGCATATTATTCCAATTTTCATCTTGATAACTATATTCTTTCTAAGAAAACTTCTGCTATTCATAACATAAGAGTTTTAAAATATTGCAGTTTTATTGTATTTACTTGTGAATTAGAAATAAATGGATTTGCACGTGAAATGGTAAATTACATTTTAAATCAATAGATATATTATTTCCATGAATATATAAGGAATTCTTTAAGAATCGTATTGACATTTAATTTAATGGTAATGAATTAGATAAGTAGTTTCCATATACAATGCAAAGATAAAGTACATATCAAAGGCGTCTATTAGTAACAAATTAAGGTACGATCAATCTACCCTAATCCATCCAGTATACATTAAGATTTCAAAGGGAATATTGATATATTTTTTACAAGAATATAGCATGGTTGATGTCAAACGAAAACAATTTTAGAAATGGTAATATGCCTAAGCACACCATGTGCACATTAAGTTATCAATAACATATTGCTTTGGCTAAGAACAGGAGGCTCGTGGGAATTAATGGATAGTTCATTTAATCAGGCAATCTGTATGCAGTAGAGATGTAAATATATTTGCAAAAAAACAACAACTTTAATTATGTTTGTGAATGCTAGCCAGTGTTCAATATCAGGGAATTAAAGTATAATAATGTCAGTAATAGCTTTAGATCACTGTTTCATAACTTCCTGCAATAAACTTCAAGGTAAGCTTGGCTATATTTACTGCGTTCAGACATAAATATCCCGATAGTTCGAATCAAATACAACTGAAATTGAAAGTGAGACTTAACTAATTGGAAGGGCTTTTTTCGATTTCGTTCTTGCAGTTTAATATAGCTTTCAAATATGTAAGACATTATATTCTTACTGTTTCAATGACATTCAAGATATTTTAGAAATTCTTTATCTAAAACTAACATACAATTAACTAGACATCTCCTGTCAAGCACCAACATTGTCAAATATTTATACAAAATTGAAATGTACCTTACTGTCCAAGGGGTTAGGTTAACATTTCCTGATTTATTAAAAATAACCCAAACATATCTTGCTGTTTGGAAAAGCAAAGTATTGATTCTAAACAACACAATTCCTTTTATCATTTGTGTATGTTACTCCTTATCATGAAGTATGAACGTTATATATTTGAATTGGGGGATTGTAGGAATGCACTTTTCAGTACACATTATAGACTCAATTTGTAAAAAACAATTGTTTGTACTTGATGCCAGTAGGAAGAATCACAGAATGAGGAGACTCTTGGGTCGTATAGTTTAGTTCACTTGATCACGCAATCTGTATTAAATGGAGATGTTAATGACTGAAAAGGATCACTTTTTACTGTAGCTAATGTACAATTGTGTTCGTAAATGGTAGTTGGTGTTCCCTATCAGATAAAATGATCATATAAAATTGTCATTAACATCCTTCGATTGCAGTTTCAATGCACCCTTCAGTAAATTTATGTTTTCATGTCTTGATAAGGAGGCTCAACTTACAATTGAGTTTATTACGGTTGTTTAGCACGTTACAGCGATACCAGGATTTAATCAGTACAAATATGCGTTGATTGTTTTCAGTTACATACATTGGAACTTTACAAGAATGAACTCAGAGTTGAAAAAGACTTTTTTTTAAAAATTGAACACAACAATGAAATTGAAACATATGGATATTTACTTCTGCCGTTCATAATCAAGTCATAAATAGCCATGTTGTGAATATCTTTGAAGCCCAGTTCTTATCTGTTTCTTCTGCAAGGGAAGAATATAATATGATGAATCGAATAAATAACATTTTCGATACCATTTAGGTAACATCAATGACAGGAAAAAAGAATTCAATTTTATTATACTCGATAGAAAAATCAATAATATTGATAAAATTGATATTCTATAATATTTCCCAACATGGATATACTAAGGAGAATGTTAGTTGTGAACGTTTCATGTCATATAATGTCATTAATAGTAGCAATTGTTTAAATCTCAGACATAAATGTGATATGATTTATCGATATTAATAAAATAGTGAAATAAAAAGTAAAAATGAAACCTCTTCCTACTTGGTAGAATAAAAGTCCATGATACTAATGACACTATTGAATCGTTTGTACTTGTCAGTTGGACAGAACTACTTTGATGTCTAAATAAGGATCCCCTTGGTATTCTATATCATTTAACCACATCATGCAATAACATACCACTCAGTTTAATATAATGATGTGTTTTGTCACGTCAAGATGATATTAAAGGTTACTGCAGCAATATCCATAAAGATTCGATTTTAAGTCAAATTGTGAATTTCCTGAAAAATGTTAGCAGGGACAGTTCTATCGTGGTATTTTTTGTGGAAACATAATTCGAAGGGACATTCCAGTTTATGCATTAACTGATTTATAAATCACGATTATAACTCAACCAATTTGAAACATGTTACTAGGGGTAATATTTCCGTTTATTTATATTTGACAAATTGATAAAAAAAGCACACACTTGGTAAAACAACGACAACAATAATATATGAAGCCTTTTAATCTGTGCCATGAGTGTGGAAACCTTGCTTTGGCACTGCAAGACATTTTTGTTAGTCTTTTCATTTATCATTGTAAATGTGTTGACATTAAATATGGTTTATTTTCAATAAAAGTAAGTCAAATGATTTAATATGCTTGAAAACAGTATAAGGATGAAATATGTAGAACAAGTAGTAAAAACAAGAAATTAACTCACATATCAGACGTCACATTGGATCACAACTACATTACTAACTTGATAAGGCCATCTAGTGTAACCAGGGTTCCTTATATTACATTACCTTCATAAACTATGGTTATTTATCATATCATATCAAGGGTTAAATACCCCCAGATGTAGAAATAAGGTGCCGAGACAAACAGATATAATCGAATTAAATGGTGTGATATTAAGAACAACAAATCCAAACATCATGATTGTTTTAATTATAAAAAGGAAAGAATTAAGTTAATCAATCTTTCATTCAATATATACGCAAAGGCTTCAGACCTATAGGACATTATGATATATTATACAGTTTAATGAACACATTAGAATATGTTGAAGATAAAATGATAGAATATTCTAGTATTTTAGATATGAGATCAGATGGAACATAACGTAGATAACAACCTATGTTGGATGCTTCTAACACCTGTACCATATCTGTTACAGGATATTATACATAAGATTGTGTTTTACTGAAACCCTGATTGTACTTCGTGAGTAAATCACAAGTGAAAACATAAAATTTATATAAAATAACCAGGTGTAGAGCGTATTCAATCAATCAAATGTCATTGTACATGAAGGTTCTCCCACAGGCTTAGCTTATTCATGTTCATCTTATCATGATTCAAACAGGAAGTTTCTATAAGGCATACAAACGGACAACATCAAATCAAATGGTATTTTCTAAAAGGAATAAACAAATAAAACATGAATTCATGATGTCCCTGACATGCAAAGTTTAAAATTAGGCCATACCATACTAAGATAGATAGAGGTTGTCAAACTTGTATGTTTTCTGATGTTTTGGAATAAAGTAAGAATTTTAACGTGACATCCTTCGCCTAAGGATCTACATTAGACACTACATCAGAAAGGACAACTATTTGAAGAAAAAAGACCTGCATACATGATAAAGGTAAAATATAAGTGTGGTCTCACTGGAAACATTCCTAAAATCAATTTGGTGTATCAGGTGTCACTACGAAGAAGGGAAATTTTTCCTGCGGAAACTAGGAATAATGAATAAAATAGTGATGAAGCAACCTTTTGTAAGCAGCTGTACAATATTCAAAGAATGATAAATGTCTGAGAAGAAGAAATATGCAGATGTTCATTACACACCATTGTTGAGAGATTGTTAACAGGATCAGTGCAGAAAATGAGGCAAGTTTAACCTTTCTTTGTTTAAAGAAGCGTTTGAAGACAATTTCACCATAAGAGTCAAAACCATGTCAAACGAAACTCAGGTTCCTTTAAGAGAGTTGTGCCTCTCGGCACGTATTCTGTGTACAGAATTGACAAATCGTGTTTGCAGCAATCATTGACAGGAAGGTTCCTAATGTTCAATGGGCGTGATAAGGAGTTGTTATCTACTGAGTGAACACTGGTGAATATCTATGCAATGAAGGAAACAATTCACACCAGCTCTCACCAAACATACTTTCGGAGGTATTGTGCAGAAATTTCACGACTTATACCTATAGTACTACTGTTTGTATTGTTACGATATTTTGAGGAAAGATGTGTCAGGAAAAAGTCAAGCTTTTTGATTAAGGCATGATACCAATGTGTCAATGGTCTAAAGCTCTTAAACGTTGGTTAATTTCAAATCTCATTAAAATGATAATGAGATTGTTTTTTCTCAATTTGACTATAATGGTTTATCGCTCCTAACCAAAGGATACGTGATGATCATCCAGTCTATAGATTTAATGATTGATAAAACAGCACGACAGCACACTGACTCACATTTGTACGTGTTCAGAAGTGATTATTCTTCCATTGGTTCCATTTGTTAGCTTCATTGAACTACCCACGCAAAATATAAAATCTGCAACTCTACATATCACGTTATATTTTCAAACTCCTCTTCATTCTATTATATTGTTTGTGATCAGTGTTCCTGCATTGTATTTTTCTTGCCCAGCGACTAAATTACATGGCATGTATTTACATTCATGAATATCTTTCTTCCCTATATTTTCGTATAAATGGAAACGCACACGTCAATTAAACGTTTAAATGATAAACTTATTTAGCAGGATAAGTAACTGGCGGACCATGAAAGACCATAGAAAAGTGATTTTGGATAACATCAAAGTAAATTCAATATTGTATTAATTCCTTTGTGTACCATTGCATCTGAATATCGAATTTCTATGTCCTTTTCATGTGTACAATTTAAATAAACATGTTTTTAATTTTGGTTATGTTAACATTTAACTCAATATCTGATAAGGAGTCGCCTCTGACAAAACAAAGGCTGATATTTCAAAAACAATGATTGTCTATCTTTAATTTAACAAGCGTTTCAAAGTAAGTTCTTTGATGTCAAATAAAAGATTTGGTTCAAAAGAGATTATTTTGTGTCCAATTAAACTGATATAACTGCGGGATATCACAATATGATCCAATATGAAACGTGTAATCTTTAGGGTTGAATGACCACTTCATTGAAGTTGATTGTGTAAAGAACAAATCATAACGGACAGTTTTATTAGATCCTTTGTTCAAAGCTCTTAATAATATTGCTTCAAAAGATGAAATCTTGGCTGATGGAAATCACATATTTAATTTGTTTGGTATCTGTGGATGAAATAGTTAATATGTGTCCATGTTAGAACAAATAATAATTCAACATTTTTCAACAATTCAACAATATTAATCAGATCAAGTGGTGAATTCAAAGACTCGCTGAAAAGAATACCACTTAAGTGCATGGTATAGATACAGACTTGCCTGATACCCTTTACTGTGTGCAAATGGAATAACACACTTTGACAAAGTCGGTGCGTTCTATGTCAACATTTCATTCTTGGGAAATCATTTTCTCAACAATTGAAATTTGATGAAATCTTTCTACAAGCTACATTACACCCGAAATAATTAAGACAGAATTTGCTTGAGTCAAACATCACAAAAGAAATAGTTGTAAAATAAATAAAACCTTAAATGTCAAACGTTTCATACCACTATCTGCTAAAAAGGATTAACTGCACTGAGCAAAGTATCACAACGATGGACTTGAAAAATGAGAATGTGTATTTTCGAATAAAACTTCTTTTTTAACAATACTTAACATTACAGAACAAAAATTTATTTCACAAAAGTGACATAAAGAACACTTTGAATGCATTGTACATTGTACAATATCAGTTACATGTTTAAAGATTATTTATATAAATACACAAAACACTAATCAAATATATAGAAGGATATTTTAGTGGGGTTTGTTTGGATTTAGCACAATCGAAGTGGGACGATGCTTTTGTACATGAGAGACATTTAACATTTATATACATCTCAAGTTTGCAACTTGCATTTTCATACATGAAAAATGACTAGAAGATGACTTCAAATTGATGAACGCATTTCATTTGTCATTATTAACTGAACATTATGTATTTGGATATCGTTATTATGGTATCATCAATTTTGGTTCATGTTTTAGACAGCTAATAACTCTTTTAGTAGAACATAAAAATATCAAAGAAACCATACTGTTATATTATGGCGACATGCTTCCACTTCTTGTTTATGTATATGATTATCAATCTTTCAGTCATTCTTGAAAGTTTTCAAAGCAACAAAGTGAACATCATAATAAAGTTGTATTTTTCCATGAGCACACCGTCATAAATTCTAGAAAATAAAACGAGATGTTTATGAAAACATGTCTTATCATCTTAGCTTGTATATTCATAAGAAGGCACATGATGAATTTGTGTTAACATAACTTTTAATCATAAAAGAAGAAAAGAAAAAATTAATCCATCGAATTGAGTTTTGGAGTTGATTTTAATCACATAGTCACTTGGTTAACAGTTTTTTTTACATGTATCTTACCAATCCCTTTTACTTAATATATCAAAATTGTAGAATAAATAATGATTCTGCATCATTTGTCTCTTGGTCAAAAAAGGGGCAGAGAATATATTTAATTCAGGAGGACTTTTCTTTTCTTACATTATTAGTATTACATTGTTATTTCAATCTTAGTTTTAAATATGATATTGTGGTTCACATTTTATTTGTTCTAGATTTAACAATTTCATTAACTGAGAACTTTTATTATGAATTATTTGTGAAAATTGTCATATTCTATCATCCAACTAGTTGAATCTTTTTACTTTGTTAATGATTTAAGATAATGCAGCAGTTTTGTTTTCTGGTATTGCTAAATAGGGGCGAATGATAGCCAATAGATAAGTGACTTTAAGTTGAAATAGTCTTTCCTGTGAGAGATTTGACAGTTAAATTAAAGATTGTTATCAATAACTACAGGGACATAGACCT
Source organism: Steromphala cineraria (assembly GCA_916613615.1). NCBI lineage: Eukaryota > Metazoa > Mollusca > Gastropoda > Trochida > Trochidae > Steromphala > Steromphala cineraria. Next base: position 26,556,313 of record OU744732.1, read on the forward strand.
GTTTAATAAGGCTGTAGACAAATTGATGCCGTCATTAGAATATGTAGTATTTACGTTCTAACTCCACTTACAGAGGCCCCCTTAGTCTTCCTTCTTTCTATGTTAATGAATATATTTAGAGAACTAAAAAAAGTATCAAATCAGTTAAGAATGTGTTTTATATGCATGGTAGCCATTTATCCACATCTAAAGAGATATTAGATAGTGGAAGCATTTTTTTAAATCAGTTTATCGTTTATAATGTTTCAGTTTGGACATAGGTACTGCAATTCTTTTAAACATCTGAAGATATCACCGACACTTTTACATAAGCAAACATTTGATCAAATATAATTTCACATAGATTAAGGCAAAGTTATCATTTATTTAACATAACCTGTCATTTTAGATTGGTTATAGCTAATATAGGTCAGAAGAGCGATAAACAAAATTTAAACTTGTGACTAAAATTTCACCTAATGAAATAAACTCACACACGTTTTTTCAGAAGATATGGGACGAGCATACAAATATGATGTGTTCATTTGAACAACAAAACAAATGCAATAATAACGAAGGGGGTCATCAAATGTTTTTCGACATAAAAACGTAATTCTTTAAATATATTCAAAAAACATTAAAAATGACGTCACGCCAGTTTTGATAATTTGCATTGAAGTTCAACTTTGACGTCCTACCATTTTTGTATTAACAACAGCACTACCAAACAAAGCGAAAAATAAACTTGATTATATATAAGGATCAGTTGATTATATATAAATATTATATTATACTATTATTATCAAATTTTATGTATAAATGTTATACAATGACAAACAACATACCAAATTTACCGTGAATATAAGTTAATATAAGATGACATGTTACGTTACATTTAAAAGATTTGCCTCAGTGTACAGTTAAGCCATTATTTCAGTACATGTAATGAGTATACTTTGGGATAAATTGATAACAATACAATGTTTTCGAAAATTGTTACCGTAAGTGAGTTTGTCGCTTTAATGTTGCTGTTTCGTGAATTTTCGATATGTAAAGCTATTTCTCAATGCTAGGTTATGTGTACGTTTCGCTGCTTTTTGTAGCGTTTCGATTTTTCTAGGTAGGCCTGTTTAACATTACTACAAATATCAGATATTCAGACTGGTACTGAATAGATTACAAAATTCTCACAAAGCTGTATATTATCATCAGAAGAAATCTCAGCATTCTTTATGTGTGACAGGTGCTGAATATCCAAGGAAACAAAACATCATCAGTTTGCGCCTTATCGAGTTTGTTATTTATACCTTGTAGACCGTTGTGGCAAATGTAGGAAAAAATTGGTGTCATGTGATCTATAAGCCCTTATTTGATGATAGAGTAGACACAATTCCTATCAGTGATATCGAAATCATAAAGGATAACCTATGAGTCGTTGTGTCTAACAGATGCGAATATAATTGACATAAGTTGTAATAACAATTGTGCTGGCTAGTATATTGTCTGCATTGTGCTTACTTAGGATAAGTTGCTGACGATAAACGGCGCTATGATATTTGCAAAGCCATAGTGCATATGCTAGAAGGTTTGGGTTATTGTTGAGTCTTAGAAAGATTTGTCGTAAATGTTTACCTTTATGCATTAAACATGAGTATACGTTCTTTTGTATCCTTTTCATGGTGCATATTATTCCAATTTTCATCTGCATAACTTTGTTCTTTCTAAGACAATTGCTTACATGGGAGTTTTATAATTGTGAATAGCCTACTGCAATTTTACATGTGAATTAGAAAAAATGCATTTGCATGTGAAATGTTAAGCGATATTTTAGATCAATAGATGTAGTATTTCCATGAATTATCTAAGGAATTCTTCATAAAAAATGATTGACATTTATTTGTTTGTTAGTGAATTAAATAAGTAGCTTCATATTCAATACACATATAAGTACATAACTATTAAAGACACATCAAGTTATTAAGTTCTGCTAAAGTCGCTTTCTGCAATTTCTACATATATATATAATGCATCGGAACATGTTGACTGAAAATAATGCCATATCAATAATCCTAAATGAAAAAAATAAATCTCAACATGCACATCTAAACAATAAATGTAGATCAAGTGAACATCACATGCTTGCAACTAATGGTATATGTAACTTCACTGTGCTTCTGCAGGTTTTTCTGCTCAAAGATGTAGATTGATTTCTTCTATAGCATGAATATACATTGGGTTAAGTAGATAATCACTCCGAAGCACGCACACGTGTCATCAAAACCTGACTGTATGTACCTATCTATAATTATTGTGTCAACATAAAACGGAAAACTGCAAAGCACCGACATTGTCAAATATTTATACAATACTGAAATGTACCTACATAGTACTGTCCAAAGGGTCAGGTTTACATTTCCTACTTTGATTAAAAATAACCAATTACATAACTGCTCGAAAAAGTATTAAATTTGATTATCACAGTTTGTTTCATGATTAGTATGTTACTCCTTAACATGAAATATGAACGTTATTATAATTTTCATATGTGAAATGAAGGGTTAATGGAGTGCATTTTTCAGTACAAATTTTCGACTCAAATATTTAACAGAGATGAAAATCAATTTTATCAAAAGAATCTATAATATGTCGATTCTATTAATTAAAAATGATCAACAGTAAAAATGGTATTATCAGAGAAATTAGTTCTAGAAAGAATAAATTCATGTAAAAAATCAGGCTCTAAAATAAAAACTTGAATATTTCAGTTAGAGTTGTATCGTACATAGTAAAAACAAAGGCAGCAATCAAAGAAAAAACTATAAAACTGTCACTGTATGTGTGTTCTATGAAGATAGAGATCAACTGCAATATAGCAGTCATCCTGCTAGAAAGATATAGGAGAATATGCCGATATCCCGCATTTCTGTTAAAGTGATTGGACAAAAATACTCCTTAGATTAAAGATATATACTCATGGAAACACAACCAGAAAGTGGTTACGATCTCCTTGTTTTTGACACAAAATGTTTGTAACAGGCCTCTTATTGTCGATTTTGTCAGTAATTATGAATGATTACATAACTTTAATCGTCCAGTTTTATGATTTTATAATTGACAATGTAATCACATTTTCAAAATATTAAAACTTATAATTATACCTCGACCAACGATTATGACTGTTTGTCTGTCCGTCCGTCCGTCCATCGTCCGAGGACATTTTTTGTCCCACCTTTAAGTGAAAAGATATTCATCCGATTGTAATCAAATTTTGCACGTGTGTTCTACTCTACTAGGAGGGTCGCAGTGCTAAATTACAATTATTTATTTTATTTTTTACCAATTACAGTAGATGTTAAGTATAGTCACAGAGCAAGTAATTTACATTACAATATAAGAAGCAACATTATGGCACCATAAAGAAATTTTAAATGTAAAGCCAGTTGAAAATGTTAGATTTCAGAAGCAAGTGGTCATGTAAGCTAAATTCTAGGGAACATTGGAGAGCCAAGTTACTACTGATCACGCACAAATATCGTTATAATTATGGTTGTAGGTCAGTGTATCATTACAACTATGATTGGTGTCGGCATGATGTCTTGCTACGTATATTTTATGCAATATCTTTATATTACACAGTAAACGACCATCACAGTAGACATGTCTAAGTATAAGAATCATTTATAGTTATATGCATGCAATGTTTATCTTGTTATGAAATGAATAAGAATGCGTGGTTTATCAATATATCGGTATATTGCAAAACGTGATATCAATCAGTACACCCTTCTGAAAATGTCCAAAATAGCGAACGTTTAAAACGAGCTATTTCCATCTAAGATTGTAAAAACACAACCAAATAAAAAATGATTGACGGACAATTCTTCACAAAGTTTGAAAATGTATGGAGAAAATAGCTTAAATATGTATACAGATCATAAACAGTGATTGAGAAAATATCCCTTCCCAAAACGGCTCATAGCTGTGCAATGATGATCGTTCTTAACGCTCATATTAGGACAATATAGCATGCATATTCTTGAATTAAATAAGTATCAATATATTGAAATACGTATTGCAATACGCTTTTCTGTATCGCGATATATTGTAATACAGAAATGAGAAACGATACCAATCCTTAGAAATAAATAGAGCGTATCATGGAGTGACGAGATGAAGGGGGTATTATCAAGAGTGGCGCAGCCACGGGTGAAAATATAGGCTTTATCCCGTCACGAGACGAGAGATAAGTGATTAAATACTCGCTCGTGTAGGACACCGCATTGTAACATTTATACAGGAATATACCACTAATGTAATCACACAGTGCAAGTATGACGTCACGGTTGTGTTTTTATGACGTCACTATCCAATGACTGTCAAGTCACATTATTATTAATTTCATCACACTGTCGGCAAGTTTCTGGATTTTTTGGGCAAGTAATGAAAAGAATACTAAACCTCCGTCCATGTAATAGTTGTTTTATAAACTCATGAATGATTTGGTATCAAACTCGCTTACGGTCCTTTTACAAAAACTCATTAACTTGTTTAATATAATTTATACATCATTAAATGGAAGGTCGTATAGTACCCTCCATATCACACTGTAAAACAAAAGATAACTTTATTATATGCTTCTGTGGTCAAACTAAAGTGATTGAAGTCTAAAAGGTAATGCGTGTTCCTGTGATGTCATACCATAGGATGTTAGGAACGTGAATGGCATTGCGTTTATTGTAGAAGTGACGTCACTGGATTGTGTATATGACGTCTTTCCTTCTGTGATATTTTCAATTACTTTAAAAAGCATAAATCAAATCAATATATATCAAACATTCATTGGCGACAACACTTTTTTCCGAACTGGGAAAACTCTCCCACTGCTTAGCATGTATTTTAGGAACGTAAACTCCAATTACATAGAAGATACCTGTTTCTTGTGCTTAGTCACAATAGATCACTTAGACAAGATTAAGGATGCTTATCAAGACTTGTAAATAACATGCAATTAACTGTTGGATGTAATAAAGAGGTAATGTGAGGATAGTTACTACGTATTTATAAGATTGTTCTCTATTCTGAATAAGAACTACCATTCACAATCATGATTATACATTGGCTGCAGTTAAGTGTTTTCCTGATCATTCATTTATGTATACAGATTGCGTGATCCAGTGAAGTAACCGATGAACCCGGCCACGAGTCTCTTTATTCCGTAACTCGTTCTATTGGCATCAAGTACAAACGATTGCGGTGAAATGTTGAGTAAATTCCTTCATATAAAATATAAAGCATCATTTATATTTTGAAACACTTGCATAATTAGATACTATTAGATAATTAGAAAATGCAATTGAAATTAACTAAATTGATTGTTAGAAATTGGAACAAATAAATATTCAAAAATACACGATTCTTTTGCTTTAAGGGTAGCTGAGCTGGATAACGTTGTTGTTCAAATGTCTTGACATATGTCAGTGTGTATATCAACGACTTTTTACAACTCAATATTCTTAAGGTTTTCATGTATTCACTTGTTATTTCATGTGAATAATCAAAAGCCATTAGAAATTAGGGTAGAAATAGTTAAAATATTGAACACTCATGCCTTAAAGGGGCAGTGGCACGTTTTTACGGGGAATATAAGGTGATGTCAGAAAAATGAAAATAAAAGGTTCCAGTCTAAAGACAATGTATTTAAACTAAATGAATCATCAATAAATCAAATATAATTTAAAATGTAAAGTTAAGCCACGAGATTCCTTTTCTTACACAAAATGAATAAAAGGTGTTCACACAAAAATGGCTGCCAATGGATTGTATGTGAATCTTTATAATTTGATCTCTGACTATGGATGATTGGTTTGTGTGATTAGAATTTTGACACTATCAAAGGAATACATTTAGCATTAACTTACAATTATCAGTGAAAAATTGAAAATATAAAATTGTCAAAAAACGTGCTACTGCCCCTTTAAGTTCTGTACTCGGCTTCATGATCGGTTGCTGTGGTATATTTCCAAAAGAAATGACACAACTGACTTAGGTTGTTTAGATATATAGGATTGGTTCAAAATATTGCACGTGTAGTCGAACATGTTCATTAGCACAAACATTCGAATGTTTGTTAACACCTGTTTTGGTTGCATTATGAAGTAAATTATGACAAAAACGAGAGTTATTTAAGATTGTATAATTGTTGCTACATGTAGATACAAAATTACAGCAAGTACTGTACAAAAAAATTAGAAAGCAAAAGGCAGCCTTAACGACAGTGTTTTTACTTTCCATAACTCGGTCAATGTTCTAGATTCTATGGATTAGACTCAACAATGATGAAATTCATATACTCTACTTTCAAAACAACTTTGTAACGCTTCTCATACTAATACAAACCATGTGGGCAACGATGAGATACAAGTATTTGTATACAAATAGCACACGGGATAGATGAGTAAACAACAAGTTCAGAATGAAAACAAAGATAAGATGACAAAACACATAAGAAAAGAAGCAGTAGAATTTGACTAGATCATTTTGTGAAAAGTAAGTTAAATGAGTAATTGGAAAATAAGCAAAAAATGATACTTTACCATGGAAACAACACAAGCAGCTATTTTGAAAGTGTGAAGAAGTGTGTTTTTATATCAAAATTTCATCTCTATACAAAATAAAAGGCTTATTGAGCTACAATACTGAAAATACAATGTAATTGCACAATAGGCTGTTTCAATGATCACAATGTATTGAAACAACCTAAAATCTAAGTCTATGGTGGCTAATTTCTGCCATTCTTGTCTTTGCAATTTCGTGTCTCAAATAATAGGGCGACAAAGCGATGCTAAATAACGAAAGGGCGATGCTTAATATGCTTGCGAGGAACTATGCATCGCTATTTCGCTTAGCTATTCTTCAATATCGCCCGCGGCTCAAATATAAAATAAAACAATGTATTAAAACTAAATGAAGCAGTAATAATTCAAATATATAACGTAAAGTTTAGCGATGCGATCCCTTTTTCTTACACAAAATGAATTAAAGGTGTTCTCACAAAAAGGCTGCCAAAGGATTTTATGTGAATCTTCATACTTTGTCACCTGACTATGAATGATTAGCTTGTGTGATGAGATTTTTGACAATGTCAAAATAATACATTTAGTATTAAAACATTTTGAAGTCTTAAATTATCAAAAAACGTGCTACTTCCCCTTTAAGATACCTTGAAACCATTGCCCTGTTTATAATCACTGAACCACATCTCTACAAGTTAATCGGTGTAGGTGTAGATAACTGACTTCTTACATACATGTAGCATAGACATTCATAGTAAGTAGATAATAACTTCTTATCACGAACAAATGCCATTAAGTTCTCATCGTATGTCCCTGTATATGATTGTTGAATTAAGGTTTGTCAACGTCGTACGTCATATGTTAAACAATCTTACGTGCTTTAGAGGACGAATCACCTACTATCCTATTTGTCAAACTCAGTTGTCAAGTATTTATTCTCGCCTGAATGTAACTTTATGGCAAAGTTTCAATTAAAACCATATTTTTTATCTCTGATAAAAACGTAATACCTTTTAAGTTGAAATCGTAATCTTGAATTAATATGAATCTGTTACATGCTTAATCCTAATTTATCACTAAGAGAATATTTAGCAAGCTTATCAAGGTTTGCAAAAAAAAACCTAAAAAACATTTACTAAAAATTTACTATAGAATGTCAAAAAGAGGTAACCTTCGGATTTAATTTAAACATTATCATCTTTTTAACTCTGATGAGATAATTAAAACAATGATATTTTTGTGATGGCAAACAATTAGAAAACGAACTACTATAACATTATCAGTGAATCAGACACAGTTAAATGAGATAAACGCTATATACTTGTGCCGGGAAGCATTTGACGGATTCTTACTTTGAATATAAGTAGTGAGTAGGTGAGTGAATGAGTGGGGTTGAATCATGTTGTCAGTAATATTATAGCTATTTAATACAAAGATGGTATAACCAAAAGGCAGTTGATCGACAGTGTTAGAAAAGGCTGAAACTGTACAGTTTAGTAAAAACGCTCTCCAGGTCCTATTCCAAAATTATATATGCAAAATACTCCCATAAATGAAGTTTCTGAACATAAACATCTAGCCCTCTGGTTTCAAAAAAACGCTAACTGGAATGTACAAATAGATTCTTTATCCGATAAGGTTTCACCTATGATCAATTGTTTAAGAAGTTTTAATATCGATTATCAAGAAATACACTTACTACTATGTATAAATCTATGATTAATATAAATATATGGGGCTACTAGGGGAACAAGTCATGATAAATTATATACAGAAACTAATTTCCTACACCTTGTAGAAAGAAGACGAATACAGAAATTAACTTTATTTTATAAAATGGTAAATAAGAAAACACCAGATTATTTAAACAGTCTTGTGCCAGAATCTGTTTCTGAAGCAAACCCGTATAATTTAAGAAACTCATCAAATTTACAGAAAAATCATTCTTACCAAATTCTGTAGAACTTTGGAATTCTTTATCTGATGATATAAGACAAATACAGTCGGTAAATGAATTCAAAAATAAAATTACACCTGATTATAAAACTTCTTTTGGGTTTGATATAAATACTGAAAACAGGTTTTGTCAAATTCTGCATTGCAGACTTAGACTAGAATGCAGTGATTTAAATGCACATAAAGTGAAAAGATTCATATCGGATGATCCATCATGCAGTTGTGGTGCTCCCTGTGAAGACACCATTCATTATCTTTGTGTCTGTCCAAACTATACTACCATAAGAGGCACTTATAACATGAATGACGCTATGTATGGAAACCTTAAACTATCAGAATCTGTAAATATTTGCATAATCAACTCTGTTCATGATTTTATTACCGCTTTAAAACGATTTACTCTATTTTGAGTTTTAAGTATTATATTCTTGCCCTTTATTGAACTAACACACGTTGGAATAAGAATGATTATATACATGCTCATGTTGTGATTTTGTGCTTGTTATTATGTATACTTTTGTAATCATAAGACTTTATGTACGTCGCATATATTATGTTGTTATGGAGAGGCATTAATATAAGCCATTGGCTTGATTGCCAATCCAGTTTCTGTATATTTATAGAAATAACTATGTTTAAAACAACTAAGGGATCTACAGGATGAGGGGGAAGACGACAAGAGGGCATACTTTGGAGTTTCACATGAACAATATACACGTGGATGTTGCCATCCAAAAGAAAATAGATAGATCAGGGGGATCAGTAATGAGTAAACTGACGTCAAATAACGGTAGGAAAGTAGCTAGACCTCCACTCTTTTGGAAATATGTACATTGACAAATTGTGACGCCTATGGTCATATCTGTTCATGATGTTTGACCTTCTACATGAGTCTCCTAAAAGAAAGTGTATGTTGCCTAATATCAAAGGCAAATAATAATGTAGATGTAATTGTGCACGAAAGGACTTCGTATGCTGCAGTAGTCGGTTATAAATATAGTAAGTCAGTGGTTGTTTTAAAAATGCGTGAGTCCCACATATATGATTAAGAATCACATAAACTAAGGACAGCAGTTAAACAATTCAAATCATCCAAAACTCATTTAATAGTCACCGTCCAAGTACATAATAATGGAAGGTTATTATTCAGAAACAGAGTTTCTTTTAAACAAATTTTTCGATTATTTAGAAGTTATCGACGTGTACCTACTCAATTATTAATTTTAAATCTTTGAAAATATTTTCATTTTGCAATTCTCCATCACATTTTTCTTGGAAAATGTCTTCAACAAACTATTCACTTATTTCACTTTCAAAGCAATAGAATCAACCGAGACAAAACTTCATCGTTTTGATACTGAACCATATGGCGTCATGCTATTTTCGTTGTTAACCCATGCTTTGTTTCTGTATCAAAACACCAAAAATTCTTTCATTTTCAGTTTTGATCACAATATGTCAGCGGGAAGTTGTTATTACTCTTATATAGTATAGTATAGCCTTTGGTTTTGATCTAGTACAAGCCTTTGCTTAGTTTAGATGTTAAACCAATAATCTTAAAACATAACTGAAGCGTTACAATGCAAATGTACATCCAACTTGCCTGATTTGTGACAAATGTAATTTAGATGCGGTGGAAGATGAATTCCATTTTCTTCTTGTATGTCCTTTTTTTCAAGAAACTAGAAAACTACTTATACCTGATCATTATTTTCAATACCCGACTCAAAATAATTTTATACAATTGATGTCATGTAAAACTGAAAAAATATTGAAACCACTAGCAATGTTTTTGAAAAGGAATATGTACAAATAATATGCTTTGCACACCTGTTCAGATGTTAATGTTAATGTATAAATGTTACCATGGAAATGTATAATGTATCAAATATTGTACTCTGGGCCATGTGGCCTTCAATACAGGAATAAACTCTCTCTCTACTCTTAAAACATATCTTAACCATGTGCTAATACATAATAAGTATGGAAATAATATATACAAATATTCCTATAATTCTTATAAACTTCTGAACAAAAATATTGTGGAAAGTTCATAGCTTTATTTATTTATTTATTTAGGAAATCGATCACGTGTCACCTGCAGCTTGTTGACCTACACTGTCTTGATAATATCAAGAATGACACTTGGATTATGTCACTGAATATTTTTCAACACTCAAATTCAACACATGCCATTTGTGGCAATCTTTCTTTACAGTGACAGTAACAACAAAAGCGTAATACTTAATGAGATAATAAGAGTTTCATAATTGTCTAAATAAACGAGAAGGGCACTTTTGTTTCTGACTGAATTGTAATTTCTATGATTGTAACACCGTGTTGTTTTCAATGATTTGAATTGTGAACTAAGTTTTTAAATTTTTTCGTATGTTATGAAACATATTGGATTCATTTCAAGAATTTAATACTTTTATGGAATAAACAATAAATTTAAATATATCAAATATTTTTAAACACCAATATATGAATAAAAATGATTATATATAGATGAATATTTAAAAAAAAAACACACTTGTTATTTAATTTTAAATGCAGACTCCAGAAGGATTAATCAAAGAAATTAAGGAAATTTGAAATATTTAAAAATTGATCTACATGCATTTTTCTATAGACACAATATCAAAATTAAAATATTTTCCAGAGTTGTATTTACCGTCATCGTCTCGACATGTTCGAGAGTTCAATCAATGACAGGTCTTATACAGATTCGAGATAGTGATGAATGGTTTCCATTTATGTTTAGATGAAGTACGTCATTATGATTCTCCCTTGAGGCAGATATATGTTTCTACTGGGAAGCAAATCCAAAATAATATGTTTATACGTGTCTTGTAAGAGAAGGAGGTATAACTTTTAGAATATTTTATATATTTTCTAAATGTCAGTACAATCTGTGTTTATGGTTATAAAAAGCTCAAATTTGAATTATTTACTTATTTGATTTATATTGATATGAAATTATTTTTACTTTACTTTTCAACAATATTGATGCTAATATGTTTCATTGATGTAAATGCTCCGGAGACTTCAAACTTATAAACCATTTCATCTGAGGTTTGAAAATGTTCTAAATCAAGCATCGTCTCTGTTCCATGAGGCAAGTAAGCAGATCAAATGCACTCTTTATTATGTCAACTTGTGGATGAAAAATACAAATATGGTGCACTTAGTTTTGGAGGTTTTTTTTCTGTTTTACATTACACGTTATCTTAACTAACAGTAAAATACTCGTTTTTGATTGGCTGACGATCGACTTATTTTATTTTACGAGTCTGACCTCTCATGGTGTACAAATTTCATGTACCCAGCTGCCATAGAAACAGCTTCCCTCCGAGAAGAGGTCCTGCATAACGTTAAGATGACATTATCAAATGAAGCATGCGGTGAGCTGAGTTAACATAACTTCGATTAGCTGTTCTGGTGATTATTAATTACAGATTTGTTTTTTCATCATTCTATGTTTTATTTGGAATCAAATTCCGCATTGCATTGCGTGCACATGCAATAGAATAAAAATCAAAACGTTTTTAAGCATGTGTCATCTAGTAGTTCAGTCGGGTTGGACGACCCCATTTACAAGATGATGGCTCCGTTAACGCCGGTCATTCTATAGAATAAATATATTTTCCTCTGATATGACGGTAAGATAAATACGTTGTAGACTTCTCCCTCGGGTAATAGGGTCTGAAGCATCATCTTTGTCGAAATGTCAGCCTTCGCCTTCCGGCTTGGACAACATTTCTACAAAGATGGTACATCAGACCCTATTACCCTCGTGAGAAGCATTCAACTTTATATTAGTCATGTAACCATTATTAGAAAATGCTTTTTGAAGCAATATAGCGTTGCAAACATGTATGTCTTATTTTCGTGAGTCAATTTTGCATATATTTTATAATTGTAAATTTATCAAAACTACGTGAAAGAGATTGTAAAAATGGCATTTTGGAGAACAGGAACTTTTAAATTATAAATAAAACACTGAACCTGTAACGAAATACTAGCAAGTATTACGGTTTATGCCTTGGAGAAAATATAGCAATAAGTTAAGATGTGTAATTAAGAAACAGCAACTTTAAACTGGACCACAGTGCCATTAATGGTTAATAACTGTTGATCTCCTATTTTACATTTCCCATTTGGGGCTGGTATAGGCGACTTTGGTTACAGTTAGATTTTGCAAGGACATAATCATATATAAGCTTTACATCACACAACGTTCTACAAACAATATTGGTTTGTGATTATCCACAGATAGCATGGTGTAGTAATATGATATCGGGGACTCCCTAAGAAGTTCTATACGGCCATCAAGCACTAATTATACAATCGTTCCATCAATCCCCTTGACATATATTATTAACAAAGGAGAGAGACATAGGTTAGCTTTCCTTGCATTAAGTTAAGTTTCTAAATCATTCCGATGATCGTAACCAGTAAAATCTATAACTGATATGAAAGAGGACCACCTTGAATAATTATAAGAACTTTTTAAACTTGTAGTTTTTTAGAAGGCAAGAGTTCATTGAAGACAGTCAGTGATTTAATTGTTTTGAAACAATTTACAAGAAATTGTTCATTGTGCTTTTTAAATGTGAATGTGAGAAACAAAGTTAACATCTTATGAAGTTATTTTGTTGAATGACATTATGATTGTTATTTATACCATACTAACGGTTATTCTACCATTGCATTGTTACCTGGCAACACCTTCCTCTTCATTCATTTATTGATAATATTTGTTAACCAAAAATATGAAGAAATAAAAAACATACTGTCCAAGCTTAACACAATGAAGTACAGGAAGGGATAACAAATTGAGCCTAAGAGTAATTGAAGCTTCCGGATGACGGGGTATCAAGAAGGACTGTTAAAAGCAAACTAGCTCCTTAAAAAGATACAACTTGGAATTTTCTGAAAGTCTTTGGTTACAGAAAGATTAATCAACATTAAATCGCATACTTGTTTAAGTTTGGTTGCAGTCCCTTATATAGACAACTGCAACCAAAATTATTTTTCCAAGAAAATACATGGTTTTATCAAACAGAAGAGCCTTGGTTTGACAAAATTTGTTTGCAGTTGGAACACTGACGAGACCGGTTTTTGATCATGTCACATCCGGTTTAAAAACGTTTCTGACATTATGGATAGAAATATTTCAATGACCATGACTATTTTAACAATTTCTATCATAAAGCATGTCATGGTAGTTACTTTTGAAATCGTTTGATCAAATTGATCCCTTAAATTCGATTTCTGTGTGCTCACAGGGCGAATTTAAATTGTTGTCATATATAAAAAGATTCACATTGGCTTCCATATTTCCCTTTAATTGCAAAATGATTTTGATAGGAAAAAAAACATCATTAAGTAAGTTTAAAGTGTATTTTCTATCCAAAAACAGAACAAAATCAATTATAAATCAATTAATAGGACACGTTACATACCGCATGACATAACGTCACACACAGAGAGAGGGAACCTGTCAAAATGGAAATATTGATTTGTTTTCTTTTCCAATCAAATAAGGTAATTTGTAAATAGGATAAACAAACTTGTCTCTTTACTATTCAACACGCAACTACAATCTCTGCAACCAAATTTGTGTTTGTCAAGACACGAAAAATGATGGATATTTGCTAGAAAATAATTTGGTTACAGCTGCCTATAGGGACTGCAACCAAACTCGAAAATAACTCGATTTCATTGTGATTATACGTTGTGCAACCAAACTCAAGGTTTCATGGAAATAGATGATTTGTAGTTAACTATTTCAGGTGTCAGATTATCTTCATTTCAATCATTTTCGAGGAATAGATTGCATTTTATTGATGTTTTAGATACCCTGTCATTCGAACTCTTCAATTAATCTTAGACCACAAATTTAAATTTTCTATTAAATATTGCTCAAGACATAATTTATTTCCATCTTTTGAGTTTAGTTTACTTTAACCTAACAATGTTTGCTACGTGAGACAGTTAAAGCATTCTGAGTGTTTAACCTTATTAGAGATTGAACGATCATTCAATGTTAAATGTAAATTGGCATCATAAATCGTGAAGAGGATAACAAGACTCTTTCCACGAATTTTAAATAGCACGAATTCATGCAATGGTAAAGTGATCTAAGAACTCAAGGACAGTACTATATGATCTTTTCTGTGATAAGGAACACCCACTCCCATTTACAAACGTAATTATACATTTCCAACAGTGAATTGTCTTGATGCCCAGCCATTTAAGCCTTCAATGTTTACAGATTGCGTGATCAAGTCAGATAACCAATGACACCCAGGAGTCTCTTTATTCTGTAAAACAGTCTAATGACATCTAGTACTAACCATTGCAGTTGATTGTTGTGTCAATAGTAGCAATTGCTGCCTTTGATCTTCAATTATATAAATTGTTTTTAAAAGTAATGTATGATTACGTTTCCATTTTTTTATCAGAACTGTAAGTGTTTAAAATGGTTTGTTAACAATGAAAAATACTTCAGCAATTGAGTAATATTTATTATAGAAGGATTATAATATCGCGTTTAAGGAGGGCACTGGATCGTTGATTGATAGCTGCCCCTTTTTAAAATAAGCAACTGCATTTTGTTATCGACGGATCAATACACATTGATAAATAATCACAGACGATTTACGTTATTGAACTAAAAATGTGTTCGGAAAGTTTACGAGTGATGTGTGCAAGTTACATCAATTGGTATTAGTAAAGGATAGTGGTTCTAAAAACCATTTACCTGAAATAATACAAAAAATTCAAAGTACACAACCACTTACCCTAAACAAGATTCGCAACTTCAATACCTGAAAAACTTAAATCAATTTTTATCGAAATTTTTGGAATGGTATACTCATGACATAAGCTCTTATAGTCTTACTAATAGAGTGAACTATACTGTATTGGAATATAATGGTGATACTCTGCTTCAAAATAAGGGTTGCATGAACTTATATATGCTCTAGATTATCCATTCAAGCCTCAGGTAATGTACTTAATTTAAATAAATGATTGACCTATCATCATTGGGTTATATTAAATTGATTTCTAAATTGGTTGGTTATTCTCAATTTAAATGTTCGGATATATATGACATGAATTTTTATCTTTTTATCTTTTTTCAAATGTTTGGTTTGATAAGTCAAAATCAAAATTTATACAAATGTAAAATAAACTTATCCTCACAATAAGCTGATACATCAGAAACACATACTATTCATGTACATGTATGTTATATTAAAGTAAATAAAACTATCAATGTGAGTAATAAATAAACCTCGTTCCTTTGATAAAGTCATTGTTGCCTGTCCATAACGTAATCAACTGTCATGTTCTTTATCAAATATCATTCACATTACAAGATGTAAATACCATAATGGACAGACCACTCGTTATTCATTCATACAATTGACATTTTTCTCCATTAAACGATACTTAAAGAGTAGTTTTTGGCTGTTTGAATCTTTTTCTTTTAATGAAGCTTGATGAAGAGCATACATGTATGTTTCTTCAATTGTAATTCGTTTCAAACAGAAAACGATTTAACATGCCGGAAAATAAATTACATTCATCCCATTCCTACATTCTAACAAAATGGATCCACATCATATACTGATATTCATCACGCCCTCATGTTATATAAAATAATTCAGTAAAGGTTGCCTTTTTCTCAGCTTTACTTGTTGTTAAAGGTAAAAACAAAGATGATACCTTCATACAGATCTTACGTTAAAAACAATTACATGTAGGTAGAAGGTAAGGTAAACAGAGCCTTTCAAAAGAGCAGTATTTTCCATTAAACTTATGTCTTATACTAGACATTGATGTTTGACATTATCCTCTATATAACTCTGTAACACTCCACATACAGTTTTCGGGCAAATGGGAAACGATGAGATACAAGAATTTTTATACAAAATACACACGAGAAAAGTGAGGTCATAATGAGATAAAAACATGTTCATAGTAAAAGATAAGATGACACAAGCATCCAATTGCAATGAAGAGTCCTTCATGTACTTGGAAAAACATGGATAAGATGGATGGATATCCTGTTGCTCCTGAACGGTATGTTCAGTTTAGCAATGGAAGAATGAAATAAGCAGTAAGGAAGCATGTACCATAGAAACAGCAAAAGCATTCATTGTGAAACTAAAGAAGGGAGTTATTTACCAACTCTTTCATCTCTATACAACAAACTTGCTCATTGCAATGTGATACTGGACAATGCTTTGAATACGAGTAGCTATAAGAATAACCCTTAAAAGTCTCAAATCTCGATCAGATCATTTACACTTAACCCCAAAAGAAACTACCATTTTTAGAATTCAAATATATTCTTAATTTAATTTAGCTAAATGTTAAGTTTTTTGGAAATAGGTCGCCAAAAAGTAACATTTCAGTTGTTCATCTCAGAAATTGATTAGGTACTTGATTTTCATGATTTTTGTTGAAAACTGAGAAAACACGTTTTTCTTTGATCATTGTTCATCATCAGCTGAAGGTGGACATACGAAGTATTGATGACTATGGACTCCATTTTCCATAAATTCATTAACATATGATCAGAAACTTCGATTTCTAAAAAATGGAAATTAACATTTCACACCAGTGTTAACAAAACGTTTCCTGGCTGTAAGAGTATTTGCAAAACAAATGAAGTTAGATGATGTGCAAAGGATTCATTATTAGATAAAATGTTGTTAGGATAGAAAACCGTGTCTTGTTATTTTTCAATGAAAATTTGAATGAGTGGATAGTTTCTTTTGGGGTTTAGTGTATATGTAAATAAGAGTTTACCACTTAGCATTACATATTACATATTGTTGAGAAAATAGAAACAGTTGGATTAAGTTTATTACATTTTACTTTATCAAATCGCTGTCCTTTAGGTGCTTAGAGTCCTGAGTCATGTTACCTCTACTATATATCTGGTGATGGATGTAGATAATTGACTTCTTACATTGCATAGATATCCATTGGGTTTAACTAAGTAGACAATCACTATTTATCACGCACAAATGTCATTAGGACCTGGTTGTAGGACCCTGTCAATGATTGTTGCATTAACCATTTGTCAATGTTATACCTAAGAAAAGCGTACACAATTTCATCACTATTAAACATTTCTAGTTGATCCACTGGGGATTACTTAATACGTTACTAATAAACACAGACAGTTTATTCAAATATGAAGTATAACAAGCTTCACAATCAGTTTACCTTAATGGCAGTGTCACACATTGCCGAAACTAACATCCCGGACATCATACGAAGGTCAATAATTTCATTGTTTTCCGATTTCGGCTCTAACTCGGGATGTCCGTGTGACCTACCGGAGCCATCGTATGATCAGCTTGGGCCTATTTGGGGGTCCGGGAAATACTTCGTGTATGACCCTGAAATCTTTGGCATGCCAAAGAATTGGCGGATGGTCACACAAACTTATCCCTTCGTGTATCTTTCGTGTTGCCATCGTGACCATCGCATGGTCATCGTGTAGCCATCTTATTGCGTTCGTATAATCTTCGTCTCAAACTTCACGAAACACTTACCCGAAGCTAACGCGAAGGCTCACGATGGTCTACCAGATGGCCACACGAGGTCGTGTTACCTTCGAGTTGCCCTCGTGTTGACCATTGTTGCCATTATGTTGACCATTTTTGCCATCGTGTTGACCATTTTAGCTAACACGGAGTGTACTGTATTCCAACACACGACGGCAAACATAAATCTTTCACAATAGCTTGCCCTATCTTTTTGAACAAATGAGAGTCAATGTTTAATCACTAAATTATTTGTTTTACATTAATTGGCAGGTTTTGACGCAACTTATAACAATAAAGTAACATTTTATAACAATTCAATTAAAGAAATAAATAAAAAAACACAATAAACAACCAAAACATTTTATACCAATTACCGGGTATTACGCAGCTTGGTTAACAGCAACTATTTTTAGACTTAAAGATTTTTGTTCTCGGGCACAATCTATATACTTAACATGTAAGAAAAGATATGCACTAATATGTTTTAGGCTGTGTGAAAAGATGTAGAAGACATTACTTGAGATATAAGTGATTCTTGGTCATGTATGGTCTTTTTGGGGGGAAGATCTTTAAGGCATTTTATCAATTAAATCATTAATCATGCATAGAGTAGTATTCTTTGTATGGTTCAGTCAATATATTGTTATATTATTGCAATCCATCAGCTGCATTTTGCAATACGCCTATTTGATAAAAAAACTTTTATATGTAAAGACAACATTAAAGTGAAAATGTCTATTAGAATAAAGAATTGTAATAAAGCCCGTTACAATTTGAATAAGCAGTAATATGATGCATAAGCTGGATTCGAACCCTCAACTCTTAACCCTGAACCCGTAAACCAGATATACTAAACAACACTCTAAATGGCCATGCAGAAGGTTATGAAAGTTTTTGATTCAGGTTCACAATTCAGTTTTTGGGGTTAAAAAATCAAAAACCACTTACACTTTAGTATACATTTAATAAATAATACCAATAAATCATTGATACATTATCGATAAATTATGAATTAAAGGTTGGTAATCATTATTCAATGTATTAGACACTTTTATCAATCGTTGATGGATATACATTGTACATGTAACTAACTTTGCTTGAACACTTCTACAATAATATAACGATATTTCAGCTTGACGTGACACAAATTCATTGTAGTAATAGTATTAGTTTGTGATCGTTCACAAATAGCATGATGCGACCTAGTTACAGAGAATACCACGGGGCTCCTTACTAGAATATAAAATTAGTTCTTCCCGACCATCAAATACAAACGTTTCCGATTCAATCGGTTATTTTGTGCATAATTATTGTGGATTTACTAATTGGTTATCATCAGCAGTCATGAAATCTCTAATACTTGCTTATATGACAATATTAAGTAACAATATGTGAAACGGAAATATATTTCAGTTTTCAAAAGTAATATTTTACTCAGCTTTTCCAACATGAAATTATCTGAATTGTTTTTCATTTTTGTGATTAATTCATTTACCTGTTATTTGAGATTTAGTGTTGAATGACCAAATGATTGTATCGATTCCACAACAATAAGTGATCTTATTTATCTTTACACTTTACAATTCACATCTTTATTTTCAGTTTATTAAACCAGTTTGAATACAATTAGTTAAATAAAAACCCTTTAATCAAAATGGATTGATTATTCAAGTCGTCAATAAATTTAACTTCAACACAGGAAGGAATAACAAATTCTTTCCCATAAATATTGGCTAAAGACAATTTCAACATTTCTTATCGTAAAATCATGACACATGCTAAGCCACCATAAGTAAAAGGATATCAAGACATCACTCAAGTTTGAAAAGAAAAACTTATCTAAGGTTGTTAAAACAGTTTTATAAAAACCTTTTCTCTGAAGCACAACTACAATTTACAAACATTATCATTTAAAGCTACAACAAATACATTGTATACAGATAGCATGATGCTTATATGTAGTCAAGTAATAAACAAGACCCGCGAGTCTCTTTACGTTGTAACCTGTTCAGATCACTCAAGTACAAACAATTGCATTTGATTAGTGTGTCAATAGTCACAATTATTGTGCACGATCATCAGTTAAATGTATTGTTTTGATGGTGTGTAATAACATAACCCTTTTCTATTTTAGAGAATTCAATGAATTTTAAAGAAATTACCTACATTGTTTGCTTCTTCCAATTTGCTAAAACTAATAATATAAGCTTCACATGATACATATGAGATGTACAAACATTATTGGTTTGTGATTTTCCACAGATAGCAAGATACGGTGTAGTAACAGGATACCGGTGCAGTAACATAAAACCGGACACTCCCACGCAGTGGATCAAAGAAGTTCTTTCAGTACATTAAGTAATAATAATAATAATAATAATAAGGATATTTATAAAGCGCTGACTTCCACCACACATCGGCAATGCTCAAAGCGCTGACAAGTAAGATATACATGTATACATATAAACAACAATTGCAATCTGCAAATTCATTAACTGTAACGCTGGAAAAGGTATGTCTTGAGTCTGTTTTTAAAGATAGGAAGAGTTGGTACAAGTTTCAAGTCAAGGGGCAGAGAGTTCCATAGAGTAGCAGCAGCATATTGAAAGGATTTGGCTCCAAATGTTTTTAGGTTATAAGTTGGAGTGGACAGAAGAAAATGGTCATGAGAGCGGAGAGTTCTGGGGGGGGGGGGAGGGGGGGGGGGGGGTGTACACTGTGACAAGGTCTTGAAGATAGGTGGGTCCAGTTTCATGAATCGCTTGATAAGTGAGAGTCAGAATCTTGAATTGAATACGCTCAGGGATATGAAGCCAGTGCAAAGACTGTAGAATAGGAGATATATTACAGGATGGTTTACAAAACATTTAAACCTTTACCGAATCCCCCTGAATAACATTCAAATCAAAAGAGAGAATGGTCATCTTTTCTTGCGTTGTTCAGCTGTATATTCATTGAGATACACTTTTACTCATATGTTTGAGAAACTGAAGAGTCCGTGAATATATTCAATGACTGAATGAGAAACTGAAATAACATTGTAAAAAATATCTACTATAAATGTTAGAACGGTGAATTTTGTGAAGGTTTATATATATTAATATATATATATATTGCATTATCCGTTATGTAATGGCCTGAAGAGGCTTGTAAAGCTGAAAGCGCTAGCCATTAAAATTAATGGATCATTGCTTCTAACTTCGAACTTTTTTATATATTTCAATACCTGAGAGTTGGACCTGACAATCTATGATTGTGAACTTTGTGTACATATATATATATATATATATATATTATACATGGGGTCCATGCTTTTTTGGATGATATGATGATGAATGTTAAAATATTTGTAGGGATGTTACCACAACAATTGACATTAAACTACTCAATAACACTACACAGTCCTTTCCTTATTTTTCATTTGAGTCAAAATGTTTTGTAATGCTGGAGCACAAGATATAAAAGAACGAAAACAAAGCAGGTTTAAAGTTTAATAATTATATACAGTGAAGATTACAATAAATTCTTCAAATGAATATTGGTCTGACAAATAGTTTCATACCATGTTCAATAAATCTTCATAACCGCGGCTAATTGCTGCCACAGTCTAAGGACACTTAGCCTCAATTATACTCGCTACACTCCCATATAGAGTCTAGCTAGATGCAGTATTGTGTCGCCTCAGCCAAACCTATTGATTTGACAAATCAGGGCTCATATTAACAAGCCGCAATAGTATGCATTCGCACACAACGTTCATATATTCAAATTTACAAATAATACTAATACTAGCCGCTTTATGATTGTATAAATCCATTCGGCCATCTCATGTTTGCTTGGAGGATCATAGGTCGCCGAAAGGTCGGCTGACGCGACCTGCTGATGTATCTGGCTAGATTTAATATCTGAGCGTAGCGTGTATTATCATGGCTATGTTCACTTAGACTGTTGTTGCTAGAAGTTGTAAGGTAATAAAGTACAAGATTATATGGATTTACAACTTCTTAATTAACAACATAACTTTATTTCGATACAGATCCTTATGTATACAGTTTCCAAGTTTAAAAAACCTTAATGCCATCTTCATCTAAAATAGAAAATTGTTATGGTGTAAGTCACCAATACCAATATATATCCATTTATAAAAAAACAGTACTCTACACTTTCAACACGTTTCCTCGGGAGACATTAAAGGGGCAGTAGCACATTTTTTCCTAATTTTAGATTTTAGACTTTTCACTGATAAATGTTCTTTAATGCTAAATGTATTATTTTGCTAGTGTCAAAAATCTCTTGACACAAACCGTTTATCCATAGTCAGAGGACAAAGTATATAGATTCACCTAAAATCAAGGGGCGGCCATTTTATGTGAACACCTTTAATTCATTTTGTGTAAGAAAAGGGAATCGCATAGCTTAACTTTACATTATATATTTGAATTATTACTGCTCCATTTAGTTTAAATACATTGTCTTACAATTGGAAATTTTGATTTTGCTGACATCACCTTATATTCCCCCTAACAACGTGCTACTGCCCCTTTAATGTAACGACACTCAGACATAGGTACGAAGACGGGATAGAATGTGTCTACAACAGAAACATTCATCAAGATTAAACCATTACACTTTCTTTCCCTTTTTCGGAACAGACCTTTCCTCATCATAATGGAAGAGCCCTTTGGGATTTAGCCATTGTGCCTTGGAGAGGATTTCCTGAAACAGAATCTTACAAATCTTTCTCTGCCAGTCTGTATAATCTTTTTCACATTGAACGTACCATCCGAAAATTGCTGCCAGACGACTTACAATATACTTTTCAAGAATCAGCGTCAAATGAAAAATATCGTAAGTCGAAGGAATCTGTTAATACAACTAAAATCTGAAGTATCACTATTGCTAACCTATGGCCTTATAATGATAAATTTTAAAGATCACATGTCACAGAAAACTCATAGAAACATTACGAGCGTATAAACTTGTATTTAACGTAAAGATTTTAAGTATAAAATTCATGTAAAGGTACATGTATCCCTCAGTTATTCGAGTTACAAAAAGGCATAATGGATATAACATGTTAGACATTATTTTGTTTTCAAACAAGCATGGCAAAAGTATTGTTTTTATGAATACACCTCTCATAACGGGAGTCAAAAGTTTAATGCAGCAAAACATGTTATACATGTAAATTAAGAGAGATTTTGTAAACAATACTGACATCATTTTGTTTTCAAACAAGCATGGCAAAAGTATTGTTGTTATGAATACACGTCTAATAACGGGAGTCAAAAATTTAATGCAGCAAACAGTAAATAAAGAAAGTGCGACTCTCACTGCATTAGATCGACGGTTGTAATATTTAATCAGTAAAATGTGTTTTCTCACTAGATTTAAACCTGCTTTCAAAGTATTTTGACACAACTTGATCATTAAGTATTCAAATCAAAAGCACGATGTCGGTTGTCATTTCTTTTACGAATCATTAATCACCTTCATCATTGATGTCTTGAGATAACAGTGCTGTGTAAGTAAATTTTTAAAGAGTTTTCAGCATTTGACCTCCCTATATGCATAATGACCCAAATGGATATATGAAATATCTACAGGTTTCATTATGCCAAGAACAATGTCATTGTGTAACAAGTAGAATGAAATTATACATTTATTCTTTTTGTTTCCTTTTGATACATACAAAGTGGTAAATAAGCAATGTTTGTGTAATAAAATCTGAAACAGGATTAATTTTCAATGTTTGCCATCTAACTTTAAAGAAAAACAGAAATTGCCTGACTCTTCAATCCTTATTGTCAAAATACCGTAAAACGGTTATTTTACCATTGCATTATTACCTGGCAATAATTTCCTCTTCATTCATTTTATCGATGATATTTGTAAACCAAAATACAAGAAACTATAAAGAAATAAAACTATATTTTCCAGGTTTAACACACTGAAATAGAGGAAAGGGATAACAACTTGCATCTTTTAAATAAATATTGCTCAAGACATAATTTATTTCCATCTTTTGAGTTTAGTTTCTTTTCATAATCCATAACCTAACAATGTCTGATACACCAGAATGTATAAACCATTCTGAGTGTTTAACCTTATTCAAGATTGAACTATCATTTAATGTTAAATGTATTGTCTCCATAAATCGCGAAGAGGCTATCAAGACCTCTTATAAAGACTTATAAATAATACGAATTCATGCAATGGTCAAGTGATCTAAGAACGTCAAAGACAGAACTGTATGATCTTTTCTCTGATAAGGAACACCCACTCTCATTTACAAACGTAATTATACATTTCCAACAGTGAATTGTCTTGATGCCCAGCCATTTAAGCCTTCAATGTTTACAGATTGCATGATCAAGTCAGATAACCAATGACACCTAGGAGTCTCTTTATTCTGTAAGTCAGTCTAATGACATCTAGTACTAACCATTGCAGTTGATTGTTGTGTCAATAGTAGCAATTGCTGCCTTTGATCTTCAATTATATAAATTGTTTTTAAAAGTAATGTATGATTACGTTTCCAAATCTTTTATCAGAACTTTAAGTTATATTGTTTCAAATAGTTTGTTTACAATGAAATATACTACAACAATTGATTAATATTTCTTAAGGAAGGATTACAGTATCCCGTTTAAGTAGGGCACTTTTTTATATCAGCAACTGACGAATCAATACTCATTGACAAATAATCTGCATCAGACGACTAACGATATTTAACTAAACATTCGAAAGTTTACGAGTAATGCGGGCAAGCTCCATCATTTGGTATTAGTATAGGATAATGGTCTTAAAAACCTGTATCCTGAAAAGATATGATACCAACAATTCTGATAACACAACCACTTACCTTAAACACGAATTGCAACTTCAATACCTGAAACTGAGTTCAATCTAACAATGTTATAGAAATTATTGGAATCATAAACTCATGACACAAAATTTTAGAGTTTTACACATAGAGCTACAAATAGTATGTTTTTGTTTAAACATCATTATTTATACTCACCGTCGATAGTTAACAATATGCCCGATTATCCTAATCTGTCTAATTCCGACAAACCTTACACAGAGTAAAGACAGAGTTATCGCTACCTTAATCTGTACTGCATACTCACCACCAGGTGGCTAACCCTACGTCATCATTGCTTCTTCTGACGGGCAGAGAACGCCGATCGTACAGAGGGGAGGGCGGGTGGGAGCTAACGATTGTTAACTATCGACGGTGAGTATAAATAATGATGTTTAAACAAAAACATACTATTATTTAATATACTCTCCTCGATAGTTAACAATATGCCTGAATCCCACAGACGGAGGTGGGTGCGAGAGGTTAAACCGATAAACTCTATCTTACACCAGAGAGCTAGTGACCCAAAAGTCGACAATCAGAAGATCCCCTAGGGGAGACCCCTATCAACCGGAGCGGTCAAACCTGACCCATCCTAGCTACGCGAGGGGGTCCGTAACTAAGGTCGCTAGCTAGAATAACAAAGACAACAGACACACAAATAAGATCAACCTCGGGTTTATTACGTAAAATAAAAACGATTAACGAGTTGAAGGGTGACTCCTACGCTGAGGAGCCGAAGGAACTCGCTGCTGGGCGTACACCTGTGCGCCCAGGCGGTTGATTCCCTCCAAATCCTCGTTGGAGATATCCAGGAGGTAATGGTTGGCGAACACCAGGCCTGACTTCCAGAAGCAGCCAGCCATGATGTCCGCCACCGCCACATTGCTGTGGAGAGCCATCGTCGCTGAGATGGCCCTGATCTCGTGCGGATTGGACCTCGCTGGGGGATCCAGATCCGCGGCCTTATAAGCGTCTAACACCGCAGAGCGGAGGTAGACACTCAGTTGTCTTTTGTCAATTTCCCGGACACTGGTCTGGGAATGCGGGATGAAGAGTCTCCTCCTCCCTTGACGCAGTGTCCGGGTTTTCTCCGTGTAGATCCGTAACGCATGACTGGACAGAGGAGGCGGTTCTCCTCGTCAGTCGGATCCACACTCCCGGAAATGGACGGTAGCGAGAAGGTTCTACCCCTCTCGTCCGCGGCTTCATTCTTACAGACGAACTCAGGCGCCAGCCCCAGAGTGGCCGATCCCCCATCCCTCACATCAAAACGCAAGAGGTCCGCCTGGAGAGCATGAAGCTCTGAAATCCTGGCTGCGGACCCCATTGCTACTAAAAAACCTGTTTTGATGGTGAGACGGAGGATGGTCGTCTCCATCAACGGTTCGTAGTGGTCCGACTTAAGATGTTTGAGGACCACCGCTAAGTCCCACTCTGGGGGCCTGAGTTTCCTCCGCCCGTCCACATTCCGGTAAGTCTTCACTAGCTCCTTGAGGACCGAGACGTCCAACTGGGGGTCCCGTTTCCTGAGAACGGACATTATTGCCGCCAGATTGGTGTTGATGGACGAGGCTTTCAATTTCCTTGTCTCCCGTAGATAGACCAGGTACTCAGCAACCTGAGGGACCGATACTGCCTAGACATCGTACCCCTCCTTGTCACAGAAGGTCGCAAAGGCCCCCCACTGAGCATCATAGAGATTCCTAGTGGAAGGCCTTTGAGAAGTCGCCACCGCCTCGGCGACGGCTTTGGAAAAACCTGCCCCTGTCAGACCTCTCTGGAGACAAACCAAGCGTGAAGCATTAACGCCTGGGGATTCTCTTGAACCACACCCCCGCCGTCTGTTCCACAGCTTGGGTGGAGGCGTCCACAAATAGGTGACACGTTGGACTCCTGCTGCCACCACGAAAGATGACGTCTGAGTTCCTGAGGTATGGAGAAGACATGATGACACGTCTCCTCCCTGACATGCACGTTCACGAAGATCTGCAGGGGCCTGAGTTGCAACCTCCCCCTTCGAGTGAAGAGTTGAGTCGAACTCAAGAACCCTAGCAGCCTTTGCCACTTGCGCAGTGACAGAGGCCCCCGAAGCGCTAGCTCCAGGAGATCTCGGTAACGTTCCATCCGTTCCGTGGTAACGAAGGCCTTGTAGACAGCGGTGTCCAGGCGGGCGCCTAGAAACACCAAGGACATTTTCGGTAGTAGGTCTGACTTCTCTAGATTGACCAGCCACCCAAGCCGCCTGAACAACGCTACCACAAAATCCCGTTGAGCCTCCAGAACAGATGAGGATCTGTTGTGTCCGAACCCGTCGTCCAAGTACATCGCAAACTGCACGTCCACCGTGTGTAGGTATTGGACGATGGGCTGGGTCACGCGGGTGAAAAGCCACGGAGCCGACGATATCCCGAACGGAAGGACGTTCCACTGAAAGTGGCGGCCCTCCAGGACGAAACGGAGGTACCTGCGATCCCCATGATAAATGGGGATGTGCAGATACGCGTCCTGCAGGTCGACGGATATCATCAAGTCCGAGGGTTCCAGTAATCGCATCACTGACGGCACTGTCAAGAGACGAAAATATGGCGGCGGATCTAGGAAGGTTTGGTTGAACTCCTTCATGTCGTGGATCAGCCGCCACTTTTTCGGGTCTCGCTTCGGCCGGATGAAGACCGGAGAGTAGAAGCCTGGGGTAAGGTCTTGGAGCGGGAGCTCCTCCACCGCCCTCTTGGAGATGAGCGTCTCCACCTGCTCCAGAGTCAGCGCGAGCCGATCGGGCTCTAGCGGGCGCTCTGTAGGAGAACAGGTCAACGGGGGGCAGTGTAGCACGGGGATACAAAACCCCCGCTCCAAGATCTTGCACACGAATGGATCCAGATCCAACTGTCTCCAGTTGGCCGCGAAGAGTCCGAGACGGCCTCCAACTGGCCCGTCCCGAGCTGGGACCACCTGAGGTGGTAAGTCCGGAGCCGCCCAGTCATGGCTTCTTGGGGGTACCTCCGTAGGCGCGTCCCTTGTAACGTAGGTTCCCTTTCTTGGGTGTGCGCTTTGGGGAGGGGCTGGCACTGAAGTCGCGACCTCTGTCCTGCCGACCCCTCCCTCGAAAGGACACTCCTCCAGTCTTGGTAGGGAAAGAGGGGGCACCTCCCCCTCTCTTCTTCGGCGTAAACGCCTGGGACGAGGGTCTACCTTCGCCAGCGGCCAGCCTGTTAGTTAACTCTTGCTGTTGGCTTTCCTGGCGCTGGCGAAGGGCCCAAGCGGTCTGGAAGAGGTCCCGGGAGCGGCCCGCAGTCTGTTGCGGAGTTCCGCAGGAAGGGTAGTCCACGCCAGGAAGCCATCACCCCTGAGATTCGTCAGCCCCTCGGAAATGTGGGAGGCCGACAGCATCATCTGCGCTAAGTTCCCGGCCACGGAACCGAAACCGCGATATAGAGCCTTGGCCCCTTTCTCCATCCCCGCCTCGTTTGCGAACGCCGCCAACCCCAAAATGTTCCTAGCCTCCTTGTCTAGGTGGGACAAATGAGCGTCCGACACCTGGTGAGACACAGAGGGGGAGGCCACCCGGCGGATATCGTCATCCAAGGTAGGAGGGGAAAGAGGTAGGACACCACCGTGAATAGGGAGTCCAGACCGGATCTTGTCTGCCAAAACCAGGGGGGGCAAGAGACGACCCGGCGCCGCGGCCGCGACGTTAGAGTCGAAGTCCTTGCGGTCGCCGAGGGTCCGGGGAAGCGACTAAATCAGGGGAGGATCTCCTGACAGGAGACCTCTCGACCCCGCTTGTCTGAGGAGACAGGTCCAGGGTGTCCCTGGCAGGGGACAAGTCAACCGACACTGGCACGTCAAACTCTGCCGTGTCCTCCGAGATGATGAAGTCGGAGTCCTGGACATTGTCCGAGGAAGGGTTAGGAGCGGTAGCAGAAGAGGAGGTGGAAGGCCGCCTCGAAACTCTTAGCTTCTGCTGAGACTCCGACTTCTTCACCACGATACGGTACTCTCTATGCTCCGCTGACGAGAGAGCCTCACATTCCCTACACCTGTCCGACTCGGAGCAGAGATTGCGGCACAGGCGGCAGAGCGAGTGTGGATCGAAGCGCGCCGACTTCCTTGATCCACACCCTCCACAAAAACCTGAGTAGGGAAACGCCATGGAGACGGCGACCGCTACCCAGAAGGTAGGCGCCTGTCCAATGCTAGAGAGCGCGACGAGGCGCTGAAAGGGAAGAACTACCCAAAGACAGGCGCTGAACAAGCGCTTGCAGGAGGCGGGGGCACTTGACGCGGCAGACGACAAGCGCTATCCCAGCACCAGACGCGCAAGAGGCCGCCTGAAGCACTAGGCAACAAGCGCTATCGGAAGGCGGTAGAGCACCTGACGTGGCAGGCGACAGGAGCTGTCCAAGCGCCGTGCGCAAGCGAGAGGCCGCCTGAAGCGCTAGACCACAAGCGCTATCGGGAGGCGGTAGGGCGCCTGACGCGGCAGGCGACAGGCGGTGTCCAAGCGACAGGCGCAAGCGAGAGGCCGCCTGAAGCGGTAGGCGACAGGCGCTATCGGAAGGCGTTAGAGCGCCTGACGCGGCAGGCGACAGGAGCTGTCCAAGCGCCGGCGCTAACAAGAGGCCGCCTGAAGACCAGGCAGGCGACAGTCGAGAGACGGTAGACGAGAGGTCTACCTCCAAACCAGCCAAGCGAGAAGCTGGGCGACCCGCACGTAACGCACGTGCAACCCGGGTCAGCCGAAATCGACAACAGCTGACAAGTCAACTGCTGACAAAACCGGCAACAAAACACACGGAAAGAGGTACTAGCTATCTCCGGGGGAATAGCTAACCCTCAAACCTGTAACCGAGAAAGGAAACACTAAGAAGGTTTATTCAGAACACAAAAGCAGTCGAAAATCAGAGCTATCAAAAACACGAGTGTCCTTGATGGCCGACAGAAAAGCAATGATGACGTAGGGTTAGCCACCTGGTGGTGAGTATGCAGTACAGATTAAGGTAGCGATAACTCTGTGTAAGGTTTGTCGGAATTAGACAGATTAGGATAATCGGGCATATTGTTAACTATCGAGGAGAGTATATTAAATAATAGTGTATTGGAATTTATTGGTGATACTCTGCTTCAAAATAAGGGTTGCATGAACATATGTATGATCTATATATCTGGATTTGTACCTTTATATATTTTAACAACGTTTGCTTGATAAGTCAAGATCAAATATAAATATGTGTAAAATAAACCTATCCTCATAATAAGCTGTTCCACCAGAAGCACATATTATTCATATATATATATTTTTATGTTATATATAAATATATATATATATATATATATATATATATATATATAATATAACTATCAATGTGAGTAAAAAAAACAATGCGTTGTGTGAAAACCAAAGTGTTCTATGTCAATGTTTTGGAAAACAGGTTTCAATTGGAACCATTAATGTTCATTTTCTTGACATCACCTTTTATTCCCCCTAAAACGTGCTACTGCCCCTTTAAGTGCTCAGAGTCCTGAAAACACTGCATGTTACCTCTAAATATATATCCGATGATGGATGTTGATAATCGACTTCTTACATTGCAAAGATATCCATTGGGTTAAACTAAGTAGATAATCCCTACTTATCACGCACAAATGTCATTTGGACCTGTTTCTAGCACACTGTCAATGATTGTTGCATGAACCATGTGTCAATGTCATAGCTAAGAAAATCTTACATATTTTCATCCACAAATAAACATTTCTTGTAATCTAGGGATTACTTAACATGTCAATGATGAGCACAGAAGGTTTATAAAAATATAAAAAAAGTAACTTACTTGCAAAGGTACTCTTTTAACATAAACTTTGTCAAAGTTTGATCTTAAATAATGTTTAAAAAATTGTTCATTTAATAAACTTAAACTTCTCCATTGTAATAGACAAATAATCAATGTATTTTGGTTCTACATTTACATTATATAAACAGCCTTAATTAATGTCTTGGTGAAGTGTTCAATGTGCCAAAGGATACATATTTTTGTCAGAAACGTGATACTGTGTAAAGTGTATCTATAAGTACAAGGCGCTCATAACTAATGAAAAGATAAAAGATGTATTTTACACGTCATATCTTCTTCGTCAAAAATAAAGAAAACGATAAATAAAAAAATGTCCCTATCAGTTTGCTACTTTCATTTTTAGTTCTAAATGCATTTGACAATAATATCATTCGAAATAAACGTTGTAATAAAATGAAACAAGCAGCTGACATGGTCGAGCTATATCCCCCGCAAATTGCACAACATAATATAGGTTTTCCTTATTATATTGCTGACTATTTTTTGTCGCACAAAATAACAAAAAATTTCACAGATATAAAGGAAACTGTTCTATAAAAAAACTTGATGATACCAACTTTATGTTCACTGTTGGGCATAATTCGATTAATATGACAAAATTAAAATCAAACAAAAATGTTTATGTATTTGGATCTTCAAGATCATTCGATCATATGTAAACAAACATATTTTCAAAATTGTAACAGTTTTCCAACAGAGTCCTCATTTTTGGCCAAAAAGGCAAAATTTTATCAAAATATTTTCAAAATAGTTCTTCATGACACAACCTCTGATAATGATGCATCTTCACATCAAATTTGATCCAAATGTGATGATGAGTTTAGAAGTTGTGAGCCGGACAGGACTTGTAACAGATTTCTTACAAATTTACCACTTTTTCTCCAACATCCTAATATTTTATGTAGATTTTCAGAAAATTGTTACTCATGACATATTATAACATGTTTCTTTATTTCCGTGACGAATTTGAATTGAAATGGTTGATTAGTTACATAGTTATGAGCCGGACACAAAGTGTAACGGACGGACGGACGGTACCCATTTTAATACCCCCCGCAATTTCATTGTTGCGGGGGATAATAAGAGCCATTGTCTCTGTAGCTAATGATGCTTCACAATCAGTTTTCCTTTAGGGTCTTGTCAATGCGGTTCCCACAATAGTGAACCTAAATGACGGTTACCAAATGGTTTATTGGATGCAAAAGTTCACCTGAGACCCTTTTAGGGGCCACAGGGTCACAAACGCCAGAATTTATAATCATCTTTAGTCAAAGACTCTGTACACAAGATTTCACCTCTCTATGCTTCTGGAGAAGAAGATAAAATATGTTTTAAGTGGCTTTGCCTCAGCGGCTCTTGTTAAGGGCAACAGGGCCACAAATTTTATAGATTATCATCCTCATTAGTCAAGGAGTCTATATAAAAAACATCAGTTTTTGATGATGGAGAAGAAGATGAAAATAGGTTTAAATGGCAAATAGCAGATATGTCCCAAAAGTTTGCCTCATCAGGTATACAAATAAAGGCAAACGTTAAATAAATAAACAACATGTGCATTGTTTCACAGTTAACATTTCTAAACATTGTATGCATTATTGGACTGAGGCCTTAACATCTGATTAAATATGCCTATATTAACTGACTGCCGAAACAAGGAGTATATACTCTGAAACAGTACGCACGTTCTCAATAAAACAGTTGTTATACAGAAAACGTTGCTCTTTCTAACAGTTTTGCGTTAATCTGCAGGTTTTTATTGTGTTATCTGTGTCTCTTATGCACTTTGCAGGGGGCACATAGCATGATCGTTGTTGCTATCGTGTAAGTTATATTATTGACCCATTCCATAGAGGATTCTTATGATTGATAGTCTCTGTTCAATAATGCGAGAAAATAAAGCAACTATTGTCTGATGATGATAACTGTACCAATTGCAGACATATTAAATCCTGCCTACATATGTGGCTGACAGATACAGAAGCGTCTGTGAGATATCAAGGCTACAGTTACTTCATTATGGTTTTTTTAACAATCGGTTATCCTCATAAGAATTGTCTAAAAAAAGATAAAAAATATGACAAAACGTATTTTTCAGAATAAATATATGATATAACATATGCTAAATGGGATTTCTTTGATCCTCGCAAAACTGTCATCATGTGCTACAATGTATTCAAAGGTTGTTAAACATTATTCAATGTATTGGACACTTTTGTCAATCGTTGATGGATATACATGTAGCTAAATTTGCTTGAACACTTCTACAAGAATATAACAATATTTCAGCTTGACATGACACAAATTCAATGTAGTAATATCATTAGTTTCTGATTGTCCAAAGATTGCATGATGCGACCTAGTAACAGAGAATACCACGGGGCTCCTTACTAGAATATCAAAGAAGTTCTTCCCGACCATCAAGTACAAACGTTTCAGATTCAATCGGTTATTTTGTGTATAATTATTGTGGATTTACTAGTTGGTTATCAACAGCAGTCATGAAATCTCTAATACTTGCTCATATGACAATATTGAGTAACTATATATGAAACGGAAATATATTTCAGTTTTCAAAAGTAACATTTTACTCAGCTTTTCCAACATGAATTATCTGAATTGTTTTTCATTTTTGTGATTAATTCATTTACCTGTTATTTGAGATTTAGTGTTGAATGACCAAATGATCTATCGATTCTACAACAATAAGTGATCTTTACACTTTACAATTCACATCTTTATTTTCAGTTCAGTCACATAATGTTGTAAACCAGTTTGAATAAAATTAGTTAAATAAAAACCCTTTAACCAAAATGGATTTACTATTCAAGTCGTCAACAAATTTAACTTCAACACAGGAAGGAATAACAAATTCTTTCCCATAAATATTGGCTAAAGACAATTTCAACATTTCTTATTGTAAAATCATGACACATGCTAAGCCACCATAAGTAAAAGGACATCAAGACGTCACTCAAGTTTGAAAAGAAAAACTTATCTAAGGTTGTTAAAACAGTTTTATAAAAACCTTTTCTCTGAAACACAACCTATTGCTGCTACAGTCTAAGTAAGCTAGCCTCAATAATACTCTATGCACTGCTATATAGAGTCTAGATAGATGCAGTAACGGGTCGCGTCAGTCGAACCTATTGGTTTGACAAATCAGGGCTCATATTGCCATTTGAATGCATTCGCATATAACGTTCATATATATACAGATTTACAAATAATACTTATAGTATTCGCTTTCTGATTATGCTGCCTATGTATCTGGCTAGACTCAATATGGGAGCGTAACTAGTATTATTACGGCTATGTTAACTAATACTGTTGTGCTAGAAGTTGGAAGGAAATAGATTACAAAATAATATAAATATCTAACTTCTTAATTAACGGAATACCTTCGTTTCGGTATATATCCTTATGTATACAGTTTTCCATTTTGAAAAAAAACATAATGCCATCTTCATCTAAAACAGAAGTTTTTAATGGTGTTATCTAATCCCCAATACCAAATTTATATCAATTCTTAAAAAACAGTACTCTACACTTTCAACACGTTTCCTCGGGAGACATTAATGTAACGGACACTCAGACATAGGTACGAATGAAGTCGGAATATATGTGTCTACAAAAGAAACTTCATCAAGATTAAACCAATACCCTTTCTTTCCCTTTTCAGAACAGACCATTCATCATTATAATGGAAGAGTCCTTTGGGAATTAGCCATTGTGCCTTGGAGAGGATTTCCTGAAACATAATCTTAAAAATCTTTCTCTTCCAGTCTTTATAATCTTTTTCAAATTGAATGTACCATCCGAAAATTGCTGCCAGATGACATACAATATACTTTTTCCAGAATCAGCGTCAAATGAAAAATATCGTAGGTCGAAGGAATCTGTTAATACAACTAAAATCTGAAGTATCACTATTGTTAACCTATGGCCTTATAATGATAAATTTTAAGATCAGATGTCACAGAAAACGTCGTAGAAACATTACGAGCGTATAACT
This sequence comes from Steromphala cineraria, assembly GCA_916613615.1. Classification (NCBI taxonomy): domain Eukaryota; kingdom Metazoa; phylum Mollusca; class Gastropoda; order Trochida; family Trochidae; genus Steromphala; species Steromphala cineraria. Next base: position 26,591,127 of record OU744732.1, read on the forward strand.
TGTATTTAACAACTTGTATTTAACGTAAAGATTTTAAGTATAAAATTCATGTAAAGGTGTCCCTCAGTTATTTGAGCAATCGCTTGATAATTATATTTGATTAACAGGATACTGACAGTGTAATAGAACTTGTTGATATTCTTGCTCCTGCTGTGATTTATTATTGTATACTCTATATTCCACGTATGTCTATAACACTTCCTTTTCCCCAAAGCGATCTGCTGAGAAGCAACTGACTTCAAAATGTCAAATGTCCATATTCAATATCAGTTTTCCGTTATCATTCATATTTGATTGGATTAGTTGTGTCAGTATGGAAGATACAGATTTGAGTTTAACACTCCAAATAAAATCCAGCTGTAAGACAAAAAGGTATAATTGATATAACATGTTATATATTAAGAGGGATTTGGTAAACAATACTGACATCATTTTGTTTTCAAACAAGCATGGCAAAATTATTGTTTTTATGAATACACCTCTCATAACGGGAGTCAAAGTAATGCAGCAAACAGTAAACAAAGTAAGATGCGACTCTCATTGCATTAGATCGACGGTTGTCATATTTAATCAGTAAAATGTGTTTTCTCACTAGATTTAAACCTGCTTTCAAAGTATTTCGACACAACTTGATCATTAAGTATTCACATCAACATCACTATGTCGGTTGTCATTTCTTTTACGAACATTTAAAGATGCTATATCATAGTGCATTAATTTTAAAAGTATTTTTAATGTATACGTTGTATTTTTAGAAAAATTTAGCGACCAACCTTGAGAAAACCGGGCCAAAATTCATCAAATAGGTGATAATTTACCAAATAATACCGAAACGGAAGTCGACATAAGGGTGAAACAAGTGTGGTCATTTCACAACTTCCGGTTTCTAAATGTACGCTTGAAAACCGTCTTTGTCGCGCTCAACTAGATTTTATATTCTTTTTCTCCGAAATAGGTATTCGTTGCTGTCAAAGTTGATACCAATCGAACGCAATTACGGTAGTTGAGACACAGTGTAAATCCTACAAGCATAATGATTACGTCACCGAAACAGGTTCACAAAATGACATGCCCTTTCTAAGAGGGGTACTGTGCTTGAAGCGTCGAAATAAGTATGGTATTGTTGATTTAACAATCTAAATATGATATCAAAATTTCAACGAAAGATTGTTCTACAAAGTGATGTATTTCATTTCTCAATAGCTAAGTTTCATCCTGAACCGCTTGCAAGTATGATACAGCATCTTTAAGCACCTGCATCATTTATATTTTTCTAACTACTCTCTTTTGTTAAATAGCTGACACATTACTGACAAAACGGTAAACCCCAACTCACTCACTCATGAAAACGCCATTCCAACATATGTTTCAATCGTGTGTAATTAGATTGTCACTAACAAGTGCATTTACCGGAAAAAAATGTGTTCTTACAGAGAAGTCTTTTGGCCACTGTAAAGATGACATGGTGACATTCGACAACTAACCTTAATTATCCAAAAATACAGTTAAGTGCCCAGTAACTGACAAAGTGGTCTGAAAGCCTGATCGAATTCTATGCTAGGTAGTACAGTAAATGTTTTGAGTAGCTCTTCATTGGTAACGTCTTGTCTTCTCAAGTAGATGGGGATTCTATGGCACTTCTTGTCTATTGCTTCTTAAGAGCTGGCATCAGTTTACTAATTCTCGCCCCACAGAGGCAAATCAAGTCATGGCATGTTGATACAGCCTCTGATACATTACGCCGACTTTGTGGGATAGAACGGGAGATGCCTGGAGGCAATCAAAGTTAGTTGTGCAATCAGTCACGCTGTTCTTAAATCATCATTTTGGCTACTGAATCATGGCAAAGGCTTTGTGATATGAACCATCCTTTCCATGCGAGAAGCGTTGTCATTTGATAAATACATTCAAATGGATTGTGGTGCAATTTTTTTCCGCCTGGGGAAACTGCCTGAACCCACGAATTTCGGCGTAATATAACAGAGGCTGTATTTCACGACTTGATCTGCCTCTGTGGGGAGAAAATGCATTTTACTATGTGTAGTGATATCTTGTGTCATTATTGCAAGTTTAGTTTTGACATTACTCTCATTGATACTACTTTTACAAAAAAGGGAGAGAGTGTGAAGGGTTAAATCTGCTGTACACCTATTAAGTAGGTGTAATAGTGCTGACAGCAAGTTGAACCCCAACTCAGTCACTCACTAAGGTAGTGTCAAGCATGTATCACGAGGATGCTGGTATACAAAAGAGAGCGGCAGGATCAGGAGTATTTCAAGTATTGCATTTCTCCTATTTCCTTAAGATAAGTCTATTAGAAGTAGTTCAACTTATGAACACTTTACCACGAACATATGAACACCAAGAAAGAAAAAACAAGACTTTACGCGTGAACTGACTTTATTTATCATTTAAAACGTTCAGGCTCCTCTCAAACGTGAACAGCTACGTCTGAAGCTTCAACAGCATCACTGCTTGAAGTTGCAGGTGGACAATGTTTAATTTTTGGGCGCCTTGCTTCACTGGAGAAGCTACAGAGGATGTCAGAGACCCGTCGTTTTTGAGGTTCTCTTATAGGATTCGATCGCCAGACTCCTGTGCCCTGGTTGCTCCTTAATCACCTGTTCATCACACGGCTGCATTGTAGAGACGGGTAGCCGTGGAGGCTCTCAGAGAATGGTTGGTGAAGTATCCTGAGATTCCCACCTCTGTTATTAGACGACGTACAACTGTTTCCAGCTTGTTGTGGCCGATTCCCCTGTCTCGTACAAATATAAGCCAAGTGTCTCCTTTAGGTTAAGGAATTTGTCGGAAGTAGAATATGTTGTCTTGTCTGTGCTCAGGAAGTACACCTCGGTAAAGTTCAAATAATTTAACGGGATATCTGTAGGTTTTAGATACGGACTCTGTGTATTCCAAGTATCTTTGACCATAATATCAATCTAGATGTCAAAGTTTCTAAATGTAAGATTGCAATCCTCCTCTCCTCCACGAAGAGCAAAATTCAAACCCACAGTCCAGAAAATGGTGTCGACAAGGGCACAAGTAGAACTTCAAAATTTCCTCATTTTCATAGTTGATGATAGATGCCTGTCGACGTCTAAAACTAATTCTGCGCATACACTTATCCTGCATAGTGTTGTCAATGATAATTTTTAGATCAGCAAAAGTGTCATCATTCAGGAAATTATCACCTGCATGCAATTTGGTCACAATTGGATCATACAATTTATGATTGTTTATGCTCTTTAAATTATATAATGATGATATTCAATGATGAATTTAATTTAAGTTGTGTGATTTGTGTTTGATATGATAATCATATTCTATACATGTTGTTTCAATAGACTTAGAGGAAAAACTCTCTCAGTCTCTATATAAAACAAAATGGCGTAGAAATTCCTTTTTCATTAGTAGGTCGTGATCTCGGCTCTACCTGAGACCGGACCTTACCATAAAAAGAGTTCACCTCGGAACGAAGAGATATTCTAAGAATATATTCAGAAGTTAACCAATGAAATAAGTAAGACTGAAATTCCAATGTACATTCAGGGTATATAAGCCAGTGCGCCATTCTTAGACCAGACTGGCCACGCGATTACCTGTGAACCCCAGAGGTAACGCCAGTGTTGGCGGCCCCTCTCTGAAATGTAATAAAGATGGATTGAGAGAGACCCTGGTAGTTCATTTCTTACGTTCGCCTAGCTACATCCCCGATACCTAAGGATTAATAGAGGCGACAAAATCCACATGTCGTCCTTCAAGGCTGAGGTGACATTCTATAACCCAAATGAAAGAAATGAACAATGGAGAACTTAGAGATGTGAATATAACAAATGACATTTGATAGAACAAACCTTTAAGAAAGGGTTTGTTTTTATCTTATTTCCTAAATTTACCCAAAGAGATATCCGTTATGCAAATTGTCAATCAACTGACTTAATCTTGTTACCACGCAGTAGTAGAAAATGATCATGTATCATGCAGTGGTTATAAGCATTATAGGTTTATCGCCTTCAATCAATTTTGACATGTACTTGTGTATTGTATTCACACATCTACATGTATGTCACTTTAAGGATGAATTTTTTGTAAAAAATATTTTTTTTTGAAATTTGTTAAATTTGCTCTGTTGTATACTTACAATAGTGCGCAATAATCGTGTTGCCAAAAACAACAGTCATAGTAACACAACACAATTTAAATGCAGTGACATCAAATGTTCAAATTATAAAAGTTAGAAACCATTCTTGGTTTACTCTTCATGTTGGCAAGGTCTATTGTTTATATATTTGTCTTTGGCCTATATGAAACAACCTTGAAAACCAGTAACATGAAATAATATCACAAAGTAACATTCTACGTAAATTTACCAAAAACTTGATCCAACCTGTTTATCCCAAACCAGAGGTTGAGATTTGCAATATTACATGTATTATTCATTAGACGCAAATAAGAAAATCTTAGTTCCTTCACAATAGAGTGATCTCTTTACAATGCATAGAAAATTGTTTCTAAACAAGTGTCACAAAACAAACTTTGATCATATTATTATATAATCACTTTTTAATATAATCACTGTATAATCGTTATAATCATTGCGTCATATACATTTTGTACCACAGATATATACCACTGTTCTATGTTTTAGACAAAATATATAAAACTGTCAAGGTGCGTAGTGGAACTGATCTCAAGCACATGGCTTTCCTTTGATAAAGTCAATTCAACTGTTCATAAAGTCATCAACTGTCGATTTGTCATAAGCCAATATCATTCATATTACGATATACAAACATTAAAATATTGTAAGGGAAAGGAAACTTATTATGCAATAATTACAAAAGGATATTGTTACACTAATTTCCGCGATTCTGATTGGTCGAGAGCGCTAAAAAAACATGCTGCCATTTCTCGATGAATGCAGAGAAATTTGCAACCATGATGACAAGCGCATCTAGTAAGCGTAAACATGCCCTTTGGCATAACTAGAATAATTAATCACATCAAATGCTGCTCTTTATCATCCCATCATGTTACATAAACACAGCGGCCGTGGGTAATAGGAATTTTCCTGTTCTCATACATGTATTTAGTTGTTGAAAAAGACAAAAAGACGAGAGTTATTTATTTGCTGGATCCAAAATTACAGCAAGTACGGTCAGAACAATTTTTGTTAAAACAAAAGGTAGCCTTAACGACAGTGTTTTAAACAGTACAATACTTTCCATAACTCAATCAATGTTCAAGATTCTATGGATTAGACTCAACAATGAAGATATTAATATACTCTTCTTTCAAAACAATTTGTAGCGCTTCTCATACTATTACCAATCATATGGGAAACGATGAGATACAAGTATTTGTATACAAATAGCATACGGGATAGAGTAGTATACAACGAGTTCACAATGAAAACAAAGATAACATGACAAAACACATCAAAGGAGAAGCAGTAGAATTTGAATAGATCTGGATAAAATGAATGAGATAATCAACCATTTTGAGAAGAGTAAGTAAAGTGAGCAATATTTAGGGAAATAAGCAAAAAGGGGCACCCCAACATGGAAACAACAAAAGCACCTTTTTTTAAACTAAAGATGGTTAATAATTATCAAATATTTTCATCTCTATACAAAATGATATTGATATGGTTATTTCATTGAACATTTTTCAGTACTCAAATTCAACACATGTTATTTATGGCAAACGTGATGTTCAGTAACAGTAACAACAAAAAGTAATACTTGATAAGATAATAAGGGGTTCATAATTGTCTAACACACGGGAAAGACATATTTTAGTTGGCGCCGAATGAAATGTAATTTCTTGGATATAACAATGTGTTCTTATCTGTTGATTTGAATGAATTTTATTGTTTACCTTTTTGTACATCTTTACGTATGTCTTATAACATTTTGGATTTATTTCAAGATTTCAATACCATTTTGAAATAAATTCAAATATATTAAAACGGCAAAATATAGATGAAAAAATATAAATATAGATGAATATATTACAAAAAAATAACTATTTATCCAATTTTAAATTCAGACATTAAAAGGATGAAGCACTTGACAAAAAACTATGTAAAATCTATAATTTTGAAATATTAAAAAATTATCTACATGTATTTCTCTGTAGACATAATATCAAAACTCAGCTACCTAATTTCGTCCATTTTCAATGTAGTATTTACTGTCATCGTCTCGACATTATCGAGAGTTCAATCAATGACACATTCGAGATAGTGATGAATGGTTTCAATTTCTGTTTAGATGAAGTATGTCATTATGATTCTCTCTTGAGGCAGATTTATGTTTCTACATGGAAGCACATCCACAACTATAATTTATTATGTTGATAAGTGTCCTGTAAGGAAAGGAGGTTAATATATTTTAGAATAAAAGAATATATTTAATATAGAATTTTTTTATAAAACGTCAAGCTTAAAATATTTACTGATTTGATTGATATAAACATGAAATGATTTTCCAAGTTTTTAAACAATGATGATGCTAATGTGTATCATAGATGTACATTTGTAAATGCACCGGGAACCATCATCTTAGGTTTGAAGATGTTATAAAACAAGCATCGTCTTTGTTCCTTGAGACAAGAAAACAAATCAAATGCACTCTTTATTATCTCAATTTGTATATGAAGCATACATGTATGGTGCAGTACTACTGGCGACTTTTTCGGCAAGTTTTACTTTACACTTTATCTTACCTTACAGTAAAATACTCGTTTTTGATTGGCTTACGATCGTCTCGTTTTATCTCATGTACCCCGCGAGTCTCACCTCTCACTCTGTACTAATTTCATGTACCCAGCTGCAAAAGCAACAGCTCCTCTCCAAGAAGAGATCTCGCATACCATTAAAATGACCTTATCAAATGACGCATGCGATGAGCTGAGTTTACATAAGTTCGAATAGCTGTTTTAGTGATTATTAATTACAGATTTGTTTTCTCATCATTCTATGTATATATTTTCCTCTGATATGACGGTAAGATAAATAGGTTGTATATTGCCTTCCGGCTTGGGCAACATTTCTGCAAAGATTGTACATCAGACCATAATAACCTCGTGAGAAGCATACAACTTATATTAGCACAATATCAGGTGGAAATAAGATCTTGTATAAGGATAACAAATGTAACCATTGTTAGAAAATGCGTTTTGAAGCAATATAACGATGCAAACATTCATTTATGTCTTATTAAAGTGTAAAACACCCATTACCCCCAATGTAGTATTTTGTAGAGGTGTCTACCAAAAAGGGAGCTACTAACAAAGATAAGATACAAAGAATCAAGAGTAACACAGAGAGTGTCAATTTTGCATTTGTTTTATGATTGTAAATATATCAAAACTATGTGAAAGAGATTGGGAAAATGACAATTTGGAAAACAGGAACTTTACATTTTACATGAAACAAGGAACCTTTTAAGAAATAATAGCAAATAATAAGTTTTATGCCGTTTAGAAAATATAGTATCAAGTAAAAATGTGTAATTAAAATCGACCACAGTGCCATTTATGGTTAATTACCATTGATCTCCTATTTTACAATTTTCCCAATTTGGGCTGGTATAGGCGACTTTGGTTACAGTTAGATTTTGCAAGGACGTAATGATATATAAGCTTAACATCACACAACGTTGTACAAACAATATTGGTTTGTGATTAGCCACAGGTAGCATGCTGTAGTAATATGATATAAGGGACTCACTAAGAAGTTCAGAACGGCCATCACGCACAAATTATTCAATCGTTCCATCAATCTTCCTGATATATATTATTAACAAACGAGAGAGATATAGGTTAGCTTTCCTCAAATTAAGTTAAGTTTAAAAATCTCTGAAATGATTGTAACCGGTAAAACTTATAATTGATATAAAAGGGAATTACGTTGAATATTTATAAGTTCTTTTTTAACTTGCAGTTTTTCAGAAGGCAAAAGTTCAGTTAAAATGGTCAGGGACTTAATTGTTATGAAACAATTTACAAGAAATTGTTTGCTCTGTTTTCTAAAAATGTGAATGTCCGCAACAAAATATTTTGAAGTATTTTGTTAAATAACAAAATTATTGTTTTTGATACCACAATAACTTTATTCTATCATTGCATTGTTACCCGGCAGTACCTTCTTTAAACAGTTTATTGATAATATTTTGTAAACCATTTATAGTATTCAGGTTTAACAAACTGATGCAGAGGAATCTTTTAAACCAATTCTTTAAATGGATATTGCTCTAGAAATAATTTATTTCAAATCACATTCTTTTGATAAATATTGCTCTAGACATACATGTAATTTATTTTCATCTTTTTTTTTTTTTCTTTTCGTTACCCACAACCTCACAATAATTGCTTCATGAGACAGTATAAACCATTCTGAGTGTTAAACCTTATTCAAGATTGAACTATCATTCAATGTATTGTCTCCATAAATCGCGAAGAGGACATTAAGACTCCTTTCAAGACTTATAAATAACACAAATTCATGCAACGGTCAAGTGATCAAGGAACGTGAAAGACAGTACTTTATGATCTTTTCTGATAAGGAACACCCACGTCCCTTTACAAAGCTAAGTATACGTTTGCAACAGTGAATTGTCTTGATGCCCAGCCATTTAAGCCTTCAATGTTTACAGATTGCGTGATCAAGTCAGATAACCAAAGAGACCCAGGAGCCTCTTAATTCTGTAAAACAGTCTAATGACATCCAGTACTAACCATCGCAGTTGATTGTTGTGTCAATAGTAGCAATTGCTGCCTTTGATCTTCAATTATATAAATTGTTTTTAAAAGTAATGTATGATTATGTTTCCATTTTTGTATCAGAACTGTCAGCTATATTGTTTCGAATAGTTTGTTTAATATTTTCATCGAAGAGCTCTGGATCGTAGTTGCTCTTTTTTGACATCAGCAACTGAATTTGTTATTGACGGATCAAAACACATTGATAAATAACCACAGACGATTAACGTTATTAAACTAAACAATTTTTGGAAAGTTTACGAGTGATGTGTGCAAGCTACGACATTTGGTATTAGTAGAGGATAGTGGTCTTAAAAACCAGTAACCTGAAATAATATAATTCCGAAAATTCAAAGTACACAACCACTTACCCTTAACAAGATTTGCAACTTCAATCCCTCAAAAACTTAATTCTATATTTACATGTTATCAATTTTTGGAATTGTATACTCATGACATTATAAAATTATAGACTGGTGATGAGGTCAATACCTGTTTTAATAGACCCGACGAAGTCCGGGCTCGATATTGTTTTCCATGGGTCTATAAAAACAGGTATTGACCGAATTCACCAGTCCATATTTGTTTTATTATGTCTCGGTCAAAAAACACCAAAAGAAAATAGAAAACTACAGCAAAAAGCGGCATTTGAACTCGATTGTTTGCGAGGACAGGTCAATGAAGTCATTATGACAATAGCATGACGTCATGAAACAACGGTTTGACGTCATCGGCTCCATTTTTAGTACCTCAAGTCAATATCACTTTTTGTCAACTGTCACGTGACCGGTTCTCAACCAAACGGATTGCCGGAAAGTGATGCTTGCATAATAAAATCTCTTATCGTCTTACTTATAGAGTGAGCTATACTGTATTGGAATATAATGGTGATACTCAGCTTCATTATAAGTTTTGCATGAATTGATATATGCTCTAGATTATCCATTCAAGCCTCAGGTTATGCATTCAATGTTATATGAATGATTGACCTCTCATCATTGGGTTATATACAATTGATTTCCAAATTAGCTGGTCATTCTTAATTTTGAATGTTCATATAACATGAATTCTTAACTTTTTATCTTTTTTCAAACCTTTGGCTCAATAACTCAAAATCAAAATTTATGAAAATGTATAATAAACTTATCCTCACAATAAGCTCATACATCAGAAACACATATTATTCATGTACATATATGTTATATTAATATAAATAAAACTATCAGTGTGAGTAATAAATGAACCTCGTTTCGTTGATAAAGTCATTATTGCCTGTCGATAAAGTAATCAATTGTCATGTTCTTCATCAAATATCATCCATATTACAAGGTGTAAATACTATAATGGACAGACAACTCGTTATCCATTCATACAATTGACATTTTTCTCCATTAAATGATACCTAAAGAGCAGTTTTTGGCTGTTTGAATCTTTTTCTTTTAATGAAGCTTGATAAAGAGCATACATGTAGGTTTCTTCAATTGTAATTCGTTTCAAACAGAAAACGATTTAACATGCCGGGAAAATAAGTTACATTCATCCCATTCCTACATTCTATCAAAATGGATCCACATCATATACTGCTATTCATCACGCCCTCATGTTATATAAAATAATTCAGTAAAGGTTCCCTTTTTCTCAGCTTTACTTGTTGTTAAAGATAAACACAAAGATGATACCTTCATTAAGATTTTATGTTAGACGTGCAAAAACTATTACATGTAGGTAGAAGTTATGGTAAACAGAGCCATTTAAAAGAGCAATACTTTCAATTAAACTTATGTCTTAAAGTAGGCATTGATGTTTTGACATTTTTTTCTATACGACTCTGTAACACTCTACATACAGTTTTCGCGCAAATGGAAAATGATAAGATAGAAGAATTTGTATACAAAATATACACGGGAGTAAGTGAGGTAATTATGAAAATAGAACCATGTTCATAGCAAAAACAATGATAGATGACACAAACATCAAATGAAGAATCCTACTTGGATAAACATGGATAATATGAATAGGATATCCTGTTGTTCCTGAAAAGTATGTTAAGCTTAGCAATTTAAAAATGAAATAAGCAGTAAGGAAGCATCTACCATAGAAACAGCAAAAGCATTTATTGTGAAACTAAAGAAGTGAGTTATTTACAAACTCTGTCATCTCTATACAACAAACTTGCTCATTGCAATGTGAAACTGGACAAAGTTTTAAATAGCTATATAAGAATAACCCTTAAAAGTCTCAAATCTCGTTCAGATCATTTATATGTAAATAAGAGTTCCTCACTTAGCATTATGTACATTGTATTACATATTGTTTAGAAAATAGAAACAGTTTGATTATGTTTATTACATTTTACTTTATCAAATCGCTGTCCTTTAAGTGCTTAGAGTCCTGAAATCACTGCATGTTACCTCTACTATATATCTGGTGATGAATGTAGATAATTGACTTCTTACATTGCATAGATATCCATTGGGTTTAACAATCACTATTTATCACGCACAGATGTCATTAGGTCTGTTTGTAGGACACTGTCAATGATTGTTGCATTAACCATTTGTCAATGTCATACCTAAGAAAAGCGTACATATTTTCATGCACATTTAAACATTTCTAGTTCATTCATAGGAGATTACTTAATATGCCAATGATGAGCACAGAAGGTATATTCAAATATGAAGTGTAACATACTTGCAAAGGTGCTCTTTTAACATAAATCATAAACGTTGACAAAGTTTGATCTTAAATGATGTTAAACATTTGTTCATTTAATAAACATTAAACTTGTACATTGTACTATACTTTGCAAATAATCCATGTGTTTTGCTTCTATATTCATATCCTGTAAACAGTCTGAATGAAGTGTTCAATATATCAAATGTAATTTTAAGGATACAATGCTTGTCAGAAGCGTGACACTCTGTAAAGTCATAACTATTAGTACAATGCCCACATGATTACTCAAAATTCAGCTTTCTAGGCTGATGGAATAGGTTTAAATGGCAATGTGCATATATGTCCCAACATTCACCTCATCAGGCATACAAATACAGACAAACGTTACATGAATTACCAGCATGTACATTATTTCACAGGTAACATGTCTTAACATTGTATGCATTATGGGACTGAAACCTTAACTTGTGAATAAATATGCCTGACAGCTTGCCAAAACAAGGAGTATATACTCTGATAGAGCGTGCACGTTGTCAATAAAACAGTTGTTATTCAGAAAACCTTGCTCTTTCTAACAGGTTTTCGTTCATCTGCAGAATATCATTGTCTCTTATGCACTTTGCAGGGGGCACATAGCATAATCGCTGTTGCCTACATGCAAGTAATTATCTTTCCCAATTCACCAGAGAATTACTATGATTGATAGTCTCGAGATAGTGAGAAAATAAAGCAAATATTGTCTTATGATGATACATGTACCGATTGCAGACATATTAAATCCAACCTACATATGTGATTGACCGATACAGAAAGATTTAATACACTCTTTATCATACAAGCTATGCTACAGTTACTTCATTCTGTTTGTTTTTTAAGATTTTTTTATCCTCATAATAATTATCTTAAATCAGAAATAAAGAAAAATGATATATCTGACGATAACATATTTTGCAGAATAAATATATCATATAACATATGTTAAATTGGATTTCTTTGATCCTCGCAAAACTGTTATTATGTGCTACAAAGTTGTTAATCATTATTTAATATATTTTACACTTTCTCAATCGTTGATGGGTATGCATGTAACTGACTATGCTTAAATACTTCCACAAGAATATAACATAATTTCAGCTTGACGTGACACAAATCAATTTTAGCAAAAGTATTATTGTTTTATTGTTCACAGAGAGTACCAAGGGGCTCCTTACTAGAACATCTAAGTAGTTCTTTCCGACCATCAAGTACAAACGTTACAGATTCGATTGATTGCGTTTCCTAGTCTTACGCACATTTATTGCTATTTTGATTATAATTATTGTGGATCAGGACTGATGAAATCTCTAATAATTGCTGATCTGACAATATCAAGTAACTGTATATGAAACGCAAATAAGCTTTAGTTTTCAAAAAAAATATTATTCAGGTCGTCAAAAGATTTCCCTTACACACAGGAAGGAATAACAACTTGAATTCTTTTCCATAGATATTGGCTACAGACAATTTCAGCATTTGTTATGTTCCATTCAGTGTTACATGCTTAGCCGCAATAAATAAGAGGATATCAAGACGTCACTCATGTTTGCAAATAAAGACTAATCTAGGTTGTTAAAACAGTTTTATTAAGCCTTTGTAAGCTACAGTAAATCCATTGTATACAGATTGCGTGATGCTTATATGAAGTCAAGTAATAAACGAGACCCGCGAGTCTCTTTACACCATATCTCGTTCAAATCGCTAAAGTACAAACAATTGCATTTGATTAGTGTGTCAATAGTCGCAATTATTGTGCATGATTATCAGTTAAATGTATTGTTTTGATGGTGTGTAATAACATTACTCCTTTATTAGAGAAGTCAATGAATTTAAAAGCAATTACCTACATTGTTTGCTTCTTCCAGTTTGCTAAAAATGATAATAGAAGTTTAATATGACACATATTGTTCAAAATGTACAAAAATTATTGGTTTGTGATTTTCCACACAAGGCTTGATACAGTGTAGTAACATGATACCGGACACTCCCACGCAGTGGATCAAAGAAGTTTATTCAGTACATTAAGTACAAAACATTTAATCCTTTACCCAATCACTCTGAATTATATTCAGTTCCAAAGAGAGAATGGTCATCCTTTTTTGCGTTGTTCAGCTGAAAATTCATTGAGATTCACTTTTACTAATACTTTTTAAAAAGTGAAGAGTGAGTCAATATTTTCAATGACTAAATGAAAAACTGGAATGACATTAAAGAATTTGTAAGAAATATTCACTATAATTGTTAGAACAGTGAAGTTTGTGAATGTTTTTATATACATGTAAATTCAAACTTGTATTAGCGGCCACCTCTGTAGAGCGACCACCTGTTAGATGCGGCCACCGTTATGTCCTCCCGAATAGATTGTTTATTCTACTGATGTATGTGAAATGTGCTCACGTTTCAAAATAAATATTTGTTTTCAGAATATTTGTTAGTTAACTATAACTGAGACGTCACACCCGAACCTCTCTAGGTTGACCCCCTCCATAAAAAGGCCATTTTTAGTCGTTCCCCTGGGTGGCCTTTCTAGACAAGTTCAACTGTAACAACGTCGGGTCCATGTTATGTGATTATATGATGATGAATGTTGAAATATATGTTACCACAATAATTGATCTTGAACTTTTCAAGAACATGATGTGAACATTTCATTATTATTCATTTGAGTCACATTCTGTTTTAGTGCTAATGTACAGGAAACTATAAAGAACAAAAATAGAGCTAGTTAAAAATGTTATACATTCTATACACTGAAGTGGTCAATAAATTCTAATAATCGCGACTGATTGCTGTTACAGTCTAAGAAAACCGTGCCTAAATAACACTCGCTACACTCCCATACAGAGTCTAGCAAGATGCAGGCATGGCATGTCAGTCAAACCTATCGATTTGACAAATCAGGGATCATCTTACCAAACCACAACAGTGCACATAACGTTCAAATATTCAAAATTACAAATAATCCTTATACGAACCACTTTATGATTGTATAAAAACCATTCGGCCATCTCACATGTGATTAGAGGTCTGACGTGACCAGATACCGTATCTGGCTCGATTCAATATGGGAACGTAGCGAGGATTATTAAGGCTAAGTTCACTTAATTTGTTGCAATATATATATAAAAATAACATAATACCTTCGTTTCGGTAAACATCCTTTTGTACACAGTTTTCAAGTTTGAAAAACTATAATGCCATCTTCCTCTAAAATAGACGTTTATAATGGTGTTATCTAATCCCCAATACCAAATTTATATGCATTCTTAAAAGAAACAGTGATCTACACTATCAACACGTTTCCCCGGGAGACATTAATGTAATGGATACTCAGACATAGGTACGAATGAAGACGGGATAGAAGGTGTCTACAAAAGAAACATTCATCAAGATTAAACCATTACCCTTTCTTTCCCTTTTCAGAACAGACCATTCATCATTACAATGGAAGAGTCCTTTGGGAATTAGCTATTGTGCCTTGGAGAGGATTTCCTGAAACAGAATCTTACAAATCTTTCTCTTCCAGTCTTTATAATCTTTTTCACATTGAACGTACCATCCGAAAATTGCTGCCAGACGACTTACAATATACTTTTCAAGAATCAGCGTCAAATGAAAAATATTGTAAGTCGAAGGAATTTGTTAATACAACTAAAATCTGAAATATCACTATTGTTAACCTATGGCCTTATAATGGTAAATTTTCAAGTTCACATGTCACAGAAAACGTCATAGAAACATTACGAGCGTATAGACTTGTATTTAACGTAAAGATTTTAAGTATAAAATTCATGTAACGGTCTCCATCAGCAATCGCTTGATAATTGTATTTGATTAACAGGATACTGCCAGTGTAATAGAATTTGTTGTTATTCTTGATCCTGCTGTGATTTATTATTGATTACTCTATATTCCACGCATGTCTATAACACTTCCTTTTCCTCAAAGCGATCTGCTGAGAATCAACTGACTTCAAAATGTCAAATTTCCATGTTCAATATCAGTTTTCCGTTATCATTCATATTTGGTTGGATTAGTTGTGTCAGTATGGAAGATACAGTTTTGAGTTTATTACTCCAAATAAAATCAAGCTGTAAGACAAAAAGGCATAATTGATATAACATGTTATATATTAAGAGAGATTTGGTAAACAATACTGACATTATTTTGTTTTCAAACAAGCATGGCAAAAGTATTGTTTTTATGAATACACCTCTCATAACGGGAGTCAAAAGTTTAATGCAGCAAACAGTAAACAAAGTATGCATTAGATCGACGGTTGTAATATTTAATCAGTAAAATGTGTTTTCTCACTAGATTTAAACCTGCTTTCAAAGTATTTCGACACAACTTGATCATTAAGTATTGAAAATCAACATCACTATGTCGGTTGTCCTTTCTTTTACGAATCATTAAGCACCTTCATTATTGATATCTTGAGATAACAGTGCTGTGTAAGTAAATTTTAAAAGAGTTTCCAGCATTTGTCCTCCCTAATATGCATAATGACCCAAATGGATATATGAAATATCTACAGGTTTCATTATGTTAAGAACAATGTCATTGTGTAACAAGTAGAATGAAGTGATATTGTCTTTTCGTTTCTTTCGATACATACAAAGTGGCAAAAAAGCAATGTCTGTGAAATAAAATCTGAAATTGGACTAAGATTAGATGGCAACCGTCTACCTTTAAGAACGAACAGAAATTGTCTGAGTCTTCAATCAGACTGATTCATTGACTGTCTGCCCCATGGCTGGGAAGTTAGGTAAAACTCGCATTATCAATATGGATGTAACTGTATATTTTGTCTTGAAGAAATCGAATAAGGTTATTGCTCTGTTTGACACAAGAATACTAAGAAATAATAAGGAATATAATGCAAACATAGTTAAATCCCTTCATCATTATATCATCAAGACTATCCACTTTGAAAAATCAGGTTAAAGTGTAATGGAATGAAACTAGACAGGAATATCTCTTCAAGTACTGGTGTAAAAACATGTAGACTACAATTATATTTTGTCTTAGATCGTCAATTATTATGTTCAGTTCTTGTGCATTTATTTGTTTGATGTATTTACTGATAAGGCATTAATATAAGTCGAGTCTTGAATTGCGTGTTTGCCAAAGCAGACTTCTTCGTTGAAAAATATGTTTAAACCATATAATGCTAAAAAGTATAAGTCCACCAACATGACATTTACTTTTGAAGGCAAACAAGTTCATTTTGTTTTACCTTTGTTGCACTGTGATGAAAGATTCTCACATATATTCCCAATGCTTGATGAGAATAATTCTTGAAATAAAGCTAGGTTACAACGTTATGCCAACATGTTTGTTATTCCTGTGTAATCAGATTGTCACTGAAAAATGCATTCACTAAAAATATATGTTCTTACAGAGAAGTCTTTTAGCCACTGTAAAGATGACATGGTGACATTACGACAACTAACCTAAAGTATCCAAAAATACAGTTAAGTGCCCAGTAACTGACAAAGTGGTCTGACAGCCTGATCGAATTCTCCACTAAGGAGTAAAGTAAATGTTTTGAGTAGCTCTTCATTGGTAACGTCTTGTCTTCTCAAGTAGATGGGGAGTCTATGACACTTCTTGTCTATTTCTACTTAAGAGCTGGCGTCATTTTACTCTGTCTAGCAATATCTTGACTCAATATTTTTTTTTTTTTTTTTTTAGTTTTAAAATTACTTTCATTGATACTACGTTTACAAAATATTGAGAGAGTGTGAAGGGTCTAATCTGCTGTACACCTGTTAAATACCTGTAATATTGCTGACAGCATGTTATACCCCAACTCAGTCACTCACTAATGTTTCAATGAGTAAGTTCATAAACTGTTATGATTACCGACAAAAAGATGGCAAATGGAGAGGAAAACAGAATTTTAGAGCTAATAAAACTTGGTCTTGCTTCTATCCGATGACTTCTGCCATGAGCAAGACTCAAATCGGCAGTCTCGGCCAATTCCAGAGCGCGAAAGGGTGTATTAGCAAAAATTAAAAACTATTATTACCACAGGGGGTACTCGACTGTACAGGTAAAGCGGAAGTTGCACCTCTGCAACGTCCAATTCCTCACTGTACAGTGAAAACAAAACAACCCCGACTCCACGTTCACGGTAAGTTCTAGTAATATTCACCTTCTGAGAGTTGAAACGTGTAAAATATAAAACGTTTAAGTATTTCTCTACATATTTATAAAGGCATTATTACGATAATGTTTCAATTCTTGTCATACTTGCCCATTTCAAGTGACTGCCCGTTCGAAGCTAATGTAGCGATCGCGAAATTGACTGTTTAACTCATGTTGCGGACTATGTATAGGTCATTTGATGATTGTTGTAACTTATACAGTAAAATAATGCGTATTCAAAGGCCCATGTGGTGTTTCAATGCTTATTTCATTACATTTAAAGAGAAACAAGACAAAATATAGACTGTACGCGCTGATGGACGTTGCACCGGCACTGTACGGGGAGTTACATATAATAACAGTTATACTGTACGGGGAGTTGGTACGTTATGATACATGTCCCCAATACATTAAGGCGCTTGCAAAATTCTGCACTAAAATGAAGCATAAAACTGATTGTGAACCGCACAGGTTCTGATTGTTCATTGTGAACATTTTTCGAGGGTTATTTTACTTTGAGAATTTTAGTTTGAAAACTTTTACAGATAGAAATTTTATCGTTGATGTTTTGTGAAGCAGATGTAATGAGTAGACAGAAAAAAAATTCAGCAAGTCAGGATAATTTTTTTCTGTCCATGACCTGTCCTTGAATATTGCGATTTTTGGAACATTTCAAAATTCCACAGTTTCTTTATTAAGTAAGATATCTTTAAATTGATTGCATTTTTACATGCGCTATTCCAAGCACAACCTTTGCTATGTTGCACTTTATCATGAAAATGTTGATAATTAAGGAGCTAGAGGGATCAACATGAAGTAGGGGTCTAAAACTAATCAAATTTCAGTGTTTTCAACAAAGTTCCAAAGTTCATTACTCCATTACTATTTAAGTTATCAAAACAAAACATACATCACCCGAAACTATTATGCATGTAAGTTCTGAACAGTGATTGATTGATTGCGTTGGTGTTTAGTGCCGCTTGAGCAATATTACAGCCATTAGTGGCGTGTGGATTTAAATGCAATCCTTATTTTATAAACATATGACAGTTCTCGGTTACTCTGTAAATGCGCAACTTCCCGTACAGTCAGCATCCGTGACAGTAGCAACGTCCCTTCAGCGTACAGTTTAATTTTATTCGAAATATTTGGCCGAAACAGTCAGAAATACTTGATTGGGCATTTATATAACGATATCAACATTCTATCAACATATGAAAGGTTAATTTGAATGACTCCGTTCATCTAAATTGCTGTGATTGGCAAATTTAGACATATTTTCGTTAGGCTTTCGAACGCGATCTCAAGGACAGCTGAAAATCATCATTATGCAGAGACCGAAGTTATGTTACATTATAAATGCAGTAGTTTACAAAGCAGTAAAGCTTCATCGGTCCACCAAGACAGTTTAAATCTGTTATAAACAACGGATTAACTAGAACTAACCGTGAACGTGGAGTCGGGGTTGTTTTGTTTTCACTGTACAGTGAGGAATTGGACGTTGCAGAGGTGCAACTTCCGCTTTACCTGTACAGTCGAGTACCCCCTGTGATTACATGTACACACGTAAGTAACGTACAAGTGATGGCATACTATTCTCGTACGACACACGTGGGTCGTATTGCGTTGACCTGTGTCGTATCAACATGACCTCGCATTCCACAGATTTGATTGGTTAACCAATGACTTCTCATTTAGGGTCAACTAAAACGGAACTTTTTTCGAATTAATAACAAACGGCCTTATATACTTAAAAAGAGTTGATACATAGACAGATATTTAAAAAACATACGATTTGATCAGTGTGCAAATGCATTACGGTTATAATATTTTTACTTACATTACAACGTCAGCAATAAGTTAAACACCCGGACATCGCAATCATGCACGGTTTGCCAGTGATAACATGTGGGTAGATCAAGCAAAATTCTAGAAAATGTGACAAGCACTGAGAATAAACAACTTTAAAATGCAGTCACGGAGTCAGGAACACATCACAGGGAAATGGGGAATCCCCAAACACGCTTTAGCAACACATGGCGGTGACCTTGCCCTTCCCGTTACCATGTCGGGTCCCCGTCACTTTCCGAGCACGTCATTGTTTTTATTATCATCCATATCGATTCTATCGTTTCATTTGAAGTACCTAGTACTGTATTTGAAATGTTGTTTGTTTCAAATTGAAGATCTTCCATCACATTACCCATTGGTAAGTAATCCGTTTTCAACAGAGCCAATGTATCCGCTAGCCCAGCCACACCGACACACGTCAGCCTTGACGCTTGAACATAGCGAGCCGACCGAGAGGAGAGCATTGACAGATTCGACTCTGAATGTTTACATTCTGCACTTTCTGTATCAATAATTAATTAATCATCGTAAATCAAAACTCACAATCAATGAATTGGACCTTTTTGACATTCTAATTTTTGTTGATTTAATCGAAACTCGAAACTATTTTCTTTCTCCGCAGGTTTAAATGAGCGTCTGCGCAAATAGACTGGTTGCATTATTACGCATTCGGTTATTGAAACCGGTTTCGGATTTTCGGAATGGTTTCCTTGATGCCATACACCAAAATTTGGATTATAAACAAATGTGTCTATTCTTAACGTGTGTAATAAATAAAATACAACACTCAGTCTCATTAGATACGAATTATACGAAACTTGTGACCTTCCTACCGTATATGACCTCAGATACCGCTGGAAGGACACTCGTTTCGTATAATTCGTATCTAATGAGACCTCGTGTAGTATTCTCTATTTATCATACAATGGATAGTGTTCTCGGCATAATAAAGCCAACGGATATTTTCAGTATCCGTTGGGCGTGGCAAAGGGTCATATACCGATGCAAATTTCAAAGGTCAAGGTCGGAACTTCTTTCGAAAATTCCGATGATGTCACAAGCGTTAACATTTTGAACGCCTTTAGTAACGGAGAGACAGTACAATATGACTGATATATTGTATAGACATTGATCTAAGAAATAACAACAACACTGCATGGATATTTAGCCATTTGCATGACTTAGTAGTGCCAAAACACTGTCATCACGGGTTGAATGAATCCGACCGAACAATTGTACTCACAGGTACCAAAGGCAGTTCAAGTCTCATGTTCAAACACTTTATTTACCAATCTTCGGTGTTCTTTACTTTAATGTTGTTTAGTTTGGATTGGGAAATCCACATACTATCATCTAGTTTAGCTCTCCAGCCATCAATGTTTGTTCAAGCGCTGTTTCAACGCAAGCTGCCATTGTCACGTAGGCGAAGGGAAGCAACTCTTCCCCCTTGGCGAGACTGACTCGTCCTCTCGATGACGTCGGATTAAAGAACGTCAGTCGATTTTAAATGTTTCGAATTTTTAAAATTATCGTATTTTATAATTTTTTTAAATTTCAAAACTTTTGAGTCGCGACAAAATAGCTCAAACGGCAATAAAAGGCATGAGGAGGAAGTATATTTTGTCAATTCACCGTCAGAGCCATTGCTCTATTCATTTCAATGCGCGAATCTTAAAAAAACGTCAACTATTAAAATAGCTATTATCGGGCATTTTTTCGAATTAAATTTTAAAATGACATTGTATGATAAAGAAGTTATCATGCTCTTGTGTTTTGGGATCGTAAATATCCTGCATTAAGAATAAACACTATGTATTTAGCTCGCTAAGGCTCGAAAAATACAATGTTTATTCCTAATGCAGGATATTTACAATCCCAAAACACACTCGCATGATAACCTCTGTTTATGCACAAGAGATTGAAAATATATCAGTATTTAAACATACATAAATAACATCGCTCCTTTAACGTAACAACCCCCTCCCTTCTACAATAGACTCGTGGACATTCCAGTCTAGACGGAAGTGACTCTGACTGGCCAAATTGACATCGTAGAGTTCAAATCTTTGTCATTTTAAAACATTTATGATATAATCAAATCTAAATTATGTCGAATCACGTCTGCGGTAGCCGTCTTGCTATCATACTGATCATGTGTTCATGTCTGATAGGTGTAGGTGTATGGTCGAGGTTTTCGGCACGTTTTTTTTAATCATAACACTTTGCATTGCCTTATTATTCGAAAGATTTACCTATTTAATTTATCAGTTTCATGCTATATTATCAATTCAAATTAATAGTATTTAATTCACATCTCAATTTTAACGGATTTTAATGTTATAAAGAGGACACTGAATGGTGAAGTATCTGTCACAAATGTGGGCAGGATATAATGTGTCTAAAATGTCACCATCAATCAATGCTAGACGGTTTGTTCTTTACTTTCCCGCCTTGCAGAACAGAGACAATTCATCAATCTGTTCTGAAGAGACTACAGGGATATCTTCATTGCCCATTGCACGAGTATAGCCTTCATTGTGATGATTGATGTAACCATTTACTTCACATTTTAGTGTTTCTTTAGCAACGTCTATACCCGGCCAAAAGAGTGGCCAAAAATGCTCGGGATATATTTCCTTTTAAATTGATTTTCATTGAATAATATAATGGATGTTTACAGGAGATACAGTCATGCTCATACAAGATCATTTACCTAAATACAGAACATAGAAGATAATAATTAGAGAAAGGCACACTTAACATCTGTCATGATGCACTTGCAAAATATGAGTAAGCCTTGGTATTAGAATACAGGACTACAGGTTATCATAGTTAAGTTTATATGCGATAATTTAAAAACGGGTTTTTTGTCTGTTTAATTTATGGAATTGGTAAAAAAATATTCGGAACTACTACTTTACTACTGTAATGTGTTATCAAAATTGTATCCTGTTCTAAATGTATAAATACTTTTCAAGTGCTGTATTAGAAGGCGTCATTTATTCATATGGAGGATTGAGGGTACTTGTTTCTATTGGATCAATTAAAAATTTCATGTATGACCATTGTTGCTAGCGGCTATTGGTTTTTGTTCTCATATTGAGTCGTATTTATTCGGTTGGCACAGCAACCAAACACAATTTAACGTTACTAATTTGAAACATGATTCATTTGTTTCAAACCAATTGTTTATTGACGATCATTTAGTGGAATTGGCCTACTTAATAGGAGACGTGCAATTATCATCATAAAGATAATTTTATTTGAGTTTATTCTTAAGTTTTTTCTGTTACTTTATCGAAGACAATTTAAGTTGATCTTATTTGTCTACAAGTAATCCAACAGGCAATAATTTGATATATACGGAGCGAACAATACTCTTTATCTCTTCTGATTTGTGTCTGGTAAATGCCAAACATTAATCTGAATCTTTTTGCAATGATTGAGCAATGTTGAAAACATTTAAATTGTCATTGCAATGCTTGGTGTGCTTGAATATAGGAAAATATTTTCAGCTATGTAAATAGCTTAGTGTTATTTGTATTTGGGAAATATGTTTTACAAATTGATATGGATTGATAGTTTCGGGTTATCATTTCAATAATTCAATAAACAACTTTTATATGTTGTATACCTTTAAGTAAAGACAAAGAGCAAGAAAAAGAATTGATCTATCATCGGGGTTCAGCAAGGTACACATTGGACATTTACATGTATGCTCGAAGGATGTGGACCACACAGAAATATTCACTCTGTACATCAGTGGCTTACAAAAAGCTTCATTTAAGTCAGTCTCTTTTACATGCACAAAATATGTCAAAACATGCCCTTTGCTATGCACTTAACTATTCGTCTAGATATATCAGTATCAGCCTTTCTAATTTGTTCATACATTGTTTTATAACCCAAATAAAACTGAATTGTCACGTAAGACACCAATAAGAATTCATCTTAGATCATTTTTATATGAAGGTAAAGTGTTGCGTTCATTTTGTCTTAATTCTTTAAGATCATCAAATTTAGGTATTTGTTTAGTGCTTATTACTAAATGAATTTTAATGAAACAAATGTATTAACCATTTAGTTGATAAAAATTGTATGTACCACAACAATAAAAATTCTCCGTATCCTAAAGCCCTTTGAAATTTGACTAGTTGACACTATGATAACATAATTCAAGTATCTAAAACGACAGTTAAGTACTCAATAAAGGGAAAAGTGGAACTGAAATTGAACGTGAAATTCATTGACAGGTCTTGTAAAAAAACATCCTGGCAACTGACATGGTACCTACTTTCACGATTACTCTGGCAATAAATTCAGATATGCTACAATAGACTTTAAAGGGGCAGTAGCACGTTTTTTTGATAATTTTATATTATAAAATTTTCACTGATAATTGTATGTTAATACTTAATGTATTATGTTGATAGTGTCATAAATCTCATTACACAAGCCAATCAGCCATAGTCAGAGGACAAAGTATGAAGATTCACATAAAATCCATTGGCGGCCATTTTTGTGTGAACACCTTTAATTCATTTTGTGTAAGAAAAAGGAATCGCATGGCTAACCATTACATTATGTATTTAAATTATTACTGCTCCATTTAGTTTAAATACATTGTCTTTCAATTGGAACCATTTATTTCCATTTTCCTGACATCACCTTATATTCCCCATAAAAACGTGCTACTGCCCCTTTAAGGAGTTATATATATCACAGCCTGAGGGTTTCACATGGTTTAAAATTATATGTTAGTTATTATTAACGTGATCATTGATAGGATAGATAGATCAAACAGAATTGTATTGAAAGGATGAGGAAATTACGGAAAGAAAGGCATAGAAAATGACATGTTTTAGAACGGAGGTTGCCTTTTTCCCCGTCCACCTGTCCAGCTTGAGTGAAGCATGTAATGGTGCTGGCATATCTCTAAGTGTCATTGAAGCACCCAAACCACAACACCACAAAATGGTATTGAGTCAAGTGGTGAAATCTCAATCTGACATGTTGGTAGGCTGTGGGCAGGATAGTTCCTCAAACTTACGATTTCAAAACCTGAAACTAATGTGACGAAATTTCATAAACTTTTTTCTGAAATCTTAATAATAGGGCCTAATGAAAAGACAAACGCCTGTATTCTCAAGTTTCCATGAACTATTCTCTCTAATCTCATTCCTTCTTATCGTTCTCTTATGTCAGCTTATATCTCTGTTTTCCACACATTGAAGAATGATTTATCACCCTTCATTATTCATTTTCCAATCCCAGTCCTCTACAAGTCTGTAATCTGTGAAGGTTATAACTCCCTGAAAGGTGTTATTTTATCATAATCCAAACTGCCCCTTGTATTCACACCTGTTATCACTTGGTTAGTGGAACAATCAACAGATGCATTGTGCCTTTTGAAATTGTTTAACTTCATCCTTATTTCATTATTGGCAACAATTTGTTTCAGAACGAGAACTTCTGACACAAGGCCTTGCTCATTAAAATTTTGTAGCGCAATTTGCAACTTTCAATTTCTTCCTTTTTTCAGTGCAATTAGGGATAATCAACCATTATCTTTTGTGGGGTGGATTCATTATTTACCTGAGCTGATTATGTTAACTTGAAATATTAAGAAGGCATTTTCTACTGTTCGATATGTTTCACACTTTTCCAACTTGGTGATGGATATAGGTGACTCAGTTTTTGGGTCGTTTTGATCATGTGTAACGACACAACACTGATTTTAGTTGATAAATTTATGAAGAATAACTTTACAATTTTAAGGTAGTTTTTTGCCGGTATCCTTGTGAAGAGTAACGCTACGCAATTTTAGAATGTCTTTGCTGTAATTCATCTAAAAAATCATCTATTGCTGATGTATCACCTGATGATACTGAAATGTTCAAGAATGCATGACATTCAAGTAATTCAATATTACCACGAAATTATTCTTCAGCGGTATTCAAATGCAAAAGAAGACACATTGCAAACAATTCTGTTGATTTCATGCCTTTTTCAGTTTGACTTTGTTTACTTGTTTCTTTTGCCTGTGCGTAATATTTACGACACAATACTTATTCTGATTAATTCAAAGATAAAGATTTTTTTCCGATTCAGTGTTATACTGAAACTGAAATACGAAAGTAATAAACAAAGACACCCTCAATGAAAAATAATTCGCAACAATCTCCAAATCAATTATGATTGAAATTGGATGTTCGCATGAATTGGATTATATAATCCTATTGATTATTGCGATCTACTAACAAACTAATCATTTCACTGGTCTTGGTCATTGTATATGAAATCGAAAAAAATTCAATTGCATTTCAACTGAAAGAGTACTGCAAAAAATTAATGTATTCCGAGCTACATCATACTGAGTTCCCCCAAACTTATGTTAAACTATGACTCAATTAAAATATTTCAACATCGCCTTTACTAAACAAAGTACTTATATGCGATTGTGTAATTGGGAAGAAACGTTGAATTCAATATGAAACTGTCAGTATTAAAGTGCATTTCACTTGAAAGAATACTGAAAAAAATGAATGTATTTCAAGCTACATTAACCGGGTTTGCCCAAACTTATATAAAACTATGACACAATAAAAAGTTTTAAACATCGCCATTTCATTTTCCTTATTCTTTTGTGTGATTATGTAATAGGAAACAAAGCCCCAGAATCTGTCATATATTTATAAAGGGTTTAATGTATTAAAAATGTGAACATTAATCATTACCAGACAAAATCTTCTTTACTTTCAGATAATCCATCAATCTCTTTGGATGTGTCTACGGGGATATCTTCATTCCGAATTGGACATATATCTGTATCACCTTCATGGAGATGATGGATGTTCAACCCTATTTACTTTATGCCACACTGTGTTAATCAGCACTGTGTATGTCAAAACTTGAAACTTTCCGTCACAGATTACCTTTCAAATTAGTTTTCAGTGAATATAGTTCTAACCTTGACGAAAGGAGGGTGTGTTTATGTTGAAAACTTTATTTATTTGAATAGTATCACACAGTTTTGTACCTGATAGGATAATTCAGTTATCGAAGAATCACATGGGATTTGCATGTCAAAAATTCACATGATACACGGACAAACACTTAATGATGGGGAGTAGCTGACTTCAGCGATCTAAACTAGAAATAGTCACCGCGTTCAATACAGGGGAATCAAGAAGGCGGACAGTACAATTCAACAATTGCCTTACCCTTCAATGTCTAGCAGAGCTAAATTTTGTATATGAAAGATTAGAAAATGCACTAATCTATCTAATATATATATCTTGTACGTCATTATAACATCAAAATATCAATTTGCTCCATGTCAAAGTTCTAGGTAAGTTCTTTTTTGCAAGAGGTATCAGGGTTGGGGATTAGCAGGACAATGGACCATTACTTTGTTTTCATAAGCAGTACGGGAAATGGATTGTAGGAGTTTGGGGAGTTTACCATCGGAGATACAGTTTCGTCAATGTAAGCTACAGAACCATCTGTCCAACGGATATCGGTTCCTGGTAAAAGTTTTTGCAAAAAGTACAGCCAGACGTAGAATGAATAGGATAAACGTTGCACATGTTTTAATCTGTTTCAAGATTCACTGTAGATATAAAGCTAAGATTATGCAATAATGTTTTGCAGGTATTTTATGAACTAGTTTCCGCCTTAAAAGGGAAGTAGCACGTAAAATTGTTCACTAGTAACTGTATATTAAAGTTAAATGAAGGCTTTTGATAGTATCAAGAATCTCATAACACAAACATATCATCCATAGTCAGAGGAAAAGTAAACCATTGGCGGCCATTTTTGTGAGAACACCTTTGTAAGAAAGAGGAATCGCATGGCGGAACTTTAAATTATGTATTTGCTTTATCACTGTTTCATTTAGTTTAGATACATTGTCTTTCAATTAGAACCATTTATACGTATTTTTCTGACATCACCTTATATTAGCCCTAAAAACGTGCATCTGTCACTTTAGGTTCTAAAGAAGAATTACATGAGTATCTATCAATTCGTTTCGGATACGTCACACTTTGTGACATTAAGCTTTTTGCAATTATTCAAGTTATTGAAAGTTGTTATGTTTTGGTAGCATATTTGTAGACGTGTAAAAAAATTGCGTTAAAATTTATGTATAAATGTATACAAGATGGATTTGGAGATTGTTGATGTTGGAGAATATTACGGTAGTTTTTTGTGGTAAACAGGATGTATGTAAAATGTATGTTTATGTTTATAAGTATGACCGTGTACGTTTTAGTCAGTAGGTTATTGGAGGTAGTCTGTTTTGTGTGTGTTCAAAGGGATATCAAGTATAGTATATAGTATGGTATTCTTTTTTATTGCAATGCCTGTAGCTTGTTATTGTAAATTAGCAAATGTATGTCTTCTTCACTTCCTTCCTCACAGAGGCATAGTCCGGCAGCCAGCCATCGTGACAAGGAAAATGCGTCCATATAATTACTTTTTGCAATAATGAACCCCTAAAGTATATACTAAAGGAAACACTAAGTCATCATTGAGCATTTTGAATAATTTATGTTTTAATTGAATAGGGTGATTTTGAGATTTCAGTTATCCAGTCAAATCGGGTAATTACAGTTTGTTGTGCAATATTGAACAACATTAATAAAATGCAATTCCTTATCATCAGTCTATATAAAAATATATACACTTTTAGTAGGACAATAACCCCAAAAAGCCAACATTTTGATCATTGTCTGGATTGTCCGGTTTAAATGTTAATGATGATTGAGAATGCCAAAAGATCTGCTGATTATTTCTTTATTTGAAACCACATCTTGCTGATACATAAATTCTCTGCGAATTTAGGTGATGTGAGGTGAGGTGATGTGGGGTTATCGTCGCTTTCAAGAGAATTTCACTTATATCGCGGCTGCTAGTAATGCTGCAGGGAGAAGCCCGCAACACTATTGTGGCTATGCACTGCGGTGAAACCTGCGATCATCGGCTGGAACTAGCAACCATAGGTGGTACTGCACTGAAATTCAGTGTAGCATTGCACCCAAACCTGACTGCGTATAGAACAGTTCTCTACTGCAGACAACGTTGCCGAGCTCCTGGCGGGATTCGAACCACTGACCTCCTGATCCAAAGCCGAACACGCTAACCACTGCGCTATCCCGCCACCCTCTGCGAATTTATGACAGGTCATTGGCAACTAAACCTTGAACTGAAATATAAATAACAATAATTTCTTGAAAGAAGCAAAAACTTCTTTTTTACAGTTCATTATAGATAAAATTCAGTCAGAAGACGTTATGTTATTTCATTTCAAACTTACAAAAGCGGCAGAATAACATATCCCTTATTTCGGGCTTAAGTCGCAGAAAAAATACTCTTTTTACATCAAAATCTAATCTAATGGACGTTTAACATATTATCTAAATGATGAATATGCCACCAAAATATTAAGCTTTCAAGACGCATTTCAAAAAGACATATCATTGACAGCTTTGCAACTTGAGTGGTCGTTTCATTAAATGTTACCATCTTACCAAAAACTGAACTGACAGCTCAAACTGTTGGAATCACAATTTCAATTAAACCAAATTTGAATTTCTCATTCAATCAATTTTCAAGTAGATCCAAGCGAATGTTCTTTATAAAGTCTCAGCTAGCAAATTCTCCCAATGTAATTTCGTCTCCCAATGACAACAGTGCAGACCTACTAATGATTTTTAAAAATATAATGATAATTTGGAACCAAATAAATCGTATTACATTTGTTTGCTTTTGCTTGTCATTTTAGGATCGTACATGTATGTTTCATCCTTACAATCAAATATCACATCACATATTGGCCCTTAGCACCACATTAAAACAATTAGCTAAAACAAATTAAAAAGGATGTGTATTATAGTAAAGTGTTCATATCTTACGTATCATTATTACTTGAAAACGTTATAACACATATAATTTGGGTTCTGCTTAACTAACTGAGGATTGTTAGATAAGCAGTTTTATGTAAGAATTCATTGAACCGGGCAATGAATTATTTCAGTTATATCTCTTTACGCTATAATAATAATGAAGATAGTAATACTAGGTATTTATTAGGCGCACATTTCCATCCACTATTGCATGCTCAAGGCGCTACCAACATTATTACCCTTAAGATAAATTTCTCGAATTCTTATTGGTCAATAGCTAAAGCATACATACCCGTGTAGTCGGATTTGGCAGGGTGTACGAAGTGTACACCCCGTCAAATTTGTCACGTGACATACCAAACGGGTCATACGGATGACCTTGACCTCAGATGGAATGCGGAAGTAAAACGGCCACTCGACTGACAATTTCAGAATCAAAATTTACAATGACCAACATCAATTGAGAGATTTTAATGTTATGTCATTGTTAATTTCCATCGTGTTATTACATTCATTCAATATGAACACATGTTTCTCTTTAATTATTTCATTGAACAACACTATTAATTCATATATTTTTAGTCACAGAGTTATCTCCCTTTATATAACTGCCGTTAGCTCCGTACCGCGACTCTTGACGTTCACACTGTGCTGAGCTTGGATCGCAGTCTAGTTATGACTTATTTTGGAGGAAATGAGTAAACTGGGTTGAAATAAGAGATCTTAAGGGTAATAAATTCGTTACACGGCGTTTTGACAGGGTGTACGGGACTGTAAGACCCTTGTACATTCTGCATTTCCTTCGGCTCCGCCTCAGGAAAATACAGAATGTACAAGGGTCTTACAGTCCCGTACACCCTGACAAAACGCCGTGTAACTAATATTATTACCCTCATCTAAGCTTTGATTCTTATAACCCAAGAATATCAAACACATATGAACAAATGAAGTAATATACACTGTTTCAAAAAAGAAACGCAACCCCTGATAATATGCAATGTTGATATCAGTCTTTAGCTTTTTATTACTCATATATTATCAAAGATACCACAATAAAATTTTACATGGTGAAACAAATGTATATGTTGTATTAGGTCTCAATATCATAGGTCTCTGTTATACATTCGACGGAAACTAGAGGGCGCTTTCTTCAGTATCTAGTATGAGGGCCACGAGCTGTAATCACAGCATTGCACCTCCATGGAACAGAACGGATCAGAGAACAAATCCTATCTTGTGGTATTGCTCTCCATTCATCCTGTAGTGCTGTGGCCAGTGCATCTAACGTTTGCGGTGGTGGTGTACGTGTACTGATACGACGATCAAAATAGTCGCAAAGATGTTCGATGGGGTTGATGTTGCGCGACCTGGGCGGCCATGGCAAGGAGTTGACATTGGAATTCCGTAGAAAATCCACTGTTCCACGAGCTGGGTGAGGGCGGATATTGTCCTATTGAAACAGTTCCTTCTGTTGGTCGATTATCGGAAGGAGGTGTGGCTGTAAAACGTCACTGATGTACCGTTGGGCCGTCAAATTGCCGGGAATGATGACCAGGTGTGATCGTCCGTTGTAAGACATGGCTCTCCACACCATGACGCTCCCTCAACATATGTCGACTTGTCGAACGCAGTTTGGTGCAAAACGTTCATTTCCTAGTATGCATACATGTTGCCTGTCGTCATGTCTGTGAAGTAGGAAACGGAACTTGCCACTGAAACAGAAACGTCTCCAGTTCCTTTGGGTTCATATCCTCATGATAGTGCACCATCTGAGACGTTGACGTCGATGTTGACGTCTCAGAACAAGTCCGACAAATGGTCGTCGTGCATGAAGATTAGCCTCGCGTAAACGGTTCCTGATGCTTTGGGCTGACAATCACCTCAAACCAGGCACTTGTGTTGCAGTGACGGTTGGTGTGGCTTGCCGATTACGTACGTGGGTGACCCGGATGAAACTATCCTGAGCCGTTGTGGTGATCCTTGGTCTACCATACCGTGAACGGTCTTCGGTTGCATGGAACTGTCTATAGCGATTCCAAAGACGGGAGATCGTTGTTTTATGAACATTAAGATGTTTAAGAATCCAACCAATGACAATATTTCGATCTGCTTTTTCAATCGGGCCATTTTCGACCTTTATTTTCGGAATAAGCGAAGCGAATGTATTACCAAACTACGTTTTCTTCTTTAGACCTCGGCTTAAACTGTGATTTCCTTGACTTGCACGTGCAGTTCACTTTTAGCATTATGCATATGACTGTTTCGCACATTCTCGAACAAAATCGAATAAAATGTCAGCGTGCTTTAATAAGGCCGCCTATTGTAGCTATAACTAATCAAACAAGAACATATAGCATGACAAAAAATCCAATTTACATTCACCATTTTTGTTCAAAAGGATGTTGACAAATATTAAGAGAAAGGTTGCGTTTCTTTTTTGAGAGAGTGTATAACCTTTCGAATCAATAACCAAATGAAAAGAAGGATAGCAGTTATAGGAGTAAAATATACATGTTCATTTTTAATTATGATTAATTTACGTTTTTGTTTTCGAGATGTTTACCAATAATGAAATAAAATGTGTATATTGTACATGTTATTTTGCTGATTACAAATACCATTAAATAAACCATGTTTCTTTAAACACATATCCAAGCTCTGCACGGGTATTTGGCTGTTACCTGATTTTCATTTAAATCCTTTATTTGAAAAGAAAAAATAAACATTTAGTTAAGAAGATTGTGTTGTGGCATACATGTATATAAGCAGAAATATATTGGCAAAATAAGTTAATTATGAAAATTGTATGTGTCTCTTTCAGAATGAGCAATAGATCGCCGGCCTCTTTCCTTTTATTGATGAGTAGCAAACGCTCAGCAAGGCGGGACTACAAGCAGATATTGTCTTCCTGTGTTAGTAAACAAAATTCGTCTCGCCTACATATGCAATTGATAAGCAAATACTTGTATTGCCCGAACGTTATATAAGGATTTGGTAAATGCCAGTTAATGTTGAATTATTTTTGCAAAAATATCTGTAAATAAAGTTTCATCGATTAAGATTAGAATGTTTTATTTTCTTATATTTCATTGTATATAAAGCTTTTTTTCAACATTCCTTTATGTAATTATATATATTATATAATAATATTATATAATTATATTTGTCTGCAAGAAGACGTAAACAAAGGTTTATGTTTCTTCAGTATCCTTTTTAAATCTAAAATTCAAAATGCTATAAACATAACAAAAGTGGAAAGTATGAGGTTATTCGGTTATGTAACCAAATTGTAACAACCGCATGCTATCATTCCTATTAAACTATTTTGTCTTGTTTTGTCACTTAAATAAGAAAGCACCGTAAAAGTGACAAAATCTTCTATACAACAAAAACACTTTGACAGTTGATTAGAGGACATCTAGACGTCTGGCCTAAAATATCTAAACTGGCAGTAGATTGCACAGTAATAGAACGTGCGGAAACAAAATGGTCCGAAAGGGTGATTGAATTCATCGTTAACTAGCTTGGTAAATGAACTGAGTGGCTCTTTACAAGTAGCGTCTTGATGTTCACATGGATTGAGTATTCTCTGTCCGGGTTGTTGAGGAGTGACTGTCTGGTAGACAGTGTGTGTATGTCAACTCAATTTTAACTTTGTCGCCCTTTAAGAAATTCAATCTAAACAAATGTAAAAGTTACAAGAGCTATTAAAAAGTATGATAAGAATCCTATGACAATATTCAACTACAGAATATGTTTTTTTTAAATTCCTTATAATATAATTGTTCATACTTTTCATATATCACTTTATTGAAAGGTATACAATATAATTTGATAACTGAGATGTTATAAATCAGATGATTTAAATTTTGACCCAATGCTCCTTTTAGAGAATGCCAAACTTGTAGCAGACATATTTGTTCTCTATATACGAAGTGTAGATATAATAAACGTACACATTGATCTATAAGTTTCACTGTAAGATATTTTGCTCAGTAATGATGACTGGTTCCAAATTTCTAAACATGATGATATAACATAGGAAACTCATCACAGTCATACAGATTGTTGATGGGCAGCTTTTAACACAACGACAAGAAAAGAATCAAAATGGTGTGTAAGTTATAATAATGACTCTTAAATCCTTTTATACGTGCATAATGAAACAAAAGTAACTATTCGTACAAAGTTTTAAGTATTATTTCAGTGTAATAACTTTTGGAATATACATTAACGTACAACTGTTAAGTTTCAGAAAGCATGCTTAGTGCACATTGTGCTTTGCATTGGGTAGCTAACCACGCAGAGAGCTGATATTGCAAGAACTTTTCCCTGCTTTGTCTTTTATAAACGACAATCATACCTCATACTGTAGTCAGTGACGTTCTTGTAAATTTCTGGGACATGAGCGGTGCAAGATCGATAATATGAGACAAAACGTTTTATCTTATGTAACACAAAACGGTTAAATGATAGATTTAGAACTTTGATTGGTTGATTGGCATTAAGGTTATTATATTTCAGTGAAATTCCATAAATGGTGGTTTACCGTCGCTCATACATATTTAACTATGCTTATTAAATTCAGCTTCTATAAGAAGTTGTTAAAATTCTAGCATCATATAATATATATGCCCAAGCCAATAACAACATGACAACTCTTAATCCAAATGTACTTTAATCTTTGTTTTACTATAACTTCCTGAAACGTGGTATACCAACGTTTATCTTTCACAATCACAACAAATGCATTCCTTAATATGATGAACTTGACTGTTTTATACTGTTGTGTGTGTCAAATTCCCACTGATTACAACATTTCTATGTCAACATATGGCTGTTTTTCTTAATAAAGCCACGTTCTTATTGACATTTTATGACAGCATGCAAAGAAACGCTCATGTACATGTAGACTTTGCATAAACCTCTTGAACATATAGGTATCTAATATAGCGAGAGGAAAGTTAATGGTGGAGTATCTGTCATAAATGTAGGCAGGATGCAACGTGTCTAAGAAGTGACCATCCATCAGTGCTAGGCAGTTTCTTCTTTACTTTCCCGCCTTGCTGAACAGGGACACTTCATCAATCTGTGTGGACGAGTCTACAGGGATATCTTCTTTGTCCATTGGACAGGTATAACCTTCAGTGATGATTAATGTTCAACCTGTGTACTGTACTTATCAGTGTTCAATTCCAAACGGTTTTCAGTATATATATTTTGCATTGTACGAAATGCAAACGTATGAGTGTGCAAGATTTTTAAACCAAACATTTGGATATTTAAACACAGATTTTCGAAACAAAATTTCGAAATTCAGCAAACCTCCATCTTAAAACTTGCAACAATTATGATAATATTGTTAATCAATTAACTGACATATAAGACCTATATTTAGAGATAATTACCTAGCTATATATCCTAAGGATGGAATTATTCAGCTTAGTTACTCTTCATCATTGAAGATATAAATACTGAACGATTACCAATGTCATTTTTATATTGTTTTTTTTTTCTTGATGTTGAGTCATCTTGATTTCGTCCAAGCCATGTAAATTAATAATGAAAGAATAATCCCCCAAATTTCAAGATCTTTATTTCTTATCTATCGTTTTATAATGAAATCAGCTAAGAAATCATATAATTCAATCACTATTATAACGAAGATCAGTACCTATTTTGTCATTTTTTAAATCATTATTTGATTTCACTGATGGTAAATTTATTATAATTAGTCTGCCGCCTTGCCATTGGGCAAACAATCGTATTACACGTGGTCTTTTTCAGTTCTGGAAATGTCATGAGTCAATTCAATTTAAAAGATTTGTTAACACACCTTTTTTAATGAAATAATACATCCTGCATATATACACAAAGATCGTATTAAAGCACCCCTTATTTTTTAAAATGAAATTGGATGCACTTAGAATATTTGGTAGATTTGATGTATTGACAACTCAAGATATACAATTATGACAATTAGTTGCATTAAATCTTTACCCCGATATTATTTATAGTTCTTGTTTTAATAATCTGTAACTAAAATATGGACGAGAAATAAAACTTGACTGCACGGAATAATAACTTAATGACACTTTGATGCCATATTTAAGTATTCAAAATGCCAATAAATGCTCGCAATTGGCCAAAGTGGGCCGCAAGACAAAAATCCCAATGTAATGTTATTTTCATAACGAACTAACAGTAAAACGAATGACATTGTTGGCTTGAAATGGTGGCATCAACCATGCATTCATAAGTGAAAGAAAGCCTTTTTCAGGAAGTAATGGAGAATGCATTTTGAAGGATTTTAATCTTGAAAAGTTTAATATATGAAACGAAATATGACTCAAATATACAAATCAATAAACTTTGTTTTGTTGATTAATGCAAATATCTTTCCAGCTTTAAAACTGTACACATAATTTG
This sequence comes from Steromphala cineraria, assembly GCA_916613615.1. Taxonomy (NCBI): domain Eukaryota; kingdom Metazoa; phylum Mollusca; class Gastropoda; order Trochida; family Trochidae; genus Steromphala; species Steromphala cineraria. The sequence goes on from OU744732.1 coordinate 26,626,949, forward strand.
TTAATTAAGATAAGACGTCACACCTTTTTATAGGGTATGTCATATCTTCATATAGTGCATGGTAATTAATAACATATCAGTTCAAAACAGGCATTTTGTCCAGGCAGAGCAACATGTAAAATCATTCAGTTCAAACGCTTCGTAGTCTAACTGAACCCATTACAGTACACTAGTGGAACTCTTGTTTATCTTATAATCGTATATCTTTGTAAGTAATGGGACAATGCAGTGAGCAAAGACATTGTAAGTGAAGCGACCTGCTATTCGATTCACCAAAGAATTGACGATGTCTCCTAAAAGAGCAATTGCAGACCAATTTTCCTGTTTTTTCTTTGATAAATGAACATAATACAATGAATACTTGCATCAGTCACGTTCTTAGTCTATTTAAGGCATTAAAGATCAGCCATAGTAGACAAGTCTTTTTTAAGTTAAATAACCTCGTCAACACATTACTCCACATGTCTTGTAATGCAGCTCTCAGTTTCAGGATTCAGAATGAAGTAAATTCCCTTTATTGATTCATTAAGCCAGATAATGCTATTTTAATACTGCTTATCTGTAATCAGTTGATTTGTTTGATTTGTTTTTAAGTTGAAAGTAATAGAGCTCGAATTTTCTGTTTATCAGCTTTACCATATACCACAGGCTTTGGCAACGACTTATCAAACTCAAGCCTTGTTATTGACACACCAGAAGAAAAGTGAGATTAAGAAAACGCTAGGAGTGGTATATGTCACCGTGAAAAGGCTGTAATCTGATCATCCGTTCTCAAGATTTATGGATTTGAAAAGACAAAATTTCAGGCAGAATAGTGGTTTAGAAAAGGGAGTTTAATGGCTTCACCAGATCTCAATAAATGTCAGGTGTATTTAAGTCAATGTGAAATGCTGTCGAAACGTCAAGTTATGCTTTTGTCAAAAATGATAAGGTCAAAATACTTAAAAAAACATTTCCTGAGAGTTAAGTTGAAATAATTGCAATCATTCAAAACAGGATGCATTCTTTCACAGACACTGTAACAATGAAACAATCTTTTAAATTCTCAACCAAAAACTCTTCGTTACCAGCATCTCTGATTGAATTGTTCAAAAAATGAAACTAATATATTAACTAACGTTCAGAAGTGATCATACAAAAATAGATATATGTGTATTGTTTTTAAAATATTGTGAACCATTACGGAAATAATCCAGTACAGGTCTCTTAAACACAAGATGTCAGTTTTATCTAGCAACGACTGGTATTCGAATCATTGGACAGCTGAGATAGCAAGAAGGTTTTATGTTTCAGTGAAATTCCAGATACATATTTAAATATGCTTATAAGGTTCAACTTCTATATGAAGATGTTAAGAATCAAGCATTATATATATCCAAGCCAACAACATGACAACTCTTAATCCAAATCTACTTAAATCTTTGTTTTAATTTAACTAACCATCGAAGATCTTTCACAAATAGATAGCAGCTAGTAAAATATCCTGAGGTATAAATGAAGATTATACAGTCATAAGTTTTAAATAACGTGTTATCAGTCATAAAACTAAATTTTCTGAAGTCATCGAGCGAAAATCTGGCCTATTTTCTCCCTAACGACAACGCGTTTGCTCAAATTATACAAAATAATCAATACAATGAAATTTATTGACATATACTTTGTGTAGCTAACGCCAAAGATCCAGGTTCGAAAACCAGGTGGAGACACCCATTATTTGTGACCTAGGCTTTACACTATGTTGTGCACTTCCAATAAGCAGTGCTTGCGCTGGATATTAGGCTTAACAATTTCATTGTGACATTGATATGGGGAGTTATACTTTCCATAAACGAATTTATTAATAATAACATTTTGAACTTATTTGCGTTTTTACTGTAAATCTACCAGTTGATTGCACAGAAGCTACATGTATAAGAGCTGAATGAACTTTTGATTTTGGTCAAAGAGGAAATGTTAGTGAAAAATCTATTTTAATTTATTTCAGTTAAAGTAAAATTTGATCAATTCTATAACATTATGAATTTCACTTTTACCGTCCTCAATCGACAATTTAATTAGAAAATATAAAGTATCAAGCTTGTATTGATGAATAAATGTAATTTACATACTTGAAATTGGGGAAAAGACAAGGAATATCAGCTTGACATTTACCTCATGTCAAAGATGCAATATTTAAGCATTCGAAATGCCAATGAATGGTCGTAATTGGCCTGGCAAAGAGAAAGTGGGCCGCACGTCTGATTGAATTTGCTGTTAAGTACTTTAATAAATGAACTGAGTGAGTAGCTCTCTATTTATAAAGGTATTGTCTCCCAACGTGAACGGGTATTTGAGACAGGTCTGGCCTTGTTGAGCAAAACATACACAGATACAATTTCTTATGTTTTTCCTCCCTAGATGTTCTCTTGATATTTTCAATTGTAACCAAAAGAAACATATATAAAGATATGAAACCAAAATATTCTACCTGTAGGTTATTTAAAGTATATTTGATTGTAGCAATATTTCATACTCTCTGATAAGTTTTTTATTCTCTTTGGTGAAAGGTTCACAAAAACATATATAACAATATATATACGTTAACAATCCAATATAAATCACATTGGTTGACGAAACAGATATGTTATATATCGTCATCTTTAACAATAAACGTGTTTACCCAATTGAGAAATGTAAAAGATGCAGATTTTTTAAATGAGATCTATTTAGGATTTAAAATCTTATTTATTGGATAATAAAGTATTCATAAATTCAGATATAAGTTATGATTTCATTCCAACGAAGCAAATTTTAATAAATACTTTTCGATATGTTCCTTTTAAAGCAGGGATAGGTATTTTCATAATATATGTGTACATTGTACATTTCTGTGGAAATACAACTGTAGATATGAGTACATTCATCAAAAGCAGAGCATTGTAGGAAAAGGTGATCTGATGTCCTGATGAAAGTCTAGGAAAACTAGGTATCGGAAGTAAGTTGCTGTTCAATGATAAGTCTTTTATGCTTAACAGTCTTGTGTGAGAAAATGTCTATCAAAATGTTTAATCGCAGTAATGTTATAACTAAATGTTATGACTTAATGGTATTCGAATGACATGGTTGGATTGAAAATATGGTATCATGTATACAAAAGTGATAGAAAGCCTTGTATGATTTTAATGGAGAATGCATTTGGGAGGAGTGTATTCTTGAAGATAAACCAGCCCAAATTTGTATATATGAATTGACTACGGCTTTAACATACACATTAATAAACTTTGATCTGTTGAAAATGCAAAACATTTCATTTCAAGTTGTTAAAATTGTAAACATAAAATGATTTGTTACTTGATAAAACAAGATGTAACACCTTTATGTAGTGCATCTTTTATCTTCAAATAGTGCATGATAATTGATAATGTGTAAGTACAAAAAGGGCACTTTTTTCAGTCAGGGCACCAAGTAAAATGATTCAGTTCAAACTGTTTGTAGTCCAACTGAACCTATTATAGTACACAAGTCCCACACCTGTTTATCCTACAATCGTATACTTTTGTAAGTAATGGGGCAATGCAGTGAGCAAAGACATTATAAGTGAAGCGATCTGCTATTCGATTCACCAAAGAGCCCATTTATTTTGACGTCGTCTCATTAAAGAGCAATTGCAGACCAATTTCCCTGTTTTTCATTGTATAATGAATATGATACAATAAATACTTTCATTAGTCACGTTCTTAGCCAATTTGATTTGAAGAGATTGATTATAAATGATCAGTCAAGGAAAACAGGTCGTTTTTAAGTTAAATAATGTGGACAACACAGTACTGCGCATGTCTTACAATCAAGATCTCAAGTTCAGCATTTAAAAAAAAGTAAATCCTCTTTATTAATTCATGAAGCCAAATCATGCTCTTTTGATACTGCTTTATATATCGCTTTGCCACTCAGTTGATTTTGTCTTTTAGTTGAAAATATTAGAGCTCGAACTTTCTGTTAATCAGCTTTACAATGAGCGTGTATTGAAACCAGGCTTTGATAACGACTGTTGCGAACTTATTACACTTACACCTTGGTATTGACTCTCCCAAGCGTAGTTAAAAGAAGTGAGATAAATGCACAATGGAATGTTGACAACGCTCATATTACACGTTTCATGTCTAATTCACTTTAGGGTAATTAAACAGAAAGCATTTTCAAATGTGCAGCATGTACTTTGTTTAAGAATAATAATCTATTAGAAAAAATATCATAGGTAATATTCATTCATGTTCGATTTCAATAACTTAGTAAGTGAATATCAGGGAGATCATTCAGATATTGTGTACATAGTATCCAAATATGATTTTAGACCTAGAGCGAATGGTAATGGACTATTTGAGGACAGAGCGGCCTGATTGAATCTGTTGCTTAGTAATTGAGAACGAGCACCTAAGTGTTACTGTCTGAAACGTCATGTGCTCTCAAGAAGATTGTGTATTCTCTGACAGGCCGGATATGCTCAGGAAAATGTTTCACTAACTTAGAGGATAAGTGTCCTTAGGTTAAATTGACTTATTGTGGGTACAAAATCTTGAACGATGATGTTTTTCAGGCCTATTTTTCAATATCACTTAAATCTATACCTATCACTACAATAAATATATACAATAGAACAGTATGGAAGCAACCGGACACTTATGGAATGAGAAGAAACCTGACACCAGAAGAAGAGTGAATTTAAGAAAACGCAAGGAGTTGTATATATGTCACCGTGACAAAACATTATAAAGTTGTAATTTGATATTCTGTTCGAAAGATTTATGGCATTGCAAAGACGACTTATGGTATTGCAAAGACGATTTATGGCATTACAAAGACAAAATGTCAGGCAGAATAATGATTTAGAAAAGAGAGTTAAATGGCGTTATAAGATATCATTAAATGTAAAGTGTACTTACCTCAATGTGAAAGGCTGTAGAATCAAACGTTAAGTCATGCTTTTGTCAAAAATGATAAGGTCAAAATACTTAAAATACAATTCCTGATATTTGAGTTTAAATAATTGCAACTATTCATCACAGTATGCATTCCTTCACAGAAACAGTAACAATGAAACAATCTTTCAAATTCTCAACCTTAATATTTTTGTTTCTAGCATTTCTGTTTGAATTGTTCAAACAATGGAACTAGTTGTTAAGCTTACTTTCAGAAGCGATGATACAAAAGTTAATATGCGTGTATTGTTTTTTAGACTAATAGGGCATTAATGTCTTACTTACTTTATAATTACTTCTTCCCTGAGATTATTGGCAATGCAAAAGCAACTATGACAGGCATTTTAGTTTCATTCATCACTTAAGTCCATGAAAATGTCAAGTGTTACATTACAACAATTTCGACCCCTTACTCGTTGATCTTTCTACTCTCTTTTGATTGGCTAAACGAAGTCCAAGCTAGTAAAGGAAAAGTTCATGATCAACAGCTTTACTTTCAAGAGGTTAACATATCAAGGAACGATCACCAGCGAGAAATCTTCCATTCTCTCAATGAAAACTTAAAGAAATCATGTTAAAGACAATTTGAGTTGATAACATCCTTAATACTCGAGAAAAATAAGTGAGTGATAGTGAATATTCAATACCAGTATAAATTTCATATGCTTATCTTTGAAATAAGAGAGGAGTTATCAACAGCTAGACTCAGGTGTTAGAGACGCTATCGACATGGCCGAAGACAGAGCTCCATATCAAAAACAAGGAGGAATTCTTTGACCTCACACTTCAACATTAATTTCAATATTGTTAATAGACTGCCCTTCACAAATCTTAGTGCCTTGGTTTCATCTTTGTGAGTCATATCATTTTTGAAATGAGATAGTTCTTTACTTTAAAAATCTGTTACATATTATATTTTCATGTATAGTTTAAGTTGAATTATCATGATTTTTAGATTAAAGCAAAAAGCTCCTGTGTTGTGTTCAAATGTCTAATAGAATATGGGGTTACTTAAAGGACTGTGTGGGTTTATACAGCTGATTTGAATGGGTCACTAAGTAGTTGAGTGCCAGAATGGAAAGCTCTTCATCGGAAATGCCTTGTCCTGTGAAGTGCATGGGCTTTCGCTGACAGGTCTGGTCTGTTCAGCAAAAGGTTAAGAGGGTCACACTGATCTTGACAGTAACTGTGTCTTATAGGGGCATTGACACTACAGAAATATATATTGCTAGATATGTTTTCCAATAAATAATAGTTTAAAACAATGATGAATCTTAACTTAAACGCTTCAGCCATTACTTGGCCTGTGAAATGAATTAATATTCAATTTGAAGGTACACTAAAATTTATTATTAAAAATTTAAATTTAAATGTAAAGAATTCACAATGATGCTTCAATCATATACATGTACACGATATCAATTCTTATTATATTATTTCAAGTCATGGGCAGCTGTTTATAGTAATTACGAAATGAATTTCACTAATATAGATATGAATGCAAGTTAACTGATGGAGTATCAATTTCATTTATGACCTTTTTATACTCTATTGGGAAAATAAGTCATTGAAAAAAACTCTTAAAGAAGAATATCAGAGTTACCTGAGTAATATCATCTCTGACACAGTGGCAAGAATTACACAACTGATATAATTTGATAGATGACGTCTCATTCTCCTTTTACGTAAAAAGATTTCCAATTCATTCATTGCTGTTTGGCAAAGTAAAACATATCAATTCACCGTTCAAAGGTATGAGGTTATACGTGTCACTGCACACATGGAAATTGGCAGTTCGCATGAGTTGATTCTCTCTCGTGACATTGTGTTTTACTCTTTCATTGTTTTACAAGGTTTCACCTGAAATCATATGTAGGACTTCAATATATGATAAAATGGTTCGATTGCATCCAATTAGGTTTACACATATAAGGTTTCTATGAAATCTGAAACATCGACTACACTTTGGAAGCTATGTCGTTCTTAAGGCTGATATTTACCAGGTTTTTGTCAAAAAAGTCAAGTTCTATCAACAATGTTTATGTTCTTGTTGCAATGGCTTGCACCATCGTTACTCGTAGAATAAAGATAAATTTATGCATCAATCGCCATATCATAAAGTATAAAGTTGATTGAACATTGTGAATATAAAATTCTTTGATAACAATCGTAAATTGAACATTTGATATAACTCGATGATGTGAAATTTCACCAACTAAGTAATAATCTGTCCAAGTCATACATTGCTGTTTAGCAAACAGCATGATAAGTAGTCAAGGAAATGTGCTTAATCTGTGTGCTTTTCCGTAGACATTTACAGTTGATTCTCTCTTGAATTTGAAGAGTTTAAGTGTGGACCCTCTGTTACTACATTGAAAGGTTTCCTAATATGTTAAAACAATGTTGTGTTTCAATACATGATTGACTGAATGTGTCACTAAGAGAGAGGCTATGTTTATGAGTTTACAATCTTCCACGTGATAAACAATAATCGGATTTACGTTACATAAGTGGACAGAAGTGTCATCTCTTTAGACTCTACCATCCTTAATGTATGATAATAATATGCTTAGCGACATCAGTAATGGGATGATAAGTGTGATGGAATCTCTGGAATTTATAAAATCCCTGCATAAGTAGTCAAGTGTGGGAACTAAAGATGTGTTCCTTAGATGCGTTAGGCCTAGTAAATGTCTCATCATTAGCGTGGGAATGAGATGACCGTATCATCGTGTCGTTCACTCTGTCTATTGCATGTCAATGTGTCATAAAAATGCAAGTTACATATTTAAGTAAACATGTTCAAGACAAATGACTTGTAACCCAAAATATTTAAATGGATGCTTGTCTTGAACATAATTTTGCGTTTTCGATAATCAAGTTGACCTGTTCCACTCATATCTGCTAAAACTGTCATTCTTTCTGTTTTAAACCTAGCAAATTATAAGTTGGTAATAAAGCTAAAGTGGCAACACATAGTGGGGATAAAAGTGAGTGAAGTGAAGGATGTTCAATTATAAATACCAAGAATATCGCAAGAACGAACACATAAGATCTTTGCATCGATACAAGAAATCAGTGCCAAGACAAACAACTGCTTCTCCGTTTTTATTTCATAAGAGTAATTGTAGTCACCATTACCATTTGTAAAAAATGGCTTCATATTGTGAGCAGGGAACATTAACGAGGATAACCTGCAATCTGTTTAGCATTATTAACTGATTAGGCCTACAGATGCTTCCGTAAAAAGGAAAAGGGAGCACATTGTGAAGTTCTTTATCACTATATCCAGTGAAGAATACAATGTATCCTCCTTCAATATTCATAAACAAGACCAATAACTGCGTTGGTTTGTGATTAGCAAGCCGTTGAGATATTACTTCCCGGAACGTGATATGCCACTATAAATACTTGAAAAACTACAAAAGTCTCCAGGAACGTGGATGTTGGTTGTCAGAATTGAAAACAATACGGCTCTTAAAGGATTTGTTTACAATAGTAATGTTAATCATTTTCAGATAAATCACAATAACCTTTTAAATACAGATGGTCACTTTCTTTCTAAATAGTGTTCTGGGTTAAGCGAGTGCAAAATAGAGATTAGTACCCAAGCAGAGATGTCATATTGTTATTGCTTATGTTATCGCACATTAGTCATTGATAGTTTTATAGGTGAGGTGATTTTGGGTTTATTGCCGCTTTCAAGAGTATTTCACTTAAATAGCGACTGCTAGTATTATTGTAAGGAGAAAGCCCGCAACACAATTGTGGCTATGCATTGCGGTGAAACCTGCGAGCATCGTCTTGAACTAGCGAACCATGGGTGGTACTACGCTGAAATTCCTGAAAAACCTGACTGAATGTAGAACAGTTATCTACTTAAAACAAAGATACAAAAATCAATGAACTGCGAAAGGCATATAAATATCCCTTCATAAAAGACCAAGTTTTCTGGAAAAAACTAATCGTAAACAAATATGAGTGTTCTCAAGGGTTGATCAATGGAAAATTCAATATGGAGTATACATGTATATAACGGTTAAATGGTTATATAATTGATATTCGATACGATCTTTAATGTGGAGGTACATCATAATTCTCAATTACAAAATATTCATGCATACCTAATTATTTGTCTTTGTTCATAATTAGTCTTTCCCAAAGAATGTGTACTAATCAATGTGTTCAGAAATTGTGCGATTTTCTCTTTGACAACGAATCACATAAAGACAAACCAGTTATCCTTACTTTCTTACCTAAAAGAGAAATGTTTTTGATAATGATATTCAGCCATATCAAGGCATTGGCTGGATATATAGACTGAAATCCTTACTGTGATCTTGTCTCTGTTAAAAGGATTTTCTTATTCCAACCTGATATACATGTAATTGATTCTCAAAAACAGAAATGACTGGAGGGTTGTAAAAGAATCCTCATATTTGTCCCCATCAGAAACAATACTTATCAGAAATTGCGGTGTCTGTTTAAAAATATCAATTGTCCAAGCAAGTAACATTCCTCAAGTGTAATTATTTGTTTCAATATTGACAAAATGAGAATCTTGAATTATCACTATGTAAAGTTAAATTGATTTTACCTACATGTATGAATTGGTGAAATTATCAAATACTTGATGATAATTATCAGGCGCAAGCAGATCCTATGTACTATCTTGTATGCATCACTTAATTATCAATTTTTTTTAAGGTAATTAGGAAAGTGATAGAAGTTCATTTGTAAGCAGCTTAGATCTTACTAAGTGGAACAATACCAGTTTGATATGCACACCAAATCTTGTTTATGAAACATTTTAATTAAGAAAACATTTGGGAATTTCTTTTAGAATATTGTAGGCCACCAACATACTTAGCTTTCAAGTCCAATTTCAAATAGCCATCTTATTGAAAGCTTTGCATCTTGAGTGGTCGTTTCATTAAAGTTCACCGTCTTACCAAAGTATCAACAAGCAGCTCAAACTTTTGCAATCAATATTTCAATTTAAATAAATTTGAATTTCTCATTCCATCAATTTTCAAGTAGATCCAAGCAAACATTATATCCTTTCGAATCAATAACCACAGGAAAAGAAAGAAAGCAGTTATATGAGTAACATATAAAAAAAATACATGTACATTTTTAACATGATTAATTTGCGTTTTTGTTTCTGAAATGTGTACAATAAATGATTTTTTTTTATAATGTACAAGCTATTTTGCTGATTTCAAATACCATGAAATATGAGAATTTGAGCCATATATCCAGCGAATCGGTAAAGGTATTTGGCTGTTAATTGATTTTTATTATAAACAACTATTAGTAAAGTAAAAATACAATTTTAGTAAAGAATATTGTGATGCGACATATTTTAGCAAAAACATCTTGCTGTTGTGAAAAAAGGTGTCTGTCTATTTCAGAATGATCAATAGATTGCTCTTAAAGCAGATATTTTCCTTTTGATTTAGTAAACACATTTGATATTGCCTAATTTCCAAATTGATACGTATATACACGTATATGTGAACGTTAAATAAGAATTTTTATATTGCCAGGTGCTGTTGAAAAAGCATTTTAAAAATGTCTGTAAAGACACGATTAGAATGTTCTCTTCAATCTAAACAAATGTTAATGTTAAAAACAAAATTAGAATAGTATAATATGATTCATATGACAACTTAACGAAATACTATATTCACCAATACATGTATTTACTATTGACTAAATAAGTCCAATTTAAATAAAACACATGCTGCAGAAAAGGAAAATCAAGCTTTCAAAAAATGTTAACAGTTAAACAGACCGTTGATTGGCAGCTGTAGATACACATCTAGGAATGAATCAAACAGGATTGTAAGTTATATACCTCCGCACAACAAAATGAGACGATTTTAGATTAACTGTATTTATTAAATATTTGACATTAACTTCTGAAATTTGGAATAGATTTAGATGATTCGTATACAAATTGTTTGAAATAAGCTGAAACTCAATCAGTCTATTTCACGATAGAGACAGTGAAATCTGCTTAAACATAGATTTTTTCAAATACTCTGTTGGTTCTTAAAACAACTTGTGCAAAGTTTAATGTTACAAATTTATACTTAATCATTCGCTTAGCAACTTAAGGGTTATCTTGAAAACTACGCGGAATCAATAACTTGTATGTTAACACAAGTAATTTGGTCATGTTTTTTTAACATGTAGATATGGTCTTCAGCCTGTTGCATAACAAAAAGAATTTACACTTTGTCAAATATTTGTGTTCAGCAACCTATCACATAAAAACATATTTAAAGTTAAATATCAAGCTGATGGCATTTTACTTGTCTCTTCTCAAATTTTAAGTATTCATATTACATTTGTTCATAAATACAATCTTTATACAATGAACTTTTCTTATTCATTGCAATTAATGGACAATAAAAATGACTCTCATATTGTTATAGAATTGGTCGAATTAACCAAGAAACGTTTGACTTTAACTGTAGTAAATGAAAAACGATTTTGAACTTTTTGTACAAAATCGAAATTTCATTCATCCCTAATTGCAAATGTGCAATCACCTGGTATCACCGTATTCAGGTACCCAGTCTACATCTACAGCTGGATGAACTGCGTGCAAAGTGGATGACGACTTCACCGCATACCTAAAGTATTTGTCTAGAAAAGAATTATTAGCTTAGTAAAATCATCTTTCAGCAGCAGAGAGAGCACGTCGGAACAATATGACGCAAATGAGAGGGAAAATAGTCCAAAGACTTGCTTGATGACCTCAGAAGATTTTGTTTTATGACTTCATTGATTCTTCAGGGTAATTCACTATCTGTTATTTAAAGAATTCATTCTCCCCTCAAATAGGATCATTTGGTATTATCATACCTTTCAATGAATTTCACATTCTCAATAATAACATTTTCTTTTTCATCAATCTCCAAATGTTTACGGAATACCATTTATATATCCAGTTATATCAACATTTCAACAAAAGAAAGTGCAAGGTGTATAAAAAGCACAAAGTCCAAAACACCTATATGTATTATTTAGGAATGTTTCAACAAATATACGATATGATGTGTTATTTCATTATAAAGGGATATAAACAATTTCGTTCTAATTGAATTGGCTCATGACATTTCAAGAACTGAAAAGGATCCACTTGTAAAAAGACTTGTTTGCCAAAAGCGGCATGTTTGCAGACCTATTAGAGTACATGTAACTTAACCCATCAGTGAATCCAATAATGATATTAAAAAATGCAAAAATAGATATTTAGAAATTTCTAGCTGACTTTCTTAGCTGACTTCAATGAAAGAAGGTAAATAGAATATAAACGTCCTTAAATATTGGGGATGACAAAATCAATATGAGTCAACAAAGAAAAAATACAAAATGACATTGGTCATCGTTCAGTATCTATACTATCAATCATGAAAAGTAACTAAGCTGATTAATTCTAAATATATGTCTTTTACATGTATGTCAGTTATGTGATTAACTATTTTGTGATATATTTTTTGCAAGATTTAAACTGGAGGGTTGCTGAATTTTGTAATTCAGTTACCAAAAATGGTGTTAAGATATCGAAATGTTAAGTTTTAGATCTGTAACACTCTTTATCAGCATTTCGTACTAAGGAAAATACATATATACTGAAAGCTTTTGGAATAAAACACTGATAAGTACAGTAAATAGGTTGAACATCAATCATCACCATTAAGGTTATACCTTTACAATGGACAAAGAAGATATCCCTGTAGACTCGTCCACACAGATTAATGAATTGTCTCTGTTTAGGAAGGCGGGAAAGTAAAAAGGAAACGGCCTAGCACTGATGGATGGTCACTTCTTAGACACAATGCATCCTGCCTACATTTATGAAAGATACTCCACCATTTCCTGCGTTCTCTCTCTCTATTAGAATCATCCATTTCCTGCTTTATCTCAATTAGATACCTATATGTTACAATTGACATCGTCAAAGTGTACATGAGTGTATTTTTGCAGTAGTTGTCTTTGAACAAACATTTTCATGCTATCAAATGATATCAAGAACATGGTGGGAATCTGACAATCACAACTGTTGTTCAATTCCAATTCTGAAAGACAGTCCAGTTCATCTAATTTACGAGTGCATTTGTTGTGATTGTGTCAGGTTTATGGTGGCATATCACGTTTCAGGAAATTATGATAAAACAAAGCCTTAAGTAGTTTTTGATTAACATTTGTTTGTAAAAGGAAATGTAGGGTACAACAAGCTCAAAATCGATTTTCATTTATCGCAGTTTAAGTCAAACGTTTCTTGGTCAACTCTACCAATTCCATAACTTTATGAACTTCATTTTTATTTTCCTTTATTGGCAATGAATTGGAAAAGTTTATTGTATGAGGATTGTATTTATGAAAAAATGTATTATGTATACTAACAATTTCAGAAGAGACAATTAAAATGCCATCAGCTTGTTATTTACCTTTAAACTTCATTTCTTATATCTTTGTTGCACTGTGATAAAATATTCTAATAGATACTTTTTTGGTCTTAGTTGCATTAAATCATTCGCCGACATATTTTATAGCTCTTATAAACAAATAAACTGTAAATAAAACCTGACTTCATGGAAACAGTTAATATGAAGACACTGAAATGCCATAATTTAGTAATCAAAATACGAAGAAATAATTGTGATTGGTCTGGCAAAGACAAAGTAGGCTGCACGTATGATTGATTTACTTGAAATACTTTAGTAAATGAACTGCGTAGCTCTATATTTATAAAGTATTGTCTCCCAAAGTGAACGGGTATTAGAGACATGTAGGGTTTCATAGAACAAAAGATATATACATAGATTATATTTCTGATTTATTCTATCTTGCAACCTTTTTGTGCATATTTATACACAGTTTTCCTCCCTAGATGTACTTTGGTATTGTCTTTATTGTCTTTCTATTGTACCCCTTTATTGTCCAGTATCGTCATTTTTGTGTATAAACAAATGTAAGTTCAATATTGTAAAGTGTGCGTTTGCAATGATTGTATCATGTATTCACAGTTAGTATTTGAGAATGCATTTGGGAGGAGTATATTCTTGAAAAAAAACAGGCCAAAATTTGAATATATAAATTGTATTATACAAATTAATAAACTGTGTTGTGTTGAACACTGAAATTTCTTTCCAGCTGTAAAAAGTGTAACCATACAACGATGCATTACTTCATTAGACAAGAGGTCACACCTTTATGTAATGCATCTCCTATCTTTATATAATGCATGATAATTGATAACTTGTAAGTACAAAACAGACACTTTTTCTAGTCAAAGCAACAAGGACAATCATTCAGTTCAAACGCTTCTTAGTCCAACTGAACCCATTACAGTACACAAGTGCCACTCTTGTTTATCTTACAATCTAAACCTTTGTAACTAATTTGACAATGCACTGAGCAAAGACATTATAAGTGAACCGACCTACTATTCGATTTACCCAAGAGCCCATATATTTTGATGATGTCTCCTTAAAGAGCAATTGCAAACCATTTCCCTGTTTTTTCTTTGATAAATGAACATGACAGTATGAAAATTTTCATCAGTCACGTTCTTAGCCGATTTAATACATTGATTATATAGTAGGGGGCGCAACCCGAATTTTTCTAAGTGATAAAAACAATTTTTTTTGGTGTTCTGGTCTTATTTAGGTGTATCATAGACAGAATTAAAGTTATTTTGAAGAAAAGTGAAGAAATAATGGAAATGCAGGACTTTGAAATTGTGCCACGCCCACTCGATTTGGGGACTTTTTGTAAAAAAGTTGGGCCACTCTAATAAAAACATCAATAATTGTTATATAATTTTTTTTGCATTTTTTAAGTATAAGGTCGTTATTAACCTACACATTTAAACTGAATTAATCATTCTTAGGTATGTTTCTATGTTTTCAGGACTTGTCAAACACCTCTGGGGTCTATAGAAAACGACTGAAACAAACAACATTTTGTTGAATAAAAGGCTTATTTATTGTCAAAAAACATGAAATTGAACTATAAGTTGTTGCCAACATGAATCTGACATTACATTTATAGAATATACTCAGATAAAAAAAAATTAAATATTTTTTTAACTATAAATTTTAATTGGTGAAAATATCCCAAATTACATTTTCTCACAAAATAAGCATAACAATCATTTCAAATTGTTTTCATAATCATATTTGATTGATAGCTCAAAAATACTTAAATCAATGTATGGATTTATCATCTTTTTTTTTTATTAAAAAAATATAAAAAACCGTCTCACTTCATGTTAAATATGTTGATGTTCCAATGGTGTTAATTTCCGCAATATAAATTACAGGGAATCGTCATAAAGATAATATCATGTACTCCAAAGAACACTGGCGGAAAAAAAGGATTATATCCAAGCAGTACCAACTAAACCTATCATAATCTTTATAAATATTTAAAGGAATAGAACCTATTAAAATAAGTTAAAAACACTAAAAATATTACAGTCAAAATGTCAAAATCATGTCAATGTAAAAAAATCAGTAGTCAGTTATACCCTTGTCAAGTTCCTGTAAAATACATGGAATAGTATTTGAGATCGAGTGTTACAGATCGAGGCTATTCTGTTGCTGCAGGCTACCAACACCTGAGTCTTCAAAAGAATCTTCAACAGTAAACTAACACACAATTATAACGTCCATATTTCAAGGACATTGACCATAATTATTTCCATATAGTAATCACACTTTTGACTGAATTACGAGCTTTAACATGATATAGAAAAACAGGGTCATAATTAAGTCTAAATTCATAATAAAACCTCCATGCATGTCCAAACAAAAAAAGAACAATATTCCAGCAATTCTTATCAAAATAAAAATATAGATAATTGAGCCATCAATTTCAGAAGGTTAATGAACAGACTTGACACAATATGCAATTTCTCCACAAAGACTTTTGTTTCAGAAAAGCGACACACTTTAAGTGTTTCAATAAATTTCAATGAAAGGATCAAGATTGCAGTGAAAAGTTTCATCCAGGATTCACAGGATCTCATCTGACAAAGAGCAGCTATAAATGAAGAAGGATTTTTTTCCCAAGATTTCATGCATATTTTAAAAGAATCATCAGGGAAATGGGACAATATTCAGAATTGTCAGATATTGAAAAAATAATCTGTATAAACATGTACATTTTTAAAATAAAACCTAACATGGAAGTACATTAACCTCTCAAATGGTTCAAGGCAATAAAAATTATAAAGGACACAAAAGGTCAAGGAAGAACTGAATAATCTGAAATATATATATAAAATACAATTTTTATGTTTATAATTAATGACTATGACTAGTTTATTTCTGTAAAAAACTTAACAATTCACCTTTTGAATAAAATACATTTTTAATAAATTTGAATAAAATTTTAATTAAATTTAGAACATTGAGAAAGACAACTAAGTTATCATTCTAAGGGATTTTAGGAATCGATAAGGTTTTTCAAGTGAAACTATTTTTTTAACATTTTATTTATGTAAAATTACGCACTGTCAACAAGTAAAGACCGTAATTGGTAAATTTTCATTTTCAAAACAATTAAAAAGGAAATATTCAACACTGTTTGGCCTCCTAAAGTAGCTTTCTTTAAAGATTTTAAAGAAATTGTCAAAATCATTAAACGTACAAGACAGAATCCGGCTTGTAATAAAAAGGGGCAAGGGAGGTAACTCTAAATTTTTCATATTTATATAACTTTTACAGTCTTTTTCAATACTTTGTCAATGTTTTAAAAATTGGGGAAAATGTGTTTTAGACTATAAAAAATATGAAGATTGCGATTATTGCATAATAATATTGACCTTGGCACTGGAAAGAACTTTTTCAAAAATGCCAATTTTCAATTAATTCGTTTTCCCGCTGAAAATTGCTTCGAAAAATATTTTATGTGAGAATCGTCATCAGCAATGTCTCTTGTCAGTGACTGTGCAATTTTTTTTTCGAAAAACGTCACAGAAAGAAGTGTAAAACGGCGTAACAGAGCACCAGTGTTAGTGACCCCAGTTCGTGTTAGTTTCTAAAATTAGCTACAGCAGCGCCCTCACTCGTGTGTTGCGGTCCCTATATATAGGATAAGTCATGGCAGACTAGTCGTTTTAAGTTAAATAACCCTGTCAACACATTACTCTGCATGTTTCATAATCAAGCTCTCAGTTTCACGATTCCGAAAGAAGTAATTTATCTTTATTAATTCATTAAGCTATATAATGCTATTTAGATACTGCTTATCTGTAATCAGATGATTTGTTTCTGTTTATCAGCTTTACAATGACCACATATTGAAAACAGACTTATCACACTCATGCCATGATATTTACTCTCCCAAGAGATGAGAGAAAATGCATAATGGATGTCGACTACACTCTTATTACACATATTATGCCCAATTCACATTAATGCAATTAAACAGAAAGCATTTCAGATGCGCAGCATTAAGATAAGCGTTTTAAAAAGATTAGAAACAATACCATAGGCAATATTCATTGATGTTCGATTTCACTATCTCAGTAAGTGAATATCTTTGATACCATGTAGATATTGTGTACAAAATATCAAAAAATGATTATGAGACTTGGTACTTGGTAAAGGACTATTTTAGGACAGAGTGGCCTGATAGAATCGGTCGCCAAGTAGTTGAAAACGAGCACCTAATTGTTCTTGTCTGAAACGTCATGTGCTCTCAACAAGATGGTGTTCTCTCTGACATTCCTGATATATTCAGGGAAAGTTTACAAGACACAAAAACTTTGAGGATACAATACACATCCCGATGTTATAAGTGACTTATTATTTGTACAAATCTTGAATGATAATTTTTTGTCCTGTCTATTATTTTATATCACTTAAATCTATACCTATAACTATGATAGATCGGATGAAACGATTCCAGCCACTATGTAAGCAACCAGACCCTGAAGGAACGATAAGAAACACGAGGCCAGAAGAAGAGTGAGTTTAAAAAAATGTAACGGGCAGTGTATGTCACTGTGACAAGACATTATAAAACTTATATTTGATCACCCGTTCTCAAGATTTATGGCATTGCAAAGACTAAATGTCAGGAAAAATAATGGTTTAGAAAAGGGAGTTTAATGGCTTCATGATTTCAACAAATGTCAGGTGTACTTACGTCAATTTGAAATGCTGTCAAATCAAACTTCAATTCATGCTTTTGTCAAAAAAGATAAGGTCAAAATACTTAAAACACAATTTCTGAGATTTAAGTTTAGATAATTGCAATTTTTCGTCACAGTATGTATTCTTTCACAGAAACAGTAACAATGAAACTATTTGATAAACTAACTACAGAAGGGATGATACAAAAATAAATATGCGTGTATTGATTTTTAGAAAATATATAGAGCATTAATGTCTTACTTACTTTATAATAACTTCTTACCTGGGATTATTGGCAATGGAAAAAAACCTATGACAGGCATTTTAGTTTCATTCATCAGTTAAGTCCATGAAAATGTCAAGCGTTATAACAACAATTTCCATCATCCTTTCGATCCCTTGCTCCTTGATCTTTCTCCTCTCTCTTGAATGGGTAAACAAAGTCCAAGCTACATGTAGGAAAAAGAAAAGTTCATGATCAACAGCTCTACTTGCAAGAGGTTAACATATCAAGGAACAATCACCTACGAGAAATCTTCTATTCTCTCGATGAAAGCTTAAAGGAATCATGTAAATGAATTATATATGTAATACTATGATGAACTAATGAGCATCCGAGTTAATGACATCCTTAATACTCGAGATAAATAAGTGAGTGATAGTGAATATCCAATACCACTATTAATTTCATATGCTTGTCTTTGAACTAAGAGAGGAGTTATCAAAAACAATCATCCCAAAATACGAAATCATCGTTTGAAACGTTCAAATGAAAATTCATTTTCAACATAAAGTAGTATTTGACCCTGGGACAGCTAGGTGTAAGAGACGCTATCAATATGGCTGAAGACATAACCCCCTATCAGAAACAACAAGGTATTCTCTGACCTCACACTTCAACATCAATTTCAATATTGTTTATAGACTGCCCTTTTCAACTCTTATTGCCATGGTTTCATCTTTGTTGGTCATATAATTTTTGAAAATGAGGTAGTTCTTTACTGCAGCAAAAAAACAGGGAAGTAAAGAATGCAACCTCTGTATATGGACAACTGTTTAAAAGATAATTTTCAAAACTTTAATTTTTTTTATTTTTATGTATAGTATAAGTTGAAATATCATGATTTTTAGATTAAAGCCAAGAGCTCCCGTGTTGGGTTTAAATGTTTAATAGAATATGGGGATAACTTATAGGACTGTGTGGGTCTATAAAGCTGATTTGAATGGGTTACTAAGTAGTTGAGTGCCAGAATGGAAAGCTCTTCATCGGAAATGCCTTGTCCTCTCAAGTGCATGGGCTTTCGCTGACAGGTCTGGTCTGTTCAGCAAAAGGTTAAGAGGGCCACACTAATCTTGACAATAAGTGTGTCTAAAAGGGGCATTGACACTTTTATACAGAAAAATATATTGCTAGATATGTTTTACAATGAATAATGATTTAAAACAATATCTTATCTTATAGAACTTAAACGATTCAGCCACTACATGGCCTGTGAAATGAATTAATATTCAATTTGAAGGTACACTTAAATTTATTATCAAAATTCAAATTTAAATGTAAAAAATTCACAATGATGCTTCAATCATAAACACGTACACGATATCAATTCTTATGATATTATTTCAAGGCATGGGCAACTGTTTATAGTTATTACGCAATGAATTTCAGTAATAAATGAAAGCCAACAGTATCAATTTCATTATTGACCTTTTTCATATTTTATTTGACAAATAAGTCATTAAAAAAACTCTTAACGAAGAATATCAGAGTTACCTGAGTTATATCATCTCTCACACAGTGGCAAGAATTATACAACTGATATAATTTGATAGATGACGTCTAATTCTCCTTTCATGTAAAAAGATTTCCAATTCATTCATTGCAGTTTGGCAAAGTAAAACATATCAATTCACCGTTCATAAGGTATGAGGTTATACGTGTCACTGCGCACATGGAAATCGGCAGTTCGCACGAGTTGATTCTCTCTCGTGACATTGTGTTTTACTCTTTCATTGTTTTACAAGGTTTCACCTGAAATCATTTGTAGGACTTCAATATATGATACAATGGTTCGATTGTATCCAATTAGGTTTACACATATAAGGTTTCTAGGAAATATAAAACATCGACTACATTTTGGCAGATATGGCAACGTTCAGTTCTTAAGGCATGATATTTTCCAGGTCGATTGTCAAAGATAACAATGTTTTATCGAACATTTGATATAACTTGATGATGTGCAATTTCACAACCTCAGTAATAATCTGTGCAAGTCATTCATTGCTGTTTTGCAATTATAGTGATAAGTACATTGTAGTCATGGAAATGTGCTTCATCTGTGTTCTTTTCCATAGACATTTACAGTTCATTCTATCTTGAAATTGAAGTGTGGACCCTCTGTTATTACATCGAAAGGTTTCCTAAAATGTTAAAACAATGTTATGTTACAATACATGATTGACTGAATGTGTCACTAAGAGAGAGGCTATGTTTATGGGTTTACAATCTTCTACGTAGTAGACAATAATCAGATTTACGATACATAAGTGGACAGAAACGGCATCTCTTTAGACACTTCATTCCTTAATGTATGAAATACGCTTATGGACACCAATAATGGGATGATAAAGAAAGTGTGATGGAATCTTTAGAGCTATAAAATCCCTGTATAAGTAGTTAAGTGTGGGAACTAAGGATGTGTTCCATGGATGCGTCATGCCTAGTAAATGTCTTCTACGTAGCGTGGGAATGAGGAGATCGAATCATCGTGTCAGCTCACTCTATCTATTGCATGAAAATGACAAAACGTCACACAAATGCATGTTACAATTTACCAGTAAACATATCCAAATGACAAATGATAAATAAACACACTTAAATAGATGCGTGCTTTGGAAATAATTTTATGTTTTCGATAATCAAATGAACCTACTAAAACTCTCTTTCTCCCTATTTTAAACCTAGCAAATTATAAGTTGGTAACTATGCTAAAATTGGCAACCCATGTGGGGGAAAAGTGAGTGAAGTGAAGCTTTAAATGCATTTCAATCATAAATACCAAGAATGTCGCAACAACGAAGACCATAAGACCTCTGCTTTGATACAAGAAATCAGTGCTAAGACAAACAACTGCTTCTCAGTTTTTATTTCATCAGAGTATTTGTAGTCACACTGGTACCATTACCATTTGTAAAAAGTGGCTTCATGTTGTGAGCGAGGAACATTAACGCGGATAACCTGCCATCTGAAGAATAATTGAAGCATCATTAGCTGATTAGGCCTACAGATGCTTTCTTAAACAAGAAAAGGGAGCACATTGTGAACATTGTGATACATGCATTTCTCCTCTGAATATTGATTTAGTCTCTAATTGTTCTAAGACATTAATGATCATAAGTCACTAAAATGCTACAGCAATTTTGCGAAGGTACATTTCTAAACCCTTACATGTATACCCTGAAATCTATGCTCTTTTGATCCTACACTAACTTACTTATGGTTATAATTTATTTATTGTATAAAAAGTTGCCTTTAAATGATGACAACCATATATTTGTTCTTGCAAATAGTGTGAATGTGGGTTTACCAAAAAAATATATATTTTTCATTTTATTAATAAAACAGCACGAATTTAACTGCAACTTACTCTTCCTTTAAATCAATGAAAAACAGATAAAAATGTAAAACAAATTTACAGAAGTCATTTGGACTATCGCTTCAACAATGTTTTACTTCCAGCTCACATGTTTGCTGGTATCAATATCTGATGAAGAATACACGGTATCCCTCCTTAAATATTCATAAACCAGATCAATAACTTTGTTGGTTTGTGATTAGCCTGCCGTCTTTGTTGAAATATTACTTTCCGGAGTTTGATATGCCACTATAAATCCCCAAAACACTACAAAAGTCTTGTAAATAACAGGAACGTGGATGTTGGATGTCAGAATTGAAAACAATCTAGCTCTGAAAGGATTGGTTTACAATTGTAATGTTAATCATTTTCATATAAATCAAAATAACCTTCTGCAATTCAGGTACAGACTGTCACTTTCGTTCAGAATAGTTTCATTGTGTTTCAAAGTTCAAAGCTTCAAAGTGTTTTTGAGTTTAAGCGAAAAAAGTAACTAGCATATGTTTTTTATGTTCGTTGATAGCTTCAACGCGTCTTACCTGAAAACAAAGAAAAAGAAGACACAAATGTCAATGAAACATTAAATATCCTGTTTGATTAAAATGTGATAAAAGCAGTGAAATCTAAATACATAATTATTTTTGTTGTATGCAAGAATCAATTGATTTCTAATGAACGTTTATTTCAAATAGACACTGAGTTCAAAGAAAATCATAAATGTGATAATTTTGTTAAATGTTAAAATGTTTACCACAATATTGGTTATGCTAACTAGATATTTTTTTGACTAATGAATAAAAATTATCTTTTAATTTTATTTAAAAATTAATGAATATTATCTGACAATCTCTCGGATCAGTTCATGATATATTGATATGAATTATAAAAAGAAAGAAATAAACAAAGATACATATGTATTTATCATTCTTGCTAGTCAACCGGCATACTATAGCACAAAAAAGTCATGATATTATTATCACACTAATAATATGACCAAATAACAAAATTATCTTCAAATAAGATTGAGATAAGATAATATTTGCAATATGATTTAAGAATACGGATATGATATGTGATCTTTATATTAGGTGTGATATCATATATAGTTGATATTATATGAGTGTCCATGACATTCTATGTTAAAGTCACGAGTGGCTAAATATTAGTATTTCCCGAGCAAGAGCGAGGGATATACTGATATTTAGGCACGAGTGTCGTAAACATAGTATGTCATGAGCACGAATATGATATTCTGTTTATTACCGAAGTCCGAGAATTAAATAAAGTACTCAAAACATAGTTCTCAAGGATAGGCAACCTAGCCACCGCCGGCACGTATAGATTGTGATGTCATACATGAACCGTGACATCAAATCATTGTCTATAAGGTGACGTCACAATGAAAACTCTAATAATATCTCTCGTGATAATGCAAATCTGGATTTTTGTTAGAATATATCTTCTTGAAATTTAACATTATGCAACAAACTTCAAGCATTCTGACAAAAAAACTCTTACATTTAAAAATAACACGAACTTAATTTTTTCTCATGTCTCGTAACAAATCGATATTAAAGTATTTAACTTTTAATTTTCAAATTTCACACTCATTTGTGCATAATTTCGTTAACTGACTTTAATGTTAACCTGTACTGTTAGCTGTACCCATGCAGATAAATACAGTTCTACGTTTTCGGAATTCATCAAAGTCTTCTGAAAAGCCTTGATAATCAAGTGTTGCATTTTTTTCTCTCTTATACCGGGTTGTCAATACATTTCATGACTGATCACAACGCTAGTTACTTTGATGGAATAATGTTGAAGATTATTTGATAATATATTCCATTATTTGACATAAACTCTTTAAATTTTATTTGTTAAGAAATGTGTTCACTTGATTTAAAAAAAAGCTTGACAGAGAAACAGTTTGTTGAAATGACAAACAAACAGAAGAAGACAAACTAAAGATTGATGAAACATAAAACCAGAGGAATAAAAGGTTATTTTAAGCAAGCACACAGTACATGTCACTGTGACAAGGTATGGTGTAACTTGATCATCCTTCATCAAAATTTACCTCAAGGCAAAACAAAATATGACCAGCAGATTGATATATTTTAGAGTTTGGATTAAATGCTTTCCTCTGATTCATCTTTATAAATGTCAAACATAGTTTTGTAAATGTGAAATGCTATCAGATTAAATATCAAATCAAGCTCTTATTGAAATGAAACATATTTTTAATTTAAGGCATAAATAAGAACAATCATATTTATTATGCTTATGTTTTAAGTATTACTTACAAGAACTACTTGAATGCTAATTAAAACTAAATATAATTTTTATCAGCTTTTGAATTTAACACGTTCATTCGTATGATCCAAAGTAACGAGAAATAGAGAGTTTGAATTGAAACAACATTGAATAAAATACGCAGGTGTGTTAAACTAACTTTTGAACAACTTTCTCTAAAAGAATCTTGTCAATGCAAAACCAAAGAGTCGAGAGAAAAAAGTGGTATTGATTTTTTGATTCTCCATAGGATTTAATCATGAAAATATCAAGTGCCCTTACATTATAATAGAAAATACCAAGTTTTATGTCAAGACATATCTTGTTTTCATGAAAAGTTCAAAACCGACATTAAACTTACACTGGGTAATAATTTTGTCATGTCATGTCTGTACAATGTAAGGGGCGACTTTATATCAAATAAAACCAGAAATCATTTTTAGAACAGCGTTCAAATAGTCATGATTTTCCTTACATTTTTAGGTTACATCATTTTGATTATTAGTTAAAAGAAACATGATATAGATACCAATACATTGTGGTGAAAATGCCCTAAAGAATAGTTAGATTCATGTTATGGACTGTGTGGGTCTATAAAACTGATTGAATGAGTTACTGAGTAGTTTAGCGTGGGAAGGAAAACTCTTTCGTCAGAAAGGTTTAACTCTATCAATTACTGGGGTATCTTCACGTTATTGTGTGTCCAGTAAAAAGGTTTTAGAGAGTCACACTAATTTTGACAATAACTGTTTCTGAACACAGGCAGTCATTTGCGTCTTTCGTGAGTACCAAGTGTAGGGTACTGGAGAAGAATGTTGATGATTCATTTCTTTTTCTAATAATGAATGATGAGGATCGTAATGAATAAATGATAAATGTCAATATGGCGACCAAAATGTTTTTGACCATTGTGTAGTTTCAGCACAAAAACAATACTTATTTCCATGGTATGTTTAGACATAGTTGTATAAAAATACAATATGGAAAAGTGTTTTGAAATATTAATCAGCAGAAGTATTTTTAAAAAAACAAGTTCGAATTCCTTTCATTTTAAAAATTTAACACAATAGGAGAGTAGAAAGAATGGTCAGGCAGAGTTGTATTGTCTATATCAAACCCACATACTACAAATGATACAGCGCTATACAGCTGCTGCCTGTGGCAGGCACGATCTTTTAAATGCACAAACCAAATTAAAGCTACCATATGAGTAGTGCAAGACAACTGAACGATTCAAAACCGACACCCCAAGTACACTACTCTACCTTCACCATCACCATATCATATATGGTCTACTTATCAGCATTATTTTCAAATAATAGTTACTTTCTTTGTCGTTTAGTGATAAACTCGAAAACTCTGTAGAATGGCCTTGTTTTTATAATTTAAACATAGAAAAAAAACAAAATGAAACAACATATTAAAGAATCCTTCTGAGCACTGGCTTTGTTTCTGGCAATTACCCCAGTATCTATCTAAAATATTACAGTTACAGTTTCAAGTGTTGTTATGAATGCAACGCACATTTTCTCATCGACACATTTTGGTTGCTTTTAACAAGGCCTTGATGCTCATTTTCTTTCAACCGTTCACATTGTTTTACATTTTTGAGTTCATTCAAATCTGAATTACAAATACCTGTGATCATAACTGTTGCTATTCATGTTTGTATTTCATTTTCTACACTGTCACTGCACTGACGAACATGGGCAGTTAACAAGGACTTATACTCCTGTTTCAATTCAAAAGATGATATTAACTGTTTTGAAAGCTATGGTCATGAATAGTTCTTTATCCACTGTATTGTCAGGGAAGATAATTGTCTATGTTAACATCATATCAGAACAAACTTATATATGATATCATGCACTACAAGGATATATCCATTGACCTGTCATAAATTGTTTCCCTTCGTAAAGAATATGTAAAGAAACATCTTGTCTTCTCAATAACACTACATATCCTGTCATCTGTCAACTATTGAGATTAACGAAGTACATAAGAGTTTTGACTAATGACTATTAATACAGTCCTATTGAATAATTTTGTCATTCAAAATTTCAATCTAAGCAAAATTAACAATGGTCAGATTGAAGGTGTTATTACCATAGATTAATAATACCACTTGATATTAGTTTGGATGTATCTAAAACCAGATAAAATGAATAGTTTGGTTATTTATTTGTCTTTATACTCAAGAAAATTTAGATTACATAGACGTTACAGTCAAAACTTAATCAAAGATATTTGTGTATCATATGTGTTCCCCTTTTCATTGATGGACCCATTTACTGCCAAAGTCATTCAGTGTTGATAAATTCTCAAAGATGAGGCTTTCACATTTACACTGTTTACTTTTTCGTCTGTTGCAATTGGTATTTTTTTGTACATATTCACAATGACTGATATATATGAGATGATGCAAGAAGGTTGGTAACAATGTTAACGTTTACACTTTCAGAAGAATGTTAACGAAATACCGTATTCAAAGTCATGAACTTTCTTTGCATAAGAATTGTCTTGGTCAATTTGTATTGAAAATTTTGAATGGAATATTTCCAATTTTACTTTTAACAGCTATAATAAGTCCTTATTTGTGTCATGATAGTGGTGATTTAACTCTGATCATAAGTTCTCTTAATTTCAGGATAAATACTTTTGTAAAACTAGTAGCAATGTCATTTTTTGTAGAGTATGGCAATAGACTCCCATAACTATGAACGGTGTTTGTTAGAAAGAACTTCACAAAATATTATCATTGTGTTAAATGTCAAGTCAGTTACAAGATACCACATTCAAACCAACTTTTAAAGTTCTGTAATATCATATTAAATGCTGTTTTGATGGGTTTTTGTAAGTTTCTTTGTTTCTATTGAAGTTTATTGGGTGATACGAGTGTGTTCATTACACTGTTTGGTTTCCCGTTAAAACAACTTTGTCTGAAAATTGATTGTTAGGTTGAATCTATACAAAAATGTTATGGAGTTTATTACTATCACTGGCACCACTGTCCCCAAAATTGTGACTGTGAGTCAATTTAACCTTTAAAGATGAGATAAGCAGAGAAATATCATTAATGAGATGAATAAGAACAAAGTGGTCCGAGGTTCTAATGGAATTACTGATAAGTAGCGAAGTTTGGGAACTAAGGGTATGTTCATTGGATACGTCATGCTTGGTTAGTGGTTCTTCTTGGCATGGCATGGCGTTGATAGAATTGAAAACGTACGTTCACTCACGTTATTGCATGATTATTACATCATGAAAAATGACCATTTAAAGTTACAAATGGAGCATGGTCGTTGGTTTGTCGGTTTATTTCTTTAGCTGGATATGGTTCAGGTTCATGGTTAATGCCAAACACAAATGTTATTTGTAAACGGTAATATCGACCATTTGGAAAATGTAAGTTGGTTATAACGAAAACAAGTGAAAAGCGAGGAGAGCTCACATACCCCGGTATCACGATTCATGTCAAATGAAAATGTTATTTGGAAACGTGAATATCAACAATTTTTGAAATTGTAAGTTGGTTGTAAATGTTAGTTGAAATTGAGAATTTTTCAAAAATAAAGTGAGTGAAGGAAAGCCTAAACGACAAGTTTAAAATA
Source organism: Steromphala cineraria (assembly GCA_916613615.1). Taxonomy (NCBI): domain Eukaryota; kingdom Metazoa; phylum Mollusca; class Gastropoda; order Trochida; family Trochidae; genus Steromphala; species Steromphala cineraria. Next base: position 26,654,605 of record OU744732.1, read on the forward strand.
ATTACCCATTATGTTTCAAGAAGTAAGACAATATGACCATTTTCTCTTAAAAAAAGACAAAGAACATATTATAAGTTAAACTTTCACCAGAGTATTTGCACAAGAAAATCAACATAAATGAGGATTACCTGCCAACTGAAGCATTATTAGCAATTTATCATTTGCAAATGTAAAGCAGGCAATTTGTTTTCCACTTCTACTTTTTACATGTCACATGTTAACCAATATATCAACTTAGTTTAGCAGATACCGACAACAGATGAAAAAGGTACACTTGGTCCTCAATGTTCAATGCCATGTTCATAAACAAAGTCAAAAACTTCAGGGTTGTCTTTAGACTGTCGTCCTTGTTGAAAAGTTACTTCCTGAAACGTGATATTCCAGTATAATTCACCAAAACAGTAAAAGAACCTTGCAAATAACAGGAACGGGGTTGTCAGTTGTAAGAATTGAAAACAATCAAGCTCTTAAAAGATTGTTTTACGAATGTAATGTTTAATCAATTTCAAATAAATCACAGAAACCCTCAACAGCGAAATGAGAAATTACCACTTACCCTCAAACAGGTCATTAATAGAGTGTTTGAGTCAAAAAGCGAATAATGAATTTGCAATTGTCTTTGATATTTAAATCCTACCTAGCAACGAAAGAGACGATATAAAAACGTGTCAATACACATGTTGTAGAATTCCAATGTTATGAGCATAAAGAAAAGACTAAAATCACGGAATGAAATATGCAGAGCATAAAAGGGAACGTTTCTTATATTTCTTATATTTCAGAAGGATTTAAGGAAACCAAATACATTTACATACGTTATAATGAATCTGCTAAGAAAATACATACATTGAAGCTTGTGTGGTAGCTCAATAGGAATGCATTTGACATGTTTAAACTTGAAATTTTTGGTGAGATTTTCCTTTTGAAAAATGTTTATATTAATACAATACCTGTTTTCGTCATTTTCCTTCTTCCAGAAACATATTGATAATTGTCATCTTTATCCATAATTGATTGGATAAAGTTGAAGACTGAAAACTCGTAATGCGATCTTGTAACTGTAAACACTAGAAAGGGATCCATTTTCATTGATGAGATGAAATGTTAACCCGATAATCCAATCTCGCTCTAGCCAATCTCTCTCTAGGGTCATGTCAATGCAAACACAGAAGTGACCGGAGGATTAATCTATTAGGAAAGGGTTTAATATCCTCCTCAATTTTATCTCTGGAAATGTCAAGTCTTTTCTTATTTGATGTAAAGAAGATACCAGTAAACAAGCTGGTCAGTTCAGTGCACGATATGCATCACTGTCCTGAATTATGTACCAACGCTAACATATGTATTTTATTGTTTACACAATGAAAAGTATTTATAACAATTCGGGTTAAATTAAAAAACATGGGATTTTTTTAAATCCAAAGTGGGTCTTAATTCAATGTAGTAACATTCTTGAAAGTAATGATTTATCACAACCCGACAATTCTGTCATGGTTTATCAGTTTAAGTTCAATAAAAAATCAAAATATTCTGTCTACTGTATGTGTGGAATGTGATGATATGGAATGATATGTTTGTTGACTGTGTTCAAGGATATCTTAAAAGAGGAAAACTTTTATAAGAAACTATTTATGATAGAATTTAACATCAAGCTCGTACAAATCTCTAATTGAATTTTCTGTCATTCGTCCTGACACGTTGAATGAATATTCACTTCCAAAGTTCGCTAAGATTATTAAGACATCAATTGGAAGCAAACCTTTCATCTTGGATTAAAACATATAAAAGATAATATAAATATGAATGAATGTATTTCTGTCGGCAAACATGAAACATAGGACTTTCAAAAATTTGCATTTTCCTTTCAATTGTTTTGCCTAACCTGATGGTATCAATCTTCTCAATATCTTTGGCTCCGGTGCTAAAACGTTTCTTCAAATGCTAATTTCAAAATGCGTGCATCAAAACATGAATACACACCTCGAATAAAAATGATTAAGTGATCAAACCTAGAAGGATTATGAAATCAGGGAGGGAAGTTTAATCCATACATTCTGTTATCCTAACTTTCAGACGACAGTTGACATTAAGTGTTTGCACATAATATTGAAACTGTTTTGACATAGGACTGTGTCCCTATCCAAATATTTCAAAAGCTTTATTGTAAAGTAGTACCTGTAGAAATCTATATAAAGCAAACTTTGCTATTAAGAATTAAGTTTTGTTTTTGATAACGATCTACATTTGAAAAAAATAATTGTAGATTGACTGAAAATAACGGTTTTGTATATCAATTGCAATTAATTTACCAATAGTTCATTTTTATAATGTATCTGTTCTCATATAGTAAATCCTTAAGATTTCATTAAACAAAAATTGGAAAATGAAAATTCTCAGTTAAAATAGTTAATATGTTACATTGTTCTTAAATAAATCAAATATGTCATGTTAAGTTCAGGCCTGTGATTCCCCTTTTTTTCACCAAATTCATAAATAATTTGAGGTGTTCACACAAAAATGGCCACCAATGGAGTTAATATGAATCTTTATAATTTGTTCTCTGACTATGGGTGATTGGTTTGTAAAATGAGATATTTGAAAATTATACATTTAGAATGAACGTACAAATGAAAATTAAAAATATCAAACTTTCAAAAAACGTGCTACTGCCCCTTTTAAACCGTCAATAAGAAAAAGTCTTATTATGCATCCTGACACATGAATGTTTTGTTCCTAGTTTCAACCATACACTGACATCAGGGCAAATTTCAGTTTCAGATTGGAAGGCCAAGGTCGGATATACATGTATAGTGTAGAGCATGGGGACATTCAGCTGTAAGTCACCGAGGATGTGCTGTAATGCTTTTTTCTTGAGATCAGCTACGTCGATTCAACAAGAAACATTCCGAAAGCTGCTTTCGATGCCCACGTGTCAATAGATGTCTATTAGCGTCTCAATTAAGAGGTGTATCTTGGTTCTCTGGAGACTTGGTTCGTATACAAGTAGACAACCTGTCACTCAAACATAGATTTGTTTGGTTTAGATGCTCTGCAGTAGCTGTCTTGATTCTCACATGATAAGGGAGGACAGTTTTCTTAATGTAAAGGGATATCACAGAGAATACCTTTCAATAACCTCAATACCTCATAAAAGCCATTTAGATAGTGAAAAACCGATTACATTGTTTGGGATCACATTATCTTCAATAGTACAAAATCTTGTACGTTTAAGGGCCAGTCTAATGAGAATCAGACAAGCTTGCTAGCAATGACCATACAAGCTAACCAACTCACCTTTTCACTGCTTACATAAGCCCGATTTACAGCAGCAAATTACAAACTATCAAACCTTTTAGACGTAAATTGGTGATCTTGATTAAAAATAGTAGCTTAGAAATATTTCATATATACAGATAGCTTTTTTCACTCAAATTCAGAAGCTTAACTCATAAACGTAAAATCTTCCTTGGAAGAAGTTTACATTTATACTCAGTTGAGACAGACCCAATTGACACATCATATTGAGCGCTTCTCTATGAGACAGTTCCGTCAACAAGAAGGACTCGATCTGTCTTTAGAAAAAGAATTTAGACTACTTAAAACTTTATGTGATCATAAAAAATGGGTTAGATTGAGGATGTGATTGGGGAAGCTTTAAGTTTCCGTCAATCATTATAACAGAAAAACAGTTCGAATGAACTGTTGAGCAATTCTTATTTGTACATAAATCACCAGCTGTTTGATACTTGATTTTGATAAACTCGTTTAATGGTTTAGTATATGTTTGGTTGAAAGTAACGTCCTTTCAGGATTTTTGTACATAAACTGATATGAAATCTAAGTCTTACTCAATAAGATTGAATAGTGTTGTTTAAGTAAGAAAATCAGCGTTTTCAACTTCTTTATATGTAAAAGAAAAAAAATTGCAAAGAAATTTGAATTGATTTGAAATTAAATTTGAATTTAATGTGTTAACTAAAGTTGTCCTTCTTAGTATCTTTCAAAGAAATTCTTTTAAAGGTTGTATTATAGCTTTCATGCAACATTACTCTTAAAACATTTGCCATCATTCAAGTAAGAAGTAGCAATTATAAAAGAAGTAGCATAAGTAGTGGTAGTATACCTTGCACACTGTCTTATTGTCATCTTGGCACAAGTTCTTTGGACAATACTTTGCATTTTGAACAACTGTTATATGTTGCGTCGATTGTGTGTATTGTGAAGAAACAGATTATGTGATTATAGTTATAACTGCAGACTCGAAATGTGGCGATTATTTCAATGTAAGAAGGTTTTTCGTTTATATGATATTTACTGGTAAGTGTTTCATAGATATAGATGTCTGCTTCAGAAACTTCTGTTTTCTTTGATCAGCAAACCCTCAGACATAAGTAAATACGAAACTGAAGCAGTGTCTTCTAATAACCATAAGCTGATATGTGACTGTTTGTCATTGTAAGTAGTTTACTGTCTGCTTTGGATCTATTCCCTATACACTGGCGCCTAATTCAGTTACAGCAAGACAATATGTCACGTCTTGAAGAAATTTGCATCTATATTTAGATGAGAGCTTCTTTTTAGATACTTAACCGTGAAAGATACGGTTGTTGGCATCTGACAATGAATATTGCATTAAAATGCCAGTGCTTTAAATAATAAAAAGAGAAGACCTTGTTTATATCACCTATGAAACATAGAAATTACATAGACCTTTTTTTTAAATCATCAATTTCAAATCTCCTTAACTAAGTGAGAAAGCAGAAAGAAATTGAACACTTTTGATTGTTTTAAAACGTTCTGGAGCAATGAGCGTCAACGAATTCATGTCAAATAAAGTGCATTATATCAACAGTATTGTAGTCCTACCTGTAATCCATACTTTATCAATCTTTAACCTGAACTCAGTTTGAAATTGCACAAAAATTTGAAAGGAACAAAATCTAAAGTTTCTTTTCCTAAAAAATATAAATGTGCATACTTTTCACGAGAAATATGCCTGTCAATTAATTTCAAAACTGACATTGAAAACTTGGTAGCACTTCTTTAGGACACTTGTTTCGAAAAAGTAATATAAAAAAGATGTTCTTCGTAATATCTGTTCTTAATTCCCAACTTCAATTGACACACAATCAATATGTATGCAGTTGATTATATGTTTTGAAATTAGAAAAGATTAATTTTCCGAAAGGAGGCCCAATTTAAACTGAATAGAAAATAAAAAATTATTTAAATAATATTAAATTTTAAATTATGTAGAAACGGGAATCCTCCAAGCCTGTAAAGAAACATTCCCTTAACATTCATAAGAGAATTCTTTGTAAATGGTATAATAACTTTCCAAAAACCTTTTTCCTTCATTGCTAAAATATCATTTATGTATCATTATCCATGTTGAATAAAAACATCTAAATGTCAAAGAACCAATCATTCACATTTAATGATTCATGTTGTTCTTTTTCTCCGAGGCAAGATGATTTGGATATTTGAATTATCTGCAAGCAACCTTAAAGGAGCAGTAGCACGTTTTTTGATAATTTTATATCTTGAATTTTTCACTGATAATTGTAAGTTAATGTTAAATGTATTATTTTGACCGTGACAGAAATCTCTTACACAAGCCAAACATCCATAGTCAGAGGACAAAGTATTCATACAAAATTAATTGGCGGCGATTTTTTGTGAACACCTTTAATTCATTTTGTGTAAGTAAAAGGAATCGCATGGCTAAACTTTACGTTATATATTTGAATTATTACTGCTCCATATAGTTTGAATATATTGTCTTTTAATTGGAACCATTTATTTTCATTTTCCTGACATCACCTTATATTCCTCCTAAAAACGTGCTACTGCCCCTTTAATGGTTGTGTCTGGTTGTGAAATATCAGTTTAATTGGAAATGTGATTGCAGCAACATGTATGAACGACAGAAACTCCACTCGAGAAAATTGGTTGTTCATTTTGTGAAACATAACTCAAAGAAGATGCATAAATGACATTGATGATAATTTAAAACTGTTTTTAAAAAATGATATTTCAAACGGTATCTTTTGGTTTTTGAAATGCGGATATCTACACATTGTTAACAAGAAAAGTGAACAGTCGTATAAAAAAAAGAATGCGCTTCTTGATTTGAAAAACTGATGATTAATACCTTTATATAATTGTTGTTTTAGCATCAGAACATACATTTGGATATATGTCAATTAACATTGACAGTTGCCTTATTGAGTGTTTCCCGTGAGAATCGAATAACTTATATTCAATAGGTGATGTATTGCTGGTTTGAAATGCTGACCATCTATCACTGACTTAAGACTTCAGAGTTTAACTTGCTTTAACTATATCATAAAACAAAATCAAATAGCACTATTAGAAATCAATGATTGGGTTAACATTAAATGAACATGATGTTTGTTAGCATACTGCCTAGACTCGCCCTGCATTCGGAATCTTGTATTCAAAATATAGGTTGAAAAAACTTGTCTTTTCAAACTTTTGCTGTTATTAGCAACGTTATATCTTTTTTCATAACTTTATTCAATCTATTTTAACGTTATATCTTTAATAATGTTATGTTGTTATTAGCAACGTTATATCTGTATTTTATAACTTTATTCATTTTATTTAAACGTTATATATTAATTAAGAGAATAAATAGAGTCGAAATGCAGTAAGCACCACTTCATGTAGAGCAATGGTTTGTTTAAGTTTTTAATTTGTGTGACTGCTGTGACAGCCAAAATTCTAAAGATGTTCAAGGGAAGAAGCAGACAAGTGCTTTGAACTTCAAATCCTGTTTTTTGAGGTTCAGAACAGTTGAATATGTAAATGTAGGTGAAAATGGTTAGTCCAGCTAAGGCCATTTGCCCTTTTATGTTTGCTGCATACAATGAACCTGTAAACTGTAACCTTTTCCTTTTGATACAATCAAATTCTCCCTTGCCTTATGTAATCATGTCATCTGCCCTTGTATATAGAGACTTTTAAGATTAAAAACATTGGAATATGTAAATATCGATATCTACTTTTTTTGACATTGTAAATGTTATTGATGTCAAAACATGTCACTATTTGACATGTTACTGCATTTAGCATATACAGTATTGGACAAATCCCATATGCTCAGGAACCTTGTAGATTGTGACCAAGCTCGTTGTTAAGTAAATTACCTGGAATCATAGATCTTCAATTGGACAGGTGATTGAAGTTAATTGGTAACATTGTTTTTAACTCGCTTTTGCCAGCCGAGCAAACAAACTGAAGGTCAGTCTTTTGTGTACATATATGTTGACTTTGACTTAAGATCCATTTTTATAAATGTTCAATGACATTTCTATCAACCCTGTCAAACTAAAAGGTATGTCTGGTTACTTTTTCTATAAATATTCAACCTCTATTCTAATAAATCAAGTTTTTGAATGTTGTATTTGTTTAAAAGCAAAGTATTTATGAGCATGTAATCAGATATAACGATTAACAAATGATATGGATTTACAACATATTTATTGAACTTTGATGAGAAGATTAGGAGCAAATTGCGTCATATAACAAAATTATTAAACGCTCTTTTTTAATTCAAAATCAAATGGGTAGAAAATGGACTCTTTAGTATTCGATGAAGTATTAGTCGAAGTAGACCAAAGTAAACGTACATGTAGACTCACAGTAGCCAAATATTAAGATGTTTTTTGCACATTATTGGTAGAATATGTTATTCTTCAAATTTATCACCCAATATACATATTCAAACATTTGAGTTGGTCAAAGAAACGGTTACATTTATGGTTTTTTTTGTTAGACTGTTAGACATGAATCCTGAAATTTATATTGCAAACATAAACATATACATGAATTCAAAAATTGTTCTGAAACAACAAGTTTACCAACAGTTCAATTTGTTTAAAGTCCAGCTTTCATTTGCCAATAACAATGACATCTTCTAAAAGTGGCTTCAAAGTAATGTAAGGTGTGAAATATTTTCATAAGAGGCAGACTGTTATTCCTTTGATGTTTTAGATGTCATTTGTTTGGACGAAGCTTGATTTATAATCCAGTATTATAGTTGTAAAAACTTGCAAAGAACAGAAGCTGCATATAGCCTTTTTCCCTTGTTTAATTGTACTGTCTGTTAACAATTTTTTGATGTCGTGTTAAATAAAAATATCTCATAATAATATACCATAACACATACAGCAGTCGAGGCAATATTATCATGATGGATAGTGAGAGTTTTTAAGCAAAACATCATGAATATCCTTGTGTAATCTTTACGTCTCTTGAACAGGCAACACCATGCTGAAATGAAAGTTGGATTAGCTTCATATGAATTATGATGGATGGTCGTCGGATGAAAAACTGTATCCTTCAAGACATCCTATGTTGATGTCACTCTCCTGTGAGTCTCTTATCGATAATGATCCTTTAAGTTATGAATGGAAGATGATAACAATGATAATCAAGTTCGAATACATAAAAGATGATTGATTATTATTACCGAAGTGCCAGTATAGATATTCACCTGATAGATTATGTGATATATACAGTCTTTGTGACATTAGAAATATACGTCTAAAACTTTTCAAGTCACATCATTATCATATATTCAATATGTTTTTTAAATAACTGAGGTTCGTTTATATTAGTGTCATCAGGGTTAAAAGAATTCTAAAAAACTTGACAGTCTTTATTTGATTAAAACTTGAACGTGTTTATATGTAGGGTAAGTATTGATACATCAAACATGTCATTAACTATAATAATCTGTTCAGTTGAAATATAACCTGAGAGCATATTGCAATAACTCTGTGATAAAAGACGAAAGACATGACTTATGTACACAGATACCATGACGTAATACATGACTTATGTAAAGAGATGGCAAGTGCCTAATTTCGATGGAACAGGTCCATCCAAATTCATGTAAAGGCTACCTTATCACAAAGATATATATACTCTGTATACTGCTTAGTGACCTGAATGGCTGATCAAAACTGTAATATATTGCATATTTTTGTGATATGTTGTTATTTCAATAGAAGTTTTCTGTTCACAACATTGTGGTAAATATCAACCGTCTTCAAAGCTATGGTCATGAACACTTGAATGAATTTTCAAATTTCAATCTTAGCAACAATTGACAATGGTCAGCTTGAGGGTTTTATTGCCATAGATTAATTATATCACTTATTTATATTTGGGATTCAAATCGTTGTGTCGAAAAGTAGATAAAATAAACAATTTGGTTTATTTATTATTCTCTATACCTAAAATACAAATAAGTATTATGATATGTATTATTTAAATTACATGGACTAACAGTCAAAACTTATCTAAAGATACTTGTGAATAAGAAGTGTCTCCCTTTTCATTGATGGACACACATTCTGCAAACGTCATTCAATGTTGATAAAATCTCAAGATAATTCAAATTTACTATGTTCACTTCCCACTCACGTCATGTCACATCGTTTTATTTATGTATTGTATGTATGTATTATTTATGAGTTTTTCGTGTGTTGAAAATGGTATTTTATTTATATATCTTTACAATGGCTGCTATATGCGATGATGCAAGAAGGTTGGTAACATTGTTAACGTTTCCAAGTTAACGAGAATGTTAACTAGATATCATATTTTAAAGTCATTACAATTTTATGTACAAGAATTGTATTGGTCATATTTTATTGAACACTTGTAAGGGGATAATTCCGATTTTATTTTCTTTGAACAGACGTAATTAGTCTTTATTTGTGATGGTGGTGATTTATTTTCAAGATAAAAGTACAGTAGAACTCGGATAAAACGAACTCCAAGGGACCAAAGAATTTACTTCGCTATATCCGGTGTTCGCTATACGCATACAATTTTAATGATATTATATAGGGACGGGACTTGAAAATTTGTTCGCTATATCCGAGTGTTCGCTATATTCGTGTTAGCTATATCCGTGTTCTACTGTATCTGTAAAACTCGTAGCAATTTCAGTTTGTGTAAATGTATGGCACTAGAGTTACATAACTAAAATCACAGGTATCTAATGAGAACTACAAAAAGATTATCATTGTGTTGAATGTCTAGACACGTAAAAGATAACACAATAAAACAAATTTTTGGAATTCTGATATATCATATTAAATGTTGTTTTGATGATCTTTTTGTAAGTTCTTTGGTTTGCATTGAAGTTTATTGTGACGACACGATTGTGTTAATTACACTGTTAGGTTTCCTGTTTGAACAATTCTGTCTGGAAATTGATAGTAAGTTTGAATTTATCATATAAAAAGACAACGATGTCTTCTTTGTTAACTACCCTTAACAGAATTAGTATGCCCAATATTAACAGAACTGTGAGGCAATTTAACCTTGAATAGATGTGATAAGCAGAGAAATATCAGTAATTGAGTGAATAAGAACAAAGTGGTCCGAGGTTCTAATCCAATTGCTGGATAAGTACCTAAGTGTGTGAACTAAGGATATGTTCATTGGATACCTCATGTTTGGTTAGTGACTCTTCTTGGTTTCTTGAAAGCATGTACGTTCATTTACGTTATTGCATGAATATGACATCATGACAATTTACAGATGGAGTATGGTCGTTGGTTTGTCGGTTTATTTGTTTAACTAGAAATTGTTCATGATTTATGTCAAATGAAAATGTTATTTGTAAATGTCACTTAAATTCGACATCCATTTTTAACACCGACAAACACCAACAAGTGACAATTTCAATGCCTTCTTGTAAAGTAAATATGTGATTTTAGTAAGATATAGCATGAACCTCTCAAAAGGATTAATAAACGGGAAAAACTCTATTTGGAACTTGTTTTCCCTTTATCTATAAAATATAGAAAAGGAAAAGCAAATGTAAAGGAGGCAATATATGTTCCATTCTTCCTGTTTTTTACATATCATATGTATCAATATTGCGTCTATCAATAACTCACAAATCACAGGTTATTCGGTACGATAACTGATGAAGAAATATACTGGGTCCTGAATCTTTAATGTCATGTTCATAAAGAAAGTCTTCTTTCATTGGTTTGTCTTTAACCTGTCGTCTTTGTTGAAATGTTACTTCCCCTGGAACGTGATATGTCAGTATAATTCACCAAAAATTCTAAAATAACCTTGCAAATAACAAGTCCAAATGATCACGGAACGAAATATGCAGAGCATAAAGGGGATGTTTTCTTATATTTCTTAGGTTTATCAGATAGTTTGAAGGAAATCAAATATTGAATATATAGAGATTATTAACATTGATATCATATAATACATATAATTTCATTCCTATTATATGATATTAATGATATGGAAACACACGAAGTTAATAAAAAAAAGTATGGTATAATGTCATTTTGAAATAAAAGGGTGTAACGAAAATATGTTTCCTTCTTAAAATATGTTTGACCTACATTTCGTGGAGTAATTTCTTTCACACTACACAAAAGTGAAGGTAATATTGTTGGTGATATACAGTTGTTAACAGTCTAGAAATATTCCTTCATTAATTTTTTTTTCATTGTGATAGAAACGTCTTCTACAATCTATCAACATTTAAGTCTGATTTCCAGTGCACGACCACACATTGTTTTTACTACAGCAAACAATGTGTATGAAGCACTTGTCTACGTTGCTACAACAAGGAAAGTAAACTCTAACTGCATTTTTTAAAGCTGCATTGTCGTTGTTGTTACGCTCGTCACGGTATCCTTAGACTTAACGCCGATTATTTGCGAAGGTGGTGTTTTTAAGTTTGATACTATGCTACTAGATATTGTGTACCATCAGTAGAATATGATTTGTTTTTGCTCATAAGTTGACTGACACGGTCAAAGTGGTCTGACCCTATGTTATTCACGCAAATTTAAGAACATATGTGTTAGAATTAGCTTCATATCGTTATTTTTTTTGTGTAAATGCATGATGAAAACAACTTTAAATGCTTCGATAACCAATCTATTTCTTAAATACGAATGCCTATAAAGTTTAACCTGAAGAATTTTGTTTTCGTCATTTTCCTCCTTCCAGAAACATATTGATAATTGTCATCTTTATCTATTCGGACAATTGATTGGATAAAGTTGAAGATTGAAAACTTGCAATGCGATCTTCTAACTGTAAACACTAGAAACGCAACTATTTTCATTGATAAGAATTTGAAATGTTAACCCGATAATCCAATCTCACCCAAGTGTCATGTCAATGCAAGCACAGAAATGACCGGAGGATTAATCTCTTAGGAAAGGGTTTAATATCCTCCTCATTTTTATCTCTGGAAATGTCAAGTCTTTCTTATTTGATGTGAAGAAGATACCAGTAAATAAGCTTGTCAGTTCAGTGCACGATATGTCATCACTGTCCTGAACTACATGTATCTATATGCATTTGCATTGTATTGTTTACACAAGGAGAAATTTTAAACTTTACAAACCTGGGGTTTTTTTTATTCCAAAGTGTTTTTTTATTCAATGTAGTTTTCCTGATAGTAGTGATTTATCACAACCCGAACATTCTGTCATGATTGATTCCGTTTAAAATGTATCAAAAATCAAAATATTCTGTAAACTGTATATGTGAAATGAGACAAAAATCATACACAACTTTGGAAGAGGGTTTGTAAACATATTCACCAAATGTTCTATTGTCTAAATATTCGTCATTTTGTTACATATACTTTCCACTCTAAATTGTCAAAAAGTAAAATTCCTCTGTCAATTAAGACACAATTTACATTTAAATAATACGGTTTTGAGATATAACTAACAAGGAAATTACAAAGTGAATACTTTTAAAGGGTGGTTTGGAGAGAGCTTTATATCATGATCATATCTATTAATTTTTCAGTTTTGTTCATGTTTTCAATAGCTATTTTCAAATTAATGTTTCTAGTTTCATCATGAAAAAAATGTGTTTAGATGAAGTCAAACAAGTGTACTCAAATGCACTTTAACATGAAATGAGTAAATTTCCCTTCACGAAATTCATCACTTAGGCTTTATAAGGTTTCTCAAATTAAAGATGACAGGTCCATACCAATGTACTAAATGTACGCACTTAACGATGTATCTCATAACTCATTAATAGGAATGGATCTTATTGCATTTACACTATCCATTATGGGCCATTTTAGCTGCTCTCCAGATTAAGTCTTGTCAGTTGCACAGTTTACTCAGCAAGTATTCATCCCTGTTGCAATACATGATCTAATGAAAGGGTATCTTTATCAGGGGTTACTAGCCCCTTTTCTGTGTATCAAGAACTTTTGTCTTGTGCAGATAAGATTCACAAGAGCTTTAGTCTTCGAGCTAGCACATATGAAAAAAGGCTATAAATCCTTTGTGGATGTCATGGTTTAATATATACTGCTCAGTTAAATGCGTAGGTTAAATGTTATGTTAAGTATTCAACAGTTATCACCATAAAGTTCTAGAATGCCACTTAAACAGCTCAGAGATAAATATACTATTTCAATTTGACAAATACGATGCAGATTATAATCCCCCTCCACGTAGACTATATGGGTTAAGTTTCAGCCGTCCGTCCTGTCAGTACGCCTGTCTGTCCATAAAATCGGACAGCTTTTCGAAAAAATATACATGTAATAATCATTTGGTTTGTCTTTTGGGTATCAATAACCTAATGAAGTTCGACAATGAAAAGCAATAATTTTGTATGGCATTATGTTGTTTTATGGTTTTCGGACTGATTTTTCAGAAACTCTTCATGATAAGATTACCAAAATTGCACATCTTTGTTTAAATAATTTGATAGAGTGACTACATCTAAAGCTTGAGCTTATACTTTACGGAGTTATTTCTCTTGTCCCCTGTTTGTTGACTGTGTTCAAGGATATCTTCAAAGAGGAAACTTTCTAAGAAACTATTTATGATAGAATTTGACATCAAGCTTCTACAAATCTCTAATTGAATTGACTGTGTTAACGTATGTACATGTTGAATGAATATTCACTTCCAAAGTTCGCTTAGATTATTAAGACATCAAATGAAAGCAAACCTCTCATCTTGGATTTAAAAATATAAAAGATAATATAAACATGAATGAATGTGTTTCTGTTGGCGAACATGAAACAAAGGAATTTCAAAAATTTACATTTTCCTTTTAAATGTTTTGCCTAACCCGATGAAATCAATCTTCTCAATATCTCTGGCTCCTATGCTAAAACGTTTCTTCATATGCTAATTTCAATATGCTGCATCAATACATGAATGAACACCTTGAATGCAATTGATTCGTCTTATAACATCGACCACCAGAAGGACTATGAAATCAGATAGGAAAGTGTAATTGATACATTCTTTTATGTCAACTACACGCAGACATTTGACATGAAGTGTTTGCACATTATCATATTGAAACTGTTTTGTCATCGGACAGTGTTCCCATCAAACTGTTTTAAAATATTGATTTGTAAATTAGTATATGAAGAAATTTATACAAAGCAAATTTTGCTTTTACGATTAAGTATTGTATTTGATTAAGATCTACATTTGAAGAAATAGTTGTAGATTGACTGAAAATAACGGTTTTAGTTTTGTATATCAATTGCAATTATTTCACCAATAGTTCCTTTTCATAACGTATCTGTCGTCTTATATGATGTCCTTAAGATTTCATTAAACAAATATGAATTGGAAAATGAAAATTCTCAGTTAGAATAGCTTCTATGTCATATTGTCTCCTAGTCTACCAAGAATGCATCATGGCAGAGTCACTCATTACCATAATTGGGTGTTTTTTCGTAAATTATGAAGTAGTAATTAAGTTTAGATAGTGTTAGTAAGTAAACACACTCATAACCATAATTGGTTGTTTTTTCGTAACTTATGAAGTAGTAATTAAGTTTAGATAATGTAAGTAAGTAAGTTAATACCACGGTTCAAATTAAAAGACAATGTTTTCAAACTAAATGATGCAGTTAAAGATCGAATTTGTCATGAAAAGTTCAGACATGCGATTCCCCATTCTAACGCAAAGTGAATTAAGGTTTTCACACAAAAACGGACGCAAATGGACAAATGTGAATCTTTAAAATTTGTTCTCTGAAATGGATGATTGGTTTGTGAAATGAGATATTTGAAAATTTTACATTTAGAATGAACGTAAAATGAAAACTAAAAATATCAAACCTTAAAAAATAAGCCTTATTATGCCTCCTGACACATGAACGGTTTTTCCTAGTTTCAACCATACACTGATATCAGGGCAAATTTCAGTTTCAGATTTGAAGGCCAAGGTCGGATATACATGTATAGTGTAGAGCATGGGGACATTCAGCTGTAAGTCACCGAGGATGTGCTGTGATGCGTTTTTCTTGAGATCAGCTACGTCGATTCAACAACAAACATTCCGAAAGCTGCTTTCGATGCCCACGTGTCAATAGATGTCTATTAGCGTCTCCATTAAGACGTATATCTTGGTTCTCTGGAGACTTGGTTCGTATACAAGTAGACAACCTGTCACTCAAGCATAGATTAGTTTGATTTAGATACTCAGCAGTACCCGTCTTGATTCTCATATGATAAGGGAGAACAATTTTCTTAATGTAAAGGGATATCACAGACAATATCTTTCAATAACTTCAATACCTTATAAAAGCCATTTAGATAGTGAAAAACTGTTACATTGTTTGAGATCACATTATCTTCAATAGTACAAATTCTTGTACTTTAAAGGGCCAGTCCAATGCGAATCAGGCAAGACTGCCAGCAATGACCATACGTTCTAACCATCTCATCCTTTTACTGATTACATAAGCCCGTTTTGCAGCAGCAAATTACAAACTATTAAACCTGTATAACACATAAAGGTGGTTTCGATTTGAAAAATGCGATTAAACATTTCTTATACAAAAATAGCATATTTCATTTCAATTCTGCCTCGATCGTAGCTTTACACATAAAAGGTAAATTTTCCGTGTAGGAAATCTACAATCTCCTTCAGTTGAGATAGACTCAATTGACAAATCATATTGAGCGTTTTCTATGAGATAGTTCCGTCAACAAGAAGGACTCGATCTGTCTTTAGAAATGAAATTTAGACTACTTAAAACTTGATCTGATCATAACAAGTTGGATTAGATTGACACTGTGATTGCAAAAGCTTTAAGTGTCTGTCAATCATTTTAACAGAAAAACAGTTGAAGAAACTGTTAACCAATTCTTATTTGTGTATAACTCATAAGCTCTTTGGTTCTTGATGTTGATATACTTGTTTAATGGTTTAGTATGTAACATCCTGTCAGGTTTTCTGTACATAATCTGATAAGAAATCTTAGTCTCATTCAGGAAGATTGAATAGTGTTGTTTTAGTAAGAAATTCCACGTTTTTAACTACTTTATATTGAACAAAATCATTGCAATGACACGTTTTTAATTATTTCAAATTAAATTCGAAAATAATTTGTTAATTAAAGTTGTCTTTTTTAAAAGCTTTTTTAAATGGTCTAATAGCTTTCATGCGAAATTACTCTGAATATATTGCCATCATTCAAGTAAGAGGTAGCAGTAATAAAAGTAGTAGCAGAAGTTGTATACCTTGAACACTGTCCTATTGTCATCTTGGCACAAGTTCTTTGCAATACTTTGTATTTTGAAAAGCTGTTAGGACTTAAGTAATTGTTTACTATTTTAAATGTTGCGTCGATTTTGTGTATTTCGAAGAAACAGATTATGTGATTATGGCAGACTCGAAATGTGGCGATTATTTCAATGTAAGAAGGTATTTCATTCATATGATATTTACCGGTAAGTGTTTCATAGATATAAATGTCTGCTTCAGAAACTTCGGTTTTCTTTGATCAGCAAATCCTCAGACATAAGTAAATACGAGACTGAAGCATTGTCTTCTAATAATCATAAGCCGATATGTGACTGTTTGTCATTGTAAGTAGTTTACTGTCTGCTTTGGAGCTATTCCCTATATATTGGCGCCTAATTCAGTTACAGCAAGACAATATTTCACGTCTTGAAGAAATTTGCATTTATATTTAGATGAGAGCTACTTTTTAGATACTAAACCATGCAAGATACGGTTGTTGGCATCTGACATGGAATATCGCATTAAAATGCCAGTGCTTTAAATAATAAAAAGAGAAGACCTTGTTTATATCACCTATGAAAACATAGATATTACATAGACATTTTTTGTTAAATCATCAATTTCAAATCTCCTTAACTAAGTGAGAAAGCAGAAAGAAATTGAACACTTTTAAAACGTTCTGGAGCAATGAGCGTCAACGAATTCATGTCAAATAAAGTGCATTTTATCAACAGTATTGTTGTTTTACCTGTAATCCATACTTTATCAATTTTTAACCTGAACTCAGTTTGAAATTGCACAAAAATTTCAAAGGCACAAAATCTAAAGTTTCTTTTCCTAAAAAATATAAATGTGCATTATTATTCACTAGAAATATGCCTGTCAAATACTTTCAAAACTGACATTGAAAACTTGGTAGCGCTTCTTTAGGACACTTGTTTCGAAAAAGTAATATAAAAAAGATGTTCTTCGTAATATCTGTTCTTAATTCCCAACTTCAATTGACACACAATCAATATGTATTCAGTTGATTAAATGTTTTGAAATTAGAAAAGATTAATTTTCCGAAAGATTTCTTTTGGAAATTTTGCATAACATCATGGAGGCCCAATTTAAACTGAATAGAAAATAAAAAAATTTAATTTAAAATTATGTAGGAACGGGAATCATCCACGCCTTTCAAGAAACATTCCGTTAACATTAATAAGAGAATTCTTTGTAAATGGTATAATAACTTTTCAAAAACCTATTTCCTTCATTGCTAAAATATCATTTATGTAACATTATCCATGTTGAATAAAAACATCTAAATTTCAAGGCTGCAATCATTCACATTTAATGATTTATGTTGTTCTTTTTCTCCGAGGCAAGTTGATTTGGATATTTGAATTATCTGCAAGCAACCTTGATGGTTGTGGCTGGTTGTGAAATATCAGTTTAATTGGAAATGTGATTGCAGCAACATGTATGAACGACAGAAACTCAACTCGAAAATAGGTTGTTCATTTTGGGAAACATTACTTAAGAAGATGCAGAAATGACATTGGAGATAATTCAAAACTGTTTTGAAAGGATTCAAATCATATTTCAAATGGTATCTTTTAGTTATTGAATGCAGATATTTTAACATTGTTTACCAAAATGTCGTATTTCAAAAGAAAATGCTTCTTGACTTGGCTGATTAATACCTTTAAGTATTTATCGTTTTAGCAAGAGATTACTTTAAATGTTGAAGTCTTTCCTGCTTTTTCATGTGTGGTTTTGAATTGTCTGAATTGTAGTTGAAGATATGTCTGTGAAAATGGACAATTTTCTTATAGTTCTGATTAAGAATTGAATGACCTATGTTCACGTAATTGATGTACTGCTGATTTGACATGCATATCATCTATCACTGACTTAAATAGACGTAGTCAGAAAGTTGTTTAGCTTCACTAGCTTTAAGTATGCCATAAAGCAATATCAAATAGCTCAATTGGAATCCAATGATTGGTTAAACATTTTATGAATTCATGCTTGTGTTAAGTTGCTTCGTATGTCTTGCAAGGTTTTTTGAATTTTCCTTTGGCAAATATATACGTGTTTTTCAAAACAGGTTGTAGATATATCAGTTTGTTACGGGCTTTCTGATCAATGCACAAAACATTTAAAATCATAACCTTATCTATAACAAAAGGCACAAGAACACAGTATACTTCTTACTCTCACCCTGCATTCGGAATCTTTAATAGAAAACGTAGGTGGAAAACATTGTATTTTAACAAATTTGCTGTTATTAGCAGCGTCATATCTTTTTTTATAACTCGATTTAATTTATATTAACATTTTATCTTTAATAAACCCTAAAGTTGAAATACTGTAAGTACTACTTCATGTAGAGCAATGGTATGTTAAAGTTTTTAAGCTGTGTGACTGCTGTGACAGCCAAAATTCTACAGATGTTCAAGGGACGAAGCATAAAAGTGCTATGAACTTCAAATCCTGTTTTTGCCGTACCAATACAAGAGGTTCGGAACTGTTGAATATGTAAATGTAGGTGAAAATGGGTAGTCCAGCTAAGGCCATTTGCCCTTTTATGTTTGCTGCATACAATGAACCTGTAAACTGTAACCTTTTCCTTTTGATACAATCAAATTCTCCCTTGCCTTATGTAATCATGTCATCTGCCCTTCTATATAGAGACTTTTAAGATTAAAAACATTGGAATATGTAAATATCGATATCTACTTTTTTTGACATTGAAAATGTTATTGACGTCAAAACATGTCACTATTTGACATGTTACTGCATTTAGCATATACAGTATTTGACAAATCCCATATGCTCAGGAACCTTGTAGATTGTCACCAAGTTCATTGTTAAGTAAATTACTTGGAATCATAGATCTTCAATTGGACAGGTGATTGAAGTTAATTGGTAATTTTTTTTAACTCGCTTTTGCCAGCCGAGCAAACAAACTGAAGGTCAGTCTTATGTGTACATATATGTTGACTTTGACTTCAGATCCATTTTTATAAATGTTCAATGACATTTCTATAAACCCTGTCAACCTAAAAGGTATGTCTGGTTACTTTTTCTATAAATATTCAAGCTCTATTCTAATAAATCAAGTTTTTGAATGTTGTATTTGTTTAAAAGCATAGTATTTATGAGCATGTAATCAGATATAACGATTAACAAATGATATGGATTTACAACATATTTATTGAACTTTGATGAGAAGATTAGGAGGTAAACATACTGCGTCATATAACAAAATTATTAAACGCTCTTTTTTAATTCAAAATCAAACGGGTAGAAAATGGACTCTTTAGTATTTGATGAAGTATTAGTCGAAGTAGACCAAAGTAAACGTACATATAGACTCACAGTAGCCAAATATTAAGGAGTATTTTGCACATTATTGGTAGAATATGTTATTCTTCAAATTTATCACCCAATATACCTATTCAAACATTTGAGTTGGTCAAAGGAACGGTTACATTTATGTCCTTTTTTGTTAGACTGTTAGACATGAATCCTTATATTTTATATTGCATACATAAACATGTACATGAATTCCAAAATTGTTCTGAAACAACAAGTTTACCAACAGTTCAATTTGTTTAAAGTCCAACTTTCATTTGCCAATTACAATGACATCTTCTAAAAGTCGCTTCAAAGTAACGTAACGTGTGAAATATTTTCATTAGAGGCAGACTGTTATTCTTTTGATGTTTTAGATGTCATCTGTTTGGACGAAGCTTGTTATAATCCAATATTATAGTTGGAAAAACTTGCAAAGAACAGAAGCTGCATATAGTCTTTTTCCCTTGTTTAATTGTACTGTCTTCAACAATTTTTTGATGTCGTGTTAAATAAAAATATCTCATAATAATATATCATAACACATACAGCAGTCGAGGCAATATTATCATGATGGATAGTGAGAGTTTTTAAGCAAAACATCATGAATATGCTTGTGTTATCTTTACGTCTCTTGAACAGGCAACACCATGCTGAAATGAAAGTTGGATTAGCTTCATATGAATTATGATGGATGGTCGTCAGATGAAAAACTGTATCCTTCAAGACATCCTATGCTGATGTCACTCTGCTGTGAGTCTCTTATCGATAATGATCGTTTGAGTTATGAATGGAAGATGATAACAATGATAATCAAGTTCGAATACATAAAAGATGATTGATTATTAATACCGAAGTGCCAGTATAGATATTCACCTGATAGATTATGTGATATATATGTATGTATATGAATGGAGTAATACTTATCTTTTTGGTTTGATATACTTAGTCTGTTATTTGCTGTTGTTTCCAGCGTTGGTATCTTCGCAATGTGCGTTTTTTCTTTCTTGCAGGTCGTCTAACTGGTATTGTACCTATGTAAAGTGCAGGGGGTAGTCTAACCATACACTTAAGGTACAATACCTGTCCTCCCCACTGAACCCGATTAAGAACCAGGCAGTGAGGGTTTTGAGGTTTGCTACTGGGAAAATTACCAGTTATAATTTAGTAGGTGCCGGGGGTAGCCACACCGTGCACTTTTAATGAAGAGTTTTAACCATTTTGCCCTGTGCCAAGTCCTACCAGTTATCCCAAATATGGGAGTGGTAAATATTATTTTAGGTATTAGGTGGAAATCTCCCGTCGGGAGCCTACGCGCCTGTTTGTATAGGCTTGCGCGAGTGGTCCCGAGGTAATGTATATCGTGAACCTATCTCACCAACCAGCTCTGGTCGTGGGTCGCCATGACCAACACTTACCAGAAGAAGGAGGTTTAAGAGATAAGTCTCGCTTCCGTAGGGTCCTTCTGGGAGTTTTTACCCGTGGGGTGGTTGTTAGGGTTTAGTGACCCTTAAATTAGGTAGGGGATGAGGGGTAGGTAATGGTTAGGAGTTTGGGTGTAAGGCTAGGTGGTTATTAATTATAATGTTTTATACAATTTGGTTTGTAGTAGGAATACTGAAAGGTACTGGTAATTTTTAGCATTGGCTAACAGTTCTTGTGGGTTGTTAGCGCTTACATTTTCAAGGAGTTGTCCCCTGTGTTTTTGGTATTTATCACATTGAAACAGAATGTGATGTATGGTGTCTTCGACATTACATTGATTGCATAGATTATTTGGTGCTTTCCCTATTTTGTGGAGGTAAACCCCATTGCGAACATTGTTAAGCCTAAGTCTAGTTATGGCTACATCAACCCTTCTAAAGTTGTGGAAGTTTTTAACCTTTGTAACTTTTGTAGGTTGTACTTGATAGTACTGGGTATGTCCCCAGTTGCCTTTAAAGTTTGTGTTGTATTCATCCGTTCTAATTGATTTAACAATGCTCTTAATTTCTTTTTTAGTAAATGGTATGTTGACATTATTGCTGTGGGTTAGACCTGCTTTTGCTGCTCGGTCGGCTCTTTCATTGCCTGTTAGGCCTATGTGGGAAGGCACCCATATAAATCTAACATGGTTGTTATCCTGAGTTAGATAATTATACCCCTGGTAAATTTGGTGTAGAAGTTCATGACTATTTTTTTCCGTTTTGTTTTGTATAGCTTGCAG
Organism: Steromphala cineraria; assembly: GCA_916613615.1. NCBI lineage: Eukaryota > Metazoa > Mollusca > Gastropoda > Trochida > Trochidae > Steromphala > Steromphala cineraria. The sequence continues at coordinate 26,676,719 of OU744732.1, forward strand.
TGAGCTGAGTGAATCTGTAAATATAGCTATATTTTTGTGTTTGTAGCCTTTACTGATAATGAGTGCTTGTCGAATAGCTACAAGTTCAGCTGTGAAGATAGAGGTTTTGTCTGGTAGTTTAAGGGATATATCTTCATCACCTGTGTGAGTGAAGGCTATCCCAGAGCCTATTCTTCCTTTTTCATCTTTAGAACCGTCAGTAAAGATTTGAATGTAATCAGTTTGATTGTAGTTTTGTTCTATATAGACTTGAGTGTTACTGAGGTCACTAGGTTTTGGATTATTTTTGTCTATGAGGTCTTTCAATTTGATATCGACTTGGATATCGGGGACGTCTGGAGGTTTTAGGATATGCTTGGTATATGGGTCAGAAATAACGTCTATTGTATCAAGGTCATATTTGTCTATGTGTTTTTTCATGGTAACACCAAATGGTGTTGGTATTTTTTTTACTCTTTTAGTCATTATTTGCTTTTTTCGTGTGATAATATTTTGTAAACATGGCTTATGCTTTGATCTAACAATATAGTTGGTAATATTATCTTCCCATTCTTTTTCTAGCGGGAGTTCGCCTAGTTCATGTCTGACTAGTTCCATTGATGTGCCACTTAGGCATCCTGATATATATCTGTAAGCTTGATTTTGTATGGTTTTTAGCTTTTGTATGTTGGTTTGACTAGTGTCACACCAAGCTTCTGCTCCATAGTGCAGTTTGGATTTAATCAGAGATTTATATAGCAAGACTAACATTTCCTTGCTGCTGCCCCACCTGGTGTGAGAAAGCATTTGTAATATATTGAGATCTTTTTTGCATCTTTGTGACAGTTCAACAATATGTTGATTCCATGTTAGATATTCATCAAAGATTATGCCTAAGAATTTGACATATTTAACTTGGTTTAATGGTTCTTCATTAATGTATAATTTCAGTGGTCTGCAATCGGCTCTGGGTGTTGGCCGAAAGAGAATTGATACAGTTTTGCTTGTGGATAATTTAAATCCCCAGTTTTGGGTCCATTCATTTACTTTGATTAAGGCTTTTTGTAATATTTCTGCAGCTACATGTTGATGTTTGTGACTGACCCAAAGGGCCCCATCATCAGCGAATTGTGAGGTGTTCACTTGTTTCGGTAGTTTGTGAAATAGATCATCTATCATGATATTGAACAATGTTGGTGATATGATACTACCTTGTGGGGTTCCATTTTCTAAATTGTAGTTGTCTGATATTTGATCATCTGTTTTAAGACGAAAAGTTCTGTCTGACATAAAGTCGTTTATAAAGTTTAGCATTTCCCCTTGTATGCCCTTTTTCTTAACTTTTTGTATCAAGCCTGTTTTCCAGACCATGTCAAATGCTTTACTAAAGTCTAGAAAGACTGCTGTAGTAAATTTATTATTTTGTTGAGCTTGTCTGATAGAGTGTTGTAATCTAACAATATGATCAGTGGTGCTATAGGATTTTCTATATCCTGATTGATTCTGTGTTATCAATTCGTTAGTTTCTAGATAGTGTTGTAATCTTTTCGTTGCCATAGCTTCGAGTGTTTTACATAGATTAGATGTTAAGGAGACTGGTCTATATGAATCGGATTTGGTAGGGTCTTTTCCCTGTTTGTGTAATGGTATTATAAGACTTTCTTTCCAGTATGTTGGTAATTTGCCGTCTTTCCATAATTTATTGTAGAAATCTAATAACACTTGTTTGCATTTATAGGGAAGACGTTTAAGCATTGTGTAACTGGTTTGATCAATACCAGAGGCTGTTCCTTTTTTATTATTTACAACATTGTTAAGTTCTGATATTGTGAATGGCTTGTTGTACCATAAGTCTGACTTGTTTTTGTCCTTCGGACAAGGTTGTGTATTTTTTACTTTTTCTTGAAAAGCAGTTTTGTAGTTATTGGTTGAGCTTGCTTGTGAGAATTGTTTGCATAAATTGTCTATTTTTTCCAGTTTGTTTTTGCTGTTGTTGATACTTGGAATATGGGATTTAGTGCTTTTGCCTCTAAAGACATTAATCTTTTTCCAGACTTGCCTTGAGTTAGATTTGATATCTAATGTGCTACACATCTTTTTCCATGATTGGATTTTTGCCTTACTTATTAAAGTTTTAACCTTATTTCTAGCTGCTGCCGCTTGTTGTATTAACTTTTTATCCTTTTTAGCTTTTTTCCTGAGCAGTTTTCTTTCTTTTCTTGCTTGCATAATTTCTTCATTCCACCATGGTACAGGTATATGTTTGTGAGTTCTTTTGGTTGGAATGGCTAGGTTAGCAGCATTTATAATCACCTCGGTGATATTTTTGTTGTATATGTTAACATCTTCGTCTTTTACATCATTGTTTAGGTTTTGCTCACAAATATTTTGAAATATTCCCCAATTTGCTTTGTTAAAATTCCAGCTGTTATGGGTATTGTTTTTTTGTGCCTGTTGTGTATTGTTATTCTTTAATGTGGTGAATAGTGGGAAGTGATCACTTCCCCAACTGTCGTCATGAACATATAAACTAGCATCATTAACTAGGTCTGGTGTAATAATGCTAAGATCTATTGTGGTGTATATTCCTTGTGTTAGCCTGTGAAAAGTAGGTTCGCCATTGTTGAGAATAATAAGTTTGTTATCCTCTAACCATTTTTGTATGACTGTACCTCTTGTATCCGTTCTATCGTCTGCCTCCCAGAGGCTATGGTGTGCATTAAAATCGCCACCCAAATAGGCTGAGTTGGCGAGATAGGGTAGTAATTTGTTGAGTATTTCAACTGTAATTTTTGTGCTGTGGGGTAAATAGACATTGATAACATTTGTTGGTTTATTACCATTTATGTTAACTGTTACGCCATTGATTTCTATGCCTTCGATGTTTATATCTAGGGGTTTGTAATCAATGCCATGTTTTATGGCAATTATGAGTCCACCTTGTGGACTTTTTTTTATTTCCGTAAAACGATCTTTTCTTAGTGTGTTATAACCGGAGATTTTATAATCCCTTCTTTTTGATAATTTTGTTTCCTGTAGAATGATAACACTTGGTTGTATTGATTTATTTTGTATCAATACTTTGAGTTCAGCACCATTGGTGCCTAGGCCATTTACGTTTTGTTGGAGTACAGTAAAGTCCGCCATTTTATAAGGAGGGATTTATGTTCAGGAAAGCTTAGGTTTAGTAGTAGCAGCTTCTATCTTGGTGGTGAGAAGTTGTATTGGGTGGGTTGTTTTGGTGGATCCTGTCAAAGAATTGTTCCCAGCTAATGCTGCATAGCCCCAATTTAGCTGCATTGGAGTATAGTCTCTTGACATTCCTATGATGTTCCCTGTCAGAGTGTGTTGGTGTTGAGTTTATGAAAGCTTGTGCTATAAATAGTATTATCCTATCAACGACACTGTTTTTGTTTTTTGGTTTGGGTTTGTCGTTGGTGTTTCTACGGTTGATTGTTTCCCTCAGATCTTTTTGTCTTTGGTGCTGTGTTTTTTAGTGACATTGTTTTTATTCGTGTGAGAGTAGTTGAGCTTTCTCAACATTGGCGGTCTGTATTTATCACTATTTTGAGCTTTGCTGTGTTCTTTTGTTCTCTCATCTGTGTTTTGTGGTTTTGATTGTGATTTTCTTGCGGACCTGATATCTTCAAAAAGTCTGTGTTCAACACTTTCTAACATCTTCTCCATCTTTTTGTGTTTTTACCTTATACAAAGAAATGAATAATCCAAATGTACATAGAAATCCAATGTAAAGGCCTTTCTCAATGTGTGTTACAACGCTATCCATTCCTAAACTAAGCACTGTGGGTAAGTTAATCTGACAGCTTGGCATGTTAGAGAATTAGAGACTGACATTGAGTCATTCATGTCAGCAAGCAATTCCAATCAGTCATGAATGGGCACCAATTTGACAACTGTCACTAATGTATGGTTAAAACAACACTGAGTTGGGGGAAGAAAAGTCTTGTTTGTTTTTAAACAGGCTGTAAAATGGTTTGTTTACTTATCATGTAACAAGCTTGATTAAATCAAATATAAACACATTTAAAAAACTTTATTGATGTATGTGTTTGCTGAAATGTTTATGTGCATGAAAGGTTTACCAAAATGTGTAACATTCAATAACTCTTAACTGAGAACTCATAAAACAGAGAGAACAAAAATTATTATTGAACATAAAACACCTAGCACAAAATTAGCATATTGATGAATAAAATTTATTGAAAGGATCTTAGATTTAAATTCCAGGAAGAAATCATGTCCTTTCCTGAAATGAAAACATTGATAGAGAGGAAGATGGAAATGAGATTCATGTCTGAGAGTTTGGAGTCATTATTGGTTAAAGTTTATTTTCTTGTAAATAATAAATAGTATTTATTTACAAACAACATTCAAGTTGTATTGTCATAATGTAATATGGTAGTGTCAAAATTTTATTTTATATTTTCTAAGTCATCAGTCAAAACCAAAAGAAATTCTCTGTTGGGACAGCCATTTCTTGGAGTTTTGAGTCATTATTGGGTAAAGTTTATTTTTATGTAAGTATGAAATAGTTTTTAATTACATAAAACAATCAAGTTGTATTGTCGTTATATATTATTTTAGTGTCAAAATTGTATTTTATATTTTAAATGAGTTAACATTCAAAACCAATAGAATTTCCAAGTTGGAACGGCCATGTCTGAGAGTTTTGACTCATTATTGGGTAAAGTTTATTTTTCTGTAAGTATGAAATAGTATTCAATTACATAAAACAATCAAATTGTATTGTCGTAAATTCATATCTTAGTGTCAAAATTTTATTTCATTTCTTTAAAGGGGCAGTAGCACGTTTTTTGATAATTTTATATTAAAAAAATTTCACTGATTATTGTAAGTTAATGTTAAATGTATCATTTTGACAGTGTCAGAAATTTCATAACACAAGCCAATTATCCATAGTCAGAGGACAAAGTATTAAGATTCACGTTAACTTCATTGGCGGCCATTTTTTTGTGAACACCTTTAATTCATTTTGTGTAAGAAAAGGGAATCACATGGCTAAACTTTACGTTATATATTTGAATTATTACTGCTCTGTTTAGTTTAAATACATTGTCTTTGTATTGGAACCCTTAATTTTCATTTTCCCGACATCACCTTATATTCCCCTAAAAACGTGCTACTGCCCCTTTAATGAGTTATCAGTCAAAACCTATAGAAATTTCAAGTTGGGACGGCCATGTCTGTTACTTTGGAGTCCTATACGTTTAATTTTTATTTTTCTGAATTTATAAAATAGAATAAACTTTCATAATACGATCAAGTTATAGTGTCGTAATATCATATCTTAGTGTGAAAATTTTAGTGTATATTTTTAATGAGTTAGCAGTCAAAACCGATAGAAATTCCAAGTTGGGACGCCCGTGTCTGAGAGTTTGGAGTCATTATTGGGTAAAGTTTATTTTTCTGTAAGTATGAAATAGTATTTAATTACATAAAACAATCAAGTTGTATTGTCGTAATATAATATCTTAGTGTCAAAATTTTATTTTATATTTTTAATGAGTTAGCAGTCAAAACCGATAGAAATTCCAAGTTGGGACGCCCGTGTCTGAGAGTTTGGAGTCATTATTGGGTAAAGTTTATTTTTCTGTAAGTATGAAATAGTATTTAATTACATAAAACAATCAAGTTGTATTGTCGTAATATCATATCTTAGTGTCAAAATTTTATTTTATATTTTTAATGAGTTAGCAGTCAAAACCAACAGAAATTCCAAGTTGGGACGGCCATGTCTGAGAGTTCGGAGTCATTTACGGTTATTGTTTATTTTTCTGAATGTATAAAATGATATAAACATACATAACACGATGAAGTTATTGTGAAGGAATATCAAATCATAGAGACAGAATTTTATTTTATATTTTTAATGAGTAAGCAGTCAAAACCGATAGAAATTCCAAGTTGGGACGGCCATGTCTGAGAGTTTGGAGTCATTATTGGGTAAAGTTTATTTTTCTGTAAGTATGAAATAGTATTTTATTACATAAAACAATCAAGTTGTATTGTCGTAATATCATATCTTAGTGTGAAAATTTGATTTTATATTTTTAATGAGTTAGCAGTCAAAACCAACAGAAATTCCAAGTTGGGACGGCCATGTCTGAGAGTTCGGAGTCATTTACGGTTAATGTTTATTTTTCTGAATGTATAAAATGATATAAATTTACATAATACAATCAAGTTATTGTGTAGGAATATCAAATCATAGTGACAGAATTTTATTTTATATTTTTAGTGAGTAAGCCGTTAAAACTGATAGAAATTCCAAGTTGGGACGGCAATGTCTGAGAGTTACGAGTCATTTACAGTTAATGTTTATTTTTCTGAATGTATAAAATAGTATAAACTTACATTAAACAATCAAGTTATAGTGTAGGAATATCATATCTTAGTGTCAAAGTTTTATTTTATATTTTGAATGAGTAAGCAGTCAAAACCCATAGAAATTCCAAGTTTGGACGGCCATGTCTGAGAGTTCGGAATCATTTATAGTTGAGAGTTTGGAGTCATTATAGGCTAAAGTTTATTTATAGATATAGAATGTATAAAATAGTATCAATCATTATGTAAGTATATACTATTTTATACATTCAGAAAAATAAACATTAACCATAAAGGACTCCAAACTCTCAGACATGTCCGTCCCAACTTGGAATTTCTATCGGTTTTGACTGCTAACTCATTAAAATTATAAAATAAAATGTTGACACTAAGATATGATATTCCTTCACTATAACTTGATTGTTTTATGTAATTAAATACTATTTCATACTTACAGAAAAATAAACTTTACCCAATAATGACTCAAAACTCTCAGACATGGCGGTCCCAACTTGGAATTTCTGACGGTTTTGACTGCTAACTCATTAAAAATATAAAATAAAATTTTGACACTAAGATATGATATTACGACAATACAACTTGATTGTTTTATGCAATTAAATACTTTTTCATCCATACAGAAAAATAAACTTTACCCAATAATGACACAAAACTCTCAGACATGGCCGTCCCAACTTGGAATTTCTATCGGTTTTGACTGCTAACTCATTAAAAATATACGCTAAAATTTTCACACTAAGATATGATATTCCTACACTATAACTTGATTGTATTATGTAAGTTTATACTATTTTATACATTCAGAAAAATAAACATTAACCGTAAATGACTCAAAACTAATAGACATGGCCGTCCAAACTTGGAATTTCTATCGGTTTTCACTGCTAACTCATTAAAAATATAAACTAAAATTTGGACACTGAAATATTATATTACGACAAAATAACTTGATTGTTTTATGTAATTAAATACTATTTCATACTTACAGAAAAATAAACTTTACCCAATAATGACTCAAAACTCTCAGACATGGCCGTCCCAACTTGGAATTTCTGACGGTTTTGACTGCTAATTCATTAAGAATATAAAATAAAATTTTGACACTAAGATATGATATTACGACAATACAACTTGATTGTTTTATGTAAGTTTATACTATTTTATACATTCAGAAAAATAAACATTAACCGTAAATGACTCCAAACTAATAGACATGGCCGTCCCAACTTGGAATTTCTATCGGTTTTCACTGCTTATTCATTTAAAATATAAAATAAAATTTTCACACTAAGATATGATGTTCCTACACTATAACTTGATTGCATTATGTAAGTTTATACTATTTTATAAATTTAGAAAAATAGAAATTAACCGTAAATGACTCCGAACTCTCAGACATGGCCGTCCCAACTTGGAATTTCTGAAGGTTTTGACTGCTAACTCATTAAAAATATAAAATAAAATTTTGACACTAAAATATGATATTACGACAATATAACTTGATTGTTTTATGTAATTAAATACTATTTCATACTTACAGAAAAATAAACTTTACCCAATAATAAGTCAAAACTCTCAGACATTGCCGTCCCAATTTCGAATTTTTACCAGTTTTAACTGCTAATTCATTAAAAATATAAAATAAAATTCTGTCACTAAGATATGATATTCCTACACAATAACTTGATTGTATTATGTAAGTTTATATTATTTTTTACATTCAGAAAAATAAACATTAACCGTAAATGACTCCGAACTCTCAGACATGGCCGTCCCAACTTGGAATTTCTGACGGTTTTGACTGCTAACTCATTAAAAATATAAAATCAAATTTTGACACTAAAATATTATATTACGACAAAATAACTTGATTCTTTTATGTAATAAAATACTATTTCATACTTACAGAAAAATAAACTTTACCCAATAATGACTCAAAACTCTCAGACATGGCCGTCCCAACTTGGAATTTCTGACGGTTTTGAGTGCTCACTCATTAAGAATATAAAATAAAATTTTGACACTAAAATATTATTTTACGACAAAATAACTTGATTGTATTTTGTAAGTTTATACTATTTTATACATTCAGTAAAATAAACATTAACCGTAAATGACTCCTAACTCTCAGACATGGCCGTCCCAACTTGGAATTTCTGACGGTTTTGACTGCTAACTCATTAAAAATATAAAATCAAATTTTGACACTAAAATATTATATTACCACAATACAACTTGATTGTTTTATGTAATTAAATACTATTTTATACTTACAGAAAAATACACTTTACCCAATAATGACTCAAAACTCTCAGACATGGGCGTCCCAACTTGGAATTTCTATCGGTTTTGACTGCTAACTCATTAAAAATATAAAATAAAATTTTCACACTAAGATATGATATTCCTACACTATAACTTGAATGTATTATGAAACTTTATTCTATTTTATAAATTTAGAAAAATAAAAATTAACCGTATAGGACTCCAAAGTAAAAGACATGGCCGTCCCAACTTGGAATTTCTGACGGTTTTGACTGCTAACTCATTAAAAATATAAAATAAAATTTTGACACTAAAATATTATATTACCACAATACAACTTGATTGTTTTATGTAATTAAATACTATTTTATACTTACAGAAAAATAAACTTTACCCAATAATGACTCAAAACTCTCAGACATGGGCGTCCCAACTTGGAATTTCTATCGGTTTTGACTGCTAACTCATTAAAAATATAAAATAAAATTTTCACACTAAGATATGATATTCCTACACTATAACTTGATTGTATTATGAAAGTTTATTCTATTTTATAAATTTAGAAAAATAAAAATTAACCGTATAGGACTCCAAAGTAAAAGACATGGCCGTCCCAACTTGGAATTTCTATAGGTTTTGACTGATAACTCATTAAAGAAATGAAATAAATTTTGACACTAAGATATGAATTTACGACAATACAATTTGATTGTTTTATGTAATTGAATACTATTTCATACTTACAGAAAAATAAACTTTACCCAATAATGAGTCAAAACTCTCAGACATGGCCGTTCCAACTTGGAAATTCTATTGGTTTTGAATGTTAACTCATTTAAAATATAAAATACAATTTTGACACAAAAATAATATATAACGACAATACAACTTGATTGTTTTATGTAATTAAATACTATTTCATACTTACATAAAAATAAACTTTACCCAATAATGAGTCAAAACTCCAAGAAATGGCTGTCCCAACAGAGAATTTCTGTTGGGTTTGACTGATGACTTAGAAAATATAAAATAAAATTTTGACACTACCATATTACATTATGACAATACAACTTGAATGTTGTTTGTAAATAAATACTATTTATTATTTACAAGAAAATAAACTTTAACCAATAATGACTCCAAACTCTCAGACATGAATCTCTAGCTCATTTGCATCTTCCTCTTTATCAATGTTTTCATTTCAGGAAAGGACATGATTTCTTCCTGGAATTAAAATCTAAGATCCTTTCAATAAATTTTATTCATCAATATGCCAATTTTGTGCAAGGTGTTTTATGTTCAATAATAATTTTTGTTCTCTCTGTTTTATGAGTTCTCAGTTAAGAGTTAATGAATGTTACACATTTTGGTAAACCTTTCATGCACATAAACATTTCAGCAAACACATACATCAATAAAGTTTTTTAAATGTGTTTATATTTGATTTAATCAAGCTTGTTACATGATAAGTAAACAAACCATTTTACAGCCTGTTTAAAAACAAACAAGACTTTTCTTCCCCCAACTCAGTGTTGTTTTAACCATACATTAGTGACAGTTGTCAAATTGGTGCCCATTCATGACTGATTGGAATTGCTTGCTGACATGAATGACTCAATGTCAGTCTCTAATTCTCTAACATGCCAAGCTGTCAGATTAACTTACCCACAGTGCTTAGTTTAGGAATGGATAGCGTTGTAACACATATTGCGAAAGGCCTTTACATTGGATTTCTATGTACATTTGGATTATTCATTTCTTTGTATAAGGTAAGCTGGTTTCACATTTGAAGGTGATATTATCTATAGTAAATAAATAAAGAGGGTCTATTTGTTGATTTTCTTAATACATGTATTTCATAGTATATCAAATACAGATAAGTTTATTCACATGTATGTTCATTTTCAAATAAAGGTAGCTTGGTTTGTGCTGTTATGTTGTTTACGTTGTTTCTTATTTTGTTTACTTTGACTGAAAAAGAACAGAAAATGATGAATACTAAATCATCGATGTGTTATGAAGCGTAATTTCAAATAAAAATGTGTTTTTACATACTTGTTGTGTTCACTCGCTTGTAGAAGGTGGGAGTTGAATCCAAGCCCGTAAGTCGAGTAAATGAACATCAAATTACATTTTTCTTGTGCGTGTCAAACGAATATACCGTAAGTATTAATAAATATCATTTTTAACACAATTCATGTTTAAATAAGATAATTACATGCATGTTTTAATATTCCCCGTCCCATCTTAAGATGGGACGTCCCAACTTAGGATTTCAAGTTGGGACGCGTCCCATCTTAAGATTGGGCGGATCCGCAGTTTGTTACATTTGTTACAAATGCAGTTTGTTACATTTGGAAAATAGCTTTTCAGTGAAAATGGCGCAAAAACTTTTCCAAAGCTTATGAATCATTTCAAACAGGTTATTGTGTTGTTACTATTGTCTCCAAAGAACACTTAAAAACTTGAGCATGTTCGAAAAATTGAAATATGCATTGATTTATTAGCTGTTGATAATTATTGAGTTTCTGTATAAAGAGCACTTTTCGTACCTAATGAGTATCATTATTAATATTGTTCCTAATTATTTATGGATTTACTTCCCTAATTACACAAAGTTGCTTTCAGATTTCCGAAATTTAGTTAAGGCTTCAATTTGAAATTGGTTACTGACTGCAGGTTAATTGAAACTTTTTTCATTCGAAAACAAATTCGACAGAGGTATCAGAAGTTATCATACATATAAATGGAGCAATGGACTACATGGGGACAATATTTCTCTTCCTAATTTCGCAGCAGAAAAAAATATGATACATATAATCCTATAGTTAATATTACCGAACTCGTATCTAGTTGAAAGTAATGTATTAGTTTGTTCAATTAGACAATAAATAAATCGCGATTTCACAAAATCAATTAGCTGTTTTAGCTTTGTTGTTAGATTGAATTGTAACGTCTTCTTTACCATTGGTTGATGTCGCCGACGCTACTGTTTTAGCATTTTATATCCAGCATTACCGATCAGTCCATTTTGTTGCTTTTAATTAATCAGTAATATTAACGAGGATCTTATTAATAATATCTGTTCAGTAAAACCATTGTATTGTTATTGTATTTACCTCATTACCGATCTTCCTCTGTTATGTCAAGATTAACAATTGCAAATTAAAACTACTATTACACGTTTCTTTTCAGTAACCTTGTTGTTTGACAAAGACCATATAGACATATTATTGATGTATTAGATTTCTTCATTTAACACCTAAAGTAAATTACTTTGATCATTGATCCAAAAATGACATCCAGACTGATCAGTGTTAAATGAAAGAGTTATGGTCAAGATTTAGTTGCCATTTATGTTAAACTTCACCGCTTTGTAAAGTTCTATTTTGAGGTCAGACGTTTAAGAACGTAACTGCATATTAGATCTTTCCATAACTTATTTAACAAGGCAATGCAAAGACGGGTTATAATAGCTGAAAATACTTGATAGATACAGAGTATAACATTAATTCGCCATGCAAAAGGTATGAGGTTATACGTGTCCCCTCACACATGGAAATTGTCAGTTCGCATGGGTTGCTTCTCTCTCGTGACATTATATTGTACTCTTTCATTGTTTTACAACGTTTCACCTCAAAATCATATGTACGACTTCATTTTATGATACAATGGTTCGATTGCATCCAATTAGGTTTACACAAATAAGATTTCTAAGGAACACGAAACATCGACTACATGTTGGCAGCTATGGCAACGTAAAGTTCTTAAGGCTTGGTATTGATAAAGTCTATTGTCGGAGAAGACAAGTTCTATCGAAAATGTATATGTTCTTGTTGCACCCTCGTTACTTGTAGAATAAAGATATGCATTTATTGCCATATCATTAAGTATAAGTCGATTGAATTTTCGGAATGTAAAAATCTTTGATAGCTATCTTTAATCTTAACATTTGATTTACCTTGATGACGTGTCATTTTCCTCCTCAATCATTGTTATTTTGCAAACATAATGATAAGTATCAAGAAATGTTTTTTTGTGTAGATATTAACAGTTCATTCTATGTTGAAATTGACGTTTTTTAAGTATCCACTATGTTTACGGGCATACAATCTTCTACGTGTTAGACAATAATCAGATTTACCATACATAAGTGGAATGAAGTGGCATCTCTTTAGACACTTCAATCCTTAATGTATGATATACGCTTTGCGACACCAGTAATGGGATGATAGAGAACAACGTGTGGTGGAATCTTTTGATCTATAAAATCCCTGTCTAAGTAGTTAAGTGTGGGATGCGTCATGCCTAGTAAATGTCTCATACGCAGCGTGGGAATGTCATCGTGTCAGTTCACTCTATCTATTGCATGAAAATGACAAAATGTCACAATTTACCAGTAAACATGTCCAAATGACAAATGATACACACTTATATGGGTGCTTGTTTTGGAAATACTTTTACACTTTGATAATCATGTTGAACCTGTTCCACTCATATCTGCTAAAACTCTCTTTCTCTCTATTTTATACCTAGCAAATAATAAGTTGGTAACTAAGCTATAATTTGCAACACATGTGGGGATTAAAGTGAGTGAAGTGAAGCTTTAATTGCATTTCAATCATAAATACCATGAATGAGGATCTTCCATTGATACACAAAATCAGTGATAAGACAAACAACTGCTTCTCAGTTTTTATTTCATCAGAGTAATTGTAGTCACACTGTTACCATTACCATTTGAAAAAAATGGCTTCATGTCGTGAGCCAGGATCATAAACGAGGATAACCTGCTATCTGAAGCATTATTGAAGCATTATTAACTGATTAGGCCTACAGGTGCTTCCTTAAACAGGAAAAGGCGGCACGTTCTGAAGTTTTATATTTGATACATGTATTTCGGTCGCGTCATACCAAAAGACGTTAAAAGTTGGGAGTTGTTGCTGTCTTGCTTGACACTCAGCATTGTAAAGGCAGAACAACGCATTAACTGGCGCTGCACCGTGGCTGCCGGGTGCCATGGGCACAAATCGAATTTCCAATATGTACATGTACTGAGGATAATAAAGTGTTATTATTATTATTAGGTCTTCAAGACTACGTCTGAAGACCTATTGTTATTATCTTTGTTTTTTAAGGATTCAGCCTTTCGGCTGAATCCTTATTGTTATTGGCGTGTTTTATTATTTTATTCCACCGATTTTGTGGACAGCATTTAGCCAAAACGGCTGATGCTATAACAGTGACATTTTGTACACTGATAGTCCTCTATGAGAAGAGGATCTGCTAAACTTTTGGGCGAAATCGGTCGATAAATAAAAGGTCCAGTTCGAATCCAAAATCGAAAAATTAACATGGGAAAATTTTTCAAAATGCACCTAGAGACTTGAAATTTTGCACAGAGATAGATAATGACATTCTAAGAAAAAAAGTAAATCATGACAAAGTCGTAGGTCACGTGGTTTGGCCGCCATATTGGATTTTTCAACTTTTCAGATTTTCCGGACCCCATGCACCTTTGAGAATCTTCTCCTCTGAAGATACTTGCTACAGAGAGCTGAAACTTGTTTTTTGTTGTAGCTGAGGCATTGGACATTAAAGTTTGGTTCCATCGAAGACTGTATCTTAAATAGTTTTTTCTCTAGAAGCGTTCAAAGTCGGGTGACTTAGTACAATGTGCAACTTTCAAAGGGCGATAACTCAAAAAGTTGGACTCAGAATTATGCAATTTTTTCAGGAATATAAGACTAGTATATATACAACAGGAATCTGTCAAGACATCGATCGCGAACAATCATTTTCGTTCAGAATGTTTTATCAAAGTCGACAGAAAAAATGTCGGAAATTGCTAAAAATGCTCCTGAAGCTTAACACGTCAGCAGAACTTGCTGAAATTTTCAGGACTGACTCCTGACATGTTTATCTTTGCCGTGAATAATGCATACTGCATAATGCATATTTTATGTGTAGCAAATCCATCAAAATTTGCTGTGTCTTAGAAAAAAATTATTTTCAAATGCAGATAAATCAAAAACGTGACCAAAGAATTTAAATATTTTTGTATGAGAGGGTGCGCAAGGAAATTCTACACAAAAAAAAGTATCATGACGAAGTTGTAGGTCACGTGGTTTGGCCGCCATATTGGATTTTTTCAGAATTTTCAGACCCCATGCACCTTTGAAGATCTTCTCTTCTGAAGATACTTGCACCAAAGTGCTGTAACTTTTGTTTGTTGTAGCTGAGGCATTGAGCATAAAACTTGCATACCTCAAATAGTTTTTTCTCTATAAGCTTTCAAAGATGGATGACTTAGTACAAGGTGCCATTTTCAAAGGGCGGTAACTCAAAAAGTTGGACTCAGAATCATGCAATTTTTTCAGGAATGTAAGACAAATATGTATACAATAGGAATCTATCAAAACATGGATTGCAAACAGTAAATTTAGTTCAGAATTTATTATCAAAATCGATAGGAAAAAGGTCGGGAAAACAAATGCTAAAAAGGCTCCTGAAGCTTAACGTGTTGACGGAACTTGATGAAACTTTCAGGAATGACTCCTGACATGATTATCTTTGTACTGAACAGGCTGTTGATGCGGCTGAATCCTGTTGTCGCCGCTTGCGGCTATATTCTTATTATTATTTTTATTATTTGCACTTTTTTTGTGGCAAAGATTCTGAACAGACGATCAAGCAGAATTTCATGAAATTTTCAGGGATTGTAGGCCCTATCCTGAACTCGTTTTGTACGAGCCCGATTTTTGAATTTCGATTTTGTTTTAGAGTTATCTCCCCTTAAACGAAAAAACTTCAAACCTCGATTTCTCGATAACAATAGGAGATAATTTCATAAAACTTTCACCAAAATGTCGGCAACATCATTCCCCATCGATTGCACCCTAAGTGGTTTCCGGCCGTATAATTAGATTTTTTGCTTTTTTCGAAAAACTGACAATTTTGTGAAATTTCACGGTTTTGACGGTACGCGTCTTTGAAATTCTTCTTCTCGCTAACTGGAATACATACAGACGCATGCTATAGCTCATTTTAAAGCCAGATGAACGCTGCAAAAAGTAATCCCCCAAACCTGCCCTCTATTTTGAGCGGTTTTAGAGCTACATCAATTTCAAAAATGAACTTTTGAAAAAAAAAAATTTTCTGCGTCAAGTTCAAAGGGACACTACTCTGTAAGGAAATGTAATTTTAAAGATCTGTTTGCTGCATTCTGTTTTACAATGATAGTTGAACAAGTTCACTACAGGTCATTATTATATAAAAGTTGATATTAAAGGAAAAATGTGGACATAAAGAGATTTTTTACATTTTCGGCGATTTTAACATTTTTCGTTGGTTATTTTACTTTGAGAATTTTAGTTTTAAAACTGTTTCAGATAGAAATTTAATCATTGATGTTTTGTGAAGCAGATGCAATGAGTACACAGAAAAAAATATCAACAAGTGATGATAAACAAATTTCTGTCCATGACCGGTCCTTGAATATTGCGATTTTGGGAAAATCCTCATTTTTAGCACATTTCAAGGTTCTACAGTTTCTTTATTAATAAAGATATATTTTAATTGATTGTATTTTCACATACGCCATTCCAAGCACAACTTTTGCTATGTTGTACCTTATCATACAAATTTTGATAGTTAAGGAGATAGAAGGGCCAACATGGAGTAGGGGTAAAACAATCTTCAAATTTCAGTGTTTTCTTTACATTACAACGTTAAATCACATGTATCTCGAAAACGGTGAGAGATAATTTAACCAAATTTTTTTCTGCTACTAGGAATAATATTCTCTGAAGAATGGTGTCATAGCTGACATTGGCCACCATGATGAATTTTTATGAAAAGTCATAACACTGAATATCAAGTGGAATTTGGTCATTTTGATAATGTATTAGTTACTGTTTACCTCTAACACAAAAAGTCATGCGAAGGTCAAACACTGTGTGAAGGTCAAACAGGAATCTTGAAGACCTAAGTATTGACGCGTCAATCCTAGTTATTATTATTATTATTCTACCCTCAATATTGATTTAGTCTCTAAGAGTTCTAAGACATTGCTGTTAATAAGTCACTAAAATAGGACACCAATTTTGCGAAGGTATATTTCTAAACCCTTATTCCCTGAAATATTTGCTCTTCTGACCCTTAACTAACTTTCTTAAGGTTACAAAGCTATATATTGTTTAAGAAGTTGGGATTAATTGATGACAGTCAGATTTGTGTTTGCAAAAATTTTGACTAATAAACCAACGTGAATTGACCTGCAACTTATTCTTCCTTTAAATCAACGAAATATAGATAAAAATATCAAACCATTTTAAAGAAGTCATTTTGACTTTCACTTCAACGATGTTTTACTTCCTATGTCACATGTTTACTAGTATCAATATCTGGTAAAGAATACACTGCATCCTCCTTCAATATTCATAAACAGAGCCAATATCTTTGTTGGTTTGCAATTAGTCTGTCGTCGTTGTTGAAATATTACTTCCCGGAACGTGATATGCCACTATAAATCGGAACGTTATATGCCGCTATAAATCGCTAAAACACTACCAAAATCTTGTAAATAACAGGAGCATGGATGTTGATTGTCAGACACGAAAACAATCAAGGTCTTAAAGGATTGGTTTACAGTTGTACTGTTAATCATTTTCATATAAATCACAATAACCTTTTTACAATTTAAATACAGAATGTCACTTTCTTTTTACAAAGTTTCATTGTCAATGTGTTTGTCAAAAATTGTTTATGTTACTGCACATAGGTCATTGATAGTTATTTAACACGTCTGGCCTAAAAGCAAAGAAAAATGTACAAAAATTAAGTTGTAGAAACCAATGAATCAATAAATATCGTGTTGAATTAAAATGTAATGATAGCATATAAAATCACTTCATAAAAGACCAAGTTTTCTGGATAAAACTAATTGTGGACAAATATGCGTGTTCTCATGGGTTGTTCAATGAGGGAATTATATGGAATACATATTAATGGAATATATATAACGAACATGTAAGTTAGGGGTTTAATGGTTTTATAATTGATATTTAAAGGGGCAGTAGCACGTTTTTAGGGAGAATATAAGGTAATGTCAGGATAATGAAAATTAATGGTTCCAGTTGAAAGACATTGTATTTCAACTAAATGAAGCAGTAATAATTCAAATATATAACGTAATGTTTAGCCATCTGATCCCCTTTTCTTGCACAAAATGAATTTAAGGTGTTCACACAAAATGGCCGCCGATGGATTTTATGTGAATCTTCATACTTTGTTCTCTGACAACGGATGCTTGGTTTGTTTAATGAGTTTTTTACACTGTCGAAATAATATATTTTACATTAACTTACAATTATCAGTGAAAATTTTAAAATATAAAATTGTCAAATTCGTGCTACTGCCCCTTTATTATAGTCTTCAATATGGAGGTACATCATAATTCTCAATTTCAAAATAATCATACATCCCTGATTATGTATATTTTTTCATATTAATAATATAATAAATCATATTAATCAAGACAGCTGAGATTATATATGGCAATCTCATTTGATGATATATTGATACGAAAGAGAAATAAAATGAAGAACAAATATAAACATACATACATATTTATCATTTTTTCCAGTCAACAGGTATGCTATAACAGAAAAACTAATCTTACGAAATAGATTTCCATTTTAAGATTCCCTAAAACAATAAACAAATGTATCTTAAATTTTGCAACATGATTTAAAGGGACTTATATTAAATAGAATCTTTTTATATAAGATGTGATGTAACATAACAATTGTTTTTGAAACGCAAATGATGAACAATACAAAGATAAAATATTAAGAGTTGGATTTGATGATATAGTGACATGAGGAATGTTATTTAAAAGAAGAAATATGTTTTGATAAATATACATACATGTATGTATTGAAGCTGTCAGAAAAATCATGAAAGTATGTCCAACATGTAAATTACACTTATAATTTAACCGTAATTCTTCACAATACAAGGAAAAATCTTCATGTGTTAGATTAGTTAGATGAGCTCGAATTAGATTTTTGAAGAAAACCTTTTAAATGACACTAATAGACAACAATTGTGAAGATTCTTAACATTTTGAATATGATTGCAGCGCAATGGTATAGAATTTGGAAGAAACCCGTTGACATGTCACCAAGTTACCTACAATTGTAAATTTTATTAACATTTTGAATATTATTTCACCACATTGGTTCATTTTCATTAGAACATTATTTGATTTTCTCATTTATTTGCAACAAAATTTACGTTTGGTTTGCAAGTATTTCATTGTATCTTTCAGTTTCAAGTGAAGCAATGTGCATCTGTTCATAGAAACTCTAATTATATCCCTCGTGATACTATACTGCTAATCTGTGTTTTTGTTAAAACATAACTTCTTGAAATTTGACATCATGTAACAAACTGCAAACATTCTTATCAACAATTCTTTCATGTATAAATAACGGAACTT
Organism: Steromphala cineraria; assembly: GCA_916613615.1. Taxonomy (NCBI): domain Eukaryota; kingdom Metazoa; phylum Mollusca; class Gastropoda; order Trochida; family Trochidae; genus Steromphala; species Steromphala cineraria. Next base: position 26,695,854 of record OU744732.1, read on the forward strand.
GTTTGTTTTGTGGGAAATAGACGCCTAGAATTTATGTTTGTTTCACGTCTCATGTCTCATAACAAATCGATACTAAAATATTAAGTTGTAATTTTCATTTTACACAGTCATTTGTGCATAACTGATTCTGACGTTTAGCTGCACTGTTAGTTGTACCCATGCAGGTTAATACAGCTCATCGTTTTCGATATTTATCAAAATGTTCTGAAAAGCATTGATAATCAAGTGTTGAATTGCTATCTTTCTTTTATAACTGGTCGCAAATAGATTTCATGACTAAACACAACGGTAGTTAATTAGATGGAATACTGTTGAAGATCAATTGATAACATATTCCATTTTCTGACATGTTTACTGTTTACCTTTGATTTGTTAGGAAATGTGTTCACTGGATATGAAAACAAACTTGACAGAGAAACAGTTTGTTGGAATGACAAACAAACAGACGAGAAGACAAACTAAAGATTGATGAAACATGAAACGAAGGGAATAAAAGGTTACTTTAAACCAAGACATGGTGTAACTTGATCATCCTTCATCAAGATTTATCTCAAGGCAAAACACAACATGACTGACAGATTGATATTATAGCGTTTGGATTAAATGCTTTCCTCTGATTCATCTTTATGAATGTCAAACATTGTCTTGTAAATATGAATTGCTATCAGATTAAATATCAAATCATGCTCTTATCGTGATGAAACATATTTCCTAAAAGTAGGTATTAATTAGTACAATTATTTTTTATTGGAAATGCTTTTGTTTAAAGACGAAGTGTTAATTACAAGAACTACCTGATTGCTAATTGAAATTAAATGTGATTATTTATCAGCTTTAGTATTTAACATGTTCATACGTACGATCTAATGTAACGAGTTACTATGTTCCCCACATTGAATAAATAACGCACTTATGTCAAACTATCTTCTTAACAACTCTCTAAAAGAGAATTTTGTCAATGAAAAAGCAACAACTGGAGAAGAATATTTTCTTGTGAATTCATTAAAAGCAGGAGTAAGATTAAATCATGAAAATATCTAGCTTTATTACAAATATGGGAAGATACCAAATCAAATGTCTAGGCAACGCTTGTTTAAATGTAAAGTTCAAAACTAACATTAAACTTACACTGGGTTATAGTCTTGTCATGTCACTTCTTTACAATATAAGGGACGACTTTTCATCAAATACAACAAGCACTTGAGACATTATTTTTAGAAGAGGCTGGATTTTTTCTTATACATTTAACTTACATCATCTAGATTATTAGTTAAAAGAAAAAGTCATAACAATGTCAATGTGTGGTGTTTTGAAATTTCTTGAGATTCACATAATGGACTGTGTGGGTCTGTAAAACTGATTGAATGAGTTATTAAGTAGTTAAGTTTATGAAAGGTTAAACTGTACCAATTGTAAACCAAATTAAAGCTACCATATTAGTAGTGCAAGACAATGGAAAGATTCAAAACCGATACCCCAAGTACACTACTCTACCTTCACCATCACCATATCATATATGGTCTACTTATCATCATTATTTTCAAATAATATTTACCTTCTTTGTCGTTTAGTGATAAGCTCGAAAACTCTGTAGAATGGCCTTGTTTTTATAATTTATACATAGAATAATCCCCCAAAATGAAACAACAACACACAATGGAATACTTTTGAGCCTTCGCTTAGTTGCTTTCCCCAGTATATATCTAAAATATTACAGTTACAGTTTCAAGTGTGGTTATGAATGCAATGCAATGACATCATCAGACATTTTCTCATCGACATATTTTGATTACTTTTATCAAGACCATTACACACATTTTCCATTAACCGTTCACATTGGGATACATTTTTTAGTTCATTTAAATCTGAATTACAAATACCTGTGATCATAATAGCTTATTTATTAGTTTATTTTATTTTCTACGTACTCTATCACGTGTCTTGTCATTAACACATTGTTTCACGTTTCCACAGTGTCTCTGCATATGATAAATGAAACCAATAAGCAATTCCTTGGAACGAATGTGTGATTGTGTTTCCTCTGGCCAAGTTTTGGTACTTACACAAGGGGCATAACTCGGGAAAAAATATGTGCCATTCACCCTTAGTCCTAAGTTTTTGTACAAGTCAAACATTAATTCTTTTATGTACATTTTCAAATATTCGTTTACCCTCATACACTGCAAATCCTGTCATTTTCCATCTATCGAGGTTAACAAAGTATGTGAGAGTTTTTACTAACGACTATTGATAAAGTTATATTGAATGAATTTTCTAAGCAAAATAAACAATGGTCAGTTTGTAGGTTTTATTACTACCATACATTAAATCTCACCAGATGTTATTTTGGATGCCAATCAATGTTTTTAATAACAGTAAAGGATAAAGGGTATTTTTTTCCTATATTTTCATAATGACTGCTATATGCGATGATGCAAGAAGGTTGGGAACAATGTTAATGTTTACGTATTTAAAGTAAATTAATATTTATGTACAAGACTTGTGTTGGTCATACTGTGTTGAACGCTTGTAAGATGATGTTACCGATTTTCTTTTTTTTTGAACAGCTGTAATAACTCCATATTTGTGACATGATATTGGTGATTTTACTTTGATTATTAGTTCTCTTACTTTCAGGATAACAGTTTCTGTGAAACCAGTAACAATTTAATGTTTGTAAAAGTATGGCAATAGAGTTACATAAGTAAAAGTAAAGTTCATCATTGTGTTACATGTCTAGACAAGTACAAGATATCACATTCAGACCAACTTTTGAAAATCTGTGATATCATATTAAATGTTGTGATGTGTTTTTGTAAGTTTCTTTGTTTGTATTGACGTTTATCTGGTGACAAGAGAGTGTCATTTACACTCTTAGTCTTTCTGTTAAATTAGTTTTGTTTAACAATTAATTGTTATACTTTGAATCTCCCAGAAATAGTTACTACATGTATCTACTTACTAACTACCATTCATAGAATCATTATGCCCAAAATGCACAGAACTGTGAGTCAATTTAACCTTTAATAGATCATATAACCAGAGAAACATCAGTAATGAGATGAAACAAAGTGGTCCGAGGTTCTAATGGAATTCCTGATAAGTAGCTAAGTGTGGGAACTAAGGTTATGTTCATTGGATACCTCATGCTTGGTACGTGGCTCTTCTTGGTATGGAGATGATAGGATTCACAGCATGGACGTTCACTCACGTTATTGTATGAATATGACATCATGATAAATGACCATCTAAATTTCCAAATGGATTTTGGTTGTTGGTTTGTCGGTTTTTTTTTGTTTAACTGGAAATTGTTCATGTCAAATGAAAATTTTATTTATTTGCAAACGTTACTTTTAACCTTTTTGAAATTGTAAGTTGGTTTTTACTATTAGTTCACAAAGACAAATAACTGATTGTCAGTTATACTTCCACCAGAGTACTTTCACAAGAACATTATCATTTGATAATACTGGTTCATGTTTTGGGTGAGGAGCAGTAATGAGGATCGACTGCCACCTGAAGCATTATAAGCTGATTAGGCCTTCCGTTACTTCCTCAAACAAGAAAAGGGAGCTAATCCTGACGCTCTGTGTTTGATGTAGGAACTTAATGTACTAAATATTCAATTGATTTAACCTCTTATTGATTACTAAGACAGCCCTGTTCGTAGGTCACTTAAATGCGATATCGATTTTGCGAAGGTACGTTTCAAAGCCTCTTACTCTCCGACATTTCTGATTTTCTGATCCTTCATTAAGTTATTCAGGTGTAAATATGTTTTCTTCCTAACGTTAATGAGAATAATCTGCCATTTGAAAAATCGTTGGCAGATTAGTCATGCAATGTTTCCTCCAACAGACAAAGAGATTAATCTGATGCTCTATTTCTTTATATCTATGAACCGTAATGTAGTAAATTTTCAAATGGTAAAGTCTTTTAGTTTTCTATTGAGACATTGATTTTAATAAATGAATGTAACTGCAACAACAACTCTTTGACTCACTGATGTTCTGATCACTTGATCCTATGAAAGTCTACCCAACAATGAATGGTACAAATAAAAAACACAATTGATTAGTGACACCAATTTGGGTTCCTTCTTGTAAGGTAAATATGTGATTTTAGTAAGACATAGCATGAACCGCGCAATATGATTTATAAACAGGCAAAAATATATGTGGAATCTGTTTTCCCTTTTATCTATAAAAATAGAAAAGGAAAAGCAAATGTAAAGGAGGCAATATATGTTCCACTTCTTCCAGTTTTTTACATATCATATGTATCAATATCACCAGTATCAATAACTCACACATCACAGGTTTATCGGTACCGATAACTGATGAAGAAATATACTGGGTCCTCAATCTTCAATGTCATGTTCATAAACAAAGTCTTCTGTCATTGGTTTGTCTTTAACCTGTCGTTTCTGTTGAAATGTTACTTCCTGAAACGTGATATGCCGCTATAATTCACCAAAACACTAAAAGAACCTTGCAAATAACAGGAACGGGGATGTCAGTTGTAAGAATTGAAAACAAATCAACCTCTTATAAGTTTTACAAATGTAATGTTTAAACAATTTCAAATAAATCACAAATACCCTCTACATTTAATTTGAAGGTACCACTTTCCTTCAAACAGGTGCATTTTTAAAGTGTTTAAGCGAATAATGAATTTGCATTTTGTTTGGAATATTTACCTGGCAACATACAAGATGATACAAGACATATGTTGTAGAATTCAAATGTTATGATTATTAAGTAAAGTCCAAATGATCACGGAATGAAATATGCAGTGCATAAAGTCAATGTTTTCTTAGATTTCTTAGGTTTATCAGATAGTTTGAAAGAAATCAAATATTGAATATATGGAGATTATTAACAGAGTGTGTTTCCGTATTATTAATATCATTAATGATACGGAAACACCCAAAGTTTATAATTTCTTTAACATATAATGTCATTTTTAAATAAAAGAGTTTAAACGAAAATATGTTTCCTTCTAAAAATATGTTTGACCTACATTTCGAGGAGTAATTTCTTTCGCAATACACCAAGGTGAAGGTAATATTGTTGGCGATATACAGTTGTTAACAGTCTAGAAATATTCCTTCATTAATGTTTTATTTCATTGTGATAGAAACGTTTCCTGCAATCTATCAACATTTAAGTCTGATTTCCAGTGCACGCGCAAACATTGTTTTTACTATATAACAAAAAATTTGTATGAACCACTTGTTGACGTCGCTACAACTGGGAAGGTAACTAACTGCATTTTGAAAAGCTGCATTGTCATTGTTGTTACGTTCGATATGGTATCCTTAGACTAAACGCCAATTATTTGCGAAGATGGGGTTGTTACGTTTGATACTACGCTACTAGATAATGTGTACTATCACTAGAATATGTTTTGTTTTTGCTCATAAGTTGGTAACTGACACGTCCAAAGCGGTCTTGGCCTAAGTTATTCAAAAAAATTTAAGCACATTGATGTTTGAGTTAGCTGCATATCGTTATATTTTTGTGTGTAAACGCATGATGAAAACAACTTGAAACGCTTTGATAACCAAGCTATTTCTAAAATAAGACTGCTTGATAAATTTACCTTAACGAAATTTGTTTAAAGGAAAATTCCAATGAAAAATGAAAAAGAGACTTTTAAAACAATGTATATAGATAAATCCTTCAACTTTGGCTAATAGTTTTTAGCTAAATCACCAAATCTGCAATAAAAATTCAAAGTTGGGAAAAATCAAGTTTACCAGCATCGATGGGGCACGCCATATTGGTACCTCCAACGGTAAACGAGAGCGAGAAACACCGGGAATATGACGTCAGCAACACACCACGAAATTAGAGAGACATGAGACTGTAACAACCGTCACGACTTCAGTAAAGACATGCCGGGTCCAGAATATTCTACTTCTATGATGCCAAAAGCAATAAATAAATATTTCTGACCAGCAGACTTCTGAAAACTTCAGTACAGGTTGGAAAAGATATCCCATGTGCAGACGTCACATGGTTTGAACACTGACTCTCACTGACATTTTTTAGAATTTTTATAAGCTAGAAACACCATACATTAGGTTGAAATAAAGTGTTAGATGAGTTTGCTGAAATAAGTGCATTTGTAAAAAACCCTAAAGTAACATAGAATAATTTTTTATTAATTATTTCACTCGAAAAAAATAGACCTACTGACGTGATCTTGTCGAAGCGAATCCTAAAAAGCGAATCCGCGATGATGGTGGTATGGTTCGTAATCAAATGGTTCGTAATCAAAATAAAATTGTTTATATCAATCAAAACACGATGGATTAATTTGAAAGGTGGCATTTTCTATGTTGGCATGGACTTCACGTTTTTATTATATAAATCTTGGCTTGTTTGAGGACGAAAATATTTTTCTATTTATTTAGTTGTCGCCGGTACGAAACCAATTTTGATTACGAATCGCTGAGGCGCACATGCTGTATGAAATATTATCGGAATGATTAACGATTCTTGTTATGTTCACATAATATACCATGTTGAGGTATTTCTGCTAAACAATACGTAAAAAAAATAAAATGGAATTATGAGATATCATTAGTATACTAAAACAATCAGTAAGGAATGGTGTTTTGAATAATATTAAGATCTATCAACTCATCAGCAAGGAATACAAAATAATATTATACTCACAAAATTTCTTTATATCATCGAGTGTTTTTTTTTATCTAAGTTGCTATGATGTTGCTGAATAACCCACATTTGTTTGGAGCTTTCTTCTTATTATATCTTTTAGTAAATAAAATGATTTAACTATGATTTTTTTTATTCAATATTGAATAGAATGATATGATTTTAATGATAACAATGCACAACTTATCACAACGTATGTCCCCTAATTAACCCTTCAAATTTTTTTTACAAAATACTAGATTTACGTAATTTATGCATGTTTTACATTGAATATTTCCTTTTTTTATTTTAAAAATAATGCAATGATTCTAACACGTTCATAACAAAAATTATGTTTCCCCTTTCAAACTGACTTGAGGCTTTTTAAAAATCCACAGATTGAATGTGAAAGAGTGCCAGATTTAAAAACAAAACCTATCGTAGTAACTCTGAGAAAATAATATGTCATTAAAAAATATCCTCTCTTATATTTGAAAAGATATGAAAATGATATGCGAAAGTCTTAGTGATTGATAATATGTATATAACAGATTAATCATTGACATGCACGTTTGATGTATCAAATTTCAAGGAAACGTTTTGTACTTTGAAAGTGTTAAATTTAGATAAAAAATTAGTATTTATATAGTACGTCAACATATTTCAGGTAAACATTAAGTACCTCGTTTTAATCAGAAAAAAATACAAAGAACACGACAAGATGTTATACTCTTGCTCGTTTTTAAAAACATTTATTTATTTATATTAGGTGGGTTTTTTTATAGATAAATTCATATCGTTAATAATACTAGACAAAACCTCATATTAGCCGTAGTTGCTTGTTGAATAATCTGTCCGACGACTGGGTCGTTCTGTAGGCACAACGGTGTGTTACGTCAACAAAGTGCGCAGCGCACACATTCAGCAATTCTGACCAAATCATGGAAACTCCACTGCACAAAGATATACAGAGTTTATAATGTAAGCTCCTTGCATCGATTTCTTGTGGTGTGTCAATGACGTCACATTTTCAAATAAAATGGCGATCCCCGTCATCGCTCAAAAACGAAGGTTTAAAATTCTGTAAATACTTAACTCGTTGACAGAACTTTTTTTTTTTGAGAATGTCTTTTATAACTCAAACTTTTGCTAGAATTAATTTAAAATCGTACTGGAATTTTCTGTTATGGATGTTTATTCGATCAAAAAAACACAAAAGAAATTCATCACTTAGGCTTTTTAGGGTTTCTCAAATTAAAGAAGACAGGTTCATATCATGCTACTAAATGTATGCACTTAACGATTTATCTCATAACTCAATGATAGTAATGGACCTTATTGCATTTACATTGTCCATTATCGGTCATTTAGTTGCTCACCAGATTTCAGTCTTGTCAGTAGCACAGTTTACTCAGCAAGTAGACATCCCACTAGTGTCCTGTGGCAATTCATGATTTATTATTTATCAAAGATTGTTAGCTCCTTTTTCTGTGTATCAAGAACTTCTGTCGTGTTAAGATAAGGCTCAAGAAAGCTTAAGCAGTCGACCTTGGACATATCATTTCCATGCATATAATGAAAAAGGAAAAAGGCCATATTACCCCCTTGTGGATGTCATTGTTTAGTTCTTACCGCTCAGTTTCTCCCTTAAATTAAATGTTATGTTAAGTATTCAACAATTGTCTATTTTGATTCTGAAAGTTGACAAAACTATTTCCATTTACATTAATTTTGATTGACCTATTTCAAATAAAACAGCAAAGACATGCAATAAAAAGCTAACTTTATTTTGTAGCATATCACTCATTTAGCGTCATGGAAATGAAGTGGAAATCAAAAAGAGCGTTTACCGAATTTGTTAAAGGAATAGAAAGTGAAAAGAAAATCCTTAACGTGAATTTATAAACAATCGTATTTTTGTTGACTAAAAATAAATATTTTTGTAATTTAATGTTGTCTCGACAATGTCTTAAACTCAAGTGAAAAAGTTTTTTTACATTGTCTCTTTGTTTTCTTATGTCTTCGTATAATAACACTTTTATTGATTAAATAAAACAATTTAATGTGTGTCTTCAGGGTTTCAATAACCTGATGGAGGTCGAAAATAAAAAGTTTGCAATAAGTTTGTATGACGTTATGATTTTTTTATGGCTATTAGACTCTTCAAGGGACCGCTTTTTCAGAAACTATTCATGTTAGGATTACAAAACTTTCATGGAGTGCCTTATATTTTATAACTTATATTTTACGGAGTTATTGTCCTCGGCCAGTGTTTGTTGACTCTGTTCAATGATATCTTCAAAGAGGATAACTTTTCTAATAAAGGATAACTTTTTTCTTCCTTACACATTGAATGAATATTCACTTCCAAAGTTCGCTTATATTATTAAGACATCAAATGGAAGCAAACCTTTCATCTTGGAACTAAACATATTAAAGATGATATAAATATGAATGAATGTGTTTCTGTCGGCCAACATGAAACAAAAGACTTTCCAAAATTTGCATTTTCCTTTCAAATGTTTTGCCTAACTCGATGATTTCAATTTTCTCAATATTTTTGGCTCCGGTGCTATAACGTTTCTTCAAATGCTAATTTCAATATGCTTGCATCAATTGTTGGATACACACCTTGAATAAAAATGATTTAATGATTAAACCCGGAAGGATTATAAAATCAGAGATGTAAGTGTAATTGATACATTCTGTTACGTAAACTATCCGCAGGCATTTGACATAAAGTGTTTGTACTTTATATTGAACATGTTTTGACATCAGACAGTGTTCACATCTAAATGTTTTAAAAGATTGACTTATAAATCATTACACGTATATAAAGTAAACTTTGCTTTAAAGAATTAAGTCTGGTATTTAAAGGCCAAAGTCGGTTATACATGTATAGTGTAGTGCATGGGGACATTCAGCTGCAAGTCACCGAGGATGTGCTGTAATGCTTTTTTCTTGAGATCAGCTACGTCGATTCAACAAGAAACATTCCGAAAGCTGCTTTCGATGCCCACGTGTCAATAGATGTCTATTAGCGTCTCCATTAAGACGTATATCTTGGCTCTCTGGAGACTTGGTTCGCATACAAGTAGACAACCTGTCACTCAAGCATAGATTAGTTTGGTTTAGATGCTCTGCAGTACCCGTCTTGATTCTCACATGATAAGGGAGAACAATTTTCTTAATGTAAAGGGATATCACAGACAATATCTTTCAATAACTTCAATACCTCATAAAAGCCATTTAGATAGTGAAAAACTGTTACATTGTTTGGGATCACATTATCTTCAATAGTACAAAATCTTGTACTTTAAAGGGCAAGTCCAATGAGAGTCAGGCAAGCCAGCCAGCAATGACCATACAAGCTAACCAACTCACCTTTTCACTGCTTACATAAGCCCGTTTTACAGCAGCAAATTACAAACTATCAAACCTTTTAGACGTAAATTGGTGATCTTGATTAAAAATATTAGCTTAGAAATATTTCATATATACAGATAGCTTTTTTCACTCAAATTCAGAAGCTTAACGCATAATCGTAAAATCTTCCTTGGAAGAAGTTTACATTTTCACTCAGTTGAGACAAATTCAATTTACACATCATATTGAGCGCTTCTCTATGAGACAGTTCCGTCAACAAGAAGGACTCGATCTGTCTTTAGAAAAAGAATTTAGACTACTTACAAATTTATGTGATCTTAAAAAATTGGGTTAGATTGAGGATGTGATTGGGAAAGCTTTAAGTTTCCGTCAATCATTATAACAGAAAAACAGTTCGAGTAAACTGTTGAGCAATTCTTATTTGTGTATAAATACCCAGCTGTTTGATACTTGATTTTGATAAACTTGTTTAATGGTTTAGTATATGTATGGTTGAAAGTAACGTCCTTTCAGGATTTCTGTACATAAACTGATATGAAATCTAAGTCTTATTCAATAAGATTGAATAGTGTTGTTTAAGTAAGAAAATCAGCGTTTTCAACTTCTTTATATGTAAAAAAAAATTGCAAAGAAATTTGAATTGATTTGAAATTAAATTTGAATTTAGTGTGTTAACTTAAGTTGTCCTTCTTAGTATCTTTCAAAGAAATTCTTTTAAAGGTTGTATTATAGCTTTCATTCAACATTACTCTTAAAACAATTGCCATCATTCAAGTAAGAAGTAGCAATAATAAAAGAAGTAGCATAAGTAGTGGTAGTATATCTTGCACACTGTCTTATTGTCATCTTGGCACAAGTTCTTTGGACAATACTTTGCATTTTGAACAACTGTTAAAAATCAAGTAATCGTTTGCTATTTTAAATGTTGCGTAGATTTTGTGTATTGTGAAGAAACAGATTATGTGATTATAGTTTAACTGCACACTCGAAATGTGGCGATTATTTCAATGTAAGAAGGTTTTTCGTTTATATGATATTTACCGGTAAGTGTTTCATAGATATAGATGTCTGCTTCAGAAACTTTTGTTTTCTTTGATCAGCAAACCCTCAGACATAAGTAAATACGAAACCGAAGCCGTGTCTTCTAATAACCATAAGCTGATATGTGACTGTTTGTCATTGTAAGTAGTTTACTGTCTGCTTTGGATCTATTCCCTATACACTGGCGCCTAATTCAGTTACAGCAAGACAATATGTCAAGTCTTGAAGAAATTTGCATCTATATTTAGATGAGAGCTTCTTTTTAGATACTTAACCATGCAAGATACGGTTGTTGGCATCTGACAATGAATATTGCATTAAAATGCCAGTGCTTTAAATAATAAAAAGAGAAGACCTTGTTTATATCACCTATGAAAACATAGATATTACATAGACATTTTTTTTAAATCATCAATTTCAAATCTCCTTAACTAAGTGAGAAAGCAGAAAGAAATTGAACATTTTTGCTCGTTTTAAAACGTTCTGGAGCAATGAGCGTCAACGAATTCATGTCAAATAAAGTGCATTATATCAACAGTATTTTTGTCTTACCTGTAATCCATACTTTATCAATTTTTAACCTGAACTCAGTTTGAAATTGCAATTTGAAAGGCACAAAATCTAAAGTTTCTTTTCCTAAAAAATATAAATGTGCATTTTTATTCACAAGAATATGCCTGTCAAATACACTGACATTGAAACTTGGTAGCTCTTCTTTAGGACACTAGTTTCGAAAAAGTAATATAAAAAAGATGTTCTTCGTAATGTATGTTCTTAATTGCCAATTTCAATTGACAATCAATATGTATGCAGTTGAATATTTGTTTTGAAATTAGAAAAGTTTAATTTTCCGAAAGAATTCTTTAGGAAATTTTGCATAACATCATGGAGGCCCAATTTAAACTGAATAGAAAATAAAAAATTATTTAAATAATATTAAATTTTAAATTATGTAGAAACGGGAATCCTTCAAGCCTGTAAAGAAACATTCCGTTAACATTCATAAGAGAATTCTTTGTAAATGGTATAATAACTTTCCAAAAACCTTTTTCCTTCATTGCTAAAATATCATTTATGTATCATTATCCATGTTGAATAAAAACATCTAAATGTCAAAGCTCCAACCATTCACATTTAATGATTCATGTTGTTCTTTTTCTCCGAGGCAAGTTGATTTGGATATTTGAATTATCTGCAAGCAACCTTGATGGTTGTGGCTGGTTGTGAAATATCAGTTTAATTGGAAATGTGATTGCAGCAACATGTATGAACGACAGAAACTCCACTCGAGAAATTGGTTGTTCATTTTGGGAAACATTACTTAAAGAAGATGCGTAAATGACATTGATAATAATTAAAAACTGTTTTGAAAGGATTCTAATCATATTTCAAATGGTATCTTTTGGTTATTGAATGCAGATATTTTAACATTGTTTACCAAAATGTCGTATTTCAAAAGAAAATGCTTCTTGACTTGGCTGATTAATACCTTTAAATATTTATCGTTTTAGCAAGAGATTACTTTAAATGTTGAAGTCTTTCCTGCTTTTTCATGTGTGGTTTTGAATTGTCTGAATTGTAGTTGAAAATGTAAAATTTTCTTATAGTTCTGATTAAGAATTGAATGACCTATGTTCACTTAATTGATGTACTGCTGATTTGACATGCCGATCATCTATCACTGACTTAAATAGACGTGGTCAGGAAGTTGCTTAGCTTCACTAGCTTTAACTATGCCATAAAGCAATATCAAATAACTCAATTGGAAACCAATGATTGGTTAAACATTTAATGAATTCCAGCTTGTGTTAAGTTGCTTCGTATGTCTTGCAAGGTTTTTATGAATTTCATTAAAAAATGTATATTTAGAAACTTACATGATATGATAATTTGAGCAATGATGCAGAAAGGTCATCTGTTAAGCAGCTGTGTTCTTTACACATTTCCATCAATAATGTGGCTGCTGTCACAAACAGTGATTGATGCATTGTCGAAATCATAACCTTATCCATTACCAAAGGCACAAGAACACAGTAAACTTCTTACTCTCACCCTGCATTCGGAATCTTTAATAGAAATGTAGGTTGGAAAACTTGTCTTTTAAAAAATTTGCTGTTATTAGCAGCGTCATATCTTTTTTTATAACTCGATTTAATTTATATTAACATTTTATCTTTAATAAACCCTAAAGTTGAAATACTGTAAGTACTACTTCATGTAGAGCAATGGTATGTTAAAGTTTTTAAGCTGTGTGACTGCTGTGACAGCCAAAATTCTACAGATGTTCAAGGGACGAAGCATAAAAGTGCTATGAACTTCAAATCCTGTTTTTGCCGTACCAATCGAGAGGTTCGGAACTGTTGAATATGTTAGTGTAGGTGAAAATGGGTAGTCCAGCTAAGGCCATTTGCCCTTTTATGTTTGCTGCATACATTGAACCTGTAAACTGTAACCTTTTCATTTTGATATAATCAAATTCTCCCTTGCCTTATGTAATCATGTCATCTGCCCTTCTATATAGAGACTTTTAAGATTAAAAACATTGGAATATGTAAATATCGATATCTACTTTTTTTGACATTGAAAAAGTTATTGACGTCAAAACATGTCACTATTTGACATGTTACTGCATTTAGCATATACAGTATTTGACAAATCCCATATGCTCAGGAACCTTGTAGATTGTGACCAAGTTCATTGTTAAGTAAATTACCTGGAATCATAGATCTTCAATTGGACAGGTGATTGAAGTTAATTGGTAATTTTTTTTAACTCGCTTTTGCCAGCCGAGCAAACAAACTGAAGGTCAGTCTTATGTGTACATATATGTTGACTTTGACTTCAGATCCATTTTTATAAATGTTCAATGACATTTCTATAAACCCTGTCAACCTAAAAGGTATGTCTGGTTACTTTTTCTATAAATATTCAACCTCTATTCTAATAAATCAAGTTTTTGAATGTTGTATTTGTTTAAAAGCATAGTATTTATGAGCATGTAATCAGATATAACAAATGATATGGATTTACAACATATTTATTGAACTTTGATGAGAAGATTAGGAGGTAAACATACTGCGTCATATAACAAAATTATTAAACGCTCTTTTTTAATTCAAAATCAAACGGGTAGAAAATGGACTCTTTAATATTTGATGAAGTATTAGTCGAAGTAGACCAAAGTAAACGTACATATAGACTCACAGTAGCCAAATATTAAGGAGTATTTTGCACACTATTGGTAGAATATGTTATTCTTCAAATTTATCACCCAATATACCTATTCAAACATTTGAGTTGGTCAAAGGAACGGTTACATTTATGTCCTTTTTTGTTAGACTGTTAGACATGAATCCTTATATTTTATATTGCATACATAAACATGTACATGAATTCCAAAATTGTTCTGAAACAACAAGTTTACCAACAGTTCAATTTGTTTAAAGTCCAACTTTCATTTGCCAATAAAAATTACATCTTCTAAAAGTCGCTTCAAAGTAACGTAACGTGTGAAATATTTTCATTAGAGGCAGACTGTTATTCCTTTGATGTTTTAGATGTCATCTGTTTGGACGAAGCTTGACTTATAATCCAATATTATAGTTGGAAAAACTTGCAAAGAACAGAAGCTGCATATAGTCTTTTTCCCTTGTTTAATTGTACTGTCTTCAACAATTTTTTGATGTCGTGTTAAATAAAAATATCTCATAATAATATATCATAACACATACAGCAGTCGAGGCAATATTATCATGATGGATAGTGAGAGTTTTTAAGCAAAACATCATGAATATCCTTGTGTTATCTTTACGTCTCTTGAACAGGCAACACCATGCTGAAATGAAAGTTGGATTAGCTTCATATGAATTATGATGGATGGTCGTCAGATGAAAAATTGTATCCTTCAAGACATCCTATGCTGATGTCACTCTCCTGTGAGTCTCTTATCGATAATGATCCTTTGAGTTATGGATGGAAGATGATAACAATGATAATCAAGTTGGAATACATAAAAGATGATTGATTATTAATACCGAAGTGAGATATTCACCTGATAGATTATGTGATATATACATTCTCTGTGACATTAGAAATATATGTCTAAGCCATTTACAGACTCATCGATCATTATCATATATTCTATTTGTGTTTATGTTACTGTTTATGTTAATTTACGATTATATTACTTTCACTAAGGTTGAAACGAATTCAAACATCTCAAAATCTCCAAAACTTGTTCAACCGGATCAATCCGGACTCATTGCAGGCTTTCATCTGACAAATGTGTTGATTTCTGACAGTTTGGTGACTGAACAGACGGTTTGTAAGTTATTGGCGTTTTATGGTTGTTCTGAAAGCGACAGCATAGCTTGGTCAATATTTGGTCAATTATGATGTATCTTGAGTTTTTCAAAAACATATTTTTAACATATGTTAAACAAAACTTTTCTTAAGCAACTTTAGCTGTTGACACATCTTTTATGTAAATTTAAATTTCAAAAGGCATAGAAGGCTTTTTTCATTTAGCTATGAATCCAGACATATTGTCTCTCTTTTTGTTCCCCAAAGACCTCCGACTTACCTTCTCCTTGCCTAATCCAGCCCTTAGCCAAACAACATGCCAGTCAGGAACGAAGGTTATGTAAATGGTAACAAGAACGGAGCAATGGGGACATTTATCACGGTACGTTCAGAAAGACAGTGTGTCTCTATCGACAGTGCTTCAACGTCTTAACAAAAACGTTTTGATTTTTTTAAGCGTAAGTCACAGAAAAGCGGTCAAATCAATGACGGTTATACAACAGTTTTAATCTGAAGAAAATTGTTTTGGTTTGTGCTTCAGCAACATCATCATGTATAAAGCAAGTATAACGCAACATTAGATTAAAACATAAACTTGAAATCTTGTTATTAATAAAGTTTACTCACATGCTAAGTCGAGTTCCTGTACAATGTATGTCCCCTGCATTTTAAGTATCATTTTAACAAGTCATTCTCTAATTCGATATTGCGGTATATGTCACAGAAAATTCATAATATATTATAATTGTTTCAGGCGTGAAGAATGATCTCAATGGAAGTTTGAATACTCTATAAAAATCGAATTTCAAAAGATTAGCATTCTACGCAGGACTAAGCAGAAGATCTGATTGATGGTGATATGATTGTTGTAATTGTAACAAACTTAACATATTATGTATCATAAGTCAACTTCAAATTTCTCGTTGACCATAGTCGTTATTATAACTTATCATTTTTTCATTATACGGGTAATTTACACAATAACCAACTCGTGACGGGGAATGACAGATTATCTTTCCCTCGTTATATTAATTGTGTAATTCTCTCGCCAAGGCTCGAGAATTGCGAAATTAATATAACTCAGGAAAGATAATCTGTCATTCCCCATCACTCGTAAGTCATTGTCTAAATATTCATCAACCTTTCATAAATTATTTGTCTTCGTAAAGAATATGTAATGAAACATCTTGTCTTCTCAGTAACACTGGATATCCTGTCATTGTCCATCTATCGAGGTTAACAAAGTTTGTGGGACTTTTTACTAACGGCTATTTATACAGTCATATTGAATGAATTTTATAAGCAATATAAACAATGGTCAGTTTGTAGGTTTTATTACTACCAGAGATTAAAATCTCACTTGATGTTATTTTTGATGCCAATCAATGTCTCTAATAACAGTAAAAAATAAAGGTTTTTTCTTTACATTTTCATAATGACTGCTATACAATGTACATGTATGCGATTATGAAAAAAGGTTGGGAACAATGTTAAAGTTTACATATTCAAAGTATATTAATATTTATGTACAATACTTGTGTTGGTCACATTGTGTTGAACACTTGTAAGATGATATTTCCGATGTTATTTTCTTTGAACAGCTGTAAATACTCCGTATTTGTAACATGATATTGGTGATTTTACTCTGATTATTAGTTCTCTTACTTTCAGGATAACAGTGTCTGTAAATTTTTGTAAAAGTATGGCAATAGAGTTACGTAACTAAAAGTAGAGTTCGTCAGTATGGACTACAAAAATATGATCATTGTGTTAAATGTCTAGACAAGTACAAGATATCACATTCAGACCAACTTTTGAAGTTCTGTGATATCATATTAAATGTTGTAATGTGTTTTTGTAAGTTTCTTTGTTTGTATTGAAGTTTATCTGGTGACAGGAGTGTGTTAATTACACTCTTAGGCTTTCTGTTATAACATTTTTCTTTTAAAATTGAGTGTTAGTTTGAATCTACCAGAAATATTTTACTACATGTACATGTATCTACTAACTAACTACCGTTAATCGAATAATTATGCCCAAAATTCACAGAATTGTCAATTTAACCTTTAATAGATGAATATAACCAGAGAAACATCATTAATGAGATGAAACAAAGTGGTCTGAGGTTCTAATGGAATTCCTGATAAGTAGCTAAGTGATGGAACTAAGGAAATGTTCATTGGATACGTCATGCTTGGTACGTGGCTCTTCTTGGCATGGAGATGATAGGATTCACAGCATGGACGTTCACTCACGTTATTGCATGAATATGACATCATGACAAATGACCATTTAAATCTACAAATCGAGTTTAGTCGTTGGTTTGTTGGTTTGTTTGTTTAGCTGGTAATTGTTCGATGTTCATTTCAAATGAAAATTTTATTTGTAAACTTTTATATTAACCATTTATGAAATTGTAAGTAGGTTAATTAAATATATTGAGTGAAGGAAAGCCTTAATGGCAGTTCCAGACGAATGGCAATAAGACAATTTTGCTATCTATACAAGACTTTAGTGTTGATAAAGGTGAAGAACTGATTGTCTGTTAAACTTTCACCAGAAAATTCTCACAAGAAGATTTGCATTTGAAAATAATGGCTTCATGTTGTGAGTTAGGTCCCAGTCACACTTAAGCGTATAGCAAGTGCGTTTGAGTTGCGTATGGAATTTGTTTCATACGCAACCAGACGCTCAAACATTACCTATTTTGCCTTACTTGTTCCGTTTAATTTACAAACTTTGCATTTTCTTTGCGTTGTGGATGCGTTAGAGTTGCATATGATTTGCGTATCCCAACTTTATTGTGGCACATCATTGCACATGCTGAGCGCATACATACCATCCTCTAGACGCTCACAACTTATGTCTACCGCATGTCTTGCGCAAACAAAGCGAGCATATTACGAGTCCTTTACGTCTTCACATACATTTCCATCCTTTCTGTCTTTGTAGTTCGTTTTCGTAGGTAATTTATATACAAAGGGAGCTCGCGAAAACAAAAAGCTTTGTTACCAATTGCAAGACAATTATTAAAACAAAAGTGTACTGAATTAATTTAAGTTAACTGAATCCATTTCTCTAACACATGTGATTAAAGGAGTTATCACACTTGAATGTCAGTTCGCAGTTCTTGCTTGATACTTGATCATTTCTGTACGAATACATACCCCTTGATTGAGGTATAAAACTTTCCGAAATATCAGAATATAAAACATTCTTCTCCCAATTAAAACTTTGGTTGATTCTTTTCTGTTACATGCGCCCACGCTCTACTCACAATAGCATGCTGTAACAATAGCATTAGTTTCATCCTGACGCATTTGGTCCGGACCTGCCTTTTTCAAGGATAACTTACATTTGAAAAAAAACTTATTCAAAATTTTCCTGGATAACTCCTATATAAACAATGGAATAGTGGTTTATTTCATAGTCTGAAATCGCTTTGCAACTGAGAAGTTAACAATGAAAACATTAAAAACAAATCTTTAGCTTCTTTATGATTCTGTTTCCATGGAGATGTAATGTTATATATTACCCATAAGGAAGGACGGACAGAGGGTAGATAGATAGATATTCTTTATCGATAAACAAATAACTTTGTGGTCGCGTAAAGCTTTCGGTTAACCAGAATGCAACGTGTTTCGTTCGAATTGTAATGACGTCATAGACACGAGCGGCTATGACATCACAGTATTTATGGCGACGTCATAGGAATTTCAGTTTGCGCCGATTTGTATTGGGTTACCGTAGGACGTCGCAAGTCACTTCAAATCAATACACAACTTGAAATGACGGCTAGATAAAAAAAGAAAACGACCTTTGAACACCAAATACATTTAAGTTACATTTTCTATAGCACTTCGCAAGGGATATTTAGCCGTGCGTAGGCATATCGGGAGTAAAGCAACGGCAAACGAGTATGAATTTAGAGGTTGACTCCTTTAGAAATCCTTAATAGAGAAAACGTTTTTTTAAAGAATCTCAGTTTTTAGCCTATAAATTATACGGGTAATATAAACAATAACCAACTCGTGACGGGGAATGACAGATTATCTTTCCCTCGTTATATCAGTGTATTTGTTTGATAGTTTCGACTCTTTAAATCTATAGCATCATAGTGCTATATGAAAGAAGGAAACACAATGACAACTATCAAATAGTATAGGGAGGTATTATGCTCACCAACCCTTTCGTCGTGGTATCTATTTTAAATTCACGATGTACCCTATGTACGCTATGAGTACGCTTGTCATACGTTACTCATAGGGAAAAAAACGGACAAAGCCTTTTCCATTGTTTATTCAATCGGTTTGAGATCGTTTTTCATTCGTGCTAAATTTGCTTGAAGGTCGTTTTGTGTACGTCTTCTATGCACTATCAGTGCGTTCGTTCGGGACACCAACTTACACTGCATATGAAGTGCATACTCATCACGATTACCTAACGTACATGTACCGCCCTCGACCGATGTAAACTGATGCATTGCGTGTTAACCATACGCAGCATAGTTTTGAGCATGTTCAAAACTATCAAGCGTATCAAAAGGGTCCAAGCGCATGCCGACGTATAAGAAACGACCTCAACACAACCAAGATGCGTTTGAGTTACGTGTCCTGCGCATGGGTGCGTATTGCTGCGTATGAGAGAAATTGTCATACGCAACTCGTACACAGCGAGAATACGCTGAAGTGTGACAGGGGCTTTAGGAGCAGTGATGAGGATAACGTGCCAACTGAAGCATTATTGGCATTTTAGGCCTGTCGTTGCTTTTAACGCACTGTGTTTGATGTATGAATTTCATACACTAAATATTCAATTGATTTAGCCTCTTTTTGATTTTAAGACATCCATGTTCGTAAGTCACTATAATTCGACATCGATTTTGCGAAGGTACGTTTCTTAACCTCTTACTTTTGACATTTCTAATTTTCTGCTTCATTTTTTAAAGTTATTCAGGTTATGCAGCTATAAATAGTATGAAAACTAAAACTGTCAGTAAATGATGACGACCATTTTAGTGCTTTCAAGCAGTTTTCTTACTAATTGTTAATGGGAAATCTACCATTTGAAGAATCGTTGGCAGATTGGCATGCAATTAATTAGAGATTAATCTGATGCTCTATTTCTTTATATCTATGAACCAACTCTACTGTAGTAAATATTCAAATGGTAAAGTCTTTTAGTTTTCTGTTAAGACATTGGGTTTTTTTTAAATGAATGTAACTGTCACAACAACTCTTCACATCACTTTTATTCTCATCATGTATTATCTTATGTAAGTCAATCCAGTTATAAATGGTATAAATACAAAATTATCACCGACTAGTGACAACAATTTCAGTGCATTCTTGTGAAGTAAATATGTGCTTTTATTAAGACATAACATGGACCTCTCAATATGATTTATAAAAGGGCAAACATCTATGTGCAACCAGTTTTCCCTTTATCTATAAAAAAAAGATAGAAAAGGGAAAAGCATATGTAAAGGAGACATTTTCTTCCATTTCTACATTTTGTCATATTTTTTACATGTCCCATGTTAACCAGTATCAATAACTCACAAATCAGAAGTTTATCGGTGCCGATAACTGATGAAAAAAATATACTGGATTCCTCAATGTTCAAAGGCATGTTCATAAACAAAGTCTTATTTCATTGGTTTGTCTTTAGCCTGTCGTCCTTGTTGAAATGTTACTTCCTGAAACGTGATATGTGAGTATAAGTCACCAAAAATTCTAAAATAACCTTGCAAATAATAGGAACGGGGATTGTCAATTGTAGGAATTGAAACAAACAAGCTCTTAAAAGATTGTTTAACAACTGTAATGATTAATCAATTTCAAATAAATCACAAATACCCTCTACATCTAAATGTGAAAGTACCACTTTCCTTCAAACAGGTGCATTTTTAGAGTGTTTAAGCGAATAATGAATTTGCATTTAGTTTGTGATATTAATCTGGCAACGATGAAAGAGACGATACAATACATATGTTGTAGAATTCAAATGTTATGATCATTAAAGTAAAGTCCAAATGGTCACGGAATGAAATATGCAGAGAATAAAGAGAATGTTTTCTTCGATTTCTTAGGTTTATCAGATAGTTTGATGGAAATCAAATATTGAATATATAGAGATTATTAACCGAGTGTGTTTCCGTATCATTAATATCATATAATACATATAATTTTATTCCCATTATATGATATTAATGATACGGAAACACACGAAGTTTATAATTTCTTTATTATATAATGTCATTTTTAAATAAAAGGGCTTGAACGACAAATGTTTCTTTCAAAAAATATGTTTGACCTACATTTCGCGGAATAATTTCCTTCGCAATACACCAAGGTGAAGGTAATATTGTTGGCGATATACAGTAGTGAACAGTCTAGAAATATTTCTTCATGAATTTTTTTTTCATTGTGATAGAAACGTCTCCTGCAATCTATTAACATTTAAGTCTGATTTCCAGTGCACAAGCAAACATTGTTTTTTACTATATAACACAATGTTTGTATGAATCACTTGTCGACATCGCTACAACAGGGAAGGTAACTCTAACTGCATTTTGAAAAGCTGCATTGTCATTGTTGTTGCGCTCCACATTGTATCCTTAGACTAAATGCAGATTATTTGCAAAGCTGGGGTTGTAACGTTTGATACTACGCTACTAGATAATGTGTACTATCACTAGAATATGATTTGTTTTTGCTCATAAGTTGGTAACTGACACGGTCAAAGTGGTCTCGGTTATCAATAAAAAATTTAAGTTTAAGTTAAATAAAAATGTATGTGCGAAATGAGAACATATCACAAACAAGAGAGGAGAGGGATTTTCAAAACATTCAAAAATATCCTATTATCTAAATCATCATCGCTTTGTTAGATTTACTTTTTCGGTTACTTTAGATTGTCAACATTTAAAATTTCTCTGTCATTTAAAATACAATTTGCATTTAAATAATAAGGTTTTGAGATATAACTAACACGGAAATTACAAAGTGAATATCTTTAAAGGGTGGTTGGGAGAGAGCTTTATATCATGATCATGTCTATTCCTCTTTCAGTTCTTTTAACGCTTTCAAAAGCTATTGTTAAAATGAAATATTTCTAGTTCATCATGTAAAAAGATGTGTTTAAATGAACTCAAACTAGTGTACTTAAATGCACTTTAACATAAAATAAGTAAATTTCCCTTCACGAAATTCATCACTTAGGCTTTATAAGGTTTCTCAAATTAAAGATGACAGGTCCATACCAATGTACTAAATGTACGCATTTAACGATGTATCTCATAACTCAATAATAGCAATGGATCTTATTGCATTTACACTATCCATTATGGGCCATTTTAGCTGCTCTCCAGATTAAGTCTTGTCAGTTGCACAGTTTACTCAGCAAGTATTCATCCCTGTGGCAATACATGATCTATTGAAAGGAGATCTTTATCAGTGGTTACTAGCCCCTTTTCTGTGTATCAAGAACTTTTGTCTTGTGAAGATACAACTCACGAGAGCTTTAGTCTTCGAGCTAGCACATATGAAAGAAGGCTATAAATCCTTTGTGGATGTCATGGTTTAATATATACTGCTCAGTTAGGTTAAATGTTATGTTAAGTATTCAACAGTTGTCACCATCAATTTCGAGAATGCCACTTAAACAGCTCAGAGATAAATATACTATTTCAATTTGAAATTAATAGACAAATCCACGTAGACTATATTGGTAAAGTTTCATACGTCCGTGACGTCAGTACGCCTGTATGTCCAAAATAATCGGACAGCTTTTAAAAAAAATACATGTAATAATAATTTGGTGTGTGTTCATGGTATCAATAACCTGATGGAGATCGAAAATAAAAAGCAATAATTTTGTATGGCATTATGTTGTTTTATGGTTTTCAGACTCTGCTTTTTCAGATAGGATTACCAATCTTGATGCCCATCTTAATGGTTTGAATGATTTGATAGAGTGCCGACATCAGAAGCTTGAACTTATATTTTACGTAGTTATTGTCCAATAACTCCGTGTCCCGTGTTTGTTGACTGTGTTCAAGGTTATCTTCAAAGAGGATAATTTTTCTAAGAAACTATTTATGATAGAATTTGACATCAAGTTTGTACACATCTCTAATTGAATTGACTGTTAATGTCTGTGCATGTTGAATGAATATTCACTTCCAAAGTTCGCTTAGATTATTAAGACATCAAATGAAAGCAAACCTTTCATCTTGGATTTAAACATATAAAAGATAATATAAACATGAATAAATGTGTTTCTGTTGGTGAACATGAAACAAAGGAATTTCAAAAATTTACATTTTCCTTTTAAATGTTTTGCCTAACTCGATGAAATCAATCTTCTCAATATCTCTGGCTCCTATGCTAAAACGTTTCTTCATATGCTAATTTCAAAATGCAGCATCAATACATGAATGCACACCTTGAATGCAATTGATTTGTTTTATAAAATCTACCACCAGAAGGACTATGAAATCAGATAGGAAAGAGTAATTGATACATTCTGTTATGTCAACTACACGCAGGCATTTGACATGAAGTGTTTGCACATTATCATATTGAAACTGTTTTGACATCGGACAGTGTTCTCATCAAACTGTTTTAAAATATTGATTTGTAAATTAGTATATGAAGAAATTTATACAAAGCAAATTTTGCTTTTACGATTAAGTTTTGTATTTGATTAAGATCTACATTTGAAGAAATAGTTGTAGATTGACTGAAAATATTAATTCACCAATAGTTCCTTTTCATAACGTATCTGTCGTCTTATATGATGTCCTTAAGATTTCATTAAACAAATATGAATTGGAAAATGAAATTCTCAGTTAGAATAGCTTCTATGTCATATTGTCTCCTAGTCTACCAAGAATGCATCATGGCAAAGTCACACTCATTACCATAATTCGGTGTTTTTTCGTAAATTATGAAGTAGTAATTAAGTTTAGATAGTGTTAGTAAGTAATCACACTCATAACCATAATTGGTTGTTTTTTCGTAAATTATTAAGTAGTAATTAAGTATAGATAATGTAAGTAAGTAAGTTAATAACACAGTTCAAATTAAAAGACAATGTTTTCAAACTAAATGAAGCAGTTAAAGATCGAATTTGTCATGAAAAGTTCAGACATGCGATTCCCCATTCTAACGCAAAATGGATTTAAGGTTTTCACACAAAAACGGACGGAAATGGACAAATGTGAATCTTTAAAATTTGTTCTCTGACTATGGATGATTGGTTTGTGAAATGAGAAATTTGAAAATGATACATTTAGAATGAACGTAAAATGAAAACTAAAAATATCAAACTTTCAAAAATAAGCCTTATTATGCCTCCTGACACATGAACGCTTTTTTTCCTAGTTTCAACCATACACTGATATCAGGGCAAATTTCAGTTACAGATTTGATGGCCAAGGTCGGATATACATGTATAGTGTAGAGCATGGGGACATTCAGCTTTAAGTCACCGAGGATGTGCTGTAATGCTTTTTTCTTGAGATCAGCTACGTCGATTCAATAAGAAACATTCCGAAAGCTGCTTTCGATGCCCACGTGTCAATAGATGTCTATTAGCGTCTCCATTAAGACGTATATCTTGGCTCTCTGGAGACTTGGTTCGTATACAAGTAGACAACCTGTCACTCAAGCATAGATTAGTTTGATTTAGATGCTCTGCAGTAGCCGTCTTGATTCTCACATGATAAGGGAGAACAATTTTCTTAATGTAAAGGGATATCACAGACAATATCTTTCAATAACTTCAATACCTTATAAAAGCCATTTAGATAGTGAAAAACTGTTACATTGTTTGGGATCACATTATCTTCAATAGTACAAAAACTTGTACGTTAAAGGGCCAGTCCAATGAGAGTCAGGCAAGCCTGCCAGCAATGACCATACAAGCTAACCAACTCACCTTTTCACTGCTTACATAAGCCCGTTTTACAGCATATAGACAATACTTTATTACCTTAAAAGGAATTCGTTCCGGATCACAAAGCTTTGACATAATTATTAAATAACAACATAAAAGCATAAAACGGAGATAAGACATGGGAATTAAGATGGTTGAAGTGACTAAGAAGATAACTGAACTATCAAACCTTTTAGACGTAAATTGGTGATCTTGATTAAAAATATTAGCTTAGAAATATTTCATATGTACAGATAGCTTTTTTCACTCAAATTCAGAAGCTTAACGCATAAACGTAAAATCTTCCTTGGAAGAAGTTTATATTTTCACTCAGTTGAGACAAATTCAATTTACACATCATATTGAGCGCTTCTCTATGAGACAGTTCCGTCAACAAGAAGGACTCGATCTGTCTTTAGAAATGGCATTTAGACTACTTAAAACTTGGGTTAATTGAGGATGTGATTGTGAAAGCTTTACGTTTCCGTCAATCATTATAACAGAAAAACAGTTCAAGTGAACTGTTGAGCAATTCTTATTTGTACATAAATCACCAGCTGTTTGATACTTGATTTTGATAAACTCGTTTAATGGTTTAGTATATGTATTGTTGAAAGTAACGTCCTTTCAGGATTTCTGTACATAAACCGATATGAAGTCTTATTCAATAAGATTAAATAGAGTTGTTTAAGTAAGAAAATCAGCGTTTTCAACATCTTTATATGTAAAAAGAAATTGCAAAGAAATTTGAATTGATTTGAAATTAAATTTGAATTTAATGTGTAAACTAAAGTTGTCCTTCTTAGTATCTTTCAAAGAAATTTGTTTAAAGGTTGTATTATAGCTTTCATGCAACATTGCTCTTAAAACATTTGCCATCATTCAAGTAGCAATAATAAAAGTAGTAGCATAAGTAGTGGTAGTATACCTTGCACTCTGTCTTATTGTCATCTTGGTACAAGTTCTTTGGACAATACTTTGCATTTTGAACAACTGTTAAAAATCAAGTACTCGTTTGCTATTTTAAATGTTGCGTCGATTTTGAGTATTGTGAAGAAACAGATTATGTGATTATAGTTATAACTGCAGACTCGAAATGTGGCGATTATTTCAATGTAAGAAGGTTTTTCGTTTATATGATATTTACCGGTAAGTGTTTCATAGATATAGATATCTGCTTCAGAAACTTCTGTTTTCTTTGATCAGCAAACCCTCAGACATAAGTAAATACGATATGTGACTGTTTGTCATTGTAAGTAGTTTACTGTCTGCTTTGGATCTATTCCCTATACACTGGCGCCTAATTCAGTTACAGCAAGACAATATGTCAAGCCTTGAAGACATTTGCATCTATATTTATATGAGAGCTTCTTTTTAGATACTTAACCGTGAAAGATACGGTTGTTGGCATCTGACAATGAATATTGCATTACAATGCCAGTGCTTTAAATAATAACAAGATGTGTTTGTGAAACACGAATGCCCCCGGATGCATCCTGCTCGCTGTGTCAAGGTCAAGGTCACAAGGTCAAATGTCATGGTGTCATCTGAAAGGTCTCATCACAAGGGATCCATATGTCAAGTATCAAAGACCTAGCTCTGACCAATCAAAAATTATGACCAAGGTTAAAGTTTTTGTGGACAAACGGACAGACAGACGGACAGGTGAAAATCAATATACCCCCGGAATCTCCGATTCGGGGGCATAAAAAGAGAAGACCTTGTTTATATCACCTATGAATACATAGATATTACATAGACATTTTTTTAAATCATCAATTTCAAATCTCCTTAACTAAGTGAGAAAGCAGAGAGAAATTGAACACTTTTGCTCGTTTTAAAACGTTCTGGAGCAATGAGCGTCAACGAATTCATGTCAAATAAAATGCATTATATCAACAGTATTGTTGTCTTACCTGTATTCCATACTTTATCAACCTTTAACCTGAACTCACTTTGAAATTGCAATTTGAAAGGCACAAAATCTAAAGTTTCTTTTCCTAAAAAATATAAATGTGCATACTTATTCACAAGAAATATGCCTGTCAAATACTTTCAAAACTGACATTGAAACTTGGTAGCTCTTCTTTAGGACACTTGTTTCGAAAAAGTAATATAAAAAAGATGTTCTTCGTAATATATGTTCTTAATTCCCAACTTCAATCAATATGTATGCAGTTGATTATATGTTTTGAAATTAGAAAAGATTAATTTGCAGAAGAATGTTTTGGGAAATTGTGCATAACATCATGGAGGCACAATTTATACTGAATAGAAATTAAAAAAATTAAATTTAAAATTATGTAGTAACGGGAATCATCCACGCCTGTCAAGAAACATTCCGTTAACATAAATAAGAGAATTCTTTGTAAATGATATAATAACTTTCCAAAAACCTTTTTCCTTCATTGCTAAAATATCATTTATGTAACATTATCCATGTTGAATAAAAACATCTAAATGTCAAAGCTGCAATCATTCATATTTAATTATTCATGTTATTCTTTTTCTCTGAGGCAAGTTGATTTGGATATTTGAATTATCTGCAAGCAACCTTGATGGTTGTTGTTGGTTGTGAAATATCAGTTTAATTGGAAATGTGATTGCAGCAGCACCACAGAAACTCCTCTCGAGAAAATTGGTTATTCATTTTGTGAAACAATATTTAAAGAAGATGCATAAATGACATTGATAATAATTTTAAACTGTTTTAAAAAAAGATTTCAAATGATATTTCAAATGGTATCTTTTGTTATTGAAATGCAGATATTTAAACATTGTTAACAAAACGAATGCGAACAGTTGCATTTCAAAAAGAATTTGCTTCTTGACTTAATACTTCTGATTAATACCTTTATATATTTGTTGTTTAAGCATCATACATACAGTTGGATATATGTCAATGAATATTGACACTTTTCTTATAAGTTCTGATTGAGTGCTTCCATTGAGAATCGAATAACTAATATTCAATAAGTGATGAATTGCTGGTTTGAAATGCCAACCATCTATCACTTAATTCACTGGCTTTATAATCAATGATTTGGTAAACATGAAATGAATTCTAGGTTGTGCTAAGTTGTTTCGTACTTCTGGCAAGGTTTCTTTTATTTATCAGAGGATCAGTAATGACAAGTGCATTTACAGACTCGTGCCGTTTCTTGAATTTTCCTTTTGCAAAATATATATATAATGAATTTTTAACTTATTCGAAAATACAAACAGCAATCTATATTTTGAAGGGATTACATTTGCTTTTTTTGTAATAATTCTTTCCAATACTAGTGGGAAAATGGAATTTGAATATAATATAAAAAAATATAGAAACATACATTATATGAAGTTCAACAACTGAAAGGTCATGATAATTTGAACAATGTTCAAATAGTCTTCTGTATATGATCAAATTTTGTTAAGCAGCTGTGTTCTTTACACATTTCAATCAATAATGTGGCTGCTGTCACAAACCGTGATTGATGCATTGTAGGAATCATAACCTTATCTAGTATACAAGGCACAAGAACACAGTATACTATTATCTTGCCTTGCCTTAGAAATCTTGTTTTGAAAATGTAGGTTGAAAAAGTATGTCTTTTATAAACTTTTGCTGTTATCAACAACGTTATATCGTTTTCTTATAACTGTATTAAATTTATCTTAACGTTAACGTTTTATTTTTAATAAACCCGGAAGTTGAAATGCAGTAAGCACCACGTAATCTAGACCAATGGTATGTTTAAGTTTTAAATTGTGTGACGGTGCTGTGAAAGACAAAATTCTAAAGATGTTCAAGGGACGAAGTATAATAACATGTTTTGTGAACTTAAAATCCTGCCTTTGAGGTACCGCTTCAATAGTTTCAATATAGAGGTTCGGAACTGTAGAATATGTTCACTGTGGTGAAAATTGATAGTCTAGTAAAGGCCATTTCCCTTTTATGTTTGCTGCATACAATGAACCTGTAAATTGTAACCTGTGCCTTTTGATACAATCAAACGTTCCCTTGCCTTACGTCATTTATGTCATCTGACCTTGTATAAAGAGAGTTTTAGATGACAAATATTGTAATATGTAAATATGTTACCATATCTATGTCTTCTTATATTGACGTGGTAAATGTTATTGACGTCAAAACATATTACTATTTGACTTGTTACTGCATTTAGCATATATAGTATTTGACAAATCCCATATGCTCAGGAACTTTGTAGATTCTGATGAACCTCGCTGTTAAGTAAATTACCTGAAATCATAGATCTTCAATTCGACAAGTGGTTGAAGTTAATTGGTGACATTGTTTGTGAACTCTACTTTGCCAGCCGAGGCAACAAAATGAAGGTCAGTCCTATGTGTAAGTTTACTTTGACATCAGATCCATTTTTGTCAACTTTGATGACATTTCTATCAACCCTCTCAAAAACCTAATTAAATTTCATTAATATTATCAAACCAGTATAACCATGACATCAAAGGTATGTCTGGTTACTTTCTCCAAAAATATTCAACATCTATTCTATTAATTAAGTTTTTGAATGTTGTAATTTTTTTTAAAGCAAAATATTTATGAGCACGTCACCATATATAAAGATTATCAAATTATATGGATTGACAACTTCTTTATTAAACTCTGAAGTGAAGCCTAGTAAAGCAGTCAACGGAGTGGTTTTTTTGTTAGACTGTTAGACGTGAATCCTGATATTATATATTGCGTAATTAAACAAAATTACCATCATTTTAATACAGCATCAACTGTGTGCTGTCATTAGCAATGAATTGGGCTCAAAGTGGCTTCAAAGTAATGTTTGAAATATGTGAAATTGATGTTTTCGATTATATTTGTTTATACGAAACTAGATTTATGATCCAGTGTTATAGTTTTTAAGACTTCAACAGAGCAGAAGCTTCATATAGTCTGTATTGTCTGCTAAACATTTTTGATGTTGTATCAAATGAAAAAATACACAAATGTTATAACACATACATCAATAGAGTCACTATTAACATCATGGATAGTGTTGGTTTTCAAGCAGAGCAACATGAATATACTTGTGTAAACTTACCGTCTTTCGGACAGGCAACACAAGGCGGAAATGGAATTTTGATTAGCCTCATATGAGTTATGATGCATGGTCGTCAGATGAATAACTGTATCCTGCAAGACATTCTATGCTGATGTCACTCTCCTGTGAGGCTCTTCTTATCGATAATGATCCTTTATCTTACCTTACAGTAAAATACTCGTTTTTGATTGGCTGATCATCGAATCGTTTTATCTTATGTACCCCTCGAGTCTCACTTCTCACGTTGTACAAATTCAATGTACCCCGCTGCCATAGCAACAGCTCCTCTCCGAGAAGAGGTGTCGCATAACGTTAAGATGACGTTACCAAATGACGCACGCAATGTGCAGAGTTCACATAAGTTCGATTTGCTGTTTTCGTGATTATCAACTATAAATTTGTTTTCTCGTCATTCTATGTTTTATTTCGAAACAAATTCCGCATTACCTTACTTACACATGCTATAGAATTAAAAGCAAAAGGGTTTTAAGCATGTTTAGCCGAGTAGTTTTACGTAACACGATTCATAACATTTCAATCGGGTTGGCTGACGCCATTTTGTTTACATTAAGGGTCAAGGCCGTCAATATACGGTGATGGCTCATCCGCCTTGCGTCTTGGGCAACATTTCTACAAAGATGGTACATCAGACCGTATTACCCTCGTGAGAAGCATACAACTTATATTGTATCATGAATGCAGATGATAACATTGAGCTCAATGGTAATCAAGTTTCAACACATACAAGATGATTGATTATTATTATCAAATAAGACATGACATGAAATGGATGTGATATATAACAGTGTTTTTGACATTAGAAATATATGAACAAGCTATTTTCCATACTCATCATTTTCATATATTCAATTTGTTTTTATTACTGAGAAATATACGCTTATATTTCTATCACCAGGGTTGAAACAAATTCTAAATTTTAATTTTTAAAGTCTAATTTCGACGGAGGAGATCCATCCAAATTCATCTTAAGTGTGCCTGTTGACAAAGTTGTACATGCTACGTTTATATAATTAATTGCATAATTGTGTTGTGTTATTGTTTCAATAGAAGTTTTCTGATCACGACATTAAAAGAATTCCGTCTGTACTTTATCTGAAAATGGCCTGGCATGAGTTAGACGATGTTTCACAACAAAGGAGCAATTGTTTGAACTATAGGAAACATATACAGCTGCTTACCTTCACTTACCTGCGTATTCAAGTGCAAATATCGTGGAATTTGGAACGTCTTTGATGTATCCTAGCAGTGTGAAAACGAAACGGATAATGCTTAAATTTCAAAACAAAAGCAAAGATTCAGTTTACAGTAACATATTCTTATTTCATACCTATCAGATAACCGTATCAAATTAGGCAGGCTAGTGAAGTGAAAAGGGGTCAACATTTCGAAATATCTATTTTCTATTTTTCTCTACAAAATCCTTCATAAGTCATAAACAGCTTTATATCTAAGTCATATTTGTTCATTTTCAATGAGGCAATGTTTTTAGGTTGATTTTTTTTCTTACAAAGTTAATAGGGTTTATTTAAATCGAAATTCTAAATAATCTGAATTGCACAAATATGACCCTATCTGCCTATTCAGCCATGTCACATATCGAAATTCAGCACAAGTGACAAGACAATCCCGAGGAATGGTTAGGAATGGACAGTTTGAGATCCTTTGTAAGTTCCCTTGGAGTTGTTTTAT
This sequence comes from Steromphala cineraria, assembly GCA_916613615.1. NCBI lineage: Eukaryota > Metazoa > Mollusca > Gastropoda > Trochida > Trochidae > Steromphala > Steromphala cineraria. Next base: position 26,727,961 of record OU744732.1, read on the forward strand.
GGACGTCAACATCAGCCAACATGATATTTTCACTTAGATACACAAGCATGTGAACAAACTTAAGGTACGCAGCTGTAATAAAGATGTAAAGTATGTTTATGTAACTATTTCAAGGTTAATAAGAATTCACAATACCTGCTTTGAATAAAGTCACTGCCTGATGGATTCTTGCTTAATTTCTATTTACTAATAAATACAAACAGTGGAATTAACTACTGATTAAACTGTACATAGTCCAAAAAGTGTTGAATCCCCCTGTTTTAATCGGTTATGATGACTGTGGAAGATAACATTATAATCAACTTAGTAATGGAGATATTGAAATGCATTCTATTAACTTTGAATTAGACTGTAAATGATCACTCTCTGACCCATGTTATTCACAACTATTTGCTCTAAATAATGGGGTTCAAATCGGTACAAAAAGACAACAATTTAACCATGCATTTCAATGACAGCTTTACATCTCTGCTTCATAAAGTTCTCTAGACGTCGCTCTTCGGGAAATCGCTACCCCTCTTCGTGTAATGCACATCCACTTCATGCAAGTTCTTAGGGAGAGGAACCATGCCTTGTAACAGTCGGCACAAACTGTGCCAAACATGTTCAAGCGGATAAGATCCAGATTCATTGTGGGATTTCGTCTGACCAGTGAGTCTACTTCTGACTGTTTGTGACTAGTGACAAAGTTATTGGTGTTTAGGGTTGTTCTGAAAGCGAAAGAATAGCTTGGTCAATATTTGGTCAAATTATGATGTATCTTGAGTTTCTCCAAAAACATATTTTTAACATATGTTAAACAAAACTTTTCTTAAGCAACTATAGATGTTGAAACATCTTTTAAGTAAATCTAAATTAAATAGGGCATAGAAGGTTATTTCATAAGGCTGTAAGACCAGACATATTGTCTCTCTCTTTTTGCTCCCGAAAGACTTCCGACTTACCTTTTCCTCGCCTAATCCAGTCCATAGCCAAACAACATGCCAGTCAGGAACGAAGGTTTTGCAAATGGTAACAAGATGGAACAATAGGGACATCTATCACTGAACGTTCAGAAAGACAGTGGGTCTCTATCGATAGTGCTTCAACGTCTTAACGAAAACTTTTTGAATTTTTTTAAGCGTAAGTCACAGAAAAACGGTCAAATCAATGACGGTTATACAACAGTTTTAATCTGAAGACAATTGTTTTGATTTGTGCTTCAGCAACATCATCATGTATAAATCAAGTATAACGCAGCATTAGATTAAAACATAAACTTGAAATCTTGTTATTAATAAAGTTTTTTATCCACATGCTAATTGGAGTCCCTGTACAATGTATGTCCCCTGCATTTTACGTATCATTTTAACAAGTCATTCTCTAATTCGATATTGCGGTATATGTCACAGAAAATTAATAATATATTACAATTGTTACAGGCGTGAAGAATGATCTCAATGAAAGTTTGAATACTCTATAAAAATCGAATTTCAAAAGATTAGCATTCAACGTAGGACCAAGCAGAAGATCTGATTGATGGTGATGTGATTGATGTAATTGTAACAAACTTTACATATTATCTATCATAAGTCAACTTCAAATTTCTCGTTGACCATAGTCGTTATTATAACTTATAATTTTGTGTTAATTGAAGTTGACCGAATTATGATTTATCAGCACCTCCTCCTAACAAGAATGATATATGAAGAACGAGCCAGTCAAAATACATTTCTGGAACAACTTAAATAATAACATTGGTTCCATTAAACATAAGTTTATGCTCATTATATAATCATGATCGTATGTCATCAGTGACCTCTTTAGATACCTCTCTCGACGGCGTTGGTTTAGTTTATTTAAATGATCTTTCATCTTGTACAATAACATTATACTGATATATTTTTTCTGAGGAAACTAAAACGAAATTAACAGTTGGCTCCTAATATCTTTATTTGGACTTCTTTTAGTCACCATCTAACCAACAGCTTTCACCTGAATATGTATGTTTCATGTACATTCAGTTAAAAATGGCTTAAGTGTAAGTATAACTGAATTGGGCGCCAGTAGTTAATACACAGATCTATGGATAGCTCTATTTGTAGAGGGTAAACTACTTACATTGACAATCAGTCGAGACACAAATTAGCTTATAGTAATAAGAAGACAATAAATCATATTTACTTATGTCTAAGTATCTGCAGATCAAAGGCAATTATGTCCCTTGTGCGAAGATGCAAGTATCAATAAAATGTCATTTTGAATACCATAAAAGGCAGTTCTTCACTTATAATGTAACAATAACCAAGAGTTGTTATCTATGGTTGTGTAACTTGAAAGGTCGTATTTAAAAGTCTTGAAACAGTCATTGTAAGGTCCGTCATATTGATTGCTTAAACATTTACTTTGCATTATTCGAAATGATATAATGTTCTATACCTTTCTAATGATTTTCTTAATGATAAACTGTGTGTATACGCATACTATCCCAAAAGATAGCCAAACATCATCTTCCAGTTGCACAAATTAATGGTTTCACTTCCGATCATAAGAGATCAACAAGTATTTTGTAGAAGTATAATTGATGTTTATTGAGCTCTGCCATACGAACTGGTAATTGATTGCTCAATTTCGAAGCATCATTAACGGTATGGTTGACGTCACAGGACTTCAGGATATTTAATGCCAGATCCGTCATTGGATCTGTATTTTTTTTAGCCTATTTCACAATTGATGAACGTGATTTCAAAAGACGTTTCTCTGCTTCTGCAGGATCGTTAGACAAATGAGAACATTTTATGGAGTTAGTTTCAGGAACCAACAACCTGAAGGTCATGTTTTGAATAAACAGTTGCATTGAAATCATTTAAGTATTATATAATGAAAATAATTCAGCATTGATAAATTTGTGCTCATATTATCTGCCAATTACTTTTTTCAAAAAGATATTAAATAGATACCAAACGTTATTTTTTCCTCTCGTTTTGCTGAGATTGTTTAATTTTTTTTTTAATAATATTGTTTTGTTACATCAGTGAAAATTGCGCAAAAACTTTTCCAAAGCTTAACAAGCCTTTGAATCATTTCAAACAGGTTATTGTGTTGTTACTATTGTCTCCAAAGAACACTTAAAACCTTGAGCATGTTCGAATAATTGAAATATGCATTGATTTATTAGCTGTTGATAATTATTGAGTTTCTGTATAAAGATGAGTATCATTATTAATATTGTTCCTAATTATTTATGGATTTACTTCCCTAATTACACAAAGTTGCTTTCCGATTTCCGAAATTTAGTTAAGGCTTCAATTTGAAATTGGTTACCGACTGCAGGTTAATTGAAAAAAAATTTCATTCGAAAACAAATGCAATTCGACAGAGGTATCAGAAGTTATCATACATATAAATGTAGCAATGAACTACATGGGGACAATATTTCTCTTCCTAATTTCACAGCAGAAAAAAATATGATACATATAATCCTATAGTTAATATTACCGAACTCGTATCTAGTAGAAAGTAATGTATTAGTTTGTTCAATTAGACAATAAATAAATCGCGATTTCACAAAATCAATTAGCTGTTTTAGCTTTGTTGTTAGATTGAGGTGTAACGTCTTCTTCACCATTGGTTGATGTCGCCGACGCTGCTGTTTTAGTATTTTATATCAAGCATTACCGATCAGTCCATTTTGTTGCTTTGACTTTATCAGTAATATTAACGAGGATCTTATTAATAATATCTGTTCAGTAAAACCATTGTATATTGTTATTGTATTTATCTCATTACCGATCTTCCTCTGTTATTTCAAGATTAACAATTGCAAATTAAAACTACTATTACACGTTTCTTTTCAGTAACCTGGTTGTTTGACAAAGATCATATAGACACATTATTGATGTATTAGATTTCTTCATTTAACACGATACAGTAAATTACTCTGATCATTGATTCAAAAATGACATCCAGACTGATTCAGTGTAAAATGAAAGAGTTATGGACAAGATTTAGTTGCTGTTCACGTTAAACTTCATGGCTTTGTAAAGTTCTCTTTTGAGCTCATAACAATTTTACTTATTAAACACAAACATTGAAGAACTTAACTGCATAATAGATCTTTCCATAACTTATTTAACAAGGCAATACAAAGACGGGTTATAATATCTGATAATACTGGATATATACAAAGTATAACATTAATTCGCCAAGCAAAAGGTATGAGGTTATAGGTGTCACTGCACACATCGAAATTGGCAGTTCGCATGGTTTGTTTCTCTCTCATGACAATTTATTGTACTCTTTCATTGTTTTACAAGGTTTCACCTCGAAATCATATGTAGGACTTCATTTTATGATACAATGGTTCGATTGCATCCAATTTGGTTTACACAAATAAGGTTTCTAGGGAACATAAAACATCGACTTCATTTTGGCAGCTATGGCAACAAATACTTCTTAAGGCATGGTATTGATAAGGTCTATTGTCAGATAAGACAAGTTCTGTTGAAAATATATATTCTTGTTGCACCCTCGTTACTCCTAAAATAAAGATATGCATCTATTGCCATATCATTAAGTATAAGTTGATTGAACTTTGTGAATGTAAAAATCTTTCATAGCTATCTTTAATCTAACATTTGATTTAACTCTATGAAATGTCATTTCCCTCCTCATTCATTGCTATTTTACAAACATAATGATAAGTATCAAGGAATGTTCTTCTATCTTCGTTCTTTTTTGCAGACATGTACAGTTCATTCTATGGTTAAATTGAAGTTTCCACCCTCTGTTACTAGATCAAAGTTTCCTAATGTTTTGAAGCAATGTCGTCTTTCAAAACATGATTGACTGAATGTGTCACTAAGAGAGAGGCTTTACGGGTTTACAATCTTCTCCGTGGTAGACACTAATCAGATTTACTATACCTAAGTGGACAGAAGTGGCATCTCTTGAAACATTTAAATCCTTAATGTATGAAATATGCTTAGCGACACCAGTAATGAGATGATAGAGAACGAAGTGTGATGGAATCTTTGAATCTAAAAAATCCCTGTATAAGTAGTGAAGTGTGGGAACTAAAGATGTGTTCCTTGGATGCGTCATGCCTAGTAAATGTCTCATACGTAGCGTGGGAATGACGAGATCGAATCATCGTGTTAGTTCACTCTATCTTGCATGAAAATGACAAAATATCACAAAAATGCATGTTACAATTTACCAGTTAACATGTCCGAATGAAAAATGATAAATTACTCGTAAAGAACACACGTAAATGCTTTGGAAATTTTTTACGTTTTCGATAATCAAATTGAACCTGTTCCACTCATATCTGCTAAAACTCACTATTTGAAACCTAGCAAATTATAAGTTGGTAACTCAGCTAAAATTGGCAACACATGTGGGGATAAAAGTGAGTGAAGTGAAGCTTTAAATGCATTTCAATCATAAATACCAAGAATGTCCCAACAACGAAGACCATAAGATCTTGTATTGATACAATAAATCAGTGCTAAGACAAACAACTGCTTCTCAGTTTTGATTTCATCAGAGTAATTGAACTCACACTGTTACCAATACTATTTGTAAAAAATGGCTTCATGTTGTGAGCGAAGAACATTAATGAGAATAACCTGCCATCAGAAGCATTATTGAAGCATTATCAGCTGATTAGGCCTACACATGCTTCCATAAACAGGAAAAGGGAGCACATTCTGAAGCTCTGTATTTGATACATGTATTTCTACTCTGAATATTGATTTAGTCTCTATGTGTTCTAAGACATTACTGATCATAAGTCACTAAAATGCGATAGCAATTTTGCGAAGGTACATTTATAAACCCTTACATGTATACCCTGAAAGCTATGCTCTTTTGATCCTTCACTAACTTACTTATGGTTATAATTTATTTATTGTATAAAAAGTTGCCTTTAAATGATGACAACCATATATTTGTTCTTGCAAATAGTGTATATGTGGGTTTACCAAAACAAAATATATTTTTCATTTTATTATTAAAACAGCACGAATTTAACTGCAACTTACTCTTCCTTTAAATCAATGAAAAACAGATAAAAATGTAAAACACATTTACAGAAGTCATTTGGACTATCACTTCAACAATGTTTTACTTCCAGCTCACATGTTTGCTGGTACCAATATCTGATGAAGAATACCCGGTATCCCTCCTTAAATATTCATAAACCAGATCAATAACTTTGTTGGTTTGTGATTAGCCTGCCGTCTTTGTTGAAATATTACTTTCCGGAGTGTGATATGCCACTGTAAATCCCCAAAACACTACAAAAGTCTTGTAAATAACAGGAACGTGGATGTTGGGAGTCAGAATTGAAAACAATCTAGCTCTGAAAGGATTTGTTTACAATTGTAATGTTAATCATTTTCATATCAATCAAAATAACCTTCTGCAATTCAGGTACAGATTGTCACTTTCGTTCAGAATAGTTTCATTGTGTTTCAAAGTTCAAAGTTTCAAAGTGTTTTTGAGTTAAAGCGAAAAAAGTAACTAGTATATGTTTTTTATGTTCGTTGATAGCTTTAACACGTCTTACCTGAAATCAAAGAAAAAGAAGACACAAATGTCAATGAATCATTTAATATCTTGTTTGATTAAAATGTGATAAAAGCAGTGAAATCTAAATACATAATTATTTTTGTTGTATGCAAGAATCCATTGATTTCTAATGAATGTTTATTGCAAATAGACACTGTATCCAAAGAAAATCATAAATGTGATAATTTTGTTAAATGTTAAAATGTTTACCACAATATTGGTTATGCTAACTAGATATTTTTTTGATGGAATAATGTTGAAGATTATTTAATAATATATTCCATTATTTGACATAAACTCTTTACATTTTATTTGTTAAGAAATGTGTTCACTTGATTTAAAAAAAGCTTGACAGAGAAACAGTTTGTTGAAATGACAAACAAACAGAAGAGAAGACGAACTGAAGATTGATGAAAACATGAATCCATGAGAATAGAATATTATTTTAAGCAAACACACAGTACATGTCACTGTGACAAGTTATGGTGTAACTTGATCATCCTTCATAAAAATTTACCTCGAGGCAAAACAAAACATGACCGGCAGATTGATATTTAAGAGTTTGGATTAAATGCTTTCCTCTGATTCATCTTTATAAATGTCAAACATAGTGTTGTAAATGTGAAATGCTATCAGATTAAATATCAAATCATGCTCTTATCGAAATAAAACATATTCCGTGATTGTAAGGTATAAATAAGTACAATAATGTTTATTTAAAATGCTTATGTTTAAAGACGAAGTGTTAATTGCAGGAACTACATGTACTTGATTGCTAATTGAATCGAAATATTATTTTTATCAGCTTTTGTATTTAACTCGTTCATACATACAATCCAATGTAACGAGAAACAGAGGGTACTATGTTCCCAACATTGAATAAATTACGCACGTACGTCAAACTAACTTGTGAACAACTTTCTCTAAAAGAATCCTGGCAATGCAAAAACAAATTTTAGATGCTCTCATAGGATTTTAATCATGAAAATATCAAGTGCTATTACAAAGTACGAGAAGATACCAAATCTTATGTCAAGGCATAGCTTGTTTAAATGAAAAGTTCAAAACTAACATTAAACTTACACTTGGTAATAATCTTGTCATGTCATATCTGTACAATGTAAAGGGCGACTTTTAATCAAATACGACCACAATTTGTTTTTAGAACAGCGTTCAAATAGTCAGGATTGTTCTTACATGTTTAAGTTACATCATCTTGATCGTTTGTTAAAAGAAAAATCATACCAATGCGTTGTGGTGAAACGTCCTCACACAGTTAGAAGTTAGAATCATGTAATGGACTGTGTGGGTCTGTAAGACTTATTGAATGAGTTACTAAGTAAAGTAGAACACGGATATAACGAACTCCAAGGGATCAACGAATTTAGTTCGCTATATCCGGTTTTCACTACTCATGTTTAGCTGTCATACATAGGGCTAATAGGGGACTTAAAATTTTGTTCATTATATCCGATTGTTCGCTATTTCCGAGTATGCTATATCTGTGTTCTAATTTAGTTCAGTGTGGGAATGGAAAGCTCTTCCGTCGGAAAGGTTTAACTCTATTAACTGCTGGGGCACCCTGACAATATTGTCTGTCTAGTAAAATGGTTAAGAGGGTCACATTTATGTTGACAATAACTGTGTCTGAACACAATTCCAAAAAAAATGAGTACCAAGTGTAGGGTACTGGAGAAACATTTTGATGATTCATTTATTTTTTTCTAATAATAACGATAGTTAATATGCACTGAAATAAACACAAAAGGCCATGCTCAAAGGGCTACACACATTATCCATGCGCTGGTATATGTTGATTATATACGTTGTCTTTTAAGTAGGAGAGCATATTTTAAGAAATGAATTATTTTGTTGATGATAAATTCATTATAACTTTATAATAAGATAATACTTCAAATAATATGTTCCGCGGCAATGAGGATATGTGTATTCAATGAGTTTTGGTATTGTGATTCCAAATATCAAGTTTAGTTACACTGCGAGATGAATGTTATCATAAGCTTTTGAAAAGTGAGTATAATAGAAAAGGAATGCCATGGGTGCGTATTGTTTTGATGTAGAGCTGATGACAATTATATTTCATCAATAAACATAAGCGTTTAGCTCGTTTTCCAATCCAATGTTTTTAATACATGATAAATATGCTTATACCAGACAAACAAATTTACATCACTCAACCTTCACAAGTAGAGTTTGTACTATTTACCCTCTGTGTCTTTTTAAATATTTCATATTTAGGGATAAGCTGAACAAAACTCTAAATTGCCTTGTTTGAATCAATATTTTTGAAAGATTACAAGTATGGTTCTGAGCACAACACAATTGCAACACTTGACAAAGTTTCATCAACACATTTTAATTGCTTTTCACAAGGCCATTACACTCATTTTCATCAATAGTCCTCATTAGCTTACATGTTTTTGTTCATTTAAATCTGAGCTACAAATACCTGTCTTACCTACTTTGTCCTGATCATTTGATATGTACTCTATTTCTTGCCTTGTCATTCATATATTCATCGAAACACGAAAATCTTTGAAGAAATCTACTTTCACAGCTTTTATCGATCTTCGGAAGGCGTATGACTGTATTGATCGTTCGACAATGTGCTTAAAACTACTTGAAACGAACATAAAAGGTAAAATGTTTAATGCTATAACCTCCCTTTACAGAACAGTTGAGTGCTGTGTGAGGTTAAACGGAAGACAATCGTCGTGGTTCGATGTGCAATGTGGATTAAAACAAGGATGTTTACTGTCACCTCTACTTTTTAATATTTACATCAATGACCTTTTAACCTTGATTAATCAATTATCTGTCGGAGTGGTCATTAACGACAAGACTGTTGGAGTTCTCGCATATGCCGACAACTTGGTACTTCTAGCCGAATCTGAGAGTGACTTGAATCTTTTGCTAGACTGTCTGAATAACTGGTGTGAAAATAACTCAATGACTGTTAACAACAGGAAATCGAAGATCGTCCACTTTAGACCAACATCAACGCCTCGGACCCTTGCTACTTTTAACTGTGGAGATAATGTTTTAGAAATTACAGATTTTTATAACTACTTGGGAATTCTTTTAACAGAGCACCTGGATTTTAACCGTATGGCAAAAGCAGCGGCCAGCTCAGCTAGCAGAGCACTATGATTGCTTATTGCAAAGTTTAAGATATAAGGTGGAATGAGACTGGATACTTTTACAAAGTTATACGATTCCATTGTGTGGTCAGTCATCGCATACAGCGCCAGTATCTGGGGAACCTATAACGTGTCGTACATAGAGGCTGTACAGAACAGGGCTATGCGTTTCTTCCTCGGAGTTCAACGTTTCGCCCCTAACAACGCTGTGAGTGGAGACATGGGCTGGGTCCCCCCGACCGTCCGGCAGTGGGGATGTGTGACGCGCCTATATATGCGACTCCGAAACTTGGATCCTGGAAGATTAACTTACAAAATATTTACTTGGACTCACCAGTGGGGTACTAGACGCAAAAGAAATCAGATATACAGGATCATCAAAAAGTATAACCAACTGGGAATGGGACACTTTACATCCTTAAATCTCAGATATCACGGGCGATTCGTTTCAGACAAGATAGAGGAGGCTGTTTTTAATGATTTTTTATCAAGATGGAAACAAGACTTATCTAAACCTTATGGAAACAAGTTACGTACGTACTGTACTTTCAAGAAAACCTATGAGGCAGAACCATATGTTAAACATCTTACTAATAGAAGTCAGAGAGGCGCCCTGGCAAGGTTTAGGTGGGGTAGCCCCCTTGAAGATTGAGACTGGGCGGTACACAAACACTCCTGTGGAGGAAAGGACATGCCCTGTATGTACAGACCTAGTTGAAGATGAGAAACATGTCCTCCTACACTGCCCTCTGTACGAAGATGTCAGACGTGACCTGCACACCCGGTGTGTTTAAGAGTGCCCTCACTTCTCCGATTTTAATGATATACAGAAAGTGGGTTTTATTCTTTCCTCACCTGAAGTGATTTTTATAAGTGCCAAGACCTGCAAAGCTATTTTATCTACCCGTACAGAATTTTTATTCCATCGATAAGTATTTTACCTTTTACAAATATATTTCATGGCAATTCTCGTACTTTTATGGTACAATTGTGTATGTATAATCCATTTTAATTGCACTTTATACTCTTCTTATTCATATATTCTTAATGTTCATCTATACCCTATGTATTTACATTTCATGTGCTTATATCTATTTGTGTTATGTATACTATATATATTTTCTAGTGTAATTTAGTGTATATACATAGTCTCTCGTTACCCATTTTTGGGTGGCTCAATGTAATTTTTATACACATTTTATACTTGTATTTTAATGATTGCGAGGTGAGACTCAAATAAAAAAATCTGTCTGTCTGTCTGTCTATATTCAGTGAAACTTCACTCCCATTGTTTTGTCTGACGGGTCGTTTATTTAACATTTCAACAGTGGCTCGGCATATGGTTAATGAAACAAATAACCACTTCGTGACGACGAATTTCTGATTATGTTTCCTCAGTTATATTATTTCTGGTAAAGTTTGGGTAATAACAGAGGTGGTATAATCCGGGGAAAATTATGTTTCATTCACCTAGGTTTTTGTGCTTGTCATACATTCAAGTTCTTTTAATGTACAATATCAAATATTCGTTTACCCTCATCAGATACGAGTCTTCACTGTCACTGCACTGACTAAAATAGGCAGTTAACAAGGGCTTTTACTCCTGTTTCCAGGCAATAGACGATATCAACTGTTTTGAAAGCTATGGTCATGAAAAGCTCTTTATCCACTGTGTTGTCAGGGAATATACATGTCCATGTTAACAAGAACAAAACTTATATATGTTTTCATGCACTGCAAGGATATATCAAGCGACCTGTCATAAATTGTTTGTCTTCGTAAATAATATGTAATGAAACATCTTGTCTTCTCAGATACACTGCATATCCTGTCACTTTCCATCTATCGAGGTTACAAAGTACGTGACTAACGACTATTGATATAGTTATATTGAATGAATTTTCTAAGGAAAATTAACAATGGTCAGTTTGTAGGTTTTAATACTACCAGAGATTAAAATCTCACTTGATGTTATTTTGGATGCCAATCAATGTCTTTAATAACAGTAAAGGATAAAGGGTATTTTATTTTCTACATTTTCATAATGGCTGCTATATGCGATGATGCAAGAAGGTTGGGAACAATGTCAACGTTTACATATTCAAAGTAGTTTAATATTTATGCACATGATTTGTGTTGTCATATTGTGTTTAATGCTTGTAGTTGTAAAATGATGTTTCCGATTTCATTTCCTTTAAACAGCTGTAATTACTCCTTATTTGTGACATGCTATTGGTGATTTTACTTTGATTATTAGTTTTCTTACTTTCAGGATAACAGTGTCTGTAAAACCAGTAACAATTTAATTTTTGTAAAAGTATGGCAATAGAGTTACATAACTAAAAGCAAAGTTCATCATTGTGTTACATGTCTAGACAAGTACAAGATATCACATTCGGACCAACTTTTGAAGTTCTGTCATATGATATTAAATGTTGTGATGTCTTTTTGTAAGTTTTTTTGTTTGTATTGAAGTTTATCTGGTGACAGGAGTGTGTCATTTACACTCTTAGTTTTTCTGTTAAATTAGTTTTGTTTTACAATTATTTGTTAATATGAATCTCCTAGAAATAGTTACTACATGTATCTACTTACTAACTACCATTCATCGAATCATTATGCCCCAAATGCACAGAACTGTGAGTCAATTTAACCTTTAAAAGATCATATAACCAGAGGAACATCATTAATGAGATGAAACAAAGTGGTCCGAGGTTCTAATGGTAAGTAGCTAAGTGTGGGAACTAAGGATATGTTCATTGGATACGTCATGCTTGGTACGTGGTTCTTCTTGGTATGGAGATGATAGGATTCACAGCATGAACGTTCACTCACGCTATTGTATGAATATGATATCATGAAAAATGACCATTTAAATTTACAAATGGAGTTTGGTTGTTGGTTTGTCTGTTTCTTTGTTTAACTGGAAATTGTTCATGGTTCATGTCAAATGAAAATTTTATTTGTAAACGTTACTATCGACCTTTTTTGAAATTGTAAGTTGATTTTAACTGGTAGTTGAAATTGAAAAAAAAAATTAAATAAAGTGGTGAAGGAAAGCCTAAATGGCAAGTTAAAAAATAATGAACAAGGTTGTTTCCAGAAGTAAGACAATAAAACCATCTTTATTATACAAGAAGTCAGTGTTCACAAAGACAAATAACTTATTGTCAGTTATACTTCCACCAGAGTACTTTCACAAGAACATTTTCATTTGATAATACTGGTTCATGTTCTGGGTGAGGAGCAGTAATGAGGATCGACTGCCACCTGAAGCATTATTAGCTGATTAGGCCTTCCGTTGCTTCCTCAAACAAGAAAAGGGAGCTAATCCTGACGCTCTGTGTTTGATGTAGGAACTTAATGTACTAAATATTCAATTGATTTAACCTCTTATTGAATACTAAGACAGCCCTGTTCGTAGGTCACTTAAATGCGATATCGATTTTGCGAAGGTACGTTTCAAAGCCTCTTACTCTCCTACATTAATCATTGTATTAAAACTTCTCACTGTTTAGACAGCATTGAATTAACACAGAACGATGTCCAAGACGTATTACTTTCTTTAGACGCACGAAAAGCATCGGGCCCTGATGGTATTGGTAATAAATTCCTCAAGCTTGCAGCTAGACCTCTATCTTATCCTCTCGCTTCAGTTTTTAATAAATCTCTGAACTTAGCTGTATTTCCCAAAGTATGGAAGAGCGCTTCTGTTATACCCATCCATAAGAAAGATAGTGTTAATGAGTGCAGCAATTATAGACCAGTTTCTCTTACATGTTGTTTATCTAAAGTGTTTGAAAAATGTGTTCATAAATATGTTTTTAATTATTTTAGAGATAATAACCTCATTAGTACACTACAATCTGGGTTTATTCCTGGAGATTCAACTACCTACCAGTTAATAGATCTGTATAACTTTATTTCAGGTGCTATGGACAAAGGTAAAGAAGTAAGAGCAGTGTTTTGTGATATTAGTAAGGCGTTTGATAAAGTTTGGCATAAGGGACTTCTCCATAAGTTACAATCACTGTGAATTAGTGGAAAATTACTGGTATGGTTTAACAGTTATCTGAATGAGAGAGTTCAGAAAGTAGTTATAAATGGATATAATTCAAAATATAGATCAGTTTCAGCAGGCGTCCCACAAGGATCGGTGCTTGGACCATTACTGTTTCTTGTTTATATAAATGATCTTGTAGAAAATATAGACTGTAATATAAGACTTTTCGCAGATGATACTTCAATCTATGTTATAATTGATGACCCTGTTCAAGACGCTGCGCGCCTGAATAGCGATTTAGAATTGATTTCTAGTTGGGCCCAGAAATGGCAGGTAAAATTTAATCCTTCGAAGACTAAAACTGTACAGTTTAGTAGAAAACGCTCTTCAGGTCCTATTCCAAAATTATATATGCAAAACACTCCCATAAATGAAGTCTCTGAACATAAACATCTAGGCCTCTGGTTTCAAAAAGATGCTAACTGGAATGTACAACTAGATTCTTTATCCGATAAAGTTTCACCTATGATAAATTGTTTAAGAAGTTTTAAATATCGATTATCAAGAAATACACTTACTACTATATATACATCATTTATCATGCCATTATTTGATTATTGTAGTTGTATTTGGGATAATTGTACAGTAAATCAGGCGTCAATGCTTGAAAATTTACAACTTGATGCACTTAGAACAATATGTGGGGCTACTAGGGGAACAAGTCATGATAAATTATATACAGAAACTAATTTCCTACCACTTGTAGAAAGAAGACGAATACAGAAATTGATTTTATTTTATAAAATGGTAAATAAGAAAACACCAGATTATTTAAACAGTCTTGTGCCAGAATCTGTTTCTCAAGCAAACCCGTATAATTTAAGAAACTCATCAAATTTACAGAAAATACATGTAAGAACATCTTCTTACGCAAAATCATTCTTACCTTATTCTGTAGAACTTTGGAATTCTTTATCTAAAGATATAAGACAAATACAGTCGGTAAATGAATTCAAAAATAAAATTACACCTAATTTTAAAACTTCTTTTGGGTTTGATATAAATACTGGAAACAGGTTTTGTCAAATTCTGCATTGCAGACTTAGATTAGAATGCAGTGATTTAAATGCACATAAAGTGAAAAGATTCATATTGGATGATCCATCGTGCAGTTGTGGTGCTCCCTATGAAGACACCATTCATTATCTTTTTGTCTGTCCAAACTATACTACCATAAGAGGCACTTCATTTTATTTCAAATATGGTTATAACATAAAAGACGCTTTGTATGGAAATCTTGAACTACCAGAATCTCTAAATATTTGCATAATCAACTCTGTACATGATTTTATTACCGCATCAAAACGATTCACTCTAATTTGAGTTTAAGTATTATATTCTTGCCCTTTATTGAACTAACACATGTTGAAATAAGAATGATTATATACACGCATGTTGTGCTTTGTGCTTGTTATTAAGTATACTTTTGAAATCATAAGACTTTATGTACGTCGCATATATTATGTTGTTATGGAGAGACATTAATATAAGCCATTGGCTTGTTTGCCAATCCATTTTCTGTATATTTATAGAAAATAAATATGTTTAAAACAAAACTCTCCTACATTTCAGATTTTCTGATCCTTCATTAAGTTATTCAGATGTAAATATGTTTTCTTACTAACGTTAATGAGAATAATCTGCCATTTGAAAAATCGTTGGCAGATAAGTCATGCAATGTTTCCTCAAACAGACAAAGAGATTAATCTGATGCTCTATTTCTTTATATCTATGAACCGTAATGTAGTAAATTTTCAAATTGTAAAGTCTTTTAGTTTTCTATTGAGACATTGATTTTAATAAATGAATGTAACTGCAACAACAACTCTTTGACTCACTGATGTTCTGATCACTTGATCCTATGAAAGTCTACCCAACAATGAATGGTACAAATAAAAAACAAAATTGACTAGTGACACCAATTCGGGTTCCTTCTTGTAAGGTTAATATGTGATTTTAGTAAGACATAGCATGAACTGCGCAATATGATTTATAAACAGGCAAAAATATATGTGGAATCTGTTTTCCCTTTTATCTTTTAAAAATAGAAAAGGAAAGGCAAATGTAAAGGAGGCAATATGTGTTCCACTTCTAGCTGTTTTTACATATCACATGTATCAATATCACCAGTATCAGTAACTCACACATCACAGGTTTATCGGTACTGATAACTGATGAAGAAATATACTGGGTCCCCAATTTTGCATGTCATGTTCATTAACAAAGTCTTATTTCACTGGTTTGTCGCTAACCTGTCGTCTTTGTTGAAATGTTACTTCCTGAAACGTGATATGCCGCTATAATTCACCAAAACACTAAAAGAACCTTGCAAATAACAGTAACGGGGATGTCAGTTGTAAGAATTGAAAACAAATCAAGCTCTTAAAAGATTGTTTTACAAATGTAATGTTTAATCAATTACAAATAAATCACCCTCTACATCTTAATGTGAACGTACCACTTCCCTTCACAAAAGTGCATTGTTAAAGTGTTTAAGCGAATAATGACTTTGCATTTTGTTTGTGATATTTACCTGGCAACGATGAAAGAGACGATACAATACATGTGTTGTTGAATTCAAATGTTATGATCATTTAAGTAAAGTCAAAATGATCACGGAATGAAATATGCAGAGCATAAATGAAATGTTTTCTTAGATTTCTTAGGTTTATCAAATAGTTTGAAAGAAAACAAATATTGAATATATAGAGATTATTAACCGAGTGTGTTTCATTAAAATCATATAATACATATAGTTTTATTCCCATTATATGACATTAATGATACGGAACCACAGGAAGTTAATAATTTCGTTATTATATAATGTCATTTTGAAAAAAAAGGGTTTAAACGAAAATATGTTTCCTTCTAAAAATACGTTTGACCTACATTTCGTGGAGTAATTTCTTTCACACTACACAAAAGTGAAGGTAATATTGTTGGCGATATAGAGTTGTTAACAGTCTAGAAATATTCCTTCATGAATTTTTTTTTCATTGTGATAGAAACGTCTCCTGCAATCTATTAACATTTAAGTCTGATTTCCAGTGCACGAGCAAACATTGTTTTTACTATATCACACAAAATGTGTATGAACCACTTGTTGACGTCGCTACAACAGGGAAGGTAACTCTAACTGCATTTTGAAAAGCTGCATTGTCACTGTTGTTACGTTCGACATTGTATCCTTAGCCTAAACGCCAATTATTTGCGAAGGTGGGGTTGTTACGTTTGATACTACGCTACTAGATAATGTGCACTATCACTAGAATATGATTTGTTTTTTCTCATAAGTTGGTAACTGACACGTCCAAAGCGGTCTTGGCCTATGTTATTCACAAAAATTCAAGCACATATTTGTTTGAGTTAGCTGCATATCGTTATATTTTTGTGTGTAAACGCATGATGAAAACAACTTGAAACGCTTCGATAACCAAGCTTTTTCTAAAATACGACTGTGTGATAAATTTACCTTGACGAAATTTGTTTACGGATGTTTATTCCATAAAAAAAACACAAAACCTGAAAACACCCGATAGCGACAATTGATAGCTACCGGTTTAGGACTCGCAAGACATGCATCGAGTTTTGAGATAATAGTTGTTGTAATGAGCTAATTTGCATCTTTATCAGATTTCGAGGCAAATCGGATACAAAGTTTATCAGATAGCTTTATTGCATCGATAACACCCTCCATTACATACCTTATAATTAATCTGCTTAAAAATAAATACATACGTAGATGAAAACTTGTGTGGTAGCTCACTCGGAATGCATTTGGCATGTTTAAACTTGAAATTTGTAGTCAGTTTTCCTTTTGAAAAAATTTATCTTAAAATGATACCTGTTTTCGTCATTTTCCTCCTACCAGAAAGATATGAATAATTTTCATCTTTTTCTATTTCGGATAAGTGATTGGATAAAGTTGACGATTAAAAACTCGTAATGCGATCTTGTAACTGTAAAAGGGTTCCATTTTCATTGATAAGAATTTGAAATGTTAACCCGATAATCCAATCTCACTCTAGCATCATGTAAATGCAAACACAGAAATCACCGGAGGATTAATCTATTAGGAAAGGGTTATATATCCTCCTCATTTTTATTTCTGGAAATGTCAAGTCTTTTCTTATTTGATGTGAAGAAGATACCAGGAAACAAGCTTGTCAGTTCAGTTCACGATATGTCATCACTGTCCTGAATTATGTACCATCGCAAACATATGTATTTTATTGTTTACACAATGAAAAGTATTTATACAAAATGTAACAATTAGCGTAAACTTGAAAAACTTGGGATTTTTGTTTATTCCAAAGTGGGTCTTTATTCAATGTTGTAACATCCCTGCAATTCTGTCATGATTAATCAAGTTTTAAGTTAAATAAAAAATATAAATATTCTGTATGTGTGAAGTGAGAAAATATCATAAACAAGAGAGGAGAGGGATTTTCAACACATTCACAAATATCCTATTATCTAAATCATCATCGCTTTGTTACATTTACTTTTTCGGTTACTTTAGATTGTCAACATTTAACATTTCTCTGTCATTTAAAATACAATTTGCATTTAAATAACAAGGTTTTGAGATATAACTAACAAGGAAATTACAAAGTAAATATCTTTAAAGGGTGGTTTGGAGAGAGCTTTATATCATGATCATATCTATTCTTCTTTCAGTTCTTTTAACGCTTTCAAAAGCTATTGTTCAAATGAAATATTTCTAGTTCATCATGTAAAAAGATGTGTTTAGATGAACTCAAACAAGTGTACTTAAATGCACTTTAACATAAAATAAGTAAATTTCCCTTCACGAAATTCATCACTTACATGTACATGTAGGTTTTATAGGATTTCTCAAATTAAAGATGACAGGTCCATACCAATGTACTAAATGTACGCACTTAACGAGTTATCTCATAACTCAATGATAGCAATGGACCTTATTGCATTTACACTATCCATTATAGGCCATTTTAGCTGCTCACCAGATTTAAGTCCTGTCAGTTGCACAGCTTACTCAGCAAGTATTCATCCCTGTGGCAATACATGATCTATTGAAAGGAGATCTTTATCAGGGGTTACTAGCCTTTTTCTGTGTATCAAGAACTTTTGTCTTGTGAAGATAAGACTCACGAGAGCTGAAGTAGTCGACCTAGGACATATCATTTTCAAGTACATAATGAAAAAGAAAGAAGACCTCATTACTCCCTTGTGGATGTCATGGTTTAAAATATACTGCTCAGTTTCTCCCTTAGATTGAATGTTATGTTTAGTATTCAACAGATGCCGATTTTGATTCTAAAAGCTGACAAATATATTCTCAGTTAAATCCGCTTTGATACAATATATTTCAAATGATGCCAGCAAGAACAAGTTGTACACATCTAACTTTATTTTGTAGCATATCATTCAATTTAATGTCATGGAAATGACTTGCAAAACAAACAGAACTTTTACTGACTTTGTTAAAGGGATAGAAAGTGAAGTGAAAAATACTTTGCGTGAATTAATAAACAATAGGACATTTGTTGACTGAACAATTTATCTCATAAATCAATGATAGTGATGGACCTTATTGCACACTGCGCGTTCGGTTTCAATTTAAAATATACTCGCTATCAATCCAATATAACATGTCTCTGATTTTCAAACACACTAGTTTTATCTCCATTCTACCATGACGATTTTAATCGTGTGCTCTTTGTATAAGCGAATTGCACTTTGAAAATGTCCTCACTTCCGGCAACAAAAATGAAATCGTCTGTGCCGGGGTTTTGCTCCTTGTTATCTGATAAAAATTAAGCAGTGTGCATAGTTAAATCTACCATTGGGTGTCCATCAAATATATTTTTCACTTTGTTCAACGCAGCTATTAATATCGTACTTTTTAAAACGTGTGATTCCATTACTTGTTGACAATATAGACTGAGACACCCCTATCAATCAAATAGATGATTCTAACAGAAAACCACTATGACGTTGTCAAGGACTATGACATCATAACTGCTCGCTTAAATGACGTCACTGTATTGTTGCCGTAATCGATGGAAGCCTGCTGCATGTGGCGCTGATTGACCACTTAAACTTCATATTTTGAATAAAATGCTTTATCTACTTCAAATTTGTTGGTCATCCCCGGTAAACACACGTAAATAAAACATGTTAAACAACTTTTTAAAAGTTTTAATCTTAGTAAACAGCAGAATACCAGCTCTGAAATTGCCAGTCGGCTGTATAAATGCGCGGTAAAGTGACCTCAAAATCAGAAGACGTTCAATCCAAAATTGATCACGTTTGATTTTCCAGGAGAACCAATCAGAATCTAGTATTCATCACATTCATGATAGAATGTCTATTATCGGTCATTTTAGCTGCTCACCAGATTTAAGTCTTGTCAGTTGCACAGTTTACTCAGCAAGTATCAACCCCACTAGTGTCCTGTGGCAATTGTTGACTAAAACTAAATATTTTTGTAATTTAATGTTGTGTCGACAATGTCTTAAACTCAAGTGAAAAAGTTTTTTTACATTGTCTCTTTGTTTTCTTATGTCTTCGTATAATAACACTTATATTGATCAAATGATACCAATTTAATGTGTGTCTTCAGGGTTTCAATAACCTGATGGAGGTCGAAAATAGAAAGTTTGCAATAAGTTTGTATGGTGTTATGATATTTTTATGGCTATTGGACTCCTCAAGGGACCGCTTTTTCAGAAACTTTTAATGTTAGGATTACAAAACTGGAAACTTTCATGGAGTGCCTTATATTTCATAACTTATATTTTACAGAGTTATTGCCCTAGTCCCGTGTTTGTTGACTCTGTACAAGGATATCTTCAAAGAGGATAACTTTTTGAATAAAGGATAACTTTTTTCATCCTTACACATTGAATGAATATTCACTTCTTAAGTTCGCTTGGATTTTAAAGACATCAAATGGAAGCAAACCTTTCATCTTGGAATTAAACATATAAAAGATAATATAAATATGAATGAATGTGTTTCTGTCGGCCAACATGAAACAAAGGACTTTCCAAAATTTGCATTTTCCTTTCAAATGTTTTGCCTAACTTGATGATT
Organism: Steromphala cineraria; assembly: GCA_916613615.1. Taxonomy (NCBI): domain Eukaryota; kingdom Metazoa; phylum Mollusca; class Gastropoda; order Trochida; family Trochidae; genus Steromphala; species Steromphala cineraria. Next base: position 26,748,820 of record OU744732.1, read on the forward strand.
TCAATCTTCTCAATATCTTTGGCTCCAGTGCTATAACGTTTCTTCACATGCTAATTTCAATATGCTTGCATCAATACATGGATACACACCTTGAATAAAAATGATTTAATGATTAAACCCGGAAGGATTGTGAAATCAGAGAGGTACGTGTAATTGATACATTCTGTTATGTAAACTATCCGCAGGCATTTGACATGAAGTGTGTGTACTTTATATTGAACATGTTTTGACATCGGCAAGTGTTCCCATCTAAATGTTTTAAAAAATTGACTTATAGATTATTACACATAGAAATTTATATAAAGTAAACTTTGCTTTAAAGAATTAAGTTTGGTATTTGATTACAATCTACATTTGAAACAATGATTGTAGATTGACTAAAAATAACGGTTTTAGTTTTTTATATCAATTGCAATTAATTTACCAATAGTTTCTTTAAATGTATCTGTCATCATACATGTATCTATCTCAATTCCGTAATAACTTATTATCTGAACATGCTCAAGATTTATTTGACAAATCTGTTGATATAGTATTTACAAATATTAACCAAAGTGTAAATTTTATTGTAGAGGCATTGTGTCTAGCTGCATCAGATATGAAAAAGCGGATATGTACTGTTGCAAAACACAGAAATACAGAAAAGTGGTTCGATAGTGAATGTGATCATCTGAAAAAGGAAAGGTGCAAATTATTGAACATTTTTCGAAAATATAAAACAGAAGACTCCTTAGAAAATTATCATAACGCCAGAAATAAATATAATAACACTTGCTCTGAAAAAAGAAACACATACATCCAACAAAAGAGAAAACAATTAGAAGACAATATAAATGATTCAAAAACTTTTTGGTACGAATTGAAATCACTAAATGGAAAAAACAGTCAAAATAACAACATCGAAATTGACGAATGGTACAATTATTTCGAATCTTTATTTTCAACTCCCCACAATGACCAAGATACACTAAGACAAGACAGTACAGAACATACACCAGTATCAGATATTGCCTCTGATATATTAGATGCCCCGATAAGTAGGGAGGAAATCCTGAATAGTATACAACATCTCAAGTGTAATAAAACTCCAGGTATTGACAATATTATCCCAGAATTTTTCAAACACTCATCGGACCTAATAGTTCCATATCTGGAATTAATATTCAATGTTATACTTGAAAGTGGGGATTTCCCAGAATCTTGGTCAGTTGGATTACTTGTCCCAATTTATAAACAAGGTGATCGAAATGACCCTAATAATTACCGTGGAATTACTGTACTTAGTGTCTTCGGTAAACTATTCACTTACATTATCAACAAAAGATTGGTTCAGTGGGCGGATGCTATGGACAAGATATATGAAGGTCAAGCAGGTTTCCGGGAAGGTTACACTACTACAGATAATATTTTCATTCTTCATTCTCTTATACAGAAATATCTTAGTTCGAAAGGAGGAAAGTTTTATGCATTATTTGTAGATTTTGCGAAGGCCTTTGACTCTGTGCAGAGAAATAAACTTTGGAATCTTTTGCAAACGCACGGAATAAGTAGTAAAATGAGTAAAATCTTGGAAAGTATTTATCAAAATGTAAAAGTACGTGTGAAAAATAATCATGAAATGTCTGAACCCTTTATTAGTCAACTTGGCGTTAGACAAGGTTGCATCTTAAGCCCCTTTTTGTTTAGTTTTTTCATTAACGAATTAGCAGAGCAAATATGTAATACTTGTACGAATGGAATCCAATTACACCCAGATACAGTTCAATTATTCCTGTTACTTTTCGCCGATGACATTGTACTATTCTCTAGTACCATAAACGGGCTTCAGAAACAAATAAATGAATTAGGTACGTTCTCTGATCAATTTAAATTGAATGTCAATAGAGAGAAAACCAAAATAATTGTTTTTAAAAGGGGTGGAAAACTATCCAAAAATGAAAAATGGTTTTATAAGGGAGAACGTCTTCAAACTACCAGCGCTTATAAGTACTTAGGTGTATGTTTCTCTAATAATCTATCTTGGTCTTTTCATACCAAACAGGCCTCAACACAAGCCATGAAAGTACTAATAGGTATATACAGAAATATGCGACTTCTAGGTGATATGTCCTTTAATACCTATTTTAAAATATTTGATATGAAGATAAGCCCAATACTGTTATATGGATCTGAAATATGGGGACTGGCACAACATGACAACATAGAAAAGGTTCATTTATATGCATGCAAAAAGTTCCTAGGCGTTAAACCAAGCACTTGTAGCACAATGGTCTATGGAGAATTAGGCAGATTTCCGCTATTCATTTATTCCTCAATTAGAGCTGTTAAATACTGGATAAGATTGTTGAATATGCCGCTTCACAGATATCCGAAAAAATGTTATAATATGATGAAACTGTATGATAATAATGGTAAAAGAAATTGGGTGACTGATATTAGAGAGCTTCTCAACAAAATAGGATATGGTTATATCTGGTGCAATCAAAGTGTTCATTCACAATCAGAATTTATCATCTCAATAACTCAAAGAATGAAAGATATATATTTACAATCCTGGGCAGAATCCATGACATTATCAACAAAATGTATATATTATAGAGAATGGAAATCTGAAATATTTCTTGAAAGCTATCTTTCAAAAGTTGATGTTAAAAAGTTCCGTAATGCCTTAGCCCGTTTTCGTTGTTCATCACATGAATTGTTTGTTGAAACTGGAAGATATAAAGGTATTGAAAGAAAAAATAGAGTATGTAAAGTTTGTAATATAAATGTTGTGGAAGACGAGCTACACTTCTTATTAACCTGCCCTGTCTATAAGAATCTACGGATAAAATATCTTCAACCTTACTATTTTAATCATCCAGACAGAACAAAACTATTGTCATTGTTAACAAATACCAATACTCAGTTGTTACAGAACCTTGCAATGTATATTTATTATGCAATGTTATTTAGAAAAAATATTTTGAATGCAATTGATTTTACCATGTGATCTACCATTGATTGTACTACAGGCCTGTGGCCTTCTAAGTACAGAAATAAAGATTGATTGACATGTATAAGATGTCCTTAAGATTTCATTAAACAAATTAAATATGAATTGGAAAAAAGAAAATTCTCAGTTAGAATAGCTTCTATGTCATATTATCACCTAGTCTCCCAAGAATGCATCATGGCAAAGTCACACTCATTACCACAATTGGGTGTTTATTCGTAAATTATGAAGTAGTAATTATGTTTAGACAGTGTTAGTAAGTAATCACACTCAAAACCATAATTGGTTGTTTTTTCGTAAATTATGAAGTGGTAATTAAGTTTAGATAATGTAAATTAGTAAATTAATAACACGGTTCAAATTAAAAGACAATGTTTTCAAACTAAATGAAGCAGTTAAAAATCGAATTTGTCATGAAAAGTTCAGACATGCGATTCCCGATTTTAACGCAAAATGAATTCACACAAAATGGACGCAAATGGACAAATGTGAATCTTTAAAATTCGTTCTCTGACTATGGATGATTGGTTTGTGAAATGAGATATTTGAAAATTATACATTTGAAACAATGAAAACTAAAAATATCAAACTTTCAAAAAACGGACTACTGCCCCTTTTAAACCGTCAATAAAAAATAAGCGTTATTATGCATCCTGACAATGAACGTTTTTTTCCTAGTTTCAACCGTACACTTATATCTACCAGGCCAAATTTCAGTTTCAGATTTAAAGGCCAAGGTCGGTTATACATGTATAGTGTAGTGCATGGGGACATTCAACTGTAAGTCACCGAGGATGTGCTGTAATGCTTTTTTCTTGAGATCAGCTACGTGGATTCAACAAGAAACATTCCGAAAGCTGCTTTCGATGCCCACGTGTCAATAGATGTCTATTAGCGTCTCCATTAAGACGTGTTTCTTGGTTCTCTGGAGACTTGGTTCGTATACAAGTAGACAACCTGTCACTCAAGCATAGATTAGTTTGATTTAGATGCTCTGCAGTAGCCGTCTTGATTCTCACATGATAAGGGAGAACCATTTTCTTAATGTAAAGGGATATCACAGACAATATCTTTCAATAACTTCAATGCCTCATAAAAGCCATTTAGTTAGTGAAAAACTGTTACATTGTTTGGGATCACATTATCTTCAATAGTACAAAATCTTGTACTTTAAAGGGCCAGTCCAATGAGAGTCAGGCAAGCCTGCCAGCAATGACCATACAAGCTAACCAACTCACCTTTTCACTGCTTACATAAGCCCGTTTTACAGCAGCAAATTACAAACTATCAAACCTTTTAGACGTAAATTGGTGATCTTGATAAAAAATATTAGCTTAGAAATATTTCATATATACAGATAGCTTTTTTCACTCAAATTCAGAAGCTTAACGCATAAACGTAAAATCTTCCTTGGAAGAAGTTTACATTTTCACTCAGTTGAGACAAATTCAATTGACACATCATATTGATGGCTCCTCTATGAGACAGTTCCGTCAACAAGAAGGACTCGATCTGTCTTTAGAAAAAGAATTTAGACTACTTAAAACGTTATGTGATCATAAAAAATTGGGTTAGATTGAGGATGTGATTGGGAAAGCTTAAGTTTCCGTCAATCATTATAACAGAAAAAATAGTTCGAGTAAACTGCTGAGCAATTCTTATTTGTGTATAAATCACAAGCTGTTTGATACTTGATGTTGATAAACTCGTTTAATGGTTTAGTATATGTATGGTTGAAAGTAACATACTGTTAGATTGTTTGCACATAAACTGATAAGAAGTCCAAGTCTTATTCAATAAGATTGAATAGTGTTGTTTAAGTAAGAAAATCAGCGTTTTCAAATTCTTTATATGTAAAAAAAAAATTGCAAAGAAATTTGAATTGATTTGAAATTAAATTTGAATTTAATGTGTTAACTAAAGTTGTTCTTCTTAGTATCTTTCAAAGAAATTCTAATAAGGTTGTATTATAGCTTTCATGCAACATTACTCTTAAAACATTTGCCCTCATTCTAGTAAGAAGTAGCAATAATAAAAGAAGTAGCATAAGTAGTGGTAGTATACCTTGCACACTGTCTTATTGTCATCTTGGCACAAGTTCTTTGGACAATACTTTGCATTTTGAACAACTGTTAAAAATCAAGTAATCGTTTGCTATTTTAAATGTTGCGTCGATTTTGTGTATTGCGAAGAAACAGATTATGTGATTATAGTTATAACTGCAGACTCGAAATGTGGCGATTATTTCAATGTAAGAAGGCTTTTCGTTTATATGATATTTACCGGTAAGTGTTTCATAGATATAGATGTCTGCTTCAGAAACTTCTGTTTTCTCTGATCAGCAAACCCTCAGACATAAGTAAATACGAAACTGAAGCAGTGTCTTCTAATAACCATAAGCTGATATGTGACTGTTTGTCATTGTAAGTAGTTTACTGTCTGCTTTGGATCTATTCCCTATACACTGGCGCCTAATTCAATTACAGCAAGACAATATGTCACGTCTTGAAGAAATTTGCATCTATATTTAGATGAGAGCTTCTTTTTAGATACTTAACCGTGAAAGATACGGTTATTGGCATCTGACAATGAATATTGCATTAACATGCCAGTGCTTTAAGTAATAAAAAGAGAAGACTTTTTTTATATCACCTATGTATACATAGATATTACATAGACATTTTTTGTAAATCATCAATTTCAAATCTTTTGCTCGTTTTAAAACGTTCTGGAGCAATGAGCGTCAACGAATTCATGTCACATAAAGTGCATTATATCAATAGTATTGTTGTCCTACCTGTAATCCATACTTTATCAATCTTTAACATGAACTCAGTTTGAAATTGCACAAAAATTTGAAAGGCACAAAATTTTAAGTTTCTTTTTCTAAAAAATATAAATGTGTATTATTATTCACAAGAAATATGACTGTCAAATACTTTCAAAACTGACATTGAAAACTTGGTAGCTCTTCTTTAGGACACAAATTTCGAAAAGATATATAAAAAAGATGTTCTTCATAATATCTGTTCTTGATTCCCAACTTCAATTGACACACAATCAATATGTATGCAGTTGATTATATGTTTTGAAATTAGAAAAGATTAATTTTCAGAAGAATGTTTTGGGAAATTTTGCATAACATCATGGAGGCCCAATTTAAACTGAATAGAAAATAAAAAATTATTTAAATAATATTAAATTTTAAATTATGTAGAAACGAAATCCTCCAAGCCTGTAAAGAAACATTCCGTTAACATTCATAAGAGAGTTCTTTGTAAATGGTATAATAACTTTCCAAAACCTTTTTCCTTCATTGCTAAAATATCATTTATGTAACATTATCTATGTTGAATAAAAACATCTAAATGTCAAAGCTGCAATCATTCATATTTAATGATTCATGTTGTTCTTTTTCTCCGAGGCAAGTTGATTTGGATATTTGAATAATCTGCAAGCAACCTTGATGGTTGTGGCTGGTTGTGAAATATCAGTTTAATTGGAAATGTGATTGCAGCAACATGTATGAACGACAGAAACTCCACTCGAGAAAATTGGTTGTTCAATTTGCGAAACAATATTTAAAGAAGATGCATAAATGACATTGATAATAATTTAAGACTGCTTTTAAAAAAAATTCAAATGATATTTCAAATGGTATCTTTTGTTATTGAAATGCAGATATTTAAACATTGTTAACAAAACGAATGCGAACAGTTGCATTTCAAAAAGAATTTGCTTCTTGACTTAATACTGCTGATTAATACCTTTAAATATTTATCGTTTTAGCAAGAGATTACTTTAAATGTTGAAGTCTTTCCTGCTTTTTCATATGTGGTTTGGAATTGTCTGAATTGTAGTTGAAGATATGTCTGTGAAAATGGACAATTTTCTTATAGTTCTGATTAATAATTGAATGACATATGTTCACTTAATTGATGTACTGCTGATTTGACATGCCGATCATCTATCACTGACTTAAATAGACGTAGTCAGAAAGTTGCTTAGCTTCACTAGCTTTAAGTATGCCATAAAGCAATATATAATAGCTCAATTTGAGACCAATGATTGGTTAAACATTTAATGAATTCCAGCTTGTGTTAAGTTGCTTCGTATGTCTTGCAAGGTTTTTTGAATTTTCCTTTGGCAAATATATACGTGTTTTTCAAAACAGGTTGTAGATATATCAGTTTGTTACGGGCTTTCTGATCAATGCACAAAACATTTAAAGAAATTTCGTAGCAAATAATGAACAAATTCATAACCTACTCGAAAATACTTAGCATTTTCTGTAACAATTATTTCCAATACTAGTGGGAAAATAGAATATGAATTTCATTTAAAAATGTATATTTAGAAACTTACATTATATGATAATTTGAGCAATGATGCAGAAAGGTCTTCTGTTAAGCAGCTGTATTCTTTACACATTTCCATCAATAATGTGGCTGCTGTCACAAACAGTGATTGATGCATTGTCGAAATCATAACCTTATCCATTACAAAAGGCACAAGAACACAGTATACTTCTTACTCTCACCCTGCATTCGGAATCTTTAATAGAAAATGTAGGTTGAAAAACTTGTCTTTTAAAAAAATTGCTGTTATTAGCAGCGTTATATCTTTTTTATAACTCTATTTATTTTATATTAACATTTTATCTTTAATAAACCCTAAAGTTGAAATACTGTAAGTACTACTTCATGTAGAGCAATGGTATGTTAAAGTTTTTAATTTGTGTGACTGCTGTGACAGCCAAAATTCTACAGATGTTCAAGGGACGTAGTATAAAAGTGTTATGAACTTCAAATCCTGTTTTTGCTGTACCAATACAAGAGGTTCGGAACTGTTGAATATGTAAATGTAGGTGAAAATGGGTAGTCCAGCTAAGGCCATTTGCCCTTTTATGTTTGCTGCATACAATGAACCTGTAAACTGTAACCTTTTCCTTTTGATACAATCAAACTTTCCCTTGCCTTATGTAATCATGTCATCTGCCCTTGTATATAGAGACTTTTAAGATTAAAAACATTGGAATATGTAAATATCGATATCTACTTTTTTTGACGTTGTAAATGTTATTGACGTCAAAACATGTCACTATTTGACATGTTACTGCATTTTGCATATACAGTATTTGACAAATCCCATATGCTCAGGAACCTTGTAGATTGTGACCAAGCTCGTTGTTAAGTAAATTACCTGGAATCATAGATCTTCAATTGGACAGGTGATTGAAGTTAATTGGTAACATTGTTTTTAACTCGCTTTTGCCAGCCGAGCAAACAAACTGAAGGTCAGTCTCATGTGTACATATATGTTGACTTTGACTTCAGATCCATTTTTATAAATGTTCAATGACATTTCTATCAACCCTGTCAACCTAAAAGGTATGTCTGGTTACTTTCTCTATAAATATTCAACCTCTATTCTAATAAATCAAGTTTTTGAACGTTGTATTTGTTTAAAAGCATAGTATTTATGAGCATGTAATCAGATATAACGATTAACAAATGATATGGATTTACAACATATTTATTGAACTTTGAGAAAATTAGGAGGAAAATATACTGCGTCATATAAACGCTCTTTTTTAATTCAAAATCAAACGGGTAGAAAATGGACTCTTTAGTATTTGATGAAGTATTAGTCGAAGTAGACCAAAGTTAACGTACATATAGACTCACAGTAGCCAAATATTAAGGAGTATTTTGCACATTAATGGTAGAATATGTTATTCTTCAAATTTATCACCCAATATACCTATTCAAACATTTGAGTTGGTCAAAGGAACGGTTACATTTATGTCCTTTTTGTTAGACTGTTAGACATGAATCCTTATATTTTATATTGCATACATAAACATGTACATGAATTCCAAAATTGTTCTGAAACACAAGTTTACCAACAGTTCAATTTGTTTAAAGTCCAGCGTTCATTTGCCAATAACAATGACATCTTCTAAAAGTGGCTTCAAAGTAATGTAACGTGTGAAATATTTTCATTAGAGGCAGACTGTTATTCCATTGATGTTTTAGATGTCATTTGTTTGGACGAAGCTTGATCCAGTATTATAGTTGTAAAAACTTGCAAAGAACAGAAGCTGCATATAGTCTTTTTCCCTAGTTTAATTGTACTGTCTGTTAACAATTTGTTGATGTCGTGTTAAATAAAAATATACACGTATATCATAACACATACAGCAGTCGAGGGAATATTATCATGATGGATAGTGAGAGTTTTTAAGCAAAACATCATGAATATCCTTGTGTAATCTTTACCTCTCTTGAACAGGCAACACCATGCTGAAATGAAAGTTGGATTAACTTCATATGAAATTATGATGGATGGTCGTCAGATGAAAAACTGTATCCTTCAAGACATCCTATGCTGATGTCACTCTCCTGTGAGTCTCTTATCGATAATGATCCTTTGAGTTATGAATGGAAGATGATAACAATGATAATCAAGTTCGAATACATATAAGATGATTGATTATTATTACCGAAGTGCCAGTATAGATATTCATTCACCTGATAAATTATGTGATATATACAGTCTTTGTGACATTAAAAATATATGTCTAAGATTTTTGCAGTCACATCATTATCATATATTCAATATGTTTAAATAGCTGAGCGATTTACGTTTATGTTAGTATCATCAGGGTTAAAAGAATTCTAAAAAACTTGACAGTCTTTATTTGATTAAAACTTGAATGTGTTTATATGTAGGATAAGTATTAATACTTCAAACATGTCATTAACTATAATAATCTATTCAGTTGAAATATAACCTGAGAGCATATTGCCATACCTCTATGATAAAAGACGAAAGACATGACTTATGTACAAAGATGACATGACGTAATACATGACTTATGTTAAGAGATGCCAAGTGCCTAATTTCGATGGAACAGGTCCATCCAAATTCATATAAAGGCTACCTTATCACAAAGATATATATACTCTGTATACTGCTTAGTGACCTGAATGGCTGATCAAAACTGTAATATATTGCATATTTTTGTGATATGTTGTTATTTCAATAGAAGTTTTCTGATCACAACATTGTGGTAAATATCAACTGTCTTCAAAGCTATGGTCATGAACACTTCAATGAATTTTCAAATTTTAATCTTAGCAACAATTGACAATGGTCAGCTTGAGGGTTTTATTGCCATAGATTAATTATATCACTTATTATATTTAGGATTCAAATCGATGTGTCGAAAAGTAGATAAAATAAACAATTTGGTTTATTTATTTTTCTCTATACCCAAAATACAAATAAGTATTATGATATGTATTATTTACATTACATGGACTAACAGGCAAAACTTATCTAAAGATACTTGTGAATAAGAAGTGTCTCCCTTTTCATTGATGGACACACATTCTGCAAACGTCATTCAATGTTGATAAAATCTCAAGATATATCTTTCAAATTTACTCTCTTCACTTCCCACTCACGTCATGTCACATCATTTCATTTATGTATTGTATGTATGTATTATTTATGAGTTTTTTGTTTGTTGAAACTGGTATTTTATTTATATATCTTTACAATGGCTGCTATATGTGATGATGCAAGAAGGTTGGTAACATTGTTAACGTTTCCAAGTTAACGAGGATGTTAACTAGATATCATATTTAAAAGTCATTACAATCTTTAGACAAGTATTGTATTGGTCATATTTTATTGAACACTTGTAAGGGGATAATTCCGATTTTATTTTCTTTGAACAGATGTAATTAGTCTTTATTTGTGATGGTGGTGATTTAATTTCAAGATAAAAGTACAGTAGAACTCGGATAAAACGAACTGCAAGGGACCAAAGAACTTTGTCCGCTATATCCGGTGTTCGCTATACGCATACAATTTTAATGATATTATATAGGGACGGGACTTGAATTTTTTTTCGCTATATCCGAGTGTTCACTATATCCGTGTTAGCTATATCCGTGTTCTACTGTATCTGTAAAACTCAGAGCAATTTCAGTTTGTGTAAACGTATGGCACTAGAGTTACATAACTAAAATCACAGGTATCTAATGAGAACTACAAAAAGGTTATCATTGTGTTGAATGTCTAGACACGTAAAAGATAACACAATAAAACTAATTTTTGGAATTCTGTTATATCATATTAAATGTTGTTTTGATGATCTTTTTGAAAGTTCTTTGGTTTGCATTGAAGTTTATTGTGACGACACGGGTGTGTTAATTACACTGTTAGGTTTCCTGTTTGAACAATTCTGTCTGGAAATTGATAGTTAGTTTGAATTTATCATTTAAAAAGACAACGAAGTCTTCTTTGTTAACTACCCTTAACAGAATTAGTATGCCCAATATTGACAGAACTGTGAGGCAATTTAACCTTGAATAGATGAGATAAGCAGAGAAATATCAGTAATTGAGTGAATAAGAACAAAGTGGTCCGAGGTTCTAATCCAATTCCTGGATAAGTACCTAAGTGTGGGAACTAAGGATATGTTCATTGGATACCTCATGCTTGGTTATCGACTCTTCTTGGTTTCGTGAAAGCATGTACGTTCATTTACGTTATTGCATGAATATGACATCATTTCAAATGATCATTTAAATTTACAAATGGAGTATGGTCGTTGGTTTGTCGGTTTATTTGTCTAACTGGAAATTGTTCATGATTCATGTCAAATTAAAATGTTATTTGTAAATGTCACTTAAATTCGACATCCATTTTTAACACTGACATCACCGACAAGTGACAATTTAAATGCCTTCTTGTAAAGTAAATATGTGATTTTAGTAAGATATAGCATGAACCTCTCAAAAGGATTAATAAACGGGAAAACTCTATTTGGAACTTGTTTTCCCTTTATCTATAAAATATAGAAAAGGAAAAGCAAATGTAAAGGAGGCAATATATGTTCCACTTCTTCCTGTTTTTTACATATCACATGTATCAATATTACGAGTATCAATAACTCACAAATCACAGGTTTATCGGTACGATAACTGATGAAGAAATATACTGGGTCCTGAATCTTTAATGTCATGTTCATAAACAAAGTCTTCTTTCATTGGTTTGTCTTTAACCTGTCGTCTTTGTTGAAATGTTACTTCCTGAAACGTGATATGTCAGTATAAATCACCAAAAATTCTAAAATAACCTTGCAAATAACAGGAACGGGGATTGCCAGTTGTAGGAATTGAAAACAATCAAGCTCTTAAAAGATTGTTTTACAAATGTAATGTTTAATCAATTTCAAATAAATCACAAATACCCTCTACATCTAAATGTGAAAGTACCACTTTCCTTCAAACAGGTGCTTTTTTTTAGTGTTAAAGCGAATAATGAATTTGCATTTTGTTTGTGATATTTACCTGGCAACAATGAAAGAGACGATACAATACATATTTTGTAGAATTCAAATGTTATGATCATTAAAGAAAAGTCCAAATGATCACGGAACGAAATATGCAGAGCATAAAGGGGATGTTTTCTTAGGTTTCTTAGGTTTATCAGATAGTTTGAAGGAAATCAAATATTGAATATATAGAGATTATTAACCGAGTGTGTTTCCGTATCATTAATATCATATAATACATATAATTTCATTCCTATTATATGATATTAATGATATGGAAACACACGAAGTTAATAAAAAAAATGTATAATGTCATTTTGAAATAAAAGGGTGTAAACGAAAATATGTTTCCTTCTTAAAACATGTTTGACCTACATTTTGCGGAGTAATTTCTTTCGCAATACATCAAGACGAAGATAATATTGTTGGCGATATACAGTAGTGAACAGTCTAGAAATATTCCTTCATTAATTTGTTTTTCATTGTGATAGAAACGTCTTCTACAATCTATCAACATTTAAGTCTGATTTCCAGTGCACGACCAAACATTGTTTTTTTACTACAGCAAACAATGTGTATGAACAACTTGTCTACGTCGCTACAACAAGGAAAGTAACTCTAACTGCATTTTTAAAAGCTGCATTGTCGTTGTTGTTGTGCTCGTCACGGTATCCTTAGACTTAACACCGATTATTTGCGAAGGTGGTGTTTTTACGTTTGATACTACGCTACTAGATAATGTGTACTATCACTAGAACATGATTTGTTTTTGCTCATAAGTTGACTGACATGGTCAAAGCGGTCTGACCCTATGTTATTCACGCAAATTTAAGAACATAATTGTTAGAATTAGCTTCATATCGTTATATTTTTGGTGAAAACGCATGATGAAAGCAACTTTAAATGCTTCGATAACCAATCTATTTCTTAAATATGAGTGCCTAAAAAGTTTAACCTGAAGAATTTTGTTTTCGTCATTTTCCTACTTCCAGAAACATATTGATAATTGTCATCTTTATCTATTCGGACAATTGATTGGATAAAGTTGAAGATTGAAAACTTGCAATGCGATCTTCTAACTGTAAACACTAGAAACGCAACTATTTAAATTGATAAGAATTTGAAATGTTAACCCGATAATCCAATCTCACCCAAGTGTCATGTCAATGCAAGCACAGAAATGACCGGAGGATTAATCTATTAGGAAAGGGTTTAATATCCTCCTCTTTTTTATCTCTGGAAATGTCAAGTCTTTCTTATTTGATGTGAAGAAGATACCAGTAAATAAGCTTTTCAGTTCAGTGCACGATATGTCATCACTGTCCTGAACTATGTATATGCATTTGCATTGTATTGTTTACACAAGCAGAAATTTTAAACTTAAAAAACCTAAGTTTTTTTTATTCCAAAGTGGTTTTTTATTCAATGTAGTATTCCTGATAGTAGTGATTTATCACAACCCGAACATTCTGTCATGATTGATTCTGTTTAATGTGTATCAAAAATCAAAATATTCTGTAAACTGTATATGTGAAATGAGACAAAAATCATACACAACTTTGGAAGAGGGTTTGTAAACATATTCACCAAATGTTCTATTGTCTAAATATTCGTCATTTTGTTACATATACTTTCCACTCTAAATTGTCAAAAAGTAAAATTCCTCTGTCAATTAAGACACAATTTGCATTTAAATAATAAGGTTTTGAGATATAACTAACAAGGAAATTACAAAGTGAATATGTGAAAAGGGTGGTTTGGAGAGAGCTTTATATCATGATCATTGATATTCCTTTTTCAGTTTTGTTCATGTTTTCAATAGCTATTTTCAAAATTAATGTTTCTAGTTTCATCCTGTAAAAAGATGTGTTTAGATGAACAACAACAAGTGTACTTAAATGCAATTTAACATGAAATTAGTACATTTCCCTTCACGAAATTCATCACTTAGGTTTTATAGGGTTTCTAAAATTAAAGAAGACAGGTCCATACCAAGCTACTAATTGTATGCACTTAACGATTTATCTCATAACTCAATGATAGCAAATGGACCTTATTGCATTTACACTATCCATTATAGGCCATTTTAGCTGCTTGCTCACAAGATTTAAGTCTTGTCAGTTGCACAGTTTACTCAGCAAGTATCCATCCCACTAGTGCCCTGTGGCAATACATGATCTATTTGAAGGAGACGATATCAAGAGTTACTAGCCCCTATTCTGTGTACTAAGAACCTCTGTCTTGTTAAGAGAAGACTCACGAAAGCTTAAGTGGTCGAGCTTGCACATATCATTTTCAAGGACACAATGAAAATGAAAAAAACCCTCATTACTCCCTTGTGGATGTCATGGTTTATTAAGGTACTGCTCAGTTTCTCCCTTAGATTAAATGTTATATTAAGTATTCAATAGTTATCACCACCAATTTTTCAACTCTCAGCTAAGAGATAAAAATACCATTTGAATTTGAAATTAATAGAAAAATACATTGCAGCTTATAATTCCTCTCCACGTAGACTATATGGGTTAAGTTTCACCCGCCCATCCCGTCAGTACGCTTGCCTGTCCAAATAATTCGGACAGTTTTTCGAAAAAATACATGTAATAATAATTTGGTTTGTCTTTAGGGTATAAATAACCTGATGGAGTTCGACAATAAAAAGCAATAATTTGTATGCAATCATGTTGTTTTATTGTTTTCGGACCAAACTTGCGCATCTTGGTTCAAATAATTTGATAGAGTGACTACATCTAAAAGCTTGAACTTATACATTACAGAGTTATTGCTCTTGTCCCCTGTTTGTTGACTGTGTTCAAGGATATGTTCAAAGAGAAAAACTTTCCTAAGAAACTGTTTATGATAGAATTTGACATCAAGCTTGTGTCTTTTCGTCCTGACACGTTGAATGAATATTCACTTCCAAAGTTCGGTTTGATTATTAAGACATCAAATAAAAGCAAACCTTTCATCTTGGATTTAAACATATAAAAGATAATATAAATATGAATGAATGTGTTTCTGTCGGCAAACATGAAACATGAGACTTTCAAAAATTTGCATTTTCCTTTGAAATGTTTTGCCTAACCTGATGGTATCAATCTTCTCAATACCTTTGGCTCCGGTGCTAAAACGTTTCTTCATATGCTAATTTCAAAATGCATGCATCAATACATGAATACACACCTTGAATAAAAATGATTAAATGATAAAACCTAAAAGGATTATGAAATCATGGAGGGAAGTTTAATCCATACATTCTGTTATCCTAACTTTCCGACGACAGTTGACATTAAGTGTTTGCACATAATATTGAAACTGTTTTGACATCGGACAATGTCCCTATCCAAATATTTTAAAATATTTATTGTAAAGTAGTACCTGTAGAAATCTATAAAAAGCAAACTTTGCTATTAAGAATTAAGTTTTGTATTTGATAACGATCTACATTTGAAAAAATAATTGTAGATTGACTGAAAATAACGGTTTTAGTTATGTATATCAACTGCAATTAATTTACCAATAGTTCATTTTTATAATGTATCTGTCGACATATAGTAAATCTTTAAGCTTTCATTAAACAAAAATTGGAAAATGAAAATTCTCAGTTAAAATAGTTAATATGTCACATTGTTCTTAAACCTCTCCCAGTAATGCATCATGACAAAGTCACACTCATTACCATAGTTGGGTGTTTGTTCGTCAAATATCAAGAAGTAATTAAGTTAAGATAGTGTAAGTAAGTAAATAAAATGGTTACAATTGAAAGATAATGTTTTCAAACTAAATTAAGGAGTAATAAATCAAATATGTCATGTAAAGTTCAGGCCTGCGATTCCCCTTTCTTTCACCAAATTCAAATTGAATTAAAGGTGTTCACACAAAAATTGCCTCCAATGGAGTTTATGTGAATCTTTATAATTTGTTCTCTGACTATGGATGATTGGTTTGTGAAATGAAATATTGAAAATTATACATTTAGAATGAACGTAAAATGAGAACTAAAAATATCAAACTTTCAAGAAACTGCCCCTTTTAAACCGTCAATAAGAATAAGCCTTATTATGCATCCTGACACATGAACGTTTTTTTCCTTGTTTCAACGATACACTGATATCTATCAGGGCAAATTTCAGTTTCAGATTTGAAGGCCAAGGTCGGATATACATGTATAGTGTAGAGCATGGGGACATTCAGCTGTAAGTCACCGAGGATATGCCGTATATCAGTAAATGCCTATTCTGTGGATCAGCTGCGCCGATTCAACAAGAAACATTCCGAAAGCTGCTTTCGATGCCCACGTGTCAATAGATGTCTATCAGCGTCTCCATTAAGACGTGTATCTTGGTTCTCTGGAGACTTGGTTCGTATACAAGTAGACAACCTGTCACTCAAGCATAGATTAGTTTGGTTTAGATGATCTGCAGTAACCGTCTTTATTCTCTCATGATAAGGGAGAACAATTTCTTAATGTAAAGGGATATCACAGACAACACCTAACTCTAACTTCAATAAGAGATAAAGCCATTTAGAGAGTGGAAACTGTTACATTGTTTGATTAGGGATCACATTATCTGCAATAGCACAAATTCTTGTACTTTCAGGCAAGACTGCCAGCAATGACCGTACAAACTGACCATCTCATCATTTTACTGCTTACATAAGCCCGTTTGACAGCAGCAAATTACAAGATATCAAACATCAAATATCAAACCTGTATGACGTAAAATGGTGGTCTTGATTAAAGAATATGCAGAAATGTTTCATATACACAGAAAACAGCTTAATTCACTCCAACTATGCATTCAATATAGCTTTACGTATAAAAAATAAAATCTTTCTTTTAAGAAGTTTACATTTTCACTCAGTTGATTCAGACGTAATACAGATACAGACTCCTCTATGAGACAGTTCTGTCAACAAGAAGGGCTAGATCTGTCTATTGAAATAGAATTTAGACTACTTAAAACTTGATGTGATCATGAAAAGGGTAGGTTAAATCGACAATGTGATATGGAAAGCTTTAAGTTTCCGTCAATCATTTTAACAGAAAAACAGGTCGAGTAAACTGTTTAGCAATTCTTATTTGTGTATAAATCATCAGCTCTCCGATGCTTGATTTTGATATACTTGTTCGCGTTTAATGGTTTAGTATATGTATGATTGAATGTAACATCCTGTCAGATTTTCGGTACATAAACTGATATGAAATCTAAGTCTTTTTCAGTAAGATTGAATAGTGTTGTTTTAGTAAGAAAGTCAACCTTTTCAACTTCTTTATATGAAACAAACACTGCAAAGAAACGTTCTAATTGATTTGAAATTAAATTTGAATATATTGTTGTCCTTCTCAGTATCTTTTAAAAACTTATTTCAAAGGTTGTATTTATAGCTTTCTTGCAAGTAGTATTAGTAGTAGAAGAAGTAGTTGCATACTGTTCAATTGTCGTCTTGGCTGTAGTTCTTTGGACAATACTTTTCATTATGAAATACTGTCAAAATTGAGTAATCGTTCGCTATTTTAAATGTTGCGTCATCTTGTGTATTGTGAAGAAACATATTTCATGATTATGGTTAACTGCAGACTCGAAATGTGGCGATTATTTCACCGTAAGAAGGATAATTCAATCATATGATATTTAAGTAATCTTTAGATATAGATGTCTGCTTCAGAAACTTCTGTTTTCTTTGATCAGCAAACCATTAGACATACGTAAATACGAAACTAAAGTATTGTCTTCAAATAACCATAAGCCGATATGTGACTGTTTGTCATTGTAAGTAGTTTACTGTCTGCTTTGGATCTATTCCCTATACACTGGCGCCTAATTCAGTTACAGCAAGACAATATGTCACGTCTTGAAGAAATGTGCAAATATACTTAGATGAAAGCTACTTTTTAGATAGTTCACCGTGCCAGATACGAGATATCACCAATCCATACATAGATATCACATAACAGAGTCAATTTAAAAGATGTGTTGATAGTCAGTAATAATGTAAATGACTTAAATTCATTGACCATTTCCTTGATCATTGCATTAACATCAGTACAATGTAGGTCAAACTCTTGCAATAAATCTTATTTCTCATCATTCTAAAAGCACCTTAAAATTTAATATAACAAAGGAATGACTAGACTAGTATGCTGAATTTTTGAAATATTAACTTTAAAATGAGTTTTTAAACAAAAGGTTTACAAATTAAAAAATAACCATTTCATTCTGGTATTTCATTCAATTGGTATCTAAAATGCAGTCTATTTATATACAGTTTTTAAGTCTTTTAAGCATTGCCATTTAACTTTATAGACAGTCATAACTGCCATAAATACACAACGGACACATAATCGCCTTCGTTAATGCCTGTTTTGTAATAGATGCTTTCTTATAATAATAATAATAGTTCATTTATAAAGCGCATATATCCATGCACATTGCATGCTCAAAGCGCTGAGTGACATATTACCCCTGGTCAACGAGTACAGAACACTCCCTAAGGAGAATACAACCGGTCGCCTGTCAGGCGCTCGTGGTTCAAATTCAGACTACCATCGTATCATACCAGGTACCCAATTACTGCTGGGTGGACAGAGGCACGCTTCGAACTAAATCACTTACCCAGGGTGACACCACAAGTTTCTCAACTCATGTCTCAGTGTGGGGCAGGGAATCAACCCTTCAAACTCTCAGATTATCCAGCAACGGGTTACCTACCCATCCAGCGAGCTGCGCCCGTTGTTGCTGAACTACTCTGATAGCGGTCGACTGAGCATTGCACAGGACCACGTGCCACCACGTTTCTTCTTGTTAAGCTTCATCATTTCCATATTTGACGAAAGAAAATATTACAACATGTCGCCCAGCTGTTCTTGGTTGTTAAATTTTGTTAATGATTGACGAATCTGATTTTAAAGGTTTGACATACGAACAGTAGGCAAGTATTATTTCTTTTCAGCATAGCAATAAATAGCAGCCAGTTTTCCGATTCCTGGCAATAAAAATCTCAAGGCACAAATGATGATGAACGATTTTTTGTTCAAGGGATAAATAGATAAAGATATTTGGTCACTAGAGTCATTTCCCGTAAGTACAGATACAGTGAAACATTTAATCTTTTCAATATGACCAAAAGCCAAAACTATTTTTCAATCTATACACAAAAGTAGTGTAAATATGTTATTTTCGAGTGAATGAAATGCAATTTTTATCCTGAAGTCATATGTTACAAAGAGTGGGAGTTTGTCGAAAATGAGGTTTCTTTCAGTTTAAGTTGCGCCTCTCACTCACTCTTTCACTCCATGGTTGTCTTAAATATTTACTTTGTACTCAAGGGAGTGAACATCTTGATATCTGATTTGTCATGGTTTGTTTTCCGTTTTTAATTGCATAGTATTATAAACCATTGGCTCTATTCCTATTCAGTGTTGAACTACATACTGATGCTTTATCGCAAATTACGTTTTACATTTGTTAAATGTAACGGAATGTATAAATAGAAAAAATCTTTTGTGGAAGCATTGCAAGATGAATGTTTCATTTAGTAATTTAGTAATGTTGTGAAATATCAACTGTAAAATGATTGCGCTCACTGTAATAGCATATTTCTTGATTTCTCAATCAAAAGTTTGTTATTATGAAAATGTTTGGGATAAAAACGTTTTTAATAAACCTCTTAGCAACAAAACTTCCAACCTTTGTAAAAAGTTTTTGTATTTTCTAACACTCACCAACATTCCCTTATTTCAAAGTCAACATTTAGCTTACTGTAAATCTGTAAATTGATTGCTGAGTTTTGAAGAGTCATTAATGATAACAAGCACCGCATGTTCGATAACATTGATCAACGGGAAATCTGCTTTCATCATAATCAATGCTACATCCATGGCTGTATCTGTTGGATATGAAGCCTATTTCACAGTTGAAGTACACGATTTTAATCGACCTTTAACCCTTTATCCAGAAGCATTCAGTAAAATGAAAAATATTAGTACATTTAACGTCTAATGACTCTTTTGAAGAAGAATGTTTTAACCTTGTGGTTATATTGAAGTTTAATTTTTTTATTGTTAAGCTTGTAACTCAGAATTGATTATTTTTCCTTCAATTTTCACAATGTATTCATTTCTATGTATTGAAAAACACAAGTTATTGGGATTGCTGATTGTTAGGCATTTACATTCTCATTGATCAGAGCTGAGATTACACTTTGAGGGATTTATTTGGACTCAATAAAGCATACTTTTTCAATCTTAAGGTGTACTAAGGATTTTGAGTTTGTGATTTATGCACCCCATATGCATTTGAAGAGACACAAAATCAAAGTATATTTCTGTCAGGTAATAGAATTTTGCTATTGACGGTTTTGAAAACTTGGTAGCGATTCTATTGGACACTAGTTTATAACAAGTAATACAAGACGTGGAAAATGCTATTGACGTCAAAACATGTCACTATTTGACATGTAACTGTATTTACCATATATAGTATTTGACAAATCCCATATGCTCAGTGATGAACCTCGCTATTAAGTAAATTACCTTGAATCCTAGATCTTCAATTCGACAAGTGATTGAAGTTAATTGGTAACATTGTTTTTGAACTCTACTTTGCCAGCCGAGCAAACAAACTGAAGGTCAGTCCTATCTGTATGTTGACTTTGACTTCAGATCCATTTTTGTAAACTTTGATGACATTTCTATCAACCCTGTCAAAAACCTATTTAAATTTCATTAATATTATCAAACCGGTATAATCCATGACATCACAGGTATGTCTGGTTACTTCCTCTATAAATATTGAACATCTATTCTATCAATAAGGTTTTTGAATGTTGTATTTTTTTAAAGCATAGTATCAATGAGCATGTCACCATATATATAGTTTTATCAAATTATATGGATTGACAACTTCTTTATTGAACTCTGATGCGAAGATAAGGAGAAAAACATAATCCAACTTATAACAAAACTATCAAAGGCTCTTAATTTATTTATTTCTTATTATTCAAAATCTTTTGCATTAGACGAAGGTCACAGTGCAATGTATTACCAAAGCAGTATACGCCCTCTGAGTCTCACAGAAACAAATAATTTGCATATTATTGGTAGAATTTGTAATTCATCCAAGAAGCCTAATAAAACAGTCAACGGAATGTTGTTGTTTTTTGTTAGACTGTTAGACGTGAATCCTGATATTATATTATGCATAAATAAACAACATTACCAACATTTTAATTCAGCATCAACTATGTGCTGTCATTATCAATGAATTGGCCACTTTTTAAAGTGTCTTCAAAGTAAAGTGTGAAATATGTTCAACAGAGGCAAACTGTTATTCCTTTGATGGTATCGATGATATTTGTTTAGAGGAAACTAGATTTATGATCAAGTGTTATAGTTAAGACTTAAGACTTCCATAGAGCAGAAGCTTCATACAGTCTATATTGTCTGCTAAATGTTTTTGATGTCTTATCAAGTGAAAATATACACGAATATCATAACACATACAGCAGTAGCGGTAATAATGTCATGATGGATAGTGTGGATTTGTACGCACCGCAACATGAATATCCTTGTTTAAAGTTAACGTCTCTCGAACAGGCAACACCTGGCAGATATGTAATATGGATTAGCCTCACTTATGAATTATGATGGATGGTCGTGAGATGAATAACTGTATCCTTCAAGATATTCTATGCTAATGTCAATTCTCCTGCGAGGCTCTTCTTATCTATAAAGATCCTTTGTGTCATGAATGAAGATGATAACATTGAGCTCAATATTAATCAAGTTTCAATACATATAAGATGATTGATCATTATTATCGAATTACGAGTATAGATATGAACCTGATGGATTATGAGATATATGACAGTCTTTGTGACATTAGAACTATATGTCTAAGCCTTTTACAGACTCATCGATCATTATCATATATTCTATTTGTGTTATGTTACTGTTTATGTTAATTTACGATTATATTACTTTCACTAAACGAATTCTAACATTTAAATTTTTCGACGAAGGTGATCCATCCAATTCTGATATGAATAAAATCACTGTCTGATGGAGTCTTGATTGATTCTCTATTTATCAATAAATATAAACCGTGGAAATAACTACTGGTTAAACTGTAAATGGTCAAAAAAGTGTTGTATCCCCCTCTTTTAATAGGTTATGATAATTGTTGAAGATAACATTATAATCAACTAAGTAATGGAGATATTGAAAAGCATTCTATTGACTATGAATTAGACTTATATGACCATTCTCTGACCCAATGGTATATCATAATTTTGCTCTTAATAATGGATTCAAATCGGTAAAAAAACGACAACACTAAAAGTAAAGGAAATTTTAATGACGAAAAAATAAATGGGAGTGGTTTAAAGAATCATTCAGGGACTTGAGGTACAAAAATAGTCAGTTTCTCGAACTTTCACCATACACTTCAATGACAGCTTTACGTCTCGGCCTCATACCCTCAATAGATGTCGAAATCTCTCTATGGGCAATCGCTACCGCTCCTCATGTTATGACGCTACCACTTCGTACAAGGTCTAAGGAAGAGGATCCACGCGTTGTAACAGTCGGCGCAAAATCTCCAAAACTTGTTCAACGGATTAAGATCCGGACTCATTGCGGGCTTTCATCTGACAAATGTGTCAATTTCTGACAGTTTGGTGACTGAACAGACGGTTTGTAAGTAATTGGCGTTTTAAAGTTGTTCTGAAAACGAAAGCATAGCTTGGTCAACATTTGGTCAAATTATGATGTATCTTGAGTTTCTCCAAAAACATATTTTTAACATATGTTAAACAAAACTTTTCTTAAGCAACTATAGATGTTGAAACATCTTTTATGTAAATTAAAATTTCAAAAGGCATAGAAGGTTTTCTTCATTTAACTTTGAATCCAGACATATTGTCTCTTTTTTTGCTCCCCAAAGACCTCTGACTTACCTTCTCTTCGCCTAATCCAGTCCATATCCTAACAACATGCCAGTCAGGAACGAAGGTTATGTAAATGGTAACAAGATGGAGCAATAGGGACATCTATCACTTAACGTGAAGACAGTGTGTCTCTATCAATAGTTCTTCAACGGCTAAACGAAAACCATTTTGAATTTTTTAAACCTAAGTCACAGAAAAGCGGTCACATCTATGACAGTTATACAACAATTTTAATATTAAGACAATTGTTTTGGTTTGTGTGTCAGCAACATCTTCATGTGTAAATCAAGGCTTATTATAATGCAGCGTTAAAGAAGCATGTAAACTCGTAAGCGTAGTTTTTTCAAATAAAGTTTCTTTCCCACACGCTTATTGTGTACCTGTATTTCCCCTGCCTTTTTACATGTCTTTCTCTGATTCGATATTACTGTTCATGTCACAAAAATTCTAATGTATCAACAAATTTCAGGCATTGAAATCGTATTAATGATCTCAGTTGAAGTTTCAATACTCCATATTATTCGAATTTTAACAGGAAATATCATTCCATGTAGAACCAAGCAGAATATCTGATTGATATAGAAGCAAGTTATTAAAACAGTTAATATATAATGTATCTCAAGTCAACTTGACCTGATTTCTCGTTGACCATAATCAGTTTAGTTATTATAACTTTATGTGCTTTCTACATTGAAGTTTACCTTGTTATGATTTATCAGTACCTCTTCCTAACTGGAGTGATTTATGAAGAAACAACGAGCCAGTCAAAGGACATTAACATTTGGAATAACTAGAATAACAACATTGGTTCAATAAGCAAATTAAGTCTATGCTCAATATATCAGTCACCTCTTTAGATATCTCTCGCAACGCCGTTGGTTTAGTTGATTTATCATCCAAAACTGTGTTCCACAAGAAAAATCGCCTTTTGGAGATCAAGCAATATCTCACAGGAGATATTGTTTGACAGTAGATTTTGAGCAATGTCCTGTCATCAGAAGTGAAATGACATCACAAACATTTAACATCATCACTAAGGACGCCACTATGCTTTGACTACATACACACAACAACGTCACACTCCTCTGACGTCAAAACAGGAGTTTAAGGGATATGCAGTGTTACAAAATGTACAATTTCCATGCAAATCTGATGACACTCGGTGATTAAAGTGAAATATCGTCGGCAAGCCTCTGATATTACTTAATTTTAACAACTTGTGTATTTGATATCAGAAGACAATTTGGTGGGATTCTCTATTTAACTTAAGATATCAGAACTTTCATCTTGTTTTTTAACATTACACACCTTTTTCTGGAGAAACTAAAACAACATTAACGGCTGGCTCCTAATATTCAATATTTTGATGTGGATTTCTTTTGGTGACTATTTAACAATTTCACTTGAATACGTATGTAACATTCAGTTCAAAAATGGCTTAAGTGTAAGTATAACTAAATAACTGAATTAGGCGCCAGTAGGTTAGACACAGATCTATAGATAGCTCTTTTTGCAGAGAGTAAACTACTTACAGTGACAATCAGTCGAGACACAAATCAGCTTATAGTAATAAGAAGACAATGCATCAGTATCGTATTTACTTATGTCTAAGTATTTGCAGATCAAAGGCAAGAATGTCCCTTGTGCGAAGGTGTAAGTATCAATAAAATGTCATTTTCAAATACCATAAAAGGCAGTTCTTCATTGATAATGAAAACATAAACAAGAGTTGTGAGCTATTGGTGTGTAATTTGAAGGGTCTAATTCAAAAAGTCTAGAAATAGACATAGTAAGGTCCATCATTTTGATTTGTTAAAATTTCACTTTGCATTATTCGAAATGATATAGTGTGCTATACTTTTTACAACTTAGAGATACCTGCCATGTAGATACTGAACAAATGTTACAATGTTAGATTTTGGATCACACTATCTTGAAAAGTACAGATTCTTGAACTTGTTTGGACCGAGTCCCATGCCCTCAGGGTATCCACATGAGTGGCGACACGGGCGAGTTGGTTAGCTGTTGGTATGGTCATTGAAGGCGGTGTTGCCTGACTCTGAGGGCGTGGTACAAGTACAAGAATCTGTACTATTCAACATAGTTTGATCCCAATTAAAACATTGGTACACTTTACAAGTTGTTATTGATATAATGTGTGTATTGGCATAAAACTCCTTCCAGTAACATACGATCATGTTTTTAATGATGTTGCTGTCGAACTTAAGAATGTTAATTAGACAAATATAACAATTCTACAACTACTACTACTAGGACAACTATTGGTATAACATAACATATATGATTAACATGAAGTTTCTATGAAAACAAATAGAGAAGCATCATCTATAGAGCTATTGCCAAGCAAGCATTCAAGTCATTCTCCACAGTCATATCTACATGCGGTTTGTGATGTAATTTACATGTAGCTATTCAGAAAAGAAATACATCAGTCGGTAAAAAGAATCATTCGCCATATTTACAACAATGAAATAAAATGTTCGACGTCAGAAGTGCAGTGCCCTTAGCAAATTTGCTGAAGCATTAAATGAACCCGCTTTCAGTACGTCACCATCATGTGTGTAGTTCTCCCCCATGTTTCATTAAATGTAATCGCATCCAATGGGTATCAACTGGGATGGCTGGTAGTACCTGATTCTGAGAAAATGAAAAGAAAATCTAGTCGTGCGCCAGAAAGCTGACTTTCAAACGTTATTTGGGAAACGCACATGGTGAAATAGCAGTCTAAGTAAACCTAGCCTCAATATTATCCGTATTACTTCTATACTGAGTCTGGAAAGGCCTAACAGAGGGTCGCGTCGGCCGACCTTTCTGCGACCTATGACCCTCCAACGTTATACATGCAAAGGCACACTATTGCGGCTTGGTAAGATGAGTTCTGATTGGTCAATTTGATACGTTGGCTGACGCGACTCTCTGCTAAGCCTTTCTAGACTCAGTATAAAAGTGAAACAGATAATATTGAGGCTAGGTTTACTTAGATTGGAATTGGTGAAATAGAGGTTGACTCGCCTTCGCATCGACAACTACATGTAGGAATAAGCAGATGCCGGTCACTTGGGAAAATTTGCCTCATGTTTAATGAATTTTTGTCCGTTTTGTTCTTGGTCGGTCGTAATTTATTCATTTACTGATATTTCATCATGCCAAAAGTATGGATTTTTACAGGACAGACTATATGATCCCAAAATATGGTTATCATTTGACCCTGAAATGCATGTCTGACAAACAAGATTGGCAGTGTGTATTTTGTTTTAAAATGGAAGCTACTTTCCGCACAGTAAACAACTCTCACTGTGCTATATGAAATCAACGTACACGTATTTTGAATGTGAGATGGGGTTTGTCAAATTCACAATTTCTTTCAACTGCGTGAGACATGGACAAGTTGATAACTTGGACCCATCATTATAATATCACCTTTACTCATGTCATTTGATGTAGCAACTGGTATTTTCAAATTTTATTGATAACCTTTATGACGTAAACGTAGATGTCATACTTTGTACTTATGTTTTTGTTTATTTCCATTGGTTGTGTACTGTAATCCGGTTTTGTATGACACACCGAAGCATTATAATAAAGTACCATTGTGTAAAGTGAACTGCACCCTTCTCAAATTGATAGCAATTCAGTAAAAGCTACAGCAGTCCAACAAATAATTGTGAATTGATCTTTTTGAGTTCTGTCATATGAAATGTTAATTGATTGCTCACCTTAGAAGCATCGTTAACGGTAGGATTGACTTCAGAGGACTTCAGAGGACTTCAGCGGGAAATCTTTTTCAGGATGTTTAATGCAACATCGGTCGTTGGATCAATTTGTAGCCTATTCGTAACCGATGAACGTAATTACAAAAGACGTGTCTCTGCTTCTGCAGGATCATTAGACAAATGAGAACATTTTATGGAGTTAGTTTAAGGAAGCAACAACCTGCAGGATACGTTTTAAATGAACAGTTGCATTGAAATCGTTTAAGTATTATATGAAGATAATAATTCAGCATTGATAAATTTGTGGTCACATTATCTGCCAATTACTTTTTTCAAAAATGTATCAAATAGAAATCAAACGTTACTATTTCCTATCATTTTGCTGCGATTGCTTAAAATTATTTTTCAAAATATCCTTTTGTTATTTTTGGAAAATAGCTTTTCAGTGATAATGTCGCAAAAACTTTTCCAAAGCTGAACAATCTTATGAATCCTTAATCATTTCAAACATGTTATTGTGTTGTTACTGTTGTCTTCAAAGAACACTTAAAGATCTTGTCCATGTTCGAATAATTGGAATGCGCATTGATTTATAAGCTGTTGATAATTATTGATATTCTGTATAAAGAGCACATTTCGTCACTAATGAGTATCATTATTAATATTGTTCCTAATTATTAATTGATGTAATTCTCTAATGACACAAAGTCGCTTTCAGATTTCCTAAATTTAGTTGAAGCTTCAATTTGAAATTGATAATTGACTGCAGATTATTTGAAACATTTTGTATTTTACATATATTTATACATATACATGTAGCAATGAAGTATATGTTTATATGGTTACAATTTATCTATATCTTAACAATAGCAGAAGAAAATCTTATTTTCACTGCAGTAAAAATATAATACATAAAATTATATATTTATATATTTGATATGATCGAACTCATATCTAGTTGAAAGCAATATTTTGACCTATTTTAGTAATATTAACGAGGATCGTACAAGTAATTTCTGTTCAGTAAAACAATTGTAATGTTATTGTATTTATCTCATTTACGATCTTTCTCTGTTATATCAAGATGAGCAATTGCAAATAAAAACTACCATTGCATCTTTATTTTCAGTAACCTGGTTGTTTTACAAAGACCATACAGACACATTATTGGTGTATTAGATTCCTTCATTTAACACGATTACATAACTTATTGTGCTCAATGGTTCAAAAATGACATCCAGACTGATCCAGTGGCAAATGATCGTGTTATGGACAAGATTAATTGTCGTTTACATTAAACTTCACAGCTTTGTAAAGATCTATTTTGAGCTCATAACATCTTCACCTAATTAACACAAACGTTTAAGAACTTAATTGTATATTAGATCTGTCCGTACCTTAACAAGGCAAAGCAAAGACGGTTTATAATAACTGATGCAACTGGAAGGATGCAAAGTATAACATATTAATTCGCAATGCATAAGTTATGCGGTTTTTCGTGTCCCTACACACGTTGAAATTGGCAGTTCGCATGGGTTGTTTAACTCTTGTGACATTATATTGTACTCTTTCATTGTTTGACAAGGTTTCACCTCGACATCAAATGCAGGACTTTATTTTATGATACAATGGTTCGATTGCATCTAATTAAGCTTACACAAATAAGGTTTCTAAGGAACGTAAAACATTGATTACATTTTGGCAGCTATGGCAACGTATAGTTCTAAAGGCAGGGTATTGATAATGTCTATTGTCAGAGAAGACAAGTTCTAGTTAAAATGTATATTTTTGTTGCACCCTCGTTACTCGTAGAATAAAGATATGCATCTATTGCCATATCATAAAGTATAGATTGATTTAATTTTGTGAATGTAACCATCTTTGATAGCTATCTTTAATCTATTATTTGATTTAACTCGATGATGTGCCATTTTCCTCCTCAATCATTGCTTTTTTGCAAACATAATGATAAGTATCAAGATATGTGGTCCTATCTTCATTTTTTTGTAGATATTTACAGTTCATTCTATCTTGAAATTGAAGTTTTTAAGTGTGGACCCTCTGTTATTCATCAAAAGGTTTCCTATTATGTTAAAGCAATGTTGTGTTTCAATACATGATTGACTGAATTTGTCACTAAGAGAGAGGCTATGTTTACGGGTTTACAATCTTCTACAATCTTCTACGTACATGTAGTAGCCAATTATCAGATTTACGATACATAAGTGGACAGAAGTGGCATCTCTTTAGATACTTCAATGCTTAATGTATGAAATACGCTTAGCGACACCAGTAATGGGATGATAGAGAACGAAGTGTTTGGGAATCTTTGAATCTAAAAAATCCCTGTATAAGTATTAAAGTGTGGGAACTAAGGATGTGTTCCTTGGATGCGTCATGCCTAGTAAATGTCTCATACGTAGCGTGGGAATGATTTACGATACCTACATGTAAGTGGACTGAAGTGGCATCTCTGTAGACACTTCAATCTCTAATGTATGAAATATGCTTAGCGACACCAGTAATGGGATGATAGAGAACAAAGTGTGATGGAATCTTTGGATTTATAAAATCCCTGTATAAGTGGTCAAGTGTGGGAACTAAGGATGTGTTCCTTGGATGCGTCATGCCTAGTAAATGTCTCATACGTAGCCTGGGAATGAGGAGATCGAATCATCGTGTCAGCTCACTCTATCTATTGCATGAAAATGACAAAATGTCACAAAAATGCATGTCACAATTTACCAGTAAACATATCCAAATGACAAATGATAAA
Organism: Steromphala cineraria; assembly: GCA_916613615.1. Lineage (NCBI taxonomy): Eukaryota > Metazoa > Mollusca > Gastropoda > Trochida > Trochidae > Steromphala > Steromphala cineraria. The sequence continues at coordinate 26,778,627 of OU744732.1, forward strand.
TGAACACACTTAAATTGGTGCTTGCTTTGGAAGTAATTTTATGTTTTCGATAATCAAATGAACCTACTAAAACTCTCTTTCTCCCTATTTTAAACCTAGCAAATTATAAGTTGGTAACTATGCTAAAATTGGCAACCCATGTGGGGGAAAAAGTGAGTGAAGTGAAGCTTTAAATGCATTTCAATCATAAATACCAAGAATGTCGCAACAACGAAGACCATAAGACCTCTGCTTTGATACAAGAAATCAGTGCTGAGACAATGAACTGCTTCTCAGTTTTTATTTCATCAGAGTATTTGTAGTCACACTGGTACCATTACCATTTGTAAAAAGTGGCTTCATGTTGTGAGCGAGGAACATTAACGAGGATAACCTGCCATCTGAAGAATAATTGAAGCATCATTAGCTGATTAGGCCTACAGATGATTCCTTAAACAAGAAAAGGGAGCACATTGTGAACATTGTGATACATGCGCGCATTTCTCCTCTGAATATTGATTTAGTCTCTAAGTGTTCTAAGACATTAATGATCATAAGTCACTAAAATGCTACAGCAATTTTGCGAAGGTACATTTCTAAACCCTTACATGTATACCCTGAAATCTATGCTCTTTTGATCCTACACTAACTTACTTTTGGTTATAATTTATTTATTGGTTATAAGTTGCCTTTAAATGATGACAACCATATATTTGTTCTTGCAAATAGTGTTAATGTGGGTTCACCAAAAAAAAAATATATTTTTCAATTTATTAATAAAACAGCACGAATTTAACTGCAACTTACTCTTCCTTTAAATCAATGAAAAACAGATAAAAATGTAAAACAAATTTACAGAAGTCATTTGGACTATCGCTTCAACAATGTTTTACTTCCAGCTCACATGTTTGCTGGTACCAATATCTGATGAAGAATACACGGTATCCCTCCTTAAATATTCATAAACCAGATCAATAACTTTGTTGGTTTGTGATTAGCCTGCCGTCTTTGTTGAAATATTACTTTCCGGAGTGTGATATGCCACTATAAATCCCCAAAACACTACAAAAGTCTTGTAAATAACAGGAACGTGGATGTTGGGTGTCAGAATTGAAAGCAATCTAGCTCTGAAAGGATTGGTTTACAATTGTAATGTTAATCATTTTCATATAAATCAAAATAACCTTCTGCAATTCAGGTACAGATTGTCACTTTCGTTCAGAATAGTTTCATTGTGTTTCAAAGTTCAAAGTTTCAAAGTGTTTTTGAGTTTAAGCGAAAAAAGTAACTAGCATATTTTGTTTATGTTCCTTGATAGCTTTAACACGTCTTACCTGAAAACAAAGAAAAAGAAAACACAAATGTCAATGAATCATTAAATATCCTGTTTGATTAAAATGTGATAAAAGCAGTGAAATCTAAATACATAATTATTTTTGTTGTATGCAAGAATCAATTGATTTCTAATGAACGTTTATTGCAAATAGACAATGTATCCAAAGAAAATCATAAATGTGATAATTTTGTTAAATGTTAAAATGCTTACCACAATATTGGTTATGCTAACTAGATATGACTAATGAATACAAATTAATGAATATTATCTGACAATCTCTCGGATCAGTTCATGATATTTTTTTTTCATGATATAGAAAGAAATAAACAAAGATACATATGTATTTATCATTCTTGCTAGTCAACCGGCATACTATAGCATAAAAAAGTCATGAAATTATTATCACACTAATAATCTGACCAAATAACAAAATTATCTTCAAATAAGATTGAGATAAGATAATATTTGCAATATGATTTAAGAATACGGATATGATATGTGATCTTTATATTAGGTGTGATATCATATATAGTGGATATTATATGAGTGTCCATGACATTCTATGTTAAAGTCAAGAGTGGCTAAATATTAGTATTTCCCGAGCAAGAGCGAGGGATATACTGATATTTAGGCACGAGTGTCGTAAACATAGTATGTCATGAGCACGAATATGATATTCTGTTTATTACCGAAGTCCGAGAATTAAATAAAGTACTCAAAACATAGTTCTCAGGGATAGGCAACCTAGCCACCGCCGGCCCGTATAGTTTGTGACGTCATAGATGAACCGCGACATCAAATCATTGTCTATAAGGTGACTTCACAATGAAAACTCTAATAAGATCTCTCGTGATAATGCAAATCTGTATTTTTGTTAGAATATATCTTCTTGAAATTTAACATTATGCAACAAACTTCAAGCATTCTGACAAAAGAACTCTTACATGTATAAATAACACGAACTTAATTTTTTCTCATGTCTCGTAACAAATCGATATTAAAGTATTTAACTGTTAATTTTCAAATTTTCACACTCATTTGTGCATAATTTTGTTAACTGATTTTAATGTTAACCTGTACTGTTAGCTGTACCCATGCAGATAAATACAGTTCTACGTTTTCGGGATTCATCAAAGTCTTCTGAAAAGCCTTGATAATCAAGTGTTGCATTTTTTTCTCTCTTATACCGGGTTGTCAATACATGTCATGACTGATCACAACGCTAGTTACTTTGATGGAATAATGTTGAAGATTATTTGATAATATATTCCATTATTTGACATAAACTCTTTAAATTTTATTTGTTAAGAAATGTGTTCACTTGATTTTAAAAAAAGCTTGACAGAGAAACAGTTTGTTGAAATGACAAACAAACAGAAGAAGACAAACTAAAGATTGATGAAACATAAAACCAGAGGAATAAAAGGTTATTTTAAGCAAGCACACAGTACATGTCACAGTGACAAGGTATGGTGTAACTTGATCATCCTTCATCAAAATTTACCTCAAGGCAAAACAAAATATGACCAGTAGATTGATATTTGGATTTGGATTAAACGCTTTCCTCTGATTCATCTTTATAAATGTCAACCATAGTTTTGTAAATGTAAAATGCTATCAGATTAACTATCAAATCATGCTCTTATAGAAATGAAACATATTTCGTGATAATAAGGTATAAATTAGTAAACAAATCATAAAGAATTCTTATGTGTTGTGTTAATTACAAGAACTACCTAATGCTAATTGCAACTAGATATGATATTAATCAGCTTTTGTATTAACACCTTCATATGTACAATCCTATGTAGCTAGAAACAGAGGGTACTATGTTCCCAACATTAAATAAATAACCCACAAAAGTCAAACTAACTTATGAAAAACTTTTTCAACAAGAATCATGCCAATGCAAAAGCAAAATGTTAAAAGAAAAATGGTTTTCAAGTTTTATTGCACTCATTCGATTTAATCATAAAAATCTCAAGTGCTATTACAATATACGAGAACATATGTCAAGGTATACCTTGTTCAAATGAAAACTTTAGTACCAACATTAAATTTACACTGGGTAATAGTCTTGTCATGTCACGTCTGTACGTCTGTACAATGTAATGGGCGATTTTTTAATCAAATACAACCAGAAATTATTTTTAGAATTTTCGAACAATGTTTAAATAGTCAGGATTTATTTGACACGTTTAAGTAACATCATCATGATTTTGGTTATAAGAAAACAAATCATATCGATACCCATGCCTAGTGGTGAAAATTCCTCAAAAATACAGTTAGTAGTTAGAATCATGTCATGAACTGTGTGGGTCTACAGGACTGATTGAATGACTGACTAAGTAGTTTAGCGTGGGAAGGGAAACTCTTCCGTCAGAAAGGTTTAACTCTATCAATTGCTGGGGCATCTTGACAATATTGTCTGTCCAGTAAAAAGGTTTAGAGAGTCACACTAATTTGACAATAACTGTTTCTGAACACAGGCCGCCATTTGCTTACAAAAGTGGTATAATTCGGGGGAAAACATGTGCTATTCACCCTTAGTCCTATGTTTTTATGCAAATCATACATTACTTATTTAATGTACAATATAAAAAAAATCGTTTACCCTCATCAGATACGAGTCTTCACTGTCACCGCACTGACGAATATGTCCATGTTTCCGATTAAGAAACAATATCAACTGTCTTGAAAGCTATGGTAATTAATAGTTCTTTATCCACTGTATTGTCAGGGAAGATAATTGTCTATGTTAACATCATATCAGAACAAACTTCTATATGTTTTCATGCAATACAAGGATATATCAATCGTAAAGAATATGTAAAGAAACATCTTGTCTTCTCAGTAACACTGCATATCCTGTCATTTGTCATCTATCAAGGTTAACGAAGTGCGTGAGAGTTTTGATTACCGATTGTTAATTCAGTCAAATTGAATGAATTTTGTTATTCAAAATTTCAATCTAAGCAAATTTAACAATGCTCAGTTGGAAGGTTTTAATACCATAGATTAATAATATCACTTGATATTATTTTGGAAGCTAATCAATGTATCTAAAACCAGAAAAAAATAATATTGTGGTTTACCTATTTTTCTCTATACCCCCAAAAATATATGATAATATTTTGATATGTCATATCTAAAATACATGGAAGTAACAGTCAAAGATATTTGTGTATCATAAGTTTTTCCCTTTTCAGTGATGGACCCATTTACTCCCAAAGTCATTCAGTGTTGATAAATTCTCAAGATGAGGGTTTAACATTTACCCTGTTTACTTCCCACTCGCGTCATGTCACATCATTCTTTTTAAGTATTGAGTTTTTCGTCTGTTGAAAATGGTACGATTTTGTTCATATTCATAATGGCTGATATATATGCGATGATGCAAGAAGGTTGGTAATAATGTTAACGTTTACACTTTCAGGAGAACGTCAACGAGGTACCGTATTCAAAGTCACGAACTTTCTTTGCACAAGAAATGTCTTGGTCAAGTGGAATTCAACACTTGTAATGACATATTTCAGATTTGGTTTCCGTATTTGTGTCATGATAGTGGTCCTTAACTTTGATTATAAGTTCTCTTAATTTCAGAATAAAAGTATTTGCAAACATAGCAGCAATTTCTTTTTTTGTAAAGGTATGGCAATAAAGTTACTTAACTTTAAGCAAAGTTTGTTAGCAAGGACTACAAAAAAGATTGTCATTGTGTTAAATGTCTAGACAAGTGCAATTTAAGATACAACATTCAAACCAACTTTTGAAGTTCTGTTATATCATATTAAATTTCGTTTTGATAAGTTTTTGTAAGTGTCTTTGTTTACATTGAAATTCATCGGGTGACATGAGTGTGTTAATTACACTGCAAGATTTCTTGTTTAACTGGAAATTTTTCAAAATTCGTGTCAAATGAAAATGTTATCTATAAATGTTACGATTAACCTTTCTTGAAATTTTAAGTTGCTTTTAACTGGTAGTTGAAATTGACAAAAATAATTAAATAAAGTGAGTGAAGGAAAGCCTAAATGGCAAGTTCAAAAATAATGTTTCCAGAAGTAAGACAATAAAACCATCTCTATTTATACAAGAAGTCAGTGTACAAAAAGGCACAGAACTGATTGTCTGTTACACTTACACCAGAGTACTTTCACAAGAACATTTTCATTTGATAATAATGGTTCATGTTTTAGTGAAGCATTATTTGCTTATTAGGCCTTACGTTGCTTCCTCAAACAAGAAAAGGGAGCTCATCCTGACGCTCTGTGTTTGATGTAGGAACTTAATGTACTATAATATTCAATTGATTTAACCTCTTATTGATTACTAAGACAGCCCTGTTCGTAGTTCACTTAAATGCGATATCGATTTTGCAAAGGTACGTTTCAAAGCCTCTTACTCTCCGACATTTCTGATTTTCTGATCCTTCATTAAGTTATTCAGGTGTAAATATGTTTTCTTACTAACGTTAATGAGAATAATCTGCCATTTGAAAAATCGTTGGCAGATTAGTCATGCAATGTTTCCTCAAACAGACAAAGAGATTAATCTGATGCTCTATTTCTTTATATCTATGAACCGTAATGTAGTAAATTTTCAAATGGTAAAGTCTTTTAGTTTTCTATTGAGACATTGATTTTAATAAATGAATGTAACTGCAACAACAACTCTTTGACTCACTAATGTTCTGATCACTTGATCCTATGAAAGTCTACCCAACAATGAATGGTACAAATAAAAAACACAATTGACTAGTGACACCAATTTGGGTTCCTTCTTGTAAGGTAAATATGTGATTTTAGTACGATATAGCATGAACTGCGCAATATGATTTATAAACAGGCAAAAATATATGTGGAATCTGTTTTCCCTTTTATCTATCAAAAATAGAAAAGGAAAGGCAAATGTAAAGGAGGCAATATGTGTTCCACTTCTAATTGTTTTTACATATCACATGTATCAATATCACCAGTATCAGTAACTCACACATCACAGGTTTATCGGTACTGATAACTGATGAAGAAATATACTGGGTCCCCAATCTTCCATGTCATGTTCATTAACAACGTCTTATTTCACTTTAACCTGTCGTCTTTGTTGAAATGTTACTTCCTGAAACGTGATATGTCGCTATAATTAACCAAAACACTAAAAGAACCTTGCAAATAACAGTAACGGGGATGTCAGTTGTAAGAATTGAAAACAAATCAAGCTCTTAAAAGATTGTTTTACAAATGTAATGTTTAATCAATTACAAATAAATCACCCTCTACATCTAAATGTGAACGTACCACTTCCCTTCAAACAAGTGCATTTTTAAAGTGTTTAAGCGAATAATTAATTTGCATTTTGTTTGTGATATTTACCTGGCAACGATGAAAGAGACGATACAATACATGTGTTGTTGAATTCAAATGTTATGATCATTTAAGTAAAGTCAAAATGATCATGGCATGAAATATGCAGAGCATAAATGAAATGTTTTCTTAGATTTCTTAGGTTTATCAAATAGTTTGAAAGAAAACAAATATTGAATATATAGAGATTATTGACCGAGTGTGTTTCATTAATATCATATAGTACATATAGTTTTATTCCCATTTTATGATATTAATGATACGGAACCACAGGAAGTTAATAATTTCGTTATTATATAATGTCATTTTGAAATAAAAGGGTTTAAACGAAAATATGTTTCCTTCTAAAAATATGTTTGGCCTACATTTCGTGGAGTAATTTCTTTCACACTACACAAAAGTGAAGGTAATATTGTTGGCGATATACAGTAAACAGTCTAGAAATATTCCTTCATGATTTTTTTTTTCATTGTGATAGAAACGTCTCCTGCAATCTATGAACATTTAAGTCTGATTTCCAGTGCACGAGCAAACATTGTTTTTACTATATCACACAAAATGTGTATGAACCACTTGTTGACGTCGTTACAACAGGGAACGTAACTCTAACTGCATTTTGAAAAGCTGCATTGTCACTGTTGTTACGTTCGACATGGTATCCTTAGCCTAAACGCCAATTATTTGCGAAGGTGGGGTTGTTACATTTGATACTACGCTACTAGATAATGTGTACTATCACTAGAATATGATTTGTTTTTGCTCATAAGTTGGTAACTGAACGTCCAAAGCGGTCTTTGCCTATGTTATTCACAAAAATTTAAGCACATATTTGTTTGAGTTAGCTGCATATCGTTATATTTGTTTGTGTAAACGCATGATGAAAACAACTTGAAACACTTCAATAACCAAGCTTTTTCTAAAATATGACTGTGTGATAAATTTACCTTGACGAAATTTGTTTACGCATGTTTATTCGATAAAAAAACACAAAACCTGAAAACACCCGATAGCGATCATTGATAGCGACCGGTTTAGGACTTGCAAGACATGCATCGAGTTTTGAGAAAATAGTTGTTGTAATGAGCTAATTTGCATATTTTATCAGATTTCGAGGCAAATCGGATACACAGTTTATCAGATAGCTTTATTGCATCGATAACACCCTCCATTACATACCTTATAATTAATCTGCTTAAAAATAAATACATACGTAGATGAAAACTTGTGTGGTAGCTCACTCGGAATGCATTTGGCATGTTTAAACTTGAAATTTGTAGTCAGTTTTCCTTTTGAAAAAAAATCGTAATGTGATCTTGTAACTGTAAACACTAGAAAGGGATCCATAATTCAATCTCACTCTAGTGTCATGTCAATGCAAACACAGAAATCACCAGAGGATTAATCTATTAGGAAAGGCTTAAATATCCTCCTCATTTTTATCTCTGGAAATTTTAATTTGATGTGAAGAAGATACCAGTAAAAAGGCTTGTCAGTTCAGTGCACGACATGTCATCACTGACCTGAATCATGTACCATCGCTAACAGATGTATTTTATTGTTTACACAATGAAAAGTATTTATAACAATTCGCATAAACTTTTAAAAACTGGGGTTTTTTTTAATCCAAAATGAGTCTTTATTCCATGTAGTAACATTTTTGATAGTAGTGATTTATCACAACCCGACAATTCTGTCATGATTAATCAAGTTTAAGTTAAATAAAAAATATAAATATTCTGTATGTGTGAAATGAGAAAATATCATAAACAAGAGAAGAGAGGTTTTTTCAACACATTCTCAAATATCCTATTATCTATCTCATCATCGCTTTGATACATATACTTATCCGATCAATTTAAATTGTCAAAAGTTAAAAGCTGTCATTAAAATCATAATTTACATTTAAATGATAAGGTTGTAGATGTAACTTACAAGGAAATAAAAAAGTAAGTTCATGTAGCAAATATCTTTAAAGGGTGGTTTTATATCATGATCATATCTATTCCTCTTTCAGTTTTATTCATCTTTAAAATAGTTGTCAAAATAAAAGAATTATATTTTCATCATGTAAAACATGTGTTATCATGTAAACATTAACTCAATCAAGTATTCATAAACGCAACTTAACATGAAATGAGTAAATTTCCCTTCACGAAATTCATCACTTAGGCTTTATAGGGTTTCTCAAATTAAAGATGACAGGTCCATACCAATGTACTAAATATACGCACTTAACGATTTATCTCATAAATCAATGATAGAAATGGTCCTTTATACTGTCCATTATAGGCCATTTTAGCTGCTCAACAGATTTAAGTCTTGTCAGTTTCACAGTTTACTCAGCAAGTATTCATCCCACTGGGTTCCTGTGGCAATACATGCTCAATTGAATGGAAACCGTATCCAAGAGTAACTAGCCCCTTTTCTGTTTATCAAGAACCTCTGTCATGTTAAGATAAGACTCACGAAAGCTTAAGTGGTCGACCTAGGACATATCATTTTCAAGTACATAATGAAAAAGAAAGAAGACCTCATTACTCCCTTGTGGATGTCATGGTTTAAAATATACTGCTCAGTTTCTCCCTTAGATTGAATGTTATGTTTAGTATTCAACAGATGCCGATTTTGATTCTTAAAGCTGACAAATATATTCTCAGTTAAATCAGCTTTGATACAATATATTTCAAATGATGCCAGCAAGAACATGTTGTACACATCTAACTTTATTTTGTAGCATATCACTCAATTTAACGTCATGGAAATGACTTGCAAAACAAACAGAACTTTTACTGACTTTGTTAAAGGGGTAGAAAGTGAAGTGAAAAATACTGTGCGTGAATTAATAAACAATAGGACATTTGTTGACTGAACACTTACTGTAGGCTTTATATGGTTTCTCTAATTAAAGAAGACAGGTCCATACAAAGCTACTAAATGTACGCAGTTTCCGATTTATCCCATAAATCAATGATAGCAATGGACCTTATTGCATTTACACTGTCCATTATCGGTCATTTTAGCTGCTCACCAGATTTAAGTCTTGTCAGTTGCACAGTTTACTCAACAAGTATCAACCCCACTAGTGTCCTGTGGCAATTCATGATCTATTGAAGGAAGACATTTATCAAGGGTTGTTAGCTCCTTTTTCTGTGTATCAAGAACTTCTGTCGTGTTATGATAAGGCTCAAGAAAGCTTAAGCAGTCGACCTTGGACATATCATTTCGATGCATATCATAAAAAAGAAAGACAAAATTACCCCCTTGTGGATGTCATTGTTTAGTTATTACCGCTCAGTTTCTCCCTTAAAAATGTTATGTTAAGTATTCAACAATTGTCTATTTTGATTCTGAAAGTTGGCAAAACTATTTCCATCTACATTAATTTTGATACAACCTATTTCAAATAAAACAGCAAAGACATGCAATACAAAGCTAACTTTATTTTGTAGCATATCACTCATTTAGCGTCATGGAAATGAAGTGGAAATCAAAAAGAGCGTTTTACGAAATTTGTTTAAGGAATAGAAAGTGAAAAGAAAATCCTTAACGTGAATTTATAAACAATCGTATATTTGTTGACTAAAAATAAATATTTTTGTGATTTAATGTTGTCTCGACAATGTCTTAAACTCAAGTGAAAAAGTTTGTTTACATTGTCTCTTTGTTTTCTTATGTCTTCGGATAATAACTCTTTTATTGATAAAATGATAACAATTTAATGTGTGTCTTCAGGGTTTCAATAACCTGATGGAGGTCGAAAATAAAAAGTTTGCATTAAGTTTGTATGGTGTTATGATATTTTTATGGCTATTGGACTCCTCAAGGGACCGCTTTTCGGCAACTTTAAATGTTAGGATTACAAAACTGGAAACTTTCATGGAGTGCCTTATATTTTATTGTTTGTTGACTCTGTACAAGGATATCTTCAAAGAGGATAACTTTTCGAATAAAGGTTAACTTTTTTCATCCTAACACATTGAATGAATATTCACTTTCAAAGTTGGCTTAGATTTTTAAGACATCAAATGGAAGCAAACCTTTCATCTTGGAATTAAACATATAAAAGATAATATAAATATGAATGAATGTGTTTCTATCGGCCAACATGAAACAAAGAACTTTCCAAAATTTGCAATTTCCTTTCAAATGTTTTGCCTAACTTGATGATTTCAATCTTCTCAATATCTTTGGCTCCGATGCTATAACGTTTCTTCACATGCTAATTTCAATATGCTTGCATCAATACATGCATACACACCTTGAATAAAAATGATTTAATGATTAAACCCAGAAGGATTATGAAATCAGAGAGGTAAATGTAATTGATACATTCTGTTATGTAAACTATCCGCAGGCATTTGACATATAGTGTCTGTACTTTATATTGAACATGTTTTGACATCGGACAGTGTTCCCATCTAAATGTTTTAAAAGATTGACCTATAAATTATTACACATAGAAATTTATATAAAGTAAACTTTGCTTTTAAGAATTAAGTTTGGTATTTGATTACGATCTACATTTTAAACAATGATTGTAGATTGACTAAAAATAACGGTTTTAGTTTTTTATATCAATTGCAATTAATTTACCAATAGCTTCTTTAAATGTATCTGTCGTCATACATGTATAAGATGTCCTTAAGATTTCATTAAACAAATATGAATTGGAAAAAAGTAAATTCTCAGTTAGAATAGTTTATATGTCATATTATCACCTAGTCTCCCAAGAATGCATCATGGCAAAGTCACACTCATTACCACAATTGGGTGTTTTTTCGTAAATTATGAAGTGGTATTTATGTTTAGATAGTGTTAGTAAGTAATCACACTCATAACCATAATTGGTTGTTTTTTCGTAAATTATGAAGTGGTAATTAAGTTTAGATAATGTAAGTTAGTAAATTAATAACACGGCTCAAATTAAAAGACAATGTTTTCAAACTAAATGAAGCAGTTAAAGATCGAATTTGTCATGAAAAGTTCAGACATGCGATTCCCCATTCTAACGCAAAATGAATTAAAGGTATTCACACAAAATGGACGCAAATGGACAAATGTGAATCTTTAAAATTTGTTCTCTGACTATGGATGATTGGTTTGTGAAATGAGATATTTAAAAATTATACATTTAGAATGAACGTAAAATGAAAATTAAAAATATCAAACTTTCAAAAAACGTGCTACTGCCCCTTTTAAACCGTCAATAAAAAATAAGCATTATTATGCATCCTGACACATGAACGTTTTTTTCCTAGTTTCAACCGTACACTTATATCTATCAGGGCAAATTTCAGTTTCAGATTTAAAGGACAAGGTCGGTTATACATGTATAGTGTAGTGCATGGGGACATTCAGCTGTAAGTCACCGAGGATGTGCTGTGATGCGTTTTTCTTGAGATCAGCTACGTCGATTCAACAAGAAACATTTCGAAAGCTACTTTCGATGCCCATGTGTCAATAGATGTCTATTAGCGTCTCCATTAAGACGTGTATCTTGGTTCTCTGGAGACTTGGTTCATATACAAGTAGACAACCTGTCACTCAAGCATAGATTAGTTTGGTTTAGATATTCAGCAGTACCCGTCTTGATTCTCACATGATAAGGGAGAACAATTTTCTTAATGTAAAGGGATATCACAGACAATATCTTTCAATAACTTCAATACCTCATAAAAGCCATTTAGATAGTGAAAAACTGTTACTTTGTTTGGGATCACATTATCTTCAATGGTACAAAATCTTGTACTTTAAAGGGCCAGTCCAATGAGAGTCAGGCAAGCCTGCCAGCAATGACCATACAAGCTAACCAACTCACCTTTTCACTGCTTACATAAGCCCGTTTTACAGCAGCAAATTACAAACTATCAAACCTTTTAGACGTAAATTGGTGATCTTGATTAAAAATATTAGCTTAGAAATATTTCATATATACAGATAGCTTTTTTCACTCAAATTCAGAAGCTTAACGCATAAACGTAAAATCTTCCTTGGAAGAAGTTTACATTTTCACTCAGTTGAGACAAATTCAATTTAAACATCACATTGAGCGCTTCTCTATGAGACAGTTCCGTCAACAAGAAGGACTCGATCAGTTTTTAGAAAAAGAATTTGGACTACTTAAAACTTTATGTGATCATAAAAAATTGGGTTAGATTGAGGATGTGATTGGGAAAGCTTTAAGTTTCCGTCAATCATTATAACAGAAAAACAGTTCGAGTAAACTGTTGAGCAATTCTTATTTGTGTATAAATCACCAGCTGTTTGATACTTGATGTTGATAAACTCGTTTAATGGTTTAGTATATGTATGGTTGAAAGTAACGTCCTTTCAGGATATCTGTACATAAACTGATATGAAATAGAAGTCTTATTCAATAAGATTGAATAGTGTTGTTTAAGTAAGAAAATCAGCATTTTCAACTTTTTTATATGTAAAAAAAACAAATTGCAAAGAAATTTGAATTGATTTGAAATTAAATTTGAATTTAATGTGTTAACTAAAGTTGTCCTTCTTAGTATCTTTCAAAGAAATTCTTTTAAAGGTTGTATTATAGCTTTCATGCAACATTACTCTTAAAACATTTGCCATCATTCAAGTAAGAAGTAGCAATAATAAAAGAAGTAGCATAAGTAGTGGTAGTATACCTTGCACACTGTCTTATTGTCATCTTGGCACAAGTTCTTTGGACAATACTTTGCATTTTGAACAACTGTTAAAAATCAAGTAATCGTTTGCTTTTTTAAATGTTGCGTCTATTTTGTGTATTGTGAAGAAACAGATTATGTGATTATAGTTATAACTGCAGACTCGAAATGTGGCGATTATTTCAATGTAGGAAGGTTTTTCGTTTATATGATATTTACCGGTAAGTGTTTCATAGATATAGATGTCTGCTTCAGAGACTTCTGTTTTCTTTGATCAGCAAACCCTCAGACATAAGTAAATACGAAACTGAAGCAGTGTCTTGTAATAACCATAAGCCGATATGTGACTGTTTGTCATTGTAAGTAGTTTACTGTCTGCTTTGGATCTATTCCCTATACACTGGCGCCTAATTCAGTTACAGCAAGACAATATGTCAAGTCTTGAAGAAATTTGCATCTTTATTTAGATGAGAGCTTCTTTTTAGATACTTAACCGTAAAAGATACGGTTGTTGGCATCTGACAATGAATATTGCATTAAAATGCAAGTGCTTGAGATAATAAAAAGAGAAGACCTTGTTTATATCACCTATCAATACATAGATATTACATAGACATTTTTTTGTTACAACAATTTCAAATCTCCTTAATTAAGTGAGAAAGCAGAAAGAAATTGAACACTTTTGCTCGTTTTAAAACGTTCTGGAGCAATGAGCGTCAACGAATTCATGTCACATAAAGTGCATTATATCAACAGTATTGTTGTCTTACCTGTATTCCATACTTTATCAATCTTTAACCTGAACTCAGTTTGAAATTGCACAAAAATTTGAAAGGCACAAAATCTAAAGTTTCTTTTCCTAAAAAATATCAATGTGCATACTTATTCACAAGAAATATGCCTGTCAAATACTTTCAAAACTGACATTGAAACTTGGTAGCTCTTCTTTCGGACACTTGTTTCGAAAAAGTAATATAAAAAAGATGTTCTTCGTAATATCTGTTCTTAATTCCCAACTTCAATTGACACACAATCAATATGTATGCAGTTGATTATATGTTTTGAAATTAGAAAAGATTAATTTTCCGAAAGAATGTTTTGGGAAATTTTGCATAACATCATGGAGGCCCAATTTAAACTTAATAGAAAATAAAAAATTATTTAAATAATATTAAATTTTAAATTATGTAGAAACGGGAATCCTCCAAACCTGTAAAGAAACATTCCGTTAACATTCATAAGAGAATTCTTTGTAAATGGTATAATAACTTTCCAAAAACCTTTTTCCTTCATTGCTAAAATATCATTTATGTATCATTATCCATGTTGAATAAAAACATCTAAATGTCAAAGCTCCAATCATTCACATTTAATGATTCATGTTGTTCTTTTTCTCCGAGGCAAGTTGATTTGGATATTTGAATTATCTGCAAGCAACCTTGATGGTTGTGGCTGGTTGTGAAATATCAGTTTAATTGGAAATGTGATTGCAGCAACATGTATGAACGACAGAAACTCCACTCGAGAAAATTGGTTGTTCATTTTGTGAAACAATATTTAAAGAAGATGCGTAAATGACATTGATAATAATTTTAAACTGTTTTAAAAAAAGATTTCAAATGATATTTCAAATGGTATCTTTTGTTATTGAAATGCAGATATTTAAACATTGTTAACAAAACGATGCGAACAGTTGCATTTCAAAAAGAATTTGCTTCTTGACTTAATACTTCTGATTAATACCTTTATATATTTGTTGTTTAAGCATCATACATACAGTTGGATATATGTCAATGAATATTGACACTTTTCTTATAAGTTCTGATTGAGTGCTTCCATTGAGAATCGAATAACTAATATTCAATAAGTGATGAATTGCTGGTTTGAAATGCCAACCATCTATCACTTAATTCACTGGATTTATAATCAATGATTTGGTAAACATGAAATGAATTCAAGGTTGTGCTAAGTTGTTTCGTACTTCTGGCAAGATTTCTTTTATTTATCAGAGGATCAGTAATGACAAGTGCATTTACAGACTCGTGCCGTTTCTTGAATTTTCCTTTTGCAAAATATATACATGTTTTCCAAAACAGGTTGTAGATATATCAGACTGATTCGGGCTTTCTGATCGTGTACAAAGCATTTAAAGAAATTTTGTAGCAAGTAACGAATGAATTTTTAACTTATTCGAAAATACAAACAGCAATCTATATTTTGAAGGGATTACATTTGCTTTTTTCTGTAATAATTCTTTCCAATACTAGTGGGAAAATGGAATTTGAATATAATAAAAAAAATATAGAAACATACATTATATGAAAGTTCAACAACTGAAAGGTCATGATAATTTGAACAATGTTCAAATAGTCTTCTGTATATTATCAAATTTTGTTAAGCAGCTGTGTTCTTTACACATTTCAATCAATAATGTGGCTGCTGTCACAAACCGTGATTGACATGCATTGTAGGAATCATAACCTTATCTAGTATACAAGGCACAAGAACACAGTATACTATTATCTCGCCTTGCCTTAGAAATCTTGTTTTGAAAATGTAGGTTGAAAAAGTATGTATTTTATAAACTTTTGCTGTTATCAACAACGTTATATCGTTTTCTTATAACTGTATTAAATTTATCTTAACGTTAACGTTTTATTTTTAATAAACCCGGAAGTTGAAATGCAGTAAGCACCACGTAATCTAGACCAATGGTATGTTTAAGTTTTAAATTGTGTGACGGTGCTGTGAAAGACAAAATTCTAAAGATGTTCAAGGGACGAAGTATAATAACATGTTTTGTGAACTTAAAATCCTGCCTTTGAGGTACCGCTTCAATAGTTTCAATATAGAGGTTCGGAACTGTAGAATATGTACACTGTGGTGAAAATTGATAGTCTAGTAAAGGCCATTTCCCTTTTATGTTTGCTGCATACAATGAACCTGTAAATTGTAACCTGTGCCTTTTGATACAATCAAACGTTCCCTTGCCTTACGTCATTTATGTCATCTGACCTTGTATAAAGAGAGTTTTAGATGACAAATATTGTAATATGTAAATATGTTACCATATCTATGTCTTCTTATATTGACGTAGTAAATGTTATTGACGTCAAAACATATTACTATTTGACTTGTTACTGCATTTAGCATATATAGTATTTGACAAATCCCATATGCTCAGGAACTTTGTAGATTCTGATGAACCTCGCTGTTAAGTAAATTACCTGGAATCATAGATCTTCAATTCGACAAGTGGTTGAAGTTAATTGGTGACATTGTTTGTGAACTCTACTTTGCCAGCCGAGGCAACAAAATGAAGGTCAGTCCTATGTGTAAGTTTACTTTGACGTCAGATCCATTTTTGTCAACTTTGATGACATTTCTATCAACCCTCTCAAAAACCTAATTAAATTTCATTAATATTATCAAACCAGTATAACCATGACATCAAAGGTATGTCTGGTTACTTTCTCCAAAAATACTCAACATCTATTCTATTAATTAAGTTTTTGAATGTTGTAATTTTTTTTAAAGCAAAGTATTTATGAGCACGTCACCATATATAAAGATTATCAAATTATATGGATTGACAACTTCTTTATTAAACTCTGAAGTGAAGACTAGTAAAGCAGTCAACGGATTGGTTTTTTTGTTAGACTGTTAGACGTGAATCCTGATATTATATATTGCGTAATTAAACAAAATTACCATCATTTTAATACAGCATCAACTGTGTGCTGTCATTAGCAATGAATTGGGCTCAAAGTGGCTTCAAAGTAATGTTTGAAATATGTGAAATTGATGTTTTCGATTATATTTGTTTATACGAAACTAGATTTATGATCCAGTGTTATAGTTCTTAAGACTTCAACAGAGCAGAAGCTTCATATAGTCTGTATTGTCTGCTAAACATTTTTGATGTTGTATCAAATGAAAAAATACACAAATGTTATAACACATACATCAATAGAGTCACTATTAACATCATGGATAGTGTTGGTTTTCAAGCAGAGCAACATGAATATACTTGTGTAAACTTACCGTCTTTCGGACAGGCAACACAAGGCGGAAATGGAATTTTGATTAGCCTCATATGAGTTATGATGCATGGTCGTCAGATGAATAACTGTATCCTGCAAGACATTCTATGCTGATGTCAGTCTCCTGTGAGGCTCTTCTTATCGATAATGATCCTTTGTATCATGAATGCAGATGATAACATTGAGCTCAATGGTAATCAAGTTTCAACACATACAAGATGATTGATTATTATTATCAAATAAGACATGACATGAAATGGATGTGATATATAACAGTGTTTTTGACATTAGAAATATATGAACAAGCTATTTTCCATACTCATCATTTTCATATATTCAATTTTTGTTTATTACTGAGAAATATACGCTTATATTTCCATCACCAGGGTTGAAACAAATTCTAAATTTAATTTTTAAAGTCTAATTTCGACGGAGGAGATTCATCCAAATTCATCTTAAGTGTGCCTGTTGACAAAGTTGTACATGCTACGTTTATATAATTAATTGCATAATTGTGTTGTGTTATTGTTTCAATAGAAGTTTTCTGATCACGACATTAAAATAATTCCGTCTGTACTTTATCTGAAAATGGCCTGGCATGAGTTAGACCATGTTTCACAACAAAGGAGCAATTGTTTGAACTAAAGGAAACATATACAGCTGCTTACCTTCACTTACCTGCGTATTCAAGTGCAAATATCGTGGAATTTGGAACGTCTTTGATGTATCCTAGCATTGTGAAAACGAAACGGATAATGCTTAAATTTCAAAACAAAAGCAAAGATTCAGTTTACAGTAACATATTCTTATTTCATACCTATCAGATAACGGTATCAAATTAGGCAGGCTAGTGAAGTGAAAAGGGGTCAACATTTCGAAATATCTATTTTCTATTTTTCTCTACAAAATCCTTCATAAGTCATAAACAGCTTTATATCTAAGTCATATTTGTTCATTTTCAATGAGGCAATGTTTTTAGGTTGATTTTTTTTCTTACAAAGTTTATAGGGTTTATTTAAATCGAAATTCTAAATAATCTGAATTGCACAAATATGACCCTATCTGCCTATTCAGCCATGTCACATATCGAAATTCAGCACAAGTGACAAGACAATCCCGAGGAATGGTTAGGAATGGACAGTTTGAGATCCTTTGTAAGTTCCCTTGGAGTTGTTTTATGGACGTCAACATCAGCCAAAATTACATGATATTTTCACTTAGATACACAAGCATGTGAACAAACTTAAGGTACGCAGCTGTAATAAAGATGTAAAGTATGTTTATGTAACTATTTCAAGGTTAATAAGAATTCACAATACCTGCTTTGAATAAAGTCACTGCCTGATGGATTCTTGCTTTATTTCTATTTACTAATAAATACAAACAGTGGAATTAACTACTGATTAAACTGTACATAGTCCAAAAAGTGTTGAATCCCCCCTGTTTTAATCGGTTATGATGACTGTGATAGATAACATTATAATCAACTTAGTAATGGAGATATTGAAATGCATTCTATTAACTTTGAATTAGACTGTAAATGATCACTCTCTGACCCATGTTATTCACAACTATTTGCTCTAAATAATGGGGTTCAAATCGGTACAAAAAGACAACAATTTAACCATGCATTTCAATGAAAGCTTTACATCTCTGCTTCATAAAGTTCTCTAGACGTCGAAATCGCTCTTCGGGAAATCGCTACCCCTCTTCGTGTAATGCACATCCACTTCATGCAAGTTCTTAGGGAGAGGAACCATGCCTTGTAACAGTCGGCACAAACTGTGCCAAACATGTTCAAGCGGATAAGATCCAGATTCATTGTGGGATTTCGTCTGACCAGTGAGTCTACTTCTGACTGTTAGTGACTAGTGACAAAGTTATTGGTGTTTAGGGTTGTTCTGAAAGCGAAAGAATAGCTTGGTCAATATTTGGTCAAATTATGATGTATCTTGAGTTTCTCCAAAAACATATTTTTAACATATGTTAAACAAAACTTTTCTTAAGCAACTATAGATGTTGAAACATCTTTTAAGTAAATCTAAATTTAATAGGGCATAGAAGGTTATTTCATAAGGCTGTAAGACCAGACATATTGTCTCTCTCTTTTTGCTCCCGAAAGACTTCCGACTTACCTTTTCCTCGCCTAATCCAGTCCATAGCCAAACAACATGCCAGTCAGGAACGAAGGTTATGCAAATGGTAACAAGATGGAACAATAGGGACATCTATCACTGAACGTTCAGAAAGACAGTGGGTCTCTATCGATAGTGCTTCAACGTCTTAACGAAAACTTTTTGAATTTTTTTAAGCGTAAGTCACAGAAAAACGGTCAAATCAATGACGGTTATACAACAGTTTTAATCTGAAGACAATTGTTTTTGTTTGTGCTTCAGCAACATCATCATGTATAAATCAAGTATAACGCAGCATTAGATTAAAACATAAACTTGAAATCTTGTTATTAATAAAGTTTTTTACCCACATGCTAATTCGAGTCCCTGTACAATGTATGTCCCCTGCATTTTAAGTATCATTTTAACAAGTCATTCTCTAATTCGATATTGCGGTATATGCCACAGAAAATTCATAATATATTATAATTGTTTCAGGCGTGAAGAATGATCTCAATGGAAGTTTGAATACTCTATAAAAATCGAATTTCAAAAGATTAGCATTCTACGCAGGACTAAGCAGAAGATCTGATTGATGGTGATGTGATTGATGTAATTGTAACAAACTTAACATATTATCTATCATAAGTCAACTTCAAATTTCTCGTTGTCCATAGTCGTTATTATAACTTACCATTTTTTTGTTAATTGAAGTTGACCGAATTATGATTTATCAGCACCTCCTCCTAACAAGAATGATATATGAAGAACGAGCAAGTCAAAATAAATTTCTGGAACAACTTAAATAATAACATTGGTTCCATTAAACATAAGTTTATGCTCAATATGTAATCATGATCGTATGACATCAATCACCTCTTTATATATCTCTCTCGACGGCGTTGATTTAAATGATCTTTCATCTTGTACAATAATATTAAACACGTTTTTCTGAGGAAACTAAAATAACATTAACGGTTGGCTTCAAATATCTTTATTTGGATTTCTTTTAGTCACCATCTAACCAACAGCTTTCACCTGAATATGTATGTTTTTATGTACATTCAGTTCAAAATGGCTTAAGTGTAAGTATAACTGAATTAGGCGCCAGAAGGTACGACACAGATCTATACATAGCTCTATTTGTAGAGGATAAACTACTTACAGTGACAATCAGTCGAGACACATATCAGCTTATGGTTATAAGAAGACAATGCTTCAGTATCGTATTTACTTATGTCTAAGTATTTGCAGATCAAAGGCAAGAATGTCCCTTGTGCGAAGGTGTAAGTGTCAATGGAATGCCAACTTGAAATACCATAAAAGGCAGATATTTACTTATAATGAAACAATAAACAAGAGTTGTGAGCTATGTTTGTGTAATTTTAGTGGTCTTATTTAAATGTCTAGAAATAGACATTGCAATGTCAGTCATTTTGATTTGTTAATATTTGACTTTGCATTATTCGAAATATTATAATGTGCTATACTTTTACAACTAAGAGATAACTACCATTAAGATAGTGAACAAACGTTACAATGTTAGATTTGGGATCACACTATCTTGAATAGTACAGATTCTTGAAATTTTTTGGACCGAGTCCCATGCCCTGGGGGAATCCACAGGGATGGCGACACGAGCGAGTTGGTTAGCTGTTGGTATGGTCATTGCAGGCGGTGTTGCCTGATTCTGAGGGTGTGGTACAAGTACAAGAATCTGTACTATTCAGTTTGATCCCAATTAAAACATTGTAACATTTTACAAGTTGTTATTGATATAACGTGTGTATTCCAGTAACATAAAATCATGGTTTCACAATCAATCATGTTTTTTAATGATGTTGCTGTCGAACTTTAGAATGTTAATTAGACAAATATAACAATTCTACTACTACTACTACTTCTACTGGGATAACTATTGGTATAACATAACATATATGATTAACATGAAGTTTCTATGAAAACAAATAGAGAAGCATCATCTATAGAGCTATTGCCAAGCAAGCATTCAAGTCATTCTCCACGGTTATATCTACATGTGGTTTGTGATGTAATTTACATGTAGCTATTCAGAAAAGAAATACATCACTCGGTAGAAAGAATCATTCGTCATATTTACAACAATGAAATAAAGTCAGAAGTGCAGTGCCCTCTGCAAATTTGCCGAAGCATTGAATGAACCCGCTTTCAGTATGTCACCATCATGTGTGTAGGTTCTCGCCCATGTTTCATTAACCGTAATGGCGTCCTATGGGTATCAACTGTAATGGCGTCCATTGGGTATCAACTGTGACGGCTAGTAGTACCTGATTCTGAGAAAAGGAAATGCAAATCTATTCGTGCGCGACAAAGCCGACTTTCAAACGTTATTTTGGAAACGCATATGGTGAAATTGCGATTGACTCACATTCGCGTCGACAACTATGAATAAGCAGATGCCGATCACTTTGGCAAAATCGCCTCATGTTTAATGAATTTTATTCCGTTTTTTTCTGGGTCGGTCGTAAAATATTCATTTACTGATATTTCATCATCAATTACGGATTTTTACAGGACATACTATATGATCCCAAAATATGGTTATCATTTGACCCTGAAATGCATGTCTGACAAACAAGATTGGCAATGTGTGTTTTGTTTTAAAATGGAAGCTACTTTCCGCTCAGTAAACAACTCTCACTATGCTATATGAAATCAATGTACATGTACACGTATGTTGAATGGGAAATGGGGTTTGTCAAATTCACAATTTCTTTCAACTGCGAGAGACATGGATAAGTTGATAACTTGGACCCATCATATAATATCACCTTTACTTATGTCATTTGATGTAGAACTGGTATTTTCAAATTTTATTGATACAAACTGGTATTTTCAAGTTTTATTGATAACTTTTATGTCGTAAACGTAGATGTCATGCTTTGTACTTATGTTTTTGTTTATTTCCATTGGTTGTGTACTGTATTCCGGTTTTGTATGACACACCGAAACATTATAATAAAGTACTATTGTGTAAAGTGAACCCTTCTCCAATGGATAGCAATACAGTAAAAGCTACAGCAGAATCCAACAAGTAATTGTGAATTGATCTTTTTGAGTTCTGTCATATAAAATGTTAATTGATTGCTCACCTTTGAAGCATCGTTAACGGTAGGATTGACTTCACAGGACTTCAGCGGGAAATCTTTTTCGGGATGTTTAATGCAACATCGGTCAATTTGTAGCCTATTTTACAACTGATGAAAGTCATTTCAAAAGACGTTTCTCTGCTTCTGCAGGATCATTAGGCACATGAGAACATTTTATGGATTTAGCTTCAGGAACCAACAATCTGAAGGATACGATTTAAATAAACAGTTGTATTGCAATCATTTAAGTACTATATGACGATAATAATTCAGCATTGATAAATTTGTGGTCACATTATCTGCCAATTACTTTTTTAAAAAATGTATCAAATAGAAATCAAACGTTACTATTTTCTATCATTTTGCTGCGATTGCTTAAAATTATTTTTTCAAAATATCCTTTTGTTATTTTTGGAAAATAGCTTTTCAGTGATAATGTCGCAAAAACTTGTCCAAAGCGGAACAATCTTATGAATCCTTAATCATTTCAAACATGTTATTGTGTTGTTACTTTTGTCTTCAAAGAACACTTAAAGATCTTGTCCATGTTCGAATAATTGGAATGCGGATTGATTTATAAGCTGTTGATAATTATTGATATTCTGTATAAAGAGAACATTTCGTCACTAATGAGTATCATTATTAATATTTTTCCTAATTATTAATTGATGTACTTCCCCAATGACACAAAGTCGCTTTCAGATTTCCTAAATTTAGTTGAAGCTTCAATTTGAAATTGACAATTGATTGCAGATTATTTGAAACATTTTGTATTTTACATATATTTATACATATACATGTAGCAATGAAGTATATGTTTATATGGTTACAATTTATCTATATCTTAACAATAGCAGAAGAAAATCTTATTTTCACTGCAGTAAAAATATAATACATAAAACTATATATTTATATATTTGATATGATCGAATTCATATATAGTTGAAAGCAATGTATGAGTTTCAGAAAATCATTGAGCTGTTTTAAGCATTTTATATCCAGCATTACCGATCAGTCTATATTTTGACCTTTATTAGTAATATTAACGAGGATCGTACAAGTAATTTCTGTTCAGTAAAACAATTGTATTGTTATTGTATTTATCTCATTTACGATCTTTCTCTGTTATATCAAGATGAGCAATTGCAAATTAAAACTACCATTGCATCTTTATTTTCAGTAACCTGGTTGTTTTACAAAGACCATACAGACACATTATTGGTGTATGAGATTCCTTCATTTAACACGATTACATAACTTATTGTGCTCAATGGTTCAAACATGACATCCAAACTGATCCAGTGGCAAATGATCGTGTTATGGACAAGATTAATTGTCGTTTACATTAAACTTCACAGCTTTGTAAAGATCTATTTTGAGCTCATAACATCTTCACCTATTTAACACAAACGTTTAAGAACTTAATTGTATATTAGATCTGTCCGTACCTTAACAAGGCAAAGCAAAGACGGGCTATAATAACTGATGCAACTGGAAGGATGCAAAGTAAAACATATTAATTCGCCATGCATAAGTTATGCGGTTTTTCGTGTCCCTACACACGTGGAAATTGGCTGTTCGCATGGGTTGTTTCACTCTTGTGACATTATATTGTACTCTTTCATTGTTTGACAAGGTTTCACCTCGACATCATATGCAGGACTTCATTTTATGATACAATGGTTCGATTGCATCCAATTAGGTTTACACAAATAAGGTTTCTAAGGAACATAAAACATCGCCTACATTTTGGCAGCTATGGCAACGTATAGTTCTAAAGGCAGGGTATTGATAATGTCTATTGTCAGAGAAGACAAGTTCTAGTTAAACTGTATATATTCTTGTTGCACCCTCGTTACTCGTAGCATAAAGATATGTATCAATTGCCATATCATAAAGTATATATTGATTTTATTTTGTGAATGTAAACATATTTGATAGCTATCTTTAATATATTATTTGATTTAACTCGATGATGTGTCATTTTCCTCCTCAATCATTGCTTTCCTGTAAACAAAATGATAAGTATCAAGAAATGTGTTTTTTTTGTGTAGATATTTACAGTTCATTCTATCTTGAAATTGAAGTTTTTAAGTGTGGACCCTCTGTTATTCATCAAACGGTTTCATAATATGTTAAAAGAATGTTGTGTTACAATACATGATTGACTGAATTTGTCACTAAAAGAGAGGCTATGTTTACGGGTTTACAATCTTCTACGATCTTCTATGTAGTAGACAATAATCAGATTTATGATACACTTCATTCCTTAATGTATGAAATACGCTTAGCGACACCAGTAATGGGATGATAGAGAACAAAGTGTGATGGAATCTTTAGAGCTATAAAATCCCTGTATAAGTAGTGAAGTGTGGGAACTAAGGATGTGTTCCTTGGATGCGTCATGCCTAGTAAATGTCTTCTACGTAGCGGGGAATGAGGAGATCGAATCATCGTGTCAGTTCACTGTATATATTGCATGAAAATGACAAAATGTCACAAAAATGCATGTTACAATTTACCAGTAAACATATCCAAATGACACACTTAAATGGGTGCTTGCTTTGGAAATAATTTTACGTTTTCGATAATCAAGTGAACCTGTTCCACTCATATTTGCTAAAACTTTCTTTCTCCCTATGTTAAACCTAGTAAATTTTAAGTTGGTAACTCAACTTAAATTGGCAACACATGTGGGGATAAAAGTGAGTGAAGTAAAGCTTCAATTGCATTTCAATCATAAATACCGCAGTGTCGCAGTGAAGACCATAATATCTTTGCATTGATACAAAAATTCAGAGCTAAGACTAACGACTGCTTATCTGTTTTTATTTCATTAGAGTAATTACTATCACACTGTTACCATTACCATTTGTAAAAAATGGCTTCATGTTGTGCGCGAAGAACATTAATGAGGATAACCTGCCATCTTAAGCATTATTGAAGCATTATTAGCTGATTTAGGCCTACAGAGGCTTCCTTAAACAGGAAAAGGTGGCACATTCTGCAGTTCTGTATTTGATAAATGCATCTCTACCCGCAATATTGATTTAGTCTCTTAGTGTTCTAAGACGTTGCTGTTCATAAGTCTCTAAAATGCGACAACAATTTTGCGAAGGTGCATTTCTAAACCCATATTCCCTTAAATCTTTGCTCTTCAGATCCTTAACTAACTTTCTTAAGGTAACAAAGCTATATATTGTATAACAAGTTGCGATTAATTGTTGACATCCATAATAGTGCTTGCAAATAGTGTAAATGTGTGTTTTACTAAAATATATTTTTTTCTTCTGACCAATAATCAATAATTGAACTGAAACTTATTCTTCCTTTAAATCCATGTTAAATAGTTAAAACACTTTTAAAGAAGTCATTTTGACTTGCACTTTAAGACTTGCACGATATTTTACTTCCTGTGTCACATATAAACTTCTAATAATATCTGGTGAAGATTACACTGTACCCTCTTTCAATATTCATAAACAAGACTAATAACTTCTTTGGTTTGTGATTAACCTGCCGTCTTTTTTTAAATATTACTTCCCTGAACGTGATATGCCACTATAAATCCCTTAAACACTACAAAAATCTTGTAAATAACAGGAACGTGGTTGTTGGGTGTCAGAATTGAAAACAATCTATCTCTGAAAGGATTGTTTACAATTGTAATGTTAATCATTTTCATATAAATCAAAATAACCTTCTGCAATTCAGGTACAGATTGTAACTTTCTTATGAATAGTTTCATTGTGTTTAAAAGTTCAAAGATTCAAAGTGTTTTTGAGTTTAAGCGAATAAAGTAACTAGCATATGTTTTTTATGTTCGTTGAAAGTTTTCTAGCACGTCTTACCTGAATACAAAGAAAAAGAAGACACAAATGTCAATGAATCATTAAATATCATGTTTAATTAAAATGTGATAAAAGCAGTGAAATCTAAATACATAATAAGTTTTGTTGTATGCAAGAATCCATTGATTTCTAATGAACGTTTATTGCAAGTAGAAATTGTATCCAAAGAAAATCATAAATGTGATAATTTTGTTAAATGTTAAAATGTTAACCACAATATTGGTTATGCTAACTAGATATTTTTTTTGACTAATAAACAAAAATGATCTTTTAATTTAATTTAAAAATTAATGAATGTTATCTGACAATCTCTCCGATCATTTCATGATATATGGATATGAATTATGAAAAGAAAGAAATAAACAAAGATACATATGTATTTATCATTCTTGCTAGTCAACAGGCATACTGTAGCACAAACAAAGTCATGAAATCATTATCACACTAATAATCTGACCAATATCAAAATTATCTTCAAATAAGATTGAGATAAGATAAGATTTGCAAAATGATTTAAGAATACGGATATGATATATGATCCTTATAGTAGGTGTTATATCATATATAGTGGATATTAAATGAGTGTCCATGGCATTCTATGCTAAAGACACGAGTGGCTAAATATTAGTATTTCCCGAGCAAGAGTGTGGGATATACTGATATTTAGGCACGAGTGTCGTAAACGTAGTATGTCATTAGCACGAATATGATATTATGTTTATTACCGTAGTCTGAGAATTAAATAAAATACTCAAAACATAGTTCTCAGGATAGGTAACATAGCCGCCGGCCCGTATAGATTGTGGCGTCATAGATGAACAGTGACGTCAAATCATTGTCTATAACGTGACGTCACAATGAAAACTCTAATAATATCTCTCGTGATAATGCAAATCTGTATTTTTGTTAGAATATAACGTCTTGAAATTTAACATTATGCAACAAACTTCAAGCATTCTGACAAAAAATCTCTTACAAGTATAAATAACACGAACTTGTTTGTTTTTGGGGCAATAGACGCCTAGAGCTTAATTTTATCTCATGTCTCGTAACAAATCGATATTAAAGTATTTAACTGTTAATTTTCAAATTTCACACTCATTTGTGCATAATTTTGTTAACTGATTTTAATGAATTGTACTGTTAGCTGTACCCATGCAGATAAATACAGTTCTACGTTTTCAGGATTTATCAAAGTCTTCCGAAAAGCCTTGATAATCAAGTGTTGCATTTTTTCTCTCTCTTATACCGGGCTGTCAATACATTTCATGACTGATCACAATGAGAGTTTCTTTGATGGAATAATGTTGAAGATTATTTGATAATATATTCCATTATCTGACATAAACTATTTACATTGATTTGTTAAGAAATATGTTCACTTGATTTAAAAAAAAGCTTGACAGAGAAACAGTTTGTTGGAATGACAAACAAACAGAAGAAGACAAACTAAAGATTGATGAAACATAAAACCAGAGGAATAAAAGGTTATTTTAAGCAAGCACACAGTACATGTCACTGTGACAAGGTATGGTGTAACTTGATCATCCTTCATCAAAATTTACCTCAAGGCAAAACAAAACATGACCAGTAGATTGATATTTTAGAGTTTGGATTAAATGCTTTCCTCTGATTCATCTTTATAAATGTCAAACATAGTTTTGTTAATGTGAAATGCTATCAGATTAAATATCAAATCAAGCTCTTATTGAAATGAAACATATTTTTAATTTAAGGCATAAATAAGAACAAACATATTTATTATGCTTATGTTTTAAGTATTAATTACAAAGATACTTGAATGCTAATTAAAACTAAATATAATTTTTATCAGCTTTTGAATTTAACACGTTCATTCGTATGATCCAAAGTAACGAGAAATAGAGAGTTTGAATTGAAACAACATTGAATAAAATACGCAGGTGTGTTAAACTAACTTTTGAACAACTTTCTCTAAAAGAATCTTGTCTATGCAAAACCAAAGAGTCGAGAGAAAAAAGTGGTATTGAATTTTTGATTCTCAATTTGGATTTAATCATGAAAATATCAAGTGCCCTTACATTATAATAGAAGATACCAAGTTTTATGTCAAGACATAGCTTGTTTAAATGAAAAGTTCAAAACCGACATTAAACTTACACTGGGTAATAATTTTGTCATGTCATGTCTGGACAATGTAAGGGGCGACTTTATATCAAATACAACCAGAAATCATTTTTAGAACAGCGTTTAAATAGTCATGATTTTTCTTACATTTTTAGGTTACATCATCTTGATTATTAGTTAAAAGAAACATGATATAGATACCAATACATTGTGGTGAAAATGCCCGAAAGAATAGTTAGATTCATGGACTGTGTGGGTCTATAAAACTGATTGAATGAGTTACTAAGTAGTTTAGCGTGGGAAGGAAAACTTCCGTCAGAAAGATTTAACTCTATCAATTGCTGGGGCATCTTGACCTTATTGTCTGTCAAGTAAAAAGGTTTAGAGAGTCACACTCATTTTGACAATAACTGTTTCTGAACACAGGCTGTGATTTGCGTCTTTCGTGAGTACCAAGTGTAGGGTACTGGAGAAGAATGTTGATGATTCATTTCTTTTTCTAATAATGAATGATGAGGATCGTAATGAATAAATGATAAATGTCAATATGACTTATTTGATTGGCATTCTAGAAGTTGGTGTTATGATCAACAAGGAAGATTATTTTATGGATAATCAACTTCTTTATTCTTTGTAAGCGACGTTTCGACATAGATCCAAATGTCGTTTCCAAGCAAGTGATGAAACGACATTAGGATCTATGTCGAAACGTCGCTTACAAAGAATAAAGAAGTTGATTATCCATAAAATAATCTTCCTTGTTCATCACTTGCTTGGAAACGACATTAGGATCTATGTCGAAACGTCGCTTACAAAGAATAAAGAAGTTGATTATCCATAAAATAATCTTCCTTGTTTTTCATCACTTGCTTGGAAACGACACAAGAAAAATCAGCAACAACTTCTACAGGTTGATTTCAGATGTTTTTCAATGTGAAATATTCAGGGAATGATAAGCTGGGGTTACATGTCCTTACTTGGAAGCATCATATCCCTTCTCTTTCCAAATTCTCAGTACAGGCTCTTGTTTGTATACTCAAATATATCCAGAGACATTTACATGCACCAATAAGTAAATCATGTGGAAGCTAACCAAAGTTTTTTCTAATGTTTTGATGTTCATATTTATCCAAAATGATGTATCAATATATTAAATCTATTCAGAGAAACATCGCTCTATCCATAGGTATTGAGTTTAAGTACGAAAAGCTCAAATTGATTTCCTACTTCATGTAATTGTTATCACCAGTGAATATATTGGCTACATTTCTGCTTCACATTTGCCGCTTGTAGTTGGGAGGAACATTTGTACCTCAGGGATAATGGATTTTAGCCCTGCCCCCTCAAAAATGTCTATGCAATCCCAAAAACCTTAAGACGACTTTTTCCAATAACCAGTTAGCATAGGCATTTATATTTTGAGAATATCAGAATTGTTATGGAAGACTAAGACTGTACATATCACTTAATAGAGTGTTGCCTGGTGACAAAGACTACCGTAAATAGTAATGCTGAGTAAATCATATTCTGGTTATCAAAATAAGGTCGTGGAGATGTCAAAGCAGTGCATGGCTTTGATTAAGTGCAAAATTTGCTTCCTATGCTTTAAAATAGGTCCATTCCATGAAACTATACCACAGTAATTAATCATATTTTAACCTAATAATACCTCTTGAAAGCAAGTTAAGATCGGCAGCTAAGTACAGTATCAAATAATTTTGTTGATGCTCCTTAAATTTTCTTATTTGATAAATGAATAAGATTTTTTAAGATATATATATATAGTTTTCAAAATCTGAATATGCGTCTTATTACTTAAAGAGAGTACAATATCTCTCGTTGTGATTTGAGCAAAGCAAGTCAAACGCTGACATAGGCCTGAGTCCAGTTTTACTGTTTGACTAGTATTCAAGCAGTTACCTTTAGTTACGGTCAGGCTAGAGTCTAGCTTTACGGTTTGATTAAGTGTTTGACTTGACATGTATAAGGCAGTGAAAGTAGGGATGAGGTAGGGTGAATATAGCTGGCGTTATGATCCATAAATTTGCTATTAATGTTATTTGGAGTTTAAGCCAGAATGGATTCCTAATGGAAAATGTGCCAATTTTTTGCTAATATTGATCAATGTTTTAATTTTCCTTCTTCAAAGGTAAAAGTAAGGAATATTAAAATTGTATGTAGATCTATATATTTTACAATAAATTTACAATGTATTGAACATTTGATGATTGCCGTATTTCCTCGAATACAACCCCGGAGTTCTATTTCACTCAGCACCCCCTTACCGTTGTAATCGAGGCCCAGGTTCTATTTTACAGTCATGATATGGCATTACAAAATATATTGCAAGAGTGAGAAAGTGACATTCTATATTTCAAAAATTTCCATTTGCAAATCATACAAAGATTATTGTAACATTGAGAACACAACAAATCGGATACAATTGTACAAAAGAGGTGTTAATATCATTGACCTGACAGTTTGTCCTAGTCATTCCGATACTTCAAAAGAGAAAAGGCCCGGGTTATATTCAAGACCCAGGTTATATTCGAGGCCCGAGTTATAATTCACTCAGCACCCCCTTACCCCCTGGGTTAAATTCGAGGACCGGGTTGTATTCGAGACCCTGGTTTTAATCGAGGAATTACGGTACCCGTGCAATACTAACGACCCTATTTATTAACTGAACTGTAGTCTTCATTCTTAAAGGTATGACATGCATGTTTAGCTACAGAGTCAGACTCTGGGTTATTTACAGTTTGGAAGGACACGTTTTCCTTCTTGTATTAATGAACAGTTCATTGTAAAAAAACTCCCTGTATCTTAAAAAGCATCAAACAGAATTAACATCCTATATGAGAAGATAAAATAAATAGCTGTTACCTGATATTTCCACTGAGTTCAAAAGTAGTTAAACAAACTTTTCTTAAGCAGGTGTGTTTTAGTTATACAGATATTGGTATTTTTTGTTTTAATACAACCGTGTGCACAAATATGATATATGTAGTTTTTTTAGACAATCCTAACATTTGCTCTTTGGAAGTACAACTAAAAAATATTCAGTTTGTATTGAATTGTTAATCATCTTCTCAACATTAATCAAATAAGTACAATGTAAATCTACATTTCCTGCATGTTCACATCCAGTCCATACATTATCTGTCTTAAAAGCTCTTATTGTCTTGTTTCATGCACTTTTATCACTTTTCTATGCAGAGAATAATAGATTGATTCACTTTAGGTACTGTCAGTTCAGTAAATACAGCACTGATAGCACATACATCATTATATGTGCAATCACAAGGAACTTTTGTGGATTTGTATTCACGACTCAGTAAAAGGATAAATGACTACAAATATACTAAATAACAATCAATTTGTTGTTTGTCCTTAAAAATTATCTAATGATTTTAAGATAACAATACATTAAAGAAGAAAATACCTGCTGATATGAAACCTGGTACTTTCTCAAGATCATAACATCTATGATACAGTTAACTGTTTGTTTCTATACACATTTAAAAAATACACAGCTCATGCAATGGATATCTGTATTTCAATTTCTTAAATCTGACATTCCTTTTGGAAAGTAAGGTTCGTACAAACCTGGAGTTAAAAGCCTTGATCATGGGCGCATGTGCTTAAAAAACCCATAAAACCCTGTTTTAGCCTTCAAAAGCCTGGAACATGACTAGAAAACCTTGAAAAGCCTAAAAAGTCATTAACAATCATCTCAAAGTTTATTTGCTTGTGTATGGTGCAACATAAAGTTGGAGTTATTTTTCATTATGTAAATACATCCAGAAAGCTTTGTTTGTTGTCACTATTTCTGATTTGGGACTTTGTCCTAAGGCCAGTCGTGCTTATACTCACTGGCTTGAAATCAGGCCCTAAAATTTGCCATAAAGGCTTGAAAATGGCCTCTAAAAGTCTCAAATTTGGGTTGAAAGACTGAAAAAAAACTGAAAGAATAGGGGGAAAATACATGATATTGTTACTGTTTGATTAATCATTGAGAACAATGTGTAGGCATATACTGCAATAAGTCCCTTACCTTAATCTGAATGTAAAGATAAAAACTAGGTTTAAAATCAAATAGTTGGATTTGATGACAATGTGTTATATTATAGACTTATACAAGTGACATATATGAAAAGGAAAAACAATAAGCTTTCATTTGATATGCAACATGATACATATAATAGGAAAATATAAATAAAAGGTATACGAAATCTGTTCCCGTGACCCCCGTGACCCTGAAAGCCACATCCACCACTGAGACTTTCCTAGATTTTCTATATGTTATAAAGGGATAGTCATACAGTGTAAATCAGCTGAAATCATTTCTGTTGCAATTTGTGGTGGGTTGACTAAATATTTGTATTTCTATGTGTATTGCAAGACAACTGAAAGATTCAAAAGGGTCACCCCAAGTACTCTACTCCACCTTGACCTTCACCTTATCATATCATATCATATATGATCTATTTATCATCATTATTTTCAAATTAATCCTTACCTTCTTTTTCGTTTAGTGATAAGCTGAAAAACTCTGAAGAATGACCTTATTTTTATCATATAAACCTAGAAAATCCCCCAAACAACATATTAAAGAATCCTTCTGAGCACTGGCTTAGTTTCTGGAATCCCCCCAGTATCTATCTAAAATATTACAGTTACAGTTTCAAGTGTGATTATGATTGCACCGCAATGGCACCATTAGACATTTTCTCATTGACATATTTCGATTGCGTTTAACAAGACCATTACGCGCATTTTCTTTGAACCGTTCACATTGACTTACATTTTTGAGTTCATTCAAATCTGCATTAGAAATACCTGTGATCATAACAGTTGTTTTTCGTGTCTGTTTTCCATTTTGTACGTACTCTATCACGTGTCTTGTCATTAACACATTGTTTCACGTTTCCGCAGTGGCTTGGCATATAATAAATGAAACCAATAAGCAATTCCTGGGGACGAATGTGTGATTATGTTTCCTGATTTATGTTAACTCTGGCCAGGTTTTGGTACTTACAAAAGGGGTATAATTCGGGAAGAAATTATGTGTCATTCACCCTAAGTCCTAGCTTTTTTATGCAAGTCATACGTTAATTATTAAATGTACAATATCAAATAATCGTTTACCCTATCAGATACGAGTCTTCACCGTCATCGTTCTAACGAACATGGGCAGTTAACAATGGCTTATACTCCTGTTTCCAGTCGATAGTTGATATCAACTGTTTTGAAAGCTATGGTCATGAATAGTTCTTTATCCACGGTATGGTCAGGGAAGATAATTGTATATATTAACATCATATCAGAACAAACTTAAATATATATGAATTCATGCACTACAAGGATTTACACCCCTTGGGCAGTTATATCGCTTCTTTTAATTATAGTCATTTTAGATATAGTCATCACCCTGTCAGTCTGTATGTCCGTCCGTCCGTCCGTAATCATTTCGTTTCCGGAGCAGAACTCAAAAACCGGTCCACATATCTTTCTGAAACTTTACATGTGTATTGCCAACCTACTGAAGTAGGGCCTTTTGATATTTTCACATTTCTGAAAATTTTATTTTTTATTATTTCCATGGAAACGGCTCTTATTTGGACTCTGTTTATGAAAGGTTTTGTTTCATATATATAAAACCGGTCCATATATCTTTCTGAAACTTTACATGTGTATTGCCCATCTACTGAAGTGGTGCCTTTTGATATTTTCACATTTCTGAAAAATGTATTTTTTATTATTTCCATGGCAATAAAATAGTATTTAATGTAAGGAATCAAGTTTTTAGTTCTAAAACCCTTAGCAGGGGTATTGTGAGTTGTCTAAAATAGTATTCTTCTCAAGATATACCAAACCCGCAAAATGGATCACTAAAACGTTTTTAAATTATTTGTATGTAAACCAATTTAGTTGAAACACCGTAATAAAATAACTTTTATTGTAAGAAATCAAACTGTTTATTTCTAAAACCCTAATCTGAGGGTATTTTAGATATTTTTTCTTATCAAGACATGATCTTACGCGCAAATGATATCAGTAAAACGTTTTTAGATTAACTGTATATTAACAAATTAAGTTGAAACCATTGCAGGAGTCTTCCGCGGGAGTGTAAGTCAAATAATAACCCGTTTACCTCGGGTTATGGAAATAACCTCTGCTCGGGCTACGCCAGTATGTGAGGGTTTTTACTAAAGACTATTGAGACAGTTATATTGAATGAATTTTCTAAGCAAAATTAACAATGGTAAGTTTGAAGATTTATGACTACCTTAAATTAAAATCTCACTCGATTTTAGTAAAGGTTACCAGTCGAGTTTTGAGTGGGTATGAATTGAAACACCGATGCAAGTGCAGTGCGTGACACCGAGCCGCGAAGCAGCGAGGTGTTACTTGCTGCACGTGCATTGGTGTTACAATTCATACCCACTCAAAACGAGGCTGGTAACCGTCTTACCGATCAACAAGTCATTTGGTTCAATTGTTCATTTAATGTAAAGACGTCGAGTTGGAAGGACGTAGGAAATGTCTAGATACCAGGTGATAACAGGTATGTAAAACTTTGTGTTCTTTTTCAAAACATAATATGTTTCTGATTTTTAATTGACGTTTGCTGATTTATGTCAAAGTAATATAGGTTAAATTATCATAGCATAAGTTAATCATAAAATGTTGATGTAAAGGCACATTGTAACTAGCGCTACGATCTCACAAAATATTGAGGTCCTATTAGTTGAAACTTATTCTAGTGGATTGACCAAAAAGTTATCTTGTCTACAATAGTCATCATATAAGTTGAAAAAATTAATAATATGATAAATAAATGAGATCGCACGAATGGAGATAATACATTAATCTTTTCTCATTTAAATGTATGATGATGTAAACAATTTAGGATCTACCCAGCTAACACAAAACGTTTCTAAAACGTTTCCTGAAAGTTTCTGAGAGAAACGTTTCCAAGAAACGTTTATACACCGTTTTGGAAACATTTCTGGAAACGTTTGTGCGCAACGGTTTTAGAAATGTATTGAAGAAACGTTCTCGAGACGTTTCTTATAAACTTTACAGAAATATTTTTCATATACGTTTTTGTCGCGTTTTGAAAAAGTTTCGAATTCTAAGCAAGAAAACGTTGTGAAAATGTTTATAAAACGGTTCAGTATATCATTGAAAATATTAATCCATAGTTTCAATCACCAAGCTAACATTAATGTTTCTCATGTTTGTAAAAATGAGTGTGCTAAATAAGTCATTTCCATTACGCAAACTCGAGTTTTTTAGACAGAAGGTAAAAACATTCAGTGAATTTCATCATCTACAAGTTGGCCGTCAAATACCGCAAGAAACGTCACTGTGCAATATGACGTCATAACATGACGTCACACAGTAATGACACAGCGATTGTAACGGGAAGGCGCACTGTCAAATGTCAAATGTCAAATGTCAAGCTGAAGTCTGTTACAATGTACGTGTATTTCCTGCGTTGCTTTTATCAATATCGAAAGGTAGCGGGACATATCTACTTTGAAAGTATGTTGATCTGATAAAAGAAGGCTTATAGCTAGCTTGTAACTTTAGTTGCAAGTGTCAATTGGTGTAATGGCCTAAGTCATTTTTCAAATATGTGGCCCAGAATCACGTCATAGAATAACTTTACTTAAAATAGGTGCCTTATCAATACGTAAAAATACAGGAAGAGAAGGAATACCTAGATTTTTAAGATGTAAACTTTGTAAAGATTATGTAATTGAAGACAAAATAAATTTTGTATTCAAATGTTCTTGTTTCAATAAATTAAGAAAGAAATATATCCCAAATTTACTTGAAAATAATCGTATATGTTACCTTCAAAATGTTTTACAACATCAAAATTATTTCATCATACTCATGTTGTAAAAGAGATGCCCTCGCTCTACGCTCAATGTTTTTATCATTAAATTAACATATACAATGTAGTTTCAATGTTCTCTCTTGTATAATTGTGTTGTTTTCTACGTGGGCCTAAGGCCTTTTACCGAAATAAAAAGAATTGAATTGCTTTGTAAAGTTCTATTTTGAGCTCATAACATATTGACTTATTAAACACAAACGTTTAAGAACTTAACTGCATAGATCTTTCCATATCTTAACCAGACAATGCAAAGACGGGTTATAAGAACTGATATAACTGGATAGATGGAAAGTATAACATATTACTTCGCCATGCATAAGTTATGAGGTTTTTCGTGTCCCTACCGAAGTGGAAATTGGCAGTTCGCATGGGTTGTTTCTCTCTCGTCACATTATGTTGTTCATTCATCATTGTTTTACAAGATTTAACCTCGAAATCATATGTAGGACTTCATTTTATGATAAAATGGTTCGATTGCATCCAATGAAGCTTACACATATAAAGTTTCTGAGGAATATGAAACATCAACTACATTTTGGCAGCCATGGCAACGTATTGTTCTTAAAGGGACAGTAGTACATTTTTAGAGGGAATAAAAAGGTGATGTCAGGAAAATTAATGGTTCCAATTGAAAGACAATGTATTTAAACTAAATGTAGCAGAAATAATTCAAATATATAATGTAAAGTTAAGCCATGCAATTGCTTTTTCTTTAAAAAATGAATTAAAGGTGTTTACATAAAGTGGAAAATGAATTTTATGTGAATCTTTAGACTTTGTCCTCTGACTATGGATGATTGGCTTGTGTAATGAGATTTTTGACACTGTCAAGATAATGCATTTAGCATTAGCTTACAATAATCACTGAACATTTTAATACATGAAATTATCAAAAAACGTGCTACTGCCCCTTTATGGCATGGTATTGATAATGTCTATTGTCAGAGAAGTTCTTTCGAAAATGTATATGTTGCACCCTCGTTACTCGTAGAATAAAGATATGCAGATATGCCATATCATAAAACATAAGTTGATTGAACTTTGTGAATGTAAAAATCTTTGATAGCTTTCTTTAATCTAACATTTGATTTAACTCTATGAAATGTCATTTCCCTCCTCATTCATTGCTATTTTACAAACATAATGATAAGTATCAAAAAATGTTCTTCTATCTTCGTTCTTTTTTGCAGACATTTACAGTTCATTCTATGTTTCAATTGAAGTTTTTGAAGTTTCCACCCTCTGTTACTATATCAAAGTTTCCTAATGTTTTGAAGCAATGTTGTCTTTCAAAACATGATTGACTGAATGTGTCACTAAAAGAGAGGCTATGTTTATGGGTTTACAATCTTCTACGTGGTAGACAATAATCAGATTTACTATACCTAAGTGGACAGAAGTGGCATCTTTTTAGACACTTCAGTCCTTAATGTATGAAATATGCTTAGCGACACCAGTAATGGGACGATAGAGAAAAAAGTGTGATGGAATCTTTGGATTTATAAAATCCCTGCAAAAGTAGTTAAGTGTGGGAACTAAAGATGTGTTCCTTGGAAGCGTCATGCCTAGTAAATGTCTCATACATTCGTTGGAAAGACGATATCGAATCATCGTGTCAGTTCAAACTATCTTTTGCATGAAAATGACAAAATGTCACAAAAATGTATGTTACAATTTACCAGTAAACATATCCAAATGGCAAATGATAAATGACTCGTAAAGAACACACTTAAATGGCGGCTTGCTTTGGAAATAATTTTACGTTTTTGATAATTAAGTTGCCTGTTCCTCTCATATCTGCTAAAACTCTCTTTCTCCCCTAGCAAATTATAAGTTGGTAACTCAGCTAAAATTGGCAACCCATGTGGGGATAAAATGGAGTGAAGTGAAGCTTTAAATGCATTTCAATCATAAATACCAACAATGTCGCAACAACGAAGACCATAAGATCTTTCTTAAGGTAACAAAGCTATATATTGTATAACAAGTTGCGATTAATTGATGACAACCATTATAGTGCTTGTAAATAGTGCAAATGTGTGTTTTACTAAAATATATTTTTTCTTTTGACCAATAATCAATAATTGAACTGAAACTTATTCTTCCTTTAAATCCATGTTAAATAGATAAAACACTTTTAAAGAAGTCATTTTGACTTGCACTTTATGACTTGAACGATATTTTACTTCCGATGTCACATATTAACTACTAATAATATCTGGTGAAGATTACACTGTACCCTCTTTTAATATTCATAAACAAGACTAATAACTTCGTTGGTTTGTGATTAACCTGCCGTCTTTGTTGAAATATTACTTCCCGGAACGTGATATGCCACTATAAATCCCTAAAACATTACACAAATCTTGTAAATAACAAGAGCATGGATGTTGGTTGTACGAATTGAAAACAATCTAGCTCTTAAAGAATTGGTTTACGATTGTAATGTTCATCATTTTCATATAAATCACAATAACCTTTTACAATTTAAATACAGATTGTCACTCAGAACAGTTTCACTGTCAAACTGTTTGAGTTTAAGCGAATAAAAGAACATGCTAATTCTTTTGCACAAAGTCATTGATAGTTTTCTATCACGTCTCACCTAAAAACAAAGAAAAAGGCACAAACGTCAATGAACTTGTAATTGTTACATAATCAAAGTGTTTGAGGTTAAGCGAATACAAAACTTGCTTATGTTTTGCACATAAGCCATGCATAGTTTTCTAGCACGTCTTACCTAAAAACAAGAAAAAAGAAGACACACAAGTCAAAGAACTTCTACAAATAAATGATAAAAAAATCCTGTTAAATCAAAATATGATAATGACAAGAATCCATTTATTTCTATTGAACGTCTATTTTAAAATAGAATTTTTATCGAAAAAAATCATGAATGTGATAATTGTGAAGTTAAATGTTAATCACGATATAAGTTATGCTTACTCAATATTTGTTTTGAACAATAGATAAAAATGATATTTAAATTATATTTATTTTTGAAAATAATTCAAGACAGCTGACAATCTCTTTTTATCATTTCATGATGTATGGATATGAAAAATGAAATGAAATGAAGAAATATATAAACAAGGCTACATATATATTTATCATTCTTGCCAGGGAACAGGTATACTATAACACAAACAATCTTGACATAATGTCGTAAATAACACTAATAATCTGACAAAATTAACAAAATTATCTTCAAATAAGATCAATTTTGCAATATGATTTAAGCAGACTGATATGATCGTTGATCTTTATCTTAGGTGTGATATAATATAACAATGTCTGTGAACGATAAAAAGAGGGACACGTTAAACATTGGATTTAAGAATAAAATTGAAGAAATATTTTAATAAATATACATTTGTTTTTATGTTGTCAGTAAATAGTTATGCCGTAAAGTCATGAAAGTATGTTCTAAGTCACACAAACACTTCAACTGTATTTCTTCACATGGCATGGTTAAATCTTCATGTCTAAATATAATTTAAAAAGCTCAAAGTAGAATATTGAAGGAAACTTTTTAATGTCATCAAGTAAACTACAATTGTGAATATGCTAACATTTTGAATATAATTTCAGCACTTTGGTTCATTTTCATAAGAACATTTTTATATTTATTTCATATATTTTCAACAAGCTTTCCGTTTTGTTGTAAATAGTTTATTGTATCTTTCAGTTTCAAATTAAGCACTCTTCATTTGTTTATAGAATACCCAGTAACAGACCTTGTGATACAGCAAATCTGTATTTTGATAAAACAAAATAATATTTACCTTCTTTGCTCCTTAGAATGGCCTTGTTTTTATCATTTAAACATAGACAATCCCCCAAAATGAAACAACATAAGCACTGGCTTTGTTTCTGGCATTACCCCATTATCTATCTAAAATAATACAGTTACAGTTTCAAGTGTGGTAATGAATGCAATTCAATGGCACCATTATACATGTTCTCATCAACACATTTTAATTGCTTTTAACAAGGCCATGACGCTTATTGTTTCACATTGGGATACATTTTTGAGTTAATTCAAATCTGAATTACAAATACCTGTGATCATAATAGTTGCTTTTCGTGTCAGTTTTCCATTTTGTACGAACTATATCACGTGCCTTGTCATTAACACATTGTTTCACGTTTCAGCAGTGGTTCTGCATTATGATAAATGAAAGCAATACGCAATTCCTGGCGACGAATGTGTGGTTGTGTATCCTGATTTTATTAACTCTGGCAAAGTTTTGGTACTTACAAAAGTAGTATTATTCTGGTAAAAACATGTGCCATTCACCCTTAGTCCTAGGTTTGTATGCAAATCATACATTGATTATTTAATGCACAATATCAAATTTTCTTTTACCCTCATCAGATACGAGTCTTCACCGTCACCGCACTGACGAACATCGGCAGTTAACAAGGGCTTATACTCCTATTTCCAGTAAATAGATATCAACTGTTTTGAAAGTTATGTTCATGAATAGCTCTTTATCCAATGTATTGTCAGAGAAGATAAATGTCTATGTTAACATCATATCAGAACAAACTTATATATGATTTCATGCACTACAAGGATATACATGTATCCATCGACCTGTCATAAATTATTTGTCTTCGTAAAGAATATGTAACGGAACATCTTGTCTTCTCAGTAACACTGCATATCCTGTCATTTGTCATCTATGGAGGTTAACAAAGTATGAGAGACTTTTTATTAACGACTATTGAAATAGTTATAGTAAATGAATTTTCTAAGCAAAATAAACAATGGTCAATTTGAAGGTTGTATGACTACCATATATTAAAATCTCACTTGATGTTATTTTGGATGCCAATCAATGTCTCTAATAACAGTAAAAAATAAAGGGTATTTTATTTTCTACATTTTCATAATTGCTGCTTTATGCGATGATGCAAGAAGGTTGGGAACAATGTTAACTCTTACGTATTCAAAGTCAATAAATACATATGTACAAGACTTGTGTTTGTCATATTGTTTTGAACACTTGTAAGATGATATTTCCGATTTAATTTTCTTTGCACATATGTAATTACTCCGTATTTGTGACATGATATTGGTAATTTTACTTTGATTATTAGTTCTCTTACTTACAGTGTCTGTAAAAACAGTGACAATTTCATTTTTGTAATACTATGGCAATAAAGTTTACATAACCAAAAATAAAAGTTCATCATTGTGTTTCATGTCTCGACAAGTACAAGATATCACATTCAGACCAACTTTTGAAGTTCTGTCATATGATATTAAATGTTGTGATGTTTCAAAGTTTCTGTGTTTGTATTGAAGTTTATCTGATGACAGGAGTGTGTTAATTACACTCTTAGTCTTTCTGTTAAAACAGTTTTGTTTTAAAATAATTGTTAGTTTGAATCTTCATGTATCTACTTACTAACTACCATTAATCGAATCATTATGCCCAAAATTCACAGAACTGTGCGTCAATTTAACTTTTAATAGATCATATAACCAGAGAAACATCATTAATGAGATGAATAAGAACAAAGTGGTCCGAGGTTCTAATGGAATTCCTGATAAGTAGCTAAGTGTGGGAACTAAGGATATGTTCATTGGATACGTCATGTTTGGTACGTGGCTCTTCTTGGTATGGAGATGATAGGATTCACAGCATGGACGTTCACTCACGTTATTGCATGAATATGATATCATGAAAAATTACCATTTAAATTTACAAATGGAGTTTGGTTGTTGGTGTGTCTGTTTCTTTGTTTAACTGGAAATTGTTCATGGTTCATGTCAAATGAAATTTTTATTTGTAAACGTTACTATTCACCTTTTTTTAAATCACTGATGTTCTGATCACTTGATCCTATGAAAGTCTACCCAACAATGAATGGTACAAATAAAAAACACAATTGACTAGTGACACCAATTTGGGTTCCTTCTTGTAAGGTAAATATGTGATATTAGTAAGACATAGCATGAACCGCGCAATATGATTTATAAACAGGCAAAAATATATGTGGAATCTGTTTTCCCTTTTATCTATTAAAAATAGAAAAGGAAAGGCAAATGTAAAGGAGGCAATATGTGTTCCACTTCTAGCTGTTTTTACATATCACATGTATCAATATCACCAGTATCAGTAACTCACACATCACAGGTTTATCGGTACTGATAACTGATGAAGAAATATACTGGGTCCCCAATTTTCCATGTCATGTTCATTAACAAAGTCTTATTTCATTGGTTTGTCTTTAACCTGTCGTCTTTGTTGAAATGTTACTTCCTGAAACGTGTTATGCCGCTATAATTCACCAAAACACTAAAAGAACCTTGCAAATAACAGTAACGGGGATGTCAGTTGTAAGAATTGAAAACAAATCAAGCTCTTAAAAGATTGTTTTACAAATGTAATGTTTAATCAATT
Source organism: Steromphala cineraria (assembly GCA_916613615.1). Classification (NCBI taxonomy): domain Eukaryota; kingdom Metazoa; phylum Mollusca; class Gastropoda; order Trochida; family Trochidae; genus Steromphala; species Steromphala cineraria. The sequence goes on from OU744732.1 coordinate 26,821,522, forward strand.
ACAAATAAATCACCCTCTACATCTAAATGTGAACGTACCACTTCCCTTCAAACAAGTGCATTTTTAAAGTGTTTAAGCGAATAATGAATTTGCATTTTGTTTGTGATATTAACCTGGCAACGATGAAAGAGACGATACAATACATGTGTTGTTGAATTCAGATGTTATGATCATTTAAGTAAAGTCAAAATGATCACGGAATGAAATATGCAGAGCATAAATGAAATGTTTTCTTAGATTTCTTAGGTTTATCAAATAGTTTGAAAGAAAACAAATATTGAATATATAGAGATTATTAACCGAGTGTGTTTCATTAATATCATATAATACATATAGTTTTATTGCCATTATATGATATTAATGATACAGAACCACAGGAAGTTAATAATTTCGTTATTATATAATGTCATTTTGAAATAAAAGGGTTTAAACGAAAATATGTTTCCTTCTAAAAATATGTTTGACCTACATTTCGTGGAGTAATTTCTTTCACAGTACACAAAAGTGAAGGTAATATTGTTGGCGATATACAGTAGTTAACAGTCTAGAAATATTCCTTCATGAATTTTTTTTTCAATGTGATAGAAAGGTCTCCTGCAATCTATGAACATTTAAGTCTGATTTCCAGTGCAAGAGCAAACATTGTTTTTACTATATCACACAAAATGTGTATGAACCACTTGTTGACGACGCTACAACAGGGAAGGTAACTCTAACTGCATTTTGAAAAGCTGCATTGTCACTGTTGTTACGTTCGACGTAGTATCCTTAGCCTAAACGCCAATTATTTGCGAAGGTGGGGTTGTTATGTTTGATACTACGCTACTAGATAATGTGTACTATCACTAGAATATGATTTGTTTTTGCTCATAAGTTGGTAACTGACACGTCCAAAGCGGTCTTGGCCTATGTTATTCACAAAAATTTAAGCACATATTTGTTTGAGTTAGCTGCATATCGTTATATTTTTGTGTGTAAACGCATGATGAAAACAACTTGAAACGCTTCGATAACCAAGCTATTTCTAAAATACGAATGCGTGATAAGTTTTGACAGATTTTGTTTACGATATTTTATTCGATAAAAAAACCCACAAAACCTGAAAACACCCAATAGCGACCATTGATAGCAACCGGTTTAGGACTCGCAAGACATGCATCGAGTTTTGAGAAAATAGTTGTTGTAATGAGCTAATTTGCTTTATCAGATTTCGAGGCAAATCGAATACAAAGTTTATCAGATAGCTTTATTGCATCGATAATACCCTCCATTACATACCCTATAATTAATCTGCTTAAAAATAAATACATTCGTAAATGAAAACTTGTGTGGTAGCTCACTCGGAATGCATTTGGCATGTTTAAACTTGAAATTTGAAGTCAGTTTTCCTTTTGAAAAAAAATCGTAATGTGATCTTGTAACTGTAAACACTAGAAAGGGATCCATTTTCATTGATAAGATTTGAAATGTTAACCCGATAATCCAATCTCACTCTAGCATCATGGAAATGCAAACACATAAATCACCGGAGGATTAATCTATTAGGAAAGGCTTAAATATCCTCCTCATTTTTATCTCTGGAAATGTCAAGGTTTTTTTTATTTGATGTGAAGAAGATACCAGTAAAAAGGCTTGTCAGTTCAGTGCACGACATGTCATCACTGACCTGAATCATGTACCATCGCTTACATATGTATTTTATTGTTTACACAATGAAAAATATTTATAACAATTCGCATCAACTTTTAAAAACTGGGGTTTTTTTAAAATCCAAAATGAGTCTTTATTCAATGTAGTAACATTTTTGATAGTATTCTGTCATGATTAATCAAGTTTAAGTTAAATAAAAAATATAAATATTCTGTATGTGTGAAATGAGAAAATATCATAAACAAGAGAAGAGAGGTTTTTTCAACACATTCTCAAATATCCTATTATCTATCTCATCATCGCTTTGTTACATATACTTATCCGATCAATTTAAATTGTCAAAAGTTAAAAGCTGTCATTAAAATCATAATTAACATTTAAATGATAAGGTTGTAGATGTAACTTACAAGGAAATAAAAAAGTAAGTTCATGTAGCAAATATCTTAAAAGGGTGGTTTTATATCATGATCATATCTATTCCTCTTTCAGTTTTATTCATCTTTAAAATAGTTGTCAAAATAAAACAATTATAATTTCATCATGTAAAATATGTGTTATCATGTAAACATTATCTCAATCAAGTATTCATAAACGCAACTTAACATGAAATGAGTAAATTTCCCTTCACGAAATTCATCACTTAGGCTTTATAGGGTTTCTCAAATTAAAGATGACAGGTCCATACCAATGTACTAAATATACGCACTTAACGATTTATCTCATAAATCAATGATAGTAATGGTCCTTTAGACTGTCCATTATCGGTTTCACAGTTTACTCAGCAAGTATTCATCCCACTGGGGTCCTGTGGCAATACATGCTCAATTGAATTGAAACTGTATCAAGAGTAACTAGCCCCTTTTCTGTTTATCAAGAACCTCTGTCATGTTAAGATAAGACTCACGAAAGCTTAAGTGGTCGACCTAGGACATATCATTTTCAAGTACATAATGAAAAAGAAAGAAGACCTCATTACTCCCTTGTGGATGTTTAAAATATACTGCTCAGTTTCTCCCTTAGATTGAATGTTATGTTAAGTATTCAACAGATGCCGATTTTGATTCTTAAAGCTGACAAATATATTCTCATTTAAATCAGCTTTGATACAATATATTTCAAATGATGCCAGCAAGAACATGTTGTACACATCTAACTTTATTTTGTAGCATATCACTCAATTTAACGTCATGGAAATGACTTGCAAAACAAACAGAACTTTTACTGACTTTGTTAAAGGGATAGAAAGTGAAGTGAAAAATACTGTGCGTGAATTAATAAACAAAAGGGCATTTGTTGACTGAACACTTAGGCTTTATATGGTTTCTCTAATTAAAGAAGACAGGTCCATACCAAGTTACTAAATGTACGCAGTTACCAATTTATCCCATAACTCAATGATAGCAATGGACCTTATTGCATTTACACTGTCCATTATCAGTCATTTTAGCTGCTCACAAGATTTAAGTCTTGTCAGTTGCACAGTTTACTCAGCAAGTATCAACCCCACTAGTGTCCTGTGGCAATTCATGATCTATTGAAGGAAGACATTCTGTCGTGTAAAGATAAGGCTCAAGAAAGCTTAAGCAGTCGACCTTGTACATATCATTGCGATGCATATAATAAAAAAGAAAAAAGACCATATTACCCCCTTGTGGATGTCATTGTTTAGTTATTACCGCTCAGTTTTTCCCTTAGATTAAACGTTATGTTAAGTATTCAACAATTGTCTATTTTGATTCTGAAAGTTGGCAAAACTATTTCCATTTACATTAATTTTGATACAACCTATTTCAAATAAAACAGCAAAGACATGCAATACAAAGCTAACTTTATTTTGTAGCATATCACTCATTTAGCGTCATGGAAATGAAGTGGAAATCAAAAAGAGCGTTTACCGAATTTGTTAAAGGAATAGAAAGTGAAAAGAAAATCCTTAACGTGAACTTATAAACAATCGTATTTTTGTTGACTAAAAATAAATATTTTTGTAATTTAATGTTGTCTCGACAATGTCTTAAACTCAAGTGAAAAAGTTTTTTTACATTGTCTCTTTGTTTTCTTATGTTTTCATATAATAACACTTTTATTGATTAAATAAAACAATTTAATGTGTGTCTTCAGGGTTTCAATAACCTGATGGAGGTCGAAAATAAAAAGTTTGCAATAAATTTGTATGGCGTTATGATTTTTTATGGCTATTGGACTGTTCAAGGGACTGCTTTTTCAGAAACTACTCATGTTAGGATTACAAAACTGGAAACGTTCATGGAGTGCCTTATATTTTATAACTTATATTTTACGGAGTTTTTGCCCTCGTCCCGTGTTTGTTGACTCTGTACAAGGATATCTGGGTGAGGATAAACTTTTCGAATAAAGGATAACTTTTTTCATCCTTACACATTGAATGAATATTCACTTCCAAAGTTCGCTTATATTATTAAGACATCAAATGGAAGCAAACCTTTCATCTTTGAATTAAACATATAAAATATATTATAAATATGAATGAATGTGTTTCTTTCGGCCAACATGAAACAAAGGACTTTCCAAAATTTTGCATTTTCCTTTCAAATGTTTTGCCTAACTTGATGATTTCAATCTTCTCAATATCTTTGGCTCCGGTGCTATAACGTTTCTTCACATGCTAATTTCAATATGCTTGCATCAATACATGGATGCACACCTTGAATAAAAATGATTTAATGATTAAACCCGGAACGATTATGAAATCAGAGAGGTAAGTGTAATTGATACATTCTGTTATGTAAACTATCCGCAGGCATTTGACATAAAGTGTTTGTACTTTATATTGAACATGTTTTGACATCAGACAGTGTTCACATCTAAATGTTTTAAAAGATTGACTTATAAATTATTACACGTAGAAATTTATATAAAGTAAACTTTGCTTTAAAGAATTAAGTTTGGTATTTGAGTACGATCTACATTTGAAACAATGATTGTAGGTTGACTAAAAATAACAGTTTTAGTTTTTTATATCAATTGCAATTAATTTACCAATAGTTTCTTTAAATGTATCTGTCGTTATACATGTATAAGATGTCCTTAAGATTTCATTAAACAAATATGAATTGGAAAAAGAAAATTCTCAGTTAGAATAGCTTTTATGTCATATTGTCACCCAGTCTCCCAAGAATGCATCATGGCAAAGTCACACTCATTACCATAATTGGGTGTTTTTTCGTAAATTATGAAGTAGTAATTAAGTTTAGATAGTGTTAGTAAGTAATAACACTCATAACCATAATTGGTTGTTTTTTGTAAATTATGAAGTAGTAATTAAGTTTAGATAATGTAAGTAAGTAAGTTAATAACACGGTTCAAATTAAAAGACAATGTTTTCAAACTAAATGAAGCAGTTAAAGATCGAATTTGTCATGAAAAGTTCAGACATGTGATTCCCCATTCTAACGCAAAATGAATTTAAGGTTTTCACACAAAAACGGACGCAAATGGACAAATGTGAATCTTTAAAATTTGTTCTCTGACTATGGATGATTGGTTTGTGAAATGATATATTTGAAAATTATACATTTAGAATGAACGTAAAATGAAAACTAAAAATATCAAACTTTCAAAAATAAGCCTTATTATGCATCCTGACACATGTACGGGTTTTTTCCTAGTTTCAACCATACACTGATATCAGGGCAAATTTCAGTTTCAGATTTGAAGGCCAAGGTCGGATATACATGTATAGTGTAGAGCATGGGGACATTCAGCTGTAAGTCACCGAGGATGTGCTGTAATGCTTTTTTCTTGAGATCAGCTACGTCGATTCAACAAGAAACCTTCCGAAAGCTGCTTTCGATGCCCACGTGTCAATAGATCTCCATTAAGACGTGTATCTTGGTTCTCTGGAGACTTGGTTCGTATACAAGTAGACAACCTGTCACTCAAGCATAGATTAGTTTGATTTAGATACTCAGCAGTACCCGTCTTGATTCTCACATGATAAGGGAGAACAATTTTCTTAATGTAAAGGGATATCACAGACAATATCTTTCAATAACTCATAAAAGCAATTTAGATAGTGAAAAACTGTTACATTGTTTGGGATCACATTATCTTCAATAGTACAAACTCTTGTACTTTAAAGGGCCAGTCCAATGAGAGTCAGGCAAGCCTGCCAGCAATGACCATACAAGCTAACCAACTCACCTTTTCACTGCTTACATAAGCCCGTTTTACAGCAGCAAATTACAAACTATCAAACCTTTTAGACGTAAATTGGTGATCTTGATTAAAAATATGAGCTTAGAAATATTTCATATATACAGATAGCTTTTTTCACTCAAATTCAGAAGCTTAACGCATAAACGTAAAATCTTCCTTGGAAGAAGTTTACATTTTTCACTTTTCAAATTCAATTTACACATGATATTGAGCGCTTCTCTATGAGACAGTTCCGTCAACAAAAAGGACTCGATCTGTCTTTAGAAATGGCATTTAGACTACTTAAAACTTTATGTGATCATAAAAAATTGGGTTAGATTGAGGATGTGATTGTGAAAGCTTTACGTTTCCGTCAATCATTATAACAGAAAAACAGTTCAAGTGAACTGTTGAGCAATTCTTATTTGTACATAAATCACCAGCTGTTTGATACTTGATTTTGATAAACTCGTTTAATGGTTTAGTATATGTATGGTTGAAAGTAACGTCCTTTCAGGATTTCTGTACATAAACTGATATGAAATCTAAGTCTTATTCAATAAGATTGAATAGTGTTATTTAAGTAAGAAAATCAGCGTTTTCAACTTCTTTATATGTATTGCAAAGAAATTTGAATTGATTTGAAATTAAATTTGAATTTAATGTGTTAACTAAAGTTGTCCTTCTTAGTATCTTTCAAATCAATTCTTTTAAAGGTTGTATTATAGCTTTCATGCAACATTACTCTTAAAACATTTGCCATCATTCAAGTAAGAAGTAGCAATAATAAAAGAAGTAGCATAAGTAGTGGTAGTATACCTTGCACACTGTCTTATTGTCATCTTGGCACAAGTTCTTTGGACAATACTTTGCATTTTGAACAACTGTTAAAAATCAAGTAATCGTTTGCTATTTTAAATGTTGCGTCGATGTTGTGTATTGTGAAGAAACAGATTATGTGATTATAGTTATAACTGCAGACTCGAAATGTGGCGATTATTTCAATGTAAGAAGGTTTTTCGTTTATATGATATTTACCGGTAAGTGATTCATAGATATAGATGTCTGCTTCAGAAACTTCTGTTTTCTTTGATCAGCAAACCCTCAGACATAAGTAAATACGAAACTGTAGCAGTGTCTTCTAATAACCATAAGCTGATATGTGACTGTTTGTCATTGTAAGTAGTTTACTGTCTGCTTTGGATCTATTCCCTATACACTGGCGCCTAATTCAGTTACAGCAAGACAATATGTCAAGTCTTGAAGAAATTTGCATCTATATATAGATGAGAGCTTCTTTGTAGATACTTAACCGTGAAAGATACGGTTTTTGGCATCTGACAATGAATATTGCATCAAAATGCCAGTGCTTTAAATAATAAAAAGAGAAGACCTTGTTTATATCACCTATGAAAACATAGATATTACATAGAATTTTTTTTTTAAATCATCAATTTCAAATCCTCCTTAACTAAGTGAGAAAGCAGAAAGAAATTGAACACTTTTGATCGTTTTAAAACGTTCTGGAGCAATGAGCGTCAACGAATTCATGTCAAATAAAGTGCATTATATCAACAGGATTGTTGTCTTACCTGTGATCCATACTTTATCAATCTTTAACCTGAACTCAGTTTGAAATTGCACAACAATTTGAAAGGCACAAAATCTAAAGTTTCTTTTCCTAAAAAATATAAATGTGCATACTTATTCACAAGAAATATGACTGTCAAATACTTTCAAAACTGACATTGAAACTTGGTAGCTCTTCTTTAGGACACTAGTTTCGAAAAAGTAATATAAAAAAGATGCTCTTCGTAATATCTGTTCTTAATTCCCAACTTCAATTGACAAACAATCAATATGTATGCAGTTGAATATTTGTTTTGAAATTAGAAAAGATTAATTTTCCGAAAGATTTCTTTGGGAAATTGTGCATAATATCATGGAGGCCCAATTTAAACTGAATAGAAAATGAAAAAATTAAATTTTAAATTATGTAGAAACGGGAATCATCCACGCCTGTCAAGAAACATTCCGTTAACATTAATAAGAGAATTCTTTGTAAATGGTATAATAACTTTCCAAAAACCTTTTTCCTTCATTGCTAAAATATCATTTATGTAACATTATCCATGTTGAATAAAAACATCTAAATGTCAAAGCTCCAATCATTCACATTTTCATGTTGTTCTTTTTCTCCGAGGCAAGTTGATTTGGATATTTGAATTATCTGCAAGCAACCCTATTTGAATGTTGTATTTTTTTTAAAGCATAGTATCAATGAGCATGTCACCATATATAAAGATTATCAAATTATATGGATTGACAACTTCTTTATTGAACTCTGATGCGAAGATGAGGAGAAAAACATACTGCGGCATATAACAAAATTATCAAAAACTCTAAATTTAATTCAAAAGCTTTTCCATAAGAAGAGGGTGACAGTACGTTGTATTACCAAAGTATACGCCACCTGAGTCTCACAGTACCAAATCTGAAACAATTATTTTGCATATTATTGTAGAATTTGTAATTCATCCAAGAAACCTAATAAAACAGTCAACGGAATGGGATTTTATTTGTTAGACTGTTAGACATGAATCCTGATATTATATATTGCATAAATAAACAACATTACCAACATTTTAATCCAGTATCAACTTTGTGCTGTCATTAGCTTCAACGTAATGTGTGAAATATGTTCAATAGAGGCGTCTGTTATTCCTTTGATGTTTTCAATGATATTTGTTTAGAGGAAACTAGATTTATGATCCAGTGTTATAGTTAAGATTTAAGACTTCCATAGAGCAGAAGCTTCATACAGTCTATATTGTCTGCTAAATGTTTTTGATGTCTTATCAAGTGAAAATATACACGAATATCATAACACATACAGCAGTAGAGGTAATAATGTCATGATGGATAGTGTGGATTTGTACGCACCGCAACATGAATATCCTTGTTTAAAGTTAACGTCTCTCGACCAGGCAACACCAGGCTGATATGTAATATGGATTAGCCTCACTTATGAATTATGATGGATGGTCGTGAGATGAATAACTGTATCCATCAAGATATTCTATGCTGATGTCAATTCTCCTGCGAGGCCCTTCTTATCGATAATGATCATTTGTGTCATGAATTGAAAATGATAACAATGATAAGCAAGTTCCAATACATATAAGATGATTGATTATTATTATCGAATTACGAGTAAAAATATGAACCTGATGGATTATGAGATATATGACAGTCTTTGTGATATTAGAAATATAATTATGTACAAGCCATTTTCCAAACACATCATTATCATATATTAAATACGTTTATGAAACTGAGAGATTTACGTTAATATTAGGATCATCGGGGTTAAACGAATTCTAAAAAAACTGATTTGAAAAGTCTTTGACAATCTTTATTTAATTAAAACATAAAATAATCCATCCCTTCAAAATAAATGTTCTTGTGTTTGTAATACAATGTAGTTAGACGATGGGGGCTGTTGTTTGATCGTGTCAATGTTCCATTAGACCACGTACGCATAATTAGGTCTTGGCCACAAAGAAGATTTCTCAAAAGTTATGACAAATATAAAGTTGATATTACTTTTGTTTAAATGATTACGAAAGATTTGATGGCGGCGTAGATTCACAGCTCTATCCTATGCATTTGGAGCTTTGAAACGAAGTTGTGTTTGTGTGTATGTTAAGTATTAAAACGTCAATCAAGTAATTCACTCATATGGTCTCAAGAAACAGTAATCAATTCAGTTGAAATATAACCTAAGGGCATATTGCCATAACTCTATGATAAAATACGAAAGACATGACTTATGTAAACAGCTAATTTCGACGGAGGAGATCCATCCAAATTCTACCTTACGACAAAGCTCTACTGCTTAGTGACCTGAACAGCTGCTCAAGATTGCAATATGTTGTTATTTCAATAGAAGTCTTCTGATTTAGTCTTGCCCTTTAAAAGAAGTTTCGTCCATGGTTTTCCTGTTATAATAAGGTATGTTGGTTTCGGTGATTGTGGAAGATAATGGTATAATCACAAGGAGATATTGAAAAGCATCCTATTGACTTTGAATTAGACTCTAAATGGCCACTCTCTAACCCCATTATATAACAAAATTACCTGGTTTATAATCGGTACAAAAAATCAACAATTTTAGTTTGGTCATAAAGCAAAATTTAATTACAAAACAATAACTGGAATGGTTTTAAAAGATCATTCAAGGACTTGAGGTACAAAAACACTCAGTATCGCAAACTTCCACTATTCACTTCAATGACAGCTTGAAGTTTTCGCCTCATACCCCTCAGCAGACGTCAAAATCGCTGTTGGGTCAATCGCTGCCACTTCTCATGTACTGCTGCTTCCACTTCACGGAAGTTCTATGGAGTAGGACCCATACATTGTACCAGTCGGATCAAAATGTCCCAAACATTCAAGCTGAGTAAGATCCGGACTCTTGCAGGCCACGGGAGGTGTGTCAGGTCTGGATAACCAGCCTCACAGCTCGTGAACGATGCGGTCTAGCACTTTCGTCCATCAATACAGGTCATGTATCAAGTTTTCAGTTAAAAGAGAAGCACCCCAAGACCATCACAGGTAATTCCGCCATAAGGTACTGTTCGCATGATGTTTCATGAAGCAATCGCTGTTTCTGGATGCCTCCAAACCCTGATCCTGCAATCAACAGAGTGCAGAAGGAACCTGCTTTCGTTTGACCATTGAGTCGAATTCTGACAGTTTGGTGACTGAACAGACGGTTTTGAAGCCACTGGCGTTTTAGGGTTGTTCGGAAAGGGAAAGAATATCTTCGTTAATATTGGATCAAATTATAATGTATCTTGAGTTTTTACAACAACATATTACGAATAAGCAAGTGTTTTACAAAACTTTTCTTAAGAAACTATAGATGTTGAAATATATTTTAAGTAAATCTAAATTTCAAATGGCATAGTAGGTGATTTCATTAAGCTGCAAGACCAGACATATTGTCTCTCTCTTTTTGCTCCCGAAAGACTTCCGACTTACCTTCTCCTCGTCTAATCCAGTTCATAGCCAAACAACATGCCAGTCAGGAACGAAGGTTATGCAAATGGTAACAAGATGGAACAATAGGGACATCTGTCACTGAACGTTCACAAAGACAGTGCGTCTCTTTTGATAGTGCTTCAACGGCTTACACAAAACTTTTAGAATTTGTTAAGCTTAAGTCATAGAAAAGCGGTCACATCAATGACTGTTATACAACAGTTTCAATCTCAAGACAATTGTTTTGGTGTGTGCTTCAGCAACATCATCATGTATAAATCAAGTATAACGCAGCATTTGATTAAAATATAAACTTGAAATCTTGTTATTTTCTAATAACGTTTTTTATCCACATGCTTATTCGAGTCCCTGTATGTCCCCTGCATTTTAAGTATCATTTAAACAAGTCATTCTCTGATTCGATATTACGGTATATGTCACAGAAAATTCATAATATATCAAAATTGTTTAAGGCGTTAAGAATCCTATTAATGATCTCAATGGCAGTTTGAATACTCTATAAACATCGAATTTAAAAAGATTATCATTCTACGTAGAACCAATCAGAAGATCTGATTGATGGAGATGTGATTGATGTATTTGTAACAAAGTTATTATGTATCATAAATCAACTTGACCTGATTTCTCGTTGACAGCAGTCAGTTTCGTTATGATAACTATTTATGTTTTGATAATTGAAGTTGACCTAATTATGATTTATCAGTACCTCCTCCTTACTTGAATAATTTATGAAGAAACAATGCGCATTTCCATCTGGAATAACTTAGATAATAACATAGGTTCCATAAAATAAATACAAAATAGTCATGATCGAATGTCATCAGTCACCTCTGTAGATATCTCTCGTGACGGCGTTGCTTTAGTTGATTTAAATGATCTTTCATCTTGTACAATAACATTTGATACATTGTTTATGAGGAAACATTGGCTCCAAATATCTTGATTTGGACTTCTTTAAGTCACCATCTAACCAACAGCTTTCACCTGAATATGTATGTTTCATGTACATTCAGTTCAAAATGTCTTAAGTGTAAGTATAACTGAATTAGGCGCCAGTAGGTACGACACATATCTTTACATAGCTCTATTTGTAGGGGTAAACTACTTACATTGACAATCAGTCGAGACACAAATCAGCTTATAGTAATAAGAAGACAATGCTTCAGTGTCGTATTTACTTATGTCTAAGTATTTGCAGATCAAAGGCAAGAATGTCCCTTGTGCGAAGGTGTAAGTGTCAATGGAATGCCAACTTGAAATACCATAAAAGGCAGATATTTACTTATAATGAAACAATAACCAAGAATTGTGAGCTATGGTTGTGTAATTTTATTGGTCTTATTTAAAAGTCTAGAAATAGACATTGCAATGTCAGTCATTTTGATTTGTTAATATTAAACTTTGCATTATTCGAAATGATACGAAATGATATGTGGAACAAGTACAAGAATCTGTACTATTCAAGATAGTTTGATCCCAATTAAAACATTGTTACATTTTGCAAGTGGTTATTGATATACTGTGTGTATTGGCATAAAAATCATCTTCCAGTAACATAAAATTATGGTTTCACATACGCTCATGTTTTTTAATGATGTTGCTGTCGAATTTGAGAATGTTAATTAGACAAATATAACAATTTAACTACTTCTACTACTACTACTACTACTACTACTACTACTACTACTACTACTACTACTACTACTACGATAACTATTGGTATAACATAACATATATGATTAACATGAAGTTTCTATGAAAACAAATAGAGAAGCATCATCTATAGTGCTATTGCCAAGCAAGCATTCAAGTCATTCTCCACGGTCATATCTACATGCGGTTTGTGATGTAATTAACATGTAGCTATTCAGGAAAGAAATACATCACTCGGTAGAAAGAATCATTCGTCATATTTACAACAATGAAATAAAGTCAGAAGTGCAGTGCCCTCTGCAAATTTGCAGAAGCATTAAATAAATCCGATTTCAGTACGTCACCATCATGTGTGTAGGTACTCCCCCACGTTTCATTAAATGTAATCCCATCCAATGGGTATCAACTGGGATGGCTGGTAGTACAAGACTCTGAGAAAATGAAAAGAAAATCTAGTCGTTCGCCAGAAAGCTGACTTTCAAGCGATATTTGGGAAACACACATGGTGAAATAGAGGTTGACTCGCCTTCACGTCGACAACTAGGAACAAGCAGATGCCGGTCACTTTGGAAAAATCGCCTCATGTTTAATTAATTTTTTAAGGGTTTTTCTAGGTCGGTCGTAAAATATTTATTAACTGATATTTCATCATGCCAAAATTACGGATTTTTTACAGGACAGACTATTTTATCCCAAAATATGGTTATCATTTGACCCTGAAATGCATGTCTGACAAACAAGACGGAAGTTTGGGGATTGAGTAAAGACATCTGTTCAGAAATAGAAGTATTACATATGCATGCGTGTAAACGGTTTCTTAGTGTCAAGTCTTCAACGTCTAATCACATTGTTAGAGGCGAATGTGGTCGCTACCCTATGTATATTTTTGCTTATAAAAGAGTGATATCATATTGGTGTAAAATCTTAGCTATGCCTAATTACAGATACAATGTATGTTCGGAAATGTTACAATATGCAGCTGCAAGCTCTTAATAATGGTAAAGTCAATTGGGCCTCTAATGTAAGAGATATTTTATGTTCAAGTTGTTTTGGTTATGTTTTGGAACACCAGTGTATTAATAGTATATCAATGTTTGTTAATGAATTCACCAATAGATTAAAAGTATGTTATGAGCAAGAGTGGCATTCTGCTGTTCATGATAGTCCTAAGGCTTATCTATATTGTATGTATAAACAAAACTTTTCAACAGAATTATATATTACCATTTTAACATGTGATAAATTTAGATATTAGCTCGCCTACGATGTTGTTCTAGTCAACTTAGAATTGAAACTGGTAGATATATTAAGGAACCTAGGAATGAAAGAACATGTAATGTATGTAAGTGTAATTATATAGAAGATGAATATCACTTTATTTTAATATGCACTTATTATGATAATTTAAGGAATGAATTAATTCCAAAAAGATATTGGAAATCCCAAGCAGACAAAAGTTTTATGCTCTCCTGTCTTCATGTAACCCACATACAATTCAGCTGTTAGCCACTTTTATTGTTAGAGCAATGCAATTAAGAAAAAATTCTCTATAAACATACATGCATTATATTCATCTGTATCATGGGTCTATGGCCTACATACTTTATGCAAATAAACAATATCGAACTCAATATCGACAAACAAGATTGTCAGTGTGTGTCTTGTTTTAAAATGGAAGCTACTTTCCGCTCAGTAAACAACTCTCACTATGCTATATGAAATCAATGTACATGTATTTTGAATGTAAAATGGGGTTTGTCAAATTCACAATTTCTTTTAACTGAGAGAGACATCGATAAGTTGAAAACTTGGACCCATTATTATAATATCACCTTTACTCGTATTTTCAAAATGTCATTTGATGTAGAAACTGGTATTTTTTAAATGTTATTGATACAAACTGGTATTTTCAAGTTTCATTGATAACCTTTATGTCATAAACGTACATTAGATGTCATGTTTTGTACTTATGTTTTTGTTTATTTCCATTGGTTGTGTACTGTATTCCGGTTTTGTATGACACACCGAATCATTATAATAAAGTACTATTGTGTAAAGTGAACTGCACCCTTCTCCAATTGATAGCAATACAGTAAAAGCTACAGCAGAATCCAACAAGTAATTGTGAATTGATCTTTTTGAGTTCTGTCATATAAACTGGTAATTGATTGCTCACCTTTGAAGCATCATGAACGGTAGGATTGACTTCACAGGACGTCAGCGGGAAGTCTTTTTCGGGATGTTTAATGCAACATCGGTCCTTGGATCAATTTGTAGCCTATTTCACAACTGATGAACGTGATTTCAAAAGACGTTTCTCTGCTTCTGCAGGATCATTAGACAAATGAGAACATTTTATGGAGTTCGTTTCAGGAAGCAACAACCTGAAGGATACGTTTTAAATCAACAGTTGCATTGAAATCATTTAAGTATTACATAATGATAATAATTCAGCATTGATAAATTTGTGGTCATATTACATGTATTGGTCAAATACTTTTTTCCAAAAATGTATTAAATAGATATCAAACGTTATTATCTCCTCTCATTTTGCTGAGATTGTTTCAAACTATTTTTCAAAATATTATTTAGTTATATTTGGAATGTAGCTTTTCAGTGATAATGGCGCAATACTTTTCCAAAGCTTAACAATCTTAGATCAATCATAACAATCAGTTTAAAAACTTGTGCATATTCGAATAATTGGAATGTGCATGATTGAATTATTAGCTGTTGATAATTATTGATTTTCCGTATAAAGAGAACTTTTCTTTGCTAATGAGTATCATTATTGATATTGTTCCTAATTATTTATGAATGTACTTCCCTAATGACACAAAGTTGTTTTCAGATTTCCTAAATTTAGTTGAAACTTCAATTAGAAAATTTATAATTGGCTGTAGGTTTTTTGAAACATTTTGTAAAACAAATATAATGAGACAAAGATAATAATACATAAAATCAAATAGTTAATATGGTTTAACTCGTATCTAGTTGAAAGTAATGTATTAGTTTTCAGTCAAACAATTAAAAATTCGTAATTTCCTAAAATCAACCATTAGACCTTTATTTTCAGTTATCTGGTTGTTTGACAGAAACCATGTAGACAAATTATTGATGTTTTACCTTGCTTCATTTAACACGATGAAGTAAATTATTCTGATCATTGATTCAGAAATGATATCCAGACTGATTCAGTGGCAAATGATAACGTTATGGAGAAGATTTTTTTTCGGGCTCATAACAATTTCACTTATTAAACACTAATTAACGTTTATGAACTAATCTGCTTATTAGATAGTTAGATACCTTATTTAACACAGTAATGCAATGAAGGGTTAAAATTAAATGATAACACTTTGTCCAGACTAATAAAATGACAAATTATACCACAAAGAGAGATAAGTGGTTATGCTTTCTTATGTCATCCACCCAAATTGATTTGTATGATTTAAGTTTAAGATACCAAAAACACTAAGATGACACCTTATAATTAACACTAGGAATTGCTATTACACTGATGTTATGAGTAATAACACAGACAAAGAACATAGTGAGTTATAGTACTACTACATCCTGTGTAACCTGTCATAATGAATCTTATCCTGCCGATGTATTTCATACAGCCAACGTCAACATCGGTATAGATCTTTGACCTTCAATTTGTGTAAAATAAAGAGCTTAAAAACAATGCTACCAATAAAGTTCAATCACTTGTCAAATTGTATATCTATGATCAAAGGTGATTTACTTAGCATTCAGGTTTATCACAATATTCGGAGTTCCTGAGCATGTGTTTTATGTCACACAATATAAACTAAATTACATGTCAGATTGTGACATGTTTTCGCGTCATTGTCGTGTTATATCTATATAGATAAAAATAAACAAAGTATATGTATTAACTCCGTATAACATCATTTTATATCTAAAAGTCTCTACATGACAGGACATGTCACATCAATACGAATTCGAAACAAATTGATATAGAGAAGTGTTTTACCAATGACACAGCGAATTTATCATATTAACTCAAATTAAAAAATTGTCTTATGAAATGACAGGTTTAATGTCTGTAGGTTCATAGTATGTAGCGAACATGATGGTGGAAAATACAATCTAGGCAATATAAATATAATGCTCAATCAAATATGAATTTATATGGTTTGTCCCCTTGTTATAGTGTAACAATGTGATATGGGAAACATTTAATCAGAACTTACATGAAAGCTTCATGTGAACGTTAGTTCAAAAAATCATATTATTCAAAATCAAGTGATTTCCATTACAGAAAACTTGAAATCCGCTACTAAATCAAACGTTCATTGTAAATTTGTCTTTCATTTGAAAATATTATTTTAAATGTTGTTTGTTTTTTAAACTATAAACATTTAGAGCTATTAATCCGCAGCTTTTGGTAAAAAAAAATGTTTTCTATTTTCTGATTGTTTATGAAAATTGCTTCACAAAATTCACAACTAACTTTAGCGAGTGACGTACGATCTCATATTTTATGACAATCGAATTCCACTTAAAGTTATGTGATCTTTCTTGGCCAACAAGGTACTCACTTGCAGATAATCCAAATACCACAATTAACTGGCCTCAGTGAAGATTTCAAAAAGACAACTTTATCGCATAAGTCATTGTAGCTATGACATTTTAAGTTCATCTTCGTAGTTTATATAACAGGTTTGACATTTGAGACGAGTAAAGGTCTCCTTATAGCTATGATGTCATTTGCTTTCGTTTCTCTAGTGAAGATTATGAATTGCATGTGTAGCTACCACTGATAGACAGTCTGTATATAGCATAATTTGTGTAAGAAAAGGTTGTTTGATAATTGCACGTATGAGATATTATCAATATTCAGTAAATAATAAGGCCCCAACTAAATTGAAGTACAAGTACTAGTACTAGAAGTTCGACACACTTAGGGCTTGTTTTTTAAATAACTAAATTTTTCTGACAGTGTTATAATTCTATTTAGATTCTCGTGGCTTCAACAAACATTAATTTGTATATGAAAACAGTTATTCAATAAACATGTAATTCAAATTGACTTCCATTGGGTCCTCGAGGGTATCACTATATACCTCACAGTGATTTCCCACTATTTTCCTTCAACAATAATTATAACGGTCCAATCCTTTGAGTAAAAGCTTTACTATGTATCAAGGAGGTAAGGGAAACGATAAACCTTAAAAGGACAGTCCTATCAACACTCAAAAGGACGCAGTGATGCATTGTATACTTTGTCAAATTGCTAAATCTAGAACAACTTAAATGTCCCGCACACTAACAAAATGAAAATGAAGTGTACTTCACTTATGAGAAAGGTTAATGTGTGTATCAACACTTTGCATAATAAAGTTTGTTTTCTGTTAAAAATGAAAGGGAAAAAAGGAAAATACAAATATTGTGAACATATTTCCCTATTTTTCTATTCATAGTGGTTTGCTTAAGTAATAACAACCCTTCAGCAAAAATTCCCTTTTAAATCATCATAATCGACTTAGGTGAATCATCTGTTAATTTATTGCTCAAAATTTGCAAATCGATGTCTGCTAACTTGTTATTAAGTAATAACAACCTTTCATCGAAAATCACTTTTAAATCATCACAATTGACCTCGTTGAAATGATCTGTTAATTGATTGCTCAATGCTGAAGCATTATAAACGGTAGCATGGATTTCACTGGTGGGTTGACATCAGAGGGAAATCACTTTTCAGGATAATCAATGCCACATTTATCGTTGTAACTTTTTTACATGTTTCATTTCACAGTTGAAGTGCGCGATTTCAAAATAATTTTCACTGCTGGTGATTATATTAAATGAGAACATTTCGAATGAGAATATCAGAACCAACATCACAGCAAATGTTTCACCCATAGAGTTGCATTGCATTCACTGTATTCGGGACATGAATTTAATTTTATATATTGTAGTATTTTATAGTGACTATGTGCAGCACTGACTTATTTGTATATTAATATTCACCAACCTAATTGTTTTTTCTTTTTAATTTTTTTTAACAACGCAAATGCAGTATTTTAGCGACCTGATTATATACCAACTTTTTTATTGATATCTTGATGAGATTGCTTGAAAAGATTAACAAAGTTTAATTTCCGATTTTTGCAATATATTGTTTAATTGATGATGACAAAGATTTTCATACAGAGCAATTATTTAATTGTTTGATTATTTTTTCGGATTATTATTTATTTAGATCCTTGCAATTCAAGCGTAATTCTGAATTGCTCATAGTTTTGTCCAGTGACAAATTGACAGGAACTTTTGTTTATTTCAATGATCTGAATGTGCAAGATTATTTTATAGCTCTTATTTATTGATTTACTTTATAAAGAGAACAATTTGTTGCTAATGGGTATCATTATTAGTTCGTTTGCCAAATCATCATTGATTTTCTTCCCACATGACATCTTATTACTTTAAAACAAAATTATTTCAAGCTACGATTTCAAAATTTCCTTGATTTAAGGTCATAGGACTTTTCAAGATAACGCATGGAATTCGACAATATCTTTACTTTATATCAATACTTTATATGCAGGATTTATGTACTATAGAAAATAAATAGGCATTCTAGTCAAGTAAAAGTTAATAATTATTTTATTAAAAGTTTTTCAGAATGACGATGTCGAGATGAATATTTGGAACTGTCAGAGAATTAGTAATATTAATTATTCATATCACCTAATAACAGAATAATTTCAAATGCAAATGGCTGAATTTTTTAAAAGAGGGTTTCTTAAAAAATTCTTTAGTCTTTTTAATTTGTTCTCTCAATTGATGATTGGTTCATGTAATGAGATTTTTGACACTATTAAAATAATAATTTATCATTGACGTACAATTATCAGTGAAAAATGTGATACTGAACTATTCCTTTCCTGTATGAGAGTACGTCAACTGAGGCACACATTGATTGAGCTTTTTATTGAAACTTGTAACATAGTCTGAATAGAATGATGATTTGCTGTTTAAATAACATATTACATTACACACTATACAAAAGTACCATATACCGAGGATTTTAATTATTCAATAATTATATTCTTGATCTTAATTAAATATATTAAATGTTTACTTCCTATTCTGATTTGAAAACCGTGGTAATATAGCAGCTTTTCCCCCGTAGCCAGATCCCCCCGGAGGAGCCAATATACAATATTATACAATCAAAGTAAAATTGAGGTTCTTAAACGATTGGTAATGAAAATCGGGGTGTTTAATAAAGCATCTCTTTAGAAGCCCGTGTGCTAATATTCTAAATATATAGTAACAAAAGGGCTTCAATTTGTCGCTTAACTGAGTTCACTGATTCAAGTGACATATAACTAAAATAAAACGTTTCTATTTAACTAAACTGTTTCAGTAAGTACATGGACCTTATGGTATGGCAGGGGAGAACAAAACGGCTATTAAGCGGAAAAACTACTAAGTAGCCATCTTACCCGTTTCAATTCACTTTAAAGGAGCAGTAGCACATATTATGAGCTTTTTAACGAGACGGTTTTCGACAAAATGCATGTTATGAATTTATTCTATTATTTAATTAAGTTATATTTACGAAAATAAAAAAAAATCTGTCGAGTAGTTTTCGAATGAATCACCGGTAAAAATAATCTTCTTAATTATGGAAACGTTTCCATAAATATGGAGGACAACCGGAAATGCATGACTCGCGTCTAATACACTTCACTTCCGCTAGTTAAAAACGATTTGCAACAATGCGAAAGCGTGGACGAGGACGACTTTTCAGCCCATCGACGATCAGATCAAAGAAGGTACAACGTGCAAAGAATCGCCGAGATCACAGTATTTTTCTCGGGGAAACCCATCAACGTTGGACCAGTTTGAAGGAACAACACGGCCCCTTACTCGCACACAGCGATTGGGCCGGCCGTCTACTTTATACGATATGATTTCTTTTTTTTTCATAATGTGCTGTTGAATCTGTTATTTGTAAGAAGAGAGTGATAGACTTCATAGGAGACATAAATTATATATGTGCCATGTTTTTGGCCTAAAAGTATGTCAGTCTTAGATTATGTCCACAAATACAATTAAGTTCTCCAAAGTTTATCGTCAAGGATGGTTATGGCATGATAGATAACATAATACTTCCGTTTGCGATTCACAAATTCAAAGTGACCTGTTAACATCTACACTTTGACAGTTGACATACGAAAGTTTATCTTCGCCTATTCTCGTCATGAAACAAAATCCAAAAAAATTACTACATACATCAATCTTGGGAAACCCTACATTTTGTAGCTACAACTTATATTAACCTTGATTTGATACTTGACACATAGTTACGTTCACGATGTGTTGTTTTACCTCATTAAACATGATGAAAGAAAATATTCTCAGCATTGACATCCAGACTGATCCAGCGACAAACCATTACGTTATGAGTGAGGTCCATTTGCCCATTAGTTCAAGCGTCATTGCCTTGCACGATTCCCGTTTCAGTTCATACAAACATCACTATTTGAACACAAATTAATTTAAGTGGTACATCTGTTCATGCATTAGGTATTCTTAATACCTCATTTATCAATGCAATGTGTGGAGGACTGAAAGATTAGGTTCAGACTGATAACCACACAAATTTTTAAGGATAGACATCCCTTTATTACTCTTGTTTAGACCTCTATCTAATATAAAGGTATTTGTAGGATTATGAAAGGACTGTCTTAAAGGGGCAGTAGCACGTTTTATGGGGAATATAAGGTGATGTCAGGAAAATGAAAATTGATGGTTCCAATTGAAAAACAACGTATTTAAACTAAATGAAGCAGTCATAATTCCAATACATAATGTTAATTTTAGCCATGCGATGCCTTTTTCTAACAAAAACTGAATTAAAGGTGTTCACATAAAATGGCCGCCGATGGATTTTAAGTGAATCTTAACTGGATGACTGGTTTTTGTAATACGATGTTTGACACTGTCAAGATAATACATTTAGCATTAACTAACAATTATCACTGAAAATTTTAAAATATAAAATTTTCAAAAAAACTGCTACTGTCCTTTTAAGGGCGTCTAAAATGCAAGCCATTTTAACACTATATGAAATAACACTAAACATAGAAAAACACTTATAAAATATTATGCATTACTTATGATTCAGGAATAATGGAAACACATGTATAAGTAAATACATATTTTTACCACAAAAAAAGTTGCACGTGCTGTTCACAAAGGTTGGTTTCAAACGCCAGTGCCAAAAAGCTTCTGACGTTCAACAGAAAAATTCAAAAACAAGGCTTCCAATAAACACATTTCCAATTGTAGACATATGGTTACAGGCATTATACAAGCAGTGAGTCTCTCACAATATAGAGTTTCTGAGCATATGGTATTTGTCAAAAACAAATTTCTACATTTTCATGTCGAATTGTGACATGCATTGACGTCAATAATTGTTTCTGTCTTTAATCTATTTAGGTTTTTTTTACTTATTTTAATTAAACTTTTCGGTGAGATTGCAAAAGTTTGTCAAAGAGGGTGCTACATTCAAATCTAAATTCTGTTTTTAGCTTCAGGGTTTAAAGGTGAACATGGTCGAGGCTGACGCAAGTTCTTGCTTTGCAGACAAAATATTTTGAACCATGCTTTATGTCCTCATTATAATATTTTGATTTTTAGAAAAACGCTTAAAAATGATGGTATTTATTTTGCAGACAGTTTTCTAATATGAACGATTCCAATCAGTATCGCAACGAATTTCCAAACAATGTGTTACAAAGTGGACAACTCATCAACAAGAGCGATCATTTTACCGACACTCTTGACTAACAAGTTTGGAAGAGTGTTATGAAACAAACTTGCAGAGATTCCAAGTATCACAGTTAACTTGCCTAGAGGATTAATGAAAGAATCTTGAATCTCTTGTCATTGTAACTTTAACGTTTCAATCTTTACAGAAAACTCGTGTTTAAAGTAACATAATTGACATTTAAACAACGTAGATAAAGGGCAATTATTATATCTTTTGGTAATAATATTTAGTTTAACAAAACGAAAGCATTAGTTTAACAAAATCAAGCTGCCGCTTATGCTAGTGTCCATGTTTCAAGGGAACATCAGTCTAAATTTGGCCCGAACTACCGGTAGGTGATGCAATGTTTTCAAAGAATATTTGTTGACGAGGAAGTTGACGTTCCCATATTCTCGTAGCATTGAGAATATATTGAATGTTATTATTGGGAATTGTTTTGATTATATATTACTTATACATTAAACTTCATTATGTTTAAAGTAAAGCTTTATAGATTATCTGAAGACTAATACTATTGTGCAGATAGCGTACTAGCTACATATGCGTATGCACCATGTTTGCACTGAGAGTAACCATATTCGTCACGAATTCAATTGTAAGAGAGCTTTTATGTTTACTTCAAACAACAAATAAGGAAACAACAATACAGTCAGGTTTTTTCTTATGTAAATCTTTCAAGACGGCAGGGTTTTTTTATGCAGGTTTTTCCGTCTGAATATCCGCAACACGCGATATTTTGGTCTTGACTTCAGAGGTCTACCATTTCGATACTACTGACAACCGATGCTCTACCGTTCTCAACCAGTTGGTGAATGTTCCTTTCCATCAACAAAATGAAATATAATCTGAAAACAGAATTAAGGATCACTAGGTTTAATGTAGACATTTCCAGACGTATAAGCTTGGTAAGAAAGGAGAATAGCTTTCTGTCTGGATGTTATACTGTATTCTCATCTTAGATGTCAGATATACTATATGCCTTCTAGCGATTCGTCCATCATCGACGAGAACGCATTCTTTAAAGGGGCAGTAGCATGTTTTTTGAAAATTCAATATTTCATGATTTTCATTGATAATTGTATGTTACATGTAGTGCTTAATGTATTATTTTGATAGTGTCAAAATCTCATTACGCAAACCCATCATCCATAGTCAGTGAACAAGTTATAAAAATTAAGATAAAGTCCATTGGTGGCCATTATTGTGTGAACTCCTTTAATTAATTTTTTGTAATAAAAATGAATCGCATGGCTGAACTTTTCATCATATATTTGATTTACTACTGCTTCATTTATTAAATCGTTGTCTTTCAATACGAACCATTTATTTTCATTTTCCTGACATCATCTTATATTCCCCCTAAAAAGGTGCTACTGATCCTTTAAGACGTTATCAAACTGCATGATTAAGGGAATATACATAGTGTAAACAATTATAGGGACATACACAGTTTGTTACAGTTTCTCATTTTGTGATCAATTTGGCTATTTCATATTGCATTTTAAGATATATAAGCCCTCGTTTGAACGTTCTACCGATACAATAAATACGCCGTAGCAAAAGACCTGTAATGAATATTCGATATGCAGTGACGACTGAAGTCATGACGGGCTGATGACAATCGTAGTTGTCCACTAGAAGATATTGAAAAGAGTTTTGATGAATATTCGATTTCTACTCTATGAAATACAAAATAAAAGATATCTGTAATTCAGACTTATGTGACTCTCAACACCTCAAAAGTTCTTTAACTCGTTCCCAGTCATCGCTACAGTATGTCCTACTTTTACAGCTACTACTAGTGTGGAAAACCAGTTGACTTGCAAAACAATGTTCCAACATTCAAGTGACAAAAACTTAAGACACAAGTTTTGAAGTTTTGCAAGAGGTTCAATTTACAAATATTTCTTAAACTGAGTTTTGTTCTTTATAATTCCAGTACGATAATTTAAAATCATCTTTTGTGTTAATTGGTTAATATTCGTGAACAATAAATTGGTCAATTAACTTTATCAGATTGTATGCAGCAAACTGGCAAATTTATTATTTCGTGTTTCTAAGTGTTGTATAAAAAGTACTTCTAAATATTTGGGAATGTAATCATTCTATGTCTCATCTAACATTAACGTTTGAACTACGACTGATACCATAAAAGGGGCAGTAGCACGTTTTAGCGGGAATATAAGGTGATGTCAGGAAAATTTAAATTAATGGTTCCAATTGAAAGACAATTTATTCATTTAGTTGAATGAAGCAGTAACAATTCAAATATATAACGTAAAGTTTAGCCATGCGATTCATTTTTCGTACACAAATTGAATTAAAGGTGTTCACACAAAATGACCGCCAATGGATTTTCTGTGAATTTTCATACTTTGTCCTCTGACTATAGATGATCGTCTTGTGTAATGACATTTTCGACAGTGTCAAAATGATACATTTAGCATTAACTAACAATTATCAGTGAAATATTTAAAATATAAAATTATCAAAAAACGTGCTACTGCCCATTTAATGTCAACAACAAATTGATCGAAGGAAATACAGAATTATTGCATGCAGCAAATTCAAACATTCCGTTCTAAAACAGTTGTGTTGATTGTCAACATATCTGAAAGTATTGAAAAGCAAAAATAATGTTCACATTTTAGATGTCTTTATTCCATGGTCTATCATTTCCAATTACACTTTTTAAATTACTACCATAATATTCATAAGCTTTAAAGAGATGTACATACCTGAAGACAATATGTCCTAAAATCAAGAACAATCATTTTTTTAAAGGGGCAAAATATAACATATCACGTACTGGCACTGTAAAAGGTGACCCAAGTGTTAGTAATGGTAAAAGTAAATTGAGGAATGTAATAATTTCAACATGCACATGGACATCACCATTACATAAACAAGTTCGCCACAACCCCACATAAATCATAAGTTACATATATAAAAGAAAAGGGCTTGTTTGTTATCAAATGTTACATTTAACGAAAAAACATCACATAAACATACATAAAAGGGATAAACATGACTTGCATATCTGCATAGAAAAGAATTCTTAAACACAACAAAAAAAGCTAATGTCTATTGAATACCTTCAAATGGATATATATATGTTGAATTAGTTCAACGAACCAATGCATGGGACTCCTTTACGTTTGAGCAAATAATAGTCATATACTTGAAGACAAATAATTTCACAAAAACTAGAATTGTGCTAAGTAAGATATAAAAAGGCAATATATATTCAAATATTGAAATATTTCAAAAAGAGTTACAAACCATTTACAACCTTATATTGATCGTCGTCGTCAATCCCGAATGCAATCCACAACCTAGATATGACACTCGGGTAATAAAAGGCAGGAGTAATGATATACAGATATGTATAAAGCAACACATGAAATGATTCCAAGTATTTTCTTCTTTACTGCACCTTGCACATATCTGCTGGGTCGGGTTCAGCTGCAACAGAAACATTAAAACCGTATTTGCTTTGACAATACTACTAAAATAGAGGTTTTGATACATTCAGACATTTTTAGTTTTAAATAAGTGAACAACTGATGCTTGCTTGACAACGACATCAGTATCAACACCGAAAATTCGTAGTTATTGAAATAAATACGCGGAATATTCATATAACTTCCTATCTTTAATCCAATCAATAACCTGACATAGGATCGTTTGATTTTTATTTTACGATTATGATGTTGTTACATGATGTTAAGCAATATCATCTTGTGTACACGTTTTTGAGGGTTCGGTTGAAGATTCAGGGTACAGGATAAATCAAATGTTTGTATCAAGAAAGAAAATCCGCTTGGATACGTGTTCATTTATACTCACTTTAAGTACTTAATAAGAACAAAGACAACAAACATGAACATGAACACGATATGTCGTGGTGTAGTGGCGATTTAATCAAGAGTATCTTCCCTGGATGCGCTTGTGAAGAGCCCCTATTGTGCCTTCTCTTACTATACAGTAAAATACTCGTTTTTGATTGGCTGACGATGGACTCGTTTTATCTAATGTACCCAGCGAGTCTTACCTCTCACGGTGTACAAATTACATGTACCCCGCTGCCATAGCAACAGCTTCTCCTTCGGGCAATACGGTCTGATGTACCATCTTTGTAGAAATGTCTTGGGCAACATTTCTACACAGATAGTACATCAGACGGTATAACCCTTGTGAGGAGCATACAACTTATATTGAATGAGTCAGGATTTACCTAAAAGCAGTCTGATTAAAATCGACTGTGATTCGAGGAAAAAAAGTGTAAAAATATTGTCTCTAGTGGGGTTTGAACTTCACCCAGCCCGGCTTTCCTCTCATTCACAGTCTGAAGGCACCCCTATTACCCGCATGTTCTGACGCAAGCTCATCTAGCCAATCGTAAGGGGCGCACTGAAAGCTTCGGTATCATGCAGGGGCAGGTAACTCCAGTGTACCATTCGTTACACATAATCGCCGCTAAACGCTATTTAAAAACGAGGATGTGATTGGATAGCTTATGACTGGGTTTGTCTGCGCTAAACTGGTCATAGCATCATGCGATAGAGGTGAGTGCATTCAGACCGAGACGGAGAGGATGTTCTGGCTGGTTAGAGCCCCCATAGAGACAATATTTTTTATATTTTATTCCTCGGAGTACGGTCGATTTTAATCAGACTGTACCTAAAAGTTGTTTATCATTCTTAACCAAAAACTGCCAGATATCAAAGATTGTCTTACTTTCCCTCTTGGTAATCGGTGATTCGCACATGGGGCACTTGTTGTAGGAGAGCACACACGAACTACACAGAACCTTGTGGTTACAGGGTCTCAGTGTGACGTCAGACATGCTTCTGTAACACTTGCAGCACGGTAGCGCCATCTTCAGGGTAGACATCATGTTGTCTCCCTTTGCTGTAGTCATCATCAGATCCTTGGCAGAGGGACCGGACTCCGAGTTGAGAGAAGACTTGCTGCACATAATATGAATGATTTTCGTTGAAGTGAGCATTCTTTGTGAAATGATTTGTTATGAACAATTATCATGTTTGTTGTGATTGATAATACATTTCAAAATCATGCTTCAAACTAGTTTGGATTTATCGTTTTATCATATTTTGGTCTATGATTTGTTCGAAAATTATAATAATTGATTTTGAGGAAGGAACTCTGCAACCATAACAGAAATTCATATGAACTAAGAACTAACAATTAAAGCGCCCCCCCCCCCCCCGAATACAAACCTTATTGATACACATGGGCTCCCTCTTTCAAAAGACTAAAGAAACGTTAGTGCGAAATATCTTCTTATGTTGGTTTAAGTTTGCAAATGATCGAAGCTATGCACAACAATGACAACACTGAAAATAGTCATAGATCTTACTTTTTCTCAATGTATGACTGCAGAGCCGCTTTGATACGTTCACTCAAGCACAACTGCAGAGGTCGGGCGCCGACCAGGTTCTTCATGTTATAGCGGGCCTGTTTCTTCAGTAGCAGAACAGCTACCTGGAGGTACTTCTCCACTTCACCCGGGCTCAGGCTGCCCTGTTGGAATATACTCACTCACTGAATCACGCCACAAACCCTTTAGGGACAGAAGCACGTTTTATGAAAATTTTAAATTTTAAAATTTTCACTGATAATTGTACGTTAATGCTGATAGTTGTTAATGTTGATAGTGTCAAAAATCTCATAACACAAGCCAATCTTCCATAGTCAGAGAACAAAATATGAAGATTCACCTAAACTCCATTGGCGGCCATTTTGTGTATGAACACATTTAATTCATTTTGTGAAAGAAAAGGAATCGCATGGCTGAACTAAACAGTATATATTGGATTTATGACTGCTTCATTTAGTTTAAATACAGTGTCTTTCAATTGAAATCATTCATTTCCATCTTCCTGACATTACCTAATAGTCCCCCATAAACGTGCTACTGCCCCTTTAAATCCGGAAATATGTAATGAAGTTAACCGATCTTTATTTGAGTAAGCAATAGAATACTGCATGAATTATACCTGGGAGTCTCTTAAAGGGACAGTGACTAGTTTTAGAGGGAATATAAGGTGATGTCAGGAAATCAAAATTAATGGTACCAATTGAAAGACAATGCATTTAAACTAAATGGAGCAGTAATAATTCAAATAAATGATGTAAAGTTTAGCCATGCGATTCTTTTTTCGTACACAAAATGAATTAAAGGTGTTCACACAAAATGGCCACCAATGGATTTAATGTGAATCTTCATACTTTGTCCTCTGACTATGGATAATTGGTTTGTGTAATGAGATTTTTGACACTATCAAAGTAATACATTTATCATTAATTTACAATTATCAGTGAAAATTACAATTACAGAGAGGTAGAAGAATGACGATTTTTTTGTAAAGATATTCAATGATATTCTGCACTTGTATTTTTAATATGACATTTAAATTGTTCTTCTTCCTTCAAAGACCTTACTGATAATCATTTCATCTAATAAACATTTTGACCCTTTGCTTACTAACAAATAAGGTCAGTTAATATATACCTTCTCTTTCTTCTTCTTGGAGGAGTGAATGAGCACATGATGCAGAGGGCTGTCCATATCTTCATCAACTGCATTTACATCAGCTCCTACATAACAACAGTATAGTTCGTAACCCTGAAAGCTACATCTATCTGCTAATTGTGTGAAGAGCAAATAAACTTTCGGCAGTGAGAGACCAAGTATCCCCTGAATAGGTACTCCTGTGCTTACCAGCAAACTAAACGTTTCGTAACTGTTTAAGAAGTTATATATTTGTTCGTCTGATTAATATGACAAAGATTTGCATTCAATACTGTACATCTTTTCAAAATGACCATCGACAGGGAAATTATATTTACACTAGCTCCTAAAATATAAGTGTTAAATATTTTCAAAAGGAATCACCTCATTGAAAGATTTCTTGTTTTCTTTCAGAAACGCTTTTGAACTATCTTGAATTATAAGCAATGTTTATGATTTCATTCCTCAAAAGTTTGTATATGTAGACATTGATGTTGGAACCCATTTACAAATACACATTTAATACACAAACAATGATATATAATTGAGTATCATAGCATAAGCACTAAATGACGACAAACTCACAAATTACTCTTTGCATCGAATTAATTCATCAGTCATTCAGATCTGAAATATTCTTTGATTGTCGCTCGTATGGTGTAATTAAGGAAGTATTTTCCATGTTTGCCTATGAATATACAAATATAGAGCTTTCAGAAGATTTAGGTGTGTAAAAATTAATTGTTTACCTCGCTCTAGAAGTAGTTCGACGACACGAATGTTCGTTCCATCCGCTGCGATGTGGAGAGGCGTAAGTCCTTTAAGTCCTCGTCGTTCTATATTGGCCTTGCCCTTCATACGAAAGAGCAATCAGTACACCATTATTGCCAGAAACAAAAAACTACTTCAAAACCTATACTGGTATAAACATATATATGATGATTAAGACGTTTCAATAAAGATCCTAAACAATTTTCAAGCATTTAATGTTAACAGTTTTTGATATGTTTGAATACCAATAACATATTTTAAGGAAATATTTGTATCTGCAGATAAAAGTCCCGAAACGGTTGAACATGTAACATGCATAGAAATTTTCTGCAAAATATGAATAATATTCTTAATCCCTTTTGAGTACTAAAAAAAAGACTGAATTGTCACTGAAAAGATAAGACACGAGGAATATGTTTGTCAATATGTATATTTGTTTGTATAAATTACATGTATAGATCCTAAAATATTTGGTCTCCGCACTTTAAATTGGAGTGCGTAAATCTAATTGACGCCATTTGCAAACGAATACACGCCGGGAATGAGAAACTTTATTGCATTTTCAAATACCCCCAAAACTCTCAATAAGATTGATTAATTAGCAATCTGTCCACTTAGCTAGCTTTTCAACAACTACTCTGTTATATCACTAACTTTGTCCAGAAGTAAACGAACACATTCCACATGGTCATTCTTGGATGCAATGTGAAGAGCACTGAATGTGTCTCCTTCCATAAGGAGGTCCGACAGGGAGGTGTCCTTAGCCAGTATCTTTTCTACAGCACTACAAAAATACATTTTTGAATCATTTTGACAGCAATTTGCACGTTCTAAAATATACTAGACAAAAAAATTTGAGTACAATCACAATCATGCATTGTCTGCATCAATATGTGAACATTCTCGTACTTATGAATGGAAGGAGTGGTGCTTAACCTCGTTGTAGAATGTTAATGACGTGTTCTGGATATATTTTGTTATTTCCAAAACACTCAAACAATTCCGCTTCCTTTTGTTCACTTAATCCTAGTGATGTCTTAGGAATGTTTACTGATCTAAAATTTTAAATAGTAAGCTAAAGGCGAAAGCATAAAGGCATAAATGATGCAGGTCTACATTAATTGCATAAATATGGTATTTGCCTGACACAATTTATCAAATGAAAGATATTAATAGTTTGAAGCCTGCGAGTTTCATAAAGTGATCAACTTACAAGACGTTTCCTCTCAAGCTGGCCAAGTGCAGTGGATTGAAGTTACCCCTGTTGCATATACGCAGATCAATTCGGGGTGCTTTAAGCAAAACTTCGATACACTCATTGCTCTTGGTTTCAATAGCATCGTGGAGGGCTGTGTCCTTTGAACTATCCTGTTGAAACAAGTTCAAATGGTCAGTTGGTGATATCCACTAAGAAGACATCAACTTTAGACTGTGATTCAGAAGTATTCGCAAAGCTTCTGTTTTGTGTTTGGGGAAAACGCCAATGAAGCGATTTCGCAAGAGTCATTGATATACATTGTCTTCAAGTGCATGTATTCATATACATTCGTAACAGTTTAAGTTGAATAAGAAATGTCTTGGATGTTTCATTGTTTTACTTTACGGTCTTATTCCATTGTGCTAAATCAATGATAAACAAACTTTAATGCAACAGATATCTAACATTCATCTTAATGATCGGCAGACCATCAGAAGAGGCGATGTTAATATCAATTACCGTTTTGTTGACATCAGCACCTTTAATGATCAGTAGTGCAACCACTTTGTACAGGTTTCTGTGAACCGCAATATGCAGAGTTGTCTGTCCATCGTTCAATGTCACGTGGATATTGGCGCCTCGGTCAATCAACAATTTTGCTACAACCTCTCTTTTTCTGATAATACAAATTATAGAAATATATGAGTTCAATAGAGCTCAACGTAAGAATCATGTGGGATCGAAAATATCAAATGAGTCAAAAATCCAAAATGACCTGATACTTTGTAAAGTAAATGTATATGTATTGATTAAAATTTTAGTCTAATGTATAGAAAATAGCTTTAGCAAAAAGAGAGTAACAATAATATTTAAAATTCAGTTACCCGATGATAGCTGAACAGAGAGCTGTGAGTCCCTTCTTCCCCTTCACCTCCATATCTACTCCAAGGTCAAGCAGAACTTTCACTACCTCAGTGTGACCCTCGTGACTTGCTATCATCAGAGGGGTCAGATCCTTGACCAGGGCGTTTTTCTGTAGATATTCATGTTCAACAGTCTTCATGAATCAGTTCATAGAGTATGTTCAATTATGTAAACCCTTACTATTTTGGTCACTGGATATCATCTATGTTCCCACCTTCGGAAAACCTACGGTTTCTTAATTTAGATGTTCACATCAGTCTGTACCCCGTTACAAGAGGTCATATCTTCATCTAGTGTGCTCTTGCATAGCCATGTATCTCAGTTATCAATAAATAAAATTCAACTAACGATTTGTTAACGCACCTAAGATCAGAGATGAGGACAACTAAGGACACTCTTTACCTAAAACTTAATCTCTGTTTACCTTGTCAGTTCACTATTAGTTACACGGCGTTTCGACAGGGTGTACGGGACTGTAAGACCCTTGTACATTCTGTATTTCGCCGAAGGAAATGCAGAATGTACAAGGGTCTTACAGTTCCGTGTCAAAACGCTGTGTAACGAATTTATTACCCTTAAGATCTTTTATTTCAACACAGTTTACTCCTTTTCGACGAAATTAAGTCATAACTTGACTGCTGCCAAAGCTCGGCACAGTGTGAACATCAAGAGTCGCGGTACGGAGCTAGCAGTTATATAAAGGGAGATAACTCTGTGACTAAAAATATCCGAATTAAAAGTGCTGTTAAATGAAATAATTAAAGAGAAACATGTGTTCATATTGAATGAATGTAATAACACAATGGAAATTAACAATGACAGAACATTAGAATCTCTCAATTGATGTTGGTCATTGTAAATTTTGATTCTGAAATTCTCAGTCGAGCGGCCGTTTTACTTCCGCATTCCATCTGAGGTCAAGGTCATCCGTATGACCCGTTTGGTATGTCACGTGA
The DNA here is from genome assembly GCA_916613615.1 of Steromphala cineraria. Classification (NCBI taxonomy): domain Eukaryota; kingdom Metazoa; phylum Mollusca; class Gastropoda; order Trochida; family Trochidae; genus Steromphala; species Steromphala cineraria. The sequence continues at coordinate 26,854,278 of OU744732.1, forward strand.
CAAATTTGACGGGATGTACACTTCGTACACCCTGCCAAATCCGACTACACGGGTATGTATGCTTTGGCTATTGACCAATCAGAATTCGAGAAATTATCTTAAGGGTAATATTATTAGTTACACGGCGTTTTGACAGGGTGTACGGGACTGTAAGACCCTTGTACATTCTGTATTTTCCTGAGGCGGAGCCGAAGGAAATGCAGAATGTACAAGGGTCTTACAGTCCCGTACACCCTGTCAAAACGCCGTGTAACGAATTTATTACCCTTAAGATCTTTTATTTCAACACAGTTTACTCATTTTGACCGAAATAAGTTTTAACTAGACTGCGGTCCAAGCTCAGCACAGTGTGAACATCAAGAGTCGCGGTACGGAGCTAACGGCAGGTATATAAAGGGAGATAACTCTGTTACTAAAAATATCCGAATTAAAAGTGTTCTTAAATGAAATAATTAAAGTGAAACATGTGTTCATATTGAATGAATGTAATAAGACAATGGATATAAACAATGACATAACATTAGGATCTCTCAATTGATGTTGGTCATTGTAAATTTTGATTCTGAAATTGTCAGTCGAGCGGCCGTTTTACTTCCGCATTCCAGCTGAGGTCAAGGTCATCCGTATGACCCGTTTGGTATGTCATGTGACAAATTTGACGGGGTGTACACTTCGTACACCCTGCCAAATCCGATTACACGGGTATGTATGCTTTGGCTATTGACCAGAATTCGAGAAATTATTAAGGGTAATAATAAGTCGTATCTGCTATTACAGTATGAAATATTACGCTTCAGGAGTTTCCGTAGTTCATAATGACAATGCTATATAATTTTAACGTTTAAGTTCTGTAATAGAGATAATAGATATATTAAACTCGATTACACCTTATGATACCTTTTGAGGATCCGCTTGAACTATTGATTTGACAGCTGCTGCATTGCCTTTGATAGCAGCCTCAAAGAGATCCTGAGTCCTGGATTTTCCAGGAGCTCCACCTTCTCTCGCTTCTGCCATTCTAGCAAGGAGTCGAGGGTCAAGCAGTCGGGCAAACATCTCCATCAGAACTCCACCCATATCTATTGGCATATGGTATATTATTATTTTCTATTCAAGATTGACCACCAACAGCATAACCTGTATATTTTCACAATGTGTATAATATCTGATATTTGCTGTAGAACAAAATTATTTCTTTTTTAGATGTGTGATAATAAACCTGCACGCATTGCCCTAGAACCTGTCCTCAATTCATGATAGCAAAATCAATCTGAAACTCGATGTCTCTGCATTACCGAAAATCAATATCTCTGCATAACCTATCAAACTCAAAGTTTGAAACCTTTGAACACTAAACAGTAATTGGGTACCTGGTATGATACGATGGTAGTCTGAATTTGAACCTCGAGCGCCTGACAGGCGACCGGTTGTATTCTCCTTAGGGAGTGTTCTGTACTCGTTGACCAGGGGTAATATGTCACTCAGCGCTTTGAGCATGCAATGTGCATGGATATATGCGCTATATAAATGGACTATTATTACTGTTATTTTACATCCACTAACCTTGACTTTATCACTTCTCGATTTTCGTTCAAAGATTTTTCAACAAATGAAAACTGGACTTGATTTTTGTTAATTTGTCCAATAAAATTTAATTAGCCTTTCAGTAAAACAGCGTAATTATTGGCTGTGAAAAACCCAATTTGGTTTAGGGACCATAAAACCGCGCGAATGTGACGTAATAAACAGACTACACAGATTAACGTATTATTATTTCAACTGAAATACTGCCTAAATAATTGTATAATTACTATTGATGTGGATATCTTTTTTACACCAAATACTGAGTAGTGTTACATCGTCAAATGATTTATCTAACTGAGTGAAAAACATTTTCTGAAAATCGTTTATTATTTGGGATTTTTTCTGTGGTATTGTTACGATAGATGTATAGATAGCGAGGCTGATTCTGTTTATGACGTCACAAAAAGGGGTTGTGACCAGTGACGAGCAGTCATACATTCACTGGTTTGTAGCCAGATAGATCTGAGCGGTCCATCAAAATTGGTATTCAAAAACGGCTTTCATTACCAAACTGAACATATTTGAGTAGCGACCTTTGACACACTATACAATATTGTAATCAGACTATAATATATTTCAAAGGAAATAGTGAAATATGTTTGTGTTTATGTAAATTTCAAGTTAAGCAAAAAGAAAATAGTGAAATATGTTTGTGTTTATGTAAATTTTAAGTTTAGCAATATTCAGGGAAATATTATTTGTGAGAGTTAATTACCAATATCACCAGAAGCTCCAGAACTGTCCACCTCATCCAGTCGCTCTCCTGGAGCTGGAGTACAACAGGCTGGGTTGAATATCCATTTGGTGGATCCGAACACAACCACCACGTCACCATCGCTATCCACCCTCCTCACACGACCAACCTTGCCAAGACTCTGAAGAGAGAGAAATCTTTAAGTTCTTTGAAAATATATACCCTGAAGTTTGTCCAGTTCGTGGGGTTTTGGATCAATATTGGAACTATTGTAACCTGTGTTCTCATTCTTCTGATGCTGGTCAATGATACGATAAATTGACATTTACTACGATCCTGCTACATCAGCGTATTTGTCTCCGTCGAAGTCCGGAAATCTAAAACATGAAATCTATCAAGAGACTTTAGCAAAATATAGTTTGCCCTGACAGATATCAGGGTATGGCTAGAGCGTAGCGGAAACAAATATGCTGATGTAGCAGGATAATGTGCTGAATGCAATCGACACTGAAGTAAAAATGTATAGAATCACATTGGAAAGTCAGAACATTGAAACTTCCTCGATTTCTTCTAATGAAAGTTGCTTAATAGTTGATAGCAAATAATCCACTTTCTCCATCCTCTAAACTCACCCTCCCAAGCCTGAAAAACAACCTCCTCAATACTTTAAAACCACCTCATCAATACTTTAAAACAACCTCCTCGATCCTTTAAAACCACCTCCTCAATCCTTTAAAACCTCCTCCTCAAGCCTGTAAAACCACCTCCTCAATACTTTAAAACAACCTCCTCAATACTTTAAAACAACCTCCTCGATCCTTTAAAACAACCTCCTCGATCCTTTAAAACCACCTCCTCAATCCTTTAAAACCACCTCCTCAATCCTTTAAAACTACCTTCTCAATCCTTTAAAACCACCTTCTCAATACTTTAAAACCACCTCCTCAATCCTTTAAAAACACCTCCTCAATCTTTTAAAACAACCTCCTCGATCCTTTAAAACCACCTCCTCGATCCTTTAAAACCACCTCCTCAATCCTATAAAACCACCTCTTCAATCCTTTAAACCTACCTCCTCAAGCCTGTAAAACCACCCCTCGATACTTTAAAACCGCCCTAATGCTGATAAGCCATCATCTCCATTTTTCCATTCTGTAAACCCTCCTTCTCTAGCCTGTGAACCCACCTTCTCCATGTTGTCGTTCCACTCTCCATGTCCATCTTGTAGCTGCTTCACTATCTTCTTGTCATTGAGGATCCTCACCACGTCGTGCAAGGAATGCTCATGTACCTGGACATAAGAGTGACGAGTAAGTGAGTGAGTGGGTTTAGAGTTTCCTGAGAAGTATTTTCAATATTCAAACATTAATAATTCTTTATATATAAAATCTTCAAAAAACTTATTTGGAATTATAAACGTCCTGATGTACATTTGTTACAGGACTTCTTACAATGTAAGAAATTTAAAATAGAGTGTTTGTGTTCGCCAACTCGTTCAAGTTTACAGATTACATACTTTTTAAATTGATTATGTACAGTTATCATGATGATGTTAATTGTAATCATGGTATACATATACAAATATCAAGATAGCTGCGTCTTCTGAACACTTCATGCGTTCACGGTGTTATAACCCTTCCTTGATGGTGTGAACATCTCGGTTAAATATAAATATTATAAATAGTATAATGTTAGAGAAACAATAACCTTCACAAGGGCCTCTCTTGCAATCCTGTATTGGGTTCCTGAGAAGTCCACGAGAGCCACAGAGTCTGATGGGAACTTCTTGAGGGTGCCGAATTTTCCAATGCACTGTTCGATTGGAAGAAATTAACTTACATTTATATTTTTGATTAAGTTACTCATTACTCAGAGAATAGGGTTTACAAAAATGTCAAGATAGTTCAGTTTTGGCAAATACTTTAAATTATCCAAATACGGTACTGCACATGTAATAAAGAGAACCCTGTCGTAAGTTGATAACAATTATGTGAGATGGTTTCCAGACAGATATCAGCCCATTACATCATGGAATACAATTATATATACATTGGTGTATTAGTCTGAGAGATAATGACATACAGCTTATGTTAGACGTTGATGGTGACCTTTTTTCATACAAAAATATTACATAATCTGCTAAATGATGCAAGCTACAACTCCATATCACCATCAATTATCTAAGTTCATCCTAACCAATGTCATAAAGAAAGTGATTTATAACTTCTTGTATGTAAAGAAGCTTTTGTTGGAAACAAACATACAACATTCTTCACTTTATTGAAATGTGTTCTATAATATCTATAACTACTACTACTCGGTTATCTAATAATCTCACCGCTCCCAGTCCACTGGACCAGCCTCCCTTGTCCGCTTGTACTCGCTTCAGCTCCTCGTTGTCAACTGCGATACACACCTTACATCCGGGTGCCAGGGCCAGGTCGGCAGAGTTTGTTTTTTGTACACGATTTACATCTGTGACAGAGAGTTGATCATTACGATAATGTTGAGACAGTACACTTATTCAGACGTGTTTGTGAAGTGTTGGAATTTAATCTCCTCTCACTTCATAAAGGGCGATAAAACAATGAGCCAATTCAAGGACATCCTGGAAAATATCACTGCGTCATTCTGTACACTATTCTTCAAACAACAATATTTTAAACTGAGGTGATAATTTTGAGCTGAAAGATAGTGTTCGTCATGGCTTACTGTTTGGAAAAATAATTAAATTCAAATGTTTATGTGACAGTTCTAGGCCAAAAGCATGCCTACTCGCTTCGGCTGGAGGGATATCTCTTTGACCGAACAGGTAGAGTGTAGAACTCTAAACCCGGAGGTCCCGGGTTCGAATCCAACTGGACATGAACATATTTGATTTTCTTTCCTTCTACGTTTAGGTTAAAACGCTAAAGGACACGACTACGGCAGTTAAGCTGAATGAGATGGATTTCCTAAGTGCCCTCATACCAACGACTTCCGTCATATAGACATATAGTTGTACATGTCAATACCTAGGAGCTGAAGATGATCCCTGTAGTACGAGGGTCCGGGCGTCTGGTCTATATACTTGATGTCCACCTTCCCCTCGTGTGCGACTCGGTAGATGTTGGAGTTGCCGTTATCCCACTTCACTCGTACAACATTCCGTTGTTTGTCCTCCTCCTTTGAACACTCCACTATCTTCCCCTTGCTGCCCGATCCGCCTAAACATATGTATAGCAGGCAGTAGCACCAATTGCAGGAGTTGGGCCAAACTTTTCATTTGTATATCTCTTGTTGGATGTTATTCTCTACCAAAGTTTAAGGACCGAAATTTTCTGTTTTTAGCTCAGTGGAGGGATCAGGTAATATAAGTCTGATGATGAGTTACAAATGCCATTGTCTCTTATGAAATATTTCGTCAAAAAAAAAATTGGGAAGGTGGGCGTGTCATCCACTTTGCTACAGGTATAGTGACGATGACCAAAGCATACGAAAGAATTCCTATCCACAATATATCCGCAGATGAGTTGTCTTAGGTATGAGTTTTAACCTTGCCCTATGACATGATATATAGGGACCACTTAAACAAGAACCACAAGTTACCATCCTGCATCCCCCACTTCCAGTCCTCCCCCCTGACAACCCTGGCCCCCAGGTAGAGCCCCAGGGAGCGGATCTTCAGACAGGCCGACCGCTTCTTCACCTGCACCCTGCAACAGTCAGGGAGTGCGGCAGAATGAATACAACATGCAACCTAGATATAGATACCTTTATCACAAAATTATATTGAAATGTAGAAAACTCATTTATTGCAAAGTTGCATTGCTTCAGATTTAAGTACAAAACATTATCAGCAAGGCTTTGTTATTTGACAACATTGTCATCACAATAACAATAACAATTACTCTCCTTCACATCAATCCCCTACCCCAACACCACATAGTCTAGAACTGTAGGTTAGATTGAAAATAATGATACCTTCTTCAAAATCTTCATCTTGGACATACCATTCCACACAAAAGACCCAGTCTAAAACCCTCAAGTTTACCTCTATACTCCCTATCCATTGCCTCTAGGTGTGTCCCTCCCGAGAATTCCTCAAACCTCGATCCCCTCAACCCCATTCCCTATCCCTACAATCTACCTTGGTCCTCAAGACGTGATAATTCGAGAGAAGAAGTGGTCAATGCCCTGCTTGACAAAGTATTTAGCTTGTACACATCTCTTTAACATGAATCAAATAGATATTGAGAATATCATTCCGTTTTATAAAGCCTATCCCTGCCACCTACCCTTGGCCTCCAGGGACGTCTATCCGAGAGAAGACGTGACCGAGATCATGCTTGTCCCCGGAGTAGCAGAGTCCACAGAGATCAGCGTCCTTGCACACAGTACACTTCCACCTGGTCCCAGGTATATCAGTGCTACCACACACGCAACAGGTGACCCCCTTGTGTCGGATACCTGGATAGAGCAGGTGCGTTCCCGAATATTTTCATCACAATATTGCATTAAGGACACATCCTACCTAACGCTATACCGGTGTATAACGGTTTGAGAACAAGAGCTTACCGTGATCACAAGAAAGTTACTCACTTATGTGCTTTTGAAGTTATTATAATTAATTCAACTGCGAAAACATTCTATGTGTCTGAAGAAAGAAGATCCACATAGCTTTCTAACGACACTCTATAAGACGTTTTATTCAGTTATAATTATCTTGATTTGTGCGAGATGACAGCCTAACAATGATGGGATATGTCATCATACTCAATTTCCCGTTACCTAAAAAATGCTACATAAAATGTAAATCATGATTGAAGAGATATTTTCGCTAATTTTAGTTCCTGATCAATATTATTTTGGTTTCAATTAATCCTATTTTCGATGTTAATTCTTAATATGGATATCATTTCGAACAGACTGGATAACTCTTGGTATAAAAATTGACCAACATACCCATAGGGCTGCTGTCGAACACTCGGAGATCATGGCGGCCATCTTTGCCCGCCCTGCACGTGTTTCTCTGCCCACTGTCCCAGATAACGTCAACAGATCCAGCGCCCTCTAGCGACACCACCGTGCCCACGTGACCTTCACCTCCATCACTCTCTCCGCTTGACCAATCAGGTCCTCGTACCACACGTAAAGATACGTACATGGCCACAACTGACACTTGCAAATTAAGAACCACTGGCCTATGCAAAGATCATCAAGACCGTGGAAATTCTGTCAAATGATAAAAACGCAATATAGATTAAGAAACAGTACCATATGCAAAGAGAGTCACAAATTAGTGCTTTGACGAAAGTATACATCCCTTAGAATGATCTTGAAATTCATGTCACACAAGGACAGACCAATCTTTTCTGCCATTTAAAGAGACACAGAGTATGTTGATAGGATCACATATGTCAATTTTTTAAATCGATGTTATTACATCGGGAACCACTAACTGTTACTGAAAATAACAAGTTAAAGGTCAATCTGTACATTAGAGCGAAAATACGACCATTCAAAGTCGGGATTTTGATCGAATGTGGCTCGAGTGGCGCGCGCAAATTCGCCAAACGTAACTTTGAAACCTGGTCATAAGCTGAAAGGAAGATATATTCGATTCTATAGTGTTTATTAGGTATTGTAACTAATAGGTAGATTAATTGGATTAGCCCAGCGGATAAGTGAAATAATTGTGCACATCGTGATGCAAGCATGAAATTTGGCATGATTGTAGTTTATACCTGTCTTATAACATACAGATCGAGAGGCCTCGCAAATTGTTCATATTTTTCATTTTTTGGGTAAAAAAGTGAAAAAAAGTAATTTTTTCACTTATTTTGCTCTAAAAAAAATTCTGAACACTTAAATACTTACTTATCATAAATAACAGTGTTGGAAATTCAAAACTGATCATTTTTCTCTCTATGCATGTATTTCTATCTTTAACGGTTAGATCTACAGAAGTCATAACGCTAAAACTAGGACTGCCGCAACAGTAGTTAGGTCTTCAAGACTCTGCTTGAACTACAAACCAATGGTTTGTCATCAATTTCCATCCAGTCTTTTTACGACTAGTATATAATAAAAGAATATCCACATTATATTTGAATAATTTAATGAGTTTTATAGAGTTTAATATGCAAACCAGGGCTGTTAAAATGTATGTTTTGGGTCAATCCCTTGTTAGATGCCAACAACTAAATAGCGCTAATTGGGTCTGGCATGGACGTTTAACTTGGAAGCTGGGGCAACTTTTCGAGAGGCATCATTAAGTTGCTAAGAATTAAAGTTTGTTTAAGATGTTAATGAAAATTAATGAGTTTTTAAGATTAAGCAGCAGATATGTCATGATGACTACCCTCCTTACTGATCAATATCAGCAATATTGAGAATGTTGAAGAAAATGTATGTATAAGCTTTTTATGTAATATAGGTTTGAAGTTTTTATAACTTCTAAATTATTTTCATATCATATGAAACTTAATTGCTAATTTTTGGAGGATAACATTTGCACCAAATAAGTTGTACTTATGCTGGAGGTGACATAAATGTATACATATTACAGTTGCTTATTTAGTTCAGGAGTTATGAAAGAACACAGCCATTTGTCCTGTAGCATACTTCATGAAATCAATTAGATAGGCATTATACCTATGCAATCTCTTAAGGTGTGAACAGTTAACAAATATACAATTATTGTATATATTCATAGTGGACACATTTTCAGAATGCTATAGCTTTTTATTATTGAGAAATTGACCAAAAAAATGTAACTTCTAGCCGTCATGTGCCTTATAAGGGGACCCAAAGTAAAAAAATCGACACTCATAATCTCCCTTAGCTAAGCAATCTTTAAGCAAGCCTTCCATGGTAGTTGTGTTTGGTACGTTGAGAGAAAAATGGTCAAATAAGCAACTTATCACCCGTTATTTAAGAAATAATATTTATGAGAGATGCCAGATTTCTTATACTTTTGAGATTTGGAGATATTCTTGGGCATAAGTTTCTGGATGTTTTTGTTTTTTTGTAAGTAAAAAGTTTTTTAGGGCATGGTCACTGTGTTCCTTATCAAGAGTCATGCCATGACAATTGCCAAAATGTATTGTTCCTGAAAAGGAAATATTCACTGCCTTTTATATTCATAAAGTGCTAGACCATTTGGTACCTTGTAAACTATCCTAACCCCTTTTTAAAATTGGCGTGAAAGGGTGTCCACCTTCTTTTGATTTATCTCAAGAAACAAGAAGCACTAGCAAACTCAAGATAAACAGATATTTTTTATCAGAGGCTTGGATTTGAATTCTTATCATCTTACTCCTAAACCTAAGTGTACAATTGAAACGGGTACAATAGAATATTTGAGGTAGTTGATCATATCTGTCTGTTTATCTGCATTCAAATTTTGTGTCTGTGACACCAACTAGTCTTTGGGTCAGCTTATTCAATGTCTGCCTTAACCAAGTACACCTGCCAGTGATCATTGGCAAACAGATGGTAATTATAAAGTAAATAAAAGGGTTCAACTCATGAAGATTTAGATAGACATGCAGATGACTTGAGTCTCACTTCAACATCACAATTACATGTACAACATACATGATCAAATAAAATCATTTTGTGCCAATATGAACAGATAGTTGAAAGCAGATATTAATGTATAAGTAGAATTGAATCACAAAATTCAACTCATGGCAATAACTTCCTAAAACAAATTTCTTCTTCTTCTAATTGAAATCTTGTGCAGCAGAAAAGTGAAAATCGAATATTTTTTCACGTCCAGCACAATTCAACCAGACCGGTCGACCTCCAGGTTGTACCTGTTGGACTTATGAAAAAAAGCATGTAGGAATGCTTTTGACCTCACCAGCAGAATATTGATGCTTGATTGATGTAGATCCTTTATATCTTAATATATAGTTTTATTTGTAAAGTTTATCTTCTGATGACAAATCCTAGAGAGATGATCAGCTACAGAGTCGGTGTCTGTTTTTTTTTCAAAATAACATACTACCGGTAATCTATTTTCATGGCATAATTCCTGTATGGTTTAAATCAAAGAATACAACTATTTCTGACATGCATAAATGTTAATAAATTTTTTTGTTACAGTTTGTTTACATGCAATCTTCTGTGTTAGTTATAAGCGCAACTTCAAGGGGATATTATTCATGAAAATGTATCTGGCTCATTATTTATGAAAGGAGATCATACATTGAACTATCGTCCTTTCATTTTGACATAGCCTGTTCAGATGTTGAATCAAAAAGTGTTAAAAAAAGGGCAAAGTTACTTAAATTAGAAAGCAAAAATAATTTCGAAATGGTCGTCAGACTATTAAAAGTAATACCCAATCATGATCTTACACACACCATTTTTCATTGAAAGTTGATTTCAGCAATGCATCATCACATGTACGTTGCATGTAGCAGTCTCTTCCACAATTGCAAAAACTTTAAAGATTTGCTTTTACATACTTGTAACATCATCTTAAAGCTGCATTTCATCAATTGCTGCCAACTCTTGTTCAAGCTCTCCAGCAGAGTTATCACAAACCCTATTTGGAAGGTTGGTAGTTCAAGAAATCATATTGAGTATTCTATACCCAAATATGAATTCAACTGTTCTGGTTTGTTTTTTCAAACTTAAAACATAATGATATGCTTGTTTTAAAAGAGATGCCTCTTTGAGATTGCCCCAGTTTCCAAGTTAAACGTCCATGCCAGACCCAATTAGCGCTATTTAGTTGTTGGCATCTAACAAGGGATTGACCCAAAACATACATTTAACAGCCCTGGTTTGCATATTAAACTCTATAAAACCATTTAAATTAAAATATATTGTGGATATTCTTTTATTATATACTAGTCGTAAAAAGACTGGATGGAAATTGATGACAAACCATTGGTTTGTAGTTCAAGCAGAGTCTTGAAGACCTAAATATTGTTGCGGCAGTCCTAGTTTTAGCGTTATGACTTCTGTAGATCTAACCGTTAAAGATAGAAATACATGCATAGAGAGAAAAATGATCAGTTTTGAATTTCCAACACTGTCATTTATGATAAGTAAGTATTTAAGTGTTCAGAATTTTTTTTAGAGCAAAATAAGTGAAAAAAATACTTTTTTTCACTTTTTTACCCAAAAAATGAAAAATATGAACAATTTGCGAGGCCTCTCGATCTGTATGTTATAAGACAGGTATAAACTACAATCATGCCAAATTTCATGTTTGCATCACGATGTGCACAATTCAGCTAAAAAATGGCACTTATCCGCTGTACTAATGCATAATTTCGAATATTAAACGTATTTGAGATGTTTTCTCGATTTTTCCATAAAATCAAGCATTTTAGAGATTTTATGCATACATGGATATATTTGCAAGTCCAGTGATGAGATATGAACTTCAATCAGCATTTTAGATATTTTGTAGCTTATCAAAACCAATAAAAAATTTAAGAAAGATACTCTGTGTCACTTTAAGGTAGGCCTACGACGTACGACGAAATTCCCCTTTTCTGACGAACAAACAACAAGAAAAGCACATGCTTTTTCCCTTCTAAACAGCAGACATGACAGCAGCATGATCATAAAAAGAACACATTATTCCTTTCTTAATCATGTTTGAAACCAATGGAGAGAAAGAAAGACCGCCGCCATTATACGCAGGAGTACCTCCATAAGAAAAAGAAAAATACATAAAACAAAAAAACAGACCATAATGGCCAAACGGGGTGATAACGCCCGACGATAAAAGCCACATCTGGCCATTTTAAATTGTGACGGCCTTGTCATCAGAAACGACGCCATTGTTACGATAATATTAATAGACACATTGTAAAGGTTACTTAGACAATATTGGATTCGAACACATTGACCCTTCAATAAAGTGTAGGCCTATCTGATTCTTCAAAACAGAGAGTTTTCATGGATGAAACATTTTGTACCGTTTAGCACGCTTTGTCCTTGGCAAAGATTTCTCCAGACACAAATCCTATAGACCACTCATAGGACTACCTTTATCAACAAATCTGAAAACAAGCAGCGCCGACAACAGGAATATTGTCTACAATAACGGCAACATAATATCGTCAAAAGTCGACCGTCGTTTTAGGTTTTCAATGCGTTTCCGTGCTTTCGCGTTTACGGACGCATATGGTTATCAGATTTAGTATGAATTTGACATTGGAATACATTAAGAACAAGATATACGAGTTTCTGGGTTTGTGTTAAACTACAGGTCATAACCGGACATTGCTCCGAATGTCAGTTAAATTTGATCGAACGCACTGTATACTTTCTTTTGAGCACTAGTTTATAATTTGATTATCATTGTTATATGCAAAACGTGCCGGCAATATTTATGGTGGCCAACTTTAACTTGCTTAGAGTACCATGTATTCTGAAAATTTTGTCATAGGCAAAGAATGTCAAATATTTAATAACTACTGTCATATGAAAAAAGTTCGTGTATTTGACTACTTGAATTTTAGAACAACTGGCATATGCAAATCTTATCTATTAATCTAGATAAATCTTTATCTACATTTCAAAAAATAATATAAATCCATAGGATGTCATAATAATGTGGAGAAGCAGCGTCATAGGCAAACAACGTCATATATTTGGCACTCTGACACATGAAAAGAGTGTCATGTATTTTGGGAAAAACTGCTGTAGTATGCGAGGAAAGTTCTGTGTGGAGAACCACTAATCAAATATATCACAATTAGTGTCAATGAATCAGAAAAGCCACCGTCATATGCGAGGACTGTCGTGTATTTTGAGAACTACAGTCATATAGATATAGTGTCGTATTTATTTGGACGTTGTGGTAATTTGGGTGAGGATGAGAGAGTGTTTTTATTGTTTGAATGCTGTTGAAAATTAAATTCATGTACTTTTAGTATGTCTTTTATACCAAACTCTTACAACACGTTTGTTAGATAATTATATCATTCTAGATAGTGATTTTATAAATTTGGAAAAGTTTGCATATACAACGTCTAGTCCCTTATTATGTTATTTAACAGTCAAGACCTGCTATGATGTTTCAAGAGAACGACGCATTCAACTTTACAGGTGAAATGTGTAAATGTTATTATGGTATAAACATGATTGTATATTATATTTTTTTATTTATCCTGTATATGTTTATGTATTAAGACTCTATCATAATCATTGTATGGATGGATCATGTTATATATTTCTTAAAATGGTTTATTAGCTATACATATGAGGTGAGGTTTTTAATAAACAATATGTCTGTCTGCATAATAAAACCCTTATTAAACAAATGGAATGCCACATATCAAAAATATTTATCACACGCAATGCTTTTTGTAAAACCTCTATCCTAAATATATCGTGTCATACATTTGGGAATTATTGCTACAAACCCAACTATCTTATATAACATGCAGAAGAATAAATAGAGGTCTGTATTCACAATAAGGTCAGTGTGACCCCAACCCTTTGTAAAGGCCAGGATAGAATTATAGAGATTATTAAAAATATATTGCACTGTCATTGGAAAAATGCGAATTTACTGAAATATTTAGCTATGGGCAGAGATTATAATTCTTACTCAAATATATTATTTCAGAATTGTTTTGACCCTGACAAATGTCAATACATCATTTCTATACATATTGTTATCTATTCCAATCAGTTAACTTTGCATAGTTTAGATCTTACGTTTGACTTACTGCTATGTGTGTTTGTTTTTAACAAAGAAAAACGACTTAACATTTTTTCCCTACATTGGACCGAAAAGCATTTCAATCGTAATATTCAGGAAATGTCAGTTTCTATTGATGATATTTAATCACACCATTGATCATGGTATTGTTTTATTTACTCATTCAACCAATAAATGTTGCAGATATCGCATTCTGAAAGTACATAGCCATCGGTTGGTCTAGATACTACAGTGATTAATCCTCAAAAGTGGAAACAGTACGTTGTGATAAAATAGATAATGTTATGCATCAAATGTTTAGTTTTTTTAGGTCTAGTCATAGTTCTGCTATGTTGGCCCTTTCAGCATTCTGTAAACCCTAAAGCAACATTTAATATATTCAATTGACGACCAAACAAGTATACTAAAGTATAGTATAGTATAGCAAGTCTAGATCACTCAGCTTCAGTCTGAAGTTAAAGCATTTTCTGGGCTCCATTTCGTTATATAATACATGGATCGTTAAAATTATTGTCAATAATAAAAAAACACTTCTGAGACTAAATTTAAGTCTAAGCATTCTTGACCAACTTGACTTGAACAAATACGATCTGTTTTAAACAAATCAATTAATAAACCTTTTCTAAAACAAATTTATTAATAACCCTTTCGTCTAAATGCTTTCGGGGGCCACAGTAGAGAGTTCATTTTCATGAAAAATCTAAATTGTAGATTGGATTGACAACATATCTTTCTAAAACTTGTAATTACAACTTTTAAAGGTGTATATTAAAGGGGCATGATTTGATTTTTCTAAAAATATTCTGAATTCTCTCTATAATACTCTTGATATTTTCAAAGGGAAGCCGCGCCAATCACATGTGTTGTATCCAAATCAAAAGACCAATAACAAGAGCTGTAGTAAAAAATGCATTACGTCACCATGTGGCGAATACAAAATATTTGGCACATTAAACTGTGGAATATGATTTCGCTTTAAATGTCATGTTAAAAGCGAAACAATATTTTCTGTTAAAGACACTGATAAATGTTAACAGACTCAATCAAAAACATCTTCATTTGAAGAAGAGTCTGCATCTGTTTCAGATATGAGATAAGAGCATTATTTCGCATTCAATAATCGCAGAATCCACTTTTTTATAACCCATTTCACGATGGGTTCGCCTGGCGAATTAAAAGTAATGTTTCTGTAAGTACGCTGGTGACCTCGAAATAAGACTTATGTTTACTATTAGGTAGATCATGTACGACCACGTGACAAGTCATACTTAACGATGAGATCATCGGAAATTATTTTGTTTATTATCTGTAATACTACGGTTAATAATTAACCAACATGACAAGGAGATATCGTTTTGGCAGTACGTTTTCCACAATTCCCTGTCATTGTCAACGCTACATGGCAACACAGTGCTTTTACTTCAAGTAACTACATCACAATGCCATAACATCATAAACATAGTGACCTCACTATGCAATGACATCACTGTCTTGAAAATCTAGTGTTGTTGTATTCAGAGATTTACTTTTTTCTCTGAGATGTCAAAAAGAGTGAATTAGGATGATAAATAGAATATCACCCTCGTGTCTTTTGATATGAAATATACCAACAATCGATGATGAATGTAAAACAATATTCAAAACTTTCATCAACTCGTGTTGATAGAAATTAATTTCGCGAAATTAACTTTGATTAATACTAGTGTTAATATTAGTGCTGTTATCCAGTGTTGTATATTTCCATTATCACCCAAATTGTTCGACAAATCACAATCTCCTTCATCTGCCTATTATTAAGGTGTTATATCAACTTTTTAAAAGTTGTATTTTCATGTTTTAATTGTGTTATTTTAACATTAAAAGTTGTCATTTCAACTTTCAAGTTTCAAGTTATAAAGTTGTTAAAACAAATTCAAAAGTTGTAATTACAACATTTTGTAAGATCAAGATTTATTTGTTCAAATGTCTATTGAAATTAAAACTTAAAAACTTGAATAAACAACTTCCAAAGTTTAAAATACAACATCAAAACGTGTTATTTCACCTTAGCATGTTGTAATAACAACATTAAAACTTGAATATACAACATTCAAATCTTGTTACTACACCTTTAAAAGTTGTAAATACAACCTTTTTTCTAAATGTTGTAAGTGAATTTGGCCCTTGTAGGCTCTCGTAGATTAGACACTTACTATAACTGTTAAAATTATTGAAGCGAAAGCTATTGTCTGCCGTCATTTCGTGCGTCTGCATATGATACAAGTGTCATACTTTAAAAAGTTAATTATGCTTTTGTTTTGAAGTTCTGACGTCTTTGGAAGCTTGAATAAATGTGTGTCGTTGAGTGTTTTCAAATATTTTATAAAGCATTACCCGAACCAATAAAACACCAATGACGTAGTGTTTTATGAAAATGTTAATTTAGTTATTTTCGCTTAGTTTCATGTTAACACATTTTCCATTTGAAGACGTACGTCACCTTCTTAACTGAATAATGACTCATACTCTTTTAAATTGCCGAGAACGCAATGAAATGTGTGTTATAAACGGTTAATCGATTGGTTTTCACAGCCGTCAACAAAAGCGGATCACATGAAATCTGTAACTATATATGTCGTCTTTCTCTCTGACAGTTAACGGTATTCAATATCTACCACTTTAAAAATCATATCCCTGAGGTCACTGTCGAAATAGCACAGTTGACAAGCTACCGCGTAGCGAATCACGAGTTTGAATCCAGCCATGGCGACATTGATTTACAAAAGTATTCTCTTACAGTTTATGTCTTTCGGCAGGGGTGATATGTCATATATTGCATTTTAACAAATAGCATGTGTCCTTTTATACCATTTGTGTCTGAATTAACTTACCTTCAAATAACCAAACAGTGTTGCGTACGTGTGTTTATAAATATATATTTATAATCCTTTCACATGATCATCACGTATGATATTGATACATTATATGCATAAGCTTTGACACCATATACATGCATACTTATCAAAACAAATAAGGCATTGTACCTTTTATGATTGATATTTCATCAGGTGATTACAAGTAGGCACTATCTTTCTATTCATAATGTGAAATGTTGATATATCTCTAAATAATTTGTTCAATATATGTAAACACAGTTACAGTTGTTGACATTCAAGAACCTCAATATTTGTTTTGGAAGTGTCATATTTACCTCAATCAGCTATCATAGCATACAACTGAATACCGGCCATGTGTAAATATGTGTAAAATCTTCTTTAAAACATTGTTTGTCCAAATTTCGTAGAAAATCAAAGCAAGCCGTTTCAGGGGGTCTGTTCAAGGTCGCTCTTATTTTCACTTTCGGTTTGGACCTAAATATAGCCATTGCGATTGTTATGTATAGTTGACATTTTTTAGATACATTTCAAATGGTACAAAAGGCTTCCATGAAATATGCATTCCTTGATATCTTTATCAATGAACTTATTCATCTAGATGAAATAGCTCTAAAGGTGCCAAAAAGTAGTTGTAATAATGTTTTAATAGCATTGTCAAACTCGTTAGATGTCGCCAGGTGTGCTTCTATATTTATTTGTTTATCAACGTTGAAGCGCAGTTACCTCCCCTGTCGAGAGTCAAGAGGCGTTCAACCGTTTTATCAACAAAGCATTCACTTAAAGGGGCAGTAGCACGTTTTGGGAAAATTTCATATTTTTAATTTTTCACTGATAGTTGTACATAAATGCTAAATGTACAATTTTGAAAGCGTTAAAAATCGCCTTACACAAACCATGCAATCATCCATAGTCAGAGAACAAAATGATAAAGGTTCACATAAAGTCCATTGGTCCAAAGTCCATATTTGTGTGAACACCTTTAATTCATTTTGTGTAAGAAAAAGGAACCACATGGCTTAACGCTTCATTTAGTTTAAATAATATTAAATTGTCTTTCAATTGAAACCATTTATTTTCATTTACGTGTCATCACCTTACATATTCCTCCTAAAAACGTGCTAATGCCCCTTTTATGGTGGGCACAATATTACAATATTCTTAAACTTTTAACGTACGTGTTTTATCAGTTCAAAAACGCAAATGATGCTTTTGCATGTATCACTTTTACCTCTATATTGTCTTCATTTGAATTATGAAGTGTTTGGGCTGTGAAGATCATACATTCGTCACAATCTGTTATAATTTGGGGGGAAATGTGCTGCTGACCCAAATATCATTGTGCCTAAGAGACTCTTTCCGATTCGTTATACAACAGTTAGAAGTAATTGTTTCAATCAATAACTAATATAATAACTCAATAACTCAAGTAATATCAAGTTGATGTAGTTGAACTTTTGGCTTAATCGTAGAGGATATATCTTTCATATTTTAGTTTTTCTCTTTTTTGGAAAATATGGAGAAAAACTGAAAAAATATCAGCGAAGCCAAGGAAAGATTTGCTGAGTGCAATGTTTAAATGATTTGAACTTGTTCAAATATGTTTTTCTATTCAGATTCAAATGTTTCAAATTCAGATAAAAAAAAGAGCTTGATTTAGATAAATATTTTAAAAAATTTGAAAATTGACCAGATATTTGTTTTATTAGAAATATTAATTTAATTGCAAATATGAAAGGCAAATAAGTTTTTACAGGTTACGGAATTCCCAAATAAAATGATTTGTTTTACAACAAGAAGCTAGGCGAATAAATTATGGCGCTTCAAACCATAAACCGCATACGAGTTACTTCCCTTAGATCGTTATTCGTTAAACTGTTTTAGTCTGATTATAATAAATAAAATATTCAAAACATTAAATATGCGGAGATATGTAATCTTCTACACTAGACGTGGAGAGGAAAACATATCGAAATAACAAGTTCGATTCTCGATAGACATAATATTTTGAAATTTATTCCTCGGATCTTATATGGATCCTTTATAAATACGCGTAAGACTTTTGTGGTATTAAAAAGCGTGATATTTGTACATTTTCAGTCTAATTACAGTAGAAATTTGTAGACATTCAGAAAGGTTCAAAATTAATTTCAAATTCATCATGAAGATCTCACTCAGAGTACATATATATTGTTTATAAATTATTAAAAATAATTAAACGATTTTGATACTAATATGTTCATATTTGTTATTGTAACGGAGTTTTGTTTTTTGTGTTTTACAGTAAAACAGTATGTGGGTATTCAAATAAAGAATGTTTACGGTAAATAGTGGTAGATTTATGATCTCACTACAAAATGACGATACCAACAAATTAATAATAAAAAAATATTTGAAACAGTAATGTGGACATCTTAAAAATGTTCACCAATAAATTATTAAAACTAATTTAACGTTTTTTTTTAATGTCTTTATATTTGGAAATGAAAGAATGAAAAAAAACCCCATAAAAACATTTCAAAGACAAAAAAAAGATTAGACTTCGAGTTTCGAACACTAACAATTTGGTACGCAGTGATGCCAAAAAAGACAAATTATTTGACAGATCGGGGATTCCTTATTACCTCCCTTTACCGATCACATGGGGGGATTTCCCCACTTCATAAACCCAAAGCGAGGTCAAAGCCACGTAATGGCGGTCGAAAGAAAGACGAAAAATCGGAGAAAGCTCAATGAGGTAAAATATAAGGGCAAAATATGTGTCATATTTGGAAAAGCTTTGAAGTAAAGGTGTCAGTTTTAGTAATATTGCATCCAATTATTTCTTTTTACTGCGATTTCAGTCAGATTTTGAATGGTTATCATTTACGATCGTAGCATATTGTCTGAATTTTGTAAACATTGCAGCATGTTCACAGTTGTTATTGTATCTTGTAGAATTGATACTTGTTGTTTTAGGAGTGAATATCCAAATATTTTGAAATCACAGAATTAATTTATTTTCTAAGATAATGTTATAAATTGGGAATTTTCGTCTCGAGAAAGGGACCGATTCAAATTAGTGATAAGGACAGATCATAATCATCTGGAAACAAAAATAATATTCAATTGATGTTATCTAATTTAAAAATTAGAAAAATGTATAGAGGAAAGCAAAAGGTTTATTTTATGTTCCTTTATAGTGACTTCCATTACAAATAAATATGTGAATCATTTGATAATTAGGTTTGATAGTTTTTGGTAAATGAAGTAAAATTCAATTCTTGAAACTTTTTCAGCTTGAAAATAAGACCGAGATATAAAACTTGTTTCTGTGAATGATGATACTCAATCCAAAATGGGGAGTTGAAGTATACACCTAACATATTTTTCTATCGTCTAATCTTAGTATTCTTACAATCGAAACATCTGTTGCCGGTACTATTATTGTATTACATCAATTTCATACTTAAATTCTCTTCCAAGTTATAACTGAGTATTCTATTTACTGAAAGTATTCAGACAAACATTAGCCTTTTAATTTATATTCTTTGCAAGGAAACGTTTTTTTACAATCATACTCATAGTGAGTGTACCCTTGATGACCTTGCTACACTCCACTGTTACCCCTGCGTACCGGAATTAGTCACGGAATCTTCGTCAGCTTCTCGATAGACATAATATTTTGAAATTTATTCCTCGGATCTTATATGGATCCTTTATAAATACGCGTAAGACTTTTGTGGTATTAAAAAGCGTGATATTTGTACATTTTCAGTCTAATTACAGTAGAAATTTGTAGACATTCAGAAAGGTTCAAAATTAATTTCAAATTCATCATGAAGATCTCACTCAGAGTACATATATATTGTTTATAAATTATTAAAAATAATTAAACGATTTTGATACTAATATGTTCATATTTGTTATTGTAACGGAGTTTTGTTTTTTGTGTTTTACAGTAAAACAGTATGTGGGTATTCAAATAAAGAATGTTTACGGTAAATAGTGGTAGATTTATGATCTCACTACAAAATGACGATACCAACAAATTAATAATAAAAAAATATTTGAAACAGTAATGTGGACATCTTAAAAATGTTCACCAATAAATTATTAAAACTAATTTAACGTTTTTTTTTAATGTCTTTATATTTGGAAATGAAAGAATGAAAAAAAACCCCATAAAAACATTTCAAAGACAAAAAAAAGATTAGACTTCGAGTTTCGAACACTAACAATTTGGTACGCAGTGATGCCAAAAAAGACAAATTATTTGACAGATCGGGGATTCCTTATTACCTCCCTTTACCGATCACATGGGGGGATTTCCCCACTTCATAAACCCAAAGCGAGGTCAAAGCCACGTAATGGCGGTCGAAAGAAAGACGAAAAATCGGAGAAAGCTCAATGAGGTAAAATATAAGGGCAAAATATGTGTCATATTTGGAAAAGCTTTGAAGTAAAGGTGTCAGTTTTAGTAATATTGCATCCAATTATTTCTTTTTACTGCGATTTCAGTCAGATTTTGAATGGTTATCATTTACGATCGTAGCATATTGTCTGAATTTTGTAAACATTGCAGCATGTTCACAGTTGTTATTGTATCTTGTAGAATTGATACTTGTTGTTTTAGGAGTGAATATCCAAATATTTTGAAATCACAGAATTAATTTATTTTCTAAGATAATGTTATAAATTGGGAATTTTCGTCTCGAGAAAGGGACCGATTCAAATTAGTGATAAGGACAGATCATAATCATCTGGAAACAAAAATAATATTCAATTGATGTTATCTAATTTAAAAATTAGAAAAATGTATAGAGGAAAGCAAAAGGTTTATTTTATGTTCCTTTATAGTGACTTCCATTACAAATAAATATGTGAATCATTTGATAATTAGGTTTGATAGTTTTTGGTAAATGAAGTAAAATTCAATTCTTGAAACTTTTTCAGCTTGAAAATAAGACCGAGATATAAAACTTGTTTCTGTGAATGATGATACTCAATCCAAAATGGGGAGTTGAAGTATACACCTAACATATTTTTCTATCGTCTAATCTTAGTATTCTTACAATCGAAACATCTGTTGCCGGTACTATTATTGTATTACATCAATTTCATACTTAAATTCTCTTCCAAGTTATAACTGAGTATTCTATTTACTGAAAGTATTCAGACAAACATTAGCCTTTTAATTTATATTCTTTGCAAGGAAACGTTTTTTTACAATCATACTCATAGTGAGTGTACCCTTGATGACCTTGCTACACTCCACTGTTACCCCTGCGTACCGGAATTAGTCACGGAATCTTCGTCAGCAAGCATTACATTGTCTAAGTGTACATTAAAAAGAGATCATGTTTATCTACCATATGTTACAATTATATTTTGATGGACATCCCCAACTCAGAATAAATAGAACAGCATAATATTAATATTATCTGATATCATCTATTGCCGAACTGTAATCATTTGTCATAATCAGATCAAGGATTTGGTAAGGCAGAGGCCATAGGCTACTTTGCACATTGGTTGAAAAGTGGCCTGTTAAAATTTTGAAATTAAATGTGTTATGTATATAAGGGGAATGGCCCATTTGAAATTCAAAAAATATCTTCAATCCTGAATATGGTCTATGGTCATTGGTCACAGGTGTCAAGTCTTTTCCTTTCCCTGTCAGATAAAGTGTCAAACTTTCCAGCCCTTATTACAACATGCAATATTATTCACATCTCCTGATTCTCGATGACTGGCTTCTTTAACCGTTATACTGTTATGACATAACATAATTAAGGAAGGGCAAGTATAATATCTCTCTTATAAAATAGTTTTATATGATTTGTTTGAACATTGCAGTTGTGTAAATATTGAGAAAAACTAAAATAAATTAGGTTTAGTTACAACAATATGTCAAGCAATGTCATTATGTTAAAGAGTGTTGTTGAATATTGACTATGTTATAACAGGCTAAATAAAAAAAATCAATCACAAACAAATCTTTTATTCAATAATGATAACAAGTTATATGTTTTTTTCTTATTGGTAAGTTCTTTGTTTCAATTAAATGTTTCAATTATTTATACACTTTTTATTCATTTTTAACTGAAAGTAATGTTTGAGTAAATGATGAATTGTTGTAATCATTTATACATGGATCTATTATGGGTGTTGGAACAATCATAAATGCTTATCAACTTGCTCCCTCCTTTCAATATTAGTTATGTTCAGAGGGCTTTACATGTCAAATTAATTAGGGCATTCTATGAAATGGCTTACCGTACAAATCTATGTCTGCATATATTTCGAAGCCTGTTGTAAAGGCGAGAAATAGCAACACAAGACCTAATAACTTTGACCACACATGAAAATTGTCCATAGCGATGGCTCCTTGGTCGTTTCTTCCTTGGTAGATGTATCACCTGGGATGGTTCCAAGTAATCAACATCATCAGACGATTTCCATCCACGATTGCTTTTATCCATAGAAATCTCATTCAAATCTTCTCTTGAAATGTTTGTAACATAGTCTCGAGGCGGGACCGATGGAGCCACTCCAAGACTTGAAATACCTGATGTTCTGAGAGAAGATTTATCTAAGTCGTCCATTTCATCATCCTTGTCAGCAATTTCTATTGACCTCCCTCTTGCTGGCTTTCGACCATTCTTTGCACTGGTTCTCATGCTAAGAGCATCAGTTTTGCCCGAATTGTCATCCTTTAAAACTTTCTTTGGTCTTCTTCTGCAGACTCTTGATCCATTATCAGCTCTGATTTCAAGTTTTCCTTTTTCCATCCTTGCTTGTCTATTACTCTTTCTTACACTACACCATCCTGGTTTTACCTTGATTCCAACACCATTGTCTGAAGTTAAATCATCTTCTGAGTAGGAGTTAGTGTCAGATGTTTCAAGTTCGCTTTCATTCATCTTCAAACTTTGTTTCGGTGGTTGTTTCAACTTTTTTGACTGGGATTGCAGGTTTTGGTCTTGTGCCACATTTGGTACTTTGTACATTTGTTCAGAGCTTTGTCCAGTCACATTTCCAAATGATTCTGTTTTCATCTCTGGTAAAGTTGAGAGTCTCTGGCTGCTCCTGAAAGACAAGCCAAGTCCTAATGGGGACGTCCGGTGCTTTTGAAAGACTTCTGTAGTTTCAGAGACATTGTCAATGCTTGCAGGTGATGGTCGGTCTCTAACACTTTTGATGCTTTTTCTTCTTCTTGGTTTAGGACGTTCACTTTCAAGGTACCTGCAGATTGTTTCCTGTCTGGTGATTGTGGTATGGTTCAAATATAGATCACAGTCATCTATAATGCTTTTATCAATACACAAACTGTTGCTTTGAACTTCGTCATTTGGATTCAAAATCTTACCTTTAGGACTTCTCCTTGAAGATCTTAGTTCATTTCCTTTAGACATTGGGTTGAAGGGTTTAGGCTTTGTATTCAAGTTGCCCTTTGACGTGATGACAGATGATGGGACATGTTTGAGGACAACTGACTGCCTTGGTTGAGAAGCATCAGAAACAGGAATTGTCTTGTCTCTTTTGACTGATTTCAGTTGATGCAAATTTGGTATTAGATTTGGCAGAACTCTAACCCTACAGCTTCCAAACCTTTTCTGTCCAAACATGTTTGTATTTTCAGAAAGGAGATCATCAGAACTGGACTCTGTGTCTGTGTCCTCCATAACCTTATCAGGAGGTAGATGACAGGGTTTTGGCAGTGGCATTTGGGTATGATGTTGCTGAAAAGTGTTTCCTTTTGTCAAATGCATATCAAGATTTGATATTTGGAAGAAATCGTCTTTGTCGGACTCGGATTCATCAGATTCTAATATTGTCAGAAGGGTCTTTTCACCTTTCTTTGATCTCTTCGGTGGAAGAATGGGTACCTGCTTCTTTGTATGTTGAATCTCTTCATGTTCTTTGAAATCAGTAAGGGATTGATTTGCATATTTCTGTCCACATTTTGGTGGTGGAGGTGGTTGTATTTTGCTTCTGGCTTGGGTTTGATCTTCTACCCACTGTAAACCTGAAGTGTGATCATTCAGGGATAAATGATGTGATGGTTGATTTCTGCTGTCATGATGTTCACCGTTACTTGCACCCATTGAAGCAGCCTGAAATTCTGTGCTATCTCTCAATGAGTTTTTGGCCAGCAGGTTAAATGCATTTGTTCTTATTCCCTCTTTCTCTATATGTATTTGTCCAATCAAATTCTCATCTTTCTTGTAAGATTTTGGTGGTAAAGTTGGTTGTTTTGAATCCTTTTCATTTATTTTACACTTCTCATTTTCATCAAATGCCGTTGACATTTTAGAAACCCCATCTCGTTTAGATTTCTTAGGAGGCAAAAGTGGACCTCTGGTTGGAAGAACATCATAATCAGGAGACTCACCTTGAAACTGGTCTGTGCACAGTTCACTCACTGCGGTCATGTATTCATCCTCATCTCTCTCATGCTTCTCATCAACACATTTCAATACCTTTTTGAGCCCAGATATTTCTTCAATTCCACTATCCTCAGAATCATGAAGCCTTCTGATTGAGGAAGATCGTGGAGGTGGTATGGGTAAGGGAGATAACTCCTCTTCATCCGAGGCACTTGAGCTATCGTCAACAAAATGTTCATCAGAATCCGAATTATCAAGTCCATCCCAGGACCCTTCAGATGATAAATATCGCAGCTTAAACTGTTTCTTTGCATCCCTCTTAGACTTCGATGATCGGGCTCTGAGCACTCTGCTTCCAGTAGGATGAAACTGTGATTTTGTCTTTTTGCACCATCTGTAAGTGCTAGAGGGCTTAGACACTTCAGATGACTCAAAATCCTGACCAGATTTCCCTTTGAAAGATTGCTTCCTCTTCTTCTGGTGCAGTGTCCTATTTTGCGTTGTATCTGTCCTATTTGGCGTTGTATGTGTCCTCTTTGGCGTTGTATCTTCAGGGAATTCAGCATCTTCAACAGAGTCCCTTTTGAAAGATTGCTGTCTCTTCTTGGTATCAAGTGTCCTGGGTCCTTTTGGTCGTCTCTGTCTTGCTGCTTTGAAACTCTTTGCACTGCTGACAGTTTTTCGTGGTCGGGCCGAGGGGACCCTTGTAATATATGTACTTGACACCATCTTGTTCTATTAGAAATTGTTCTATATTTTAAATCATATTGACTTTTATTATGAATTCAGATATTTTGCACCTTTGGCACATCAATTGCACAATATTTATCACATATGGGTGTAGTTTTTGAAGCAGCTGTCTTCATCTTGGAAGGTACACTTTATATCAGTTGTCACAAGGCTTGAGATGATAATGTTTTTGAAAAGTTTGTGGCATTGCTTCATGAGGATACAAGTCAATCATTGCTCACACACAATTTCCTAATGAATTACACTTTGAAAGCAGATAGCAAACACCTTTCATCTTGATATTCAATCAACTTCCATGGTTCAAATTTCCATTAAGCAATGTCTAACAATGTTTAACATCTCTATTGAAAGTTCACTCAGGTCCATCCTTGAACTTGTTTCCTTTGAATATTCACAAATAAACATCCATCGTTTTCTTGTAACAAAATCTTTTCATCACAAGTACATCTTAGTTTTTTTCTTTGCTTGTATCTCTGTTAAGCTATTCATAACAATGTTTTCACTGCTGATGCCTGACCTCTAGTAAACTTCAACTTCTTAAGCCTGATTAAATATGGATTAACTTAGGCGAGGTGAAGGAAAACTTCACGATATTGAGTCCTTATTTCCTGGAGCATGCTGGGGTTATTGACGTACAAGCGCATCGAGCAAATTCCGTAATCATCTGTGACAACAGTTAAATTTAATTGTAAGATTTTGATGAAATTCTGCTTTGACCATCAATATGGAAGGTTATGTGAGGGAACTCGTCAATCTGTTTGGTAGTCATGGCAACAAGGAAACAATGCCTTGGGAGGATGAGGTAGTTTTGAATTAATTTCATTCAAAATTTCATGCAAATTTTAATTTTATTTAATTCTAATTTAGACTTTGTTTATTCTTATGGTTTGAATTATAAGTTATGTTTTATCATTTTTGTTTTGGTTAAATATTATGTTAATGGATGTGTTACAAACTATGTTTAAAATGTTCAGATGTGTACAATCTTGGTGGTTGTTTTTAGAATATGATTCTTTCTTCTATTGAAGAGAATAGTATTCTCTCCCTCAGTTTTGAACATTACAGAAGCAAATAAGTTTGTATAACATAACAAGATACCCTTTGCTGTAGCATATGTTATAAAGTATTTGAATATTTTAACAGGATGAGTGTCACTTGATTCTATATTCCCAGCATTCAATCTGATGGAGGAGTAGACCTTGTGATATCAATGCTATTGATGGTTTTTATTAAGAAAATATTTTTTTTAAAGCTTGTTCTTATGTTACCAGCTGAGCTTAGGGTGTCATTCGGAAGCCTACCCAATAGTATAGGTATCTTACTTCTCAAAACTGCAAGAGACATCATTCAAAAACGAATGGAAAAATTCCCTAAGACCTCCTCTAGGAACAATACTGCTAAATAGCGTTTATGCAGGGTTCTACATAGTCAATCAAAACTAAGAGTCCTGGGGACTCAGAGTGTATATTTTTGGCAGTCCTTCCAAAAGTTAATTGGTGTTTTACATTAATTAAGTCTTGATAAAAGTTTGATAAAGATTTATCAAGTGTTGGTCGTGCCACAAAAATTAAACTGAAATGTGGTTTCTTTAAAAGGTCTGACCATTGTATCAGAAAAACACTGCATCACCAAATACCGTGTGACTCCTCAAACCAATTTTTTGGGGTATAATAATCGAAAAAATCAAGTCTTGTAAAAACCCTTGTCATGTACAAACAACTTCTATATGCCCTTGAAAGACTCTATATTCCAATGTTCCTCTGTCCCCAGCTCCACGAGAAGCCCACGAAGGAGGAGTATGCTGTCGCTAAGTTCCTGCGCTTCAATGTGCCGGTCAGAGAGGGCAAACTGGTCGGCATGGCTGTACAGTGCTTCTTTGGTAATATTCTATTCTATTATTCAAAACATTGATTTACAGACAAATAAGTGGAGATTTAACTTTTGTAAGTGATATTTTTTCAGCTTGTCAATTAGTGGAACTGTACAATGTATATTAATTATTTAAACTTCACTTCACTATATAACACGGATATAACGAACTCGGATATAGCGAACAGTCTGATATAGCTAACACATTTTCAAGTATCGTCCCTATATAATATTAAAATTAAATGCGTATAGCGAACACCGGATATAGCGAACTAAATTCTTTGGTCCCTTGGAGTACATTATATCCGAGTTCTACTGTATATATTCCTAGTTATTTTTTTAAAGTTTATTGTACATTTGGGTAAAAAATTGATAACGGTGAATTGGGTTTAAAAGTATCAGTGTTTTAGAGTAGCCACAAAGCCATCTGTTGCTTGTATGAATGTATCAATTACCCTGTTGTTGCAACAGTTACACATTGTCTGATGTTATTGAACACAAGATGCTTTATACTTCTAACTTAGCATTAATATTCCACCATGTACGCTTTTTCTTTTGCAAAATATTTTAAAATGGTAAATATTTAGGGGAATCATAATTTATTAGCCCTTTCACCCCTTGGAAGTCAGAAGCAACCTTTTTTAGGCTTTTGGAGGTGAAAAGGATTATGAGGGTAGAAATCTTCCCAAATGCAAAATAGGCTATCCTCGATTGTTATATTAATGGGAGCTTGAGGGAAAATACAGGTACTATTAAAGCTTTCACTGTACACCATTATTTGGAAATAATGAGATCAGAAGTGGATCTAGTCTATTCTCATGAGATGAATTCCTTTGCAATTGTGCAGGTACTTTGTCAAAATTTTAAAGGACAAGTCAAATAAGGATTTAAGGTCTCAAGGAAAGACACCAAAAGTGAAAAGAATTTTCCAACTGTCATATATTTAATAAAATGGATTTGATATGTACATTCAACATTTCATGGCAATCGAAATGTTGACACCGAAACCAAAAAATCTCCTCAGTTCATCATTGCATTACATTTTCAAAGCGATTTGATAAGACTTAAAGTTCAACACTCGTTAACCATGTAATATTCAATAAGCAACCTATAAGTTATCTATTCACTTGTAGTTATTGACTTGGACCAATCAGAGATCGAGATTCTTACATTAGGTAGGATAATAGCTTGTGCTTGTTTGCCAATCCCATTTCATTTCTGTTATGAAATAAAATATTTTAAAATCATATATTTAATAAAACGTTGATGTGTTTCAGCCAACAAAGCAGTGGACGCCCTCCTAGAGTCCAAGTGGTCGGCTGCTAAGACAAAGAAGGAACCGTTGTTCACTAACAGAGGCTCATGTGTCGCCTACTGCAACAGGTGAGGTCTAAAGCCTTTATAAAGACTTGTGTGTCAATAGTTCTGTTATTTCAGATATGACAGGGTATAGTTGTCAAGGTGGGGTTGCAATATTTGAGGTATGAAAAGTTTCTCTCCATCAATCAGCCTTGATTCGGTCTCCAGGATTGCAGTAGATTTCTGATATGTCAGGGCAAATGTCAAGATTTCGTTTTACATCTAAGTTTAGTATAGTTGATCTGATATGCAAGATGTCAGGATTTTTGTTTTTCTTCCTTTTTCTTCTCACACACAGGTGACACAGGTGATTAACATCCCACCTTTTCTATTGAATCTTTGATATAGATAACATGACATTTGACCCCTCTAACTCTCACTTCAAAATATGGAACCCCTTTTGAAAATTAAATCCTGGAACCACCAAAGCATACTAGATTCAATCCAAGGTTCTTGATTAAGAACTATCAGTGGTCAAGTTTTAACCTTACCTGTTTACATAACATTACGGATTAGGCTGAAACAAACTTTGTATAGTAGCTTCAATTAAGTATAGAAGTATGAAAATTTCTAAGCTCGAACAAATTGCATGCTTGGCCTAAGTTTGTACTCACAGTTAAGAGAAACCTGATCAATTACAGACAAATTGTCAACTGACCACAATGCTAGCAGGTGGTTGATCACCCCGCGGTCATTGTCCACTCCACCTTTCCTCCCTTCCTTGTTGACTGTCAGATTAGACACTGACCACTGAGGGCTAATGTTGTGGTCAAGAGTTATGCCCCCTTACCTAGCTATCTCATGCAGCTGTAATTCAAACACTGTAAGCAGGGTCCGAAACTTAATGATTGTAGTTATTCAAGTGATTCTTTAGACCCTTGCTCCCCTAATTAAAGTTGCTTAGACAAATCCTAAGTATTGTGTTCAAATTTTTGACATGCAAACAAAAGAAAAGCATGTTTTTGAAAAGATATATATCTGCTCATCTGACATAGATGGAGTTTTATAATCAGAAACCATTCTCTCCCCACAGAGGCAACTCAGTCATACCTGAATTAGCCTCTGTTCTATTACTGCTAATACACGGGACAGAACGAAGTTAGTTGTGCAATCAGCGACGCCGTTTCAAAAGTGGTCATTCGCAAAACCTCGTCCATCTCTGTGTTGTTCGTTAAAGCTTTCGTGGAAATTTCACATCCAGGGGAGGTAATTCTTCAAAATACAAACCATCGCTTTTTGCCTTCTTATTAGTTATTTTTTGGTTGATTAGTACAATAAAATCTATCATAAAACAAATAATAATTTTCACAATTATAAAACAGTTTCTATCTAATGAAAAACCCTATCCATATCAGATTTTCAAATAGTTTCCCTCTCACACTGTTAATGAAAAATAAACATAAAGACATAATATTTTTCTTTGTCACTATACGACCGTTAAGAACTCCCTAAGTCATGGATACCCAAAAGGTGTTTTCATTGGCTGCAAATAAAGGAGATATTTTAAGTTAGAACTTTTTGCCGCTAGGGCAATCTGCCGGAATCCCGGGATTTAGGCGTAATAGAACAGAGGCTAATTCAGGTATGACTGAGTTGCCTCTGTGGGGAGAGAATGATCAGAAACATGCAATTATTTCTTTAGAGAGTAATTGCTCTTTTTCCATGATTTGGACTGTGATTCAAATAGATTTTGGTAGTTATAATGAAAACATTTAGACATAATGTGGGAAAGTTGATTTCACAAGAGTAAGAGTGAGATGTAGCAGAAACTGAAACAGCAATGAGAAAAAGATTTATAATAGACCTGCAAAAGTCTGCAACACTTTCATGAATTTTTAGTCAGATTGCCATTGCAGGTTTAATATTACTCTATCATGTTGTAAAACTTGCATTATATCTCCCGTAGATTGCTAAAATGGGGTGTATAGAAAATAAACTCTGTGTCATATTGATATTTTGCCCAGACTGCTGCAGAAGGGACTGTTCCACCGGGCGGAGAAGGTACAGAGGAGCAAGGACCGGGACAAGAGCAAGAGGAAGAAGAAGCTGAAGGAGGGGGAGGAGGAGAGCACAGAGGAGATGTTACGGGTAATCATAACAATAAGAAGTCTCTTATTATTTGTCTTAGGTACAATGTCGTGATGGATATTTATACTGTATTCTTACCCAAGTGGGCATGATTATTCCGGGTATTAAAGTTTGCATAATGGTCATGGGAATTACAGTTTTTCTAAAAATAACTTGCATTTTGATTGGTTGACGGAACTTTTTTACACCCATTCATGATTCTCTTGGATCTTCTTTTTCAGTCGAGAGATATATATGACAAACCTTATACCTAAGTTGAGAAAGACACACATTACTAAATCATTTTTAAAGGGAAGTCAAGAGCTTTTGATGTTTTCTTTGCCGTAAATACTATTTCAAATCTTCAAGGCGGCGCTGTGTGGGAGAGTCGCCAGCCGAACTGTCGTTACGTCATAGCTCTGACGTCATTAAACATGA
This sequence comes from Steromphala cineraria, assembly GCA_916613615.1. Classification (NCBI taxonomy): domain Eukaryota; kingdom Metazoa; phylum Mollusca; class Gastropoda; order Trochida; family Trochidae; genus Steromphala; species Steromphala cineraria. The sequence goes on from OU744732.1 coordinate 26,885,967, forward strand.
CGTCAAACAGTGACGTAATAACATTCCTCGCTAGGCTTGTCAAACGGTACAACGTCTTACTTTTTCTTTCTGGTTGTGCGCGGTCAATAAATAGATTTTTTTGTCATATGAGATAATATGTTTGTGATAAAATGTGACATAAAAATTATTAACTATTTAAAATTAGAGCGTATTTTGCGAACTACTTCGAGCCGCCCATCTTGAAGTAGTCAGCAACATTATGAATGGCGTAGGAGTACAATTTGTACTTTACCGGCCGCGCGTAGTTTTTAATGTTACTCTTTTTTTCCCGTTTTATGCATTAAAATGATCTTGGGTAAGAAAAAGAATAACCAACTCGGTGCTCGGAATTACGGATTATCTGTCCCTCGTTAATTATTGTGTCAAACTCCTCGCTGAAGCTCGGAGTTTATCGCAATAATTAACTCAGGACAGATAATCCGTAATTCCTCGCAACTCGTTGATTATTCTTATACTCTTGGCTCTCGGCACCGAGAATTTTTTGCAATAATGCCAATAAAAAGGAGAAGTATTAACAGCAGCCACAGTGAAGCACATTTATAGCAAAAATGCCTGATTTTTGTTGGCGAGTGATCAGTCTTGTACAAAATAACAATTTTGTATTTGAATTTGACTGTTGTTACAGGAGAGAAAGAAGAAAGAGAAGAAAGGAAAGAAGGAAGGAGACGGGGATAAGGAAGAGGAAGAGAAGGATGAGGGGGAGAAGAAGGAAGAGAAGAAACCAGAAAAAGTAAGTACCGTATTTCCTTGAATATCTGAATGTTATATAAGTTATCTTTTTACCCTTTTCAGGTACTTTAGGACAATGTTATGGAATAAGAGGAATAATTAAATGTTTTCTTATAAGGGGATCATTGATAAGAAATAAGAAACTACAAAATTATTTGTAAACGATAGATCTATCCTCCCCTGGACTTTTTCAGGCTGCAGAGGCCTTTCAATTCCGAAACCAGTTCAATTTGCACCCTTGTCGTCCATTATGTAACCCTGGATACATCCCTGCCTAACAATTTAAAGATTAAAGAGAAGAATTCAATCAAATGTAATTTATCTACTCAATGTTATAACTACAGGAAGAAGAAAAGAAGAAAAAGGAGAAGAAACTGAGATTAAACATGAGCGACGACCAGTGGTTTGTGGACGGCGAAGAGGTAAGTTTGTTAAGAGTATTTCATAAAAGAGATATTTGATGTACGGTCGACCGCATGGCGCATGCTGACCTCTTTCACTGTTGACCTGGGTTTTAATCCAGTTGGAGGCACAAAATTTATTACCTTGGTCTCATAATGTGTTTATCCCTGGACATCATCTACATTTCATTCAGTCCACCAAGATGAACACACTTTAACAATAACGTCTTCTAACAAACACCAAAAATAATAATCTGTATATTCAGTGTTGATATTTGAGACAAGCAATATGTGTATGAATTATCTCCCTTTGGTCTCACTTTGTCAAAAACCTGGACTTGTTTCTTGAAGTTGATTTTTATGAAAACTATCAAGTTCATAACATATTTAAATGATAGTTTGATGGACAATTGCTCAATATTTTCCTGGTAATTTGGTAAGTATTCTATTTTCTTGTTATTGATTTACTTGTATACATGCATTTTTCAGGTGTATGTGTGGATCTATGACCCTGTTCCTCTCAAAACCTTCATGATCGGTCTGCTCATGGGTACGTAGTGTGGACATCTTGAAAAATTTCTATTGTAACTTCTTAATCACTCCTGAAATTGATCAAGGCATTGCTGATATCAGTGTGTGTATTTGTAAAAGTTAACATGTTGAAGCACCCATAAAATGTAAGAAGGCTAGCATTACATTTTAACAAAACAAAAACGTCCTTTTAAAAATACATGGATAACTGTTTCCAATTTAGCATGAGAAGAAGACAAAGAATATTTTTTTACACAACATCTTTGACAGTCATTAAAAAACTGTCAATAGAGGAATTGTTCTGTTAAATACTGGTGAACAGAACTTGAGAAGGATTGATGTAAATGTGATCATGTGACTGAGTATTTGATATTTACTGTTACCACCCCATGGTTAAATTTGTATGCTTTTGAGGTTAATGTAAAAAGAGGTTAATGTAAGATCATTGTGGAAAGGACACCCTAAAAACAGTAGAGTGGATATTTTTTTCCGCAGATTTCGGGAAGTTGATTTTAATTAGCAGCCCCTTCTTATACTCAATGAAAAGAGTTCATTGATTGTGTGACCTTGAAGGTTAAAGGTCCAAGTCCCGAGAAAATTATTCCGGGCTGCTCTGCTTTTGCAGTGTCCTGAAAAAGCTCATCTAATTGGACAAGTTTGTAATCATCTATTTTCTCTTTCTGCAGTGTTCGGCGCCATCGCTCTGTGTCTCTTCCCACTGTGGCCGGAAGAAGTGCGAATCGGCGTCTACTATCTCAGTCTCGCTGCCGCTGGCTTTGTTGGTTTCATCCTGGTTCTTGTTGTTGGTAAGTCACAGCTCAACCATTGCTAATGTTTAAATCATATTTATGCAATACTTATGGTTATGGAAGTCTTGTGATCCTTCATTTATTTGAACCTAAAGTGTCACAGTGATTTCCAATAGTTAATATTGGCTGATCAGCTCATCTGCTACTTGACATTAAAGTATTGGAAATTTGTACCTGAGATTCATGAAGGTTTGATAAGAATTTGGAAATAAGGATATTTGAAAATTTTGATTTGGATCATTAGGTACTGTGTTTCATAACTGCTTCAGACTCTACAATATTGGGAGAAAGCTGTTGTTCTTTCACTCATCATTATATACTTTCAGTTATGTTTCTTTTGATAAAATATCCTATTAATATTTATGTAAATTGCTATTATGTGGAATATTATACTCATGAAAATCAACATTTTTAGCTCATCAAACCTATGATATTGTGTATTTTATCACAATTCGTTGCATAGTTACAAATCTGTTAAATAAAGTTTTTAAAAACTGGTTTACAACAGAAATAATGGCTTTATTCTAATGAAACCTGATATTCTTAGCCCATGTCGCTGACCATCTGTTACCTAATAGCTCTTTACTTTATCTACTTGCAGTTCGGATCATCCTCTTCTGTGTTGTATGGGTCTTCACACTCGGCAAACATCACTTCTGGTTCCTGCCCAACTTGACGGAAGACGTCGGCTTCTTCGACTCCTTCAAGCCCATGTACAAACACGATTACTTCGGCAAAGATTCAGAGAAAGATAAATCAGAAAAAGACGTCAAATCTAAGGGTACAACAGATACAGACAAGAAAAATAAACCAGAAGAAAAGAAGGAAAAAATTGAGAAAGAAGACAACTCAGGAAGCGATAAAAGTGAAAACGGAGAATTTGAAATTGTTGAAAAGGAAGAACTGGCTGAGATAGAGGAAGAAGAAGAAGCAGAGGAAGAGATGAATGATGAAGAAGATCAGGAAGAAGGCGAAGAAGATGATGAAGAAAATGACTTTGATGAAGAGGATTCTGAAGAAAATACTGAATTGAAAAAGGAGAAATAGAAGAGATTTTGTTGTAGTTATGTTGCATGTTATTCTTAGGTGCTTTGGCTTATAACAAATGAGTTTAATTAATGAGGATATTGCATGTTCATTCCTAGATGTTTTGGCGTAAACATTAACATATTTATTTTTGATGAAATGAAAATGCAGAATTGAAGAGAGAGATAAAGGAGTTTTTTTAAATGCTTATACTAAGTATCTTGAAAATGACGACCACATATTTTTTTATTAAATAACTACATAGAATAAAAAAAAGAAGTAGTTGCAAATATTTCTAGTGATATTGGAGTTTTTTTCAAGCAGTATTGGCTTTACAAATTGTTGTTTTATAAATTTAATTCAGTGTAATATAATATAATATAATTATTCTGTTAGATTCCAAATGTGTTCTTTTACAAAATGTTTAATTCAAAATCATTCAAGAAATATGTTATTGATTGTACATGTATGGAAAATTTGCCATTGATGCCTCATTTTGCAGTTGCCATGTCAGCTGCTTGTTTTGGTTTTGTAATATTGTTGAATTTCAATACTTTCATTTCATTAATATTCAATACTTCAAAAGTTTTTCAATGCTGTATAGGTTAAATGGTTTCATCATATTTGAATTTACAAGCTGACAGCATTAATATGATATGAATAAGTTGAATTGATGAAGAACTGCCTCAACATGAAAAAGATATTGAAAGAAAGTCAAGGCAATAAAATGGCTTTAGTCGCTCGTGTTGGAAAAACGTGCTCACCGTTAGTTCATACACATTGATATTATTACTTAGCTTAGACAAAGATGGTTGATAGAATAATAATGTAAAGAACTAGTTTGAGTGTTCAAGTTTCTTTTATTTAATAATTTCTAAAAAAATTTCATAAGGGTATGCTTTCAAAAATTTAGGGCATTAATTTGATGTAAATCAAATTGCTAGATATCATCAAAGGGAAATAACTCCTACAGCATTCATGATAATAATCGGTGTTGTGTACATGGGTCTCCTGGTGTTTCTTGGTATCACATCTCACATAAACAGTATGCAATTATACAAAATGACAAGTTATTTTCCATTTCACCTAAACGTAAAAACTTTAACTTTTGGATATAACTATTATTTAGAGCACCTTTTAAATAGGTAACATATTCAGCATGACATTATGTACTGACAACCCTGTCTGCCGTTTTATCATTTCAAAATTGAAATAAATGCTGACTATAAACATATTTTATTTTCATTTTGTTTAAACTAAAATTTTGAAAAACATTACATGCTTGAGGTTGTCTTATAATCTAGCTTCTTAGAATTAACAAATGAATCTTTATTAGGTAAATATTGAAAACATTTTGTAAGTTATAAATTATCACTTCCAAGATTATTTCCTTAAGTCTTTATCAAGCTTATACTCCAGACATGTGAAAATACATATCCAATTTGAATTCATTTCCTAGAATGCAATGTAAGAACTAGGAAATATATTCTAGATGTCAATTTCTCAAACACGCATTTCCATCAGTTATCTATCATACTTGTCATACAAGACAATGTGAAGCATCCATAAAAGGAACAAATTAGGGAATGATAAGGTTACTAAAAATATAAATCACAAATGCAAAGCGATCTATTTTCAACCATAAAAGAAGTTCTTCAACAAACATGCAAGCTTTGGAAACCATTGCCGTAGGTAAATTGGTTAAAGATGTTCACACTAAATGGTCAACCGCAGTTTTAACTTCTTACTTTATGGAAAATTCCTTGACTTGATACTAGGTCAACTAGTGATATTTTTGACACAAAGGTATAAGGTATTCGTTATTATTTGAATAGGTGACAGATTAGGGTGTTATAAATGTTGATAGTTTAAATATCATTATATTTGTTCTTTTGTTGTATTTCTCTCAGTTTAACCGTCTATTCCATGTTAATCAAAGGATGTCATAAAACTTAAATTTGAAACAATTTATTGAGATTTTAAAATCTGTTGTGTTAAGTTTTCTAGTTATTGTTAAATATGTTCCAGAAAACTTCCAATGTGGCCTCCTCGTATAAAAACTGCCGACTAGGCAGGTTAGTTTGAAGCATTCTAGTCAGTTTCACACCCTTAAAATTGCTTAAATATAAACATAGCAGTACAATGAAATACAAAATATAATATAAGGAACCTGAAATAATTCAAATCATTTATTAAAGATGCTGTATCATACTTGCAATGTTTTTTAAAGTATTTTTTATGTATACGTTGTATTTTTAGAATAATTTAGCGACCAACCTTGAGAAAATCGGACCAAAACTCATTAAATAGGAGATTATTTACCAAAAAATACCGAAACGGCAGTCGACATAAGGGTGAATCAAGTGTGGCCATTTCACAACTTCCTGTTTCTAAATGTACGCTTGAAAACCGTCTTTGTCGCGCCCTACTAGATTTTATTTTATTTTTCTCCGAATTAGGTATTCGTTGCTGTCAAAATTGATACCCATCGAACGCAGTTACGGTAGTTGAGACACGGTGTAAATCCTACAAGCATAATGATTACGTCACCGAAAGCGGGTTCGTTAAATGACATGCCCTTTCTACGAGGGGTACTGTGCTTTGAGCGTCGAAATAAGTATGTTATTGTTGATTAAACAATCTAATATGATATCAAAATTTCGACGAAAGTTTTTTCTACAAAGTGATGTATTTCATTTCTCAATAGCTAAGTTTCATCCTGAACCGCTTGCAAGTATGATACAGCATCTTTAATATGTTCATTCACCTTGGTTTGAAAAACAGAATTATGCTGAGTCAGTCCATCATATCATATTGATTTTCTTTTATTGGTATATATTTCAATATACTGTTTTACAGTACTTGGACCAGATAAGACTGCTTTCATGTTTTATTGTATTTATTTTCTAATGAATTCATCAAGAGGATGAGTTATTTATTTGAAAAGTTAACTTGATAAATAATTTTCACTACTGAAATTGATAATCACTTTTAATTTAGTGAATATGTTCATAATAAGTTATTTTCATTAATGGTTAAAGTTTGTATTTTGTACAATCTTGTTTGGATCATTGGTTCATTACAGAGAGCTGATGATTAACTTCATTTCACAACTGAATTGACTCTCTAATATGTTAAAGATCTCAAGTTCAGAAATATTACAGAGGGTTTTGAATGCTATTCTTATTAAATGAATAAATATCAATGCATTTTATCCTCTAAGAATATAATTAGAGTTAGATATTGTTGAAGTTTGTCTTTAATAACTGTTTACTAGAATTTGCTAAAACCTTATTCACATGTAGTTGTCTTAACTTGAATGTTGTTATCATTGACAAGAAATAAATGCAAATATACTGGTATTTCTTTTTGTGTCTTTATTCATAATTTTAAAGATGCACTTTCAAGTTTAAATATCTCTTCCCATCAAAATGGCAAAGTCTCTGTGGACACCCAAAAGTATCCAATTAAAAAGAAGTTGAAACCTCTGAAAGACACATCCACATGATATGAAGATTTGTCAAGTAGTTTCAGAGAAACGAATCGGAACGCCGATGGGAACTCAGCCCAAACCAATATGTCTCCCGAACCTTCGGGGGTTTGGGGGTCTCACAAAAAGTTCAAAATTTTAAAAGCTCCATTTATAGCGAGAGCCTCAATATCTGATGATTTGAAGATGAATATGTCGTATAAACTCAGGAAGGAGTGTCAACCTAGTGATCATTCACAGATTTCTGACTGGCTTCATCTTGAGACTAAACTTTTTCGCAATTTCATTACAAACTAAAGTGCTAAGAGAGCAGGCCGCCATGCCCTATTCACTGTATCCTGATTGATAATTGGGTTGTATGTGTTGTAACAAATGTTACAAATTATTGAGATTTACTAGTTCGTAACTTTCAGAAAATCCATTAAATGCACCTCAAAATGTACATCTATGCTAATACCAATGCTTGTTCAAAGTTTTCGAAAGATTGAGATAAAAGTTTAGAGGAATTGATTTTTCAAACCAGTTTCCCTTTTCAGGATAGATTTTTGATGCCAGAATATGACATGATATTGAGATATGTAATAGTTACCGACTGAGACCGAGGTGTTCAAGGTAGATGAACCCTCGCGCACGTGAATCATGAACGCCGAGGCCGTTAGGCCGAGGTGTTCATGAATCACGTGCGCGAGGGTTCATCTAACTTGAACCCGAGGTCGAGGTCGGTAACTATTTTACACACTAGCTCCACGCTATATTAATCCATTTTCAACATAACATCAGTTTTGATAATATTGAAATGCATAACTTTATTATATATAATGAGAGGGTGAAACATTGACTCTAATTGGAGAAACAAGGTCTATTTAAAGTAGCTGACATTGGCATGAGCCTCTCGTGCTGCACGTGCAATCCGTGCGAGACAGTACAATCTACCACAATAGATTAATATGAAAACAAATAACAAAAAACATAATTTTATATGAATATAAATATTTGGTACCAATGAAATAATTTTTAAATATATAAACAGTCATTCACGGTGATGTTTAATCTCAGGAAAAAGTTGACATTTAATCATGTCATGAAAAACGTCCTGTATTTTCAACCGGCCTCCGTGGTCTAATGGATAAGTCACTGGGCTTGAAATCAAGAAGTCACACGTTCGAACCTATGCTTGGAGTGCAAAGTTTGTAAATGTCTTGTATTGGCAAATTGCAATTTTAGTGAGTGTCTTTGATTTGCAAAGCTAACTTTGAATTTGAATAAATTTCGGAAATCAAATCATCATCGATTCACATCAGGTGTTCATGGCATTACCGGGTGTTCATCATGAACATCCGCTTTGTCTGATGAACACCTCTGCCCGTGCATTGCACAGACAATATGAGTAAGTATGAAAAATGAATACTCGAACAAAACAAAGGAGCTAGTGTGTAATTCCAGATACTGTTGACGCATGACAAAACCACAACATGAATATGTCGTGTCAAGTCAAGAGATACAAAACATAACACTACATTTCCTTTCTCAACAATAAAGATTCTACTTCAAAGCCCATTTTTGGAATATGACCATATCTATGCAAGGGAATCATTACATAATACACTGTATATGTGTCTATACAAAAGCATCCATTAAAACAAGCAACTTATCTAACAACAGAATTTTTTTATAATTTTTTTTGTTGCATTTTACAATAGATATGGTTACATCAATATTGTAATTCTGAATACAAAGTGTCAATTCAATTACAAACAGATGATGACAGGATGACCAGAACTTATAAAATCTATCTATTCCAGGACCATTAGGAGCAGCAAGTGTCAAAAAAATTATATTCATGGATCTCTTCTAGCAAGAACTGGAAACTGGGTACTTTTTTAGATGATCCATAATTGAAAATGATGTATGTACAGAGAATAATGATAATATTAATGAGATCATTGTTTCATTTGTGGAAACTAAACAGAACATGTTTTGTCAGTGCAAGATTTACTTTAATCTTATCGAAGAGCAAAGTTCCAGTTCCTGCCAAATCATTTTTACCTTGCCACAATCATAAAGTACATGCACGATTGATTCTAGGATATTGAAAAGATATTTCTAGATACTGTTGGTGCATTACAAAACTACAACATATATATGGCATGTAAAATCTAGCGATACAAAACAAAACACTACATTTCCTTTCTCAACAATAAAGATTCTTCTTCAAAACTCATTTTTGGAATATGACCACATCTTTGCAAGAAAAACATTACATGATATCACTGTAAATGTGTCTACTGCCATTAAAACAAGCAACTTTACTAACAACAGAAATGTCATGACAGTGCTCCTTTCTCTACAACCTAGAATGAATCAAAGGTTTTCATATACATTTATTTACTAAAATTCCTAAATGCCATTCATCTCAAAACCAATGTACAACATTAAAGGGGCAGTAGCACGTTTTTAGAGGGAATAAAAGGTGATGTCAGGAAAATGAAAATTAATGGTCCCAATTGAAAGACAACGTATTTAAACTAAATGGAGCAGTAATAATTCAAATATATAATGTAAAGTTTAGCCATGCGATTCCTTTTCTTACTCAAAATGAATTAAAGGCGTTCACAAAAAAATGGCCGCCAACGGATTTTAGGTGAATCTTCATAATTTGTTCTCTGACTATGAATGATTGGCTTGTGTAATGAAATTTTTGACACTATCAAAGTAATACATTTAGCGTTAACATACAATTATCAGTGAAAAATTTTAAATATAAAATTCTCAAAAAACGTGCTACTGGCCCTTTAAAGGATAGCCTGTACACATATGGAAAGTTTGTTTCATGATCATTCTGAATCAGAATCCTGTCTCTTGAGATCATATACATTTCAATAACAGAAACTTCTTCACTGCACCAACTTCCTGGGGAACTTACAAAACAAAAGTTTCTATAAAAACTATTCACTCTTCCAACAAATGAAACTTCTTAATAATGCTTCCTTGTTCAGCAACATACAGCGAATCATCCTTGTAAAGCGCAACACATCTGGGATAGTTGATCCCGTGAACATTCTGAGACAGAAATATCTCATCATCCTCACCTTCACATACCAACACGATCTTGGACTCCCCCTGGTCTACCAGAAAAAGGTTCCCACTCGAGTCTCCTGCAATCCCAAACAGAGTCTTTGGAATGTATTTCTTCTTTGATTTGTCTCTTGCCTTCAGAAGACCTTCCTTGGTGACAAAAATGACTCTCTTAGACTTTTCATCTGCAACCATTATGTCTCCAAAAGATGACATTGCAATGGCATATGGTGCTTCAAAGAGGTTTCTCTGTCTTGGATCAGTTGTAATAGTCTTCAGGATTCGACCGGTGAAATCTATGATAAACACCCCTGGTGGATCATCTTTAGGAGCACTGGCAACCAGAGTTGTAGAGTCCATTCTTGCTATGCCATAATATGCCTTGCTTACTTTTAATTGAGAGAGTAACTTCAATTTTGGGTTGACCCTGATGATATAAATTAACTTCCTGTCTGGAGATGTGACTGCGACTCTCTCATTCTGGATCTCTGTCACACCCCATGGTTTTCCTTGAAGGGGAACATGACTGGATTCATATTCAGGGTCTGCTGCTGCATTAGAATTATAGAAAGACTTTACACAACTGTTGTTGAAATCTGTTACAACCACGGTCTCGAGATCGCTGGCGTTCATAATAACCATATCCCTGATCCAAGAATCATTATGATCTTCATCTACCTTTGAATGAATCATACAATCAAAGACAGGAAAGAATTCACTTTCTTCATCGGAACTTGAAGATTCATCATCTACAGAGGGGAAATCTATCTGTGTAACTTCAACATTTTCATCTGGGCCTATGGATAAACTTCCTGCAACCTGTTTCAGACTTGTGTTGTCTTCATCCTTGAAGTCAACCTGATGTTCAATCTTCCCAACAGCTTCTGTATATTTGCTGTGGACAAAAGATTCCACCTTTGAGGTCAGTCTGATAACAGTGCAAAACCTGCGACTTCCAAAAGAAGCTCCTTCTTCAGAAGGATCTGCAGAACAAACTAGAAGTGGAAGGCTTGACTCACTCCCTCTACCAAGTGATGCTTGATCCTCAGATAAGGAAGAGGTTGAATGGTTTGAGAAAAACCTTTCAAACACTTCATCCACAATAGCATCAACCTGCTTGTTGAGATGTTCCTCTTTATCTGTCAAGGAATCTGCAATACGTTTGCAAAGACTCCCAATGTGGTGTTTAAGCTGCTTCTTGAGGTTGAGCGAATGCTGCTTTCTCTTCCTGGAACTTGAGGCTGAGTCTAGGTGGACTTTGATCTCAATGATCTTCCTGGGAGGATCTGGAGCAGCACCTGTGTCCTGGATGTCATGGCAACTACACACAGGGATCTGTCTGTGCACAACCTGGCATCTTCCACAGAAGAGGAGCTTACAGGTCTTGCATAGATGACGTGCTTCCACTTCTCTCCCCTCGGTCCTGCACACATCACAGTCTGAAAATTATGAGAGGATATTTAGCTTTTCTTTACAATTTTCAAATGTATCTCACAAAGGAAAGGAAGACGATTCTTCCTCAAGAGATTGGATAATTATGGTTTTTGGAAATCAGTGATAAATTTCTTATAATGATGGACATTCCATTGTTATTTTCAATCGTCTCTTATGACACTGAATCACTCATTGGTGAATTTTCTAAAACAAAATTACTAATATTAATGCGGCCACATGGCAAATGTTAAGAGAATAATGTTGTTAGTTAATCATATTTTTTATAAAAATATGGGTTATTATTTCAGGAGTATTTGTAGCTACATGCTATAAAATGATTGAATTTCGATATTAATCAAATTCATTTACAAAAAACATGATTTGAAATACACATAGTTTCGTTTACTCTTGTGTTTTTATGATTTCAGATGGCAAATATAGTCCTCTAAAATCTAGATGCAACTCAACACAACGATAAGTAAACATTTTACCTTTAATCTGCTTTGCAGTCAGACCGTCAATGATATTCTGAATACCACAATTGGTCTTGAACTGGTTGCACCAATCTGATACCGGTTTGGTTGGATCTGGAATGGGTGTGGCTTCGCGGCACTGAGGACATCGAATGTGCTTCAGACCAGGACAGTTCCTTCGCTTTTTCTTGAGATAGGACTGAAGACAATTGCCACAGAAGTTATGGCCGCAAAGAAGAGATTTCGGCTGTTTCAGGACCTCAAGGCATATTGGGCATGTGAACTCATTCTGGACAATCTCCTCCATGTCTTCTGAAATGAATGAAGATAAAGGAAATTCTATTGATGACCAACTTCTATTTTCCCGATAGCGATGTTTTTGTATAGATCATTATACTGCTTTCGAGCACGTGGGGAAATGTTTGGTACAACATTTTATACATTTGAGTTTGAGATAGTTATAACAGTAAATTTTCGGAAATGAATTATTTGTTCATATAAGATGTGAAATATTAAATGAATTGTTATTGTTCAAGCTGTTTTAATGAACATGCAATTTACTAGTAAGAATCTCAGTACATAATTTTTCAGATTTATTTAAGAGTCAAATTATGCCTATGAGGTAATAAGGTGTTCAAATAGATTGTTTTGAATGGTTGGTGATCATCTCTTATTATACCAAATATGGTATAAAAAGGCATCTTGAGTTCAAAATAGTTCTTTAGTCTATCAGAACACTTTTTCTACTAAGGTTTGTGAATATTACATAGTAAGATTGGTAAATAAGATAAAACCAGTGAAGCATGCGTGACTTGCTAAAGTGGTGTATATCAAAACGATAGTCATTAAAATGTCATTTTCTGTCATTTTGTTAATTTTGTTATATTTTATCCAACTCTGATGTGTATGTTATTTGTGTCACAATCTGCAGGCTTTTACTTGATCATAGAAGAAACTTTCTATACCTACGATAACTAGATTAGCGTTTGCGGGATACCGCAAAAGCAGAGCAGCCCCGGAACTTGAGGTTTCGCCTTACCCTGTTCCGCCTTTTACAGGCCTCACCAAATTGGGAATTTTCTCGTGACCTAGACCTTTGACACTCAAGGTCACACAATCAATGAACACATTTCATTGAGTATAACATTATTGTAATGAAATAAAGTGTTAAAAATTAAATTAATCCATTTTCTCCATATATGTTGACCTTGCTGTGACCTTGACCTTCGACAGTTCGTACCCAAAACTTTTTGAAAATGTTGTACTTCTCAAGAGATAATATATACAAAATCTAAACTTCATAGCACAAAAACTTTTCAAGTTATTGTGTTTACAAGGTATTGCAATAACTCATATCTCATGACCTTGACCTTTGACCTTCAAGGTCACACAATAATAGAACACTTTTTATTGAGTATAACAATCATGTATTGATTAAAAGTGATCATAGTTAAAATAAAGCATTTTCGCTAAACCATGCTTAAGTCATGACCTTGCTGTGACCTTGACCTTTGACGGATTGTAGCCGAAACCTTTTCAAATTTTTTTACTTTTCCAAGGGTGATATATACCAAGTTAGAGCTTCATAGCACAAAAACTTTTCAAGTTATCGCGTTTACAAGGAATTTTGCGGTGATTTTATAACTCGTGACCTTGACCTTTGAACTTGAAAGTGAACATGTCATAATGATTCCCTGGAAGTATTAATATTAAGACATGTTCATGAGTTCTGAAAAGCTAAATGGGATAAAGTTATACCCAAATTTAGTGCATTTTGTAATAACTCATATCTCATGACCTTGACCTTTGACCTTCAAGGTCACACGATCATTGAACACTTTTTATTGAGTATAACAATCATGTATTGATTAAAAGTGTTCATAGTTAAAATAAAGCATTTTCGCTAAAACATGCTTACGTCATGACCTTGCTGTGACCTTGACCTTTGACGGATTGTAGCCAAAACCTTTTCAAAAATTTTTACTTTTCCAAGGATGATATATACCAAGTTAGAGCTTCATAGCACAAAAACTTTTCAAGTTATCGCGTTTACAAGGAATTCTTAGAGTGAATACATATCTCGTGACCTTGACCTTTGACCTTGAAAGTGAACGTGTCAAAATCGTTCCCCCGAGGTATGAGTAATAAGGTATGAATAAGAGTTCTGGAAAGCTTAGTGGAAAAAAGTTATAGCTAGTAGTACGAGTGCGGCGGCGGCGGCGGCGGCGGCGGCGGCGGCGATGGAAACTTCACAAAAACTGATAGCAGCCCCGTCCTTAGACGGGGCTGCTAATTAAGGATTCATCCTTTCAGGCTGAATCCTTATTGTTATTGGCGTGTTTTATTATTTTATTCCACCGATTTTGTGTACAGCGTTTAGCGAAAACGGCTGAAGCTATTACAGCGAAACTTTGCATGTTGATAGCCCTTACTGAGACTTAGATCATGACGTTTCGTTTTTTTCAAATCAGAGGTCGCATTAAAGGTACAGTTCGATTCCAAAATCGAAAAATGGAGCCATTGGCTCTGTAGCTCATCAGGCATCATATCAAGTTTGCTTTATACAGGCCAGATGAGCTAAAAATGAAACTGATGTTATCTATTGCAAGAAAATCTACAAAAAAATTACAAAACAAATGTAACGATTTCGGAATAGATTTCCTTACCCAAATGATTTATTATTATTCAACACTTTCTAGATCGCCAACATCAGACAGTGAAAGAAGTCCACACTAAAATATCCAAGGAGAAATAAATTTGCAATAGACTCATCTAATGGAGAAAAATAGGTTTTTAAGATTGTGACCCCTGTGACCCTATTTGGGGTCATGGGGTCACAAAACCTACAGTTTAGAATCCCAATTGGCCAAGGAGTCTACATGCAGTCTTTCAGCTCAATAGACCTTTTGGAACTGAAGATGATGATGAAAATAAGTTTTTAAGGTTGTGACTCCTGTGACCCTAATTTGGGTCATGGGGTCACGAAATCTACAGTTTAGAATCCCCATTGGCCAAGGAGTCTTCACATATCATTTTTAATTCTCTACTCCTTTTGGAACAATAGAAGAAGATGAAAATAGGTTTTTAAGGTTGTGACTTAAAACTTTACATAGAGGTGGACAATGACATTCTAAGCAAAACATTCAATCATGACAAAGTTGTAGGTCACGTGGCTTCGGCGCCATTTTGATTTTTTGTGCTTTTTAGAATTTCCGGACCCCTTGGATTTAGTGAATCTTCTCTTTTAAATGCTCCTAAAGCTTGATGGATAAGGAGAAATGAATGAAATTTTCAGGACTCATTCCTGACATGTTTATCTTTGTACTGAACACGCTGTTAATTCGGCTGAATCCTGTTGTCGCCGCTTGCGGCTATATTTTTAATTTACTTTTTGAATGTGTTCTTTTTTATGCTCTTACTTTTACATGTATCGTTTAGCACTTGTTCATGTTTCCTGTATATTTACTCTGTATTTATAGTTTCTCATAACCCTCAACGGGTGGCTCGTAAATGTGTTTATATTGTATTTTATCATGCACGAGGCGAGACTGAAATAAACAATCTGTCTGTCTGCCTGTCTGTCCAACATCATGGATAGTTTAGGTATCATTGTTCTGTACACAATAGAATAAATTTCAGCAAAACACGTCTGCATGTCCTTGGTTGAAATATTGAATAAAGCAGTTGAAGAATAATTTATGGAAAAATCGATCGATTAATGGCACATCAATATGCGCACTATAAAAAACGGCAAAAGAACCATGTCACTAACAAACAAATTATGCATTTTTTATGGTTATCTACCAATATTCATATGTGAATAAAAAAATTATAATTCTGATTTAACAGTCTACTTGGTGATTTGGGGACATCACACATGTGATGGGTTTTATGTTAATTTCTGACGAGAAAATTATCGGATGGTTTTCAATTAATGTGCTCTTAATAACTGTGAATATTAAGTTTTTCAGTAACCTTTTCAGCATTTAGAACTGATTGTGTATTGATTAACTGACCAAGTTACTCCCCCAATTATATCCACAATCAATAATATTAGTTGTAGCAAACTAAAATAATTTTTTAAAATGCCTAATTAATTTTATACTTTAAAGTGATTATAATCACCGTAAAGATATGTCTTTGTTTTTCAAAAATACATACGCATGTCATTCAAACTGTTATAACAAACACATTAAATTATGATTGCCAAAAATATCAACCAAAATCACATGCTAACGTTGAATATGTTTGATATTTTTAAAACCAATGAGACAGTTCAAACTTTTTTTCTTAATTTTCTTTCCAAAAATAAGTAGACACTCGTATAAGAGTAACACTGATTACATCAACCATCAGAGCGCGTTTTACATTCTCTCTAATATGTCGTATGGGAAATATTGTTAGTAGCGCGCTTCCGAGAAAAGCTACTTTCGGTTTCGATATTGATCAATAAAAGACCTACATGTTGCTAGTGGACACGGGTGGAGAGAAAAATAATCAAAAATTGACTTGATAAATGTGGAAATAAATAATTTATATTGTGATTAGGAGATAAATTGTTATTATTAATAACAATATTGATATAAAATGGTTTATCGATTTTGGTGTTTTAAAGACGCCTGTCTAAACATGATTTGTGTATTATTCACATAAATGAATAATGATTGAAACTGATGTATCAACAAAGTCAATCTAACTGAAACGATAATGCATGATAATATTTAATGGGTCCATCAATCGATCACAAACCTACCTAAATTCCGCCTAAGAACGACAGCCAGGTTGATCAGCCGTCGTGTTGGCCCCGCCTACTCTCTACATACTGCTCGCTGAACAACTTATTAAATGAATGAACTTGAAGTTTACCTGTAGTGGCTTTTTGCCTCCAAATGTTTTGAAATAACGAGAATAGTATGCTTTCTTTGAAACTCGAAGCCCCTTTAATTCAATTCGACATTCTATTTAAACCGAAATAGTCCCAAAGTGCTATTTATTTAAAACTTGAAAACATGGACTTCAATTTGTTATTGTGACATTGTTCCATTGTGACATTGTTCCGTTTGAATGGTTACTCATTTTTTTCAAAACTTCAAATATTTTTAGATAATCTTTATTCGTAAACCGTTTTGGTTTGGGAGGCATTTTACTTTAAACGGTTCATAAAGTTTTATTGCAAAAGGAAAGTCCGCAACATATCTGCTGTAATTCATTACAGTGAAGCCTACAAGTCTAATTAAAGCTTTTGTTTTCACGATAAGGAACTTTTGACCAAACATCATCAGCGCGTACATCACGCTTAGAACATTTCCACACCAGATAGAACGTTTTCGGGTGACTATTTAATGAAATCAGAACAAGAGATCATAACTTTCTGTAGTGCCAAATGCTAAACGTCATCATTGTTGTCATTTCATATAGTGTTTCCAATGTTGCAAACTGGGCTTGTTTTTGAAGCTTTGTCAATATAAGTAAGAATGAATGAATGGCAGCTTGACATTTTAACATACTAACATACTTCAGGTAGTGTCAAGGCTTTTCACAGCCTAGTTGAGGTGTCTCTTTCAAATTCTGTTTACAAACATTCCTGTATTGAAATGTATATCACACAGATACCTGGGGAAAGTGACTTTCCCCATTGTAAGCCATTGTCATTTCTCCGTATGGATTTACTTCTGTCATTGATCCCCACATGGATACAAATAAATGTTTAGGTAACTTGTATACCGTGCATAATTTATCTGTAAGAGGATAATGCATATGGGTGGACATAGGCCTACCATTCAGAAATGTATCTTTATCTAGTATTTATTTTTTACAAACATGGATGTGTTATTGTTTCCAAACTACAATTCCGAAAAGGCTGATAAAATAACAATTTAGCTAGGCATAATATATTTTACGACAACAGGTCCTCTTTTTCTCTTAACTTAGTCTTGTAAATATTTGCTTTACATCGCCTTTATTTTAGTTTCGTAATTCAGCACGTTTACAAAATATGTAAAGATCGACTCAACATCACTAAATTTGTTTCCTTGTAGGCTTTAATTCATAATGATAAGGAGGTGAGGCTCAAACAAACTATCCACCTGTCTGTCTGTCTGTCTGACTTGTTGACAATGTTATCTGTAACTTTTGTAATGTTGAAAATGAATCGTTATGCCATGTGTATTGGGAGTGTCGGGTAATTTAAACCTTTTGGAAACAAATTGAAGACTTGATAATACAAAATAATATCATGTTTTCATTTCAAATCACAAAATCATATATCTGATTGGGATTAAAGAGCTGGTTGGTCGTGAAAACCAACTACTTATTCACTATTATTCAATATTTTCAGCCAAAATATATATTTATACTTGCACTTTGAAAAAACGATTTCCAAAATTAAAAAAACGTGTTATCGTTCTGAAAGATACAATGTTGAAAAAATATTTTGATAATGAATGATAATTTGGCTTAATTCGCAGACAAATGGTTACCACTATTCCAACTACTTACCATAACGTCTCCACTATGATTAGTCTTGTTTAGTTTTGTACTAAAGATTGTGTCAATTAATTGATAATATGCTTAATGTAATGAAAAACCTGTAATGAACTATAGAAGCAAATAAAAGAAAAAGAAAGAAATAATCATATGAGTAAGCTGTTTTATTCATTATGATGCTGAGGTAAGGCCATAACAAACTATCTACTTCTCTTTCTGTCTGTCTCTCTGTATATCTTGTCTGGATACATAACAAGGGGTAAAGTAAAAGCGACGTCAACAAGAATATTGTAGAAATAACAGAAAATAGGGACTTAGGAGTTAGTTCAAAATCTTCTCAGTGCATTCCAAAATTTTACCGACATATTAATGACAACCAATGTATCTTTTAAAATGGTCATTACTTCCGAAGTGCTTTCACACACATGTAGGTTTGCATCCCACCTGCATTTGAATTGTTTAACTATAGAAACATTCTAAGAAATTCAGTATACATTAAATTATAAGCTATGTTGTGAAATGAATGATGTCCTGAAGTATGTGTTAATGAGTTATTTTTAGACGCTTATGAGACAGGTAAATATATATATACTGAGCACCATTTGGTAGGGATATTGAACTTTCATGGTTTATATACTACACAGGTTATGCCAATAAGATAACAAAAATGAAGTTTTCATCCAAAATATAACTTTGGTTGTACACTAACAACTACTACGTATACATTATACATTAGAGCAATGTTCATTTGAGGTACAATCTCTAGAAGAACATTTTTGAAGTTATTGAATGCAACCACAATCAAAACGTCACTATTTAAAACGAATGCAATGAAAGAAACCACTAAAGGCAAAGGTAGGTGATGTAAATATTTAACATCGCATCAAGTCAGCATGATCGGGGGAGATTTCTAAACCTGCATTGTGTAGGTGTCCGACACGCGGCTCGAGATTTAGAAGGGGGCAATTAGATAGCCACAAACCGGACATCCCCTCCCACCCCCTCCCATCTCAGTCATTTCAAATCTTACAAAAATCGTTTAAATTTCCATCTCTTCACGCTCGAGGAGCTAATTTCTACACACATTGTATCATCCCCTTATCCCTATTAGTGAATCTCGCGCTGTAACAATAAAAGCACGGACGTAAAACGTCTCCTTAAATCACGCCCACATACAACAATGTTACTTATATTCGCGTAACGCCTTTTCTTATAAATCGCGCAGGGGGTCTTCTTGCCGTGACGTACGCTCATTAAAAAGTCGAAAATGAATTAATGGTGTCTAAAGGATTTCACGCGCATTAGACGCTCGGGTGACATGTCCAAGATTTCACTGACCACAGGTCAGATTGTATCTGGACACCTTACGTGATGGACACTCAGAGACGGGAGAGTTTGGTGAGTGAATATGATCAGTCAATTTCATTTCGTGATTTCAAACCAAACGAACTTGAGTTAGACATATCCGGATCATTGAACAAAACGCATTGCTTGTAGTTTACCATAAATACGAGACTAAAATGTTAATTTATATCTTCAGATTAGTAAAAGTTAAAAAACGGTGTCTCTGCCCAAACTACATGCATATGAGGTTTGGGATTCACATTGTTTTCATCTATGTTAAAATAAAATGCACATGAAGTTCTATAACATTGAAAGTTCATATTCCGCCTTTACAAGACATTTATCAAATGTTTTCATTACATATGATAAACTAAACTAATGTTCAATAGAAACGCTACCATAAAAATTGCAAGATAACTCAATCTACTGGTGATTGATACGACTAAAACTTATTGTTATCATTTATCCAGAAGTTAACTTACTTATGTGTAAAATTTAAAAACATTATCTTTTCATGTTAAAGAAATCATCGATTTCGAATCTCCTGAACTAGGCGATATAGTAAAGAGAAATTGAACACTTTTTCTATTTTCCAAACGTTCTAGAGCAATGACGCGCTGACGAATCTAATCATGAAAGTGCATTATATCGACAGCATTGTTTACTTACCTAAATCCCATACTTTTTTAATTTTAAAGTGAAATGTGGAACATTCTGTCCAAAAATACAATGTGAATTTACGATTTATGCACCCCATCTGCGTTTGAAGACACAGAAAATCAAGAGTATCCTTTCCTGAAGAATGAAAATGTGCATACATCTTCTCAAGACATATGTCAGTCAAATAAACTCAAAACCAACTCTTATCAGGTGATAGAATTTTGTTTTAGACGACGTTGAAGACTTGGTAGCGTTTCTTTTGGACACTAGTTTATTGATGAATATAGATACTTGAAATATCCCCTCGCGTCAATTTGACAAGGAATCCGAATAAATCGAAATAATGACTAACGACAAACTATATAGTTCTAACAAGAAATGAACATGCTATATGCATGACCCCTTTCATGCTACCAAATCTGTTGTTTTACTTTATTGCAAGAAAGAATTGTTCGCACATGCTATAATTTTACTTTATCTTTGAGCAGGTGTCCTTTTCTTTGTTCATACATGACTTTCATCTGCAATATTATTGTATGATATTGAATACTAATTATGTACATTTATCATATTTAATCTATATCATGGGCTTATGGCCTACATACTTCACTGAGTGAATACACTACTGTATTGTAGCGAATTCTGTAAAATATTTGTATCTTATTATCGTACACTTTCATTGTATACTTTCTTTAAAGTTTCTCAAACAAGTGTGGCTCATTTGAATAATCTAGTTGTTGTATTTTACTAGTTTAGATCATTTTAGTATTGAACTGAGAATTTTCTGTCTGTTTCTCTGGACAATTGGTTATCTTGAAACGTGTGTTTTTTAGACTCGTAAACACTTAGCTGAGCGACGCCGAAGAGCGAAGATAAACCATTACCTGGACGAGATAGAGGCTTTGATCTCGCCGCCAGGTGGACAGGTAGGAATACATATGCCATATTCTCTTGTACAGATATGTCGAATAATAAGGTGGGTAGTTGCGTTCGTAAAAAAAGATTCAACTCCCGCAAATTTGGCTTTAAACTGACGGAGTCAGAATAGAGCATTCACATTAGGCACGTTGCAAAAAGAGTTAACGCCATGAAATAATTTTTGGTAAATTATTTGTTCATGGAAATTATGAAGTAAAACTGTGGAGCAATCAGCATTTCATCTTAGTGATTATCAATTTTCGAGCCTAAGGGGGACTTGACGTTCTATACTCAGGAATGCAAAGTAAGTATTTGACACATCAAATATAACAAAACAGATCAATAGCGATAAGACACAAGAACAGTACATTTGATAAGTTAGTGTGAATCTCTGAATGACACGAGCGTTTCCCCTAAAGCACAGTCCTATAGTCAATGCCCGCCCCCCCCCCCCCCCCCCCCCCCCCCCAACAATAGATTTCCCGACCCCCTGCTAACCTCTAGCCACCTCTCCCCTTCCCCTTGAAGTCCATCACTAACGAGGCAGGGTTGTTACGTGATAGTCCTCTTGGCGTGATTATACACCGATCACAATGTCATTGTGTCCCATCATCTGATTCCAATGGTCGAGTGACGGTGATTAGTTCGTCGAGATGGTTGTGGAGATATCACACTAATCCATTATGATCATTGTTCGAGAGATAAACTATAATTACTTGATGCTTATGGAATACAGTAACACGTGCCCGTGGTCATGCGCTCTTGTAAATGTTACGTTAACAAAAAACTGTTCACTGATGTCATTTTTTATTTGGTAGACGTTATCACTGTTCGTTGGTCGGCATATTTTTAACATGAAAGCAAAATGTTGCAGTCACCTTATGTTTTAAACAGTATTTTATTTCCATAAAACATTACACAACATACATAACATTCAGGATAAATATACAATAAGGAAAAGGGATAAGCAGTCGCCTTATGATAAGGGTGTCATTACATTACTTCTTCGATAGACGTTTCCGAAGCTGATATGATGGAGAACGTGTAATTTGGAAAGACACCTTCTAAATGCAATGATATGAATATTTTTCAGAATTTTCAGTTGAAATAAAGAAGTTGACTACCCAGTGAACGTGTTTCCTTCAACATGATAACAGAGTAATTGTAGCCCAAAACGTATGCACCAAATTCAGACCTTGATTCAAGAGGTTCAGAAAAAAAACATAGCACGGAATATGTAGCTTTCACGTATCAGCATTAATGATGAAAGTCATTTCCTTTCTTATTATTTCATATAAAAAGTGAATCCTTTTTTTAAAGTGTTCTTCAAATACAAAATGTTTTTGTTTATTTTCTAACTATATTTCCTTTTTGGGGTACCATACCTTGTTATTCAGCAAAACATTTGCAACATGTAGATTGCATTAAATTGACATATGTGGTTACATGGTATACATTTTAATCTAATAGGACAAATTTGCAAATACAAAATGTCGGTTAATGAGAAAACACATCAACTTTGACCTGATTGTTACCTACAAAGATATTGAAATGTTGGTTTATTCAAAATAACTGCTCTGTGTTTTTTTGAAGGTGAATTTTAGTGTTGGAAGATATGAAAACGGAATAAACGTATGACTGAATTTTTAACTTGAACTTTCGTAAGAACTATCCGTCAGTTTGGGGGAAGAGAAAAGGGTTCGAATACAAGAGATAACGGTTTACAGGCTGTCACCACTGCATACGTTGAAATAAGATTAGATTTTGCATTGCCTCGCTATAAATTGCATAACATACACATAATATATCACGAATACAATGTTTTATTTTTTCCTTTGAAGGCAAACCAAGTAAAGATGGAGAAAGCTGAACTTCTAGAAAAAACCGTCGAGTACCTCAAAACCGTCAGATCTAAAAGTAAGTTTTGATTGGCCTAAAATTGTCTTTTGAATAACGCCAAATATGCACTTGACGTCAGGTTTAATCTAATTTTTACAAAATGTAAAGAATCATTATAAAGTAACAATTATAGTAACTTTCGGAGTTTTAAGGCGTGTCGTATATCACATTAAAAAATACAAACTGCTTAAACAATCATTTAATAAATTATACATTCAGCATTTAAAGGAAGATGTATCTTAAATTACAAGTTACTTTGCCTTATTAGTGCACACTCGTTTTCTTGTACACATGGTTTCATATGAAAGTCAACAGTGTACATCTGGCAAAAAGTAATACTTATTTATTTATTAACTCATTGTGGCACATTCTTCTTCTAGGTCAACAACTTCAACAACAAATTCTTCACTATCAGTATTTGGGACTACCCATGGATTCAAATGGACAACACATGAACTTCCAATCTTATAACAATGGAGCGACGTATGTTAGCTTTCTTCCAAACGTTTCACCACTGAATCTTTCCACATCACCCACAATGCATCAGGTTCAAACAGAAGAACAGGAAGTAGCAAATCCAAAAAAAAGATCAAGGTCAAGGTCGCCGGACTGTAAAAGGGAGATAATATATGAATCGGATACAATTTCCGTTCCTTCTGATGACAATATTGGGAATGGTTTACGTGAAAATGGTGACTTGCAACATATTATGACCGAATCTGAAATAAAAAAGGAACAAGATCGACAATTCGTATATAGTGATGTGACTACAAGAGACATACCGGTCTGGAGGCCATGGAAACTAGGTTGAAGTTCGCACACTTACTCAAATCTCTTGAGGTGAAATCCCCAAACGTAGAACTTCACAATTACAGTGCCATGGAAAGTTACTTGCACGTCTGTTGACACGTTGACGTGTATAGGATTTCGAGCATTATGACTTTTGGAACTTGGAGAAGTGTGGGTGTATGTGTGTGTTGTTTTCAGCAAATGTGTGAACATCTCTTGCGTGTCTGCTGATAGAATTTGTTTGACAAAAATATTGGTAAAACAGGGTAAAGTTTTGCTTGGACATCGGTTATATGAAGGTGTGAGTTTTAAAATGAATTCAGTGTGTTGCTTAAATGATTTAAGGTTTATTTTTATGAAAATTGATAAATTTATAAACAATTTTCCACGATGTTCTGACTATTTTGTTTGAAACCTTAATTACTTTTAAAAAGCTATACTCGTCAGTCTCAACTTGAGCCTTGCTTCATTGTGGTAAACTTCGTGATTTTCAGAGCCCTCAGCAGCGATAATTGGTTACAACCATCCGATTTCTGATTGTAATACAACAGTAGGTTTAATATCTGCCACAGAATGTTTACGAAGTTCAGCAATGTTTTAATAAGCTTGAGATTGAGACTAACATTGGTGTCGTAGGTTCACAGTCAATTCGACCTATCATGCTGTATCTTTGCCAAATAAACCAATCATTTTGATGGCCGCAAAGTACATATAACACTACAAAAATTTCCATGAATGAAATAAAACATCATTGACTTATTACCCGCTCGAATTGTTTTTTTCAAACACTAGTGCTAGTTGAGAAAGGAGGATTTTTATACACGAGGGTTTTGATCTGAGAAACATACAAGAAAAGCTGTAATTCATATACGCTACCTGACGTACACATTTAAATCACATACCAACTCTCATTTTTAATGAATTTCTGTTTCTGAAATTTTAAAGCGCGTTCGTGAAACTACAAGTATCTGTTTGCAAAAATATTATAAAATCATATTAGAAGGTTAAAATTTATTGAAGTCTTACAAAATTACTATATAGTTCCCTACGTCAGTAATGTACTTACTGCTTGCTATAAACGTATTTCAAAAGTACATGAATCATGATAGTTTGCACTTGTAATGAAATTTGTTTCAAGAAATACACGAACGACACAATTATTAAATTGTTCAACTTTTTACTGTCATTTTTTCTGTCCAGATTGGTACCCAGGCATACATTCGTACTAAGAACATAAGCACTAATTAAATATGAAATTATTATGATCATTTATATATTCCAACATATATGGAAGTGTTTATTAGTTAGTTATTAATATACAATCAAATCATCAAATATAGAACTTTCCACAGATCCTAATTGCAAATTCAACTTCATTTAATTACTCGGTTAATTGTTCATTGCAAACACACATTAATATGTCGAACCAGGGATCAATGTGATTGTTGGTAAGTATGTGGTGAATACACAAGAGGTTAAGTAGAAGGAGACACTGTTGTAATCAGGACGAGTTTACCTGTGTTCTACCGCTGTATCATCTGCTCTGAACCTTGGACGGGATATTCTTTAAAAGAGGTGATTTACTGAGCTGTAAGTTGATAACTCGACTCATATGTCTATGTCCGGTAATTTATACGAGACCTATTTTTTAAACTTCAATGAACTATTTTTTTCATAAGGCCTTTGAGACCAGATGGGTTTATGGTTGATCGTCCAACCATCCGTCCGTGCGTTTTCCATACAGTTTCCCACTTCTCAGGAATGCTCCTTTCAATTAATTCAAGGGGGTGAATCATGCACCTTAGGGATAATGTTTTGTTTGAAACTGACCCTGCCTCCGACTCCTTATCATGGGCGTGCCAGACAGTATCTCAAAACAACATTTCCTCTGAAAACCGATTTTTTTCATGTATTATATATTCTTTGTAAAGGAGATATTAAAGTACATACCTTATTTTGACTTTTCTCTAGAAACAAGTATTTTAAGGAAGTTAGGATAAGGTGATATTTTAGAAATGTCGCGTAATTAGCACTCATATTTTAGTTACAAAATTCTCCACCTTTGACATTAGCCATCTTAATTTCTTTTACTATTACGCACTTTCGAGTAGAGATAATGCATATAGCATAAGCTGGTATAAATTATGAACTCAATAACACTTGCTACTGCAGCTTCAGGATTTGCCATGGTGCAACTATGACTAATACTGAAGCATTGTCTCAGCAAGTGAAACCCAAGACAGTTGCGGTTGGATTCCGACTCAGAAATTGTCAACGGGCTTCGGGGGGTCCAGACCCCCTGAATCCCCCCTGGATCCGCCACTGCAAAACATGGGTTAAGATCAAATATCTTGACAAATGGGGCTAGTCTGTAGACGTTTGGTCCCCAAGTGACTACTTTTGTATTCTTCGACATTCGTCGTTCAACAAGACCTCATTGAAGAAAACGTGAACACCTGAGAATCACCAGCCAGTCTTTATATAAACATGCTGGCGCCCTTTTCACCTTGACATACGTAAGAAGAGCTTCTATTTTACTCGACATGTTTAATCTTACACTGATATTTATTTGCAGTATCGTTTTCAACCCACAGTTTCGTCAATTGAGGTAGCGATATATGGCGGTGTTTTAAGCTGATTGATTACAGTGTTCAGAATGTTGATATCATCCACACACGTGTGCTTTACATTTATTTGTTGTTTTGGATAGTCGGATAAACATCTGGTAGGTTTTGTCTAATTTACTGAAATTTTTTACTTTAATATATGTTTACTTTAAGTGTCTTTATATGTATTGAGCGTAACTCAAATAATCATTTATTGTTAATTTCTGGTTGAATATTTGTTCAGTCTCTGAGATCAGTTAAAAAATACACAATCGCACACTTTTTAGAAACAGCACACGAAAGGCCTGCCTTGGAATAAACGTAACGTACGTTCTAAACAATATTTAAAGGCTGAGAAATATTATCATAACACTTCGGCCCATCGAGAGGAGATTTGTCATACAAACAAACAATTTGAATATCCTACTCAAAATAATCTTAAGATTATGTAGACTGAGTAGCATTTATCATTTGAATCAGATTTAACAAAATCAAAATGAAACCGTAGCTTCTTAAAACAATTTCTCTTGATTCCTCCTTGCATATCTGATAAAGGGCTTCTTTTTTCGAAATTGTAAAGATTATCATGTAACTGCGAGCAATCATGTAATGCTAATGACATTTTTCACACATATTTTGATGAAACTGTTTATTCACTACCAAGGATATCACATAAAACATGAAACCGAACATTCATGTTGTACCCTTCCGATCTGTATCACCTTCAGTATTTAATTCTAGTTTGTTAGTATTTTAGTGTTTGACGAATTACTTAACTTTAACCATGCGCTCATACATAACTGTATTTCAACTGTATTTTCCTTATGTTCTTTTGAAGAGAATTACAATATGGGTTGGGTCTCTGCAGATGCTAATTAAAGGTGACCTTTCATATAATTATGGGCTTTGATACCTGCCAAACTTGGTTAAGTACTGATATGAAATACAAACATTATTTGCTTTGCATAACCATTATCAAATGTCAACTATTCACGAAATTCAATAGACATTTGAATTTGAACGCAGCAAATGTGTCAGAATTTGAAGTAAGATCTTCCATATTCTTTAAAACACTATCATCAAATCTAAGTTTAGATTAAAAGAATGGAAATTAAAAAACAGCTTCATTTTCAAAAAGTCAAAAGTTCAAAATTCATAGATAACTGTTACATAATATATAAATGCATTCAAACAAGTTAATAATTTACGCACGTCAACATACATACAACATACATTTTCCAATGTTAAATCAAAATTCAAAATGCGTGCCTATACGTTGTCAAACAAGGAAACAGATAAGCACAAGAATTAATATTTTCACGAAAAGTAACTACGTATATACAATTTATGAAATAAAACCATTAATAACGCTCATCATATGTGGCTTGAACAAATACTGAGTGTCATTTAAAGGGGCAGTTGCACGTTTTTTGATAATTTTACATTTTAAATATTTCACTTATAATTGTAAGTAATTGCCAAATGTATCATATTGACAGTATCAACAATCTCATTACACAAGCCCATCACTCATAGTCAGAGGACAAAGTATGAGGCTTCACATAAAATCCATTGGCGGCCATTTTTGTGTGAACACCTTTAATTCATTTTTGTAAGAAAAATGAATCGCATGGCTGAACTTTACGTTATATATTTGAATTATTACTGTTTCATTTAGTTTGAATACATTGTCTTTCAATTGGAACCATTTATTTTCATTTTCCTGACATCACCTTATATTCCCCCTAAAAACGTGCTACTGCCCCTTTAAACCAATGGCAGGCAACCACCATCAATAAATCAAAATGCAAATTTCGGATACAGTTGATAAAACAATAATGTTGCAACAGTCACCGGAGCGTGCATTAACTGTATCCAGTCGCAGTCACACAGTTTTACATTTCCCCATTTAAACATCACCGTAACAATTTATTCGTCTTTTAGTTTAAATCTCGAGTACGTCAAACATGAAACGTGTCTGTTTTCTGAAGCAATGACGTTTACTACGTACACACGCAAGTGAACCACATTCACATTTGTATTGTTGCTTTTACTTGTATTCCAGTCAACTCCTAACGACAAGGCAATATATAGTCCAGATCTACGTGACAATGACCTGAACATAATTGACCTTCATTTCATATTAAAAGCGACCGAGGTCTGAAAAGTGGACCAAAAGTAAACGTTTACAGAAACGAATATTGGCAAAACGTCCAACTGGAATTTTATACTACATAGCCTAGTAGGTACAGATGTTACAGATTGTTATTCAGCATTGAACTAGCAAGTCCCCGGGTTCGATCCGCAATCGTTCTCTGGGTTTGTAAGATTGAAGTATATGATCTATATCTTATATCTATTTTCTGTGGATGTGTATATTTTGTAGAAGTTTCAATAGGCTAATTAAAAGCGAGGAACGTTGTAGCTTATGTATATCAATAAATATATGTTTTGCAACAATACACCTCAGTTATTATGCTAGAAGCAAATTGTCATTCTAGGTCCATAAACGTTCATTGTTGCAGTGTCTGACACAATTGCAGTTTGAAAATGTATTTTTACATGAACGCCTCCTCGAATTTCGTTTTAAACTGCATAAATAATAATTCATATACTCGTCGCAGCCATGAATTCTGGTTTCTCAAAAAACTCTTTGCAGTGAAATCTTAGCCTTCTCCTGTCCATGCCATTTAATTGGTCTCAAACTCTTGGTATCTATTGTATTACTTATATGCGTTTTGATTAGATAAATGAATTTCCTGTCTACACACCGGTTGCGAGAATAGACCACATGCTTTCTGATGATTTACGACTCATTTCAAAGAAGAGTGTGATTGAAACCACTAGGGTCAAACATGAACAGAGTAGTGTACCAAATGTTACGTAGGTGTATAAATTATTCTAGAAAACGTTTTGCAGTAGAAAAAAATCGAAATAGTCTGTCAACATCGGAATCACAAATTAGCAAAGTTGACAGGAAACCAATTCGATGTTTTTGCAAAAAAACAATTACATTTTTATGGATGACCGACAAACACACAGACATACAGAAAGACATACCGATGGACAGACCAGAGAAGACATTGACACGTGTGTCCATGTATATATCTGCAATGCTTCCATTTTAAAGTTTCAGTGGAACCATTCAACAAGCACTACCCATCACCATGGCGACGTCCCGAGGACGATGGTCCAACTGGTTTGAGTTCTTCTTCTCTGTGATTGGCTGTATGGTTGGACTAGCCAATATCTGGAGGTTCCCCTACATCTGCTTCAGGAGTGGAGGGGGTAAGATCGGCTTGCTATATCTGTCAAAGAAACTAAAAATAAATGGTACGAATTTCAAGAAAGGGTGACTAATAAGGTTTAGCTAAAGTATGCAAATCCATTTCCCTATGTCAAATAAATGGTGTTCACACTAAATTGGCAACCGAGTTATGTCATCGTTGACTCTCTTGAGTAGATTTGGAATAAACTAATAGAAGTTTTGAAATTTGAAGAAATAAAATTTTCCATGAATAATACTTCCCTTATATTGACAGATGACGTGTTTCATGAGTTTTTCCCTTGTCAGATTTCAACAAACCATATCTTCATGTGACTTGCATACGACTCTGGTTGTCAATTAAAACTGTTTTTAACATGACGGAGCAAAGTATCTCAATTGACTATTTCCCAAATTACAAAATATGGTTGACTTATTAACGCTCGCCACTGTCCGGTTCGATACTGTCAACCTGCATGTTGTCATAGGACAAAAGCATATTTATCGCCTTTAAGAATTCTGCTGCATGGCAGTTATTTATTAGTAATTTAAAGAATTTATTCTCTCATTAGAAGTATTATGTGATGTGTAAAACACATTGGAGATAATTATATCAACAAAGAAAATAAATACGCATAGAGTAAAGTCATTTTAATCAACAAAACAAAATTATGTGCTGCCATCGTTATGGTGATTAATGTCCGTCCTCATAAAGTTGTGGCAAAAACTATTCGTTAGTCGTTGACCCGAAACAAATTCTACAAGCTTTCCTGAACGTCATTTACATAATTATTCCATTTATATTCAAATATCTGACATCCTTAATGTGTATTCATCGACGATAAAGCCAGCTTATAGTTTATTTCTAATGAAGTATACGCAATATAGTGACTATCATTAATTCTCAATTATAAAATGTGTGACTTTTTGTGAATAAGACACAATTTTTCATTCGCATTAATACATACTCCTGTTTTCATTTATCTGACCTGTTATTCTTTTTGATCAGTTGTGAGTGTAATCAATGCATTATGAACAAATTCCATTTTTGTTAGACGTTCGACAAACAATTCAAATCTATTTAGCATTGGGGGCGGAATATACTGCTCGAAAATTATGAGGCAATTTAAAAAACTGACTTATGTTTTGATGAGGCACCCCCAATTTCTGAATAATAAGGAATTTGATATTAGAAAATATGGAGAAATGGGACATACAAATGACATATTTCTCAAAATACCACTAATATATACTGCTATTCTATATAACTGCTTTCGGCAAGTTACAACTTTTTCTTTTTGCTTACGTTAATTAGGCCTGACATTTCAATAAATATAGTGAATTGTTACTCGTTTTCAGCAGGATTTTAAAGTGATGCATGTATTTTAGATATTGCTAAAAAACTTAACATTATGTACTTTAATTGAAAATTACCACGAATACAGAATTATAGAAAGGGGTTCTCATTATGAAAACAACCATCAAAACATTTAAACTAAGCTTTAGCAAAACCTTAACATGGTTAAACTATGGATCAGTAAAACACCAACATGCTTTACCTATGGATAAGTTAAACACCAACATGCTTTAACAATGGATCAGTAAAACACCAACATGGTTAAACTATGGATCAGTAAAACATCAACATGCTTAAACTATGGATCAGTAAAACATCAACATGCTTAAACTATGGATCAGTAAAACACCAACATGCTTAAACTATGGATCAGTAAAACATCAACATGCTTAAACTATGGATCAGTAAAACACCAACATGCTTAAACTATGGATCAGTAAAACATCAACATGCTTTAACTATGGATCAGTAAAACACCAACATGCTTAAACTATGGATCAGTAAAACATCAACATTTTAAACTATGGATCAGTAAAACATCAACATGCTTAAACTATGGATCAGTAAAACATCAACATGCTTAAACTATGGATCAGTAAAACATCAACATGCTTAAACTATGGATCAGTAAAACACCAACATGCTTAAACTATGGATCAGTAAAACATCAACATGCTTAAACTATGGATCAGTAAAACACCAACATGGTTAAACTATGGACCAGTAAAACACCAACATGGTTAAACTATGGATCAGTAAAACACCAACATGCTTAAACTATGGACCAGTCAAACACCAACATGCTTAAACTATGGATCAGTAAAACACCAACATGCTTAAACTATGGACCAGTCAAACACCAACATGCTTAAACTATGGATCAGTAAAACACCAACATGCTTAATATATGGACCAGTCAAACACCAACATGCTTAAACTATGGACCAGTAAAACACCAACATGCTTAAACTATGGACCAGTAAAACACCAACATGCTTAATATATGGACCAGTAAAACACCAACATGCTTAAACTACAAATCAGTAAAACATGAACATGCTTAAACTATGGATACGTAAAACACCAACATGCTTAAACTATGGACCAGTCAAACACCAACATGCTTAAACTATGGATCAGTAAAACACCAACATGCTTAAACTATGGACCAGTAAAACACCAACATGCTTAAACTATGGACCAGTCAAACACCAACATGCTTAAACTATGGACCAGTCAAACACCAACATGCTTAAACTATGGACCAGTCAAACACCAACATGCTTAAACTATGGACCAGTCAAACACCAACATTGTTAAACTATGGACCAGTCAAACACCAACATGGTTAAACTATGGACCAGTCAAACACCAACATGGTTAAACTATGGATCACTAAAACACCAACATGCTTAATATATGGACCAGTAAAACACCAACATGCTTAAACTATTAACCAGTAAAACACCAACATGCTTAAACTATGGATCAGTAAAACACGAACATGCTTAAATTATGGATCAGTAAAACGTAAACATGTGGAGCAGTAAATTCATGGTTTAAACAGGTAAACTTACTCCTACATAATTTAAGGAAAGTCCAACACAAGATCTTCTGAAACCAGCCATAAACTAGAACATCATCCTACACACATGGTGTTGTGTTCGCTGCTCTCTTAGCCTTCATTAGACCGTATCTAAATTGTCATCTGGTGTATAAATGATGAAATTACCCTTTTGTGAGAAGTGTGTGAGATGGTGTTGTTGTAATATAAAAGGATCAATATGATCAATCTAGCTGAAATCAGCTGATTCTATCACTTGTACATCGCTGCTTTTCTGGGGTATAGGTGATAGATATCTATCTGGTTTTAATGAGATTTCGCTGTGCGATGATAAGCAAGGATGCGTGTGTATTAACAAAACAGGTCGTTTGCATTTGACATTGACATATCATGGCTCCCATTATGAAAGCATTGACCATCTTGCTCATATCGTATTGTTAAAACATAACAGGGGATAAAGGACATTAATTACAGCATTATACTGATGAAATGATCTGTTAAACATTGATGCATATATCATACATCATATCATCATATATATACAACCCTTGTTAGACCCAATAGGGAGATCAGTGATTACTAAACGGTATGCAAATTGATGGTACAACTGAGCATGCACAAATTTGTACATGATTATGAAAGGATTATGAATTCTAAAAATTTGAATAAATTATGTATTTATCAACCTTCTAGCTACATATTGTGACGTTTCATGGTTTCTCCCTATATTAACTCCGGGTCACGAGATGACATCAAAGTGACACGGAGAACCCCAATCTCACAATTTTCATGCCAACATACGCGGGAATAGGTTCCTTTTTTTAGTCTAAATGATAACAGAACGAACCTAGTGATATTTACGTGTTCCCCGAATGTCAGGACATTAATTTCTTTTGGAAGATAACTTTGCACGAGACAAAATCTACACGTTTATCAATTAAATTTCCTCATTGTGTATCTTTCAATAGCAACAATCGTTTAAATGCCTGCTAATGAAGAGTTCCAAAATAATACTGGATGGGTGCTAGCGGAGACTGCATTGTCCGGTTTTCGATTTGGTGAGGTAAGGTGATATGGGGTTTATCGCCGCTTTCAAGAGTGTTTCAATCGCGGCTGCTAGTATCATTGCAGGGAGAAAGCCCGCAATACTATTGTGGCTATGTATTGCGATGAAACCTGTGAGCATCGGCTGGTTATAGCGAACAATGGGTGGTACTGCGTTGAAATCCAGTGTAGCAGGTGTAGGAGGTGATCAAACATCATGTCTATCATCAATACATTACCTTACATTGTCATTTTATATGAACAATTTAGGATAGATATGGGACAGCCAAGAAAGATTCAGTTTTTAAAAAAAGTACCATTAATGCTAAAGTTTACATATTTGACTGGGACAATATAAATTACCTTAACTTTTGTCTCTTTCAGCTGGTGTTTGGCAAATTACAATTGTAATTTTATAGACCTATATGTCAACTCATATTTGTATTCCATAACCTTTCGTAGTGTTCTTTTGTAAAAGAAATGCACTCAATGATTCAATTGAAAAAATAAATCAACAATTTTAAATACTCTGAGCGTCGTGTATCCTCATTCACGAAGTTGAGTTCCAGGAAATCTTCCCTTTAAAGGGGCAGTACCACGTTTAATTGAAAAAATATATATTAAAGTTTTCACTGATAATAATTTGTACGTTAATGTTAAATGTATTATTTTGATATGGTCAAAATGCTCTTTATACAAACCAATCACCCGTAGTCAGAGATCAAATTATAAAGATTCACATCATGTCCATTGGCGGCCATTTTTGTGTGAACACATTTAATTCATTTTGTGTAAGAAAACGGAATTGCATGGCTAAACTTTTCGTTATATATTTGAATTAGTTTTGCGTCATTTAGTTTAAAAACATTGTCTTTCAATTGGAACCATTTATTTAAATTTTCCTGACATCACCTTATATTCACCCTAAAACGAGCTGCTGTCCATTTAAAATCTTTGTTCGTACATGTATGAATAGAATAATGGTATGAAATTACATGCTACATAGCAAGCTTTTTCATTGTTAACATACAGTAATGTACACCAATTCCGGGTCACCTAATAGATATCGTCACTGCATGCCCTCACACACCCAAAACTAAAGGTATTTAAAGTTATGCTCTAGTAACCAAATGTCATCATTACATGTCTTAAGGAATACAATTCTGACGGTAACCTTTGTTACACACAACTGATCCAATCTGCACTCAAGAATTCACTTATTGTGTTTCACTTTTACTCAAAACCAAGATGGCGTTATCCTTAGGGGACACGTTGCATCACACAACGCGTTGTGTAAATTTCAGTTATTAATCGATCCTACCTAAACCTAAAGGGTCACTTTCTGCACAAACAAGATTTTGATTCCAATTAAAATCGACGCTACCTTGAATCGAACGCGTTCCATCTGAGAGCTCCCCCTCCCCCAACACACACACAAGGATCCCGTTGTAACTTGTTACTTTCATAAAAACTCTCTTTCAAATATATCTGAAAATAAGAAGTGACATATTTTCAATATGAACACATGTGCACATATCACTTTTCCTTTGCGCAAGTACCACTAATGGTGAGAACGTAACTCCATTGATTTTTACGTCACAACAGCCAGCCGTCGCAAGGAAAGCAGCCAGTTTCTTGGATATCTTTCTGATATTGTAAAATGGAATAGAATCGGTTATAAGGAAATTATTACCTTGGCTGTGTCATATGACGTAAACGAAACTCGAGCAAATTTATGTATAACGCTCGCTCTCGCTAGGGTAATACAAAAATTCACACTAGTTTCGTAAAAATCATAATTATGACGTACTTTCTCGGATTATAATCTCTATCTATTCAATATTGATTACCATGACAATGACATCATATATTTTGATGAAACATTACCCTCTGAACAAGCAATATGTTGGCGGTGAACAAATTCTTTATAGTGAACATAGAAAATGGTTTTATGAAAACAGGTACCAGTAACAGATAAACTGTTTGCCTTATGACAGGTCATTTGACCATGTTTAATTGTTTCCAAATATATTATTTCAGCTGCGTTCCTGATTCCTTATTTCATCTCCATGTTCGTCTGTGGAATGCCAGCCATACTGTTGGAGCTGTCGTATTGTCAATATTCAAATCTTGGACCGGGGAGAGTATGGATTATCTGCCCTTTGTTCCAAGGTAACCATTAAGGTGTATTGCGTGTAACTAAATTATGCAAAATCAGTAAGTTTTCTGTTACTGAAGAACAATATATATTTAATAATTTTTCATACGGAAAAGAAGGCGTGAAAAGTGTTTTAGACAATATGGATACAAAAAGATCAAAATGTATTTTTTTACACTCAATTTTTTCTCATACCAACCGAAACGTCTTTAACGATGCCTACACTATCTAGTGCATCCATATGAAAAAACTTAAACACGCACTTAATTAAGTAAAAAATAATCATATTGTTTAAAACGGACGCAATTACTGTTTTGAAGGGAATGTTGAATTTGCGATTGATAAAAATATTTTTAAAAAGGTATTGTAGTCTTATTATTGAAATATGAAGAAACGAAAATTTCAAAGAAAGGAAACAAATGTTAAGCATAACTATTATTTTATAGGTAAATGAAGTTGAGAAAATTGTCTCTTTACTTATCTAATCAAACCTTCAATTTGCAGGTATTGGATACGGCATGGTGGTTCTAACAGGAATAGTCAGCGTATATTACAATGTGATTCTTGCCTGGGCCCTCTTCTACCTGGTGGGGTCATTCAGTGCAGAGCTTCCTTGGAGTAGGTGTGACAACGAGTGGAATACACCCATGTGTCAGAAGATAACCGACCGATCTAATACGTCATTCCAGACAAATATGACGTCATTGATGAATTTCGATGGGTTTAACCACACGTCTGAATCACACTACAATATCAACCAGTCAGTATGGCTCAGCAACATGACTGTCACGCCTTCAGAGGAGTATTGGAGGTAAGATGGTTGTCAATGGTTTTGTGTTTTTGATTGATTGACAATGACAGTTTGTGCCTTTGAAAGTTAACAACAACGAATCAAATATACCAAATAAACCATCCGGCAAATCGGAGTCTTCCCGATTGAAAACATATTCCACTTTGGTTTTGAAATCGATACGTCGAGGCAATCGTAGTGCTGAAATTTCCTAGGTACATATTTAACTTAATGTAATGTTATCGTTCGCTTTTCAGTAATTATTAGTATTTAAAAGACAAGTTTATTCACTGTCGTAAAAAAACAAACCTATCTCCAATTCCTATGATAGTTTTAAACATTGTTTATTATATATATTAGCTTCTAAGATATTGCCACTGGGTAGCTTTGACCGTGATGAAAGTCTGCTCCAGACCCCACTGCCACGTGAACTTTGTGAGATAAAGTTGAAGCTTAACACAAATAACACTGGCTTAACATTTTGCAAGCACTTAAAAAACCTGTAATCATAACAAAGACATTTAAAAAACATTGATGCTATTTTACTATTAGAGAGATTCCAATATACAGGCCCTGGGTAGTCTTGACAACAATAAAACGTGTTTTGCAGACGGCACGTGCTGCAGATGACGTCAGGTATCCAGTATCCAGGAACAATCCGCTGGCAGCTGCTTCTGTGTCTCCTGGGGGCCTGGGTCGCTGTCTTCCTCAGTCTCATCAAGGGGATCAAGTCTTCTGGGAAGGTAAGAGACTAGCCTCCATGGGCAGATCAAAGTAAGACAGGGAGAGGGATCAGGGAAGATTCGGTGTGGGATGATTTCCAATATGCTGTATGAACCTGTTGTTTGTTGTCATTCGGAGAGATATGTTCCGACTGAGTCAACCTTTGTGATTACAGGAGATGATATAAATGATTTGATTTTTGATAGATTATTCATTTTTCTCACTAACACAATGAATTCTAATTTTCGTTTTATAAATATACACAAGATACATGATCTTTCATGCAGGTTGTATATATTGCTGCCACTCTGCCCTATGCGATACTGATAGCCCTACTGGTACGAGGGCTTCTTCTCCCTGGTGCTATAGACGGGATCCTTTACTACGCCATACCCAAGTGGGAAAAACTTCTTGAAGTGAAGGTGAGTATTATGCAACTCTTAAAGCTGTACATACTTCTTTTTTAAAGAAGTATGTACAGCTTATTTTGTGAGCCATGTTAAACGACGTATTTTGGGAACACGGCATCCTCTACTACGCCATACCCAAGTGGGAAAAACTTCTGGAAGTGAAGGTAAGTATATGATGCACCTATAAGTCTAAGAAAGCATTATATGCAGCTTATTTTGTCGGTCAGATTGTAGACGGATTTCGTTATAAAGCCCTTCGATTATTGAAAGTTCAGGTGTGAAAAGTGTACCTTCTGCATTTTGTCCAATCACAGGTATGGAGGAACGCTGCAGCCCAGGTGTTCTTCTCCGCAGGTATCGGGTGGGGAGGGATCTCTACTTTAGCAAGCTATAACCGCTTCAACAACAACTGCTACAGGTACACACAAAGCAAACATTACTTCTTTACTGGCTTCGTACTAGTTGGTTGAATTGATATTAGCAAACTGGCCATCGGTAAAGAGTAATGGTCAAATATCGGTTTAGCCAAATCGTACCACGCTAGGCAGAACTTCAATGGCCCAGGTAGGTAAATCAGTTCCTATAATGCATGTTGGGACATTTACAAAGGACCAGTACTGGTCCAGAACAGACAAGATTTTATTTGGAACTTTCTTTTAGAGAATTGTTGATATTCTTTGCGATAGCGAGTTAACTGGGGAAGGTATCAGTTGAACTTTTGTATGAATCGTCCACGCTAGGAGTGGTCACTTCCCTACACAGGTATATTCAATTACGTAACCATCCTTTATCTTTCAATACCTCCTACTTGCAAAAGGCGTTTTACAGATAATTATTGCCGACAAAATGACTTCAGATTCAGAAACAGATTCAGTACACGGACACAATATTTAGGATTGTGAGATATTATGATTCATGATTCTCAAATACGGTCATTAGCTTTGGGATAAAATTATAATTTGCCACACATAGCCTTGTCAGTGGTAAGAGGCATTTGCCTAACGAATTATCAGAGAATTATAAGAGCCTCATGGATATAGTGTGTTTATAAAGCAGGGTCTTTTATAGGTTCCTTTGCCGATATTGGTCTACCTAATGAACTGTAACCTTCAGGAACCTTCAGAAGTCCCATTGATAAAAAACTGAAAGTCACCAAAGTTTGATCTTTACCTTGTTTACTAACGGCATTTTTAATCGTTTCTACAGTAGCCGTTTTACTTATATTCGAAAAACATTCTAAAACTTAAATAAAAAGTGTATATAAATTTCACCTCTAGAGACTCTATGATATTCCCTGTGCTGGACTGTCTGACGAGCTGGTTCGCTGGATTCATTATCTTCGTCTTCCTGGGCTTCATGGCCAACCAGTCGAACATGCATGTGGAGGATGTCGTCAATGAAGGTGCAGGTTCTCATGTATAAATATTGTTTCAACTATAGTGTTTTGATGATATTTTGATGATGGTTAACACAGCCCTAGTACCATGTAGGGATCCTGTGACCAGACTCCTTAGCAATGATGAGGCATTGTCTATTGACTTGTTTTTGCCCTGACAACTTGATCGAATAACCCAAAGTTTGACAATGAAATAATCTACATAATATAACTAATGGAGATAGTTCTAAAGGGTCCATTGACTTGCTTGAAGTCCCATTGACCCCATACATCGAATAAGGTTAAGAATATTGACCATACTTCTTATGCGATATTTGAATGTTCTTCTCATCGCTAAATAAATCAGAGATGAAATAGATATACTATAAATTGAAATTAGATGACAGCAATATACTGCAGGTCCCGGCCTGGCGTTCATGACGTACCCAGACGCGGTGGCGACGATGCCTCTACCTCAACTGTGGTCTGTTCTCTTCTTCCTCATGCTTTTTACTGTGGGACTGGACAGCCAGGTACATATGAAGAATGTTTGTTTGCTTCTCATGAGGGTTATACGGTCTGATGTTCAATCTTTGTACCGATGTCGCCCGAGCCGCAAGGCGAGGGATGACATTGGTACGCAGATGAAACATCAGGTCGCATTAGCCGCGGGAGAAGTAAAGGTAGCAAGATATGATATGTGTTGATATGCTTTAACCGGGGGCGTAGCTCAGTGGTAGAGTGTCCGCTCTTAACACGGAAGATCGGGGTTCGATTCACGGTCGCGTCATACCAAAAGACGTTAAAAGTTGGGAGTTGTTGCTGTCTTGCTTGACACTCAGCATTGTAAAGGCAGAACAACGATTTAACTGGCGCTGCACTGTGGCTGCCGGGTGCTTCGGCACAAGAAAAATTTCCAATATGTTTGATGTACTGAGGACAATAAAGTGTTATTACTATTATTATGATGTAGTCCTTTCTAACCATCCAATCCGAATCACGAATTTACAAATGTCTAAAAATCTAAATGTCTAGAAATATTATACTGGAATAAGGTAGACGTGTCAGTTAAACTTAATATATTATATATTGTCGTTTCATTTTTCAATAATATTTGAACATTTCAAGTGCATTTTGTTTTATCTTGATTCATTGTAAACAAAACGATTTAAAATTAAGACTGAGTTATTCTAATCATGTTTCATGATGATATTATCGTTACAGTTCGTTCACGTTCAAACTATCACAACCGCACTTATTGACCTTTTCCCAAGGTCTCTAGGTCACCGGAAGTTGATGGTGACAGCATCTGTGTGCGTGATTGGATTCGTCCTCGGGATATCGT
Source organism: Steromphala cineraria (assembly GCA_916613615.1). NCBI lineage: Eukaryota > Metazoa > Mollusca > Gastropoda > Trochida > Trochidae > Steromphala > Steromphala cineraria. The sequence goes on from OU744732.1 coordinate 26,926,689, forward strand.
GTGTCACTCAGGTATATCACAACACATATTATGTGTAAAATATACGGAATTAGAGCGTTACCAGTATAATGTTTAGGTAAATACGAGATCTAACGAAAACTAAAATAACGTGACCAAATGCAAAACAGTTATTTAAAATATGGAGTATCTGTCTTAAACGAACGCACGATTCGCCTACCTCAAACCATTAAAATGTGTTCACAGCAGTTTTCGCTTGATAGTTGATAATATTTACTTCCATGACTTCGGATAATCGAAATAAGCCTCCGAAGAACACTCATTTGGAATAAACTAATATCTATTGCTAACATCATTATAAGTAAAACTTGATATTGTCCCTTTAAACGTTTTTATCAAAATAACAGTTTTTGATATTATGTATAGCAAAATAAAAATGTTCAATGTTCTGTTCAAAAGATTTTTTACTGCTTTGATAAAGTAAGACTATTTCTATATGGTTGTGCACTTCTTTAACCTGTATATCCGACGTTTACCAAAGATTCTAATAGAGCTGCCATCAAGTGATGATTTAACTTCCCATTCAGGGAATAATTCGCACGATGCAACATCATTGGCTAAGTTAAGGCTTGCTGGTAAGAATGCAGCGCTCTCTCCAGCGTTAAAGAGACACAGAGTATGTTGATAGGATCACATATGTCAAATTTTGAAATCGATGCTATTACATCGGGAACCACTAACTGTTACTGAAAATAACAAGTTAAAGGTCAATCAGTACATTAGAGCGAACATACGGTCATTCAAAGTCGGGATATTGATCGAAAACCGGACAATGTGGCTCGAGTGGCGCGCGCAAATTCGCGAAACGTAATTTTGAAATCTTGTCATAAGCTGACAGGAAGATATAATCGATTCGATAGTGTTTATTAGGTATTGTAACTAATAGGTAGAATAATTGGATGCATAATTTCGAAGATTGAACATATTTGAGATGTTTTCTTGATTTTCCCATAAAATTAAGCATTTTAGAGATATTATGCATAAATGGATATATTTGCAAGTCCAGTGATGAGATATGAACTTCACTCAGCATATTAGATATTTTGTAGCTTATCAAAACCAAATAAAATTTTAAGAAAGATACTCTGTGTCACTTTAAGATGTCCGATAGTTGTATCAAGGTATAGAACAGGCAAGATAAAGGAGTACAATTAGCCATTAATTGGCGCTTGGGCGAACTTATGCATTGTGGGGAGAGATGAGGAAACATTTCATGACTTTACTGGAAATGGCTGGGAACCCATCTTATTCTACCACACTATCTATTTCTTCAAAGGGAGGGATCTACGTTCTGATACTGATGGACTGGTATATCGGGAGTGTATCCGTCATGCTACTAGCCTGTCTCGAGATGCTCGTACTAGCCTGGGTCTATGGTAGGTCAATATTACTTGCCTGGCCCTACGGTCAAAATATAATACTAGCCTTACAAGCTTGTACTAGTCTGAGTCGAGGTAAGTATATAGTACTAGCCTAGCATGAGATGTTCGACCTAGCCTTGGTCTATGGTAGGTACAAGGTACTAGCCTAGCAAGAGATGCTTGTAATAGCCTTGTCCTATGTTATGTACGAAGTGCTAGCCTAGCATGAGATGCTCGCACTAGCCTCGGTCTATTGTAGGTACAAGGAACTAGCCTAGCATGAGATGTTCGACCTAGTCTTGGTCTGTGGTAAGTAAAACGTACTAGCCTAGCATGAGATGTTCGACCTAGCCTTGGCCTATGGTAGGTGACAAGTACGAGCCTAGCATGAGATGCTCATACCATTATTGTGCTATTTTTCACAAATAATGTTTAAGGGATTTTTAAAATTGATAAAACTAGTGTTTTTTTAAGATAGTTTTTGTCAATTGAATTCAAACATCTGTTAGTAAACCAGGTGAATAGGAATAAGATCCAGCTTTGTCAAATATATTCAGATTTAATTATTTTGTACCATCAAATCGGTTTGATGTCTATCTCTTCCAGGAGTGAATCGCCTGTACAAGGACATTGAGATGATGATAGGCTACAGGATATCCGGCATATTCAAACCCCTCTGGCTCGTCATCACACCACTGTTTGTCTTTGTGAGTGTATCAACTTTACACTTCATTAAGGACATTTACACTTCTCAAGATAAGTTATGGATAAAAAGATGATAAAAGGGAAATATTAAGAAAACATTATGTTTGCACGCGAGTAAATCACGACGGTAGCAAAATTCCCAGTCTAAGTAACCTAACCTCAATATTATCCGTTTCACTCCTATACTGAGTCTAGCAAGGCCTGGTAGAGGGTCGCGTCAGCCGATCGTTCTGCGACCTATGACCCTCAAACTTTATACGTGCGAAGGCGGACTATTGTGGCTTGGTAATATGATTGGTCAATTCGATACGTGGGCTGACGCGAACCTCTATTAGGCCTTTCTAGACTCAGTATAGGAGTGAAACAGATACTATTGAGGCTAGGTTTACTTAGACTGCAAAATTCATAAGTGTAGAATTCTTTATTCTTGATGACGACCGTGGAATAATTTGCAATATTCTATCAAACAACCCTCAACGGAAAAAATCTCCGATCGTATAATTCTAAATTTCATGTACATGTAGTTACTTTGGACATTTTACAAGCGCTTCTAGCGGAGCGGATTTTGCAAAAGATTCGTCGGCAGGACTTTACTCTTTACTCGTTATAAACGTGAACTGAGAAATCATTATGACCTCTTCTTCTTATAATTTTAGCATTTCTTCAATGTTTAGGACACAATTTGATGAAATTGCAGATTAACGTGCATGGAATGATAGTTAACAATTCCCAATATATCTCTTGAATCTCTTCTCCCAGGTTTTGCTTATAGCAGGACTTGTCAATTTCGCGCCAATTACATTGGGTGGGCGGAGCTATCCCGCTTGGGCTATTGTGATTGGTTGGATTGTTGCCACGTGCCCTCTCTTACCAATCCCACTGGGCATGGTGGCGGCAATTAGAAAAGAGGAAGGTGGCAGTCTTAAAGAGGTAGAGTATAAGATTTGCTTAAACATTACATTAGATATTGCATTAAAGTTTTACATCTCAAGTAATAAATATGATTGCTTATAATAGAGATGAATGTGAGCAAATCTATTAAGCTGGAATCGCTTGCAAGAATAAGACATCATACATATAGAACCCTTTTTATTTCTCTTCAGAAAGTTCTCAAAGCAACGAAACCCCGAAAAGAATGGCGACCTGCAACAGACAACGATGAGTCGGTCTCAGAGGAAAAAATTGTTAGCGAGCTGGATCCCCTTAACTCATCGCCAAAGCCGCTCAAGTTATGACAAACATTGCCATCCTAGTGTTAACTTGTATAGAGAGATACTCCATTTGTTTCTTTGTAATGTCTTCCCCTGTGCGATGAACACAAACTAAAATTAACTTTATCGTTTATTTTACAGAAAAGATACATTTATTCAAAATACATCCTGCTACATCAGCGTATATGTCTCCGCGTAATGCTACAATCTATCCCCTGATATCCTTCTGTCGTATTCTGCCGTATCGCTGACGGGTAGACATATACGCTGATGTAGCAGGATGTTCAAGATAAAAAAGTCTATTTTTGGGACATCCACTACCTCAGAATAACAAGGAAATTTGTATCTAATATTACTATAAGTTAAATCTTGTTTCCAGAGTTATGTTCGCGATAGACTTCACAACTGAATAAGTGTAATGTAGTGTAAGTGTAAAGATATTAACCTCGGCGTTGCCAAATCTTAACATCAAAGGATCATTTGAAGTCAGTAATGGTTGAATCTCTCTCTCAACATCATTTGACAAATTTCAGGTATATTTTTGCTGATCACAGGTTCTACTCTCTAGTTAACGTGTTGCTTTGGAAATCATTTCAATAAGGCTTAATTTTTTAGAGCAACTGTGTCAACGTTTGTGGCATGGGCTTACTTTGTTTTGAAACCGTTTTTCATACAATTTTGACATCTTGTGTGTACGTTGTAACTTGGTCAAAGAGGATAAGAATTTAAAGCTTGTCGGCTGTTTTGACTGTCCATTACAAAGCGTAACCTTTAACCTGACATGGAATTGTTGAACAATTGATAATTGTCCGATATGGCAGATGAACTTCATGGCGAATGAGTTTTTCTTTATCATATGTTAATAACAATTCTGTTTGTCCGATATGGCAGATGAACTTCATGGCGAATGAGTTTTTCTTTATCATATGTTAATAAAAATTCTGTTTTTGTTTTGCTTGCTTTACTCAATATATGTATGCTCAGACATCAGGAAATTGCGGGAGTTTGTGTATACAACAACAAGTTATATTTCCCGGTTACGATAGCTAAATGATCATATACACTGTATTACACACCATCATATATCAGGAGATTGCAGGAGTTTGTGTATTCAACAACAAGTTATATTTCCCGGTTACGAATGCTAAATGATCATATACACTGTATTACACACCATCATATATCAGGAGATTGCAGGAGTTTGTGTATTCAACAACAAGTTATATTTCCCGGTTACGAATGCTAAATGATCATATACACTGTATTACACACCATCAGATATCAGGAGATTGCAGGAGTTTGTGTAAACAACAACAAGTTATATTTCCCGGTTACGAAAGCTAAATGATCAATTACACTGTATTACACACCATCAGATATCAGGAGATTGTTGGAGTTTGTGTATACAAATATGTTGATGTAAAATATGTTGATGTAGTTATCTAGAAGATATCTTGAATACAAACCACGCACTTCAATGAAATTGTCATTGAGGAACAACAAATATTTACTCTGATGTCTGCATCACGTTAGTATGGTACTCCTCGGGCTCATCAAAGTCATGAAACTTTTAAATTCTAACATCTTAATTAAAAAATAAACATTCATTTGAACGTTGCAATGTATGGTACACAATTTTTTAACTAAAAATTTGATCTTCAAATTCGGTCTTATCTTGCCAATGACGTTACTCATCACTGATTTTTCTTAAAATAATGCATTTCCGTTTTAGACTGAATCGAAATAGATTGTTAAAGCGTTATATTTAGTCGAAGCCATAAACGGGGGTGTATATATAATATTATGTATATTAGTGTGTGTGGCACTACTACTACTTCCTACTACTACTTCCTACTACTACTACTACATCCCTCATGGTTTATCAAAGGGGTATTCTTTTCTCCATGATAAGCGTGCTCTTTAAGATTAAAGAATCTAGTGAAAACGTGCTGTACATAACGGATAACGGACCTCGGTGTTATAGACTTATATTAGAGTTGCTTGTGTTCCTTTTTGGTTATTGGATATCCTTCATTTAACATCCAAAACTGGGTTCCCCAGGAGATATCGCTTGTGTTCAAAGATGTAAATTTTTCATGCAAATGTAATGAAAAGTGATTTTGGATGATAAATAGAATCTCCCCCTCGTGTCTTCTGATATCAAATATATCAACACTCGTTGATAAAAGTAAAATATCCTCGGCAAGCCTCGGATATTTGTTACTTTTATCAACTTGTGTTGATATATTTGATATCAAAAGACACTTGGATTTGTTTAACAAACAGAACAATATCAAGATATCTAGATTGTCGGAGATGATTCGCCCTTGGCAGTGGAAAAAATTGACTTTACTCAGAATTCACTGATTTTATTAAAATAAACGTTTCTCTTTGAAAGAAACGGACCATGCCAGTGTTTTCATCAACATTTATCTACCAGATAACGTACTGCCTCGAGGACAGTTCATACATCATAAGTTCAAACCCTTGGGGATGGAGATTTTGTCAGAGCCTGGTGATTGAGTTGATATCCTGATGGGACAGTCAGTGCCGACAGGGTTGTTTCGAAATCTATAAGCGACTCGACCCAAAACATACATGTGAAGAATTTGTACTGTCCTGAGGTGTATGTTACAGTATTTCTGATGTCAAATGGTTGTTTCAGAAATAAAACTACTAAAAATGGATACCACACGCACTTCCGTTAGAAAAAGAAATGTCTTTTCTCCTGAGCTTTTAAACACACAACGTTATTTGTATGAATATAGGTATGAACATTAAACGGTGTTTTTAAGAGGACATATTATAAACATATTCTACTAACTAACTTTTTGAAAGGCATATCTATATATGTTTTTCGTTTTTAACCCAATAAATTGAAGTTGAAAAGGTTCAATAAAGACCGAGTCATTGTTTGATTTTGCTGAGGAACACAAGACGTCTCTTAAGCTCCAAGTCGTCCGTCGTCTCCATCAACGTCTTTACCCTTTGAAAGAACAAGTCCTTTGCAAAATTATACAGCATGACGTCATACTTGTTGAGGTAAAAAACCTGATCCTTAGTTTGAGAGAGAATTGGAATGTTGTCAACGTATGAATTGCTTTTCGTTCCAGCCTTGGATATAAACTTTAAATTGAAGGTACTCTCGAACAATATCTGTGATAGTTCCTGATATTCCATGAGACCAAAGTACGCCATTTTTCTGAGGTTATCCTTAGCACTAGCGAGCATCTTATGGTGTTTCTCCTCGAAGTTCATTGTTGACATGTTATAACAGTTAACAAGAGTCAGATCAGCAGTCATCCTTGTCTGACGGTTGATAGCCAGGTTTGAAGCACATCCAAAAAATGATTTTATATCAACTTTTTTCCAGTCGGTCGTTTCATAGCAATTTGGAACTTCCTCCTTGGTCGCAGATTTACCATTGCAAATCAAAGGGGACATCTTCCAGGTTGCCCCTCTCGTAACGTGCTGCCATTCGCTGATGAACCTCGCGTAGGGCTCTCTCAGGGTGGTGATGTATAAATATCTGGAAGAATTTTTTTTTAAATTATTTTTTCGAATTCTTATTCATATATTTATTCATAATATCAACACAGTGTACCCTTCCAATCCAGTGATTCCTTCATGTCAGTTTTTCTTATCTATATATCGAGAGTATTCCAACAAAACGATTTGAAATCAAGCACTTTGGCAGTTCCCGAATAAAAGGACCGTTGAGTTTTACAAATCGTGATTCAGTTTCATAACGAATGTGAATTGGCTGAAAAGGCGCACCTGTATAATCATCTCAGCACGATTTGTTATGAATATCAAGCAGCTAAACATTTACGAGATTTGAATTCAGAGTGTGAATCAGATACTTTAAAGGGGCAGTAGCACGTTTTTAGGGGGAATATAAGGTGATGTCAGGTAAATGAAAATTTAATGGTTCCAATTGAAAGACAAAGTATTTAAACTAAATCAAGCAGTAATAATTCAAATATATAACGTAAAGTTTAGCCATGCGATTGCTTTTTCTTACACAAAATGATTTAAAGGTGTTCACAAAAAATGGCCGCCAATGGATTTTATATGAATCTTCATACTTTGTCCTCTGACTATGGATGATTGGCTTGTGTAGTGAGTTTTTTGATATTGTCAAAATAATACATTTAGCATTAACTTACAGTTATCAGTGAAAATTTTAAAATATAAACTTATCAAAAATCGTGCTACAGTCCCTTTAAAAAATCCATACTGAGTTTAATCAATTTGTGTGTTGTTAATGCTTATTTAACAATAATTCAAGAATGTTTTGTTCTTTTCACATGAAAAAGTAATATGAAATTCCTTTGCTTAGGCCCTTTGTTAAAGACGTTAGATCTACATCTATTTGCAGAATCAAATTGTACCGTCAGGCGTCTGATTATTTCTTTATTAGGTAAATTGATGATTTTATTGCATGTAATATTCAAATGAACTTATATATCCTGAATTTTAGCATAAACAGTGTGCAATAAAAGTCGTTTTCCGGAAAACCTGTTGGGCTGACAACCCCTCTATAGAGACCGTTTAATTTGTAAAAAGCGGTTTTTTTCACATAATGTGAAGTGATGAGAAACACTTTTTTTATGTTAATAATTATCTAAGAAATTTATCATTCGATTGATTAACAATGTCACAGCAATGCTTTTTCAATCCTGATGCCGACGATTGTCTTCACCTCTATTTGATTTCCCTTGAATGATTTGATGTTATTCATTCATAAACTAAAGATGATATCACATATATATAAGATTAAATGTGGTGACACCCTTAATTACAGTTTTGAAACAAAAGACGATAGCACATACACTCAGGGGCAAAAGAAACGATACCAGCTTTTCAAAGGAGTACAAAACAAAATCCTGTTGTAAATGAATGAGTTTTTTAAACGGTGTTTTTTAAGGGGTGTTTTTCTAAAGCGTAAACATATATAACTTTGAAATTAGTTATTAGAAATTAGCTCAGTTAGCTATTGAAGACATGAAATAACCCTGTTTCAGTCATAACTATCATTCGTAGCTTACGCTATCATGCAATTTATATGGTATCGTTTCTATTGCCCCTGAGTGTATATCAGCAAGAAATCATCTTCAGATACATATTTTGAAGATATCGCCTATAGGATTAAATGTGATGTTAATTTAAGTACATGTTGAAACAAAATGTGATAACACATACGTTTAGACATGAGTGACCCCTGATTATTCGCCTCGCAAAACATACCCCAAAACCCACTTAACCGTTACCTTCTATTCGTCTGTCTCCCCAGTCGTCTGTCCATCGTGGCCACAGCACAACTCTGAAGATGCGTCCAGTCTGCGTGTATACCACACGTTGAGTCATCCTTACTTCTCAATAGGTACACACGGTTCTTCCAGGCGTTTTCGCAGTGAAAGAAGTGTTTATCCAGTTTACTATAATTACAGAAGGGACTCAAGTCTAAATCGGTAGTAAGCCGTTTTATAAAGGTTGTGCTACCAGTTTTCTGAATTCTGACGTAAACAATGACGTCACTTCCGTCGGTGTTTAATTCAAAATGGCGGACAGCATCACTTTTAGAAAATTCATGATGACGAATTTGTCGATGATTACCGTTGCCTTGCGCATAATAGCGTTTAGATCCAAAAACGAGAAATAAACAAAGAACAATTGACATAACTGCGTAAAATAATGAATAAAATACTCCCTTCATGGTGTTCGAGAAAATAGCGCACTGAAAAGAAAATAGAACTATGTATTCATGTCAGCTGAAGAAACTATTCACAGGGAAATGCAGGAATCTCGCGAAAAATATACAATATACATGTACCCTTGCAAAAATATCTGATTAATCAATACATATTTTCTAAAATTAGAATATATTGCATGAATTTATACTTTGCAAAAGGCAGCATCACTTCATTACACATAATGTGTAATTATCATGATCAACATTGTAAGACAAAGTATCATGATGGAAACACATCAGTTAAAGTTATTAAGAAATTACGATTACAACACCAGTGTTTGACAAGTTAGGTAAAATACCTTGAATTCTTTAAAACTTGAAACTTTCCATATCGAAAACATCGAAAAAAGAAATATTACTACAGTACCTTTTAACATTTGCATTTAGAATCCAAACGCGTACATGACGAACAAAGTAGGGCAGGGCATATAATGAATCAAATATTGTGTCATGAACATATCTAAGCCTTGTCTGGAAATATATATTTCAATTTATTTTATTATCAATTAGAAAAGGATCTGAAACACCATCAGATATCTAGTAAACCTTACATCAGCTGTTACCTACTTGATGACTGATTGAGAATTCGTTGAGAAGGATGCGTAATTGATGAACCGCAGGAGAAACGAAAACGATTCCATTTAGTGATAATGTTAAGCTGAGAGTCAGATGATTTTGCAATGTTGTTTCATATAAAATTCATTATGCAAAAATAAAAAATCGAAACATGATCTGATCCCTTTTCTTCTAAGTTCTCACGTGACACAGTTTCCATATTTTTTTTTATAAAAACCAAAGTATGTGTGCTAGTTTTTAAGTAACCTCTAAAATAATACAAATCCTAAACCAAGCATCTATTACATCTCAATTTCTTACGAGTAGACAGCCAAAATGTCCGAGAGTATGAGAGCATCTGTATGCTTTTGCATCTCAATTTGTAACGAGTAGAGAGCCGAAATGTCCGGGAGTATGAGACCATGAGAGCATCTGTATGCTTGTCAGGCATCACGGGCTTTCATTAACAGTGATAATTTTCATGTTGGAACATCATTCGTTGCCATTGTAACATTTGGCACCATTGGTACCGCAGACCAAAACTTTCCAACGTTCAAACTGAGGTAGGATCAACATTCTATGACTTGATCTATCTCTGCGGGGAGAGAATTCCAAAAGTCTGCACTTTTTAATAAATGTTAGTACCAAAAGGTTCATAATGTCGAGAGAGAATGCCCTTCATATTCTGATGATATTTGAACGTTTCTTTTGTTCGTCAGTATATGTCACCTTCGCCTCAGTTCGAAGAACGTTTACCATGCATAACTGATACTTCACATCATAAGTTTACTAAATACATCTACCCTCTTCATATATCAAACTTATATTTCTTGTATTTTCTAACGCGGTAAAAAAATACAAGTCTGCCATTAAGTACTTTAGTAGTACATACTTTGTCTTTGTAATAAGATTTATTTTCAGAATGAACCCCTTTTTGGATTTCAATTTCTTTGTAGGTGTAATCGTAAATTTTCCCGAATAAGGCCATTATTCTTAAAAAGGACTTATTTCTCGACACTACATGTATGATGACTTGTAATATAGCTATGTTGTGTATTATACACATGTTGCATGTTATCAATGATGGTGAGCTAGATACACAATCAAGATTGCACCTATAAGTCAGTTATTACCCGATAGTGAGGCAGATATGACGAATCATCACACAAGCGACATGTGCTGCATATCATACATTGATAGTGTGCTAGATATCACATTATTAACATACGAAGTAAATTGCTGTCTGTAACTTACTGATGTATTTGAGATATGTATCGTTACACCTACACATGTGCTACATATCTGGACAGAAGATTCAACCGATACAAATACGAAAATGCACGAAACGGCGATTTTTTTGCAATTCTGTAAACACAAGCCAATTCGTACATGAATGGAAGTAGTGATATAATGCTCCATAAGACCTTCTTATGATATTAATTATGTTAATGGTTTCGGGGAAATGTATAAATAGATATATAACAATACAATAAATAGATGATAAACAATAAAATAAATATAATTAACAACTAAATAAATATTTCTTTATAAGTGGAAATTTTGACATCTACCGTGATGATAGAACAGGATAGAAAAATAATATAACGAATGGTTATGTGTGCAGTAGGCTATTATGATATGATGACAGAAATATGTCCTATCTATCTTCGTAAGTATAACAAAAATATATCCAGAACAACGCAATCGTTATACATTGTATTCACTAGTAGTGGAGGTTTTAATGAGATCGTATACCGATTCGTGTTTAAATTCCTAGTTATGAATATATACCCCATATTGGTATAGTCACAACCACGAAAGCGAATCCGACAAACAAAATAAAAGTTCGCCGTGTATGAAGTCCCAATACAAGGTTATTTGGATCACGTTGGATAACTTTTATATAAACCTGAATATTATACTCATACATGTATATCGTTTTGGCTTGAGAAAGTTTGGCAGATTCGGCGTGAGCGGAACCAGTTACGATGTGGTTTTAAAGCGTTCACCTGTGAGTTTCGTTGGTATTCTCAAAACAAGATATGAAATTAATAATTAAGGTCTAATTCAAGTATATATTTTCTCGATAACATGCACATTGCCTTCTAATAGATAATCTTAATGGAGATAATGATCTGTCATTCTTCAAAAGACTGCATTACATCGCCTCTAAGGACAGCTAAAGGACAGGGTAAATTATAACTCATATGAATATTTTATGTGAAACAGCGAGCTATCAATCATTCTGACTCAACGTGTAAGATTAGATAACTATCTGCCCCTTAAATGTTCTACCGAGTTAATTAAAAGTTTCCGATTCTATCAAAGTCATATCAACTTCAAAATTTGTCACTTGGATTCGAGAGTTATTAAATTCAAGGTCATCAAATACAGTGTGTCAACGTCGTCATTTTCCTTCCGTTGTATATTACATTACGCACATGGAATATTCCAGTTATACAAGACGAAGAAACGGACAATAACGAGGATGTGAGAACATCGTGAATCATACTAGGGAATAGGTATTATAATATTGATAAATTATCATATACTGTAATCTTTAAACTATAAATTCAAATCCTATGTAAACTCTTTGATTGGTTTAATTTTATTTAACAGAAATATATTGTTTACTTCCACATTGAGATACATATTCTCTTGACTTTCCAAATGAAATATGGTTTTCAAATAATTTAATGTTCGCGATAATTAAGTGATATGTTGTCATTTGTCCTCTTTTAAGAACTTGAAATGTTTTATGATGCCTATATTTACCTTTTTCATTGTATTTTAGTTTGATACAACAATTTCTTAACATTTTGACATAATTTTGCAGATAACGATATGCTTACGCAGCCTATATAAACAAAGGATCAAACCAAAGGGTACTCTAGCCTATTACTGCTTGGGGTTTGACGACATTTGATTGGAATTCGAACGGAAGGATGAGAAAATATCCCAGTCGAGGCTATAACTGAAATTCAACACGGAAGAATTGTAATATTATCCCAATCTAGCCCATAACTGAAAATCAACAAGTAAGGGTTGGAGGATATCGTCTAGCCTGCAACTGACATTTAACACGGAAGGGTTGGATGATATCCCAATCTAGTCCATAACTGATATTCAACATAGAAGGGTTGGATGGTGTCCTAAACGAGCCTACATCTGAAATTCAACATGTAAGGGTTGGACTATATCCCAATCTAGTCCATAACTGATATTCAACCCAAAAGGATTGAAAATATCCCCATCTAGCCTTTAAATGATATTCAACACGGAAGGATAAGAAGAAATCCAAATCTAGCCTGTAACCGATATCAATTTGAAAGATTAGAAGATATCCTAATACAGTCTATGTAACTTAGCATCAACAAGAAAGGCTCTCATATCCTTAATTAATTCTGATGCTAATACTGAGGTGAATCGGTAGTCTGAATTGTTATCCTTTACCAGTGCTGATGCTAGTGCTGCGGTGAATCGGTAGTCTGAATGGTTATCCCTTACTAGTTCTGATGCTAGTGCTGCGGTGAATCGGTAGTCTGAATTGATATCCTTTACTAGTTCTGATGCTAGTGCTGAGGTGAATCGGTAGTCTGAGTTGTTATCCTTTACTAATGCTGATACTAATACTGAGGTGAATCGGTAGTCTGAATGGTTATCCTTTACTAATGCTGATACTAATACTGAGGTGAATCGGTAGTCTGAATGGTTATCTTTACTAGTTCTGATGCTAGTGCTGAGGTGAATCGGTAGTCTGAATGGTTATCCTTTACTAATGCTGATACTAATACTGAGGTGAATCGGTAGTCTGAATGGTTAATATTCTTTACTAATGCTGATACTAATACTGAGGTGAATCGGTAGTCTGAATGGTTATCCTTTACTAATGCTGATGCTAATACTGAGGTGAATCGGTAGTCTGAATGGTTATCCTTTACTAGTTCTGATGCTAATACTGAGGTGAATCGGTAGTCTGAATTGTTATCCTTTACTAGTTCTGATGCTAGTGCTGAGGTGAATCGGTAGTCTGAATGGTTATCCTTTACTAGTGCTGATGGTAGTGCTGAGGTGAATCGGTAGTCTGAATGGTTATCCTTTACTAATGCTGATGCTAATACTGAGGTGAATCGGTAGTCTGAGTTGTTATCCTTTACTAGTTCTGATGCTAATACTGAGGTGAATCGGTAGTCTGAATTGTTATCCTTTACTAGTGTTGATGCTAGTGCTGAGGTGAATCGGTAGTCTGAATGGTTATCCTTTACTAGTTCTGATGCTAATACTGAGGTGAATCGGTAGTCTGAATTGTTATCCTTTACTAGTTCTGATGCTAGTGCTGAGGTGAATCGGTAGTCTGAATGGTTATCCTTTACTAGTGCTGATGGTAGTGCTGAGGTGAATCGGTAGTCTGAATGGTTATCCTTTACTAATGCTGATGCTAATACTGAGGTGAATCGGTAGTCTGAGTTGTTATCCTTTACTAGTTCTGATGCTAATACTGAGGTGAATCGGTAGTCTGAATTGTTATCCTTTACTAGTGTTGATGCTAGTGCTGAGGTGAATCGGTAGTCTGAATTGTTATCCTTTACTAGTGTTGATGCTAGTGCTGAGGTGAATCGGTAGTCAGAATGAGGTGTGTCACAATGCAGACTGATCGTGTGTTGCTGGTCTGCATGCTCACAGTCTGGTGCCCCGTGCTTCTCTTCCTGTGTTGGAGACTTACTCCTGATGCCTCACATCATTCTAGAGATATCACTTTAACCACGCATCACACTCCCTGGGACGATTTCAACGCATATATCAAGGGCTACATGCTTGAACATGATTTCTCTGACCTTGAACTCAAAAGAGATTTTCGATTTAACCTAACCGGAAGTGACATAATACTTTACTTAAGGATTCAGAAAACCGGAAGTACACATTTTGAAGAAAGGTTGAAACATGAAATTGATATCTCAAAATGGTGTCCATCCAACCAGGGTTTCGAAGAATGCCGGGATCGTCTGAACTATAACTTCCTTTTGTTTAAAAATGAGAAGGGTCCTTTTTGTGGTCTTCATGCCGACTTCACCAGACTACAGGAGTGCGCTGAGGATGCAGTGAACACTCGTCGAGGGGAGATTGTGCCTCAACGGTATGTGTACATGTAATGTTTGGTGGGCGAATGGGTATGGTATAGGTATGGTTTGTGCTCGCAGTGATGCCTGTTTTAGGAGGTTAGTTCGAATCCCGTAATAGCGATAAGTTTTTTTAATATAATCGTTACCTTCAGAGAGTGGTTCAAATTTCATAAAACATTTGTTAACTATCTAAATAACATGTATTTCTAACGGTACATTATTCGTAAAGTTTGTTCTGGAAAAATAGGCTTGATGTTTTATGATTTAAATAACATAAGAATGTGAATGAGGAAAACTATCACTTAATATTGTTTTTAATTTGCATATAACCCTCCCCATTCTAGTTATAGTTCAAGGATATTGTGATTTCTATGATTGATAATCAAATCATTGGAAAGTAAGATTACTTTTCTACTTTGATTGCATCTGGACCAATTCTCTCTTCACAGGCATTACTACATTACAACGATCCGAAACCCTGAATCCAGATACATCAGCGAATGGGGAATGGTCCAAAAAGGAGCCAGTTGGCCAACTGACTATTTAACCTGCAATAGGAAACCACTCACGGAAATCGACATACCCAAGTGTTACAATAGAACGCAGGCATGGATGGGTGTAGATCTGGAGGTGTTCATGGGCTGTCCTCACAATCTGGCAGTCAACCGCCAGACCAGAATGCTTGCCGACCTCAGGCTGATCGATTGTTACAACACCACGGGGATGACCTTCGAGGAAAGGCACTACAAGATGCTCCAAAGTGCAAAAACAAACCTAAACAATATGGCCTTCTTTGGACTTACAGAGCATCAAGAACTTTCACAAATTTTGTTTGAAAATACATTTCATTTGGAATTTCTGTCAGTGTCAGAAACATCTAAAGAATCAAGGGCCGGAAAGTCTGTGAAGAACATTTCCAGTCACAATTTAGAAAGAATACATTTCATGAACCGCTATGATGTGATGCTGTACCAATATGCCAAGGACCTGTTTGCTCAAAGGCTCCTCCGATTGGCTGCAGAAACCTCTGATCAACAACTGAGGGTGAGGATTCTTCAACTTGCAGAACCCTTGTTGATGAACTATTAGAGATTGGTGCCCTCAGATTGGCTTCAATATCCTCTTACCAACAACTGAGGGTGAGGATTCTTCAACAGGCTGAACCCTTGTTGATGAAGTATAAGTGGATGGTGCCCTCGGATTGGCTTCAATATCTTCTGACCAATAACTGAGGGTGAGGATTCGTCTACTTTCGGAACCCTTGTTGATGAAATACAAGGGATTGGTGCTCTAAAACTGGCTTCAATATTCTCTTAATAATAAATAAGGCATTCTCTCCCCACAGAGGCAGCTCAGTGCGATCAAGTTATCAAGTTCGGATATGACTGAGCTACCTCTGTTGGGAGAACATGTAAATAAGGGTGAGGAATTTTGAACTTACACAATTCTCTTAAGTGAACTTTAAGTGAGTAGTAGGTTTTAATCCTTTAAAATATGCTTTCAAATCAGGAACGTTTGTTCAAATCGCCCTGGAAGTTATTGAATTTCATTAAAAAGCTTAGCGTAACAGGGGAGACTTCATATTTCTTAAGAATGGATGTATTGGGGGAGAGTGTTGATCTACTGCCATGCTAATATTCATGTAAATGTTCAAACTGATCAGATCATATGCTTCTGGCTCGAACATAACGGTTACCAGGATGACTGAGGGAGGAAATTTCTCAATCCTTGTTGGTTAACCATTATCAGTTACTGTTGTTTCAAGGGAGGGGGTGGTTTCAATATATCCTTTGTGTTTTAGCATGGAAGAACGAAAGACAATTGTATATCTTGTTGTCAGACTTGAATCTACCGTATCTGAATACTAGTCCTGTTACACCTTACATATTTAGTTAAGTACCTTAATTGAGTGAGTAAAAATACCTTTCTATAATAACTATTTGTCAGTGTCTATGAAATATGTATATACTTACCCTATATATTGGCATTTTTCACTACATCTTTGTCGAAAAACTGTTTCATGTGGGCATATCTTTGTTTAATCACATAATCTTTGATAATGATATGTTGTCACTCACCTCAAGTAAAACATTTGTTCCTATATGGAATTGCACCAGGTTGAATTTGGCCTGACTTCATAAAAGATAAAGAACTTAACAGCACAACAACAGTGGTTCAGTGTTCTGTTATAAATATGTCAACAACATCAATGAGGTTTAACAAAACCTACATACACTGATATTCAAATTCCTAAATCCAACTTTTATTTCACAAATAAGATCAATAAAACACCCACAATTAATGGTAAGACAACACTATATCATTGTAATCAATTTTGAAAGAAAGGACTCCAACTGATCGAACTATGCAGCTGCTTTGTGACACGCCACTCTGATGTGCATCCGATTTTAAATAATATGCGTTATATTGAGCATTCCAGAAGTGCACCTGTTTTTAAAATTAGGTCCTCAGAAATGTCTCCCTTAAGATTGGTAAAAATGTTAAAACTGTGTTTACTACTCCAACCATCTTCCATTCAGTTGAAGCGCTGATCTGTATCCGGTATATTTGAAATGAGTTATTTATGTTGGACGTCTTTGCTAGATTTTATTCTTTTCCAAACATAAGGAAGACATATAGAAGAATGACTGAAAAATGTTTACCACCACTCCAATGCATAATAATTCATGTAAGCGGTGAATAATCTCTGAAACATTTGAAACAGTCTTGGTAATATTGAGTTTCCTTGCCGGACACGAGTCTCAATAATACTCGCTATATACTCCCGATATTAAGACTAGCAAAGTGAAATAGCGGGTCTCGTCAGCCGATCTATCGAATTGACCAATCAGGAATCGTCTTACCAACCACAATAGTAAGCATTCGCACATATAACGTTAGAGGGTCATAGGTCGGCGAAAGGTTGGCTGGCGTGACCTGCTACTACATCTTGCTAGACTCAACATCGGAGTAAAGCGAGTATTTTTAAGGCTAGGTTTACTTAGACTGCTACTTTCACTGATACTGTTTCTACCTCTTGAATTTGTTGGCAGAAACGATGATAACATAAACCTACAGTTTCTCTATGGGTCTCACTGTGCTCATTGCTTTGTCTTGTTTGTTCACAATAGCTTCCAAAGCATCCAAAACCATTATCATGCACTTGTTTGTGAAATACCATTTTACATTTCTTCGTTTTATTGCTTACAAACTTTAAAAAGGTTTGTATGTCTTCTGACTGGAGAAAACCACGTCGAAAACAACTGAAAAAGTTTCTTGTCTAATATGAAGCATAGTCAGGTAAATTGACCTGATAATTATGTGTCTTAAACTAAGATTTTGAATATCTTACTTTCGTTTTTGGTTTAATTGTTTTAGCAGAATACCGAGCTTGAAATGTCACTTTTATTATACGATCCCTAAAGGAGCTTGATAACACCCGTGTCGGAACTCTTACAAAAACATCAATGTCTTAACAACTATTCAAAAAGTGGTTTAACTAATATTGCCAATTTGTCTTTCAATTGTATATCTTGTGTGGTTTCTATAAGCTTCAACACTCGTTGTCGAAATAAATCTTTTGCAAAGTCGAAAAACAGAACATCAAAACGATTCATGTCGAGAATTCTTTGACGGATCGGTTCAGAAATATTGTCCTTCTTGCTTCCCGCTCTCTGGGAAAGAGTTTCAAATCCTCTGGCATAACGAATGTTGAATGTGTTCTCGAAGACAATCTGGGATAGTTCCTGATATTCCGTGATACCAAAATAAGCGAAATTCTTTAAATTCTCCATTGCACTTTTCGTAACGGCAAACATTCTATCGTCACCAGTGAGTTTTCTCGAGGCATTAGCCTGTTCAAGACGACGATCTGATATGAGTCTAACTTGACGGTTGATGGCCGGGTTAGAAGGACAGTTCATGAACTCCGCCAGTGTTACATTAGTCCAGAATTTCTTTGTACTTTTGGTAACACATTTTCTCGGTGCTGAACCCCACTGCCCATGTAGCCTGACGTGCATCCACTCACTGAGATATCTCCTGAGGGGGTCCCTCACCATCGTGATGTACAGGTGTCTGAAAATTGAAACTGAAAGTTCTAAAATATTCACAGTAACATTTTGTTTTCGATATCAAAAGCAAAAGCAAAAAGGATTGTGGGTGAATTGAGGAAATAAAAAATCTTGAAAATGTATCAGAAATGTTGGAATATACGTCAATTACCATCAAGAGGTTCGTCAATTTGTTTTTCGAAACTGTATTCTCTCAAGAAGTTTGTTATATTGATAAAAGGGTCATCCTTTAGAAGCATATTTACGAACAAAACATCTGATATCTAGCAAGACCAAAGTCTCTTCATATACCCCAGCCAGTGAAAGAACGTCAATTCAGTTTTTCAGTACCCGAGTGAGAGGACGAGGCGTTCGGGAAATATTGCTTCAGACTCCTAGCATACTGATATTCCATCTACTGTTAAATTCATACTTCTAAATAGACAACTGTCAGGAGCTTTGAGGCTTTGGCCTTGATAGAACTCAGGTAACTACTTGAGCCTCTGTGATATAAATAACTCGATGTAGCAGAATTTAACAAGTGATCATACCTGCGTTTCCTTGTGGTGTTATGTCGCTTGTTCATTGCTCCGTCTACACATACGCTAAGTCTCCAGTATTCTGCATGCATTCCACATGTCGGATCATGCACCGTTCTCTTGAGTAACACCTTGGACTGCCATTCCTTTAAACACTGACAGTCCTTATTGTTAATGTCTCTAGAGCAGTTACACCAGGGTGAAAGGTCAACATTATTCGACAGGTGCTTGCATAATGTTGAACTTCCGGTTTTCTGCACACGAAGGAAAACGATAACGTCACTTCCGTCGTTTTTCACATAAATCTTTCTCACAATATCATTGTCCTCGAAATTATGTTTGGCAGGTTGTCTGCTGTGGTAGTTTGATGATAGCTTTTGTCTTGCCAGGTTTTTGTATTGGAAAAACTCTGGAAAATTTAACAGAAGCGAGTCTAAGTTGACACGGGTTAGTATGAATACCAAAGCGGCGGTTCCTGGTAGAATTATAAGAGCTGCCCATCTGCTCTTCAGCTTCGTCATTTTTGCCTCCAGTTACCTGAAATGTACATTGCAAAATAAAAATATAACCTGCCCTTATCTAAAAAATAGATCGAAATACACGAATGTAACCTCAGGTTACCTAAAATGTTCATTGCAATAAAAAATATTGCCTCCAGTTGCCTGACATAGACATTGTGATACACGAATATTGCCTTCGATTGCCTGAAACATATGTCGTAATACACGATTATAGCCTCCGTTTTCCTAAAATATACATCGTAATACATGAATATTTAATTTACTGCGGTTACCTAAAATATACATCGTAATAAACGATTAATTCTGGTTACCTACTGCATAATGTCAATTATCAAGTCATGTTTGGTGATCCGGCGAACTATTATATAAGGTATACCATTCAGAGGCGGGGTATATAGGGAAGTTATCAGCCTCGAGCTTGGTGTTATGCGACGAGCCGAAGACGAGTTGCATAACACCAAGCGAGAGGCTGATATCTCCCCAAATACCCCACCTCTGAATGGTATAAGGAATTTATCTTTCCGAATGTTTAAACAAAACGCATATAATATGAAGATAAAGAAAAGCGTTAACAGTGTAAACCCTTTGACTATAGTTTGTTAAAAGCTACATATAGGTTGATCAAAAGAAACCAGCTTGATCATGTCTTCGAGGTAATATACATTGTACATTTCAAGACGCTCAATCTGCACGCTTTGTTCATGCTTTTTATGTGCCGGGGTATTTTATCCTCCCGCTCAAGAGGGTGATATCAGTATTTATCCAGGGTCACGTGGACCAATCAGAGATCGAGATTCTTACATGAGGTAGGATAAAGGTGCCATATATTCGTTTTATTTTACCTTCACCGGATGGCGGACCTGTATTGAATGACATTGAATCGAACAGCATATATATTTTTCTAACAGTATAGATCACGCAGATTATATGTATCATACGATGTGTAAAATATTATCAGAAACATTAAATTGAAAAAAACTTCTTTTTTTTAACTTTCTATGGTGTCTTAATCTCGGCATTTTGTTGTCATATAAAAATCATAAACCGAAAGGTGAAAATATTTTATTCGAGTGCCAGATTTCCTGATATTAAGATGTTGTGGCTCCAAGAGTAGAATGTGTTACAAGTAGAGACTTTGTCCTTGGTTAAGATACATATATAGAACGTCATTCTAGTGCATTGTTTCGTTTGTATTGAACGAGTAGATGTCACAAAGAGCAAAGAAACAACGAGTTCGCAGAACGAGTTGTTTCTTTGCTCTTTGTGACATCTACGTGACATCTTTGTGACATCTGCCGTACATTTCTATAAATAGCTGACATGACACCTACCTCGCTAAGAAAGTAGTTCCGTGAGAAGTGCAATACGGAGTGCAATACGGAATGAGGAGTGCAATACGGAATTCGTTGTATTTCATTACGTATTACTATCGTAAGATTACATGGGTATGTAATAAAGAATAGAGAGTACGGTCAAAAGAGAGGACAATGGTTTAGTGGTGTCACATTGACACATTCTTTTTATGATGATCAGAGGATTGAAAATCTAGAATCAGACAGTAGAATCACATTGGAATTGAAAAGTGACAAGAGCAGTTTATTCCATATATAGGCTGCATTATTACACGCCCGTGTAAGATACCGCAGTGTAATATTTATACGACAATATTAAACTAGTGTAATAACACAATGCAAGGATGACGTCATAGAAGTGTGTTGTTGTGACGTCACAGTGTAAGCGTGCCGTCACAATGGTTGCTGAGTCGCGAAAATGCTAGTTTCGGCGACTTATCGGCAAATATGTTTTTTTAGGGCAAGTAATAAACAGAATACTAAACTCCCTTCCATTTAATACTATTTTTATTAAACTCGTGAATGATTTGGTATCAAACTCGCTTTCGCTCGTTTTTATACAAAATCATTAACTCGTTTAGTAAAAAAAGTATTAATGGAAGGTCGTTTAGTATCCTCTATATATGGCACGGTTGGAATCTCCCTTGGAGTAACGTTGGAACACCAACAGTCTGGACTGCTGTCATATATATATATATGATAGAAAAGGGTATTGAAAAAGCAACCAACCACACCATTATAGAGTTGAGAAAAAAAAAAAAGATGGTACCAAAACGTGCAATAACATTTGTCAGTACCCATAATCCAACTAACCCCAATATGTTCCCTCTAATTAAGGATAACTTAAACCTTCTAAACCAAGATAAAAAGCTGAAAGCAATGCTTGTAAAAACCCTTGTAGAGTGTTAAGTAAACGTGGTGCATGTTTAAATTGCATATCAAAAGAACTACATCCAAAATATTGCCTAACGACAACCGTTGGAAACTTATTCCTCGGAAATTGTCTGTTTTCATAAGCCTCAAATTACAGAACACAAGAAAGATATTTCCAATTGCAATAACCGATCCTAATTGGTTCAGTTAAGATCGCTTCAGGTTTCAAACAGTGCCACGTACTGTCGGCATATTCGTTAGTAGTTTGTAGATGAAGGAGAGCCCTAATATTGCATTTAAAATGACTTCCTTCATCAATATTGGTAAAATATTCACAAAAGAGAAGAATATGTTCGTAACGACAGATGAATGTTTTGGTTTAATTTTAAATAAAAACATGGATGGCAATTGTTTACTGAAATGATTTAAGAACCATCCTAATTCTAAACATTGAGATATTTTACAATTCATATAATGTTCAATTGCATTTGATGGAGCTACTGAATGTACCGTTGTTTCGTCTTTATGTCATTAATTAAAAAACGAATTATCCGGTTACGACCAATGATATAAAAGTGTGTCTTTAAATAATTCAAGGCTATATATTCTATCAACTATACCTTGCTATATGCTCCTCGTCCGCTTCCTCCCTTTCAGTTATTGAGATAGTTGTTCGCTCCATTTGTATATCCGTTCGTCGTATATTGAGCATTGTAAAATCAAGTTCCTTTCACTTGTTTTTCATAGACTTATTATAGCTTTCAAAGACAGATTGATAGCTGAAGAAACAACCTTAACCTTAGAAGTACAGTACAGAAGATACCACGTCGTACCACCCTTGCTATACAAATGAACTGAAAGGTGTACACGATTGCAGAATATTATGATTAACCCGCATGACGACCAGACACCAGGGTTAGAATGTTTACGCATGAAAGATTCTAGATAAAAAATCAATGCTAATTGATACGGTTGTCACGATATGTTCTTAAATTTTTAATGCAATCATATAAAACTCATTAATAAGATATACGGAATTATCGATTTTCTGTAGAAAGTCCTTTTACAAAATCCTTTTCTTGGAAACCGAATTTTGGCAGGACTTTTGTTTTGGTATGGTGTACACCGTCATGTGCAAAGAAAATATTGAGTTTAAATTGTACTGGTTTTTAATCTAATAAACTCTCTTGAATTGACCTTTGGGTGTAACCTGGAAAAATTATTATGTGTAGACAGACTTCTTTGAGAGGCATTTTAGAAGTTGGAAAAACAATAATGCTGAGGAATATATGGATGACAACTTCTTTGTTCATTGTATGCGACGTTTCGACACAGATTCTTGTGTCTTTCTCAAGCATAGATAGAGTAATGATGTAGGGGCATATATATATATATATATATATATATAAATAAATAGTACAATACACAGTTGCAACAACTTACTGAAAAGAGTAAATGTAATCAAATAGAGATAAGTGGTAAGAAGCCAGTAATGTACAATACAGGAGATGTTTACAATTAATTGATAGAGGCCAGTGATGTACATGAGTGATAACAGTTCATTAATTAAGGAGAAGATCATAGGCTGACGGGATGCAGTAACCTTGATCACGATAAATTGATGTCTGAATCTATTTGATCTCCAAAGCCTCTCTTAATTTGCGCAAATTAAGAGAAGCTTGATATATGCCCCTACATCATTACTCTTCCTCTGTTTGAGAACGACACAAGAATCTGTGTCGAAACGTCGCATACAATAAACAAAGAAGTTGTCATCCATATATTCCTCAGGATTAATGTGTAGACAGGTGTAGTAATGCCTCATCGAAGTTATACCTCTGATGTTTCTGTCTACTATGATGCATAAAAATGATATATGATTTATAGAGCCGTTTCCGATCCACACAGATGTTGCTCAAAGAGCTATACAGTCAACAGTAGAGATGAGTCTTTAGTTGAGATTTGAAGTCGTATAGCTTTAAAGGGGCAGTAGCACATTTTAGGGGG
Source organism: Steromphala cineraria (assembly GCA_916613615.1). NCBI lineage: Eukaryota > Metazoa > Mollusca > Gastropoda > Trochida > Trochidae > Steromphala > Steromphala cineraria. The sequence goes on from OU744732.1 coordinate 26,950,758, forward strand.
TATATAGGGTGATGTCAGGAAAATGAAAATTAATGGTTCCAATTTAAAGACAATGTATCTAAACTAAATGGAACAGTATTAATTCAAATATATAACGTAAAGTTTAGCCATGCGATTCCTTTTTCTTATATTCTTGCACAAAATGAATCAAAGGTGTTCACACAAAAATGGCCGCCAATGGACTTTTTATGTAATTTGTCCTCTGACTATGGATGATTGGTTTGTGTAATGAGATTTTTGACACTATCAGAACAATACATTTAGCATTAACATACAGTTATCAGTGAACATTTTGATATATATGTTTTTCAATAAACTTGCTACTGCCCCTTTAAGACTGTGTCATACGAATCCAAAACTTAAAAGCAACACTATAAGTATTTTATAAACATAGTTATTCACATACATGTTTAATCTTTAACAATAACAATCTACTAATACATCATTCATAGAAACAGTTTTTCAAACATTAATGCAAACACCAAGAAAAACAAATGAATATTTGTAAAGATTTCCAAAATATCCCTCTACTTCAGAGCCATATTATACCGCTGGTTAAACCTTACTATCAAGGAAAAATTAACATATATATGTTATTATCATATTAGGATATTGACCAAATATCATATCATAAAGCAGGTATCCATTGCACTGGTATCTAACGATTTCGCTGAGCAGCGTCTATTGGGAAGTTACTGCAACATCATTCAGGACGTTGCAATGTTATTACGTGACCATTTTTCGTTCGAACCGAGGAAACTATGATTAATAAAAGAACATAACCCCTATCTCATCCCTAGAACCCTGAACTGGTTTAATAATGACATATATGCCCAATTGTGAACTAACACATTTACATTGACTCTTATGAAAAATGCAAATGAAATGAGTTTATATGTACAAAGTTAATCACTTTCTATATAAGGCTATTCGCTCGAGCCTTCTAAATACTCCTCTTTGGCTGATTGTTGAAACTTATACCCCACTTCCGGTCTCGTTGCTATGGGGTTGTTTTCTAACCGTAGGTATATTGACCGATACACCACAACTTTTCTAATACACCTATTCTTTTTTGAACATCCAAATAACTTAGGCAAATTAACCAAGTTGTATTTTTGAGAAATTTTAATGTCCAAAGTGGGAATCGAACCAGGGGCCTTAATGTTGCGACGCAAAGCTTCTATCGACTGAGCTACTGAGGCTCGATGTAGGTGGTGGTACTTTTTGTTGTGCCATGTCTGGATTGTTGTATTTTCCTATATAAGCCATGTATAGGTACTAATTTGTACCAAATTTTAATGTTATGAAGTTAGATTATGTTTTTAAAAACGTAAAAAAAGAGTATTGTTAACATTTTGTTGATCTTGTTAGGTTTCAGATAAATATACACAGAGAATGGTGGACAACTCTTTTTCGTCAAATATAGCTCAACCAGAGTGGGGTATAAGTCAGATATACCCACCCTTCCCTCGGTGCATCGCTCAATATACCTCCTGTTTGAATCGTGATCCTCGGCTCCGCTACGCTACTCCTCGGAGACCAACGATTCAAACAGGAGGTATATTGAGCGATACACCTCGGGAAGAGTGGGTATATCTATTACATACCCTGAAACTCCCTTAATACTATATCTGAAAACTGCAATCTCTATACTTGAAATTCCATCATTCAAATAACAATCAAAATGTGGAAAATATGAAAAGGGGAGGGGGGGGGGGGATTTACGAGAAATAACATTAATATATTATAATATTACCGGTTCCTTGCAACACACAATCAAATCAAATCATTTCATAAAACACCTTTTAAAAGCGGTCGAGATAAAACTAACAATCTCTCCCTTAAAGTTGCATTAGTAGTTTTTTCAATTAGTTTCAATATCCGCAAACGAAATAAATCCACAGCATAATTGAAGTACATCCTATCCAACCTATTCATTTCATCGATTTCATCTCGTTGTTCATCAGTGATATCAAGCGTGATATTTCCAGCTTTTTGAGGCACTGTTTCGAATCCTTTGATGAAATGAATGTTAAACGTCTCTTCAAAAAGAATCTGTGACAGTTCCTGATATTCAGTTAAACCGAAGTATGCAAAATGCTTCAAGTTGTCCATGGCACTCTTCACCAGATTCATATCTTTAACTTCCTTAGACCTATGCCGATTACGATTTCCAAAACCTAGCATGTGTGTTTGGCGATTAATTGCAGGATTACTCGGACATTTCATGAATTGTTCCAAAGTGACGTTGACCCATATTTTCGTTGCAGTGGGATATTGGCAGTTCTTTGGCGAAGTCCCCCACTGCCCATGTAGCCTGACGTGCATCCACTCACTGAGGTATCTCCTGAGGGGGTCTCTCACCATCGTGATGTACAGGTGTCTGTAACACATAAAAAATGTAAAAAGTTTAGAATTATGTTCAACAAACATGATCAAGAATTCTTTCATTAAGAAAACGCATGCATTTCCCTGAACGCCTTGTCTTCAATGAAATTCACGGATTCTGGAAATAGAAATTGTCAATTACAAAAAAACAACATAACGCATAAGTCATAAATTTTACGAAAAATCAAGTTCACTTTAGTAGAGCACTTTGCGTTTGGCTGCGCCTTGATGGTTATTTCGTTGTCGAGGTTGATTGCTTTGTTCATCAAAAACTGTCTCATTGGATCTTTGTGTAGTACCCGATTACTAAGTTATGGAACTGGCACATCCCTTAGGTCACATGTTCATCTATCTACAGCTGCATACCATAAGGTTGTTCACTTGTTTGTGTATCGTAGTTCAATTATCATGATATTTGGATTTTGTTTGGACGTTAATTTCAACATTATCCGTTTCGTTTTTGCCATGATATGATGCCTTTAAGTCAATCGAAATTAAGATAAGATAAGATAATACTTTATTACCCGAAAGGTAATTCTTTTTACATTCACAGAGTCTTAAAATTAACAAATATACAACATATTATATTTGCACTACAATACGTAGGTAAGTGAACAAATTTAGGATACGCAGCTGTACATCACAAGGAGAATGGCGAACAACGGACAATCCTCTATCATACAACTATCCCTTTTCTCATTTACCCCACTTTCGATAGAAATAACAATTTGAGGATAATGATAACAAAATGTATGGTTGGTCCTACATTTCGAAGCATACAGTGATCAAGCTCAACGTGCAAGTAAAATAACGTTAACCTAAAACAATTGAAAAGAAATGTTTTGAAAGATGACTTCAACGAGCCGAGTGTTTTGCAGAGCGTGACAGTCTCTAAAAGAGCTCATTTAATTAGCATTCAAACACTGGTAAGTAAAAAAAAAGGCGCGCTAAATGTTCTCTTCATAATGATGGCTATACGTTAATGCCCGGAAGTAAATAAAGTGAAAACATTTTTGTCTCATAATGGTTGACTATCTTACTTATTTCACTTACTGAAATAGTATTTTATCTATTATATGTCACTCTCTTGTGTTTTACTTTAGCATGATCTGCTTCTGACTTGAAAAAAATGGTAATTCAGAGAGAGCGGTCATGTTTTTTTATCAAAGCTACAATGAAATATTTTTTTAACTCGTGACCAATTTTGTTCATGTTTACAAATCATATAACTAACCTCTGAAATACAGATGCATCCAAAATTTCCAAATGACCAAAGAAGGCATTTTTCATTATTATTCTACTTAATTCCTCAACGTTTTCGTTAACACCAGGGTGCTTGCATACTTGCATCATGTTATGCTCGAAGTATGTCTTAACACATGCAGCTTCCGGGTCTACATGCTCAAGCTTACTAGCTGCTTTGAAAGTACAATTTATTCAGGGTTATGATGGAGGTAGCAATATGAGATAAGTTCATGTATAAGATAAGTAGCATGTAAGATGTTAAGATTATCATCCCGCCACTAATGGCTGCCATATTGCCAAAGCGGCGTAAAACAATAACTCACTCACTCACTAACATTATCATATGGATATATCAATAGTAAACCTTACATCAATGTGTTTATGATGCTCTAGTATAAAGGTACCTTCGTTTACGGTGTTGTTTTAATCGCTTGTCCATCGCTTTGTCAACACAGGGTAAAAGTCGAGCATAACCTTCATGGAGTCCACACGTGGAATCAAAGTTGGTAGTTCTCAGAAGAACTGTTGACCTCCACCGCTTAAGACATGCACATTTATTAACGTCTCTCGGACAGTTACACGCGGGTCGAAGATCAACGTCATCTGACAAATGTCTACTCAGAGAAGAGCTTCCGGTTTTCTGCACACGAAGGAAGATGATGACGTCACTTCCGTTGCTACTCACATCAAACTTTTTCACCAGATCCTCCATGGTAAAGTTACGCTTCAGGGCTATGTCTCTAACATAGGAGTCGAGAAGACTCTGCGGTGACAGCAAGTAACGTTTTATGCTCAGAAATGTGTCTGTGATCGTACTCTGATAGTGGAATGGCTGCACATTTGATGTGAACTGTGACACGAAACATATCATCACTGCTACCCCAATAGCTGCTAGGACAACAAGTCTTCTGTAAAGGGATTGAAAACCCGGCATCGCCATCTCTGAAAAAGATTAGATTGTTCAAATTAGCCAGTAAATATTACATGTATGTTCTAAATAACATATGCCAAACGTTTGAAATCTGTACATTAATGTATATTAATTTGATCAATTATAATACACTATTTAACCAAGAATCGCTTTTGAGATATAAGCTAAAATTGCAAAAGCAACAGAATCGAGATAATGAATGACAGTACCAATAACTTTACTGTTATTGGTCCATGTGATATTCATAGGGTAAATCAAACAATTAGATTTATGCGTGACGTCACAATTTAACACTACTGTCACAATATTTAATGTTTTAGCAAACTGCCGGAAACCGTGCTCGTTTTGTTTTCTGTGAGTAATACACGGAATATTAAACATTCATACCTTTATATACTTTATTGTAGTTGCTCGTGAATAATTTAGTATCAAACTCGCTTTCCTTCGTTTATACTAATTGAGGTGAGGTGATGTTGGGTATAACACCGCTTTCAAGAATATTTCATTTATATGACGACTGCTAGTATTATTGCAGTGGGAAAGCCCGCAACACTATTGTGGCTATGTATTGCGGTAAAACCTGCGAGCAACTGCAAGAGCTAGCGAACCATGGGTGGAAATTCAATGTAGCATTGTACCCAAAGCTGACTGCGTCTAGAACCGTTCTCTATTGCAGATAAAGTTGCCCAGCCCCTGGCTGGAGCATTAATAACATATCCTTATCTCGTTTGATAAAAGGTATTTAATGAGTAATTTATATTAGTATCCTCTGTATACTTTACCGAGCAGATGGCCAAGCGGACATTAGGTTCCTGTCGGGCTTTTGATAATAAAGAAATAATGAAATGTAAAGCGCAGAATGAGAAATAAATATGCTTCGGGAAATTTTCATTGAAGAATTATTACCTAACCATGACAAGTAGAGTTCAGAAACTCGGCTTGTGGGCGTTAAAGGGGCAGTAGCACGTTTTTAGGGGGAATATAAGGTGATGTCAGGAAAATGAAAATTAATGGTTCCAATTGAAAGACAATGTATTTAAACTAAATGGAGCAGTAATGATTCAAATATTACATTTAAAGTTTAGCCATGCGATTCCTTTTTCTTACAGAAAATGAATTACAGGTGTTCACACACAAATGGCCGCCAATGGATTTCATGTGAATCTTCATACTTTGTCCTCTGACTATGGATGATTGACTTGTGTAATGAGATTTTTGACACTGTCAAAATAATACATTTAACATTAACTTGCAATTATCAGGGGAAAATGAAAAAATATAAAATCATCAAAAAACGTGCTACTGCCCTTTTAAAATTTATTTTTGTTGACAACATGTTTGGTACTCTATGGTGTTACATCGTCAGCGTCCTCGAAAATCCAGAGTCAACGTGTCGATAATTCTCAACTTTAGAGAAGAGTTATGTGAACATTGATTATGGATTATCGATTTAGTTATTCAAGTTAATTCAATGTCAGATAAAAAAAAATTTCTTCTGTTGTTTTCACACATTTATATACTATATGAATAGGGATGTTGACAAAAATAGATCAATGATATTGTCTTTGTTGAGTAGTTGATGAAATATTGATAATAAAAATACAATATCCCCAACTTATTTTGTCCAGTTAGTGTTACTCTGATACACTATGTAGAAACATGACACTGTTCTACGTCGGTATTGTATTGATTATCACGCTACAGGTAATCTTCACAAAATTCTTAATTAATCAACATATTCGGTAACAACTTGTATTTTAGCATAAAATTGGAAAACAGATAGAGATTACAATTTCATGCAGTTATAAATTCAATTATCATAGCTTTGGATGATTTACGCTTGCAAATAACGTATAATACTAATAACGAATATTCTCCAAATGACTCACATGAAGACAATACGACACGGATTGAACTATATTTAGACAAGCTCTGCTCATCGGTTAACTCATTAACACATTGCTAATGGTATTAAATGCTACATTGAGGGTGCCTCATACGCGTTCCAAAATATCACTTACCTTGACTTACCTGTGCTAATGAATTATCCATATGGACACATCCTGCAGTTGATACATGGACATGTATGTTTCAGCATAAGCCTACTATCACCGAGCAGTGGGTTTCATATTCATGTGACAGCTTGCCCTTATAAAGCATGAAACGGTATGTGATACTATGTAGATATGTAGATCTGACAGCCTTGCTTCATAGAAGGTGAGTAATGTGACACACACAGCTTCATGATAGTCAGGTTGTCAAATAGTTTTAAAGTTTTATTTTGAAAGCATTCAATGCAACATTGTGTTTAAACCTTAAAAGATTACATTCCGATAAACCAGTAGAAACATTCGCATAAATAGATTATGGCACCATGAAAGCTTTATAGCATAGGCTAATATATACTTTCCCAAAAAAGAAACGAACACGATTTGTCATTTTTAAACAATGTATTGCACCACGTAAAAAACACAATATCATGCAATTTTATCGGGGGAAAGGTTACAATTCTAAAGACAAAGAGCAGTAGCATTAATTTAATATCTAGCACTTACTTTTTACAAATCCTGCTTTCAAGTCAATATAAAAAGCTTTCTGGTAAAGGGTAAAATATCTGCATCAAATTATGCTTCTATTACACGAGAATGAATCACGAAGAATAATGATACACTCCAATCATTAAACCATTGACATGTGTCATGACCTTTGACCTTCGTAGGCTGTCATACATACAGTTTGAGCAGAAAGTTTACCAGCCTGGACATGGCCTTAATAAGCTGCTACCTGAGTCTTATGGGTTCACATTTGCAAAACTCTATCAAAAGTGTCATTTGATCGAGAAGTATCAACTGATGCAGGAAAGTATCGTTTTAAAGATAGTCCACATTGTATAAAAGCCGGTCTCATTGAAATCGGCCTTGTTCCGAGGAATAAACGTTTAGAAATATTAAATCATTCGAGAATCGAACTTTATATTTCGATAGGTCTCCTCTCCACTAGGTCCGACCGCATCCCCTTAGGTCGCATGTCCTTACGTTTACTCAGCTAACCAATCATAAGCTGCCGACAAAAGCCGTCGGTATCAAGCTAGGGGAAGGTAACTCCTGTTAATCATGATAAACATGATTACCGCTGGCTATCAAAAGCGAGACGATGTGATTGGTTTGCTAATGACTTGGTTTCGGCTGCGCTACACTGGTAGAACAAAAGTAACGGGGTACAATAAAGCCCAGTGTAGAGAATTTCATATCTCAGTAGAGTTAATATTTTGTATATTTTAATCTGAACAAAGGATGATTTAAATCAGACTCTAGTGAAAATAAAAAGGTTTGAAGTGAAGATAATAATCGAAAACTAGACAATGGTGCGCGTCAATCAGTCACACGTTACTTTAGAAACTTATCAAAACAGACAAATATGTTGAAGGTTGCTTATGTTTGACTATTTAGCTATCATATCTATATCAATTGTGCATATGAGTTTGGCTTCTGCAAATATATGTATATGCTGTTTCTAGATTCTAATGGAAAACAAGTATTTATCATGCAAATAATTGTCTGACTATGTGATATTTCTTATATAATAAATTATACCATATATATGAATATATAATTACGTTGGTATCAATACCCAATATAACCATTCATGTGTGACCCCTTCACGTATGCGTTCTTAGCAGCTATTAGGGCTGCTATCAGATTTTGTGAAGTTTCCATCGCCGCCGCCGCCGCCGCCGCCGCACTCGTACTACTAGCTATAACTTTTTTCCACTAAGCTTTCCAGAACTCTTATTCATACCTTACTACTCATACCTCGGGGGAACGATTTTGACACGTTTACTTTCAAGGTCAAAGGTCAAGGTCACGAGCTATGTATTCACTCTAAGAATTCCTTGTAAACGCGATAACTTGAAAAGTTTTTGTGCTATGAAGCTCTAACTTGGTATATATCATCCTTGGAAAAGTAAAAAATTTTGAAAAGGTTTCGGCTACAATCCGTCAAAGGTCAAGGTCACAGCAAGGTCATGACGTAAGCATGTTTTAGCGAAAATGCTTTATTTTAACTATGAACACTTTTAATCAATACATGATTGTTATACTCAATAAAAAGTGTTCAATGATTGTGTGACCTTGAAGGTCAAAAGTCAAGGTCATGAGATATGAGTTATTACAAAATGCACTAAATTTGGGTATAACTTTATCCCATTTAGCTTTTCAGAACTCATGAACATGTCTAAATGTTAATACTTCCAGGGAATCATTATGACATGTTCACTTTCAAGTTCAAAGGTCAAGGTCACGAGTTATAAAATCACCACAAAATTCTTTGTAAACACGGTAACTTGAAAAGTTTTTGTGCTATGAAGCTCTAACTTGGTATATATCATCCTTGGAAAGGTAAAAAAATTTGAAAAGGTTTCGGCTACAATCTGTCAAAGGTCAAGGTCACAGCAAGGTCATGACTTAAGCATGGTTTAGCGAAAATGCTTAATTTTAACTATGATCACTTTTAATCAATACAATAATGTTATACTCAATGAAATGTGTTCATTGATTGTGTGACCTTGAGTGTCAAAGGTCAAGGTCACGAGAAAATTCCCAATTTGGTGAGACCTGTAAAAGGCGGAACAGGGTAAGGCGAAACCCAAAGTTCCGGGGCTGCTCTGCTTTTGCGGTATCCCGCAAACGCTAATCTAGTTGTGTCTCTTTCTATTTGCATATTTTGTAGTTCACAACTGTTATTATCAAACTCAGAACAGATTTCCCCTTTTAGCTATATCTATAAGATTATTGTTTATATAGAAATGATGATATATATAGAAGTCTGTTTTTCATATATAATTTTGATTAATGGTATGCAATTATACATTACTAATAAGCTAAATAACCAAGGTATTGACCGAATAATCAAGTTCATAATTATTGTTTTATAGTGGATCGGCTATAAAACGTCAAGTACGGCCTATCGGCTCAATTCTTAGCACGGACCGACCAGTGACGTCAACTCGAGTCTACATCACTTCCTGTCGACGGCCACATGACTCTTGACCAATCGGATTGCCGGAAAAATAAGCTCGCATAACAAAATGTAATGATAACATCTTTTGACCGTTTCGACCGAAATGTTTCAGAATATCTGTTAAATTGATTAAACAAACTTGTGTTCAGCAATTGTGTGTAATTAAGTTATACAATGCAAACAGAAGGAGGTTTATGCATACAGACAGATATTTTATTTCATCTAAATGTCTGTGTCTGCCTATACAGTCATGTGCTCAAGCGAAAGATAACCAAAGGCTGAAGGCTTTAGGGAAGTATTTGAAACATAAAGATAGGATATGAAATGTGGGTCTGTTTATGGTACATTTTCAAGTATGTCACGTTCAATGTCTTAAAGATATTGCGTTGATTTTAAGTATATATGCGACTATTTAGACAAAAACCAAATTTGACTACGTTCTCATTTGTTCTGCAAAAATGTACTTGATTCTGACTGCTTTATTTTGGGGAACTTTGTCCAACCCTACCATACACAGACACACTTAACTTTAAAGCTCTTGATTTGGATTTATAATAAAATTATATCTCACCTGTCGTGTATACTTTGAGAGTAACTATATATGCCAGATACCAACACGCTCCTGTAACTGTAAGTTATTTCTGCCTGTGGCTTCTATATTTCAATCGTAGCATCTATCTGGGCCAGCCACATTTAAAAGAAGATGCCAGTGGCTGTGCAATGAACTAGACAGAAACATTAGTTTAAAAATAAACAGAAAATTATAGCATTCTGAAGGCGATCTATATTCAAGTGAAATTCTTCTTGAAATATGTGTTCTTAAGCTTGTATACGCATAGATGTATCAAAAGCTTTCTGTCTCTTCTCCATTGGGACCACATTCGATGACATAACATGATCAAATTTAATCCTATGTTATGTCTTCGAAAATCGAATTTATTTGATGAAATGTTACATTTATAATTTTATGAATCCTTGTATTATCCTTGACATTTTAAAATATGTTTATATCTCTAATGAATAACCATAGTAACTCTCATTTAGAAAATTTGTCCATTTATATACACAAAGCGTTTATGTTTAGAAAGAATTAATGTGTTACAACCTGTAAATGAGTAATCATTGTACTACATGCACGTGGCCTATATATCAGTGTGGAAATAAACTATGACATCCATGTTAACCTATTATCAAATCATGGTTAATTAACTGTAAACCAGTCGCTAGGTAGAACCCAGGACATGTATATAAATTGTTTAGTAAATTAGTAAAACTTTACTTAGTGATAATATGGTTCGTTTCAACGGACTATAAGCTGGTATAAGGCTGACGTGTTTACAGTGCTAGTTTTATTCGTGTTTGATAAAATCTCACTTCATTTGCCTTAGGTGAGTCTTTGTTAAATGGAAGGGTTAAAACACCCCTTTCTCCTGTCGTTGCATTCAGAAATAGTTTATGTAGCTTTTGTAAATTAAACAAGATGATGTGAAAAGTGGGATTTCATTGTCGATTTAATTCAATTCATTCATTCAGCAACCATGAGGCTTTTCCCCCCAGCTTACTGTATTTACATTGTACACATACAGAGCAAAGTTTCTTAATACAGTACTGTTATCGTCAGACACCAACATTATTTGATTTATACAAAGAGACCCATGTGTTTTAATGTACACGTATATATGGCAAAAAAAGATATTCATTATATAAAATCCTCCGTACCAATGTGACTTAATCTCAGATGCTTTGGCTTATTGATATATTTACCAGTTTCCATATTTAATTGATGTGAACTGCAAAGACACTCTGCAGGAGCAATATGGACTTTCTTCATGCCTTTTTTTTTTTTCACTGTCTATCTTTCGTTCTGTCTGTATGCCTCTCTCTGTTTATCCCTCTCCATCTCCATGTGTACATGTGTATAGCTGTTTTTTAAAACTATATGAAGTTAAAATACTTCTTGTAATTTAAAAAATAGTACCAAAGCTTGATTTATATTTTTACTATGACATCATTTTGTTACTTTAATACCAATTTCAAATTATAGAACATTTTTGTTTATATTGTGAATGCACAAGAGTTCGTCATGTTAATGTTTGCGTTTACTTTGTAGTTAATACACAGAAAATATTTCTATAATCATAGTTATTTTGTCCTTTTACACTTGACCATTGCTATAATAACGATATCAGATATATCCGAAACATATTGGTAACTTCACAAGGACGGCATTGTTGATATATATGCACTTTTTGCGTATAAGATTTTACTATTTTCAAGCCTCTGGGATGTTTTTCAGCCAATTATAATGGGAACCATATTAATGTTTACTTCTCTATCAAGAGCCCTTCCTCACTGAACCGAACTGACCCTCGTAGAAAGGCGATCACAAAGCGTCACAAGAAAGACGCCTGATATCAAATATCATGCTTGTTTTTCACAGCATCGCAATAACAAACTCTATGCTGACCATTCTGACGATCCGAATGCTTCCGGAAACACTCGAAGTAATACGCTTGGTTTTTCCGTCTTAACTGAGTCAGAAAATTACGTTATATAAATTGTATGGTGCCCCTTATCCATACCTAATGATGGGGTCAAGTCGAGTGATGGTATATAAAGCATGCATGCTGCAAGCTTCCCCAACCCTCCCTACTTGCTACCACCAGTAGGACAAGTCCTGCTTCCTTTGCTTCCTATCAGTAGGACTAGACCTGCCTCGCTATGCTGCTACCGCTGACCTGTCTCACTGTGTGTCTCGGGCTCGTCCTACAGTCTGAAGCTAACGGACTCCTCACACTACAGAATCAAGGTTAGCCTTTTACTTTTCTTATATTCCATCTGACATTTTATCAAATGGTTTGCTTTTTATTTTCTCTCTGACATTTTATCAACAAGTTTTTTATTTTCTCTGTGATATTTTGTTTTAATGCCTTACTTTTCTCGTTTCTATTTGACATTTTATCAATTGTCCTACGTTTTTATTTTCTCATAGATGATTTTCCATCTGACACTTTAGCAATGCCTTTTTGTTAATGCCTCACTTTTCTCGTTTTCTATCTGACATTATCAATTGTCCTACGTTTTTATTTTCTCATAGATGATTTTCCATCTGACACTTAGTAATGCCTTACCTTTCCTATTTTCCATTTGATATCTTATCAAATGCCTCGTTTTCTCATATTCCATCTGACACTTTATTAAATGTCTTTCTTTTTTTATTTTCTCACTGACGTTTTATCAAATGCCCGAACTTTCTTTTTTTCCATCTGACACTTTATTAAATGAATCGTTTTTTCTTATTTCCGGTCTGACACTCTATTACATGTCTTGTTTTTGTTATAAATCATCTGACACTTTATTCAATGCATGACCTATATTTTATCACATTCCTTATTTGTCTTATTTTCTATCTGACATACTTTGCCTGTTTGCTTTCTGAAACTAAAGCAACAACGGCCAATACAGTAGCTCCGGTCTTCACATTTTGAAATATTGTTTACATATATTTAATATACATTTCTATCAATGTACATGTAAATACGTGTTAAAATAACAGACTTTGCATCTTTTTTTTACGTTGTAAGCTTCAACAATTAAGTGTGACTTGCGCTGAAGAAATTAATATTTATCATATCTTTCTTGCCCCACGTCACAATTTGACAGATTCAGATTTTAAATTTTGGTAATCGATATCAATATGTAAGTCCACGCATGGTTTAAACAAAAAATCATATCAAGAGCTAATCTTCCTAAAACATCCTTATCCTAGGCGAAAATTATCGGCAACCGTTCTTTCCACAACTCTTGAAGCAATATACATCCTAGTCTGTCATCCAGACCCTAAAGCAAAATATTAAATTGACGACAAACATAGTCTAGAAAATTATAGCAAGTCTAGATGCCTTAGCTTTAGGAATCAAGGCATTGCTTGGGCTCCTTGTTGTTTTACTATTTGTAATTTTAGTAAAATGTTGTTGATAATGGAAAAACTTATTTCTGAGACTAGATGTTAGTCTATATACATCCAACTGAGCGCCCAAATATAGTCGACAAGAGACTAAATAGTCTTATCAGTTATCATACCCTTCAATATCCTCCCCCTTCATCTCCTAACATTTCTAAAGGACCTGATGCCCCTTGTTGTTTACAGTTTGTTACTGTGAATTTCTCTTCTTTATGTTTCCTTATAAGAACTACATTTCAGTTCATTATAAGGAACAAAAGTTCTGTCAAAGGGTATATATTTGTTGAGTGTAACAATGACCGTTTAATATGACCCTGTCGACGAATGATATATGGTGACATTAATGATTTCTTACTCAGTTACTTGTCGGATATTTTAAACGTTTTTGTTGTTTGTATTGAATTTTCCCAAACTCCAAAAGACAGATTTCCCAAAAGACAGAAAGCTTAAAACAACACTTTTCACGGTTGACAAATTATGTGTAAAATGGGCTCTACTCTTTAAAAATAATGGAACGAGCCAGGTAAAAGAAGACAGAATTCCCAAAAGACAGAAAAGACACTTTTAAGATAAATTAATATTTTCATTTGATGCACCACTGAGAAAGAGGGACAGAGACTATTGCTATATCTTAAAGTATTTTTACATGTTTATATTATAACAAAGCATTAATCTCACAAACTTAGGTTAAGGTGAATCTATTTGTTTTGAAAATTGTTCAGAACAAATATAACATGTCCACAAACTCTGATCTATTAAGGCATACTTTCTTTCCTGTTACCAAATGTTTTAGAAGGATAAGAAGATAATAAACGAGTAGATGTTAGAAAATACTTTTTAAAAAATATTCTCAGAAGAAAAGGATAGGTAATATATCTGTGATACCATCGATTTTTGTAAAAGCCTAGTTTCATATACATTTTGACTTAGTTTCTATCCTGTTATCAAAACTTTCTTTCCTGTTACCAATGTTGTCAAGAAGATGAAGTTTGTGAAATTATTTGCTTTTTTCAAATTAAATACATATCTGAAAAGAAGTAAAAATAATGATATAGACATCTTTTTCCCTTGTTGTTGCCTCAAATTATTTTAAAATTACTTTATATATCATAGATGACTACATTTCTGTCCTGTTACCAACATTTTATTTCCTGTTACTGAACATAAGGTAACACATGACACCAGCCTCAAATTCAAGTAAAGGGGGAATCTTTGTGCTTTTTTCAGTTTTAGTTCATGGTAACAGGATAGGGGAAAATTGTGACACAATAAAAGAAGCTCTGAATTTGTTTATTACTTTTATTATCATATCCTTATCAACAACTTAAAACATGCATTAAGTGTTTTCATACCTCTCAGGGTATTTGTCATATGAGGACATTCTGATAAAAGTGTTAAAAGGTGTGCATTTCATCTGCTAGAGATGTGGTATGATATTTGTAGGGATGATATTATATGAAAATTGTCAAAGGAAGTGTCATAGATATATGGATTTGTTTATTGTTTTAACTTGAACTTGAGAATCGTGACTGTCTAGAAATCTAGACTAAATCCAAAGAGTATGTACTGTCAACTTGCGTTCAAAAATCCTCGTTTTCTTTCCGTATTATGTGAAAAAAGCGGATTATGTAAATCAGTAAAATAAATGAATTTATTGATAGAATATACAAAGATTAGTGCAATGAGAAAAAAGTCAGTACCTATTAATGACATCATTTCAAAATTCTTATGATTTCGTTAAGCCAAAGGCAGTAATTGTTGTCAAATTCAAAATTCTTAAGCAACGAAAATGTTCAATCAATGATAATTGTTTTAAAATCATGTGATAATAATTCGTTAATTGCATGTATGTTATAACAGAAATGTCAAATCGAATTTCGTTTTTAAAATAACCACAAAAAGGACTTGATCTCTGTTTTAGCACCAATGGCATCTGTTGTTTTTCTCGAAACGCTTAATTATGCACAAATGAATTGAAAAAAATCACACGAAAAACTTTACATTATCACCATTTCGGAGGTCGATGTATATTTGATTCAATGTATATTTGAGAATGTCAAGATGATGAGATCATACACCGTGTCAATAATAGATTATCAATAGGAAACTCACTAAATCTACACTAAGAGCAAACAAAGCACACATACCATTCCAGGGCCGCTGTACACAGAGTTAACTCCAGAGCAATCATACAATGCACGAAACAGGGATAACAGCAGGCTTAATTGCGCTATAGATCCATGTCAATCCATAGTAAATAAATGTTTCTGCACAACATGTTGACCTTAACAATCAACACATAATTGGTCAATGGCAAAGTACCAAAATATTAACCAATGAAATAAATGAATGCATCCCAAAAGTGCGTTTACCTACATGAGACCTGCATGCGATGGCATAGCAGAGCAATAAGGATTATGGTTACATTGGTTCGAGGTCTAAACTAGTCGAATGACAATGATTGCATTGCAAATGGGTGTGTCCCTCTACAGTGATAACCTTACATGCACATTAATTATTAACCATCTGCTGTATGGTATATATAAATATTTATGACTTCGACCATATCACTCGACACCAGGACCAAAACCCTATAAACTAAGCATATCGAGACAAAATGGTCCAATATGAGACAAGCTTGCCAAATTTGTTTCTCAATTCAAATATCATTTCAATTTCTTTCGATTATGAAACGTCTTATATAAAAAATCAACAATTAAGCATATTAAGCATTGTCAAAAATGTGTTGAACCTTCCATGCGGACTTCAGTTAAGATATTAAGTTCGATAACAAATACGGGAATTACAAAATGGCAGGACTTTATACATCTAAGACGCAGTTGTAAGTAACTGAACCTTTGGGATGCAGTTGGCTGTATCACTTCAGAGACCTTGGTCAACAGCATAATTTATATTTTCTAAGAGTGTATCATAGATAACCATCTTTATGTTACAGCAACTAAACACCGTCAACTCTGCCATGTAAGAGGAAACAAAGCTAATTACTATTATGCAGCTGTTGCCTGAGTATTGTTTATATGCAAACGTTCAATGAAAAATAAGTATAGACATTCTGAACTATCTCCTTGATATCAGCTATTAGTTGCAAATTAGTGTGCCCTTATTATAACAATATTCAATATAGATATTTTACATGAGTGTGGACTGACCACAAAATGCTTCATAGCAGTGCGTAATTGTGCCTTTCATTCCTACGTGATACTGCGTGTAATTCAATATACTACAAATTTACATTCACATCAAACCATATACTTTGGAATAGCACAAGTTCAGGAACAAATCTGCACATGATAAACATTCTATATCAAATGTAACGTGACATCATTATATATTTGGTCACGCTATATGTACTATTATTGTTTTTATGGTCAGGTAATACCGTCAACATTTACCTGGAGGATAAAACATTCATTTTTGAAACTATTCAGATAAATGAATTCTTGGAACATACAAAATGTTATCAAGTCTTTTCTCAGTAAACCTGTGTTGAAGTACACGATTTACTTCTGAATATACATGTCTGCTTCACAATCACAAGTTCTGTTTTACCCACTATGCCATCCCACTGTTCATTTGACCTTCTTTACTTATTAAGCATGTATAACGAACCGACAGTTTTTCTGTTTACAAATATTCGACTGTAAGTTCAGTAACCCCTACAGTTCATCCAAGTTCACTGTCGCAATGTCTACATGTGTAGAGCGACCCGTGCTGTACTGGTATATATAGGCGGTGTGATGAAACAAGTGTACACAATACCACCAGGTGGCAGCTTCCTGAACGTGTACAGTGATGAAGGAGACTCGGCTACTTGAATGTGACACACCTGGATGTAAGTCTGGAACACACTTACAGACACACCTTGTCCTCGGGCAGACATAACGTGTATTGTTGTGTTTTTGTGTTAAGGTTTACGGCCTGTGCTTAATACAATGGCATTTTTGGTTTGGGGGGCATTTCTTAAATTTAGGTTTTTTAAGTTCTTCGCGCATATTTCGGGGTTTTCAACTTGGTCTCATGTATTATATTGTTTGTTTTTCCTTTCTTATTCCAAGCTATTAAAGCGTCTTTCATTCAATAAATTTCATATTTATTTGTGCTGTGCCTCGTTATTGTGCTGTTGTCCAAAGCTTAAAGGGGCAGTAGCACGTTTTTAGGGGGAATGTAAGGTGATGTCTGGAAAATTAAAATTAATGGTTCCAATTGAAAGACAATGCATTTCAACTAAATGGTCCAGTAATAGTTCAAATATATAACGTAAAGTTTAGCTATGCAATTCTTTTTTCTTTCACAAAATGAATTAAAGGTGTTCACACAAAATGGCCGACGATGGATTTTATGTGAATCTTCATACTTTGTCCTCTCACAATGGATGATTGACTTGTGTAATGAGATTTTCGACACTGTCAACATAATACATTTAACATTAACTTTCAATTATCAGTGAAAATTTTAAAATATAAAATTATCAAAAAACGTGCTACTGCCTCTTTAAGCGTATGAAAGCTTTACATTATTGAAAATATTGTTAATTTGATCAGAAGCTTTGGCGAATTCATGATTGCCTTGTACATAGCCCTTCTAATACTGTACTTTATGACAACAGGAAATTGAGAATAATCAATACTCAATCACAAATACGATGTCGATAAAATATATCCTCCCCATAAACAATAAGCTATTGTTCTTGTATATGGAGAGGATATATTTCATCTACATAGTATTTGTACTTGATAATTAATTATTCTCAATTTCCTGTGTTTATGACATACGACGGCAGTCATTTCGGGATTCATATTTTTCATATTTTTCCCTAGGGCAAAAATAAGTTTTGTATTGAAGCATAATTTAAGTATTTTCTGAATTTCACGACTTTAATGATAAACAGATAGTATATTCGTGCCCCTAACATACAATGTATAGGAAACCAATTCCTAAATATCAGCATATCCGTTGCTCTTGCTACGGTAATACCTACATTAGGCACTCGTGTCGTAAAGATTGTATGTCGTGGACACTCTTATACTATCCTCTATATAAGTGGACACACTGTGAAACAACGGTGAAGATTCGTCAATGAAAGACGGGATGCTGAATGCTAAAACGCCGATAAGGGCTGATATTTCGTCCAAGCGGAACTCAACAACCAACTTACTCACTCAACCAAAAGAGTGATAGGTACTTTTACTGAAAGTGTGCCGTTGCACGAGATTAAGATCGATATGCTTTTATTTGAAAACGTCTTCTTTGATCTATTTGTAATTGTTGGTGTTTTAAGCATTCTCACGGAAGATTAAAATGTTGTTAGTTGTCTTGTTAAAACAAGACCTTGAAAACTGTGATTATATATTCTGAGAATACTAAACGCGTCCCGTTGAATATCATTTATGAAACTAACGAATAACATTCGGTCTGTGCGCAATGTCATTATGTAGATTTATCAAACAACAGTATCTTGAACTTGGGAATAATACACAATATCAACGTTTTCCCTATTTGTCAATTTTTAATTAGTAAACATTGCTTCAATTTTTAAATGAGAAATTGTAAGCGGTGGGGGGACCAGGGCCTGTGCGTCCCCTTTTCACTACAATAGAGATAATGAGTCGTTTTCTTGCAATATACTAATGAACGTTTGAACATACATGTATATTGGACATATCTTAACTTTATTACAATAATTGTTAAAAGGGCCTAAAGTAACTAGTTTAAACAACCTTCCATTTAATACTATTTTTATTAAACGAGTTAATGATTATGTATAAAACTAGAGAAAGCAAATGTGATACGAAATCCTTCCAATGACTAATAACAAGACACAGTGTAAGTATCGGAAGGTAAGAATGAATCAAGCCTAGTAAAGGAAATATACTACATATCCATGTCAAACTGCCGTGGCCTTTTTATCTCAAACAACCAGAAAAACAAGACATACCTGGCTGATTCATCTGCCTTCACCTGCTCAAATTAGTTCAGGTGTCCGGTTCACCTATGTGACGCATTCTGAAATAGCTTGAAGTTGATATGATGGCCTAGCTGACTGTTATACAAGACGTGTTGATGAGTGTCAATTAGCACCATTAACTTCCATGATTAACTTCACTGTTTACCGGTCGATTGGTTTCCCACGATTTATTATTTCGGTTCCTTGACCATTTGGATGCCATGTACATTTTAAAGTAGAAATGGAACATAATTATGATGACCAATGCAAAAGAGCTGTCTTCAACGTATAAAACGCTGAATATTATACGACTAAGCCTACGGATGACAGAAAATATATAGAAATTTCCTTTATAGATTTCATAAGCAGTAAGTTCAAAACAGGAAGATGTCTATTGAAATCTTTATGTCTTTGCCTAATGATGCATTTTGACTATTATACCGCAATAATATTATCGATTCATCATAAAAAAAACCTGAGTCAGTGTGAAAAAACAGATATCGATAAAAGACAAAAAATTAAAAACGTCAATTTATGTACATGTAACTAGGACATAGGCTTATTTAGTAATACTTGGTAACGTAAATTATCATACATCGCCATTTACTGTTTCATAAATTTTTTTGAAACGCAGATTGTCTGAAATGATAGTACAGGTGATAAAGCCAAGATTTAAATATTTGAAAAGCTTATGTTAAAGTTATTTCATGTGATATATCACTTAATTATGTCTGTTTTACTTTGAAACAGAAGTCTGTTAAGAAATCCGACTTAATGAGTTTTATTCAGGAAAACCTTCACTTAAAATTAGTATACACTGACGTATGCATTAAGCGTCGTCAGATACATTCATTAGCTTAGATATTACAGGCGGTAAAGCCATGTTAACAAATTCAAAAACTCATGTAATAAGTTATCATTTTAATGTAAGTTATATGTATATGTACACCAAGGGGCAAAAGAAACGATACCATATAAATTGCATGATAGATTAAGCTACGGGTGATAGTGACGGTTGAAACAGGGTTATTTCATGTCTTCAAGAGCAAACTAAGTTTTTGATTACAAAGCTATATCTGTTCACACTTTTTAAAAACACGCTTTTCAAAAAAGCCGTTCAAAAATCTCCTTAACTAGACGAGATAGGATAGTGAAAATTGTCCTTATTTTTAAACCAACTTACAGACAAAATGCATCAACAAATAAATTTCTATCAAGGTCTTTCATAACTTCTTGAGAGGCATTTAAGAAGTTGGAATGACAATAATGCTGAGAAATATATTGATGACAACTTCTTTGTTCATTGTATGCGACGTTTCGACACAGATTTTTGTGTCGTTCTCAAGCATACAATGAACAAAGAAGTTGTCATCCATATATCCCTCAGCATTAAGGTCTTTCATATTGATAAGATCTATAAATTTCATAATTTATAAATTTCATAATGTATTTATTCCAATTCCAGATTATGACCAAAATAATATTGAAAAAGCTGTTTTGGGACCCCTCGCGTATTTGAACAGTCATACATTTATAAGTATCATATATTGATGTTTGAAACTGTGAGTACTTCTAAACAACTGATTTGCCTATCACAAGGGTTCGTAGTCGCATTTCATTCACAACAGGATTTTGTTATGTACTCTTTTGAAAAGTTGGTATCGTTTCTTTTGCCCCTGAGTGCATGTTTGTAAAGTTAACAAGTTTGTCAACAAGAGAAAGCTTGCAATAAAATCATATCGCTATTGTCACTTCTTCATCATTGATTTACTGTCTTCACGTTAAGCATAATAATTGTATATAAAATTTTAAGTAATGTACACCATATATTCGACACAGATATGACACGTTAAGGATTTATGATTTGTTCGCTCTAACCTAAAACGCTAAGGAGAAAGAAGACAGCTTTGCCGAACCACCTACACTGTTTCTCTTATCCTTCAATCTCAGGGGATTCCAGCTCCAAGAACTGTATCTATATATCAGCGGTATTTCGTAAGAGAACACCTAATTTCCAATATATATGATAACACTGCAAGCCGATCTCCTCCAGAGGATGTCCCTGTAATAGAGAAAGCCAGGGTTTCCCGGGGGTTCAACATGCAGGGATTTATAAACACTTGTCTTATTCTATCCTTAATAAAACTGTCAGTTTATCTGCCACGTATATGTTATACTCAATAGAAAATGAATTCCTAACAGAGATATCTTGACAACTTAATTCCAGACCTCATGCAAGCCAAATACTCCAGATACAAAACGGTGTCAACAGGATTCTGAAGGTCTTCAACAGATTTGCTTCCTATACATGCGGAATGAGTCAATTAGAGAGCAATAACCGCCTAAATGTAACAAGATGTTCAGTGTGAAAGGTTTCAGATCTCATAAATAATAGGGAGAACTATCCCATTGTTGTCAGATGCTGGAATCTGGATTACAGTAGCTTTGACAATGACTGCTTGCATAGCGATAAGGAATATTGCCTATATACTTGACAAACAGATAAGGAATGTATGTATATATTAAATGCATGTACACCACTATATACTTAAGTGCGTCCTGTATACCTGTATTTCATACGAAGACAGTGCATTCTCTAAAAACGGACATCTCCTTTAAGACATTTCTTTTCCATGGAAACCATATCATGTCAAGTTGTCTCTGTTATCAGTTTCATACAGGAGGCTCCCTCGTATCCGACATCTTTCGGAGTTCTTTACTTTAAAGGGGCAGTAGCACGTTTTTAGGGGGAATATAAGGTGATGTCAGGACAATGAAAATTAATGGTTCCAATTGAGAGACAATGTCTTTAAGCTAAATGGAGCAGTAATATTAACTATTCAAATATATAACAGAAAGGTTAGCCATGCGATTTCCTTTTCTTACACAAAATGAATTAAAGGTGTTCACACAAAATGGATTTTATATGAATTTTCATACTTTGTCTTCTGTCTATGGATTATTGGCTTGTGTAATGAGATTTTTTACACTGTCAAAATAATGCATTTAGCATTAACTAACACTTATCAGTGAAACTTTTAAAATATAAAATTATCAAAAAACGTGCTACTGCCCCTTTAAGGCAAAACAATATGTAAAAAATCTAAAAACAAATTGATGTCTTTAATTTTTAACTTCACATGTACGGTATGTATATTTGTATATATTTGTATTGATGTGTTCATTGGGCCTTCAAACTTCATTTATAACAATTGTATCATAAATTCGGTGATTGTTACGTTAAGTTCAATCCTTAACTCGATATCTAACAAAAACTTAAACTCAAGCTAACATGTTTAATGCATCGTTCGTAAAGCAACCACAGTCAGTGCATCCTTGAAAAATGTTTACAACACGCTCTGTAAACAAGCAG
The DNA here is from genome assembly GCA_916613615.1 of Steromphala cineraria. Classification (NCBI taxonomy): domain Eukaryota; kingdom Metazoa; phylum Mollusca; class Gastropoda; order Trochida; family Trochidae; genus Steromphala; species Steromphala cineraria. The sequence continues at coordinate 26,973,643 of OU744732.1, forward strand.
AGATTATCGAATCTGACAGCTAACATCGCATGAATGAGCAAAAAGGATTTGTTACATCATACATGTCCACGATAAGTCACGTTATATCATAATGTTTGTAAATGCTCATGCTAAACTATTTAGAGAATTCTCGGTCAATGCTATTATGTGTTTCGTGTACCACCCTTCTGCCCGTTGTTTAGTGGTTCTTCTCAGTGTTTGACTTAAACTCAGGAGAACAGAGTTTAGCTTCTAGCGGGAATGGTTTGCATAACTAGAAGCAGTGAATTAGACATATATCAGTTGTCTTATGTCATACACCTGTAGGTAAATTGTTATCGACGATTGGTCATCCTTTTTGATGTTTATGCTGTTAATGGACATTTTAAGTTTCCCTTAACAGTAAACAAACAGGCAGCTTCACCTTAGTCTAACAAGTTATAAAGATGTATCTTTATCTGATTCAACACTTCTGACTATTGATTGTTGTTTTCTGAAACACGAAAGATTTGAAGATCTAATAGTATGCAAATATTCTTGTTTCTTACATGGATAAGTCATACACAATTAATTACATACTACATTTAAACAATACTATGTTGAGTTTTTTATATGTTTGACCAAACAATAAACAAACATTACATGGTTTTGAAGGAAAATTTTCTCATCAAATTCATATTAGGTTAAAGTGAATTCATGTCATATAAATGTTGTGATTTGTCGATCTTTTAGAGAAGAAGCATTTTGATATCTTAAATTTCTAGTGTTTTTACATTCTAGAAAAGAACCAATACCTCCGCTACCCAAGAGGTAGTATTAAAGTCTCGAACAGGAAACATTGACAATATTTGATACGTTTTTTTATGAAATCTATTTGTTTAAGTAATTATACTTTTGCTCCTTCAGAGGGGCGGTTTGGCAACTTTATAAACGATGTCCCCGCTCCTGAAGGTAGCGGCGCTGTTGGCGTGGCAGATGCTCTGAAAACTCCTTACCAGGTGCCGAAACGCAAAGCTGAGGTAAATTATATAGAGGATTATGACCGAATCCGACCGATCCAGGGGCGGATACAGGATTTAAGTTCTGAAGGGTGCACCAAATGATTGAATAAAATGATTACCTTGAATCAACGAATATGAGTCAACGGGAAGATTTAATTGTAACTTAAGGTCCTATGCCCTCCGCTGATTAGATATTGTATGAGAAGTTAAAGACATTTGCTATGATTGGAAATCTCATGCGAGGAGTGCACCGCCGTACCCCTCTTCTGAATCCGCCAATGCGGCCTTTCTATGGAACGTCCGGGGGATCTCTCTGTTTTTATCAAAAACATAAGTTATTCGTTATAAAGATGAATCGACCACTTTTCTTTTAAAATACAAAGCTCAATTGAAATTACTACAATCATGTATTTCATAACATCATGGTGAACTGTTTCACGTTCAGTCGTTATTTACTAAGTGAACGATTTAATGTGATGTTTCTATGAAGTTTTCATAGCTCTTGTTCTGTATATTCACTGATAGTATCTGTGTTTAAAGACAGAACAAGAGATGTGGAAGAAATTTGTTCTTTCTTAAAACATATTTTCTAAAACAACACTTGCTTTACTACACTATTATCAACATTCATTGATATATGAAGAGCTATAATTATCATTTATGTGATGTAGACCTAACGCAACACTAATCATGTAATAGCGTTTGTTTATTTGGTAACCAATTCCTTCAATAAATGTATTCACTATGATACATTTATTAAAGATCCATTATCAAACTGCAATAATTTTTTAAGTATTTTACTGTCACCGAAAGTTGGTTCGTCAAAGCCCGATTTTCATACTTGCATGCGGTTCGTGATGAAATTAACTATTGAGAAAAGAAATGCATCATTCATGAGAAAAATCTTTCGTCAAAAGTTTGAAATCACATGTTCATAATATTAATCAACAATAAAATATTTAATTCGTCGTCAAAAGTACAGTACCCTCTACAAAAGGGCCATAGCTTTTAAAGACCCATTTTTTTCTCGAAAACTAAATTTCGTATACCAGGATCGGGCAGTAGGTGAACGCATTTATATTAAATATCAATAAAACGTTTTCAAATCGTATTATTATTATCAACCATGCATAACAACAAAAAGGAATGCTGACGTTATACAACATAATCTAAGAGAATATACTTCATAGTCAATAAAAATTATTTTTTGAAAAAGTGACCATAGATTATTAAAAAAATCGAATTTCGGGCGTCTCGCCCTGACATTAATGGCCACCACCTGTGGGCTTCACTTCAATTTAACCTTGCTACGCGCCTGTGTCTTATTTGTTGATGAACAAAGTACTAAAATTCAATGTCCTTCTACCTCTCATCACACATACTAAAAAAAGGCTTTTGTGTATGAATGTCAACAAATTAAGTTTTATCACATTTTCCCAGATATTTATTATTAAGAAAACCAAATTTTCTGCATTTATTCAGGGTATCAAAAGGTTGATGGAGAATCAAAAGCGCACTAATATGTTTTACGGAGTCACTGTCCTTGTTCCGTGTCTTTTTATTATACTGTTTGGGGGTATCTTCAAAACGGACAACTTGTCTCAGGAAAACCAAATTTGCCGTTTGTCTTCAATATCTTTAACTTGATGAAATTGTAAAATGAGATTTATGCATTTACATTTTAAAGAGTTATGACCCATGTAACAAAAATTTTGGAGCTATAATGAAACTAATTTGGCGGATGATGTTGATGACTATGTCCTCTTGTTTTATGATAACCCGTTTTTTCTCTTTACCTATATTTTCACAAAGTTGATTTCAGTTTTCAAGAGTTTCTTGTTAAACAATTTTGAATTCTAATTCATAAAATCAATATTGCATATGGTTATTTTAAGGTAAGTCTAATGTGAAACAACCATCTCAAAACACATTCTATCATTTCTCTGTATTCCAATTTCCATTTCATCTGATACAACTTGGGAATACGCTCCATATCTTAAACATCCGAGAAATAAAATATCAGAAAAATGATTAGATATTATAATAGGTGGACAACAAATAGTTCACCATGACATATTGTGCGAGTTATGAAATAGGAGTTTGATGGTGTCGGTCTTTTATGGACGACAGTTCGATAACCTGACAACACTTTGTATTCAAATTTGGCATGTAGAGAGTTTGATGATTTCTCTTAAGTTTGGTATGATTTGTTTTTCGTTTATTCATCAGTGATACCTTAAAGTGTGGTAAAGTCTGGGCGGATTTTTGGCAACCAGACATTGTTTTAGAGGCTCATGGGCTAGTATCATAACATAATTTGACGATATTTGGTGTTATAATGCATAAGTGTCGTCTATTTTACAGCCTGAATTTTGGGGACAATCTGGTTTCTAGATATAAAGATAATGACAATTTTCCTACACCTAAAATACAAAACGTGATCCGCTCTCGCGTGGCAAATAGTTCACTTTCTGTCATGAAATATTCCCAGCCGTTCACCGCTCCTACGGGGTGAGTAAGGCGGATTCAGATTCTAGCTTTTAATGAGATTGATCTTCCACAGGAAGACACGTGTACTGCTGAATATGCTGCAGTCAGCGGACACACCATGTGTATGGACGACAACCCGGAAATGACCTCACACGGAGTGTCAGATTCCGAGCTGCAGGATATCGTCAAACTACACAACAAACTGAGAGGAAATGTGAAGCCCGCAGCCACTGACCTCGCCAAACTGGTACGTCTATATATATATTCTTGACAAATTAAACACTCACATCAAAGGATTAAAAATCATGTGTCCCAAACGTGTATTTGATGTTGGTATATGCAGGGCAAAACTATTTAGGGATAGCCTTGATGATAGCCCATTTCTTCTAATTAAGCAAGAAAAAAAGTTCAAACGTTTTAGACATTGATAGAAGAATGTAGATGTAATTTTCTAATTTATCTTAGTCTTATTGTAATTCGTTTTCGTTAGTTTTTGTACTTTCCTTTGGTACATTTTCTTCGTTGCAAATTTTTTTGTAACCTTTAATGTGTTAAACCGTGATGGACATTAAATGATAGCTGATTTTTTAGATAATCTTTGACGTGGCATCAGGCGCCTGTCCATTTATCTGTTTGCATTTAGGCTTCTTCTTTATAAGTAAAATGCATTGAAACCTGCAATTTTGTGTGTAGACTCCTTAGCTGTAGGGGTTTAATTCAAAGATCATAGATGACTCCTTATAAGGAAACCGGTTGCCCTCGCCCTTAACGCCTATTGTCATCTTCTCTCGAGACAAAAGCTATAGGTGATCAACTTTGTGTACGTTCATCTTTGTTGATAAGAACTTATAGATGTTGATGCCCTGTAACTCATCAAATGGTAAAACTCTGACCATTTGTGTAATAAATAAAATAAACTAGTACAAATCAATGGCTTTATTATTATTTTAATCAATTCTAGATATCTGATCAAGAGTCGTCATAACTATTTTTCGTCCAGCAATGCGGAGGCAAAACAAGAAATCCTCTATTCTTTTTAAATCCGGTAATACCAGTACCAAACTAGAACCTATCAAAGCACAAACTAGGCCCTCAGTCAGATAAGCACACATGGTTTGTGTTGTTTGATAGCAGGTTAAGTCAATACAATACATGGTATAGTTTTTTTGTATAGTTTTATCCTTTGTATATTTGTACCAGGTATGGGACGATCGGCTGGCAATGGTAGCAGACAAGTGGGCGAGACAGTGTCTCATGGAGCACGACGAAGTGAGGAATGTACCAGGTACAGTCAGGTTTACTGCCACTGGTGAAGTGGCATTCTGGGAGTTTCCAGTATAGGGAAGAAAGGGGTATTTATGTATGACAAACTTCCTTATGTTCTAGCATGAAAACAGGACAAAATATATTGCGAAACTTTGCTTTTCTAAGCAATAACATAGTTGATCATCCATACATTTTATTGTATTATATTTTGCTAAATTGCAAATAGATTTCGATCGCACTTCGCCACATGCTGCAAGATTCACTCACAAAACTCAAGATTATACGGAGGAATGCACTCTACTTTTTGAATAGATCTTACATCTAACATTCTCATCAGCAAGGTGCAAGGCAACACTGATCTTATTGTAGGCGTACTCACCATTAAATGTTATAAACGTACATTGAAAATACATTTATTTGATTTTGAATGGCGTCAAATTAAGGCTAAGTTTTAACCCTTATTCACTTTTTTGCACGAAATGCGTAGAATCCAAAGTCCTCACTATAACGCTAATGTTCCAGAGTACGGACTGCCGATAGGCCAGAATGTGGCAGGAGGGTACGGAGACTGGCACACGGCCATCATGGGGTGGTATAACGAGGTGAGCCTGTATAGGTATGGTCAAGACAAGAGGCGCTACCCGGGGAGAGACGGGTGGAAGAAGATAGGACACTACACGCAGGTAATCTTGGTAGCAGGTTCTCCGAAACTTCGCTTAATTATAAACTTAATCCATACGACTTTATATGTACTGTTAAATGCTCATTTTGGTATCCATGACATAGCATTTTGCCAACCTTCTCTTTTGGAAGTTATGCTTTACATCTTTGTGAAAAGTAATGCTTATTCTATATTTACTGTTCTTCAAATTTAGTGCAAAATGACTTATATTAATTCAATACCAGTTTAACCCTTTATTAATTGTGTGCGATCGTATTTTGGTTTTGGTTTCTTTAGTTGATTTATTCAAAAGGTTACGAATTGATATCCTTTGTGTATTTTCATTTTACGTACAAAATAAATTTTAAGTTAATGCGTAATTATCATCGATGTTGATTTTCTATTTTTGCTTTACACTGTACATGTTTATAAACATGATGCTCTATAGCAGCTGTAATGAGGAGAGAACGTACAATCAGTCTGTCTGCATAACGAACAACTTTAACTTGCATAGTGAAAAATTGTAGTTTCAGGCAATAATGAAAAACTACAACGACACAAAATTTGGAGACTCATCATTGACAATATGTTTGGAGACTACCACTTGGATAATACTACCATTGCATCGCTTAAGCTTTATATTATCCTCTAGATAATCTTGAATACCCATTCTCTTCCAGATTGTTCAGAATGTCACGTATCTTGTTGGGTGTGGATTTGCAGACTGTGTCAACAGCAAGTTCGGTCGATATTACGTCTGCAATTACGCTTCCGGGTAAGTGCCTTGCATGTTAGCATTACATCTCATGGTGAGTAAAAACAAATAAAACAAATCGATGTTATACTACGTAACGATATTGATATCCCTGAACGTAAATGTCAGATGGTGCCTTCAAGACCTTTTTGAGAGTAATTGGAGGGGTAAGGCGATTTAGTTTTAGTGGTTATCGAACTTTCGTGCAATCTCTCTGTTCAGAATACAATAATGTCGAAATCATTGAGCATACTCGCCAGAAGGAGACTGGATAAAATTATATCGTCCTCAACGGTATTTTCATCCGGGTACTGCAAAACTAGAATTTTCATTATTATTTATATTAAGATTAGCAATAAGGGGTGGCATTGGGATAAAAGGAGTTTTTCATGTAGAAATACACTGATGGGGAAAATGCTGTTTGATTGACTAATTGAAAATGGTTGATTACTTTGATTGACAACTTTTGTTTGTTTCCCAGACAGAGCAACATCGCTTACCCGTACACGAGAGGGAAGAGATGCAGCGACTGTCCTGATACCTGTGTGGATGGAGTTTGTGGTCAGTGGGACAAATAGGTTTCTTCTTTGTGTTTCCTACATTTCATTGTAATGAATATAGCAAGAAGTAGACGAATTGGCTATACTCAGATATCGTGTAACTTCACTTGCTAGTTTTTAACTTGCCTATATACGGTCCATTAGTTAAGATAAATGAGTAAATATCGGCAACTTTTCCTCCGGGACTCGAAGTACTATACAGGTAAACTCGGTTTCTTTGAATCTTATGTCTCATCGACATAAATAGACAGAGATGTAATGATTCGTTCATGCTGTGAAATAAAATGACCTTCGCTCAACAATCCATAGAATTCGTTTGAGTTCCTAATATTAACAACTTGTGAATGCCACTCAGTTATCAATGTGAAAAGTAAAGCCCATTGATGTTCCAATTGTCAGATTGTGGCGGGAAGGTGTGTCTGAACGGAGGAACCATCGACCTCAACACGTGCAAGTGTTCCTGCTCCCCTCTCTATGGTGGACCCACCTGCAGTCAGTGTATGTATATAGATTTATCATATAATGGGCAATGTTATCTGTGCAATAAACCCATCTTGTAATCATGTTATCAGATCCCTGATAACAATGCAAATGAGGTCAAAACCCGAACTATTTTCTCAAAACTCCATGCATGTCATGCGAGTCCTAAACCGGTCTCTAAACATTGATAACGTCGTCGGGAGTTTTCAGGTTTTGTGGGTTTTTTATCGAATAAAATATCGTAAACAAAAACTGTCAAAACTTATCACGCATTCGTATTTTAGAAATAGCTTGGTTATCGAAGCATTTCAAGTTGTTTTCATTGTGCGTTTAAAAATAAAACGATATGCAGCTAACAATATCGGCTTTCCAAAAAATAGGTGCTTCAATTTTCGTGCATAACATAGGCCTAGATCGCTTTGGTCGTGTCGGTTACCAACTTATCAGCATAAACAAATCATATTCTAGTGATAGTACAGATTATCTAGTAGCGTAGTTACAAACGCAACAACCTCACCTTTGCAAATAGTCGACGTTTAGTCTAAGGATACCGTAACTGAACTGCGTAACAACAATGACAATGCAGCTTTTCAAAATGCAGTTAGAGTTACTTCCCCTGTTGTAGCGACGTTGACAACTGGTTCTTACACGTTTTGTGTTATTAAAAAATACAATGTTTACTCGTGCATTGGAAATCAGACTGAAAATGTTCATAGATTGAAGGAGACGTTTCTATCACTGTGAAAAAAATCATTTCATGAAGGAATATTTCTAGACTGTTCACAACTGTACATCGCCGACAATATGACCTTCACCTTGCTTTATTGTGAAAGCAATTACTCCGCGATATCTAGGTCAAACATATTTTTAGAAGGTATCATATTTTTGTTTAAATCCTTTTATTTCAAAATGACATTATATGATACAGAAATTATTAACCTCGTGTGTTTCCGTATCATTAATATCATATAATAGGAATAAAAATATATGTATTATGCTCGCCAAAGGCTCGCATAATACAAATTTTATTCCTATTATATGATATTAATGATACGGAAACACACTCGGTTAATAATCTCTATATATCATATATTTCTTAAAAATTATTTGAAAATGCTGTAGAAGACAAAAGGTCCAAGCCAAGATTTGGGTTTGGTTAGGGTATATTTTAGACGGTTGGTTGAATGTTCCTTTTTTGGCCATGCAATCTAGTCTTTTAAATGTTTTTAAAAATAATTCTGTTCAATGTTTGGTGTTGCATTTCACTATTATATCAATTAGAACTAGACTGTATTAGAGGTTTAATATACAGTATAAGAGAAGGACCAATCCCATATATGTAAATACCACACCGAATGAGCTCATTTTGTCTATTTTCTTCTGATTACTGTTTTCGCAATATGAACACGCATGTGACTTAAAATGGACACATACATGTAGTTCTCAACAGAGAACCATTCACTAACAAAATTCAACATGAGTGCCAAATATGTGTTAGTTATGGTTAGAACGTCGCCTCCATATATGGTATCGGCATGTAGCGTGTTTCCTTGTTACAACTAAGGAGAGGGTTGAGAAATTCCAAGAATAAATCAATATTTCAAAATAAATATTAGCTTTGTTGCCGAATCCTTATGTTCTATGTGTGATAGGTACTTTTTAGAGTAGCATGAATGCAAAGTGAACAAATGCAATTGTTAAAGTTATTGACACCACCGACGTATATGTTGACAGTGAGCTGCCCGGCTAAGGACGCGTTCTACTGTGGAAGGAGCCTGAGTCAGAGGGAGTGCAAGAGGTACTACAACGTGCCTCAACTCTGTCCCTTCATGTGTGGCATTTGTGGTGGGTATAGTGATAGTCCTCTTGATTTGTGACTCTTAGCGTACTGTTTTTTTTACCTCTGATCTATCTTATTAACTTCGGTAACTCTTTCGTTACAGTACTCCAACTGCATTTAATTATCATCACAGAAAAATATCTATAACGTTTATCTATACTGTATCACATCAACATGTCGGATAATGTCAGCAAGATTTAATCACAGCATTGTCGATAAGCTCTTTATATTGAATATAAATCATCCCAATATTTTATTTCCAACTCGATGAAGGAGTAAGCATATACTTCAAACGTTGATATTCTCACAATAAAGAAGTTGTCGTCCATAAAATCCCGCTGTTAGAACGTGAATTTTGTTAAATGGCTTCATTTGTGACAGAATCCGACGCATCAGGCCCCACCTCTCCAGACGAGCCAAGCCAAGAGCAATCCAGACCTCGCCCAAGTCAATCCAGGGTCCGCCCAAGCCAATCTCGAACTCGTCCAAGTCAATCCAGGGTCCGCCCTAGTCAATCCAGGACACGCCAGACTCAATCCAGACTTCGCATCGTGAAGCCCTATCGACCAGTCAGACCGACTCAGCCTACTTCCTCCTTCACTTCAGAACACGGATGTGTCTACACCGGGAAGCGATCCTCCAAAGGTAACTCTAAGATCTACAAGTATCACAAAACCAGTGGAGCGATTTTTTTACTCTCCCAAAAGGTAGCTCTAGTCATCAAATATTGGCTCTGTTTGAAAAAAACTACGAGTTTGAGGCTTTGAGATCCATCGTCATACTTGCATGCGGTTCCTGATGACATTTAGCTATTAAGAAAAGAAAGACATCACTTGGTAGAAAAATGTTTCGACGAAAATCATCCTGCTACATTAGCGTATATGTCTCCGCTGATAGCCTTTGATCATATTCAGCTGTTTCTTAATGCGGAGACATATACGCTGATGAAGCAGGATGGACGAAAGTTTGATATCATATTTACATGTTATTAACAACACTAAAATACTTAATTCGATGTCCAAAGTACAGTACCCTCTGCAAAGGTGACATAGCTTTTAAAGAACTCGCTCTCGATCATCATTATGTATGTATGATTTACACCGTGTCTCAGTTACCGCAATTGCGTCCATTTGGTATCAATTTGAGCAGCAACGAGTACCCGATTCGAAGAAAAAAAAGCGTATGTTTAGAAAACGCAAATTGTGGGATGGCCACACTTGATTCGCTTCATTTCGGCTGCCTCTCGATCATTTTGGTAAATTGTCTCCTATTTGATAATTGTTGGTCCGATTTTCTTAAGGTTGGTTAAAATGTAGGTAGGTCGCAAAATTTTGCAAAATTACAGTTAAAATACTTTTTTAAATATTGAACTGCACTACACTTTGAATGTGGGCGTTTAATGATTTGTGGTGCAAATCTCTGCCTCTTAGAGAACCTACCCCAAATTAGCTATAGGGAACTCGTCTTGTTCAAACAGAGGTTGCATCGACATTTCATAAGAGATTATTATTTCTATTGATAGTGAAATTACCTTGATCCCACCGTGAACTCAACCTAATGCGCAAAGAGTCCCTCGTGTCAATCTAATTTGACTGATATATATGAGTCTAGCTGCATATTTTAGTAACATGAAATAAGCATATACAGTCCTGGATGGTAATATTGATACCATGATTATGCCGTTAGTGTAAGTAAATATAATTACTACTAAATGCAATGATGCTGTTGGTTATTTCAAATTGAACATGATATCCAAATCTGACAATTTTACTCAATGTCGCCTTGTATTATTCACAAGGACTATGTCATCAGGTTGACTCATCACATCAAACAGGGTTTTAATTCCAGGCTAGGTTTTGCGCCATTATTAATTCAAGATAAAAGCTATTAGATCTATTCTTAAATCATATTTTAAAATTGTTCTTTTACTGAAATTACACACTCAGACTTGTTGCAATTCATTTTTCCTACATTGTCGTTTGTTAGTTCTGGATACTTTTGACATATGAGTGCAAACTAATGTGATTTCGTCTATTCTTACAATCAATTTGATCTTATCTCTAATGGAAATAATGGTTTTTTTTTTCGAAAGTGGTTATCATACGTCTTTAGTCGATTTCTGAATGAATTAACGCGGCTTCATCGTCTTCATGGTACATTGATATGGGTCATGTATCCACAGACCTATTACAATACCCTGATATCCATCTGTGCTAATGTTTATGATACTAAACTTCTTGTCGCTGACGGTCGATTTTCAACTGCTTTAAGTTTTTGTGTCATTATTCAATGTCGTTATTTATTTTAACCTGGACTTTTTCCAAATTTTCAGCTGAGTGTCGGCGTTTTGGTGACCATGGCAATGATATGCAAATGTGCGCGAGCATGGGCGGAAGTCAGGTGACATGTGACCATTGTCAGAAGTTCTACAACATCAAGACTGACTACTGCCCAGTCATGTGCGGAATCTGTGATCGTAAGTTGACATTTGAAATTTGTTGAAAAACCTTTTCATAGCGTTATTAGTGCATGTACAAAAATTAAATATTAATGTTAAACCTTTTGTGATTACCAGTTGAACATCATGCTAGTCTAGGAACTATACAAGACATACTGGTGTCTAAACTCTTATCTTCAAACCATACAACCTTACAATAACACGTTTAAGAAATGATTTCAGCGTATGAGTAAATGTTATAGAATACATGTTTCAATTCGTTGTGTTTTAGAATGTAATCAAAATGCTGTAGTTTCTCTTTGTGAAATACTTTTTTATGAAATACAATGTGTCAAAAGAGTTTTTAAAATTTGAATATGAAATCAAAGCATTTGTTCTTAAGGCAAGATATTGGAATAAAATAATTCCTAATATCGTTGCGCCCAAGGTATTTTATTTTTCAAATATCATAACATACTTAACACATAAAGACCATGAAAATCATTATTGAAATTTTAAGAGCTCATAATGATTTCTCAAATAGGTAGTCATTTACTTAATTTGGTCAGTTTATTTAATTATACTTCAACAGCTCCGTGCCGAGGGAAGAAGTGTCTGAACGGCGGCAAGCTGAACACGTCAACTTGCACGTGCAAGTGCAAAGCCCCGTATGACGGCGACACGTGTGCAACAGGTTGGTGAATAGATTATTAATTTGGAGATTATGAGACCTGTTGTGATTGTAAATCAGAATAATAAAATCTATAGAAGTCTTTTTAAAAAGTTGAATACTATCGTGAGCTTTAATTGGTTTCTTTATAGATTTCAAATTTGTGTATGATTAAATCTTTGTGTTCCTGCTCCATTTCACCAGCACTTGATGCATGGGTATTGCTCATGCATATACTATGTATACTAACATATGAGCAATACCCATGCATCACGTGCTTGTGCTCCATATGTACCGTTATCCGGAGTGATTTGATCTGTGGATAATTTTGGAAACTACGTTTTAGAATGAATTTTATGAAGTAGATAACATATTTTTGAGAGGCACTTAGAAGTTGTTTTTCTTTTTTTTTACATAGTTTTTTTATTCCATTTAGAAGTTGTTGTATTCAAGTAAGAGACAAAAAATATGAATGTCAACTTCTTCCCAATTGTTGGTCACAACGTTTTTGGGGTATTCCTTGCCCTTTCTGGTCATTCACCAGACGAGAGGGCAAATAATACCCTAGACGATCATGCACCCCTCGGTATCTCCCCGACGCCGTGAACGGAGGTTTACCGGAGGTTGTCACGGCAAGCATTACATAGTCTAGGTATAGTCTAGAAGGAAGTTGCTATCTATAATATGTGTCGGTTGCAAAAATTAGAAAGTTTAAAGATGATACCTGTACATTACTTTCAGCTGCCTGCCCACCTAAAGACCCCGACCATTGTGTGATGTACAAGGATGAATACTGCACGCGCTTCGTCAACGTGCCCGAAGAGTGCCCTTTCAAGTGCGGCATTTGCTAAAGGGGGACAACTCATACACGAGAGTTACCTCCCTTCTTTTTGAAGGAAAGCCGCTGGTCGCCATGTTGTTGTATCAATTCCCCTTCTCGCTTTCCATCCGTTATGCGGCATGTGATAATGTAGGAAAGCTCGAGTGTTATTTCTCTTCTTTATGAAGAAAACCGATGGTCGGCATGTTGTTTAGTTGTCACTTGTCGTCCTTATGTGAGGATAACTCTAGAGAATCATCCAATGTTTGTGGAAGAAAACTGCTGGTCGTCATGTTGTTGTCCTTATTCCCTTTCCGTGTGATTTCAAGCATCTGGTAAGAAAGGACAACTCCCTTCTTTGACCGAAAACCGTCAGTGGCTATTATTTTTGGTAGTTGCCAAGCTTGCAATGTTATCAGGGATAACGGCCATTGGGAATTGAGATACTGACTGCAATTTAAAAACATTTCCGGGAAATGGAAACATGTTGTGCAGGTAACACCCCTCACAGTAACCAGAATCGTTGTTGTGTCGATTTCTGTAGCGAGAGGAAGGACACCAAGAAATTATGTTCACCTTGTTTAACATAATTTTTTTCAATTTGTAAGCTAAAACTCTGACAGGTTCAAATATCACCTCCTTGGATCTTCCTAGTATACAATCAATAGTAATATTCCTTATTCAAAGTGTAAATTACAATTACTTATCACAATCCATATTTTGTAATATGCTAAAGGAAGAAAAATGACAATCATAATGATATAGCGCCAGAGTTGTGTCCTTTTACTTATTTTGACCACGTTGCCGTGTTACAAAATTATAGTCTCTCAGTTAGAAATACTGAATCCTGATTGCAATCAATGTGTATTGTGCAATGGGCGACGTTGTTTCTAAATAAGCCTGGTCTGTCCAATTAAAATACTTGAATTCCTGCACCAGGCGACGTACACATAATAATTTATTATAATTATTTGATAGGGAAGAATTAAGAAAGATATTCATGTTGCAAAAGTTTCTAAGATTCTAGAAAAAAACAACCAATTTGAAACAAGACATTCTAAGCAAGGAATGATTTGAGTGGCCTCAGTCGGATAGAATATTATATTTTATTCATAACAAGACGGGTATTTTTATGTTGTTTAAATTATGTTATTTTGTACTTTTTTATCTATGCATATTTGGATTGCCTTGTATCTTATGCTTCCATTTTGTGATATCTTTTTCTATGATGATTTCAAATTAATGAATGAACCAAACCAAAGACATTATAACTTACACGATTTTCCACAAGTTTATCAGAAAGGCAAGATCGTATACATGTATGTAGTGGAAATCTACTTAGATCGACTTTATTATTTTCTGGTGTTTTTGCCAGTACGTATTTTGCCAATGTAATCAGTACTAACATTTGACGATTACATATCGTGATATGTAACATTTTTATTTTTATGTTCTAATATGTAATAAAATTGTTGTTTATACGCAGATCCTCTTGTTTCTTTCCATTTGTTCGGGAAGTGCTAGTTGATGATATGACACATGCAAACATTGATAAATATATAACCTGGACACCCTTAAAGGGACGGTCATATCGGGGTATTTTTTGTGAAAACAAAATTTAACAGTTCTTTCCTATTTATACTTATATATGATTATTACATGATCATTTCAATTTGGTTGCAAATATGTTAGTGAAGGTTACATGATTTAAGTTGGTCTAGATTAATTTTAACAATTTGACAAAAAAATAGAATGCATCATTGCGTCCTCTTGAATTTCGTTTCTACCAAAATACCCCTATAGGAATTTATTGTTATATAATGATAATTATAATATATAATACCTGTAGCATAAAAATTCATTTTCCACATGAAAAGATGGCAGCAAGGTGACTAAAGAGGTTAAATTAAAACTTTAGTTCACAGAACACTTTGAAATGAAACGAAAGTCATTTTATTATGGACATTTTCTCATTCTAAATAATCACAAAATTAACAGTTTTGATGTTTTCCTCACTCGTTAAAAATGTAACCGTGAGTGGTCGTATACAATTGATCTTTTAAAATTCGATTTGCATACTGGGCATGCTGTGATTGGTACTGGTTTATAAGACGAGTTGTTTGGTTTCCTTTACGTTCGCTTCACTATTATAAATCGCTGTTCACACTATTAGTAAAGAGGAAACGATCGTTTGTTAAATTAAAAATTTTGAAGTAGATGAAAGAATTTTAAAATGTGGCACATCCACATGCAATAATGAAGGATGGATGCATGTTTGATGCATAAATATAAACAGTGTACTATACATTTTAACATTTGCTGAAATCTCTTAACTGACATTCTAGTATTTCCAAGAGAGAATCATTATTAATTAATTGCCGCCCATGTATCAATGACTTATTTGATAATACATATAATTAACAAATGTATCGAACAGAATCAAGAAGTTGCAAATCTGTAAAATTGTCTTCATAATCCTCAAAGATTGTATTGGATATTAATTATTTCACTTACCCTTGGGTAGATTCTTTCAGGACATTCTAAATATTCAACATATAATTATGTCACTATATTAGCATACCGGTACTGGCTTTAGCACACACAAACATCGTTTCAAGATGCATTTACATAAATGTAGCAGGATGAATTTGATGAGAAAAGGGAGGGAATGGATCAAAACGAAATGTTAAAATTTTCATCCAATAGCAGAGTGGCCAGGTTTCTCTCGCAAGAGATACTTTGACAGTACTGGATCAGAATTGAATAGAGGGAAATCTTGACTGACATTTCAGATAAGATAATCATTCAAAACAAATATAGAAACATGCACAACAAACACAAGACAACACAATGAAAATATCAATATTTAATTTGTAATTTGAGTTTGAAACAATCCATAAATAATCAACAATTTGGAATAACAAAGATCACAGGAGGAGATTGGCAAACAAACTGTACTAATAACTTTATATGAACTTTCTTAATATGATTTCCATTTGAAATTGTCATGCATTATATGCATTTCATAACAAAACATCAGGTATCTTTTTGGTCGAGTTTCCATTGCAGGATTCTTACATATGAGTCAATGCTATAGGTAGCACTGGCTGTCTAAACAGCTTACCCAAGCAACCACTGAAACCTTAGAAATCTCAGTCTAATGAAACAACTCTTTACTCAATCACTAAATATATATATTTGGGATGTAAAATTCAATTGACTTAAAACATAGACATCACAACATTATCTCAAAAGTAGAGCCATTGGTTCTGTAGCTCATCAAGCTTCATATCAATTTTGCTTTAGGGTATGGCAAGTTATTATTTAGCTATAAATCATATTCCTCACTAATCAAGTAGTATGGACACAATGTTTCAGCTTTCTTTACCTTTCACTTCTGGAGAATAAGATGAAAATAGGTGTTAAGGGCATGGCCTTGTGGCCCCTATCTTAGGCCACAGGCCCACCAAAGCTATAAATTAATTCCTCACTAGTCAAGGAATATGCACACAAGGTTTCAGCTTTCTAGGCCTTACACTTCTGGAGAAGAAGATGAAAATTGGTTTTCAGGGCGTGGCCCCTGTTTCACCAAAGCTACAATTTGTAATCCTTACTATTCAAGGAGTATGTACGCAATGTTTCAACTTTCTAGGCCTTATGCATCTGGAGAAGAAGTCGAAAATGCACAAAGACGGATGGGCAGGCGGGCGACGGACACCATGCCATGCCATAAGCCCATCGGGCCTTACAGGCAAGATGAGCTTAAAATGTAGAGAAAAATAGAGCCATTGGCTCTGTAGCTCATCAGGCTTCATCATCAATTATGCTGTAGAGTGTGGCCAATGTGATTCCCTTTTTGTAGAGGCCACAGGGGCACCAATCATAAAATTAAGTATATAGGCGATAAGTTTCAGTTTTCTAGGCCTTAAAGGGGCAGTAGCACGTTTTTAGGGGGAATATAAGGTGATGTCACGAAAATGAAAATTAATGTTTCCAATCGAAAGACAATGTATTTAAACTAAATGGAGCAGTAATAATTCAAATATATAACGTAAAGTTTAGCCATGCGATTCCTTTTTCTACACAAAATGAATTAAAGGTGTTCACACAAAAATGGCCGCCAATGGATTTTCTATCAAAGAAATACAATTAGCATTAACATTCAATTATCAGGGAAAAATTGAAAATATAAAATTTGAAAAAAACGTGCTACTGCCCCTTTAAACTTCATGAGAAGAAGATGAAAATAGATTTGAAGGACGTTCCTGTTGCCTCTATTAGGGGCAACAGGGTCACCAAAGCTACAATTCTTAATTAGCACTAGTCAAGGAGTCTGTACACAAAGTTTCAGCTTTCTAGGCCTTATGGTTCTGGAGAAGAAGATTAAAATATGTTTTTAGGGCATGGCATCTGTGGCCCTTATTAGGGGTCACAGGGCCACCAAAGCTACAATTTATAATCCTCACTAGCCAAGGAGTCTGTACACAAAGTTTCAGCTTTCTAGGCCTTATAGTTCGGGAGAAGAAGATGAAAATAGGTTTTTAGGGTGTGGCCCCTGTGGCCCTTATTAGGGGTCACAGGGTCACCAAAGCTACAATTTATAATCCTCACTAGCCAAGGAGTCTGTACACAAAGTTTCAGCTTTCTAGGCCTTATGGTTCTGGAGAAGAAGATGAAATTAGGTTTTTAGGGCGTGGCCCCTGTGGCCCTTATTAGGGGTCACAGGGCCACTAAAGCTACAATTTATAATCCTCACTAGCCAAGGAGTCTGTACACAAAGTTTCAGCTTTCTAGGCCTTATGGTTCTGGAGAAGAAGATGAAAATAGGTTTTTAGGGTGTGGCCCCTGTGGCCCTTATAAGGGGTCACAGGGCCACCAAAGCTACAATTTACAGTCCTCACTAGCCAAGGAGTCTGTACACAAAGTTTCAGCTTTCTAGGCCTTATGGTTCTGGAGAAGAAGTCGAAATTCCACAAAGTTTACGGACGGATGGACGGATGGACGGACGGACGGACGGACGGACGCCGGACACCATGCCATGCCATAAGCCCATCGGGCCTTACAGGCCAGATGAGCTAAAAATTCATATCACAGACAGCTAGGACCAGAAGCAGACAATGATAACATGCCTCTTTCCATAGCATTTTCTTTACTTCAACATTTTCCAATAAATAAGTTCAGATCAAGGAGGTAAAACTTTAATTTTTCTGAGGCTTCTTTAAAATATTTTTTTTTTTAAAGAAATGGTTCCTCTCTAGATCATAAATGAAATAGAAAGATGAATAATTTTGATGAGAGATCTGAGGGATCTTAAAATGGAAGCATTCATAAAAGACTTAAATAAGTATCCAGACACTTTTCTTATGAACTTATACATTTACTTCTTCTTTATCATGGAGTCTGTATACTCGAGACTTTGTTTAAACTGGGTTAAACTCAAAGAAAAGCTATTGCCATTCTATGAACTGATTTTTTAATTAAAATGGAATAAAAAAATCATTAAACTAAATCATACTCTAATTGCTCACTATTAGTGCATAAACATATCAATATCTAATTAGTAGTAATACTGTGGCAGTGAGTCAATAAATATGCTTGTATCCTACAAAGCACCAAAATATTCTATTATGTCTAGATAAATTTACACTTTAAATGTTATGTTGTGTGTTTACATGAATAGCACTATATACAGATTATCAGATTGTCAACAATTAAAAACATTAAAAATAGTAATGCAATCATTATTAGTTAATTCATTCATAATTAACCTAGCGTACACAATCACTATGTTTCAGTTTAAAGGCTCTTAAAAGCATCGATAAACCCCATATCACCCTCCTCCCCTAGTTTAAAGGCCCTTGAAAAATCAAATAGCTTTAAGGAAATCTTATTTTTCAAAAAATACAATTACAATGCAAATAAAATGGTGTTCCAATTTTCTCTCAAAGCTAACTTCATTTAAAAAGCCCAAAATTTTAGTAAACACATATGCCTGAGCATAGAAAATAACAAACCATATGAGATATCACACATCCATCTTCATGTTTAGAAAAGGTAGGAAAACCAGTTGTCTTACCCTACATAAATACCCTATGCTGATTCTAGCTTCTCACTACTTCAACTGAGGGGAAATGACTAAGATCTTACAATAGTCATAGACATGAAATTGGGCAAAACAATAACTGATAAAAGATACACTTTGTGTAACAAACAGAAAATAGCAATCATACAACTAAGCCTCTAAACTAATGGGTGTTCTATGCATATTATACACTGAATAAATTATTAATCAATGAAAAACCTCTACAGCACTAACAAACATGCAAGTTTGAGTTTAGAGTCCATGTTGAAAGAATGGACTTTATACATTGCATCACTCATTCATTCTCATTGAAATCAGATCAAACTCACTCTCTCACCTCGTTGTGTATGAGCGACTCACAGAAACAAGCAATTCTACTATAACATTATAGCTTTAACACTGATTGGCCAGAGTGCAAAGGTCACCAGTCACAGGCTACATATGGAAACCGTACTGAAGTACACAGTGTTTGAAATAAGCATCAGAACATTGACAAACATTCACGAGGGACCACAC
Organism: Steromphala cineraria; assembly: GCA_916613615.1. NCBI lineage: Eukaryota > Metazoa > Mollusca > Gastropoda > Trochida > Trochidae > Steromphala > Steromphala cineraria. Next base: position 26,993,199 of record OU744732.1, read on the forward strand.
TTTTAAAAATCTTTATGTCTGTGCAGGTATTTTACCATGATTCTGTTCCCCAGTGTTCCTTGATTCTCATGTAAGTTGCAGTCAGACATATTTCCTAGCCGACCATTCATTACCATCTCTCTGACAGCAATGATGTGTAACAAACTGATACCAAAATTGTCATTGCCTAAGAATAAGTGAAATCAGTACTGATTGATAATGACGACAGTTTCACAGTTAGACCTACAGTGTCTCTCATGTGTGGGTTCGTAGTGGCAAGCAGTTTTTTAATTCTTATTTCAAACACTGGAAATGCAGCAAAGGTTTCAATTAAAATTCAATGATTTCATAAATTGAATGTACTGTTGTTTGGCAAAATTACAGCCATTAGTAATGTTGGTTTCATACATATTTTGCATTGAGCAACAAGTCTTTTAGCTCATGTCCACAATAGACTAGTTCTTAACCTTTGCCAACAGATGTAGATATTGCTCAGTGTTATTAGAATCCTGTAGGAGCAAAAGAAATTTGAATTCTGCCTGCATCTCAATCAAAGAATCTACCTTTGTAAATAATAGCCCAGCCAAACCTCTCAATGTTATATAGCAGACAGCTCTGTTTGCAGCACCACTCTGTTAGAGAGCTGACATTCGCCCCTGGCATTACAGGCCAGAATGAGGAACTCATACTCTGTGTTGGGTTCCAGTCCAAACACTCTGTGTTCCTGTCTATCATAGAGGGAAACGCTCTTCCACAAACAGCCTTGACCTTGACACAGAGGTCGGTGGAGCAGGAAGTGGGATATCTTCTGTTCCACAGCGACGTCCAGCGGACTTGAGCTGCAGATCTGGAGAGAGGACATAAAGCGGCGGCACAGCGTCTCCAGGATTACTGGCACTGAAAGGAGGAAAGAGGATGTATATAAGATGAAATATTTGTTGCCAAAGTAACACTAAAATAGTAACAGTGACTTCTCAATATAAGTTTCCAAACAAGCACTACTGCCTTCTGGTCAAAGGATAAAAGATGGTTGAATCTTGGTTAGGATATACACATTTCACTCAGCATCTATATGTTTTTAGGTATTGGCCCCTCTGGTGTTTATAAGAGATAATTATCACCTAATCTATGACACGAGCTAAAGAGGCACAAGGTTGTAGAGAAGCTTGTCTTTTGCCCTTAAGAAGAGGTCGAAATACGTTTTTGGAAAGAGTATTGGACATACCCCATGTCATGTTCTGCTAATGCAGTTCTGTTGAAATGTGAAAAGTTAAGGGCTTAGAATGAAGCAGTCTTGTTTCATCAAAAGTTGAGAGATAGAATAAGGCTTGTCTTCCATCTCTAGATTACCCTATAGTCACTGATACAACACTCTAAATTAGCCAGGACAGTCATCTTGTAAAATGCTTTCTGTCTCACCGTCAAGAGGGCAAAATTGCACATTACATTCTCATTTAGCCTACACTCACACAGTACAATATTCTTAGTTAGTGTGCACTCACCCTGTATAATAAACTAGGTTAGCCTTCACTCAGCCTGTACAATTCTCTCCACTAACTTCTACTCACCTGGTACAACACTCTCGGTCTGACTGAGAGTGCGACACTGCACCACCTCAGAGTTGGAGCTCTTGCCCACAGTGTTGCTGGCCACCAGACAGAAGTAGTATGTGGTGGCTCGGTACAGGTTCTCCAGGAGCATCACCTGGCAGCTCGGACTCTGACCCAACCCTCGCAGCATCTGTCCGTCTTCTGGGTAGTTCCTCACAACCCTTGTGTCCTGTGGAAGACAAATGCTTTGTATGAGACATTCGTGATTAACCAAAACGTAAAGTTACACCTGAGGTCAGCTTAACCCCTGCAGTGTGAAAAAGATATAGAATTGAGGATGAGGATATATCTTGTTTTCAGGGTGATATCACTTACCTCTAATCGAGTGAAAACCCAAAACCAGTATAGTGAATTTAGATATTTACTATATATGCTCTTAACTCCTAAATGTTGTGATTATGTCCAAAACTGTTTAACTTGAGCAACATCATACCATTGTTGCAATGTCATTGAGCAACGAAAGTGGTGTTGCATTGACTGTAGAAGTGATGTCAAACCATTGTTCAAGTTACATTATCCCCTCTGTGATATGAGTTGTGAGGTGATGCGGGGTTGATCTCCGCTTCCAAGAGTATTTCACTTATAACGAGCCTGCTAGTATTATTGTAGGGAGGAAGCCTGCAACACCATTGGAGCTGGAACTAGCAACCATAGGTGGTACTGCACTAAAATTCATTGTAGCATTGCACCCAAACCTATCTGAACAGTTCTCAACTACAGACAAAGTTGCCAAGCCCTTGGAGATTCAAACCAGAGACCTCCTGATCCGAAACCGAATGAGCTAACCACTGCGCTATCCAGACCCCCACCCATTATTGTGAAAAATGCTATCAAATTGCAATGCTGTTTTTCATCACTTAGCATATGATAAACTGTTATAAAATACTATATGAGACTACCTCAATGCCGACACTCTTCTGTTCCTCTGAGCAGTAGTGCAACTGGTAGCTGTCCACCACGTCATGTCCGAGTTTTGATCCCAGAACCAGAACCACGGCGTCCTCGCTACGTGAACACTTTGTAACATTGATCACTGGTGTACACGGAACTGAAAGGGATGCAAGAAATGTTTTGTTTTTGTGTGCCCATGAAATATGATATAAACTGCATCACTTTTGTCCAAATAAGATGCGATAGAAAAAGAATGATTGGTAAAACCTTTTACAAAAACCCTCTATTACATTTTACAATAATGTTGATCAAGTCTTATCTATCAAGGAAACAGACATTCATGTCACAAAAAGAAAAATACAATTACTTTTATACAGTCTAAGTCATCCTGTTCATAACTCAGACTGCCTACTATAAAGTTCATTATCATCGTTGTGATTGAGTCTTGCAGATGTAAGATGACCAAAATGCTGGATAAACTAAACTTCAGAAAGGTGATCCAACACTTGCCACCAAGTAGTGATTTGAAACAGTGCCACCCTAGGTAAGAAATTTGATTCAAATGATCCTTATTTCACCAAGCAACTTGTAACAGTTGAGTTTGTGTAGGCAACCATAAATCAGCTAGGAGTAAAACCTTGGTATGGGGAATACAGTGTTTTGACTTTATTTTTAATACAAAATATATCCAATATTCAGGGTGGCAAGTTTAAGCTGTTCAGCTGAATTCACCTGGTTTTGAGATTGTCCTTACTGTAGTTTTTTTCTTAAATGATTACCAAATACCTAAATTTCATGCATTTCAGCTGTTTTCAAAATCATCATTGTCATCCCTGATTATTGTTATAATGTATATGATGCTGATGATATGAAGCCAGTACCTGAGAGATAGTGGAGGTCTCGTAGTGATGTCTTCTCCTTCCTGAAGTCTACAACCTTCGTCTTCAGAGCTTTCATATCACACGCCTCGAACTGACACCCCTCACAGTCTCTCTCAGCCTTGCCTATCCTGAAAAACATTTGTAGTTAGACACAATAATCAAAATCTTCTGTGATTATTAAATAGGAGATCAACCTAGTGTGTTTAATAATCAGAGACATGTTATACTGGATTGATAACGAATAATTTTTAAATTGAAACCGAACGCAAATCAGAACGTAGTATTCATCATATTCATGGTAGAATTACTTGTAACACAAGAAATGTTCAAATGCACAGAAAACCAAACAATAGATGATGGTTTTTATTATTATCTTTAAATGGCAGATCTTCTGTTAAAGTGACACAGAGTATCTTTCATAAAATTTTATTTGGTTTTGATAAGCTACAACATATCTAATATGCTGATTGAAGTTCATATCTCATCACTGGATTTGCAAATATATCCATTTATGCATAATATCTCTAAAATGCTGGATTTTATGGAAAAATCTCAAAAACATCTCAAATACGTTTAATATTCGAAATAATGCATCCAATTAAACTACCTATTAGTTACAATACCTAATAAACACTATCAAATCAAATGTATCTTCCTGTCAGCTTATGACAAGGTTTCAAAATTACGTTTGGCGAATTTGCGCGCGCCACTCAAGCCACATTGTCCGGTTTTCGATCAAAATCCTGAGTTTGAATGGCCGTATTTTGGCTCTAATGTACTGATTGCCCTTTAACTTGTTATTTTCAGTAACAGTTAGTGGTTCCCGATGTAATAACATATTGATTTCAAAATTTGACATGTGATCCTATCAACATACTCTGTGTCTCTTTAAATCTCTTAATTATGTACTTGTAACACAAGTTTTGTTCAAATATACAGAAAATAAAAGATGGTTTCAATTTTTATGACTATCTTAAAGAGGAAAATGCATATTTATTCTTAATATATTTTTCTACAAGTTTCCCACTATAAGTATCAGTTTAGGCCATATGTTTTACAAACAAAAGATCCCATTACTTAACCCTATTATCCATAGTTATAGAAGTAATAGTATCAAGCAAAACTGTTGGTGGTAATGTGTGAACATCTTTAAATTCTGCGAGTTTATTGATGTAGGGAAATGGCTAGTGAAGTGAAGCATATCCAAGTATGGTAGACATGGTATTGCAATTGATAATGATTCGTTTTTGTTTCAAATAACTTAGATATTTACAAGGATCAAGATGTCTTAAGCTTTTCTATTTCAAACTTTACAGAAGTGGAATATATAAACAGTTATTACCTTTCATTTAGTGCACTTGCAACCTGAAAAACAAAACAAATTAATGAATGAAATTTAATATCAAAATCATCCGTTATCATATAGAAATAACAACCTAATTGTAATGTAAAGTGCAGCAAGTAATGATCAGGATATAAACCATATTCCTCTTTTGAGAATTAATAACGCTTAAGAGAAACCTTTATGATTGTCTCCCCCGCCCTAATTTTCCCTTAAAATTCCTTGATTTACTTCTGGGTATAGCCACTCTTCAACCACAAGGTTAGCTAGCCTTTATTTGTGAACAAGAAACATGTGCATGTGATGCACTGAAATGTCCCTGGACTCAACTTTTAAGCAATTCTTATCACCTTAGCTTTATTTTCCACAGAGACAATCCACAGAGATAAATTAAAAAAAATAAATAAGTAGCCTGAGGAGTAAAAGGGTCCACTCCACGTAATAATCGAACCACAGAACCATCGATGTAGTCGAAAATATTATATCTCCCACAAATCTTTGTTTTGGATATAATAATGAACCCGCACCTTTTGCATATCCCTTAATTTGCCACTTGGTACAATTATCTATTAAAAAATAAATTTTATAGTATGAACCTCAAGAAAGGAAGGAGGGTCTCGTTTCATCATGTCATCTGCATAGACATAGGACTAATAATTAAAACCCCACCTCTTTGGATATGCCTTGCTTTGCGCCTAGGTACAATAAACTATTAACAAAAAATGTTATAGTATGGTTACCTCAAGAAAGGATGGAGGGTGTCGTTTCATCATGTCATCTGCATAGACATAGGACATAATAATTAAAACCCCACCTCTTTTCATATCCCTTAATTTGCCACTTGGTACAATTATCTATTAAAAAATTAATTTTATAGTATGTACCTCAAGAAAGGACGGAGGGTCTCGTTTCATCATGTCATCTGCATAGGTCTGTAGACTGCGTGATGATCCCAGGATCTTCTCAAACAGTTTGATGGTTTCATCAGCTGAGTTCTGGTGAGCACGTTCCTCGTTCTCTAGGTCAGCGAGGAAGAAACTTCTCTTGTTTTCTACCTCCGCGAGTAGAGAGTCACACTGCATGTTCATCTCCTCTCTCTTCCTGTCAATCAGCAGCTGTAATAAACAGTGAAATATACATAAACTTGCTACTGAGTGAATCTGATAGATACAACTCTATCAGGTTAGGTGGTAAAAACTCAAATGTTTTTATACCTACAAGAATCACTGGAATTTTATGAACAAAAACAAGAATTTACCATGACAATTCACACGGTAATAAACCTGCATAAATGTAATTGAAGCATTCATAAAATGGCCCACTCTTCCTTAGATTTACCTTCCAGTTCAAGATCTTTCAAAATCAGTAAAGTGAAGCTATCAATTCTCAGTAACCTTGATTGAAATATCCATGTATCTGTCTTTTCAAACTTCTGCCTGCTAATAACTAAGTTTTGCATTAAAGTGGTATGAGAACATGTGACCAATGGGGATTGTTCTCAGGCTGTTATAAAGAGGAAACCGGATGGAACGAGTTGGAATCCCAGTAGATCAAATAACTCAAAATCATATTCCTCAGAAAGTCAAATTCTACAGAGACGGAATTGCTACCTGCATCTCCTTGACGTGCTCCTGCTGCAGTTTGAGGGTTGTCATCAGCTTACACTGGCTGTCCTGTAGTCTCTCCACTCCCTCCCGCAGTGAGCTCTGTATACACACATCTCATCAGAGTTAATGTACAATTTATTATAAGTATCATATAAACATGGTCATCAGATTTAGAATTGAATAATGTTTATTTAATTGAATATGTTATATGGTATAATATGAAAATTGGGGTACCAAACACATAGAAAACAAGGTGAGGGACAACTTCAAGGATTTTATTTTATTGTAACGTTTCGCCCCTGTGAGGGTGGCTTCAACAGACCAGTTTTATACAAAAAACAGATTTTGATGCACTGTCAACCTATCAAAGGCATTATGAAACCACAGTCACAAAAATTATTTTTAACTTTTACAGTCCTCTGCATAGATTTCTACTAGATATTATCAAATTCTGTTCAGTCAACTGAAGATTAAACTGATCCATACCCTTCTGGTCTATGATGATGGACACTGTATGATGTCCCTCAATAGGACCAAAAAGAATTACAATTGTTATAGTCATTCTTTCAGCAGTTTCAACCCTGACATAGATTATTAATTTTCAGCATATGTTCAATAAACTTAGGACAGATCCATGACATACCTTGAGCTTAGAATACCCTTCTTCTATGGACACTGTGTGATGTCCCACATGCAGATCACACTCATCACATGCCAAACAAAATGGCCGCCGACACTGATGGCAGAAGAGACTGAGAGCCTGGCCATGCTCGGAGCACAGAACAACCTGGGGTCGAAGGTCCTTCCTAGGATCTACAAGGTCATGGTCTGTGAAAGGTTCTCTGTTCGGGTGAGAGAGACGAAGACAGTTTGAGCAATAGGATGCATTACAATCCAAACAGGACTTCTTTGCAAGTTTGGGAGAGTTTTCACACAATTGGCACAACACATCATCTTGGGAGATTGCTGAACTAGCAGCCAGAGTGTCTTCTTCGACTAGTTCCTTGTTCCTCTCTGCTTTGAACTTGTCGATGATGTTTTCAAGGGTGATAACTCTTGGTAGACTAGAAATCCCTCCACTGATGTAGCAGTTATCACGACACACGGGACATCGGATGAAGTCGTAGTCAAAAATGTTCTCTGCACATGGCCGTCTGCACAGGATGTGGGAGCAGGGGAGGATGATGGGATAGCTGAAGAGTTCAAGACATATCGGACACTTCAACTCGCTGTCAACCTCCATCGTTCCAGCAGTCACACCTGACCAGCGCCTCTGTAAATAAGATGGTAAGAATTAAGTCTTAAGTCTAGGAAAAATAACCCAAAGGGTGACATCTGCGCCCCTTTTAAAAATCAAACCTGGCACACTGGGCTCGACAAGGTGACTAGGTCAGTGAAAGATTTCAGTTCAGGTGAGAAAGAAAAAGACACTTTGAGGAAAAGGATGCCTGGGCCGACCAGTCAGCTAACAACTTTTAATCAACAAGTTCCTTGTTCATCTGTTGAAATAGGTATTATTAGCAGTCACTGCACAGTTTGAAGGAAGGAATTCTATTATAGGTTAAGTAAATACTGGTTATGTATGTTCTTATTTTGTTTTCCACTGTTCTTAAAAGAAACAAAAGAGGAGTCAAATGACACATTCACATGGTGTGGAAGGTTGAAACATGTCTTCAACTTACCGGGGTTGGAACCCTAAATATTGGCTTTTTATTATCAATGTAAGATACTGAAATGCACTGATCATACGTTCATGCTATGATAGTATAAAACACTACAAGAGCGTGTAGCAATGACATTCATTCACGTCAATGTAAGATACCTCAGTTTAATATTTCTCCGGTTATATCACACTTGTCAACCTACATCTGAAATCGGAAAAGTTTGTTGTTTTAACAACACAGCATACTGCTAGTCTGCCGTCACAATGACAGCAGACTGGCATAAATCGTACTTTCTAAACACTTTCGACAAAATAATGTGGGTTTTTAATAACAGAACACTTCCTTCAACCTGATACTACAGTCTGACCTTGCTCCGAGGAATAAAATATCAACAATATTGTCTCTATCGGGGCTCGAACCAATCGGGATATCATCTCTGTCTCAGTCTGAATGCACCTACCTCTATCGCGTGTTGCTATAACCAGTTTAACGAAGACAAACCCAGTCGTAAGCTATCCAATCATTCTTGTTTTAAAATAGCGTTTAGCGGCGATTATGTATAACGATTGGTACACTGGAGTTAACTATCCCTAGTATGATATCGAAAGCTTTCAAGGCGCTCCTTGTGATTGGCTAGATGAGCCTGTGTCAGAACATGCGGGTAATAGGGGTGCCTTCAGACTGTGAATGAGAGAAAAGCCGGGCTGGGTGAGGTTCGGACCCCGCTAGATATAATATTTTAAAAAAATTTTCCTCGAATCACAGTCGATTTTAATCAGACTGCCTGATACTATCTTTATCAAACTCATGAATTATGCTCATTTCAAAGTCACTTCGGAGTTCTAGGACTGTCACAATGACAGCCAATATTTAAGAAGTTTAAGTTTCATCCCAATATTGACAATTCTGCTTGATTAATGTGGCAGAATCAAAGGATTGGTACTTCTCTTGGTTATACTAAACATCAGTTGTTTAATAAAAATGGTAATAATTTTTATTTTGATTAAAATGACAAAAACTTCAAAATGACGTCTTTTTAATTCAAACAAATGTTGAGCTGGTGTTGTCATTTTCTACTGATTGAAATTAATTAAAATTGACCTGAAGTACAGTCTGCAAATTAAAGAAGATTGGAATCCATGAAACCCTGAATTACAATCACATATTGACTCTGTGATATGTAAATATGTTTATAGCTATGATTTTATTTTGCCTTTTATGAGCCTTGTGTGTACTTTGTTTGTGTTCTTACTGTCATTCTCCGCTGCACATCATATAAATTTTGATGAATATTTAAATGCATTAAATTTGAATGTAAAAAGTGTCTCATAAATCGACCAGCGATTGGTTGTGTAAAACATGTGAGACAAAAAAATAATTTAGTCTTTTTGACTGTCTGTCTGTCCGTCTAATAGATTAAAAGCAGTCTGAAAGAATTAAAGATTAAGTATCCCTTAAGCTCATCACTTTGCTGACCACTACTACTTACAATATTATAGTGTACTATGTGGTTGTGTATTTTACTGTATTGCTATATCAAATGGTATGGTATTGTATTGTGTAATATGTTAAATATTTTACTATGCATAATTTTCTCTAATTCATTTTTTCGTGTTTTAATGTATGAAGTGTCTCATAAGCCTTTTGGCTGGATGTTACTGTTAATAACTGTATATAGTTGGGAAAAAAAATAATTGTAACATGTGACACTGAAATAAAATAATTTTCTCCTTCTTGGAGACTCTTTTTATCCACTCTCAAGTCTATATTACTACTAAGCCTTGATATGATCTGCTTAGTGAAGCATGACATATTTTCTCTTCTATCAGGCACTTGGACTGACAGTTCCAATTTTCTTATATTACATGTACAGTCAGGCCTAATAATCTTGTTAGAATTTAGTTCTATTGCACACATAGTACAAACTTCTATTTTATGTACAGTTGGGCCTATCTTGATAAGATTTATTTCTCTTGTACAAATTTCTTATATTACATTACCAGTTAGGCCTGTATTGTTTCAACTCCAAATTTAATTATGTTGATCACATACCCTATATGACCTATAAGCCGACCCCCTTTCTCAACCCCCCAAATTCCAGTCAAAACCTAGTATCTCATGTATAGGCCGACCCCCCTCCTCGTAGCTCTATATATTGCTGACTGTAAGTCGATATGATGCCAGTTGCTTTGAAACTGTGTTTGTTGTTTGTTTTAATCATATTACATATTATTCACGACAAATTGTTAACGAACGACAGCCAACAATCATTTCTTCTTAACAATGCACTTGCCTCTTTCATTAAGGCCTCAGTTTTAGATCTCGCTCACATAGTACTGAGTTTCTCTAATAAAGGCACACCATTATTGCAGCCTACTGTATTTTCCACTTTTGTCAATTAGAGACTGAAGTCTGTTCAAAGACACTAAAGGCACAAAAAGTGATTTTATTTGATTTATCCCTAATAATTGCACTTGAGTGAAATATTGGAGACAGTAGACCATCAAGGAAAACAAAGAAGACTTACAAATATTGCTGTCATTTGTCCCTACATACGTTAAACAAATATACAGCAGGAAAATTACTTTGCATTAAACAGAACAATTAATATAGTGGAGGTCTTGAACAATCACATAATATGTCAATAAGATAAACATTTGTGAACATACCTCTCTTGGTGTTATATCACTTTTTCCTAAAGCACAAGCAAACTGTACCCACCAGCATATATAAAGTGTGAGCTAGTCCCAGGTAAATGCATACATCAAATGAATTCAGTTACTCAACCTGTCAAATCAAGTGAAACCTTACTCTCAATAATATTTCAATGCATGCTGATGACAAATTGCATGCAGATATAATGCAGTTGCAAAAGTACAACAATGACGATTTTGCTTGCATAGATTTGTATTGACTGCAGACGATTGATAGAGACATGAAATATACACTTGCATTTTCAATTCAACAAATCATGCGTCCTTAAAAAAACTTACCTTCAATGCCATTTGGAACATGGCTAAACTTGTCACTTGTCAAAATAATAATACCTTACAGCAACATTGAGTGATCCATTTCACAAACACTATGTTCATTTCAATCAATCATATCCACTGAATCACTGAGATATGTTCATTTCAATCACTGTAAGAATACAAATCCTTATCCATTGAAACTTTGACAGGAAGAAATCACTGACTGTCAAAGCATGAAGTCTTCATTATTAGAATTTTTCATGCCCTAACACTTTGATTAGGCATGAAGGTAAAATTCCTCCACAAAAAACTCCAGCAGGTAAGTGAACAGTAAAATACACAAATGTATTGATCAATGAAATCAAGCCTGAATAGTTGGCCTGGCATGCATTCACTTGGCAAGCTTTGAGTGGGTTAACTATTGCACTGATTGCCTCTCGGGTAGCTAAGCTGTGTTATTCACCGCCGGGGATATAAGTCTCTTAATGCACTGATAGAAATCCAATGTAATACACACCCCTGTAATCAATTTCATTTCAGCCGACTGCAATATACAAGAGATTGACATGGCATGTTTTCTTTACAGGGATTGTAATCAGTGACCTTACATATTAAAGCTTTGAAGGGATCTTCTGGTTTGATCTTGTTGTAATTATATTTTCTTGTAATAATGTGATCTGATGAACTTATCTGGTACATAATGTCACACATTGACTTCTGATATGATCATAAGCCATGTTTTGAGAGATATTTAGCTTCTAACTCCCACTTTGATCTGCTCAGTGAAGCATGACACCCCCTTTTACCTTTATCAAGTCTATCTGTCACACAATCAGTACTTGTCTTCTAACTTCTTATCGATATATCGAACCTCAAACATACCTTCTGTAGTGTATTCTAAATACAACATACACCTGAAAATGAATAATTTTTAATCAACCCCTTTTGCCTAGATAAAATTCATTTACAATTCTTTTTTTGAAAAATGATAATTTAAGGTAGGGGAAAGGGGGATTTCTAGGTCTGGGCAGAAATAGAGCAAATTTGCTCAAATGTAGATGAATATTGTTTTAATTGAGCTTCAGGTATGCAAAATTGATATTGAAATGGAAAAATAGAACTTCTTCCTCCCTTTGTTTAAATTTGGAGTCAATTTAATTGGCATACTTCCAAATGTATTGCTGTTCTTGATGCAAAATGTCATAAGTAGATTATTTGTATATATGTGAGATATGGCTAATGGCAGGCTAATGCACCCAAAAAATAAAGAAGTTGTCATCTATATAATATTATCCCCAAACCCATGATAACCCTATTTCATATTTCAGTACAATTGTATATTAACAGTCAATATGCTTATCTGAACAAACTGGCCTTGGTATTTGGATTATTGAATGTCAGATTCCTGGTAGTTAATCAAGATCAATTTACCTGTTGGTTGATCTCCTAATTCACATATGACTTGATTATTATGTCTGTCATAAAGAAAACGTTGATTGTATATACTAAATAGGTAAAACCATGATTGCATGTAATATATATAGTTCCTTGCAATGCACCAAATATCCGTATCAGTTGCTAGATTGAGTGTTGAATAATTGTGTCACAAAGAATGATTTTTATTATAACCTAAAATTATATATTATCCAAAGTCTCTGTAGCCAGGGAAGGTATAAGGTACCAGGAATAAGGTAAGATCAAATAAGGAGTAAGGTACAGATCTAGAGGTGAAGAACAAAAGAATACATAATTTGAAGGGTCCGGGGCAAAAAGTTGATAACCCTCAAAACCTAATTTTCCGAGTTTTTTATCACAAGTGGGTCGCAAGAGGCAGATCCTTCATTTTCTTATGAATTACCTCCCTTATCTCTTACAGTTTGAGAGTTACATCATACCTGCTTTGTGATAAGCCACCGAATTTTCAATTTTGTTTGGTAAAAGTGTGACAAGCCTCAAAAATAGGGGAACAGAACATTTTTTGTAAATGGATTTTCTCTTCAGATATAGAAAATACTGGCAGAACCCTACATTCTTCTTATGAAGAAACATCAGAAGAATCAAAGTTAGATAGTAACAGTGTCATGACCAAATTTTTTGTGGAAAAATTAAGGTTTTTGTGATGAGACACGGGGTTATCATGTTTTTACCCCGAAAATGACTCTTTAACATGTAAAAAATTTAAACGTGTTTTTCTCAAAAGTAGAAATGTGTGGGTTATCATAGTCTTGCCCCGGACCCTTCATTTGTTCATTAGTAGACACATTCAATATTTGGTTGGTAATAATGGCAGAGGAAAACATAACTGATGCATCAAAAGGCAGATAACCTCTTAATGTTACAAACAAGACCATTGGTTTCCTTTATATCAAAATATTAATAACTCTTTTCCCCTAAACATACTAGTCTTTTTAAACATATCTATCTACATGAACTAGGAATATGTATTTCTTTATTAACTCATACTTAAAGGAGTTTTATATAAATGAAATAGAAATTTGAACAACGACTATATCTTTGAATTCATCTGTCCTTGATCTAACCTGTTATAACAAAAATTCACACGTAGAGATTATATCCATAGGAAGTGTAATATAAGACTAGGATGGATTTTATTCAATATGCACGAGTTTGGTAAAAGTCATATTGTACACTTCACTATTCATCTATTTGATAATATACCAGTATCTAGATTAAAATGGCTAATGTGCTATAAAATTGTATTAACATGTCTGATACAACAATTTATACTGAGTTGTAACCAGGGGAAAGTCCTAGGGTCAGATGTGCACACATGAAAAACATGTCACAACTTATATTTCCCCTTCTTGGCAATGAGCAAATCTTAAATGTATGTGGACTTGTGCAAGGTTACCACATTAGTCCAATCCTTTTCATTATCTTTGACACAATCTCAGACTGCAATGTCAACACTCTTATCAGAATCAATAACAAAACAGGTAACTGTGTTTGAACTCACTGAACTGTTCTAAAGGTAAGGTAGATAAGTAAACAATTGTACATGGACCGATAGTTTGTGCAGAACTCACTGAACTACTTTAAAGGTAAGGTAGATAAGTAAACAATTGTACATGGACGGATAGTTTGTGCAGAGGTTGATTGATTGTTCAACGTTCACTCAGCAGACTAATCAACCACACACCGAGTTACCACATTGATGTGAACGGGCAAGTCTGTGTACATTATTCATTCAGCCGGGACAATTTTGACGTCATGAATTAAAGATGACAAGAAAGCAACAAAGAAGAATATGTATGAGTGAAGGTCTTTGAGGGATGTTGTCTTTAGGTTTAAAATAGAACAATATGAACTAGTAAGTAAGAAATGTAATAGACAAATATTATGGATGTTAACTTCATTTTTTAAGAGTCAAAGGGTAAGAAATAGTCACGAAACAATGTATCCTACAAAGAGAGAGTATTAGTTTCCTTCTATATAAATTGTCTTAATTCTAAAACACTAAGTTATAATTTCTTCTCTAGCATCTCAATCTTAAGTAAGTCGTTAAAATGTTGCATGGACATAACATTTATTTGCAGGTGTATCAATGTGGACAATTAGTAAAAATACTTGACAATATTGTTACTTATGTGAATTTCTTACAACGACGAACATCCTTATTCTTCACATTGTTAGTACCAAGCAAGAAGAGAACTTAAAGGAAAGGGAGGCGCAAGACGACCTGTCTAGAGGCGGTTTTAATCAAGATAACAGCATGTGGATCCGAAGTTGGAAAAAAACTAAGAGAAGGAGAGAACTGTTCACAAGACACGGAGCTATCCGCGAAGAGTACCAGAATGGTGTTGTTACATGTTTTCGAGTCTAGAGAGTAGAACTTGCATGATATCAGTGTCGGTCCCAAAGACATTCATGCAATGCTAATAATAACAGATTTTCATTTATCTTGCCTACAAAGATGTTAGATAAAAGAAACATATCAACAAAGACCAAAATTAATACACCCAATCAGTAATTACAATGAACCTAAAATTAGGAAAATGATAACAATTGTCTTTAAAGTGTTATAAGGAAATGAATCTAAATTAAAACAAAAAACCAACCTTATTTCATCCATCTCTCACATGAAATCCTTTAAACCAGTAAGGCCATTATTCACCAGTTTTAACTTCCAAGTGTTACCATCAAGCCACATGCACTGTTTTCAAATCCTGATCACTCACTTTCCACACCAACTTTATCTGAGACTAGCCTATATCAGCTATAAGCCCTCCCCTATTCAAACTTCACTCAGGGGCTAATGCCTCAACAGGGCCTGTTAAACAGAAAGGTATACAAACACAGCACTTAAGGGACATTAAAGTGGGAAATGTCATTCAGTTGGTATCATGATCTACCCTCTGGTTTCATATTCTTAGGTTTATCACACAAATGAAGTTTATTTCAAACTAAAAATGGGGAGAAATGGTAGAAAAATTTAATTTGTTTTAAAATGTATTTATTTATGTATTATCACTTAATGGATTTCCTTTCTATTTGGAAATAAATATTGTTTAAAACATATGGATTGCATACAATTTTTGATGAAAAATATGTTTTTCTTGTGCTCATAAAATTATCACTGGTATATTAACAGAAAGTTTTTCAACCTTACTAAAATGGAACGTTATCACTAAATAATCTTTGAAGATTTCACTAAAAACATCATCAGATTCTATATTAAATGATTTCTTTAGGGGAAAAAAAAGAAAATCAAAATAAAAGTTACCAAATTAAACCTAACCTTTACTATCATCACTATAAATTGTTAGTAACAAAACTTCTCCTAAAGTATTGTTATCAATAAGTCCATGAGGAGAGAGCCACTTCTTCTTACTCTTAAACATGATATAAACACCTCAAATATACCAGGTTAACGGTTTTAGCATATAACTTGAAAACAAATTAACACAAAGACAAACAATGAATATCCACTACCTACTTAACAAGACAATTTATCAAAACAATATTTGAATGAATTAAGGGGGTGGTGTAGGTTGGGGATCCAACAGACATACAACCCTCACCTTGCCCCCCCCCCCCCCCCCCCCCCCCACCCCCACCCGAACACACTCCACCACACCATCCTTTTAAAGTAGGCAGGTGCTTGATTGTCCAATACATGACATATTGATACACACAGTCAACATCATTGACACTGAAAAGTAAAACACTGACACCAGAATATACTCCATAACTAAGACTGGTGTAAACAAACATGGATCCTCTATCTTCCATTCTTTACCCAAACTCTCAAGCGAGGTTGATATCTATTTGCCTAAGGTCTTTCATGTGTTCGCTATGTCCTTCCTGGCTGAAAGGTCTTAATATGGTATGTTCTAAAGACATATTGGACTTTCTTTCAAGGATTTATTTACCAGCTTTCAGTTTTTCTGCATAAGTATAGGATATTTTTAAAGTTGATGACACATATAATTGCGACAAATCTTTTGGAGATGAATTATCAACCTAAAGGTGTGTGTTTGTGTATGTCTGTGGGGGGGGGGGGGGGGGGGGGGGGGCTGTTTGGGTCTGGTTAATCTTTCAAAGGGGAGGAGAAGAGGAGAGGAGGTTGAAGAGGGGGATTGGAAAGATTTAAATACAAAAATTCCTTGTTTTATCCACAACTGTTTGACTTGACAAGAGAGATGATGAGAAGTCCAGTAGATATCTGCTACTACTACCTTTCTCAATGAAGCTACTCTTTCTCATAACCAACTTACTTGTCTTGGTCTGCATACAGGCCTACATGGAGATCTTGTGGGCGACCCAGAAACATGTCTGGAGGGAGATCTGGAGACTCCTGGAGACCTCGATGGAGACCTTGAAGTAGATCTTGAGGGGGATCTCGAAGACAGTAAATCCTCCACAGACGGTTCTCTAATACTTCTCCAAACCTTCCACAAATGATACATGTATGTTGATGATGACATTGCCACAAACCTGATAGCTCATAAAGTTAAGCTCCAATCAGTATCCTTGAAACGATGCACATGCGCTATTAGCCTTTGATCCTCAAACCAAACTAGCATCCAAGTTCACAGAATTATTCATAACCCACTGAAATCTGATACCACTGTTGAGATTCAGATGAAACTGCAGTTCATATGGGAGACCTTAATCAGTCATCAGAAAGAATGCCATAATTAGATATAAACCCCAAATTAGGTAGAAGAATGCCCTGACGCCATGAAAAGCATTACTAGAAGAAACTCCCAGTTCAACCACAAATCAAAAGTCAGATAGAATGTCACAATTGAACCTCAATGGTTGACACAATTAGAAGAATGTCCTGGTAATGTGAGAGAATCACCAAGGAGACAGAACATCCAGCCAATACAAATCCATCCCATTTTGTGTTCCAATCTGTCTCATCAAATAACTCATTTGAGGGACACACAATGCAAGGACAAGAATAGGAAGTGGTTTGCCCCGATGATCCATCCATATGGAGTCTACATACATACAACAGTCAGTGCTACGTCTTCTATTTACATGACCGTTTATTGATTTAGTAGACTTTCATGTATGGACACAGCACGTCCATTATCACTAGGCTGGGATTAAACAATAGGAAGATGAAGCTTATTGATGTTTAATGTTCTTAATGGAACTTCCTTGAATAATACATTGCAGAATGTTTTATTTCATTCAAAACCCGAATGTCAATTCATTTCTTTCTTGAGGTATGTTATTATAAAAGTATGCTGTTTTATAAATATGGTTCCATTCAAATGCAACAAGTACAAACATAGCTAAACAAACAAAAATAAAGAAACACAGTGCATGTCCATACATAATGAACAGATGCAGTTGTAAGCGTTAACCCTGTAGAACTCCAATTGTTCACACAGAGGAATAATAATTGTCGTTTCTGATTGGATTTTCAAACATGAATCGATGTCTCCTTTTCACAAAAGCTGCCGGGCCGAGACTCCAAAAATGACCTGAAGAGATTTGGGTATATTTTTCAACCTCAGCACACTTCCGAAATAATTTAACATCGCAATAATAAACCATCCATGAATCTATTTTCTCTTCTATTTGGAATCCTCGTTCAGAATTATTCACAAAGCCACATTTCTCTTCATCCAATTGTATTGAGTCAAATCATCCACTTCCGAAGTTACTTTTTCTTATAGGTATCAAAACCTATTAAAAATTATATTGTGATATTTGAGCTTAACACACAGTAACACAGTGACTTGCAGTTGTACACCAAATATTGCATAACATCTCCAATGTCAAAGTGAAAAATTAATGACTGAAATTGTTTCATCAGCAAATCCATGAGATAGGAAATTTCAATCAATACCCTTGTCATGGTCTGTCTGTATAACAATGAGGCATCTATCTATTTTATTTATGCTTAATTGATTAATTCTTGCTTGTTAAAAGTTAGTATATTGGTTGATTTTCATGCACTGAAAAATCAATAGTGGAAGTATTCAACGTTTTTCTTGAAACAAAATGATGACAGTATGTTCTCTCCGCAAGAATATTTTCTTAATTATTCATGACTGACAGGCAATGTCAAATGCATTATAGCAAAGAAATTAACGTAAACAAAGCAAAATCGTAACAAATAGATATACTCCCTATCTTTGATTTTAGCTGATTTGATACCTTATATTTAACATGTGAGAGGGGGGGGGGATTTGGCAGAAAAAGAGGTTGAGAGAGATGAAAATAACTTACATTCTTTTCAAAATAAACATTTTACATATTTTTTCATTGTCTGTCAATTATATTGAGTTATTTGGGTATTATTACACAGCTCAATACCCCAAAACAATTACATAGCAAGTTTAGAAATCATATTCATTGCATAAATGTTGAGCAGATGATAACATTTTTTATAAAATGAAATTTAATATAATTTATATGTAAAAAATAGCATAGAGTTGAGATGCAAACAAATACATTAAAGGGGCAGTAGCACATTTTTGGGGGAATATAAAATGAATTAAAGGTGTTCTAAAAAAATGCCCACCAATGGATTTTCTGTGAATTCTCATACTTTTTCCTCTGACTACGGATGATTGGCGTGTGTAATGAGATTGTTGACACTGTCAATACAATACATGTAGTATTAACTTATAATTATAACTTAAAAATTTAAAATATAAAATCATCAAAAAACATGCTACTTTATCATATCTCGTACACTTAACAGGTTGTCTGAGAAGCAGCAGACTAACATTCAGCACATGTATAAAGAAATGCATGTCAGGATACATAGATCCATAGTGAATTATCATGGTTCGGTATCTGATAAAACGCAATTTATTTGACTGGATCATTAAACAAATTTAGTCGATTTTGATCCAAATAAATGTAAATATTGAATCCTGAAATCAAGACCTTTTGAAAATAGATTCTTTCATTCTTTCACGCTGCTAAATGGCTGAAATTATGCCCAAGCAGAGTTAAACAAAATAACTCATTTCTCACTTAATTTGGATTTTTAAAAATAATTTGATAGTTATGAACGAGTATTTTTTGGGTTCAATAGTTTTTAACTTACCCGGTACCCATTGACTCTCTTCTTGTTAGTAATTATGAAAAACGATTACGGAAGTGGGAGCTCACGTTTACTGTGACTTTAGTATCAAAATATGTATAGTATCGTGCAGTTCATCATAACATCCCTATAAAAAATACAATGACATAATCAACAGTCATTTACTATGTTTCACAATACAGCAACCATACTTATGCACATACACACAATCTTACATTACACATCTGTATGCATACCCATAGCAGTCATCATTTAAACAGGAAAGGTCTGTGACATTGCATAACTGTTACTTTCACCTTCTATATCAGATCACTAATATGCAATAACACAGACTTGCATTGCTATACAAAACATATCACATTGTTTCAGAACTGCCTCTAATTATTTAAAATAGAGCCATGGGCTCTGTAGCTCATCAGACTTTTGATGGGAATAGGTTTTTAAGGTTTTGACCCTGTGACCCCAATTGGGGTCAAGGGGTAACCAAATGTAAAATTTATACTCTTTATTGGCCAAAGAGTCTACACACAACTTTTCAGCTCTCTAGGCCTTTTGGAACTGGAGAAGAAGATGAAAATAGGTTTTTAAACTTTTGACCCCTGTGACCCCAATTGGGGTCATTGGGTCACGAAATCTACAATTTAAAATCCCCATTGGCCAAGGAGTCTGCACATCAAATATCAGCTCTCTAGAGTCATTGGTTCTGGAGAAGAAGTCGAAAATGTGAAAAGTTTACGGATGGACGGATGGACGGATGGACGGATGGACAGACGCCGGACGCCTTGCCATGCCATAAGCCCATCGGGTCTTTCAGACCTGATGAGCTAAAAATTGGTCTCTTGTGAACAGATATTTTAATATTTGTGAGATATCCCATTGTTCACCTTAATAACTCAACTGCTCAATTTGAAGAAAATAGGATAAACTTAAGTTTGGATGTTTTTGGTTTTAAGTATATATATGGTTACTTCCTTGTCTGACACTTAGACTCTGAAATGATTTTTTTCAATTAGTCTGAAATTTTGGGGGAAAAAATGAAAAGGAGACTGAGATTTCTTTATTTTCAGCCTAAAATTGAGCTCTCATTTGTCTTATTGTAGACTTGCTTAGGCTTGCATTATATTATAGGGTCTGGCTGACAAGACTAGTTTTGTGACTCCCCCACTGATTTTCTAGTTGATACTAGCAATGAAATAGGATAAGTAAAATCATATCTCCTCACCAGAATCACAATCACTTTATCATGACTAAGCATTGCAATATGTATCGTTTTCAGAACTACCTCTTTTGATTTAAAAATGTTTTCTTGTGAACAGATTTTAATGTTTGTGAGATCCCTTTGTTCACCTTGCTATATTGCTCATTTGATGTCATTATTATTCAGACTACAGAAACTAATAGTCATCAGTTCAGTAACAGCAATGAGTACCTCCCACCTCAACAACTTTCCAGACCAAACAGGCACAAATACAGGATTTGTGTTTTAGATTTTAGGTTTAGATGCTCTCTATGGGTTTCATAAGTGCAGCTATTGAAATGATTTCTTTGAATCAAAGAATTTGTAAAGTGTGTCCAAGTGGATGTTTAACTTGTCTACAGATTTTCAGTTTTTGCTCTACACTATTCTTATACAATTTGATCATGTATGAGTTAGAAGCCTCCAAATATAACATCAAGAAAACTTTCTTGGAGAGGGGTGCTCACACCAACCACATCCACCCCCACCTCTATATACCACCCCCCCCCCCCACCACAATGAATGAAAAATATGGCAAAAAGGAGAAAGATTGAATTAAGGCTACTTAAGTCTGTTTATATCAGGGCCTCTACTACTTATCTATTTAACAAGTACACAATATTTTATTACAGCCAATTTGTTGAAGAGTTTTTATGTGTTCTTTAGTTCAGCAAAGCATGTTTGAATGTTATCTTGAGAGTTTGAAGATAAATCTATAACATGTGTACCCAACTGGTTATAACTCATGCCACATGACAAGGTAAAGAGATTGATATATAGTTATGTCAACCCGGCTTACATAACAATTCAAAATACATGTAGTTATAAAATTTATTCATAAATCATGCAAATGTTTTGATAATGTATTCATTAATAACTCTGTTTTAATGCACAGTGAGGAATTATTCCAAATCAAATCGTTCTCACGTCAATGCACTTTCATAAATCTTAACTTTTGATTAAACAAATACTGTAATGTTTAGTTATAGTTTCCATATCTAATTCATATCTGAAATCTAAAAACATTGACTTCACATTTAACTCTTTGCAAGTTAAAACTTGAACATAAAGAATGTTTTCTGTTTAACTTTAAATATTTTGCCTCCTTATTCATAAATGAACCAATCTATGTAAGTGCAAATTTGTGTACCTATTGATTTCACAAATCCAAAAACCTTCAGAGAAGAATATCGCCTCAGACCCAGGGGCCCCAAGTTGGGTGTTTTTACTTAAAAATGATTTACTTTTTTTATCAAAGTATTAAGTTTTTACTTAAAAATGTGAAAGCATCATCTTAATGTAGATTACATAAATTTTAAAGTAACATGCATTGTTTTCCTAAGGCATGGCACTTCATCTAATTGCCCTCAGTTCACCCAGCTGTACAAATGGGTTCCTCACTCCGGGCCCCGACGAAAATTTGTCATGAACTTTTTCAGTTCATGATAAACTCATGAACTTTTCTAAAACTTTCATGAAAACTTCATGATGATTTTCATGAAAAAAAATGTCATGAGTTTTTCATGAAATTTTGTTCATGAAGAAAGTTGTGCATGAAATCATGATGATAATTTCATGAAAAGTTCCATAGCTGTATTTTTTTCATGAAATTTATGTTCATGAAAGTAGATGTGCATGAAATAAGCATGAACTTTTTTTCAATTCTCAAAAACATTGTAAAGAATGTAACCTTTTTAGGGCATTCTAAACCATGAAACCATATTACAGTTATGTTTTGTTATTGAATATCAATTTTAGTACCTGCCATTTTACAGCTTTATTTTTGCACTGTTTTTTTCTCAACTATTGTTCTTTTTCTGTCTTATTTATGGTCCATGTCTTTTATACCTTAATAACCTAGAATCTTAAATTTTTTTTTTTAAATAGCCCTTTCAAAATACTAAGTTACTGAGATATGGATGTATGACAATCTCCTCTACTATAAAATTTGGCTATCCAGATTGCTGCAGTCAGAGCACAAAGCTCCGGAACATTGTTTCTATAAATAAATCACTGTAACTGTAAGGAGTTCATTCCTTAGCTCCATGCAGGGTTCCCCTCACATAATTGTGTACCTATGTAGGACAGTGAAGTTGAGAGTAAAGCACCGCCATTATCATGCTGTAGGCGGGAAAATTGGTTGATAAATGTTCAATCTCAGCTATTTCAAAGAGCAAGAGATGGTCAACCATCAGGTAATGCATACCAAAGTTGTATCTCCCTCACATTCTTAAGGAATATTGTAGGTTTAGATGTAAATATAACTTGGAAAGTGTCTTTTGATGCATGACAAGAGATTAAAGTGTAACTGTCAGTTGAAGTTGCCCATAGTGCAATTTTATCACAGAGGTATCCTCAGTTCAACTTACCCCTCAATATTTAAGTCCTTAGGATTATACTAGATTCATATATTGAGACATTTTTCATGTCAGAAAAATACAATATATTTAAAGAGAGAAGTTTGCAGATGTTGGTCAGTTTGAAGTAGGAAATGTTTGTTTATCTTTTCAGGCATCAAATAATTCAATAGTCGTAAAATGGTCCCATCAACCACTGCTTAGCCAGTCAGTAATTGTAACCAGATGGCTCTTTACTCTGATAGTGGTCAACTGAATCTCATCATTTGAAAGGTTACCTTTGAAAGATATGATGAGTGCAGTTTACAATTTTTGAGATACTATATATTTTGTTGATCAAAACATCATTTCACTGCTAGTGTTGCCTGGATTAAGTTTTCAGGGACTTCTGTTAGTTTTTGTCTTTTGCATGATGTCTCAAATCTGTTTATGCAGAAACAAACTGAAAATATATATATTTTTCAAATTCTATTCTCTTATTTGAAAGCATTGATTATACTGTAATTTTTACTTGCCAAACTTACATTTGTGCATATTTTTACAAAAGCTGATACACAGTCAAATGGCAGAGATCTATACCAACGATCATTTACAAACAAAATATTCTAACCAAAAGCTAAATATGACATCTTTTTAACTTTGAGATTATTTTTTGCATATTTTTGCATTTAACATCATATTTTCACATATATTTACTTTTTTAAAACAAGCCAAAAGAAGATCAAAGCCATATGCATGAAATATGTAATGAAAGTTTCATGTGTATTTCCATAATTTTCTGTTCTGCAGACATTTCATTTCACTCAGGTTCAGCCAAACAATAAGCTCCCTCGACTGCAGGTTACTTAAAATTTCATACCCTACATCTATGTAAGGGCCCTGTCACACTTAAGCGTATAGCAAGTGCGTTTGAGTTGCGTATGGAAAATGTTTCATACGCAACCAGTTCGCTCAAACATTTACCGTTTTTTGCTATACTTGTATCGCACATGGAGCGACTGATTTACGATATTTGCGTTTTCTTTGCGTTGGGGTTGCGTTGGAGATGCATATGATTTGCGTATCCTCAATTTATTGTGGCAGATGATTGCATATGCAGAGCGCATACATACCAAACTCTAGACGCTCACAACTAATGTCTACCGCATGCCTTGCGCAAAAAAGCGAGTATTCCGAACATGTTGCGTCTCCACATAATTTTCAATGCTTTGTCTTTGTAGTACGTTTTCGTAGGTAAGATAAATATACATATATTATTCAGACAATTACAATTGCAAGACAACTTATTTAACCAAAAGTGTGCTAAACAAAGTTAAGTTTTCTGAATCCATTTCTCTATCACATGTGATTAAAAGGAGTTCCCACTTAAATAGCAGTTCGCAGATTTCGCCTGATACTTGATCTTTTCTGTACGAATACAAACCTCTCGATTGAGGTATTGAAAGGTTTAGAACTGAAATATATAAAAAAAAACATTCTTCACCCCATTAAAGCTTCGGTCGGATCTTTTTCGTTACATGCACCCGCCCTCTCTGATTTGTTTACTCACTATGTCATGCTGAATTAAAAGCATCGGTTTCATTCCGTCGCTTTTGTCCGGACCTGCTCTTTTCAAGGAGAAACTTATTCAAAATGTTCCATTACATCAATTTACGTAGACCAGAAGATTATCCTGGATAACCCCTATATAAACAATGGAATAGGCACAGGTTTAGTATAATGGTATATTTGCTAGTCTGAAATCGCTTTGCAACTGAGAAGTTTACAATGAAAACATTAAAAACAAACCATTAGCTTTTTAATGATTTTATTTACATAGATATGTAATGCTATTTATTTCTTTTTTTATCTCTTCTTCTTTACTAGACTTCGTAGTACAAATACTTAACTCATTATGTTTCTATCCTCGGCGTTTTGTTTTAATGAACTTTTCATTTAACTTTTAATGAATGATTGAATGAAATTCTCTAAAAAATGGTTAATTAATTTCAATGTGTATTTCCATGCGGTTGTTATCATAGTTGGACTCTTAATTCTTTAAAACTACAAAGTTATAGTGCTATATGAAAGAAAGAGACACTATCTTAAAGTATACGGAGGTATTATGCTCACCAACCCGTTCTTTATGGTATGTACATGTATATAAAATTCACGATGTACCCTATGTACGCGATGAGTACGATTGTCATACGTTACTCATAAGGAAAAACTGGACAATGCATTTTTCCATTGTTATCATTCGGTCTAAGATCGTTCTTCATACGTGCTACATTTGCTTGAAGAGCGTTTTATGAACGTCTACAATGCGCTATCAATGCGTTGGTTCGGGACATCAACTAACACTGCGTATGAAGTGCATACTCATTACGATAACCTAACGTACATGGACCGCCCTCGACCGATGAAAAACCGATGTGTTGCGTGTTAACCATACGCAGCATAGTTTTGAACATGTCCAAAACTATCAAGCGTATGAAATGGTCCAAGCGCATGCCGACGTACAAGAATCGACCTTAACACAACCAAGGTGCGTATGAGTTGCGTGTTCTGCGTTCGGCTGCGTGTTGCTGCGTATGAGAGAAATTGCCATACGCAACTCGTACGCAGGGAGTATACGCTGAAGTGTGACAGGGGCTTAAGTATTACATTTTATTTAAATGCTTTACCACGGGTTCATGAGAATTTCATGAAAGTTTCTGTGAACATTTCATGAGAATGTCCATGAAAATTTCATGAACTTGTATTTTCATGAAGTGCCACTTAACGTTCACGATATTTTCATGAAATGTTGATGATATTCTCATGAAAATTATGCATGAAATTTTCATGAAAAAATCATGAGTTAATCATGCAGAAAAGTCATGAAATATTCATGAATATTTCATGAAAAATCATGAATATTTCATGAAAAAATCATATTTTTTCTTGAAATTTTCATGAAAAAGAGTTCATGAAAAATTCCTGAATATATATTTTCACGAAGTGCCACTTAATGTTGATGATATTTTCATGAAACATTCATGAAAAATTCATGAGCGTTAAGCATGAACTGTTCATGAACTATTCATGAAAAATTCATCATCATTTCACCGGGGCGAACATGGGGAAGGTAGGAACTGTGCAGTTTGAAAGTTCTAAGAATCTGCTTAAGTACAATTCCTTCAGGGTACAATTTACAGCCAATGAGCAGTCCTTGCACTGGATACTGGGCTTAACAATTACCAGTGTTATTGTATATATTATCTATTTGAATAAGTATAATGTCTGCATAGACCTATATAATGAAGGTCATAAATGCAACTTAATTAATGATTTAAAATAACAACCAAGCCAATAAAAAAATTCTGACTTTCTGTTTCTATGTCATTAATTGAAATTCCTTAAAAGTGATATTGAAAAACCTGTTAACCAATTTACTTACCCCAGTAACAAATCCATTTGAATAAAAATTTGACTCCAATCCAATTTCAGTTCAAAATGTAGATTTCTTCTTTCCAACAATTATATACACCCTTCCTTCATATTCCCTTAATCCAAGGTCTCAACTAACCAATACAGGTCATTCACAAACACCCAGTCACACATATATACAACTCTGACTTGTGACCCTGTCACAATGCAAGCCATGTTCTATACTATAGCCAGATCAGACATTTCCATTGCTATAGAGAGAAAATAAAAGCACACATTCCCCTTTCAACTGCAAGACACCTACACATAATGGAGGGTCATAACCTGAAATGAACCAGCCACATTTCAACTACCGTATTCGTCCTATTAAGCGCCCCGGGCGCTTAGCTTTAAAAAATCCAAAGGGGGCGCTTATTAGGATACCCCAGAAAGGGGGGCGCTTATTAGGAATACGTTATAGACAAGCTAGACTAGCACTTGTCGGGATTTTGAACGAGAATGAAAGTAGGTCGAGCGTTGAAATTCAGTGCAACTACACATTCACAGGCCCGAATAAATAAAAACTATTGGAAAAGCAGTAGAGTTAGGCCATTTTACGTATGAAGGGGAGGGGGGGAGGGGGCGCTCTGTTATATGGAAATTTTTAATAGGGGGCGCTTATTAGGGAGGGGGTGCTTAATAGGATGAATACGGTATTCTCCATTCACAGCCGAATCTTTCTGCTGATTGACCCAACAAGTGTTGATAGAGAATCTGTTCATACTTGCTGTAAAGTCCCAGTAGTCAATAATCTGAGTATCAATATTTTATATAGCAGTTATACCTATTTGCCTTAAAGCAAGTCAACAGTACTTTCTGTTAAGTGGTTCTTAATTGGCTAATATTGATCTATTTCAATATTTTGATGACTCTAAATTCTTGGTTACATCTAGGGGTGAGTCTATAAACAACTTCTTCAAACCAGAGTAAAAATACTTAGATAATATAATATTATGCATAATTATTTATCAAACACACGGAGAGAACTCAATTACTAACCAAAATGAAGAATGTTTTTTAAGAATTAGCAACATACGAAATGCCTCCAAACCTAACCTCAGGTTGAAAAGGATCTCAAGACCTATTTCAGTGCATTTCTTTCCTTGTTTTCCAATACTTCTTCTCAATAATAGTTGATGATCAGAGAGAAAATCTTCTTGAGACTTCTCAAATGTTTTGTAAAGCAGAGATATCAATGATTAGGCAATTAAAGGAGGGTTTTTTTTCAAATATATAATGGTGAGAGCATTGATGAGCAACTCCTATCAAATTGTTTGTAACAGTTAAATCACTTATCTATGAAATGACAAGAGAAATATCAGGAAACTTCAAAACTCTCCATTGATCACAAAGAGTTCTTTCCTGCGCGTTTGGTTTCAATTT
This sequence comes from Steromphala cineraria, assembly GCA_916613615.1. Classification (NCBI taxonomy): domain Eukaryota; kingdom Metazoa; phylum Mollusca; class Gastropoda; order Trochida; family Trochidae; genus Steromphala; species Steromphala cineraria. The sequence goes on from OU744732.1 coordinate 27,021,111, forward strand.
GAAATTTACTCGCTATCAATCCAGTATAACATGTCTCTGATTTTCAAACACACTAGGTTTATCTCCTAAATACAACAAAGAATTGGCACTAAAATGAAACTTGTGAATAACTCAAACACATTCCCAGCAACCACAATGGGCAAATCATTTTCTCCCACAGAGGCAGAACAAGTCATGAAATGTTGATCTAGCCTCTGTTCTTATTTGCCAATTTTGTCGGGTGGAATGGGAGAGCCTGATTCAGGAGGCATCCACAGTCAGTTATGCAATTAGTGACACTGCTTCAAAATAATTATTTTTGCTACTGAATCATGGCACCCTTTCATGCAGGAAGCGTTGTTATTTTCTAAAATGATTTAAATGGATTGTGGTGCCAATTTTTGTCCGCCATTAGTGTGGTCTACCGAATCAACGGATTTGGTAAACATTTCATAACTTAATCTGTTTCTGTGGGGAGAGAATGTGGGCAAATATATTTGAAGAACTTATATATCAATTTCACTATAAACTAATATCATATGTAGATATGTTGAACATCAGTTAAATAACATTTCAAAAACACATACCTTAAAGTCTTCAAACAATTACCAAATCACCGCTACCAGTAAAATCTTGTCAATTTCCATGTCAATTTCAGCCACTGATTTCCCCATGTCCATGTCTACACACCCCCTGTCAGCACTGCTGTAAATAATGATATTGAAATGAGCATTGTGGAGGAAAATACACTCAGTTCCTTGAATGAGTTTATAGTGATTTATGTACTGTTGGCAACAATAGGCTTTCCAACACCCAGGTGAAACTACAATAAACAAACCAGCATTATTTGTCCTCGCTATACGCTCAAAGGGAGGGGACGAATATTGTTTGAAAGTCTCCTTTCATGAATTTGATCTCTTGATCATTATCGAGATAACAAATTTCACACCTTGGTGAGATAGAGTAATATATGCACGTGGCTGAGCCGAGTAGGTCAATCCTATGTAAAAGTGTGCTTATGTTTGACCGGTTATTAGAAATGCTGTCTAGTTTTCTCTCTTTAGACTTACGGGTACATACAATGTGAGACTATTGATTGAGACTTACATGCTAGAAAGGATAATGGCTTATGTCATGTATGCAGAAGGTCAGGGATTATGTCATCATGCTCCTAATATATAAAAAACATATACATGTGTAACACACCCATGATTGATTTTTAAAACTGAATAAATTAATTGGTGCAAGTCAGTGATATAATTGACTTAAAGTATGGAACAGTTCAAAATAGAAAATTGAAGTGGCTGTTGAACATAAAAATCTATTTGGCAACACAAAAAGCAAAGAGCTGCAAACTCGTAGTCAAAAGGGACCCAGAAAATGGTAAATAGGCTGCACCAATTTGATTGAGGAAGTTTTTTTCGGGCTGTGGGGGAACATGATTGTAAAATGACAAACAGATTTTTAAAATCATTTCAATATCAATTAAATGAATTGTCAATAGGGATTAACTATTTATTTTCATAACTAGACCATTAAATCACAAAAACTTGCAAACACTTATCATAACATGTATAAGGGTGAATCCAGGTATTTTAATTTGGAGGTAGCTTATTGAAGAATTGTGCGTAGGGGTATTAAAACTTTCTAAGGACAATTTTCTTAAATTTGATAAAGGGGTGTTTAAACAAAATGAATACCCCCCTTTAGATCTTGCACTGATGCTCAAAATCCTTATCAAAGTTCATAACATAAAGCCATAATGCAGGTGTCACATAAAAAAGGGCTCTCAATAAACTTTTATTACATTTATATCATAATAAACCTCAAAAGCTTGTCAGCATGTTTATGACGAAATGTACAAGCGTAGATTTCAGTGTTCTTACTAGAGTTGACATAAGATAAGCGAGTCAAACTAGTCAAGCATTGATATTGACAAGTCTAGTTCTTGTATAAACACTGACTGAGAGAGTGCCATAAATCTTCATGGACAAAACCCCTTGACAAGCTTCAACGACACCCTCAGTCAGTTGGACAAACTTTCTTACATTTCCCCGCGTCATTAGTCAATTACAACAGCACCTTACTAGAAAACATGCATTGACATGCTTCTCTGATCACTTTTCGAGTATCATACAGTTGAATGTCTTAATCAAATAAAATGTTATGTTAATTATTTGAGAATAAAAAACTTGTACTAATAATGTGTTTTCAAATATGAAATGGAAACATCTTGTTTTAAAAATTCAAATAAAAACTTTGTCAACTCAATCTTTAATTTTTTTTAAATTTCTAGAAGTACCTTAGATAATTTGTATTTAATAAATGTAGTTTATTAATTGATATCTTCCTTATGAATAATTCAAAATCTAAATTATTTATCTTTTTATTAGCATAATTCATACTTCAAAAGTAATTCATTAAGAAGGCTTGGTTACAGGTCAAGTTACTTGTTCAATTTTCATTATATATAAAACCAATAATTAAGTTTACATTCACAGTTTAGTAACAATTTATCCTTTTGTCAGGAGTAAAAAATACTTAAAGAGTGTCACATTCCAATACAACACTATGCTTAATTGTGACAATAAATCTTAATGAGTTGAAACGGTGCACTATCATATTATATGAATGTAGCAAATTTCTTGTTTCCATAACAGAGAATACTATTTTCTTTTTAAAATGTATTTGTGATAAATATATTGTCGGAATTTATGTTATTATTGGGCATTCTAGAAGTTGCGATGATGAAGAAGATGAAGGCAATATATATGTATATACAACTTCTTTATTCAAGTTTGCGACGTTGAATAAAGAAGTTGTATATCCAGATATTGCCTTTATCTTCTTGATATATTATGTTATTCATATTATCAAAACACCATTTTAAATAAAAATTTATAAACAATTATGAATTAAAAATAAGAATTGTCATAATCAAAATTTAACCAATCAAACTTGATCCTAAGCAATAGTACCGGTAAGCATAAAATGCATATTTTAAAACAAAGCTTCAAGTTTTTGGTTCAAATGTGTACTTCCTACTTCTAAAAATGAATTGACTTTATACAAAGATTATATGAGTGCTTTGATCAGTTTTATAATCAAAACAATATTTAAAAACAAGAACAGTTAAAATAGTTTATACAATCAACTATCATTTAATCAATCATTTATTCAAGAAATTGTTAACTATTTTATTTAAAAAGTTTATTTTAAACAAACACTTACATCAGAGGGTAAATATGTACGGGATAGCTCAGTCGGCAAGAGCGCCGGTCTCACGTTGCTGAGGTCCGGGGTTCGAATCCCATCCAGGCCAAGGTGTAAAAACCTAGAGTTCACCTCTGTTAGAACTCTATAAGTGTCACCCTGGAGCCCTAGTGTGTAGTGCAACAAAAACTGCGCACTTAAAAGATCCCACGAATTCATGTCAGTGGCTGAATGGTGCATACGCCGAGCTGTCGGTTATCAGCGTTCAGCAGTGTTGGACAAACTGCTGTGACTATGTGTCTCAGTTCACTCAGCTGTGAATGGGTACCCTGTGAGGCATAGAATGGTCCCTAACCTGAGCGCCACATATGGATGCCGGTTGAATACTCCCCAGGGAGTTGAATTGGCAAAATGATCAGACGGTGAAAGAATGCCATTGACCAGGGGAAAAATGTAAGCGCCTTGAGCAACCACGAATGGTTGGATATGCGCGCTATATAAATATCCATATAATTTTTTAAAAAAAAGATACATTAAAGTATAAAAGTATAATTTACCTTAGATATTTGTTAAAATACCAAATCAGGTGATTCAGCCAATTATTGTCAAATGTAATGTGACCATTAATTCAATGCATGGGAAATAGTTTCATTATGATTTAAATCATTGGGTAATATGTTATTATGACAGATCATTTGAGTACTGCCATTTTTCTAGAAATGTGTATTGTTATAACATATATCACTTTTCTAAAATTGTATCAAACCCTTAACCACTATTCTTTACACTTGCAATACAAATATATCAATGGAATCACTTCAAATATACTAATAGTTAACTTGAATATAACATATCTTGTATTAGATATACATGTTACAGCTTCACTGAAGTCAATTGATATATTTTATGAACGCTTCGACCACTGTTGAACCTTTACTGCATAATAATCTTCACATACAAACTAGAATAAAAATATCAAAAACTACAAATATCATACACAAACCAACAGCTTCCAAAATCAATTATTCTTCTTTTATTATAAAATCTTAATAAAGAAATAAGAAAAATAGATATCAGTTGTATCACTTACTACAAGACAACCTCTTTTTCATATATAGTTAAGAAAATTTCTTCAGTTGACAAGGAACCATACAATGTACATACAATGTCGATAAGGAACCATACAATGTCGCCTCTAGTCTGCCAGCCAGACCCTAAAACAAAATGCAAGCCTAAGCAAGTGTATAATAAGACTTGCGAGCTCAATTTTGGGATTTTCATCCTTTTTTTTCAAAATTTCAGATTTATTTGAAAAAATTCATTTCAGAGTGTTATTGTTAGACTATGTCGCCTCTTCAATGCTGAAAATAACCAAAGTTAAAAAAACGTAATGAACGACTTTTATAACGATCTCATTTGAAGTGAGGCTTCTAATCGCCCACTAATGGCTTTCCGTCTGCATCTTGCAGTTGCATCGACAAAGGTATTGTAGATCTGATAGTGACACCAAAATGCTTTCAATATCAAGAGAGTTTTAAAAAGAAACTTAAATTACTTACAAGTTCACTGGGTTTCTTAGACGACAACTTGCAAAGTTCATGGAACTATTTGAAACTTTCGAAAGCGACTGTCACAGGGCATACTGCATTCAGTACATGTATCAAACTTTCTGCGACGCAAGTATGAGGAATGTTTTCATTTTGGCACTGTTAAGAACCGGAAGTAGTGTCAATATAAAGGTTATCGCATGGCTGTTTCCACTTCCGGGGCAGACGGTTCTCGCTCAACGAAATGTTTCAGACGTTGATTACTTTGAAAGCCTGTTATGGATATTGAGCGCATATTCGATGCACGCTTTTCGGAAATAAATTGATGCAAATTATGCCCCCTAGGTAAAGATTTTTTATTTTGTTTAACCTTGATTTTGAAAGTCTTGTATGAAAGCTTCACACCTTTATTCCGGCTTTGCAATCAGACTAATACTTGTAATAGTTCTTTTAACTTTTAAAACTATTTAAATCAAAAACCACTTATTTGTTTGTTTTCAAATCGTACCGATGTGATTATCTTTGGAGTCATATTTATTTTCAAAATCAATTTTTGGTACCAACTGGATCACTTAATAAACGACATAAATTGTTGTGTTACTATACGAGTAATTAGGACGGGGCTGCTATCAGTTTTTGTGAAGTTTCCATCGCCGCCGCCGCCGCCGCCGCCGCACTCGTACTACTAGCTATAACTTTTTTCCACTAAGCTTTCCAGAACTCTTATTCATACCTTATTACTCATACCTCGGGGGAACGATTTTGACACGTTCACTTTCAAGGTCAAAGGTCAAGGTCACGAGATATGTATTCACTCTAAGAATTCCTTGTAAACGCGATAACTTGAAAAGTTTTTGTGCTATGAAGCTCTAACTTGGTATATATCATCCTTGGAAAAGTAAAAGACTTTGAAAAGGTTTTGGCTACAATCCGTCAAAGGTCAAGGTCACAGCAAGGTCATGACGTAAGCATGTTTTAGCGAAAATGCTTTATTTTAACTATGAACACTTTTAATCAATACATGATTGTTATACTCAATAAAAAGTGTTCAATGATTGTGTGACCTTGAAGATCAAAGGTCAAGGTCATGAGATATGAGTAATTACAAAATGCACTAAATTTGGGTATAACTTTATCCCATTTAGCTTTTCAGAACTCATGAACATGTCTAAATGTAAATACTTCCAGGGAATCATTATGACATGTTCACTTTCAAGTTCAAAGGTCAAGGTCACGAGTTATAAAATCCCCCCAAAATTCCTTGTAAACACGATAACTTGAAAAGTTTTTGTGCTATGAAGCTCTAACTTGGTATATATCATCCTTGGAAAAGTAAAAAATTTGGAAAAGGTTTCGGCTACAATCCGTCAAAGGTCAAGGTCACAGCAAGGTCATGACTTAAGCATGGTTTCGCGAAAATGGTTAATTTTAACTATGATGACTTTTAATCAATACATGATTGTTATACTCAATAAAAAGTGTTCAATTATTTCTGTGACCTTGAAGGTCAAAGGTCAAGGTCATGAGAAATGAGTTATTGCAATACCTTGTAAACACAATAACTTGAAAAGTTTTTGTGCTATGAAGTTTAGATTTTGTATATATAATCTCTTGAGAAGTACAACATTTTCAAAAAGTTTTGGGTACGAACTGTCGAAGGTCAAGGTCACAGCAAGGTCAACATATATGGAGAAAATGGATTAATTTAATTTTTAACACTTTATTTCATTACAATAATGTTATACTCAATGAAATGTGTTCATTGATTGTGTGACCTTGAGTGTCAAAGGTCAAGGTCACGAGAAAATTCCCAATTTGGTGAGGCCTGTAAAAGGCGGAACAGGGTAAGGCGAAACCCAAAGTTCCGGGGCTGCTCTGTTTTGCGGTATCCCGCAAACGCTAATCTAGTTTATATACTGGACATGATGCTATTTGATCTAATCGTGGTTTATGCTCAAATATATCGGTACTATATTGAGCAGACAAATTCATTTGATTTAAAATGCACTTGCATATTTATATTCTTGTCAAGTCTACCCGATCCGTGTCTATTTCATCGTCAGTTACGAATCAATGAGATGTGATTTAAAGTTGTAGATAACATATAACAACAGCTAACATATGAACTATAAAAAAACAATTGCACCACAGATTAAGCATAATTTTCAATATGCATACATAATCTCTTGCATACAAATTACAGAAACTGATGTGAAACAAGGAAGTTTACATGGATAAATCAAGAGGAAGAATATATTTCTACTTCTTGTAATAAAGTATAGAATGACGTAAGAGTTTCTTCTTTTAGTTTTGACGAGTCCCTCTTCACGTAATATAATCCTTTAGAAATGTAAACGTGTGTTTAAATATTTATTCCATAAGTTAAACAAAGTTAAACTCACATTAGAGTTTTCCCCAGAAGTGGTTTCTATTGCACATAGATGACTAAATAACACACTTCGACCACAAATACACATTATATAACACCTCTTCCCTAGATGGCCGTTTGACTTTAATACGTTCTGGCACAATGGCTGATGTTTATTGTTTTCTCGGTTCGTGTTTAGCCTTTGAGCACCTGACTTTGTAGATTTTGGTTTAAGTGTCTTTAACGGACTTGTTTGATGACGTAAGTCATAGAAGTTACGTATGCCGATTGTCAAGTTTCTGTGTGATTTACAGACATACATGTCTATGTCCTACTGTTATTCGATCACAACGTCTCCGGTAATTTGTATCAATGTATCAGTTTTTTCTCTAGCTCTCGTTTTTTGTTTTCCACCTTTATTCTTTCCTTATTCTTCCGTGCTAAAGAGTCCCCGTTATATCTTTCTTTCAGTTTGTGTCTTAAAGCGCCTTCGTCATAGTTGCATGCGGTTCGTGATGTAACTTAGGTATTGAGAAAAGAAATACATTAATCGGCAGAAAAATATTTCGTCGAAAGATTAATCATATTACATGTTTCAATAAACAGTAAAATACTTAATTCGGCGTCCGAAATCGGTACCCTCTGCAAACGTGTCGTAGATTTTAACATCATTAAGTGGTTAGGATGGATTCTCTCAATTTTTGCAGCAACGAGTTGACACCGTCACGGTGAAAGAAAAAGACCATTTCATAAAGGTAACATATTTGACGATGCAATATGTTTCATGGGCTCTTGCTCTAATCCTGAATTAGGCTTTTCTGGATGTTGTCGTTGTGAAATAATGTGTAAAGATATAACGCTAACGTGGTTGAAATATAATACGTCAGTATAAAATTATGGTACTAACGGTGTACGCATGCAATCGTAATTGAATATGTAACGTCAACATATATGAATCAACATCATTGGTCTATCATTCTCTCTCCACAGAGGTAGAATAGGTCATAGGTCATAGGTCATGTGGATCCAAACCTTGTTTGATGCACCGAGTTTCTGAGTTAGAAAAGGAGAAACCTGATTGGATGCAATCCGCAATGCGGTTCAAAGGTCACCGTGTTACTGAATCATTGCAAAAGCCTTCTGACACAAATCCCATTCTGTGCGTGAAATGTTTTCATTGGCTGAACTCTTTCAAATGCTTTGTGGTGCAAATATTGCCTCTAGATAGAATTGTTGGAAACTAGGGATCTGATCTTATTCGAACAGAGCTTGGATCAACATTTTATAACTTGGTCTATATCAGTGGAAAAGAATAGGACTAGAGGATATCTCAGTTAACCATTGCATTGTATGCTCTTTTTCTAGATTGAAGTTAGATACTTATATATGCATAATAGGCCTACTATACCTCAAGTACACAATTTGATTCAGGTGTCATTTTCTTTTAGTTTCACAAATAATATAAACACATTTCAAATTTCATGAGGGTTTGTATCAAATACCCTATACGTCGACACGGAAAGTTCATAATTTGTGTATGATTGTTATAGATTCGAAGGGTAATCAAAATTCTAAATTTAAAATACATTTTGTAATGGTTCACTTGGAAAACAAATGATCTCTTTAGTAACATTTATTTACTTGCTATTTGTAGTGTTCAAAAACATTCAAAACACTCACCCGAGCGTTAAAAGGCCTACTTACCATTGGTGCCAAACGTCAACTCTTCTTACAATGAAGTTATAGTTACGTAAGTAAAGTTTAATTCCCTATGCAGACTCAACATAACGAACTAAACCAAATACTATTGCTAAGCCGTTCTAAATGCTTTACACCAACTCACAAAACGGTCAATGATATGCTTAGTGCATTTAAATAACACGCTGATTAAGATAACAAAATGAACGCATGTACCTCTTTGACATGTACTTATAGGTTCATTAAACATCGAACCTAAAGCACGGCAGGTGATTGAGCGCCCGAGGTGAGCAAGTTCGCTTATAGATTGTTCCAATGGATAGTTATGCTTATGGCGTTAGCCACGATAGAGTTTAGTAACACGCTGTGTGAAGGTGATTGAAGATGTCGTGTGCTGTTCTGATTTCTTGTCACACCTTACAGATAGGGCGACCTGAGCTCTAAGATACCGTATCAACGTTTGTGTTAGATCCTTTGGCTTCTCTCTAAGTTCAGATTATTCCATGCCTTCAGTAGACTAACATTTAGTCTCAAAAGTATTTTTTTCAATATTGACAATATTTTATACAAATCATGTATTATACCAAAATGGAGCCCGGAAGATGCTTTAACCTAATGCTGAGCGATCTAGACTTGCTATACTTTTCTTGACTGGGTTGGTCATCAATTAAATATTTTTGCTTAAGGGCCTGGATGACAGACTATGCCTTCAGTACAGTCTCGGATCAGGGAGTTTATTTATTGTTTTGAAGGTAAATTTTTCCCATAATAAAACCCTAGCCAAGGATTTGAATATGTCCCTAGTGAAACATTTGCCCAATGACATCTACTTCCAACATGAAATAGAAAGAGGATCTAACAACCACAATCAATCCCTATAGTTTCGGCGAGAATAGCGGATGTAACATTACCAATTATCAATAAAACTACATTTATCATTAAATCCAAATGAGTTGCTGTCGTTTGTATTGTCAGAATCGATACAGGGTGCCAGAATCTGTTCATACTTATCACGTAAACATTGTAACAACCCTCCGACTTCACATCATCCATTCAGCGAAGAAATTATATGTATTTTTCTGAAACAGTACCCCCATCGTGGTCGCCAGTTGCTTCTCACTAGAAACTTCCAAATTAGAAACCTGTTAATTAATACAAATATAAATGTATCTTAACCTTGTGCAATATATACTGATGGAAACGAATAAGGGAACGCTTAATTACTGTTAACTTATGTCTGGCATGTTCCGTTTGTTCGAGGCTGCGTGGGGCCATTATAAACTGAAAATGTTGAAGTTTACTTCCTATGAAAAAGGAACCGTGTACGTGAAAATTGATTTCCATGAACTTCATGCATGGCAACGTCCATTTAACCTTCAAGGAGTCAACGAATGTCAGTGTACCTTTATCTTCAGAATCATGCCAAGAGCATACCTTTCTGATAATGAGAAATGGCAGGCTATCGGGTGCATCAACAACGGTCAATCAATATGCCAGACAGCCAGACAATTTAACAAGACTTAGTCTTAAAGTATGATTTCGCGACTGTGGAACCGGTATCGTCAGACAGGGAATGTAAAGATTAAACCAGGTCGTGGTTCAAAACGTAAGACAACGCCCCGAAACGACCGCCAGCTGGTGCTGCTGTCCTTACGTAACCGATTTAAACCAGCATCGAAAATAAACTCAGGGCAGTTACGAGACTAAGAATTTGTGACCGTACTGTCAGAAACAGACTTAAGGCAGCAGGCTTAAAGTCACGTCGTCCTGTTGTTGGGGTAAGGCTGACTGCGGAACACAGACGTCTCAGAAGAGCATGGGCTACACAACGTCGAGTTTGACAACTTCGACATTGGCGCAATACCATGTTCAGTGATGAGTCTAGATTCAATTTGGACTTCGCAGATGATCGGATCCGCGTTTGGCGACGCCTTCGTGAACGTCACCATCAGTGCACCATCAAACAACACGATTCCTACGGGGGCGGATCTGTGATGATATGGGGCGGCATAACCTACGACCATAGGACCAACCTTGTCCGACTTGATGGAAGGGTGACTGGTGTCCGTTACCGAGACGAAGTGTTGCAACCTGTTGTTCTTCCTTTCCGCCGTAGAGTGGGTGTAAACTTTGAGTTCAACATGACAATGCTCGACCACACACGGCTCAGCAGGAATTTTCTCACGCAGAACAACGTCGGAGTGTTTCCATGGCCGTCCAAGAGCCCAGACATTAATACCATTGAACACCTCTGGGGCGTTCTTGGACGTCGGGTGAGGGATCGTGATGTTCTACCCCAGACACTTGATGCCATGTTCCAGGCTCTCAAAGAAGAGTGGCGCGCAGTTCCTCGAGCTGTCATTCGGAAGTTGATCCAAAGTGTTCCACGACGGTGTGAAGACGTGATCAGGAAACAGGGAGGACACACCAGATATTGAAATTTCACCTGTGGTGTACATACTTAATGAAATATACTTGGTCAAAAACCCATGACAATAAAACAAATTTCACCATCAATACATGCGTTCCTTTATTCATTTCCATCAGTATATTTGCCAATCCAAATACATGTTCTACTCCTTGGCTTTTGCTACAAGTTGAATCAATACTTAATGACCAGTTTTATCAATCTTGGCACAGTGAAGTAAGGTCAAGTTCGAAAGGATAATACTATAAACGTTTAAAAGAAAAACAAAGCCCCCAAATGAAATAATTATTCTAAGTTATTGACGAAAAGGCTGTAATCAAAGGATTTCAGAATAAATTGGTGGAATCGTTTGGTCATATTTTGTTATAAGGCCATCTAATTGTGTTTCTTTTCTTAAGAATTTGCGACTTTGATGGTTAATTGTGGTTTCACTTGTGAGTATTGACTTATATGTCGATACTTAAATTTGACCAGTTTGAAAGAATGGATTTATCAATATTACAACTGCCAATTACCACTTTTATTTTTCAGGATAATATACTTAAATTGTTTCTTGACATAAAATACCACTATTATAGGAATGCTACCACATTGTCTCCTTTCTTATCAGATAACTCTTGATCATTATAAACGTGTGGTGCATAACCTTTTAAAGTATATATAGATTGTGTTTTGTGGGTATGCGTTTATCTTCTTTCATTTGTAGTTTTTGTAATACCTAAGTAACGTAAGAATTAATGACTTTTGTAGCTCATCAGGCTGATATAACGTATGTGAAGATAGGCATGGTAACCTTAAAAAATAAATTACACAGCTATTGTCAAGATGTTTTCGCTTACATCTTGCAAGAACCAAGAGCTATACACATGAAAATTTATCAAATTTTATCTCTTTAAGATACGTTATGTGACTTTTTGTGCATGGAAATTAAGCTTAAATGAAAGTGATTACTAATCAACACGCACTGCATGCTTTTAGGAGCGTCTCATACTCAGACTATCATGTACGTTCTATTGTTCTCTGTAAACCCAAGCGTACTTTGGCTTTCGGTACAAAAGGTGAAGTTCACCAAATCTCGGCCAGAATCTCTGATTCACTTGGTAAGTATTGTTTTCTATAGTAGCGTTTTAGTGATATAAATAAGTAATTTTTGTAGCGTTTTAGTGTGATAATTATCGTCAGAGTTTGTTTGATTTTATTATTCATTAGCATCTAGAATGTATGTTTTAATAATACTGTATGTTTTAATAACTTAACATAAGGACAAACTATTATAAATTTTAGTCTTAGTTTAAGGCCATAATGTTACCATAGCTAGGTCGCCATAACCATTACAGAGTTTAGTTTATTACGGCGTGATAGGATATGTACATTTGATACTGATGACTAAATCACAAGCAGGCATTTGTTCATCCCACTAAATAGTCACTCTTACATATTTCTCATCGGCCTCCATGTTCCTTTTTAACCCCCGATTGGTTTGTTAATCCTAGTTTTTTTAAATTATAGCTTACTTAATTGATCATATTCTCCCCCCCCCCTCCCGTAAGCTTGATTGAATAATGAACGGCACTATAGCACCTGATTTCGCGCTTAAAATGGCTATTTGGGACATGAGGACATATGCACTCTCTCTACATACTTTAATAGATGTCAAAAATACACATTATTCATTACAGTTGAACTGCAGTCAATAACTATTATGTATAGTATAGCGTAAAATATGTTTAATTTATCCAAAAGAGAGCAATGGATTAAATATTTGCTATGCTAATTGCCACTACGAATATCGGCGATATATGTAGTACATTTCCAATAAAGCATTACTGTCGTCCGATCTGCAATTTATACATATTTATATGACTCGAGTTAGCACCATTCAGTATTTTGAGTCTTAGATCGTAGGACGAAGGAGGAAAGTGGTTCAAAGTGCCTCTTAAATTTAGATGATTAAGATAGACAATACTAGACCCAAACAGTGAATGCTCTATTACAGATAAAGTTTCATGTTATTGGAATTTGCCGTTAAAAGTTAAGCTTTCTGTTTATCGTTGGCATAGTTATAAGCACTTGTCGGCCAATCAAAACACTCCTTATAATCGTCAGTCCGGTAAGAAAAATGGCCGCGCCCGTGTAGGTAATTGACACACACAACACGTTTTACGATTTTGTGCTAGGTTTACCAACATTTACAGTCAGAAGGCAGTTTTAGATTTTAGTTGAGAACTACAGTTTCCTAAGATTTACAGAGATTATTCAGCCTCCGACCCCCACATTAACTCCCCAACTCAAAGTCATTTTTGTGGCGACCCTCCCTAATTTAGTGTACTTTTTTCATGACCCTCCCTTAATTCATATCTTCAAATCATCATGAAATTCGACTTCAAAAAATAATATTAGTTTCTACATTACTTTCAATACTAGTTAATAGAATATTGAAACACACATTTATGCTATGATCAATTGGTTATATACAATAAATGTATAAGGAGATATGCTTGGGACAAAATAATCTAGTTAAATTGTCAGAGTACCCACCATAAATTGCAAAAGAAATGATTTCAACTATGACACTTATAATGACTATTCCTTTATAACATATAGAACATTTACGAAAATCTAAGTTGTGGATCAAGGTCAAATGTATCTTTTAAGGTCATAGGGGTCACAGGAACAGATTTTATATCAGATGTAATTATATTTTCCTCGTACATGTATCATGCTGCATATCAAATGATAGCTATTTGCTTATCCTATTCAAATATGTAACTAATAACAGTCTACAACACAACTTATCTTTATGAAATCAAAATATTTAGTTTTGAATCCTGTTTTGACTTTGTATTCAGGGTAATTTCTGCTTACCACAATCCCCTTTGGCGTCTTTCGCACATTACCTACTGCAACATATCTCAGAACAAAAAACTTGTACATTGTTCTATTTTCAATACCATCTATATGTTATTTCATAAGTATATCACAAACATAATTCTAAATATTTTTTTTCAATATGAAATATTCAGGGAATGATACACTGAGGTAATAGGTATTACATGGAAGCAGCATATCCCCTTCTATTTCTAAATTCTGAGTATTGATAGCCAGATTATTATTTTAAAAAGATTTAGTTGTGACAGCAGCAGAAGTAAATTTAGAATTTTAAGAAAGCACTTTGTCAATGTGAACTACAGGGGTTAAATTTTGCTCTTATAACTTTCATAAGTATTCGTATAGCGCAAGGTGTCCCCAATTCAATGCAAATAGCTTTAAGTTGGTATAGAAAATATAAGATATATGATACAGGCTTTTGTTTGTACACTTACAGAAATTAAAAGACATTTACATGGACCAATTAGTAAATAAAATAAATGGGAAGTATTTTTCTAATGTTTTGATATTAATGTTTATCCAAAGTGATGTATCAATATATTCCTTTATCTATTCAAATGATTTTATGTAAAATGTTAAATGAATTTAAGAACCTGAACGACTCAAAGTAAAAAATATTTTAAACTTTACCCCAAAAATGCCTCGTAATGGAATTTTGCCGCATCTACCAAGTTTTCAAAGAAAGATTGGTTTATTCTAGTCTATTTTAAAATGACCCTCCCAAAACTCGTGTAATTTTTTCATGACCTTCGCCTGATGGCTGTATATCTATTTTTGACCCCCCCCCCTCCCCCCTGTAGTTAATAACCTGTCCCTTATCATTGTGTGTTGGGTTTTCAGTTAATGAACATCAAAATATATCATGTAAATGATAATCTTTTTAGCAACATTTGTTGACAAATTGCAGTGTGAAGAAATAATTTTTATTTACAAATATTACATTGTAGAATTTACTGAAGTATATTTGGCTAGACATTATTAGAATACATCTTCAAAGTATTTGAATTATTTATCAAAAGTAATTTTATGTATATGACCTAAACCTATTTCAAACTTTATTTGAATAGATTAGCCTCATTTTTTTCTCAAAGACACATATTAAAATTAAACTTGCTCAGAAAACCTTGACATTTTAATATTTTTAAATTGTTACATAATGTAACCAACAATATGAGATAGATTAAATATTTGTCTCTAACTGAAAATATCAAAAGGCAACTTTAGGTTTTCAGATATGCTTTTTCATTAAGGCACAACTTTAACAAGATCAATAATGAAAAATACTTAGATTTATGACATAATTGATGGCTTAATTCTTTTCCCTAGCCTTTATATGAAATCTGTGTTTATTTTTTGGAAGACAGGAACAGAAATGGGAAAATGTTATGCTTTTTTTCTTGAGTTTGTTTCCGGGCACTGGTATAGGATCAACATGATATACATTTAGTCAGTTAACATTTGAAAATGTAAACACACACATTGAAATTTGATACAATAAGACACCAACAACAAACTATGCTCACCATCTTTTATTTCTGATTGTTTAAATTTCAACATTTCTTTAATATATACATTTTCCCTCAGGAATTAACTGTCATGTTATTTTTGTGACTACTAGTATTTGGTAAAATGGTTTACATAGTTCATAAATTTGAGATTATTTTTGGAAGATATAATATTTTGGATTGATGGAAACATTTTATGTTTTATGAAAAACCAAATCAAGTATTTCAAAAGATTGATTTTTGTGTTAAAAAGTATATTCCTGTCTATTTCATTACAAATTTTCACTAATATATTAAAGGTGAATAAGGTATATAGATTTCAATCTTGTCGCTATTGTATTATTTTGAATTCTAATTTGAAATGTTTGGTACTTATTTTATGTGTACCTATCAATTATCAAAACCAAAAATACTATGGTTTATGTTTTTGTACTTTTTGGAAATGGGTAACTTAATTAAAATAATTACCACCCACTTTACTAAATAACAAAGAGTCAAAGACAAATATTTAGTAGATAATCAAAAAAAAAAGAGTAGAAAAACAGTTTCATTATCAGAAATCATAATTAAGCTTTGTAAGTAATCATGTAATGTGTTTTATATATTTGATACACAAATTGTGTTAAAATAAGCTTTATTTCTTTAGGAATATATCTCATATGCGTGAAAATAGATAGATTTCAAATTATTTTATTAATAATTGAAGAGTTTGAAGTAAAATAACATGCATGATTAGATTTTACCACTGTTTTGAAGTCAAAACAAATTCATAAGAATTTTCAAACAAAGGCATGTAAAGTATCAGCTCTTTTGTAAGTATACGAAAAATACATACTTCAAATAAAGAATAAAAACAATAAAAAATAAGAATTGTTTCAAAAATATGTTTTTAATAATACTGATTACCAATGTAAAGCAAGATTCTTATCATGAATTTAGATTACCCAGTAATGTTTTGGGATTATGGTAGCAAGATTTATATGAATTTGTTTTTAATAATATATATTATACTTCAATAATTTGTTTGCTTAACACATTAATCACAACATGTTGGTTTTGAACCATCTCAAAATCTTTTATTATGCATTTTTATACATAATTCATCAATGAGAATAAAAGGAAAAAAAGATAGTATTCATATCTAATTACACAGATATCATGTACCAGAATTTTTATTTAACATGGGTAGACTTTTTTGTGAAAAGTGAGATATATTTTTCTTTAAATAAGGAAACATTAATATCATGCAATAGAATAATAAAAAATTAAACTAAAAGAATTGTTTGGACAGTAATAATCAAATAATAAATAAATAATTGGATGCAGACCTTGATTTAACAATATGTGCTGTTTTATTTGATTTGATTGGTGCCATCCAGTCTTTAACATGTACTATTTATCAAGGCTTTTTAGGCAAATTACCTTTTTTTTGTTTTCTGGACTGCTTTCAATGTTTCGATCACTAAAAGTTAGATAAAATACTAATAAGAGTTTTACTGACCTGACCCAGCATTGTTAAACATCATTTTTATTTATTTATTATTGACAATTCAAATGTGTCTCAAAATATTTATTTTGATAATTTGAATTTTACAGGATAAAACTTGTTTTCTGACCTTTGACTTAGCAGAACATACATCCATTACTAGAGATAGATAAGGGGATTTCCATTATGTCATTAAATAAATTCAAACCAGCTTTTTTTAGTGTACTACCCTTCCCAAAATGCAAGTTGAGTTTATCTTAGTTAATTCTTAGTATATTCTTAGAATTTAGAAGATATTAGTGCTAAGAATTGTTCTTGGATGAACTAATAAGAAGAAAACTAAGTATTTCTCAGTTAGGAATTCTTAAGTATAAAACTAAGAAAATTCTTAGCTTTCTGAATACTGACCCAGATCTAAAAGAAAATAACTTGTATAATGTATTTGAAAAATAGCTTGTTGGATTGTTGAGAAATTACCCTTAATCTTTGTTGGAATATTATCTATGAGACCATTGAATAGAATTTATTTTACTCAACATTTGAACAACATAACAGGCAATAAAGAGTACTTAAAAAGTCATGAATAGGAAGTAGTTTTATGTGTTTTCAGTCACTTCTTTAAATCTGTTATTCAGGATATTCTAGGCAATATATCAAAGATTGTTCCATAATTGTATTAATTGATCATAATGACACATAATGACATAATGACGTCAACTATTAAGTGTTATAATTGCTGAAATATTGCCATAGCAGCGTAAAACAATAACTCACTCACTTTCAAATCTCATAATGATAATTGCAAACAAGTGAAAGATATGTTATATAGTGTGTCCTGACTATAGAGGAATATCATCAATTATGGTCTCATGTGCTCAAACGCTTTGATAAATGCTTCCCTTGGACACTATCAAAATCATTAATAAAAGTACCGAGGGTACAGAAGCTCACCTTAAAATGAATGATGTGGTAAAATGGTTTGTGTAACCATCTTTTATATGATAATTGATTATGGCTGCCATCATGATTTTTTTATCTTTTAAAATGCTATTCTTCTGTTGGAAACCACTAGAGCTTGAACAAACATTAATACAAGAATGATATAATCATGATTTGTTAACAAGCAGTAGGTTTTTGTATAACTTTGTTGTATATCTATGGCTGAATTGGTGACTATCTTGGACTTTTTAATCTTCAAAATGCTACTTTTATGTGGGCATCTGTATTAATTTCATTATGATATCTTGATTGGTTTAGGAGTATTCATTTAGTCACACTCTCAACTTCCAAAGAACTAAAAAGATGATGCACATAAACATTTGGAATATATCCCTCTGACACAAATCACAAATTCAGCTAGTGATATGTCTCATGTAATTCTAACTGAAGATTTCTGAATATCTTAAATCTTGACATATGTTAGTGCAATCTGATTGGTCAGAATAGGCTAGCAACTTGGGGGTTTATGCTAATTACTAGATATGATGACCTATGATGACCTCTTGCACCTGCATGTAGCTTATGTAACTTATCCTCTTATGTAAGTTACTGTTATTCCATATAGTGAGTGTTCTCCCCTCATTTCAATATGCAATACAGATACTCTTTAGAGGAGAGTTGCAGGAGAGGGGCTGGAAGGATAGGAGGGGAAAGGGGGGGGGGGGGGGGGGAGGGTGGTTGGGGAGGATAGAAGAGAGGTTTGCAATGGAAGGACAGGAGAAAAAAAGGGAGGTGGGAAAGGGGGGATAGAAGGGGTGGGGATAGAAGAGAGGTTTGCAATGGAAATAATCTGGAGGTCAACTCAGTAATATGTTTATTGAAGTATCTTAACTAACAGAGAGAATTGGTGAGAAAGACTTTGTAAAAAAAGAATTGTTCAGACAGCTGTTCAATTAGTTTTGAAGATGAATATTAAATGATATCTTTTATTAGCATATCAAAAAAAATAAAAGATAATTTGTTATTCATTAACCACAATTTTCAATTTGGAATAAATTAATTGCATGGGAACAAAGGAGTAAAAAACCTAACAGTTAGTGTTGGGAGTGAACAAATTTAATCATTTTAAATGCTTTTGAAAAGGATTTGTTTGAATTGAATGATCATTATAATTATCTAGATAATCATTGTTCAGACCGTAATCAGATATAGATGATTAAAAAATGTATATTTATCCCTCACTGGCTATGTTATTTGCCATATATGAAGTGTCAGGAATTATGTAACCCACTGATGGAGTGAACAACTTTTATCATTTTATGTTTTATTAAAAAGGATTTATTAAAACAGTCATGCTTCAGGCTGTTCGCAGATAAAGATGATTCATACAGTTTTTTGTAACTGTATTTATAGTGTTGATAAATATTACAACAAGCGTATCAATACAAATATAATGACATTGATTTGATTGATCAGGAAATGTATTCTTTTCAATGAATTTCATGAAATCTAATTGAAAATTCAATATAATTGACATATTGACCATCTTGGATTCTTGATAATAAAATAAATGCGTCTTTGTCAGGAATCACTATATAAAAAAATACTCACTTTTCAGAATGATATCTTAATTGATTTAATAGGAGTAGTACTTGGCCTGAAATCTAATTGAATAATAATGACTTCTATGATGACATGTTGTTCCCAGAACCCCTTCAGCATGATACAATTATCATTTAGTTTTACAGGTATTTATCAAACACATGGTATTGGAACTGGAACCTGATACAAAATACCTCTATTATTAACTTATCATGTAGATTACAGTACATAAAAGCAGATTCTTTACTTGTTAATATTAACTCATCGTGCAGATTGTTGTACACAAAAGCTGATTCTTGACTTGTTTAAATTGTTATTTGTAAAAAGTATTACTTTTAATAGAATACAAGTATACTTTTCATAAAGACAATTTATATACTTTCCATAAAGTCCATTATGTTCTATTTATCAATTAGGTCATGATTACTATGCAATATACAAGCAGGCAGGGCTGCTAGCCCCAGATCCTTAAGGAGAGTGTAGCAATTTGTGTATTTGGCTTTGTGTACGTATATTTGGAGAAGCATCCTAGTGTGCTGAGCATGTAAACCTGAACTCTGGCTAAGCCCTTATGTGTGGTATTAAAAGACTTGACATGAGAGAACATGAATTGTTGTGAAAAATATATATAATTTCACAAAATATAGTTAGCTTATGTCCTAAATTGATTTTGTGTCAAGAAGAACTTCTGTTAGATATAGAAATGGTACAAATATGAGTAAAACACAGGAACTGGAACCTGATGCAAAATAACTCTTTCCACATCAACTTATCATGTAGATTGCTAAACACAAAGCTTATTGTTGACAAGTTTTGTGTAAGTTGTTATTCTTAAAAAGAACATATCACTGTCATGAGAATACAAGTCTAATTTCCATAACTCTTATTGCATACACATGGCCATATAGCATAATGCTCTACCATATCAGGTCAGGTTGATTATGCAACAGACTAGCAGCTGAGACTGTGATGCTAGCAGCCTGTATTGGGATGTGTATTAGAAAAGCATAGGAATATCTGAACTCTGGTTGACCCCTTTTGTGTGGTATTTAAAGGAATATAAGGGAGATACCATTGTTTAAAATTCAACATGATGTTTAATGTCATTGGGTTTTTGCAGCTAGTTTATGCAGCCATAAATATTTTAAACAAATTAATTAATTATGTTTGTCTTTCATCTTAATGTTTTAGAAACACTTAAAAATAAAGAACAACTTGCATGACAATCTTAAATATTTCATATTCAAGATAATATTATGATTAGTAAGTTCAAATTAGTGAATTTATATAGTGCGAGTGATCACTTGATGAAAGCTTAAAATTTAGTAATAATGATGTGTCATCTGCAGCTGAAAAGTCAATATGGCTGCTATCGCGGCCATCTTGGATTCTCAAAACTGAAACGGCTACCTTTGTTGGATTAATCACTATAGGTATAACATACTACAATATGAAAATGATATCTAGATTGGTTTAGGAGAAGTAGTCATTTTCATGAAATCTAATTGAAAATTCAATATGGCTGCCATGGCGGCCATCTTGGATTCTCAAAACTGAAACGTCAACCTTTCTGTGAGGAATCACCATAGGTCTAACATACTACAATTTCAGCATGATATCTAGATTGGTTTAGAAAGAGTAGCCTTTTCATGAAATCTAATTGAAAATTTAATATGGCTGCCATGGCGGCCATCTTGGATTCTCAAAACTGAAACGTCTACCTTTCTGTGAGGAATCACCATGGGTATAACATACTACAATTTCAGAATGATATCTGCATTCGTTTAGGAGGAGTAGTCTTTTTCGTAAAATCTAATTGAAAATTCAATATGGCTGCCATGGCGGCCATCTTATATTCTCAAAACTGAAACGTCTACCTTTCTGTGAGGAATCACCATGGGTATAACATACTACAATTTCAGAATGATATCTGCATTCGTTTAGGAGGAGTAGTCTTTTTCCTGAAATCTAATTGAAAATTCAATATGGCTGCCATGGCGGCCATCTTGGATTCTCAAAACTGAAACGTCTACCTTTCTGTGAGGAATCACCATGGGTATAACATACTACAATTTCAGAATGATATCTGGATTCGTTTAGGAGGAGTAGTCTTTTTCCTGAAAGTTTACGGACGGACAGACGGACGGACGGACAGACGGACAGACGGACAGACAGACGGACGACGGACGAAGCGCCACGACATAAGCTCACATTTACTTTGTAAAGGTGAGCTAAAAACCACTAACCTAAATTTGATAAGAAATAACCCTAAATGCAACCAATCCATGAAACAAGAAGCTCATTCTAAAATTGAAAACTGTTGAAGAAGCGTCATGTATTCTGATATTTGAAATATTATGTGATATCAAAAAAGGATTTATTTGTTATGTTTTGACTGTTTTAGGTAACTGTATGATTTGTTCGTATGTCTGTATAAAGCTGTCAATGTCGCATTGCATAGTTGTTTGTGACAATTTCTTCTCTGTAACTGTCCTCTGTAAATGATTTCTAAAACGAATATGTCTTTTTCAAAGTAAGGAGTTATCAATTCAATATTTCAAGTGGTTCTCAAGTAACAGAAAACAGATACTTTTGAACTGACAAAGTAACTGCGTATTGATATTAACAGTATTGTATATTTGCTGAGAGCTAATATAAATCAACATGCAAAAGCACCGATAAACTAATTACCACATAATTTTTATGAATATGTAATCTTCACACTGATTTTGTATATTGATTATTTGTCCATATCAATACAACTTGCACTAAAATAGAAAAAATATTTCATCTGAACAAGCAAAATAAATAAAGATTGCATCATTAAATAACTTCACCTGTTCGTATAGCCGTAGACACCTTTCTCACCTTTCTGTTTTCTGGTTATTGCCTTCCTTGCGACTTTTGAATATTCCTCTGTTTTCGATACATCTGTGTAGAAGAACAAGTTCTATATAGGGGATAGGGTCTGTTTCAGTGCCTACTATCTCCAAAACCTTTCAATATTTTTTTACCAAACTTAGTATGTAGTTAGACCTAATGGTGGTGTGGTCCCTTTTGCTACTTTGGTTATTCTTGGTTTTTTATTTATTCTAGTTTCCCTGGAAATCATTTGAACTTAGTTCTTTTGTGAGAAGGTCAATTTCCAAGCTTTAGTTAAAAACTGTTTGATATTATCTTAATCAATTTGGTTTATGGTTAGATCTAGTGGAGGAATGGTGCCACTTTAGTTATTCTGATTTTTTGTTTTTCTGGTTTCCATGGAAACAATATAAACTTAGTACATAAGGGGTAGGGTCATTTTTTTATTGAAAGTGGGGACTGGGTACATCACAGTGCATGATATGCACATATTTTTAGGTAATTATCAATGCGAACACCATTTTCCTTTGCCAGGAATTGATCATAACTTATAGTAAGTTCCTCCATTTATCAAGGCAACTGTCTAACAATCATACTAATGTTTTGTTTTTCTTTTTCAGCGCATTTTTGATGCACAAAGCCTGAACGAACTGACAAAGCCTAAAATCACTGGAAACGAATCCTGAAAGAACTGTTGACATATCCTGAAAGTACTGTTGACTAAACTATGGGTATTTTCCGTAAGGCACGGGGGGTGGTATGTAAGGTAGGGGCAGAGGTTAGAAGGGTGTTAGGTAATATTGTTAGACGGGTGGTTAGTGTAGTGGGGGGATGTATGGGGTATGGGGTTGAGGAGGGTGTAGTGGGTGTAACGAATAATGTAGGTTTAGAGGGTGAGGTTAGTGTAGTGGGTGCGCAAGATGTAGTGGGTGTAGAGGATAATGTAGGTGTAGAGGGTGAGGTTAGTGTAGTGGGTGAGCCAGATGTAGTGGGTGTAGAGGATAATGTAGGTGTAGAGGGTGAGGTTAGTGTAGTGGGTGCGCTAGATGTAGTGGGTGTAGAGGATAATGTAGGTGTAGAGGGTGAGGTTAGTGTAGTGGGTGAGCCAGATGTAGTGGGTGTAGAGGATAATGTAGGTGTAGAGGGTGAGGGTGTAAGGTGGGTTAGGGGGGTAGATGGGAGGTTAGTGCGGGGGGAAAAAAGAGGGTGGGTTAGGGGGAGGGATGGGAGGTTAGTGAGGGGGTGAGGTAGGTGTAGTGGATAAGGTAGATGTAGTGGGTGAGGTAGGTGAAGTGGGTGAGGTAGATGTAGTGGATAAGGTAGATGTAGTGAATAATGTAGATGTAGTGAATAAGGTAGGTGTAGTGGATAAGGTAGATGTAGTGGATAAGGTAGATGTAGTGGATAAGGTAGATGTAGTGGATGAGGTAGGTGCAGTGGGTGAGGTAGATGTAGTGGATAAGGTAGATGTAGTGGATGAGGTAGATGTAGTGGATGAGGTAGGTGTAGTGGGTGAGGTAGATGTTGTGGATAAGATAGATGTAGTGGGTGAGGTGGATGTAGTGGGTGAGGTAGGTGTAGTGGGTGAGATGAATGTAGTGGATAAGGTAGGTGTAGTGGGTGAGGTAGATGTAGTGGGTGAGGTGGATGTAGTGGATAAGGTAGGTGTAGTTGGTGTAGCAGATAAGGTAGATGTAGTGGATGAGGTAGGTGTAGTGGATAAGGTAGATGTAGTGGGTGAGGTGGATGTAGTGGATAAGGTAGGTGTAGTGGGTGTAGCTGATAAGGTAGGTGTAGTGGGTGAGGCTAGTGAGGGGGTGAGATGGTCAGATAATTATTGTCATTAAATTTTTATTGCATCTGAGTATTCCCAATTTTTAGAAAAAATTTGTTCGATGTACAAAACTTCATATTTTAATGTCTGTGTTTTGTTGTTTGTCTACAACTTCCACTGGTGCAAACCGTGCATCAGTGGATAGCCTTAGGTTAGCGTTAGGCCGCCGCGGTTGCAGGTTGCCAAGGTCCCTGCAACATCTGCCTCAGTTGCAGAGACTACCGCCGACGTCCCTGCAACTTCCACTGGTGCAAACCGTGCATCAGTGGATAGCTTTAGGTTAGCGTTAGGCCGCCGTGGTTGCAACAACGACTGCCGAGGTTGCTGCAACATCTGCCTCAGTTGCAGAGACTACCGCCGACGTCCCTGCAATTTCCACTGGTGCAAACCGTGCATCAGTGGATAGCCTTAGGTTAGCGTTAGGCCGCCGCGGTTGCAGGTTGCCGAGGTCCCTGCAACATCTGCCTCAGTTGCAGAGACTACCGCCGACGTCCCTGCAATTTCCACTGGTGCAAACCGTGCATCAGTGGATAGCCTTAGGTTAGCGTTAGGCCGCCGTGGTTGCAACAACGACTGCCGAGGTTGCTGCAACATCTGCCTCAGTTGCAGAGACTACCGCCGACGTCCCTGCAATTTCCACTGGTGCAAACCGTGCATCAATGGATAGATAGCCTTTGGTTAGCGTTAGGCCGCCGGGTTGCAACAACGACTGCCGAGGTTGCTGCAACATCTGCCTCAGTTGCAGAGACTACCGCGGACGTCCCTGCAATTTCCACTGGTGCAAACCGTGCATCAGTGGATAGCCTTAGGTTAGTGTTAGGCCGCCGCAGTTGATGACCTGCTGGACTGACCTGCCGCCAGAGAGCATGAAGACATCGGAAGTGATGACCCTAGGACACTATGTGTGTGCAAGTATACATTACGTCTCATGATGTTGATGTGTATTAACCTTGTGTGATTAAGTGCAAGAGACACTGCTTATTTCCCCTTGGATCCTGTGACCTGACATTTTCTATATATTTGTAATTTTACCATGATGTTCATATATCGTTGACTTGTTTCATGTTTGTATATATCATGTTTTGCATCTGTATGACCATGTATTACATTCATCTATAAGTATGTAATATAGCTTTCCATCTGCATATATCTATCTCTAGTATAAAATAGAATTGGGCCCTTAGGTATTGCGTTTGTATTTAGGTAGTTTAATTGAATACTTTTGCTGCAAACTTAATTTATATTAGTTACTTTAGCTCAACAATTTAAACATGCCATAAAAGCGCATTTAAGTTAGTTGGTAATTTGGCAAATACCATAAAAGAGTATAATGTTAAGTTAACTTGGTTAGTTTAGTTGTGTTGGAGTTGTAGGCAATTGTGTTTGGTATTTAATTTAGTATCTTAGTAAGTGTTAGGGTAAATTCATCTTATGTTTAAGTTAATAAGCAATATGTAAGGTTTGCACAGCACATCTTTCACATCTGTACTTTCATACTTTCCTGTCATTGCTTTTGGGTAAATCACTTAGTATGGGTTAGCTCATAGTGTATAGGTTCACATACTCACTTATTTTACTAACTTGCATTCACTTTGTCTAACTTTTCCCCCATTAAATTATAATCTAATGATGTAATCATTTATCCCCATATCAAAATTTACTGTTAAATTTCATCTATCTTAAAATAATTTGCATTTGATATCTAAAAATGTATATTTCAACATTTAAGTCGCGCATTTAAGCCCGCATATCAAACCACTCGTGGTTGCTCAAGGCGCTTACATTTGTCCCCTGGTCAATGGCATTCTTTCACCGTCCCATCATTTTTCCATTTCAACTCCCTGGGGAGTATTCAACCGGCATCCATATGTTAAGCTCAGGTTAGGAACCATTCTATGCCTCACAGGGTCCTCACAGGGTACCCATTCACAGCTGGGTGAACTGAGTCAGTGCAGTTTGTCCAACATTGCTGAACGCTGATAACCGACAGCTCGGCGTATGCACGTGTTCATGTATCCACCATTCAGCCACTGACATGAATTCGTGGGATCTTTTTAGTGCGCAGTTTTTGTCGCACTATGCACTAGGGCTCCAGGGTGACACTTATAGAGTTCTAACAGAGGTGAACTCTAGGTTTTTACACCTTGGCCTGGATGGGATTCGAACCCTGGACCTCAGCAACGGCAGACCGACGCTCTTGCCGACTGAGCTATCCAATCTCAATCATACTCATAATATCCTATTCATTTGATATGTAACTGTTAAAGTTACATTATAATGTTTAGTTTAATTATGCTCCAAATCTAATAGCAAATCTAAAAATTTGCTAGTTATGATTTAATCCTGTATCATTAAATTTGTTGTTTGTTTCTGTTATCTGCGCTGCGACATGTTATCACTTGTTGTTATTATTAGCACATATTAAAATGGCAAACTTGTCGCAAGAGGAGTTGTCAACTCTTCTTGTGGGGTTTGAGAAGCTCGGCCTAACGCCAAAATGCAAAACGGAGGAAGACCTAAAACAATAGGCTCAAGGGATGGAAGCTGTCCAACAGCTTCAGGGTGCAACAGGTGGTTTTGAATCTCAAAATTCACAGCCTGTTCTCCCTCAACAACCGCAACAGCTAACTTTGCACCAGGCACCAGGCTTTCCATGTTTCTCGGGTGATCCGACAGCAAAGTGTGAAATTTCATTTGATGTATGGGAATATGAAGTTCAAAGCTTCATAAAAGCTAAGACCCATACATAGGATGAGATTTTACAAGCTGTCCGGAGAGCTCTCCCTGGTGATGCGGCATGAGCTAAGGCCACTCCTCCTCACTTGCTGCCGTACTCACAAAGTTGAACTCTGTGTTCAGCTCTTCTGTAACAGAGCCAGGAGATTCTTAGCTCTCATGGCTCAATTTTACAGCGCGAGACAAGAGGATAAGGAAGATGCAACCACCTGGGGATGTCGCTTGGAGGACATGTAGGCTTATATCACAAGGTTTCATACAACAGGATAGAGCTTCATCCGTACTTAGGACTGTCTTCTGGTCAGGACTCCGACAAGAACTGAAAACTCAAAGGGCCATAATTTGAAGCTATCTGCCATCACCTAATTTTTGTTTGCGAAATGTCGCACCGACATTTTCCTTGGCGGCGGAGAATGTAACCGGGGGAAAATGTAACCGGATGGAAATATTGCTTTTTAATTTATTATATTTACTTATTTGTTTAACATTTTATGTTCAATCATACTAAATAAGTTAAGATAACTTATTAAGCTAAACAAAACCATAATTTATTTCTTTAAAATATTTACAATATCCCTTGTCCTGTGTTGCTACTAACACTTGCACCATTACTTATTTCAATGCAAGCTATTTATTCACTCCAGCTTAGGTAATTAAGTTAGTCCTTTATGTTTTTGTTTACATGGGTGGTCAGAGGCTTGTCCTGTGACCATAGTTTATTGTTAAGGTTAACTTGGGTTCTGATAGTCAGGTGCCCTTATATACTCTGCTCTCTGCTCTCTGCTCTCTCCTGCTACTTGGCATATTCTTTCTCGCCATCACAAAGTTCCACACTGCACAGTATGTAGGTTAAGTTATGTTTAAGTTATTATAAGTCATTATTGTATTTATATAGGTTATATTCATATCAATCTTATGTGTAGTTTAGGGTCGTTAGGGTAATAGTACATATTCCATCTTAACTTAAGTTTACATTTAGTATGTATGCATTCTAGGTAAGCTAGGATTAATAGTATTTAGGATAATAGTATATTTATATTCTTTAACACCTCTTAACATAGTTTAGTTTATTGTAGGGTATATGCCAAGTTAACCTATTTTTACTCTATTCATTTAAGTTAAGCGATTAGTTAATTAGTACATTCTTTATTTAGGCATCACGCTTCTTCACGTGGCATCTCTGGGCATATGGAAAGCCTGCTTCCCTGAGACGAGGTTGGTTGAGCTTCTGTTTTTTTATGTGTTTGTGAATAGTCTATTTCATGTAATGTTATGTTTTATTGCGATGGATGGATTTGTATCATAACTTTTAATGAACTAATATCATGTGACGCTGTATATGATTATGCCCTCATATTTATAATAATGTAATGCTGAAAAGGATTATTACTACATGTATTTATTAATTGTAAAATGATTTGTGGATACTCATAAAATTTTTATTCAATTGTATTTTTATGTATTGACTGATATTGTGTTATACACAATGTACTTATGATAGGTGTTGTGGGTGTAGCGGATAAGGTAGATGTAGTGGGTGAGGTTGGTGTAGTGGGTGTAGTGGATAAGGTAGATGTAGTGAGTGTAGTTGGTGAGGTAGATGTAATGGTTGAGGTGGGTGTAGTGGGTGAGGTTGGTTTAGTGGGTGTAGTGGATAAGGTAGATGTAGTGAGTGTAGTTGGTGAGGTAGGTATAGTTGGTGAGGTGGGTGTAGTGGATAAGGTGGGTGTAGTAGGTAAGGTGGATGTAGGGGGTGTAGTGGTGAGGGTGTAAGATGGGTTAGGGGGGTAGATGGGAGGTTTGTGCGGGGGGAAATAGAGGATGGGTTAGGGGGAGGGATGTGAGGGGGTGAGATGGGCAGATAATTATTGTCATTAAATTTTTATTCCATCAGAGTATTCCCAATTTTTAGAAAACAATGTTTCAATGTATATAAACTTCATATTTTAATGTCTGTGTTTTGTTGTTTGTCTACTTCCACCGTGCATCAGTGGATAGCCTTAGGTTAGCGTTAGGCTGCCGCGGTTGCAGCAACGACCGCAGGGATTGCTGTAACTTCCGCCGCAGTTGCAGAGACTACCGCCGACGTCCCTGCAACTTCCACTGGTGCAAACCGTGCATCAGTGGATAGCCTTAAGTTAGCGTTAGGCCGCCGCAGTTGCAGCAAAGACCGCCGAGATTGCTGTAACTTCCGCCGCAGTTGCAGAGACTACCGCCGACGTCCCTGCAACTTCCACTGGTTCAAACCGTGCATCAGTGGATAGCCTTAGGTTAAGCGTTAGGCCGCCGCAGTTGCAGCAAAGACTGCCGAGGTTGCTGCAACTTCCGCCGCAGTTGCAGAGACTACCGCCGACATCCCTGCAACTTCCACTTATGCAAACCGTTCATCAGTGGATAGCCTTAGTGTTGCTGATATATTTCTTTCGTTTTATTTCTTGAATGTCGGACTATCCGCTTTGAAATCAAAGTTTTCATAAAACCCGCGACAAATGGAAGTAACTCTAACAGCGAGCTGCGGTTCGTAGGGACGTGTCTTCGCATGCTGATGTTTTGTAGGCATTAAAGTCAAAATAGGGTACAAAATTTTAAGTATTCATTCAGGTTTTAATGATAAATGTTTCTTTGATAATTTCCAATTCATGAGTAATCCTAATTTGCTATATTTTCCTCAGTAAATGTATTTGTAAAGGTGCTAGCAGACCATGTGCTTTGCAGTCACCTCATTTCATGGGTCGCATAATTTTGTTATAGCTCTTGCGCTGTAAGCTTATTAATTTAAAGGTAATTTATTTTCAATAACTTATTTCTTAAGGTTGTAAAAGCAACATTTCCTGGTAATTTGTTTGTAATTTCAATTCATTGGAATTTTTGACTTACAGAAATATTTTGTTTCTTTCTAGCTTGAACCAACCAAATGGTCAATTACAAGTTGAAAAGCAGTATGTCAACCAATTATCACCAAACAATCAACTTATCAATGTTAACCGATCAACACATAGTCTACTGTATTTGCTCAGAATTAGAATTGAACTGAGGAATGAAGATATTTTGAGAAGTATTGAAGATATAGCAGATATGATATGAATATTGACTTTTTTAATATGGATATGAATATGGAAGTTTGAAGATTCACATGTGTGGACATATGAATGAAGATGAGATTAAAGAAATGTAAAGAGCATGGAACCATTATGACTTATTGAATTAAAGGTTGTATACAAGAAGTCTATTCCTTTTTATTTGCCTACAAAAAGTTCAAGAATTTAATGAAAATGGAAAGGCAGGACAGTTTAATCTTGAATGATTCCATGCAGGACATAGAAGT
Source organism: Steromphala cineraria (assembly GCA_916613615.1). Taxonomy (NCBI): domain Eukaryota; kingdom Metazoa; phylum Mollusca; class Gastropoda; order Trochida; family Trochidae; genus Steromphala; species Steromphala cineraria. The sequence goes on from OU744732.1 coordinate 27,051,522, forward strand.
TAATCCAGAAGATTCAGTTAGTCAAACATCCAATAGTTCTACAAAATCGTTGTTGTCATTAAGAACATCATAGAGTACCTCTGTGTTACAATGGCATCACTGGTGGGATAGGATTTCTGGACTGACCTGCCGCCAGAGAGCATGAAGACACCGGAAGTGATGACCCTAGGACACTATGTGTGTGCAAGTATACATGACGTCTCATGATGTTGATGTGTATTAACCTTGTGTGATTAACTAAGTGCAAGAGACACTGCTTATTTTCCCTTGGATCCTGTGACCTGACATTTTCTATATATTTGTAATTTTACCATGTGCTTCATATATCGTTGACTTGATTCATGTGTGTATATATCATGTTTTGATGCATCTGTATGACCATGTACATGTATAACATTCATCTATAAGTATGTAATATAGCTTTCCATCTGCATATATCTATCTTTAGTATAAATTGGCTCTTTGGTATTGCGTTAGTATTTAGGTAGTTTAATTGAAAACTTTTGCTGCAAACTTAATTTATATTAGTTACTTTAGCTCAACAATTTAAACATGCCATAAAAGCGCATTTGAGTTAGTTGGTAACTTGGCATATACCATAAAAGAGTATAATGTTAAGTTAACTTAGTTAGTTTAGTTGTGTTGGAGTTGTAGGCAATTGTGTTTGGTATTTAATTTAGTATCTTAGTTAGTTAGTGTTAGGTAAATTCATCTCAAGTTTAAGTAAATAAGCAATATGTAAGGTTTGCACAGCACATCTTTCACATCTGTACTGTCATACTTTCCTGTCAATTTGCTTTAGGGTAAATCACTTAGTATGGGTTAACTAAAAGTGTATAGGTTCACATATTCACTTATTTGCTATCTTGCATTCACTTTGTCTAACTTTTCCCCCATTAAATTATAATCTAATGATGTAATCATTTATCCCCATATCAAAATTTACTGTTAAATTTCATCCATCTTAAATAATTTTGCATTTAATATTTAAAAATGTAAATTTCAACATTACATTTAAGTCTCAGGAAAATCATATCTGCCAATTGTAGCAGCAAATCGAATTTGCTGGTTATAATTCCTTCATCATATTATTTTTTATTATTATATGGATATTTATATAGCGCGCATATCCAACCACTCGTGGTTGCTCAAGGCGCCTACATTTTTCCCCTGGTCAATGGCATTCTTTCACCTTGGGAGTATTCAATCGGCATCCATATGTGGCGCTCAGGTTATGAACCATTCTATGCCTCACAGGGTACCCATTCACAGCTGGGTGAACTAAGACACATAGTCACAGCAGTTTGTCCAGCACTGCTGAACGCTGATAACCGACAGCTCGGCATATGCACATGTTCATTTATCCACCATTCAGTCACTGACATGAATTCGTGGGATCTTTTTAGTGGGCAGTTTTTCTTGCACTACACACTAGGGCTCCAGGGTGACACTTATAGAGTTCTAACAGAGATGAACTCTAGGTTTACACCTTGGCCGAGATGGGATTCGAACCCTGGACCTCAGCAACGTGAGACCGGCGCTCCTGCCGACTGAGCTATCCCGTATCAATCATACTCATCATATCCTATTCATTTAATATGTAACTGTTAAAGTTACATTACAATGTTTAGTTTCATTATGCTCCAAATCTAATAGCAAATCTAAAATATTTGCTAGTTATGATTTAATCCTGTATCATTAAATTTGTTGTTTCTGTTATCTGCGCTGCGACATGTTATCACTTGTTTTAGCACACATTACAATTGCACACTTGTCACAAGAGGAATTGTCAACTCTTCTTGTGGGGTTTGAGAAGCTCGGCCTAAAGCCAAAATGCAAAACGGAGGAAGACCTCAAACAATGGGCTCAAGGGATGGAAGCTGTCCAACAGCTTCAGGGTGCAACAGGTGGTTTTGAATCTCAAAATTCACAGCCTGTTCTCCCTCAACAACCGCAACAGTTAACTTTGCACCGGGCACCAGGCTTTCCATGTTTCTCGGATGATCCGACAGCAAAGTGTGAAATTTCATTTGATGTATGAGAATATGAAGTTCAAAGCTTCATAAAGGCTAAGACCCATACAGATGATGAGATATTACAAGCTGTCCGGAGAGCTCTCCGTGGTGATGCGGCACGAGTTGCTATGAGGTTAGGCCACTCCTCCTCACTTGCTGCCGTACTCACAAAGTTGAACTCTGTGTTCAGCTCTTCTGTAACAGTTAAGAAAACTTATTTAGTTAAAAAAAAACATAATTTATTCCTTTAAAATATTTACAACATCCCTTGTCCTGTGTTGCTACTAACACTTGCACCATTACTTATTTCAATGCAAGCTAGTTATTCACTCCAGCTTAGGTAATTAAGTTAGTCCTTTATGTTTGGGTTTACATGGGTGGTCAGAGGCTTGCCTGTGACCATAGTTTATTGTTAAGGTTAACTTGGGTTCTGACAGTCAGGTGCCCTTATATTCTCTGCTCTCTGCTCTCTCCTGCTACTTGGCATATTCTTTCTCGCCATCACAAAGTTCCACACTGCACAGTATGTAGGGTTAGTTATGTTTAAGTCATTATAAGACATTATTGTAGGGACTTATATATACTTATAGTATATTTATATTCTTTAACACCTGTTAACATAGTTTAGTTTAGTGTAGGGTATATGCCAAGTTAACCTATTTTTACTCTATTCATTTAAGTTAAGCGATTAGTTAATTAGTACGTTCTTTATTTAGGCATCAGGCTTCTTCACGTGGCATCTCTGGGCATATGGAAAGCCTGCGTCCCTGAGACGAGGTTGGTTGAGCTTCTGGTTTTTTTTTATGTGTTTATGAATAGTCTATTTCATGTAATGTTATGTTTTATTGTGATGGATGGATTTGTATCATAACTTTAAATGAACTAATATGTGACGCTGTATGTGATTATGCCCTCATATTTATAATAATGTAATGCTGAATAGGATTATTACTACATTTATTTATTAATTGTAAAATGATTTGTGGATTATCATAAAATGTGTATTCGATTGTATTATGTATTGACTGATATTGCGTTTTATACAATGTATTTATGAATTGTATTTGCTTGTTAGTTCATGTCCATATTGTGGTCTGAATAAATCCATCCACCGAACCCCCACAAGTGCTTGTCATGTTGTCATTAGAACACTTTTAATCAATACAGGATTGTTATACTCAATAAAATGTTCATTAAATGTGTGACCTTGAAGGTCAAAGGTCAAGGTCATGAGATATGAGTTATTGCAATGTGCACCTAATTTGGGTATAACTTTATCCCATTTTATAATATGCAAGCCCATATTTTAATCAGAAAAAAAACTACGCACACGACAAGATATATAATAGGGTAAAGTGACAGTGTTTCGATCCAAAACATTTCAACAATTGTCAAATATTATCTGGAGAAAATAAGTTTAGGCAAACTGTGTTATTAACAATAAAGATTTCTACATGTGTATGACCAAAATTTGCAAAAATATTATTAGATTACCAGAAAATAACGGTTTTATTTATGTATAGCAAACCGCCCGAGGTTCGGACAGTTTTGCCCTATAACAGTACATGTACCAATTGCTCGTATGCACACAGGTTTAAATTTTATCAAAATGGTTCATATAATCATCAAGCACGCAGTTAGTCGCTAATATAAATCAACATTTTAACTAAGGCTGCATTCTTTCCGATGGTAAAATTCGAGCAACTCTACATTATCTGATCTTTGAGTAAACATCTACATAAAAACAAATCAGAAACATCGTTTTCATAAAAAAAATTAAGGTCTGTTATTGTAGTAAGAGAGCAGCGCAGACATAGGAAAACGGCAGTTTGTTTTGCAAACTGTACTGCACATACAAGCTCCTTGCACCGAATATGTCTGTGGATCGCACAGAGGTTCGAATCTCGGAGTGGACCCTATAATATTTTTTTGTTCAAACTTTTGCACTCGTAAATCGTTTTCATATGTTGAGATAAACCTACCTTTCAAATTTGAACGAAATCAGGCAAGAAATAAACATTTTAGCGTATTTCCTATCGGTTATATAGAAGAGCTGTATTATGACGCGCCAGTAGTGATGACGTTTCACCTTTTTAATATTTTCTACGTGTCTTAGCATTATTTACATATCGATTTAAGAAAGACAGATAGACAGACAGATTTATTTCGTAGAGTTGCCATGAGGCCAATAGTACAAATGACTGACTGACATGGTTAATACATCAAATGAGAATCATGCAACATGCAATTTGTTAACAAATATTGGTAGGCGTAGGATAATGTTAGCATTTTGGGGTTTAAGTAGCTTGACAAACTTTGTTAAGCTGGGATTTACACAGATATATTGAGGGATATATCTACTGCGTAGATCAGAATATAAAGGACATTGTAATAATACATGGTATTCAATAGCGTTAACTCAATAAGAGCAAAAAGCTTGATCTGTATTGTCATCTTTCGATCTTCTATATGATTGAACTTTCAAATTTCAACTTCACAACCGAATTTGGAGAGAAATCTACAAAAATTTGTATTGAGACTAATACTTTTAAATACTTTTCATGGACAACATCGTTTTTAAATAAAGAATATGTATACAACTATTTGGAGCCGGCTACTTGAGCTGGCCATTCCTGAAAATATACATCTTTAAAACGCTGTTTAAAGATCTTTAAAAACATATCACAATCTCCAACAGTTTATTGGATCTGTCGATTTAACAATAACAATAAACAAAAGGTTTTCGATAATGCAATAGCTTAGACATCCAACTGGTCAATACATTGGTAATGTACAAACATCGTATCTTATATTCAAATACTCTATCAAATGTTTTTATCTTTCAATAAACATTTGATTCAGTAGTGGTGGATGTCGTAATGATAACATACACCGTTTCGATTCGTGTTGAAAATATTTGCTATTTATGCATTCTGCATACATGTATAGGTGGTCTATTCACATTCAAAAAAGCGGATCCCACAAGTGAAACAAAGGTTCGCCATTTTGACGCTTGGATTCAGTGCATCAGGTCATCTGAGTCTAAAACGCCATTTTTTTAAATGTCATTTGAAGCCTTGCTGCAGACCCTTTATTGTTTTGTGCTGCTATAGTATCCCTACAGGCTAGAGAACAAGCACAGAAAACTCAAGAGTATGCAGCAAAGCATAAATCAAATTTGCAATTTGTCTTATAAAAGGTGACGTTGGAAACGAAGGAAATCTTTAATCTTCATCTTTAAACAAATTCTCATATAAACAAGCTTCTTTAAGACCAAAAACGATTATTTGAATATTATTGTTTGGTCACATTTTAGGTTCAGTAAAGGCTAGATAAAATTGCAAAGAAAAACAAGCCACTTACATGAGAGTGAAAACAATTGAGGAACCAAGAGGAGTTTTAGAAGCATTTTCATCAGTCGACATGATGCATTGAATTCGAACCGCAACTGGTGCAAAGAAGTAACAATTATATTTTCGATTTACAATTCCTTGTATTATTTGTAGATTATGATATTGATGAATGAGAGATTGCTTTTGAAACCAGTAAATCTAATCGTATCAGTGTTTATCAAATAACTGTCAAACACAATTGGAATTAACTATGGTAATGGATTTGAATTAAATATGAAAGATATGAATAAAGATATGGAAATGAAATACTAAAGATAAATTGTTAAGATAGGTTTGAATAAATGTATTTTTAACAACTCAGAGTATTTGACAATTCACATTTGTCTTGTATTTGAAATAATGCGATGAGATATAAAAGATTTGAATTAATGTTGTGATCGGCAAGACCCATTATTAACAATGTATCTAGGCCCTTTTCTCATGCACGAATTTACATACATGAGTAAATTTACACACAATGTAATTATACATACATGTGTAATAGTAAATATACTTTCTGTTCACATGTAGTTAAGCATTATGTTGTATTTGTCAATTACATACAGCCATGTATTATAATAAACGAAAATATATGAGTAGATTCAGTCTAGCGCCAGCTTTCATGATGTTAAGACTTCTTGGCTCCAAGAGAAGAAGAGATTTTCCCTATATGTATATGTAAATTTACATTTACATGACCTCCTGAGGTCGTGTAAAGTTACTCCTAGTGCAATAATACTCATGTATGTAATTGCGTTCTCATGACACTTTTACATACCCCAAATACATTTACATACATACGTAAATTTACTAACATATGTAAAGGTGTGCATGAGAAAAGGGCCTCACAAACACAAACTAATATGTAGAAAATGTAAATGTTAATTTGAAAAGATTAAAATGAGACAACAATACATACATCTGTTTTGACAAGACTGATTATTCTAATCTAAATATTTCTATCTCTAACTTCTAGAAGGGATAATTACATGAATTCAAAGTGATGTCGGTAAAGTCTTCCCTTTAATGTAAATGACTTATGGCCAGAAATACATAAACTTCAGCGTAATATGTATACGCATTGATAAATATTTTCCATAATCATGTAACATATTTCCTCTAATGGTTGCCCGTTCCCTTATTAACATTTAAAGGTTTTATATTTTCAAATTTCCACTGATAATTGTACGTTAAAGGGGCAGTAGCACGTTTTTTGATAATTTTATATTTTCAATTTTCAATGATTATTGAATGTTTATGTTAAATGTATTATTTTGATAGTGTCAAAAATCTCAGTACACAAGCTAATCTTTCATAGTCAGAGAACAAAGTATGAAGATTAACATAAAATCCATTGGCGGCCATTTTTTGTGAACACCTTTCATTCATTTTGAAAAGAAAAGAAAAAGGAATCCCATGGCTACATTTTACATTATACATTTTAATTATTACTGCTCCATTTAGTTCAAATACATTGTCTTTCAATTGGAACCATTAATTTTGATTTTCCTGACATCACCTTATATTCTCCCTAAAAACGTGCTACTGCCCCTTTAATGCTAAATCAAAAATCTCATTACTCAAACCAATCATTCATAGTCAGAGAATAAATTATAAAGATTCACATTAAGTCCATTGGCAGCCATTTTTGTGTAAACACCTTTAATCCATTTGTGTAAGAAAAGGAATCGCATGGCTGAACTTAACACTATATATTTGATTTATTGCTACATCATTTAATTTAAATACAGTGTCTTTCAATTGGAACCATTTATTTTCATTTTCCTTACATCGCCTTATATGATCCCTAAATACGTGCTACTGCCCCTTTAAGAGGTCTTATTGGAGGCCCGTGCCTAATTTGAGGCTCGGCCCTTATTCATAACACATAGTTTAGAGGAGGTAAACATTTGAATAGAAATTAAAAGGGAGTAATAAATAACGCGAACTGTCTGGCCCTTGAATTGGCAAATCATAAGTAAATTGTTTTGTTGAAAAAACAATTCTGTCATGATTTTCTCTTTAAATTATAGATCTATTAAACTATGGAAAAAAGCTAAAATTACTCCTTCGTGATTATCTACTGTGCCAATTTTAAACTTTAGTTCGTTTACATGTGTCCTAAATGTATACGTAAATTAATCTCAATTGAAAACATGTATAATGAAAGGCCTATTGATAAAACGTTTGTTCACACTATTGAATCCTATGGGCGCATTCGAACCTACTGCTTAATAACCAGTGAAAATTAACTTAAGTTACTTAACATGGCGTTATGTAGAGGTTTGCATTTGATCAACTTTCACAATATATGATGAAACAGACTTTCAGGTTTAAATCTGTGCGGAATAGACTGTTAGCAAATGAGTTACGACCATCGATATAAACCAATATTATTATAATTAATCGAACATAATCGATGATTTAATTGAACATTTTATTCGTTTTAAAACTATATTTATTTTTATGTTTTATCATATACTTTTTGATCGAGATAATTTTTACTCCTAAAATTATCGGCCTTGCTTGTATGTTTTTTTTATTTTAGCCACTTGTCTTGCGTACTTCTTGCCAAGGATATGTTTAATCCCTTAAAGGGCAGTAGCACGTTTTTTTGATAATTCTATATTTCAAAATTGCCACTGATAATTGCAAGCTAATGTTAAATGTAATATTTTGACAGTGTCAAAAATCTCATTACACAAGCCAATCATCCATAGTCAGAGGACAAAGAATGATTCACATACAATTCATTGGCGGTCATTTTATGTGAACACCTTTAATTCATTTTGTGCAAGAAAAAGGAATCGTATGGCTAAACTTTTTACTTTACTTTACTATATACTTGAATTATTACTGTTCCATTTAGTTTAAATACACTGTCTTTCAGTTGGAACCATTAATTTTCATTTTCCTAAAATCACCATTTATTCCCCCTAAAAACGTGCTACTTTCCCTTTAAGGGGTCATTGAATCATTGCAATTGATATTCAAATCACATTAATTACAAAACATAATTAAAAATTAAAAAATCTGATAAGCTTAAAAATAATGCCTATCATTATATTATATCATTTCATATCGAGTTGTTTCTACTTATCCTTTTCTAGACTCCTATCTTGTTCACAAATATATATTTATAAATTGATAACATGCGTTCTTCGTAACAAATTGATAAAGTTGAATTAGATCATATCACAAACATGGCAATAAATGTTGAAAGGTCACCATTCCTTGAAAACCCACTTGCTTTTGCAACAATTGTTATTCAACGAGTCACATCACAAGTACGTTATTGTTGAAAATGCTTCTGGAAATTTTCTTTCTTACTCAAGTATCTACACTCGTGTGTAAGTGGGTTGCTTAACTTGTAGTTTTGTTAAATCTTGTTCATAGGTTTTGGAGATCAACACTATTGAAATACGAAACAAAGTAAGATATAAGCTCTGGAACAAATGTATCTATGTTTTTAAATTTGATTAAGAAATAAAGAAGGTATTACCTTCATGTGTTTTGTCATAATGTATAGGTTTACCCTGTAGACTATAATATATGCAGAAGCAGGAAGGCCGATTGGTTTGAGGTTGTGATAGTTCAGGGAAAGCAAAACTTTATTCCAAAATACTTGATGGTGAGAGATACTACATAACATTTTTAGTATGTCAATTTTCACTCGATTAAGTTGTTTTTACTCTTTTTTTAAAATGAATTTAGAAAATCACATTTGGCGATGAATAAAAATCATCTACAGGAGATATTGTGTGACACCACAGACCATTCTCGTAACATCATTTTAAAACTGAACGTCATCGCAGATAAAAGGATGGCGCATTTCGTCATTGCTGAAACAATGATACTAGAAAAACGATTATCCCTTTTTAAACATGAAAGGATTATTTTAGGTTTTCACTCTGGCGCAGTGTCAATATAAATGCTCGATATCAAATCTTCTAAAAGAATGTAAGAACAATTAGGGGAGGTAGTTTGGATTTTGTAATTGATATGAGACAAATCATCTGTGCATGCCAAAGATTGTAATTTTTCGTTACTTTATTGAGGAGACATTGTTTCACATATTGTCTTCCACCCTCCAGCATCTCAGTGTATGTCTCTCGACGAAAGGAGAGACAAAATGGAGGAAAGCCACCAGTATCAGTTCATCGCCATGAACAGCATCTCACTGATTGGCTGTATGGAGGAGTGTCTTACAGGCAACATTCAGACATGTAAGAGGGTGGTCTTCAACCAAGCTCGTAATACATGTAGAATTGTTAATGGCTATATAGCCAACAGATGCAGAGGCTGTGTGGTCATGGAGAAGTTAAATTGCAGGCATCGTATTGTTGGTAAGTTTGAAATGACTAAAGTCACTTCTTATTTTCGACCAATTGGGTAATAAGGATTATCATTATTATTATGACTTTAATCATACAAAAACGAAAATCTCAAAACGGTTTTACAAATGTGATGTAGGTTTTGCTGAAACTGGTGATAACATGACATTTTGTATTGGTGAACTGATTAATTCGGCCTAAGAGTAATTGAAGGGTCCGGATGACGGGGTGTCAAAAAGGACTTTAAAATGCAACCAAGCCCTTCAAAAAGACTCAACATCGAATTTTCTGAAAGCTGAGATAATTATTTATACAACGATATATGGAATGATACCATTGAATTTGGTTGCAGAAAGATTAATCACAATGAAATCGCATAATTTTCGAGTTTGGTTGCAGTCCCCTATAGGCAACTGCAACCAAATTATTTTTCAGAAAATACATGTTTTTATCAAACAAAAAAGCTTGGGCTTGAAGAAATTTGGTTGCAGATGGAATATATGATGATTTGACAACTGTTGATCACTTACCTGGCTTTTTATTTACATTTCAGTGACACATCAGCAACTTACCGATCGCTATCGAGTCCGGTTTTCGATCATGTCACATCATGTTTTGAAAACGTTTCTGACATTATGGATAGAAATATTTCACTGACCTAGATTATTTTAACAATTTCTTTCATACAGCATGTCATGGTAGGTACTTTAGACAATCTTTGACCAAATTAATCCCTCAATTTCATTTCTGTGTTTCAACGTGCTCCCGTAGCAGATTCGAATTGTTGTCCTATCTCAAAAAGATTCTCATTGGCTGTCACAAATTCCTTTAATTGCCAAATGATTTTGATAGAAAATAAACATCAATAAGTAAGTTTAACAAATAGTTTCTATCCAAAAACAGAACACGATGAATTATCAATCAAAAATTAGGAAATTTGAAAAATTGTTGGAAATGTTTGAGACTGAATCAACCAATTGTAGGACACGTTACATACCGCATGGCATTACGTCACACACAGAGCGAGAGGGAACCTGTCAAAATGGAACTGTTGATTTGTTTTTGTTTTCACGTCAAATAAGGTAAATTATAAAACTTCTGCAACCAAACGTGTCTCTTTGCTATTCAACAAGCAACTACAATCTCTGCAACCAAATCAGTGTTTGTCAAGACACGAAAAGTTATGGATATTTGCTAGAAATCAATTTGGTTGCAGTTGCCTAAAAGGGACTGCAACCAAAATCGAAAACTGCTCGATTCATTACGATTATACATTCTGCAACCAAACTCAAGGCTTCAAGGAAATAATTAATTTATAGTAAATCATTTTAGCTGTCAAAATATCTTCATTTCATCATTTGCAAGGAAAAGGTTGCATTTTATTGATGTTTTAGATACCCCGTCATTCGGACCCTTCAATAACTCTTAGGCCATTAATTCAAGAATTCATTGTGTTTATGTACATTATATTCCCTTTTTTCAGTGAAACATGTTATATCTCAGAGTGAATATAATTCGAGGTGATCTTACAAACAGTAATGTCTAAAACATACAAACTAATGACTGTATACAAATTACAATATTTTTTATTCATTGACTCCAGTTTATGAATATCATTTATTCGTTTCAATTTTCGTTTTTACAGACTTCCAATGTTTTCGCACAGTCCACTATAGTTATAAGAAGATGAACTATTTGTATGGGCTGGAGAGGGAACGAGAATGTCGCCGAACTTGTATAATATCGTATGACTGCAGCGCCTACAGCTGGCTTAAAAGGGTACAGAGATGTGGACTTCTCAGGAACCGTTATGGCTCCATGCAGAGACTGGAAGAAGGCGAAATCAGTGCCAGAAAACAACGAAACTGTTTCAGTAGGTTCTTATTTATTAAAAATAATATTTAACGTATCCTGGAAATAAAACATTTTAGTCGATATACTGGCATTCTCTCACCACAGAGGCAACTCAGTCATACCTGAATTAGCCTCTGTTCTATTACGGCTAACATACGGGATAGAAAGGTAGAAATCTGATTGGAGGCAATCGAAGTGAGTTGTGCAATCAGCGACGCCGTTTCAAAAGTGGTCATTCGCAAAAGTTCAGCTATTCCCGTGTGGATCCGCATCAAAGGGAGATAACTCTTCCTTCTACAAAACAATCGCTTTTTACCTTCTCATTGGTTTTTATTTGGTGAATTATTAAAATAAAATTTATCATAAAACGAAGAATAATTTACACAATTATAAAACAATATGTTTCTAATGAAAAACCCTATACATATCTGATTTTGAAATAGTTTCCCTCTCTGAGACTCACACTGTTAATGAAAAAGAAACCTAAAGGCATGATTCTTTTGAAAGTCACTGAGCGACCGTTGAGTATTCCCGAAGTCGTGGACATCCAAAAGGTGTTATCATTGGCTGCAAATAAGGGAGATATCTCAAGTTACAACTTTTTGCCGCTAGGGCGATCTGCCGGAACCCCAGGATTTTGGCGTAATGGAACAGAGGCTAACTGGGGTATGACTGAGTTGCCTCTGTGGGGAGAGAATGATATACTGGTGACCATGGACATAAATCATATATAATATCATAGGAAACACAGGTTAGATAATATTCACATTCAAGATTAGTCCTCATAACTGTGTGCTTTAGAATGACAGATAAAATTCTTCGGCTGATTAAAAACGGCCTAGTTCAAATAAATAGAATATTCAAAAAACTAAGTCAGTGGAGAGGATTCCAACGAAATTACAAGTTTCTCGATAGATTTAGTATATTAAAACTTTTATTCATTAGAACTAGGCCGATTTTAAACAGATTGAAAAACATCTCTAATAGCACCGTTATAAAACCCAAATTTTCCAAGACGCCATTATATTTTGAATGGCAATGCACAGTGATGTTTTACTTGATATCGGTAGTAAAACATTTGTTACTTATGAACATAACTTGGTAAAAAACATAAATAAAATGTTATTCTTTCAGGTAATCGATGCACTCTGATCAAATTCAAAGAAATGGCTTTTGGAATGAGGAAGCGGTTCGCTGTCAGCTCCATGTTCAAATGTTATCAGAAACTCCTTCAGAGTAACAGGATCAAAGCTGTAGAATGGCAGTACGACAAACATGTTTGTCATTTGCTCTCTGGAAAAGTCACATCAGTAAACCTGTCCTTCAAGAAGGCGATCCTGGTTTTAAGACAACAGTCATGCAAAGGGAAGCCGGGTGAGGATATGAGTCATGTCTTCGTAAAGGGGCAGTAGCACGTTTTTTGAAGATTTTCTATTTTCTATTTTTCACTGATAATTGTATGTAAATACTAAAAGTTTTATTTTGATATCGTCCAAAATCTCATTATACAAACGAATCATCCATAGTCAGAGAACAAATCATAAAGATTCACATGAACTCCATTGTCAGCCATTTTTGTGTGAATGATATATTTTACTTATTACTGTTTCATTAAGTTTAAATACATTGTCTTTCAGTTAGAACCATATTTTTAATTTCCTGACATCAACTTATATTCCCCCTGAAAACATGCTACTGCCCCTGTAAGGGCTAACACTGTGTCTTCATCATATCCTTAACTCTGCAAACAAGAATTGTATGATCAACAGTAATGTACTAACATAAAAGTGCTTAATATGCAACAGTTCTTATATAGATGTGGAATATCGTCAATGTAGAATAAGTCACGTGTAAAAAATGATTGATAATATCAAGTGTTTAATCAATATGTAAATGAATCAAAACTAAAGTCAATTTTGATAACAAATTCTATCATATACGTTCCAGGCTTTTAAAAAAAATATTTATACATAACAAATCAAATTAATACAAAAATTTGCGTTTTAGGAAAATTTGCTTCCTGGCATTCTGTCTTGCCTTAATCATGTCAAAATATAGTTCTTCTGCATTGCATTATCGATAATTAATGGGGAGTGGAAACGAATTAATCCGGATGTTACAACACTTTTATCTGGAAATGGGAAATGCCGCTTCATTTTAGGAAACATCTTCATCATCATCATCATCATCATCATCATCATCATCATCATCATCACCATCCTAATTTGGCCTAATTTGATATATGTCTATATATATGTTACAATAAATCTGTGTAATCAGTAAATACATGTATGTACTAAAACTTTCAGTTAATCTCGTAGTAACTTTATTACTCAGTATATCCCCGTATTTATTAAAATGTCTAGGAAATACGTGTATTTACTAAATTTGAGGGTGATTTATTACACACATTTACTACACGTTACAACTGAACATATGATCAAAGAATAATAATGTCATTTGTCTTTTGGATAAAAACAGTTATCACTCTTTCTGTGCAAATTAAGTCATCGCATGTAAATAACTTTTAATTTTTCAAATCCAAAACATAATAATATTCCAAACTAGTTACAAACTGCAGGCTACGGTTATTTTAAATGTTTTATGGTCATTATGGTCAGACCTCCATATTTGTCAACATAAAATTTTGTCAAGATTGATATACTAGGGAAGAATTGTTTTACAGATTGCATATCTTTGAGTATGATATTTACAAAAAATGACAGTCAAAGGCTCAACTAACATTTCGTTTGTTTATATCATATTGATATAATGATAATTATTGTTGTGTAGGCACATTTTGCAATAGAAGACAAAAGCTGCAAGTGGGAAATAAAACATTTGACGAATGACCCTAAACAGTTTTCGATGTAAGGGAGCTTATAGTCTTTATACAGTACACAGGGTAGATCAATTCCCATTTTTCTTTATGTTCTCAACATGAATAACAGTCAACCTTCAAAATAGCCATTCCCACACTAGTAGCACTTCCCCTTACAGTTCCGAGATACAGACAAACTATTGTTGATTGAATTTTTAGCATACTTTTAATTGAATATGATATTAGTCCCAATCTGCACAGGAAGAGTTCTTACTTTTATATCAAACAAACAATTAAAGGGAATCAACAACCTAATTGACCATCGTTAATGACAGCGTCAGACGGGTAAGGGGGGGGGGGGGGGGTCACATGACACAAATGTGGTATTGGCTGTCTGCTGTAAGCGGTTCGTAATCGAACGAACATTTTCGACTCTTTCGGGGCCCTGCTAATACAACTCTGGAAGTTAAAAACTCGGGTTGCAGACCCCCTTTAAATTACTTATTTTATCATTATAATGTTACATTTTTACATTTAGTTATGTGTGTAAGTTCAGTACATACACATATTTATCCTAGAATTTTTAGTAAATAAGTGTATTTACTGATCTAAACCATGATTACACGTATCTACTGCAAGTGTCTGTAAATACATGTATTTACTGATTACACAGATTTATTGTAACAGTACTTTACTGAAACAGTACCTCAATATGATAAAGCAATCGTTTTCGCGAAACACCTTGAATAATCAAAGTTTGCTACACAAGTCATTTTCTTCCAATGTCCTCCTTCTTTGTGTAGGTGTATGTGCAGAGAAAAGATCAAACACAAACATGGAGGGAGGTTCCGTCATTGCCAACACTGATGAACAGGACTGTGTGACTCTCTGTCTTCATTCTGTCAACTGTGCTGTCGTCACGTGGTCACGTGACCGGATCTGCAGATTTCATCACGTGATGCGGAAGATGACTGCCAATTCAAACTTTACTAACTATGCGATTGTTCAGTGCAACAGTAAGTTACTCTCATTCATATATAAAATCTAGAGTTATATACTACTCAAAAGAATCCAAGGAACATTTTCCCTTATATACTTTCTAAATTAGCGCATGGTTTACAGTTTCTGTATTGAGCCTTTAAGTGATCATTAAAAAGCAGGAGTTAACAATGAAAATCACATGATGTCAGGTTGTGACTTAGCTGACGTATATTGCCTTCAAAGCTGTATCCCTGCTAGTGAAGAACTTCATATATGGCAATTTTGAATGTCGTCTGATATGCCAATGGGGGTAATTCCAGTAAAGACAAACTCCAATTTCATAATTCGATTACCGTTTAAGTTCGTGACATTTTCAATGTTTATATTGTTTTGTGTAATACGCTGCAATATCTCAACGATTCGAGATTTATGTGAACAATTAAGAAAAACATTCAAAATATGTTTTATCATAACATAATTTTTATTTTATTTTTTGTGCCTCTGTCGATGTATTAAAGCAACAAATGTTGTATAAATCGTGAATTTATCAAAAAACAAAAGAGGCACAAAACATGTTACTAATCCTTAATCAAAAGTACATCTGGTGTTTGTGCTCAGTTATGATGATGTGATGATAATTAGGTAATGCATTAGGAATAAACACTATACTTGCATTACACAACATTAAATCCAAAACCAGGAACCAACTTAACCAAAACACACTCACATAAATAAACTTTAATTGACTTGTAATTAACATTGATTTATGTCTTTGATGTTGTTTTTGATAACTTTGAATTAACGTTTGCTTAGATGACCTTTCACCCAGCGAGGAGTCGACAAAGGAATGCGTCTGGCATGAATTGGAATCTGGTTCAAAGTCAGAGTCGCCATATTGCTTCAAATGTGCAGCCCAGTGCCATATAAGGAAATGCTCCAGCTTCACGTGCAAGGGTCAACAAGGTCAAAGTCATCATGATCAGTGTCAGCTCCACTATGATGAGCTCACAGGTCATGGAAATGATCCAGATAACTAAGGTCTACGAAATGATTATTCTTTAAGGTCTATCGAATACAATGATTTATGTCAAAATGGAGGCAGGGACTGAACCATGCCATGTGTCTTAAGAGAAATATTTACAAACATTTATTATACTAATGACATCTCCTGTTTGCATTAAATAATGTGTGAATCCTCATATACTTTCTTTTCATTAGTAAAAACCCCGCTCTCATGAAACAATATATATAACCCAAATGAAGAAATACTATTAGACTAACACTTAGTCTCAGAAATAACAACATTTTACTAAAATTACAAATAGGTAGTAAAACAACAAGGAGCCCAAGCAATGCCTTGATTTCTAAAGCTAAGGCATCTAGACTTGCTATAATTTTCTAGACTATGTTTGTCGTCAATTGAATATTTTGCTTTAGGGTCTGGATGACAGACTAAAATACTATTGGCGAACAAATAAAGCTTATTAACATTCCATCCTTCAATTCTTATGTCCTTATGGCTTAAATTAAATGTATGCTTAAATAGTATGCGTGTGAGGCAGAGACTTAAACAA
This sequence comes from Steromphala cineraria, assembly GCA_916613615.1. NCBI lineage: Eukaryota > Metazoa > Mollusca > Gastropoda > Trochida > Trochidae > Steromphala > Steromphala cineraria. The sequence goes on from OU744732.1 coordinate 27,068,493, forward strand.
GTCACGTGTCTTAAAAGAAATATTTATAAACATTTATGATACTTATGGCATCTCCTGTGTGCATTAAACAATGTGTGAATTCTCATATACGTTCTTTTCATAAGTAAGAAACCCGATCTCATGAAACAATATACATTAACCAACTGAAGAAATGCAAGTGGTGATCATATAAAGCCTTTTTCTTTTGTCACTTCTTAAAATGGCTTTTTTAATATAATGTATGCTTAATCAGTTGTCCGTTAGAGATAGTGATTTAGAAAAGAAATCATTGAGCCCTCTGACGTCCTAGACCTCTACGATCAATTTCTGCAACTTTTTGTACCAAAAATTAAGAAAAACATTTTCGACTATTCTTGACCAAATCGTTCGAAACAATTTTTTGGAAAGTTGTTTTATTCACTTCAGTTGGATACAATCAGAGGATTTCAATATCTCGCAAGAGATATGAAAAAGAACAGTAAATACATTATATATGGCATTCGTTACAGTCGACAATGGGGAATAAAACACTACATGGAAATCATACACACTTTATCCTATTAGTATAATAATTTAATTCAGGGAAGTGGCAGCTAAAATACATTCTGAATAATCCATTTTTTTGTCAAAGTAATTCATATTCAAATTCTTCTTAGCAATATATCTCTCGATGTCAATGACATCCTTTAAAACCTGTTTATATACGGTGATATTTGGTTTACAACCTTTAAAGGGGCAGTAGCACGTTTTTTGACAATTTTATATTTTCAATTTTTCACTGATAACTATAAGTTAATGCCAAATGTATTACTTTGATAGTATCATAAATCTCATAACACAAACCAATCATCCGTAGTCAGAGAACAAAGTATGAGGATTCACATAAAATCTATTGGCAGCCATTTTTGTGTGAACACCTTTAATTCATTTTGTGTAAGAAAAGGAATCGCATGGCTTAACTTTACATTGTATATTTGATTTATTACTGCTCCATTTAGTTTTTATACATTTTCTAAAGATTGGAACCATTTATTTTCATTTTCCTGACATCACCGTATATTCCCCCTAAAAACGTGCTACTGCCCCTTTAAAGGGGCAGTAGCACGTTTTTTGACAATTTTATATTTTCAATTTTTCACTGATAATTGTAAGTTAATGCTAAATGTATTCCTTTGATAGTGTCAAAAATCTTATTACACAAACCAATCATCCATAGTCAGAGATCAAATTATAAAGATTCACATAAAATCCATTGGCAGCCATTTTTGTGTGAACACCTTTAATTCATTTTGTGCAAGAAAAGGAATCTCATGGCTTAACTTTACATTATATATTGATTTATTGATGATTCATTTAGTTTAAATACATTGTCTTTAGATTTGAACCCTTTATTTTCATTTTCCTGACATCACCTTATATTCCCCGTAAAAACGTGCTACTGTGCCTTTAATGTTCATAACATAGATATTGCGTTTAGCTTATAGTATCATATGATTAAACAAGTGGTTATTGGTGGCACGGAATAGAATATCCTGAGTTGAAAGTTCATAAGGTACATTAATAAATAGTTTGATAAAATCTGTAAATTCTTTCCAGAAGACTTTAACAGTTGGGCAATCAACATATACATGGTAGATATTCTCGCTTGAACCACATAATGGACATAAATCGTTATCAACCAGTTTCATTTTAAACAATTCACGTTTGGTGTAAATAACTCTTGATAAATTTGTATTGGAAATCCAAAAGCTTTGTGTCTTTAGTAGATTGTCTGTATTTCAAAAACATGGGTTTCCAAATGATATTATCATGAAGTTCGCTATCCCATTTGAGACACACTTTTGGGACATTACATGCAGCATCAATTAAGTTTTCGTAAAATAATCTTGATCCTTCAAAAGGTTTAATGATGTCATTCCAAGGAGAATATATTGGTGAATTACTAATAATTTGGAATCAACCGTTTGAATGACATTTCCCCTTTTTTTGGGGATACTGTGGGTTACATGATTTAGATCCAGTATTGTGCCTTTAACATTATATTTTATTCTAAGTTCATCAAACGTTAGAAATTCATTACCTTTGCAAATATCCTTAATGTGAATTATTCCTTGTTTGAACCAGTTGTTGATTAATTAGTTTGGATTATTAAACTTGTGGTTTAACCAGAGCGGTTGCATACGTATATCATAAATATTATCGTTCGTATCATTACCTTTGATATATCTGTGCCAAGCATCCAGAGAATTCTTCCAAAATGGATTCTTAAGTTTGTATTTAATATTGATATTCGAACCTAACTTGGGAACGTGTTTTATGGGAAAACCAGCTAGGCTATAGCAGTTCGATTTTGAAATGTATCAGACATTCTCTTTAAGCAAAACATTTTCAATGAATCAATGAATGTTTTAACATCAACCATCCTAAGACCGCCATTTTCATTTTTTCGAATTAAATATGTTCGTTTTATTTTGTCCCTCTTGTCATTCCATATGAACTTGAAAAACATACTGTTCAAGTTTGTTATAAAATCATTAGGAGGATTTGGGAGAGAGGTAAGAATGTGAACTATAGTAGAAAAAGCCAATGTCTTGATAACTGTTATCTTTCCTATCAGAGTCAAATTTAGTTTTTTCCATTTCGAAAGAATTCTTTTTATATTCTCTAGTCTATTTTTGGTATTGATCACCCAGAGATTTTTCAAATCTGCATTCAGTTTTATTCCCAGAACATCGAAGTTATCCTTATGCCAGTCAAGATTATGGGATAATTTTGTCACTGCCAGCCATTGCCCCTAGCCAAACTGCTTTGGTTTTAAATCGTTCGAAATTGGTCCGAAGTCAAGACCTTAGGCAATTAAATTTAGCGAAACATGCAATGTTAAAGCATTCTATTATAATTCATGATTAATCGAGGAATACTACTATTTAATTGACTAATAAATATAAGTTGCCACTATTATAAACAAAATGTCTAAGTTTGTCCTGGATTGGTAGAACATTAACAAAGCATCCTGAAATAGTTGTCTACAACATTTATGGTATTTAGGTAATAAACATATTTTTACAATACATCATTGTCTACTCAACAATTGAAAGAAAATGAGAAATAACAGTTTCGATAGAAAAGGGGAAATTTCAGTTTATACATGTATCGTTATTAATACAAGATAATAACTAATCCCAGTTTGAAATATGTTTTTGGTGATAAATATGTTGATTTATATTTGCCATTTTGATAAAGAAGAGCCATACTTTGTCATAAATAACAACATTGTTCTTTACACGACATACCAAACTATCAACCAAGTCAATTAGTTAATAATAAATTGAAAACTAATCTAAAAGCAGTTAAATTGAAATAGATAAAACGATAAAATTAGTCTGTTCAAACTTTACTTTACTTTAACTTTACTTGTAAATTGAAAGACTTAATGACAAAGAATATTTTTCACGAATCGAGTCATATTTGAAAATCAAATGTCAAACAGGAAAGTCAAAAGCACTCAAATATCTTCTTAGAAAATGCCTACCTCTTGCTTTAGATATTGTTACCATCGCTGATGGCAATGCTCTATTTCACAGTATGATGAATGGCCCATTGTACTTCAGACAAATTGCAATCGAACTGAATGATTCAGATTATTTACATGTATTACTTTTATCTAAACTGACGCCCAAAAGAAACTTTACTACATTTTGTAATCATTCTGATTAAAGAATGAAGAACGATAGAACTTTAAAACAAAGTGCCTTTTATCGATCAACCATTTCAGTCAACAACCAGCTAATTAAAATTGAAGGGGAAAACCCCGATTTAGCAATTAATCATTTTAAAGTGGGCAGGGGTCAAAATTTTGATTGTTCAGGCATTCATTGAAATGCTTTTTTCGCAATAATTTCGTTAAGGTTATGAAATTAGCAACTTTTGCGCCAGGTTTGAGCAGGCCGAGTGTTATCCCTTCAAAATCTGCCATGTGTAACGAAAAAGGCCAAAATTGGAATTACGTCACCTGTCTTCAGTTTCAATCTTCACATTAAATCTGAATCCATGTTTTTCTATCAATGGGAATTTATGGATAAAGTCCTACATGTCAGATTGACACATTTGTTAGTCGTACAACTAGTAATCAGCCTTGAGAGCTGAACAATCGCAGTTAAATCGTAATATTGCAGGCCAATTCTGACGTTATGACTTTATGAATGACATTGCCGTGTGTGGTTGATTAGTGGCCAATGGCTATCAATTGAGCAGTCAATGAGCTTTGATTACAACTGTTAAAGTTCATATAGTGCACGTGAACATAATGACATGTCGACCTTTGATGTATGCTATCCTTGAGGTCACTAAGAGACAACGTTATCGGTGGTCTAACGTTTTAGATATTGGCCTTCATGCAGTCAAAAACACAACTCTTTTTCCATGTTTCAGGGTTGTCAGCAATCCTCACAACCTCTCTGCCTGATCAAGTTACCATAAGAAATGACGGAACACTATCGATTCTTGTAACAAGGGTATTTTTTCTATCAGTTTTGTTGATTTTCAATGGGGATTGGTGATATTTTTGCTGTGCCGTTACCGGTTTTAAGGTGTTTTTTTCACAAACAGGAGGACAAACATTCATTATGGACATTTATTAAACCTTTTCGTCACGTGACTAAACTCTGGTGAAAAGGTCACCTGATTATGACTTTTTTTGCCATTTTTGCAAAATGCATGAATATTGCTCAATTTAAAGTTTTAAACATAAAAGTTTGGGTTTCAACTATGTTGTTGAGAACTTAACTGAAAATATTGAAATAACATTGTTTTCAAAATTTCAGTTTAAAAAGTGTAAAGTTTCTTTTGGACGTCAGTTTATTCAGATGATTGATAAACAACAAAGACGGAAATGGGTAAAGGTGGTTAAAGACTACACAATGATTATAATCAAATATGTAGAGGAGAATGCACTGAGAACATCACTGAGTACTAACAATTAATTAAATCCTTAAACAACAAGATAAATACAAATATTTACCAAGGTGGCAAATTTCTGAACACTTAAAAGTAAGATAAGCTTAAATACCGATTATGTACTGTTGGGGATGATAATCAGAGAACTTGTCAGAGAACAGATTATTGTCTCTTTTATCATACTTATCAGATGTCTGCTCAGTGAATATTATGAAAGATCATGACAGAAATAATTATGGCTAAATTTCATATCTCTCTTATTGTACAAATGATAATCTGCTTTTAGTTAATGACTTATGTAAATCAAATTATACTCTTGCTTTCATTTCGTAGTCTAATGTGTAGTATCGCCTTTCCATATCAAAGTGCATAAGTCTTCTTGAAGAATTTCTACAGAAATAAATGAACAATTGAAGAGTTCCTTCTAGATTGTGATCGTATGATATGTCACAACAAAATAGTTGATATCGTTCTCGTCACGCCTCATTCATAACTATCGTGTTCGGTTTGATCAGATCCGCAGATAGTCTCATTAAAACCAGCTCGAACCTGTCCTTCATTCCTTGCGGTTTATCCGATCTGAGAACTGCTCAAAAGGCTTTTTCAAAGTTACTTTACTGCAATTATTTACTACTAATTTTAGAAGCGGTTATAACCGTCTTAGAAAACAATGTGTTAGAAAATGATTTTATGACTATTAAAGTTCTGATTCTAAATGTTCATTATGTAAAATAACCGAAGATGAAATTCATTTTGTATATTAGTTTCCAATGAGGTACCGTTGCTATTCCCTCATAATAGAAATACTGAATTTTTAATGCAATCAATTGATTATGTGTTCTTGTAAGGACAATTTTTATATGAGGTATTTCGTATACGAGGAAAAATCATTTAACGCGCATGTGTGTATGTTTCATGTATTATATATATTAATTGAATTATGGGTCAATTTGCCCTGCAACAATGAAACCATTGAATTGAATTCAATCGTCAACAATCAGAAGCTTTCTAAGATACTGTGACATTGTGACGATTTGCAGCTGATAGGCCTAGTTTCTGGTAAATAGGGAAAAGGTTTCCTCATACAACCCATATGGAGCAATCTAGTGTTGTTTCAGTAAAGATCACGGCAGCCGCCCACACTTTATTCCTCAAAATGTACGAGACAATAGCCCATGACGTCAAAAACAATCGGTCTTATCACACACAATCGGTGTTTTAACAGTAATAGTTCAGGCCAAAACTATACTTTATTGCAACACACATGATGGTTAGGGTTACTCTATTCCTTAATTACTCAGATCAGAAGAACAGTGATGTATGAGCAGCAGGTTCGTTTAACAGTATTTTCATTGAGGTTGTATGGAGTGTGTCTACCATTTTAGTATTGCCAGATATGATATGAATGTTCAGGATTCAGCTAAATGAACACATTGCCCCTAAAAGAGCCTACAAAAGCTACTGAGAGAAAACAATATTTACTCACAAAAGAATCAAGAAAGTAAAGACAGACACGGTATTAGAAATAGAATTTGTAGGGTTATTACCAATATGACATTAAACAACATCCTTTTTTAAAAACAAACAAGTAGCGTCAAAGATATTAGCAAAATGTGAATCAATATATATGTAAATGTTTTTACTTTTAAAATTCTACACAAAATTATTTGACTAAAAGCAGATTATATGTAGAATGTCTGTTTAACATTCGTGAAGAACGAGCCCCAACACGCGTAGAAACTTCCTGAATAAACATGGGATTAATATTCACATGCCATTTGAAGAATATAGAATAAACAACAATCAATAACATTGTTATCGGATCATTTTCAGGATATTTAATTCGAAACCCCTTCATGTAAATCTGACCTTCGAGTGACACTCAAATAAAAAACATACAATGCACGTTCGTATCATCTCATCACATTAAGCGCAGCATAGCACACGTATGTTAGATGTTGATGAAATAGACAGACATGACTAGTTGCCAAACGTCATCACCATGTTCGTTATTTGTCACCCTCTTTTTCGGTAGCAAATTGCAAGTAAGGATTTACCTTTCTTTGGTTTTGACATATGACGATTTGAAATAGTTTATCAGGTAAAATGTATTATTCCGTTAAACGAACATTAGTTCATGAGCATTTCTCAATGCATCCATGCCGAGAAAGCAGTATCTATCATTAAGCTGAGACTTCATGTATGGTAATGGGAGACATATCACTGGTTTCTTATCAGAAATGATTATTTTACAAGAAACCATGGCTTTAAATGGTGCTTCCATCGTTACGTGGACGACGGAGTAATTAAGGTTACACTACAAAATGAGCTATATCTATGGAAATATACCTTAATAAAAAGCGTAATATGTAAATTTCAATAGCCACTAGTATTATTATATGCGCGGCCTTGTTGTTGAGAACTCATTTTAAATGCAGGTATTTTTGGCTATCTCATATTCCTATAGTTCTCCCCTCAGGAAGAGCACACCGATATGTCAATGATCCTTCTGTTTTTCCAAGGACTGCTTAGCATCTTTTCACCCCAATAATGCAGCCTTATTCACGAAACGTACTTGCATAACTTTAGTGGTAGTTACGTCAGTTGAAGTATATTTTATAAGGGGAATGTGCAAGAAGCATTAATCTAAAGGTATTCTCTCTACATAACACTGCATCTGTATTAACGTAACTATTCATGTCAAGGAAAGTGCTTTTTTGTTCAGGTGTACTGGCATACTTAACCTCACTTTATTGGTCCAAGGTTATCGAAAAGTGTTGCCTTAGCATAAAATTGTCTTACAGGAATGTGTAATGTGATCATTCTTGTGACATCTCATAAACAACGCCTGTTTTCTTTTGTAGTTATCAGTGCATATGTTTCATAAGTCCTTCGCGATATCATATTCATGTAGTGATCAGTTAGAATAAAAATGCTATCTTGAAAATATGAGGTGTCTAGAGCTGAGGGCCTTGCATGAATCACACTTAGAAAGCATTGCTACTTTTTATCCTCTGATATTGACCTGATAACCACACCACGTGGAGTATTTATAGAAAAAACACAACATATCTATTATAATGCTGTCTCACTTAATTAACACAAGGGTGTAAATGAATCAATAACTTCCGATATAAGGATCATTTCATAATATCTGCCTATCGAACGTGAAGTAATTTGTAAAAACAGTTGAGTTTGAAATACATCTTAAATTTTGAAACTGCTTTTTACTCATTTATTGTATGTAGGGAAAAAGTCGTTTTAACCCCTATAGTGCCCCAGGACCGTTTTGTCCCCCTCCCCGAAAACTCCTCATAAACATAGCTTCTATGGGATTCCACTTTCACAATAGAGAACACAATATATGAATGAGATATTATGGTTTTAACAAAATGATTCCATAAAGACACATATGGCTATAGGTCATGGCCACTGGGTTTAATTTTCTACAATGCAAAGGAAAATTTATACTAACCACTTCAAGTTGACATCCATTTTTAAATAATCCCCATAACATCAACATTAACTTGATACCACTTTTACACCATTGAGCATGTTATTAACAGGGAAACCAAATTTTTAAAAATACAATGATAAGGACACATATGATCCATAACCATGGCCGATTGGGTTAATCATCTGCAATTTATGTGTAAAAAATATTCAACGAATTCCAAGTTGAAAAGTTGAATAGTTGAAATAGTAGTGAGAACTAATGAGAAATTCTACTAGAATGTACCCTACAACAAAACTTTTAAAATAATAACTATTTGAATAATCTATGCATTTAACACATTTAATTGAGAAAATATAAACTTATTTTTTAGATTGACAATGTTAAACAAATGTTAAAATTGTTTCATCACCATAAGCCGCAAGGAGTAGTAAAAACAATGTTTTGCTATGGTACATACAATTACATGTTGATACGCTTGTCCTCGAAAACGCGACTTCGACATTTCCAATGGGTTATTATCATCAAGAAATTTAAAACAATATATACTTTACTTAATCTAAGATCTAGAAATAGTTTGTGATGTCGATTTCACAGAGGTCGTAAATGTTATAAAGATCGTGAAACTGAAACAGCTTTTCGAGAATAAAAATGATCTTTAACTTGAAACTCTTACCTTAATAAATGTTGCCATTTCCATTTTATTATAATAATAATAATATGTGTTCTTATATAGCGCACAAATCAAATCCCTAAGCGATTTCTCTAGGCGCTGGATTATTCATTGAATTGAAAAGCAGATGATAAAATAACCCTCCAGTTATAAATGAACTTCATTTGAACCTCAGTGTTATTGATAATACATTAATGGTAACAATGATGTCAACCGTTACTATATCCACATTTGCAAGTCAGTCTGACATTTTCATACCAAAACCATGTTAAATGCACATCAATCCAGAGTAGCAAATATCTAAACAATCTGAACATCTGATTAAATAACTTTAAAAAAAACATAACGATAATTGAAAAAAACATCGATTCCTATGATGCTAAATATTTTGTTACTGTTCCAAATGGAAGGCGTCATTGGTCAATCAATAACAATTCAGCACAGTGGCACATTTAACTCAATAATACATCATGAGTAATGTGTCTGTTGTGATATCTCTAAATGGGTAAACAATTGGACGCAGATGGCGTTCTTTAAAGAATGCCAGTTTCTATAAATCTCATAGTGCCTGAGTGGTGGAATGTATTCTTACTACTAACCAAACGTCCTTACCCATAGAAATAGCACCTGCTATGTATGCGATATCAAAAGAATAGTATCCTTTCTCACTTTGTAGTACTTGTTCGTTGGCCTTGTGCTTTTAGTGTAATAGTACAGTCTGTACTTTATCGCAGAAAGTGATTGTTTTGGGTACCCTATTCTGAATGATATTGAAAATACATACATATGAATTGCCCCTTTGAGAATAATATCCCATGTAAATGTTCTTTTGTAAATGTATGGATTTATAAATCGTAACAATTGTTAGTTTGTCATACTCTTGTTCAGGTTCAAGTCTTGCTTTAGGATTGTATTCGAGGGTTGAACGTGTTGTACCTTAACATCTGGTATTCTGTTCTTAAGGGACAATGCAATGCAACAATTGTTCTGGCCGTAACAGCAGAGGAATCAACGGAGAGGGAATTAGAATGTGCATGGTAAATGAAAAATACTGTCACATCATCCATGAGATTCATCGTACCGTACATTACACGTACATTAACTAACGATAGAAGCCAAAAAGACGTCTGAAGATTGGTACATGTGTACCTATCAAACGTCTTTGATTGACTATCGTCATTTTAACAAAATAAAAAACATTCTTATCCATGACTCTTTTTTTTGTTTTGAACGATGTCAACTTTAAAAAGGGTTTAAATAGAATACAATTCGCATCACAAGAAGACATAGTCATATAAATCCCCCGCTTAATTGATTTTAATTCAAGATCCTAACATTTTCTACAAGTTCATTTGCTGTCAAAGACCATTCTCTCCCCACAGAGGCAGATCAAGTCATGTTGATTTAGCCTCTGTTCTATTACGCCGAAATCCGTGGGTTCCGGCAGTTTCCCCTGGCGGAAAAAACTTTTATCTCAATGAATTTGAATTTCTTTATCAAACGACAAGGCTTCCCGTATGGAAAGGGTGGTTCATATCACAATGCCTTTGTCTTGTTGCAGTTGCCAAAATGATGATTTAAGAACAGCGTCTCTGATTGCACAACTAATTTTGATTGCCTCCAATCTGGCATCTCCCATTCTATCCCACAAACTCGTCGTAACAGAACAGAGGCTAAATCAACATGACTTGAGCTGGGAGAGAATGGCCAAAGACAGTAAGCAAACTAGATTAGCGTTTGCGGGACACCACCAAAGCAAATCAGCCCCGAAACTTGTGGTTTCGCCTTACCCTGTTCCGCCTTTTACAGGCCTCACCAAATTGGGCATTTTCTCGTGACCTTGACCTTTGACACTCAAGGTCACACAATCAATGAACGCATTTCATTGAGTATAACATTAATGTAATGAATTAAAGTGTTAAAAATTTAAATAATTCATTTTCCAAATATACACTGAACAGATAAAGAAACGTCGCATTAAATGTTGATTTCACAACTTTATTTTCAAACATACACAACTTCAACCTTAAATACTCTATTACAACAAAAGTTGGCACGATTAATGTCCCAAGTATCAGGAATGTTTTGGCCCGTTGTTTTCCTGTTGTGAAATACCGTGTGTGTCCACCCTGTGCGTTGATCACAGACCGGCATCTCCTATACATAGAATGCACAAGACGGGTTATGAAGGCCATAGGAATCTGAACCCAGACCCTGCGGAAGGCTACACTCAGTTCTGCTGCATTTCTTGGCTGCGGTCGCAGTTCATTGAGACGTCTCTGGATCTCGTCCCACAAATTCTCGATTGGGTTCAAGTCCGGACTGCGGGAAGGCCAAAGCATGACTCTAATGTTATGCTGTTGGAGGAAGTTCCTAGTGACTATGGCCGTATGGGGACGAGCGTTGTCATGTTGAAAGGTGTGATTTTGGAGTCTTGCAAAATGAGGCACAACGTAGGGCCGGAGCACTTGGTCAATATACCGGACAGCTGTGACCCCTCGACCCCTGCCAGGACTGATATTTTGGAAGACAACAGGTCCAACCTTCTGACCGATTCCAATTCCTCCCCAAACCATGATGTTTGGTCCTCCCCACGGGTCCCTTTGCACAACACATTGGTCAGCATAACGCTCACCTCTCCTGCGCCACACTCGAACGCGCCCATCCGCGATGGACACACAATAACGGCTCTCATCTGTGAACAGGTGAGTCCTCCACTGCTGATGCCGCCAATGCTGACGATGCATAGCCCAATTCAGACGTTCGCGGCGGTGATGAGGGGTGAGCACGGGGCCTCTGGCTGGACGCCGACATGACAGGTGGTTGGCGGTCAAGCGGTTTCTAACCGTATCAGCACAAATGGGTCGCTGATGGGTGCCAACGGTCTGGCGGGTAGTATCTGTTGCTCTCGTGAAGCAGTTCTGCAGATGTTGACGCAGAATGAAGGGATCCTGTCGTGGAGTTGTAACCCGGGGTCTGCCACTTCGTGGACGGTCGTTAGTGCTGTTGGTGGTGTCGAAACGCTGACGCAAGCGTTGTATGGTGCGTACATTGCAGTTGAGGGCATTTGCTATGGCTTGGGGGCGTTGTCCGGCGGCCAAACGTCCAATTGCTTGTTCTCTTTGGATAGTGCTAAGTCGTGGCATGGCTGCTGGATGCACGTAACAACTGATATCCCAGACAATGATGGTGCATTTTATACCCAATTCAATCATGATTTGCACATGCAATGAAATTCCCTGGTGAATCACGTGCATGATGTTCCCACTGGCGTTGCGTTGCAGCGAGTTGCACAACATACCCAAACGTTATCATCCGGGCATTTCGGTTGACCAGCATGGCATAGTGACCTTCATGTCGAACACTTTCAATCCCAAAGTTCGAAAGAATAAGTTTTTGGTGTTGTAATATATAAATTATTATCTAAGTTCAGTATATGTTGACAGTTCATACCCAAAACCTTTTGCAAATTTTGTACTTTGATAATATATACAAAGTCTAAACTTCATAAAACAACAACTTTTCAAGCTATAGTGTTTATAATATAAGGAATTTTGGTGCACATTGCAATAACTCATATCGCATGACCTTGACCGTTGACCTTCAAGGTCACACAATCAATGAACACTTCTTATTGATTATAACAATCATGTAATGATTAGAAGTGTTCATAGTTAGAATAATGCAATTTCGATAAACCATGCTAAAATCATGACATTGAACTTTGACGGATTGTAGCCGAAACCTTGTCAAATGTTTACTTTTCCAAGGATGATCTGTACTTAGTTGGAGCTTCATAGCATCAAGTTATCCTGTTTACAAGGAATTTTATAGTAATTTTATAACTCATGACCTTGACCTTTGACTTTGAAAGTGAATATGTCATAATGATTCCCTGGATGGGTTAACATTTAGACATGTTCATGAGTTCTTAAAAGCTAAATGGGATAAATTTATATCCAAATTATGAGGACATTGCAATAACTCATATCTCATGACCTTGACCTTTGACATTAAAGGTCACACAATCAATGAACACTTTTTTATAGTGTATAACAATCATGTATTGATTAAAAGTGTTCATCGTTAGAATAAAGCATTTTCGCTAAACCATGCTAAAGTCAAGACCTTGCTGTGAACTTGACCTTTGACAGATTATTGCCGAAACCTTTTTAGCATTTTGTAATTTTCCAAGGATGATTTATACCAAGTTAGAGCTTCATAGCACAGAAACTTTTCAAGTTTTCTTGTTTACAAGGATTTCTTAAAGTGATTACATAGCTCGTGACCTTGACCTTTGACCTTGAAAGTGAACGTGTAAAAATCGTTCCCCTAAGGTATGAGTAGTAAGTTATGAATAAGAGTTCTGCAAAGCTTAGTGGAAAAAAGTTACAGCTAGTAATACGAAGGTCTTCCAATTTAACAATCATGTAGCTGAAAGGGACAGTAGCATGTTTTTAGGGAGAATATAAAGTGATGTCAGGAAAATTAATGGTTCCAATTGAAAGACAATGTATTTAAACTAAGTGGAGCAGTAATAATTCAAATATATAACGTAAAGTTAAGCCATGTGATTTCTTTTTCTTACACAAAATGAATTAAAGGTGTTAAAAAAAAATGGCCGCCAATGGATTTCATGTGAATCTTCATACTTTGTCCTCTGACTATGGATGATTGACTTGTGTAATGAGATTGTTGACGCTGTCAAACTAATACAATTAACATTAACTTACAATTATCAGTGAACATTTTAAAATATAAAATTATCAAAAAACGTGCTACTGCCCCTTTAAAGTCACATTCCATCTTTCCGCAAGTGAGTTGATAACAGTTGATTATCTCAAATTAAGGTACGAGATGTATAGTTCAAAAGTCGATCATCTAACTTTTATTTTCACTTCACCTAGGAACTGAACCTGTTTCAAATAAGTCAGAACTACAAATTGTCGCTTAAGGTCACTGACATATTCCGAAGCCGATTTAAAAACTATAGAATAGTAAGACTGTAACTTAAGTATCTCCAAACTAGTCCAACAAATGGTTTGTTTGCATGATAAACTGGGAAACTTCCTCCAGACAATCCTCTCAATAATTTAAACAAACAGATCCCCAGAATGAACATGCAAATATCTACTTGATGCTGATCTATTGATTCAGATATGTCAAAACATTATTTGAACATCTAAATACTTTGCGTCTATAGTAGAAATAGCATAACAGCGGAGAAAGTAATGATGTATGTACATGATCTGTTAAACGGATTATAGCGAAAATGGAATCTTAATATCTTTTTACATAACGAATCGAAACTTCATCGCAGCTCAAAGTTCTGCCAGCCCAAAGACTGATTGTCTAAATCGCCCAACGCTCTATTCAAGACTTTATCAATGATCCCATATTAATCTCAATCATTTTTCATTGTACATGTATATCCTTTAGGTGAAGCCAGTTCACTAGAAGATAGAGAGCAGATGACATGGTCGCTCCATTACCAAGGTTCTTAGTGCTCACTAGATCAATGAGGAAACGATCTCTGCACTTAAACTGTTCAATCTCTGCACAGGCGAATGACTGACGTTTGCTCGTTTTAGTAGTCAAGTCTCTCTTACAACTAATATCAGAAACTTTCAGATACACAACCCTTTGGGTCAAACTTGGTATCAAATGCTATGAACCTCTTTAAGTGGACAGAATATTGTACATGATTTACCATTGGGAAAAGTTCAACGATAGCTAAGCCGCCAAATGGATAAGTGGATAGTCGAAACATGCAGGGCCTAATGTTCATCTTATATCTCATAAAACTCGAATGAATGTGATTCTAACTTTATCTGAATTGACTAAACTAAATCAGATACCGTTAGTGCTTTCTATAGCCTTCCTCTCCAAAATATTCCAGTAAGTTTAGAGTGTTTTAAGTAAAAATAGGTTAGTTAATACTTTACAGTGTTATACTTAACAATGTATATATTGACTTGATGTCAAGGATGTACCAACAAGTATTACTGTTGGAAAGAAACACATGATAATTAGGGTCATTTTGAGCATTAAGTTTACCATGTTTTTAAGTAGGGTGATTGATTGACAGATTTAATCATATTTAGGATTGCTTGTTTCATATCATAGTTACAGGTACGGAGAAGTGATCTGTTTTATGTATTCTGCTTTATTCAGTCTATCAATTGGGCAATTGAGAATATATCATATAAGATATTGAATACTAGTACTAGTATATTTGGTGTATTTTAGCGTATCAAAAATATTTCATTTGTACAAAATTGAATGTTGTGAGTTTGATTAAGAGAATGCTGAGTTACAAAAGTTGGAGACAGAAATAATTTTAAAGAAGCCTAAATATACAGGGATATCGAAGTTTGATAGATACCGAACAAATATTTGCTTTGCTAATATAGGATCTTTGAGGTATACCTGTCAAATATGAATATTATCTTGATTAAATAACTTAATTTCAGCACCCAATAATTTGATGTTTGACAGCGAATGTAATCAAATTCACGTTATATTGGAAAGTTTTGATTACATTTCACTCTCTGTGATGATAAGCGACAGGTGACAAGTGATATTTGAAGTTTTATTTTGGTCTTTTATATCAATATGGAACATGGTTTGTCAGAAGAGAATATTTATTTTACAGAAAAAACTCCTATCCCGGCCAACGACTCATAACTGTGAGTTAAGCTTTCTTGAGATGCAGTTGTCAGTCCGACAGTTTCAGACAACCCATCGTTCTGGTCCATTTTGTCCCTCAGTCCTTTCGACTACAACTCAGCCAGACTCAGTTCAGTTCTCAGGAACATACGAGTGTTCAGAGTTGCCATCCAAAGTACACAGATCACGTTGACCTTGACCTTCCTTGAAGCACGTGAAGCCAGGACATTGGTCCAGTTGACAACGGAATGCACACTTGAAGCAACAGGGAGAAAACTTCCAAGCAACGGGATCAGTACCTTTATATGCATAGTGGTTGGTAAAGAAGGTCCTCGTCACCTTTTGAACTGAAGAGGAATGCAAATATGAACGTGCTTGTAATTGACTACGACATTGTGATTTTAGATATTTGCAGATGAATACAATGACATGCGCTCAGCGCCTGTCTGTACAGTGTTCTGTGTTATAGAATGTATACTTTGAATTTTTGTCATGAGTCGTCCGGATCACGTGATCAAACTTGCAGTTGCGACCACGTGACCAGGTGACAGCTGCGTTGTTGACAGCAAGGAGACAGAGAGTCACACAGTCCTGTTTGATTCTACCACTTGAAGGCAGATGAGAGAGAGAGAGAGAGAGAGGGAGGGGTAAAAACAAATGAGCACGAAATTCCTTAAAGTCATATGACACACTTCCGGGTGATGATTCTATTAGGATTCTATTCCGATGTATTCTCTTAAAAATATCCAGAACACGGCCTGCTTTCCTTGCGATGACAGTGACGTCACGAACAATGGTTTTATGACGTCACAGACGTACGTATACGTTGCGTCGCGCTTTAACAATCGTTGCTAGGCAAAAGTGATATGTGCACATGTGCTCATATTGAAATACGTCATTACTTATTTCTAACCCTATGGGTAACAATTTTGATAACTGTTTATAAGAAATTATAAATTAATTAGTGCATTTGGTTCATAAGAATATAAACAGCTTTGCCTGATAACAAGGCTACTGATATAAACCATCGCTTGGTTAATAAAGAAAGATAATCATTGTTCTACATACTATCGCATTTTGGTCGGACGAAAGCAGCAACTTCGCCATCATCGAGGTTTCTTGGAAATCTCATACTGTAGACTGCAAGTCCACATCTCTGAAAGCGAGGCAACCAAGTGTAGCCCTTACAATGTACAGCCAGCATACAGATTCTACGACATTCCTCCTCAGTCCCGATGTTGTACAAGCGTTTCATATCTCGATACTTATATGTGTCGTAATCGAAGCAATTGAAATCTGTGAAATAAATGGTAGAACATTTGTTTTCATTAATAATGTAAAACTTTTAACAGTCTAAGTAAACCTAGCCTCACTATTATCCGTTACACTGCAATACTGAGTCTAGAAAGGTCTGGTTGAGGGTCGCGTCAGCCGACCTTTCTGCGACCTATGACCCTCCAACGTTATACGTGTGAAGGCAGACTATTGTGTCTTGGTAAGATCAGTTCTGATTGGTCAATTTGGTCACGTGGGCTGACGCGACTCTCAACCAAGCCTTTCTAGACTCAGTATAGCAGTGTAACGGATAATAGTGAGGCTAGGTTTACTTAGACTGAACTTTTAATAGATTGTGGCTGAAAAAGGACAATGAAACACTATAACATCACTTTCTACAAATATATGCAACAATAAAAATGTACAACGATATAATATCATTATTCTTAAAACAAAACAAACAAGATGTGTTTGCGAAACACGAATGCCCCCGGATGCATCCTGCTCGCTGTGTCAAGGTCAAGGTCACAAGGTCAAATGTCATGGTGTCATCTGAAAGGTCTCATCACAAGGGATCCATATGTCAAGTATCAAAGACCTAGCTCTGACCAATCAAAAGTTATGACCAAGGTTGAAGTATTTGTGGACAAACGGACAGACAGACGGACAGGTGAAAAACAATACACCCCCGGAATCTCCGATTCGGGGGCATAAAAAAGTTTATATGTGATAACAAAAGACATCAAACTATATTATACAAAATAAGTTTATTCAAATATAAGTTATTGATAACAAAGAATATGATAAGACAGAGTACAAAAACATTTAACGTTAAAAATTAAAAGTTTTAATCATAAAATCATAACGTTACAAAACCAGGTTGTTTGTCTTTCTAACACGTACCAACAAGTGCGTGTTCATGAGTACAGTTCGTCTTCTGCATGACAACATTACCCTCCCGCTTCCTGACTTCCTGTTCCTCGTGAAGCTTACAGGCCTTCCTGATGTGGTCGAACACAATAACTTCACACTTCTGTAAAGTGTTCGTCAGACAATCGTCCATGCATTCCACCAAACTTGTATTTATCAATTTGCGATGATAACTGTTTCCCACCATAGGAGTATTTAGCAGGAACATACACTGGCCTGCTGTGGAATGAGTGAGTGAGTGAGTGAGTTGGGGTTTATCGTGTTGTCAGTTGTGGAATGTGAGCAGGGTGTCACGTACTGCCTTATTAATTGTGACATTTTCCTGAGTGCTCGTCTAGCATACCATTGAGGGAATGTTTTCAATATTAGTTCATATTCAATATGTTGATGTTGTATCTTTAAGTAAAAGCCAACATTAACAATCGTCAACATCCTGCTCAATTAACGTATTACTATCCACGAAGCTCATACAATACCATAATTCATTATATAATTAGCAATGAAATACAGTGAGGGAATGTTTTCAATATTAGTTCATATTCAAGATGTTGATGTTGCATCATTAAGTAAAAGCCAACATTAACAATCATCAACATCTTGCTCAATTAACGTATTACCATTCACGAAGCTCATACAATACCATAATTCATTATATAATTAGCAATGAAATCGTGAAAATATAAACCATATTTTAAGAAAAACAATTAAAAAATATTTTCACTGCTGTGAGAAAAGTAGTACCGGACCTTTTACCTCTCTTTGAAACACCATTATCTCCCTTTGAGGAAATGGACCGCAGTACGCATAATAAGATTTGATAAGATTGAAGAGAAACGACTATTTTCGACGTGTATATTACTGTTTAAATTGTGTAGTGCTAATGTTTATATATTGTTGCTGTAATTAATAATTCTTTATTCTATCGTTAATTATTTATCATCAAAACTAAAAATCATATTTCTTTTAAACAGTTAGCCTCGAAAGGGAAAATGAAAGTTAATGGTTCCAATTGAAAGACAATGTATGTAAACTTAATGAGGCCGTAATAAATCAAATATATAATGTTTAGTTCAGCCATGCGATTCCTTTTTTTAAATCAAATTGAATTAAAGGTGTTCACACAAAATGTCCACCAATGGACTTCATGTGAATCTTTAAAATATGTCCTCTGAGTATGAATAATTGATTCAATTTGTGTACTGAGAGTACACTATCAAAATAATACATCATGCATTAACGTACACTTATAAGTGATAAAATATAAAAATACAAACTTTTCAAAAAACGTGCTACTGCCCCTTTAAAGAAAAAAACACTTTCTCTTCAAAATCTTATTGATCTCTTCGCTATCTTCAACCAGCTTTTAGTTAATCTAAAATGTGAAAGCTTATAGTTCAACATGATATTGTATATATATATGAACATGAACAACAAAATCACGTACTATTTTCAAAAAACATATTCGAGAGGTAGTAGCTCATATATTTCTCATAATAGTGCTAAGGTTATTTCCTTATGGAAAGAAATATACGTATAATCAAGGTCAATACAGCCCTTTTGAAATGTAAGAATGTTTAGAAGCAGATATTTGATGAGACATAATTCTAGATTTCAATTGAGAAAATAACTTACCAACTTGTATAGAAAACTGAGTAATCAAAAGAACAAACGTAAGCATTCTGACTGTTCAGTTTCCACACTTCATTTGAGCAAACAATAGATGGTAATAATTTAGTCTGTGATTAGAATGTCGTAAAGGGGTTAATTATGTGAAATCCTTAGCTTATTAAGTTAAATGAAATGTTACGATAGTGTTACATTACACTGGATCTTCATCATGAAATGAATTGGCTTTTATTTCTTATCTTGAAAATCCGATAAAAAAACATTGATAGGGGTCTTATCAGACGATCTCTTAAACATTAAAAATATGGAAATTACATTTTCTTCTTGCAGAAATTATACATTTACTGAAATCATTTAATATGTGTTTCAAAAATTGCTTGCTTAATTGGTTAAGACGAATTCAATAGTGAAAAAATAAAGAAATAATGAGCCCACCCATTTAATAATTGCTTGGTTTTGATCAGATTACCCAAAGCAAACATATAATCTTAACAAGGTATCTTGTAGAATTTATCTATTTTTCACCAGTATCTAACTGCTTGGCAGCTTGCTTCCCCACAGGAATACAACATGAGAAATGAATAACCTATAGTAATCAACACAAATTAATGTTGTATTGGTTTATATATATCTATCTATGGTGAAAGTTCAATTAAGTGCACAGTCTTTACAGTAACATATGGTATATATATATTCTCCATTTCCATTATTAACACGACCAACTTGCAAATGAACACGAGCTCCGAGCACATTTTCAAGTCGCGACTATAACTAAGATATGATGTATGTATGTTTTCTTTCAGTTCTTTGTAAATATGTAAGTTTCATAATCCTATACATTTGCATACGGGTTTCACGTCAACCCATTACGAAGCTTCATCTATTCTCTATATATATGTACGAAAATAGTTATCTTATAGTTACGAGAAAAGTTATCTATCAGGTATATTATGCATTGTATTGCTAGTCTTCATTGTTACACAATCGCACACTCTCGTTTCACTTGACTTTAACATGAAGATCACCATATGCAAAATGGATTTCATAGAGTCCATCAAGTTTATAGTTAAAGAAATTAACAGATGTTAATCGTAATTCAAATCGAATGGTTCTTTGTCAAATAACTTTTTTAATCTCTTCTTATCTATATTTTATATTTATTATCAATTGAAAATCGGAGCACTTAAAACACTGGGACGGAAATTTCTTAAGATTAAAACCTTCTTGCATGCGTTGGAGGGACACATTAAAGAATATGTTTGTATTGTATCTAATAAGTTTACACAGTCTTATACAAAGCAATAGAGTTTCGATAAACGGAAAGTTTAGGTCAATTGTTTATAAATGAATGCCTTAATTTTGGATTGAAAATTATTCCATTCTTGTGCATCTTAATCTAATCTTTAAACCATTTTACTTTACAAATTGCCACCATATTTAAACCTTGTTCATTATTTCCAACATAATCAATACCAAAGAGCATCTTTTATTTGCTAGGCCGATGACAACAATTAATATTTAAATGTCGTTGTTTTAAATAAATAAAAGTGATTTTTCATATAGAAAATGGTTATATAACAATTGTCAAGTTAACAGAACACTTCTCCAATTACTCCTTAAACATGCTAAAGATTGTTTTATTTTGATGATACTTAGCAGTACTGAGCATCGAATGAAGTGTGATACATTATCATTAATACTGTCAGTTAAGAAGCTATTATAATCAAGAGTAGACGAGATAAGAGAAACAAGTAAGATAGTTACTTACAGAAGAGATCAGTGAACTGAGTAATCAACAGTAGAATGGAAAGCATCGTTCATCTAAGTGTCATGTCAACGTAGATGATGTTTTCGTTGGTTATGATGACCTTCATTTTATCAAAGTAATAATTTTCCTGATATTTGGTATGCTATTTTGCTAGATCTTGATATTGAAAATTAATTGGCTTTAGTAGTTTTACAACCATGTTGAATTGACAAAGAATAATTATGATATGATAGATAAACCTAAACGAAAGATAAGATCAAACTGAAATACATCTATTTAAACAAACATTAAATAAAATAATATCAAAATGGATACATATTTACAGATGAAACATGTAGATATGATCAAAGTGACATATATTGACGATGAAGACAATATCTGTGCTGATCGAAGCTGTTTAAACTTTCCAGAAACTTTCTTTTAATCGCTCAATTTAAAGAGAAAATTAGTAAATTGCTTTATGAAAATATCCATCTTGAAGTTAGTATCAATTTCAACAAGTAAAAATAACGACAAAGTTTCTAGATTGCAACATGCTTGATTGTTTGTTTTTGAGAAAACTGTAAACGAATGATACTATATTTTCCCTTTATATGTTATATAAAGTTAATGTTTCAAACATGTCTATGTTCATGAATCTATTCAGTTTCGTCTCCCACAAACCGTTAGCACAAATAACAATGAGATAGATTTAATGTAAACTGAAGATTAAGGATAGTCAATTCTGACAAAAATTAGTGACATGTCAGTGGTATCTATACAAAACGAACATAATGTAAACGTCAGGCCCTAATTCTAACCAGTATGAAATACTTTTTGATATTTGATATTGGAAATGGCTTGGTCGAAGTGTCTGAATTCATACTCTCATAAACGACAAAAATACATTTTTAAGTGGAAGATTAAACCAAGTTAACTCTAAAAACAGATGCTACCAGATGTCTATATTTCAAAATAAATTGAAAACTAGAACTTGGATGTACCTCTTCCATAAAGTATCACTTTTTCGAAGTTGTCCCCTTTACAACAACTTTTAAATATTATTTCAAAATCTGCACGAAAGTTAAACTGCACGAATAATTCACTTATAACCATGAGCATATATGCTCTTTATCTTGTGCATCTTGTTTTATGCATTAACTTTAAGACCTACTTTTACAGGGCCTATAGAGTCAAAACTTACTTCAAATGGATTATATAAATACATATATATTTATACATGACTTTACAGAAGTTTTGAATAGAAATAGTTACTTATAACTAACCATCTATTCCTCAATCTGTCTAAAAATAGTAAAGAAATTTAAACATACATAAAGATAAAACAGTATATACCTTTCATATATCTTATTCACATTATCTAAAAATACAACACATATTTATTGTCAAATAATCAGACTTCTAATGATAAACGGTATTACTGCAAACTAATCTTGTTCATTTATCTTATACATTTTCCATATCTTTATCAGATCTTAGATATTCAATATAAATCATAAAAACATATTTGATACTGTCTTTAACGTCTTTTCATAATGATAAGGTGGGATGTACATAAAAGATATGGTAATTCAGTGAATTTCTTTAGAGAAAATATATAATGAAAGCAGTTGCGACCTCACTTTAAAAAGAAGTCACAAGAACTTCATCGTTAAGAATGCTTGTAAAACTACTCTACTTTTCGCAACTGTGTGCACTCATATGTAAGTTGTCTGTTCTTATTTGCCATTAAACCTACGTAATTAATTTCACTTACAGTAGGAATATAAAATGCATGTATCCATCGTGGTCTATTTAAGAAAGCTGTTTTTATGCGAAAATGAGATATTTAACTAAATGCTTTAAATGAGGGGATGTTTTTGCTGTTCCCTAGATTTCGTTTTATAATTTGATTTCTTTATTACATACACTGTAATTACGTTGAATTTGTTTGGGACGAATACCACTGCAATGCATTATCAATGTCATTGTTGTCAGTGAGATCTAATCATTCCTACTGACCTTGTCTAGAGGGATATCTCTTTAGCCGAATCGGTAGAGTGTCTGCCTCTCAACCCGGAGGTCCCGGCTTCGAATCCTGATGGATATGTATGACAATCACGTTTGTTGTATTCAATCTACCAAAATCTATGTTTCATGGTTTTCAAATCAAGACATATATGCCCACAGCAAGTCAGTGTATGTCCTTTGCCAGGAGAAGCGGACTGATAAAGCAAGTCCTCCCAGACAGAACTACCATCCTGAACAACACTAGACTGGTCGACTGCATCGATGAGTGTCTGACAGACGGTATACAGACGTGTAAATCCATTGTGTTCAACCCCCTACATAGAACGTGTGATGTTATCAATGGCTTTAAACCTAAAAAGAGTAAAGATATTGTTGTGATGACAAAGCGGAATTGCAAACAAAACATTGTCGGTAAGTTTTAGAATTATCATTTAAAACTGACAGAAACCAAAATTGCAGGATGTCCTCGGGAGCATTGTTTAAATATTTTACTTTTCTGAAATCGCAAAAATATAATAGTGAGATATCATTTCAAGTGCAAGAAATATCAGGCTTTTTCAGTGTATCTGATATTGAATATTACATATGTGCTATCAAATTAATTGCAAAAAAAACGATAGTCCCCTAAATGAAGGAATTTTCTTATTCTTACTGTATTTTACTAATATCAAGTCTGAATATGACCCATTACAGCTACCATGGTTGGACAGTAACAAAGCATCATGTTATAACAGAATCATCATTCTACGTCCTTTTTATGCTATAATTCACTGCAATGATAGATGATTTGAAAACTTCTTCGTGAAATGTTTCTGATGAAATCCAAAACAAAAGCTGATACAATTGTCTATGCAATTTCAAACGTGACTTTAGATTCTGTGCCCTTGACCTTATTCAAAGATATAAATGATTTGATTTAACCCTTTTTTCTACAGACTTCCAGTGTTTTGAGTCAATCACCTTTCGTAATCAGAAACTGTACTATTTGAATGGAATCGAGACTGAAGGAGAGTGTCGCCGTATTTGCATATTATTAAACGACTGCAGGGCCTACTCTTGGTAACGATCTGCTAACAGATGTGGACTTCAAATGACCCCTTCCAGGCGTAAACGCCAACTAAAATATGGAGAAATGAGTTCAAGGAAACAAAAACATTGTAACAGTATGTACCTTTAATGGAACAGTTCCCGAATTTTAATAATTTCCTCAAATGTTCTCGAATTGATAATTGCTTGATGATTAATTAAATTTCTTTTGATGTAAGAACAACTTTCCACTCAAAACGATTACCCAAAAAGTTTAAGCAGTTATCAAATATCAAGAAAACCTGCAAGCAGTCTTAAACCTTAAGCGTGAACACCTTTTAATCATTGGAAATAGGAAAATGTATATATGCTGCTATTATAGGAAACATTCATTTTATGGACTTCCATGTCCGTTTATTGTAGTGCAACCGGTATAATGTATTTTCGTTTTCGTGAGTATACTCTTTACAAAATGCCACTGTCAATATAGGGATTATCATTCAACCAATCTTGTTCTGTCTAGTTTGCACCAAAAAGTAATAAAGATTAATACCCATGCAGAGATGTCATATTGTTTTAACAACACGAGTGACTGTAAAATGATATTTCCCGAGTGAGAGCGATAGGTGTCATTTTACTGACATGAGACATAATGGCACAATACATTCGCCTGATGCAAATAAACGGCAATTAGCTCTAATTATGAGGAGGAAATGTATGCAAGTCGATGTCTTATAAACTATAAGGCATTTCGGGAACACGTTACTGGCGATGCCACAAAAAGAAGTTCCTTCTAAATATTTGGATATCCAAATTTCGGTTGTTATATATCGTGTAAGAGCAATACCAATTTCTCAAATGCTTATGAACTATCCGTTACTTACCATTGTTGATTTTGTGTGTTTAGCAAAATAATCACCAGTTTAATCAAAAGTTTACGTCCACAATTTAGTACACAACGTCAGATATTTGAAACTCAGTGTTACTCATAAATCATTTGCATTACTATGATAACATGATAAAACTTTGTTAAATTCAGGTAACCGATGCACTGTCATCAAGTTCAATGCCATACCTAGTCGAAAAGGAAAGCGTCTGGCTGCGAACTCAATGTCTCAATGTTACCAGAAATTCCGTCATGATAACCGGATTAAGATTGTTGACTGGAGCTATGAGAACAACGTTTGTAAAGTTCACACAAGAAGACTGTTCTCGGTGTACATGTCTTTCAAAAAAATCCTAGCGATCAAACAACAACACTGCAAAGGAAAACCAGGTTAGCTTTACTAGGCATATTGCTGGTTTCTTAACCTTGTAAAGCCTAGACAAAAGTCATTCTCTCGCTAAAAGAGTAGTGAAAATCATGAAAAATTTATCCAAATTCTGTTTTTGAAAAGACGAAGTCTAATGCAATCAAAGTTAGTTGTGCAATCAGCAACACTGTTCAAAGTTCATGGCAAAGACCTCAGTAACTACAACCGTGTTTTCATTGGCTGTAATTTTTAAATCGTTTGTTGTTAATTTTTTTTGAAAACCAACTAGAAACTAGGGCATTTGTCTTGTTAAAATAATCAAGAAATAATTTAACCTAACTCTTGGGAGAAAATGAGGGTAAGGTTGCCCATGCAAATAATAAATTCATTAAAACAATTCAAGCTGTCATTTCCCCCTTAATCGTTTTTACTCGCAAGATCATGTTTTCTCTCCTCCAGATGTTTGCGAGGAGAAAATACTGAACACAATGATGCCAGGAGGTTTCCCTATATCTGACACTGATGAACAGGACTGTGTGACTCTCTGTCTTCATTCCGTCAACTGTGCTGCCGTCACGTGGTCACGTGACCGGATCTGCAGATTTCATCACGTGTTGCGGAAGATGTCTTACAAACCAAACTGGACAACTTTCACAATTAAAAATTGTTCAGGTAAAGAAAAGGAAATTTTTTTATAAAGTCCTAGAACAGAGATAATTTGAGGCACACTGAAAGTCTCGATGTTGTAGGTTTTGAAGGGTTAAGTTGAGTGAGAAACCACAATGTTAACCAGTTTACTTTCAATAAATAAAATACATACATTGTAAATAATACTCTTACTTCTGATATGATAGTTTGGGCTTTGTTTCAAATACTCTTCGCATGTCATCTGTTGAAAGTTCATCATGGTTATCAATACATTTTTTTAAAATATTAGTTTCCTTTAATATTGCAGTAAAACAAATAAATTTGAATTATCATTTTCCTGAGAGTTAATGTAAGACGTTGTGTTACCTGTTTTTGAAAGGCGAACAGGAGAAGCAATTTCATAAGTTTTCTTAAATGAATTGGAAATAATTTTAGTACAATGTGTTTTTACAAATATGACAAGTTGTTTTAATTTTGTTATGATTCTAGCTAAATACCAAGAATATGTGTAGCTCTTAACCACCTGAATCGAACAGAGTGTTGATAATCGCAATGCTCCCGAATGTTCACGTTCCAATTGTTTGTGGGATTAGTGATTGTTTTGATGACACTGAGGCATACAAAATCATTTAAGCGTTTTAATATTGAAGTTTGATACATATTCCTAAAGTAAGAAAGTGTTAGTGACACAGTTCATTTCAACTCATAGCTACCTTGAAGATCATCATATATATATTGGAACAACCAATAAATCACCACGCTGTTTACTTTATGCATCAATGCGTGTATTTGATTACAAAGAAAAAATATCATTTAGGATTTGAAACCTTTCAACATTGCGTGCTTTTTCTAGGTGACATCTCAGCCAAAAAGGTGCCATCATCCGGATGCGTCTGGCATGGTTTTCAGTCTGTTCAAAAGACGGTGTCGTCATATTGCTTCAAGTGTGCATCTCTGTGCCATATAAGGAAATGCACCAGCTTCGTGTGCAAGGGTCAACAAGGTCAAGGTCATCATGATCAGTGTCAGCTTCGTTTTGATGAGGTCACCGGTCAAAAACTTGATAAAGGTAAGTAAGAACTATATTAATAACCTTCTAGCAATATGATGTGATGTTTGAAAGAAACTTCCAAATCGTATCACATGTTTTGAGGGACCTACAACCTTGTGTTTCCCTCTAAGAGGTCTACCATGACAATGACAGAAACAGACGAATTTTAACAGTCATAGAATTGGCATTTTTGTCTCATCTTTAAGAGTAATTCCGTGATTTTTATTACATAATATTTTACTCGGATATTAACGTAGATGCCATAATTCAATACATAAATTCTAAATACAGTAGAACTCGGATATAACGAACTCCAAGGGATCAAAGAATTTAGTTTGCTTTATCCGGTGTTCGCTATACGCATATGATTTTAATGATATTTTATAGGGACGGGACTTCGCTATATCCGAGTGTTCGCTATATCCGTGTTCTACTGTATCTCACATATTCAATCCCCGATTTGCAGATATATTGAATTACTTGCTTTCATTGAAAATCTTAAAATAGTCACATATTTGGGAAGCCAAAATCATATGTCTAATTTACATGAATACTAATAATATAACCTGATCAACTCGTTACTCTCTTTCTGGATGCCTTAGATAAGTTTTAAAAGTTACGTCCGGTTTTCGATCAACATCGCCATACGTCGTCCATTACTTTCCTGCAACAGTCGACCCTCCTCGATGGCACTATTGATAAAGATTGGCATATCTCTGACAACTCACGGGGTGGCTTTTCAACTTGCAGGAGGAAAGATAAGTGAGACAGACGAATTTTCACAGTCACAGAATTGGTAGAATCAAAGACAATATTGATTTACAATTCAATAAAAAATACTATCTAAGGTTTTATGTTGTTTTTTTCAGTGGAAAAAATCATCAACTATAAAAGCTATAGATATTTCGAATGATAATGTTTAAAAATACGAATATTTTATTAGAACCTTAATGTTATTAACGTTAAAATATCATGTAAAATGATAATTACCAATAATCCAATATAAATGAGAAATGACAGAATGACAGATGTAGCATACATGAGAGCATAGATAGGCCACACGTGCTTCAAACAAAAACAATATAGACATTCTCCTATCCTGAGTGATGAACGAGAGGCGTCAGAATAAGACCAAAATAATACATCTATGTCTGTGTTTAAACAGTGTTGTTTTGGCCATGAGGCCTTGGGTAACAATGAACTTTCCTTTCATTCTAAAAGTGTTTTTCGATGTTATGTTCGATGTTGACTTGCTGAGTAAACAATGAATGAAATAATTCTTTTAAGTTTGCTACTGAATAATCATATGAATTTGGGGAAACAGCGCAGTGACTTCTGTAAATAAAGACATCTATTGCGTTACATTCGTTTCAAATGTATGCCCATTGACTTCGGATTGACTAAGATTAAGTATAACGCTGACCTTCAAATGACATGTACACATTATTTCATGCAGTTCACGTTCACGTTAAGCGTTGTATCGAACATGTTTGTGTGAGCTTGATGAAACAGACACCCCTGTTTTGTCATTCTCTCCCCACAGAGACAGATCAAGTCATGTTGATTTAGACTCTGTTATATTACGACAAGTTTGTGGGATAGAATGGGAGATGGCTGATTGGAGGCAATCAAAATTAGTTGTGCAATCAGCGACGCTGTTCTTAAATCATCATTTTGGCTACTGAAACAAGGCAAAGGCATTGTGATGTGAACCACCCTTTCCATGCGAGAAACCTTGTCTTATGATAAAGAAATTCAAATGTATTGAGATGAAAGTTTTTTTCCGCCACAGGAAACTGCCGGAACCCACGGATTTCGACGTAATAGAACAGAGGCTAAATCAAATTCTCTGCTCAGTGGGGGGAGGGGGGGGGGGGGGTTAATTTCCTAAGGGCAGAGACTTTTCCGAAAATAATTGTCCTCGCTCAGTGGGGGGGCCGAGGTTTCGAACTTTCATACTCAGTGGGGGGGGGGGGGGGGGGGGGGGGGGGGGGGGGGACTTGAACCATTGTTGTAAGTCATATCAGGGTTTTACACGTGTTTTTCGTGCTCATTTAATGGAAAAGGAGGTTGTATGGGGCTGAATTCCAAATTCGGGGGCTGGAATTTTGATAGTCTGTAAATTTCTTTTAAAATATTTTTCTTCTAGAATTAGTGGGGGGGCCGGCCCCCCCCCCCCGCTAACTACGGGCCTGCAGTATAAATAGTCGAAAAAATGTTGCACCCCCTGTTTTAATACGATATGATATATTCGGTGATCGTGGGAGGTAACAGAATGATCACATGAAACCTAATGATGGAGCGATTGAAATGCATTCTATTGA
This sequence comes from Steromphala cineraria, assembly GCA_916613615.1. Lineage (NCBI taxonomy): Eukaryota > Metazoa > Mollusca > Gastropoda > Trochida > Trochidae > Steromphala > Steromphala cineraria. Next base: position 27,098,135 of record OU744732.1, read on the forward strand.
CTATGAATTAGACTGTAAATGGTCACTCTATGACCCAATAGTATATCAAAATTCTGCTCTTCATTATGGGGTTTAAATCGGTGAAAGAAGACAATTTACGGTCATAAATAATTTTTTTATTACGAAACGATAAATGGGATTGGTTTAAAGGATCATTCAGAGATTTGAAGTACAGTCAGCATCACGAACTTCAACCATACACTTCAATGACATACTTCAAACGCCTCAACAATCGCTGCCACACCTTGTGTATTGCCGTATTGAAAATATAACTGAGAAAATCTCACAAGAAAATATTTTGCAATTTCCTTAACAATGCACTATTTTACCTATACAGACAAATGTAAAACAATTTTTTAAAGTTTAAACATCATTTGAAATAAACATTGGAGTTTTTAATCAGATCCAAACAGTACCCAGTTGAAGTGATGTAACGATACAGTTAAAGTGACTCAGATTCATAAAATACTACATTAAGAGCTTAAGTTTGAATATATAAGAAAGTGATTTGAATGCCAATCTATTATATTTGCTTATTCATAACGATAAAATATATTTTCTAATAAATGTAGATCAATATATCAATACTCAAAGAAAACTGAATGTAACATTTACAGAGCCATAAAGTTCATATTTGTATAATATCATCTTTTAATACTTTGAATATATAAATCCTTGGTAATATAATTTTGCTTCTTCTTAAAAGCATATTTTACGGTAAAATCGAAGCATTCAGTAACTTTGTAGAAGATTTATATATGATCTTAAACGTTACATGACAGTAAAACTTAAACATGAAAGATTGATAAAGAAAAACAGTAATTAAATTAAAAAAAATAGTGCACATAGATTATCTAAAATGTTACCTTGTCATATGGGATAGACGTACCTATTTTAAAAAAAATGAAAGGTGAACTTACATGTCTTTCTATAAAAGTGATTAAGTTTGAGGGTAAAGGTATTTATATATGATTTGTATAATTGTGAACTTTTATGATATACCTTTGAGGGTAGATTCATTGAAAGTTTTGAAATACAGTGCAGGAAAGAAACGCGTTATCCTCAAGTATCACACTTTCTCATCTCATCAGCAAGGAGTGAAATGTAATCAATACTTCCCTATATAACGATCATATATTATATCTGCCATCCAACGTGAGTTAATTTGCAGTTCCACAAGAGCAATCTCAATAAATACCTGTCATACTTTGACAGGTGCGCGTCAAAGGTCATGTAATAAGCAAAGTCAATGTTTGCTCTGTGGTTGAACACGATGGGTATGATGAAATGTGAAGTTTTTATTAGAATTATCGTGCTGGAAACGCAGTGATTAAATGATTTTTTTCAAATGAAAGAGTTTTGTGCTGTTTGATAAACAATTTCACCATTTTTTACATGTGTCTCAAATAATGTTTCCTGCCGTTCCAAATGTGGAACATAGTTGATTAAATTTGTTAATTTTTTTATTACATATAAGTCTTTATAATATTCACTAGCCTTCAATAATGTCTAATATATCTTTTGAATTTTAACAACGTTAAACTGTTATTATTGTAGAGAATGTTCGCATCAACACGTGAAGAATGTTCGCATGGAGCTTACAATGAATATATCACTAGCCTAATTAGATTGTAGGAAAGTTAGACTTGTTTCGCTCACGGTGAAACATTACAAAATACCGTACATCGTGTATATCGATAATTTTGTGACTTGAAACACAAATAACCCTTTTGCAATTAGCAACATGCTCCTTTATTTTCAATTGTCAAAATAAGTTTGGTATCCATAGAACTAATAGATAACTATCAAAAATAAACTATTTTTTACAAGGCAACAGTGAGCACAGCTCACATACCCCCACTGAATTTGACCACCATAATAACAGCACTAAATTTAAAGACACACATTTCGTCATGTGAATGAATAATAGTGACGGAATTGACTACGGGTGCGGATAAAAAATAACAACTAATGTCTTGAAGGCATAGTTTTGATAAACAAAGTCAGGACATTTGACGATTTTTTGTGACAATTTGAAAATGTTATGGCCACCAAGGAATTGTAATCACTAAATGGCACATCTGCACCAATAATTACATCCATACCAAACTTGAAGTTTCAGAGTCAAATGGTTTTCAAGTTTTGCTCTCGAAACGGAACACAATAAGAAATTTGGCCGCTTCTGGGCTTAATTAAAAGAAATGTTGGTTCCGTCGAACTGTTACCCCTGATAACCACATCTGATCCTTAAAGGTAACATCCATGATCATACCCTATTAAAGTTTCTGAGTCGAATAGTTTTCAAGTTATTCTCCGGAAACGATAAACCAGACTGTCTGCGATGTACAATAATGGTGTGATGATAATTGCTATCTTGGATACAAAACATATGACCTCAAGACGTCACTTCATTCTCCACTCCTTGAGTCAATCATGAGCTCAATTGCTTTTGACATCCTTAGTGAAAACGTTCTCATTGTAATGATGTGCACCTGGGATAGACTGTGTGTTGTTACCATCTGTTATGATAATGAGGTACATGAGACATGACAATGTATTCATTATTTGAAGCTTGGTACTACATTGACATACTTGTCTAGTAAATATATCATTCCAATACCGAATGACAGGATATATCCGAGTATGACTTATCAAATTGGTGAAATTCCACATTATATAATTTCGAACAAACCTGTTATCAACAATTGTGAGAACAGTTCTTCACTGAGAAAAGTGTAGTATTGGTACTCTAAGAGAACAGTTCTAAAGGGAACAAATTTGTACATTAAAGAGACACAGAGTATGTTGATAGGATCACATATGTCAAATTTTAGAATCGATGTTATTACATCGGTAACCACTTACTGTTACTGAAAATAACAATTTAACGGCCAATTATTACATAAGACCGAAAATACGGCCATTCAAAGTCGGGATTTAGATCGAAAACCAGACAAATGTGTCTCGAGTGGCGCGCGCAAATTCGCCAAACGTAATTTTGAAACCTTGTCAAAAGCCTATAGGAAGATATTTTCGGTTCGATAGTGTTTATTAGGTATTGTAACTAATAGGTAGATTAATTGGATGCATAATTTAGAATATCAAACGTATTTGAGATGTTTTCTTGATTTTTCCATAAAATCAAGCATTTTAGAGATATTATGCATAAATGGATATATTTGCGAGTCCAGTGATGAGATATGAACTTCAATCAACATATTAGATATTTTGTAGCTTATCAAAACCAAATAAAATGTTAAGAAAGATACTCTGTGTCCCTTTAAATTCTTTTTTGACATTAACAAGTTACTATGCCGTTATGTTCTCTTTACAGACAAAAGACATGCTGTGTAGGATACCTCTCCATTTCTGACGAATTCTGTCGTCATTTCGAGGAGTGAGAAGTTATATACTTGTGAAAGTAATTACTTTGTTTCCCATTCGATTCATAAGCATGGTTTTTATTATAAATATGACCGTATTTTAAATGTGTTTTATACATCGCAGTATGAGCATGTTGTCTTAAAGATGTTTTTGGAAAAAAAGAAATAGAAATCAGGAATATACCAAAAGAGTAGTTTTTAACTTTAATCAAGATTATGTGGTATCGCCTATCGATGTGTCAGATTTCGACATAAGCTTGTGAGTTTCCAACCGAATCAAAGGCTCATCCAATACACCAACCTATTAAGATAACATTTGATGACCCAGCTCATACTAAGTTATAGATATACCCACTCTTCCCGAGGTGTATCGCTCAATATACCTCCTGTTTGAATCGTGGGTCTCCGAGGCGTAGCGTAGCGGAGTCCAGGTTCACGATTCCAACAGGAGGTATATTGAGTGATGCACCGAGGGAAGGGTGGGTATATCTGACTTAGACCCCACTCTGGTTGAGTTATATTTGACGAAAAAGAGTTGTCCACCATTCTAGGTGTATATTTATCTTAAACCTAACAAGATCAACAAAATGTGAACAATACTCTTTTTTTACGTTTTTAAAACATAATCTAACTTCATTACATTAAAATTTGGTACAAATTACCCCCTATACATGGCTTATATAGGAAAATACAACAATCCAGACATGGCACAACAAAAAGTACCACCACATGGAGCCTCAGTAGCCCAGTCGATAGAAGTGTTGCGTCGCAACATTAAGGCCCCTGGTTCGATTCCCACTTTGGACATTAACATTTCTCAAAAATTATAAACTTAACAACTTATTTTACAAGTTATTTGGATGTTCAAAAAAAAATAGGTGTATCGGTCAAAATACCTACGGTTAGAACAAAAGAAACCATAGCAACGAGACCGGAAGTTGGGTATAATGTAGTCTGTATACCCTACTATTGAAAAGACCGGCAAAATCAACAGGATAACATTGTTGATTCAGTGAGAAATAAAGATAAAAGAAAACAGTCTTTGTTAATGTTTACCGGTGTCGTGATTAATGTATAAACATTCGTTTTTTAACTGGGGTCTGTTCCGTTTAAGATTATATCTGATATGCATTGTAATTTCGTCACGTTCGTGCTATCATAGGTACGAAGATAAAGCTGTCAAAACTCAAGTATTCATCAGTTAATTCATTTATTATGTTTTGTTTGCAAAATGAAAAATAAGTACATACAGTGATATATATACTTATCCTAAAAGGCCCTTTTTTTACTTATACTTATTCCTAAAATTGTACATGAAACGATAACATTAATGTTTGTTCATCATCTATCTTATATGAAGAATAGCGATTTTTAAGGATAAACGGAAACGTGTTTATTTTGTTTTTCCCAAAATTCAAATCTCTATCATTGTCGATCATATCACAGTTGATTACGGAATTACTGCTAGATCGCCGAATTTGACATCAAGAATACATTTTGAAATGAAACTAAGTGTAATATTTGAAATATACATGTAGCAAGTATCAAGTGACAATCATTTTCTGTTACAATGACTGCCAATGTTAAAAGGGCATGTAACCAGAATTTACCGTTCTATTTGTAACACAAAACTTGAGGAGTTCAAGAAAGACGTTACAGTCTTTGTGACGTTTAATTGATATTATTTGAACAGTATATTGTAGTGAGATTTATATCATGTTTAAAAATCAATATCAATTCAGATAGACACAATCCATTCCTTTTAAGGTGGCAACAATTTTGACAATCTTATTTCATGTCCACATAAATACTGCCTTTCTTGAATCTGTTATACTAAAAAATCACTTCATATTTTAAACATGTCCTACCTGGACATTCAATCGTGACTCAAAATGACTTTTGGCATGCTTGAGATACCTTTGTTCTTATAACAAAACGCCAAAACACATGATGACCTCATTGATGCCATTTAAATATAACAAATGCATTAAATGGTTTAACTGAACGCTTCAGACGTGATTTTTCCAATCACTTTAATATGTTAAAGCTCGATCATAGCAATAAAGCCTCTGTCCAACATCTTGTCGTCTATCTGCTGTGAAATCTCTTTATAGGTTAATGACAAGGCGCAGTTGGTTGTCTGTGCTTGTAGCAGTCAACAATTAATTTCAAGTAGTTCCATCATCATTGTCTTTCTAACACAGTCATTTCCTTGTGACTCGTTGACATTCAGCATTTGCACTTAGACTTGCCTGACATTGACCACGTTTTGAGAAAAAAAATGTACAAAACATACATAAGCATTTTCGTCCAGTAGGTTAGTTATAGTATTGTTACCTTTTCTTAATAGTCATGCAGAAAGGCGAAAGAATTGTGCATTTTGGGTGAAAAGTACCAAATTTGGCAGAGATATTCCTCTGAATTAAGCTTGTTTTAACGACAGATATAAGCTTTTGCAGATATTGGCGGCCATTTTGGAAACTAGGGCCATCTTCGAAACGATTTAAGTTGGTCCCTTGTTTATATTAAATCAGCACACCAAGAGCAACATCTCTGCAAAATATGATACTTTTCACCCAAAGTGCACAATAGGCTTGATATGTTGCACCACAGGACTATCAGGGTCGATTGGGCAGACTGGAGTTTCAACTTGGTTCAGTTGCTTGCTTTCAACAACATCCAAAACAGTAAATCCAAGGAGCAGCGAATGTAGACTTATGTTACAGAATCTTGCCTTATACCCCCTTTACACCAAGCTCGTTCTCAGTACGTTCTTGGATTTTTTCAGAACGGGCTCAAACTGTCCGAGAACTGTCTGAGGACGAAAGGAACGTTGTGGCACCTGCTTACGAACTGTATGAACTGGCTCGGACATACTCAAAACGAGAAGGTGCTCCAGAACGTTCGACATGTTGAACGTTCTCCCCGTCCTGAAATCGGACGGAGTACAAACGTACTGAAAACGGCATTGCCGTACTGCGAGCTGAACTGCCGTACTTCGATCTGACTCAGGACGAGTAAGAACGTTGCGCAGTCGGGAATCGATTGCAATACGTTTGTGCACAGTTTCCAACCCGTCCATTCCGTCCTCAGCCAGCTCTAACTCGTTCTCAGTAGGACCATAGTCAGTTGTTCGTACGTCCTAATTAGTGGAAAATATTGAAAATGTTCTGATTCAGTTTGAAGTGCGTTCTTACACAGTCATAAAAGGTCCTCATTGCGTTCTACTCGTTCTTAGTACGTTTGCAAAATTCTCACATAGTTCTTACTACGTTTGCATTTCGGTATATAAGGATGGGTATAAATACACATGTGTTAATACTTTTAACATTCGGGACAGAGAAGTGATAAGAGAAAAATGATCCAAGTTACATGAAGCTCTCAGCATGATGAATGTGGATTTCCTACAGTTTGTGATGGAAGCATAGAAACAATGTAAAGAGTTGTTTGCCTCGGCCACTATGGCTTCTACAGGGCTAGTGGATCTGGTATTTGATTTCCTGTGAACAACCTTCCTCTGATCATACTTCATCTTCTTTGGAGGCATGATGTTTTCACCTTGAAATTGAGAACATTAATGAGAACGTGCAAAGACGTGATGGGTTTTAATAGAAAACGGGCCAGAACTGGATTATTTTACAATTAAGACGAACTGAGAACGGAATCAGGACGTAGTGAAAACGAAAAGAACTGTCTTAAAACGGGTTGGTCGCAGCTAGGACGGAATTGTGCGTATCAAGAACGAGATTGGTCTAGTTTAGAACGGATATGAACTATCTAAGAACGAAATTGAACTGGTTGAAGCCGTCCTGAAAACTAGGCGAACGGGCAATACTATGCAATCTAAACGTGTTAGAAACTGCCAGAGGACGGCATAAAGACTAGATGAACGTGCTGAGAGCTGTGTGTGAACGAACTGGCGTCATATTTGGATAACATATTAACAATCGTTACTCGTTTCCATCCCGTCCGAGGCCGTTCTGCTTTTAATTTTGGACGGAGTAGGACGTAGTGAGAACGACCTTGGTGTAACTCAGGCATAATACATTTACACCAACAAATTTTACAATATAATATTATCAAGTCAATATCCTTCAACAACACTGTCTCTGAAAAGCTTTAGAGTTGGTACGGAATTGTGGGTTATTGCTATAGAGAAAGAAGTCTCATTGATAACAGATGTTAATTAATACTAACTATTCATTTTTCCAGATCTTGTTATAAATATCAACATAAGAAGTGATATTTTTCTGAAACAATAAAACACAGCGCATTTCTAATTGAAGAATCATGTAGTTGTCAGTCATGATCGATCTATCTGTAAATGATTTGACAATATCTAAAAATTATAATGTTCGTTTAAAATAATTGAGACAATTCATGGCAATGACAATACGATGGCACAAGTAATTGACTCAGATTTAGAAAGTTGGGGCTTTGGTGGTTTTTTTGTTGCACAGATATAGGCATCTTGGCATTTCTTATCGAAAATCGATCTGGAGGAACCGACCCAAATGACTAAATATTGTGCTCTGATGTTCATTCCAATTTCAGGTATCAGCATTTTGAAACTGAAGTTTTAAGCTAACGAACGGCAATGTTTCAAATTCTGGCACATCCACATTGCATAATTATGTCCTAAAAAATTGAAACAATCTTTGCATTTGCTTGGTTATAGTCCCACATGCTTTTGTGCATTCTACAAGTTGTTTTTGCTTTACATATTTTCGATGGAACATTCTTACAAAAATGTTTGAAAATGCTTCTAAAACGTTTTGCACCGAAGTTGTAAATAAATATGTAACAAATAAGCTAAGGGAAGAATATGACAGTTGTATTATAGTCGTTTAAAATTTCTAACTTGCCTATGCGTTTCTTTTTTGAAGGATACATTATCATTGAACAAATCAGTTCTTAATTCCAGACAAGGGACTAAGAAGTATTTTTTTTGAAAAGATATATGAGCTTCAAAGTAAAACGTCTTATAATATGACATACATTTGATTTAGTCATCAGTTAGATTAGAGAAATCTCGAGTCTAGACATCTGAGTCGAAACAAGTACAGATCGGACTTTGCTGATATAAAGCACATGGCAAGAACTTTGTGTAAAACGACACGAAAAATCCAAGGATCGTGGTTATAAAACAACATCCATACAGAATATTTGTTTATTCTTTAAAACAAAACTTGCAACATTCACAGTAATTTAATGAAGTAACTATATATAACTTTATAACTTTAACCTATAATATGTAAAGAAACGTATTTCATGCATGTAAATGATAACATAGAGTCAACGTACTCATAATAATGTCCATGTACATGTATGTGTAATGTTTTTTTAGAAAGTCATGTATGGTAAGTTAGAGTGGCCGACAGCTGACAATGCATTTCCATATACTTATTTCTACTCTTGCCAAGCACATGTCTTAATCAATTAGAGGAACTCATTTATATAAAGTCGCAATGTTGATTTGAAACATAAACTCCAGATATGAAATAACCTAAGATCTTTATCTGTTCACATGTGTTTGATTTTCGGCATAGAGGTAAAGGACAGGAAAAAGAAGGAATAGTAACGATTTATATTCAAACCGTAGTGAAATGCAATATTTAAAAAATGTTTTTTTAAGGTATGTTGTGTTTTTGGATTTAGAGATCTTCCTTGAGAAAATCGAACCAAAATGAATTAAATAGAAGGCAATTTACCATAATGACCGAAACGCCATGTCGACATGAAGGCGAATCAAGTGTTGTCATCTCACAATTCCGTTTCCTAAGAAAAACAATCAATTCGCATAAGTAATTTGGCTAAAAAGGCTCTTCAATTCTGATAGCAACTCATAATTAAAGAAACTTTTTATATTAACGTATCACCAATACACAGCGATTTTTATCAATTCACAGAATCATCCCTCGAGAAGCCAGTTTATATCCCAAGAACAAACGATTTTAGAAGGACGTTTTAAAGGGGCAGTAGCACGTTTTTTGATAATTTTATATTATAAAATTTTCACTGATAATTGTATGTTAATGCTAAATGTATTATGTTGATAGTGTCATTAATCTCATTACACAAGCCAAAAAGCCATAGTCAGAGGACAAAGTATGAAGATTCACATAAAATCCATTGGTGACCATTTTTGTGTGAACACCTTTAATTCATTTTGTGTAAGAAAAAGTAATCGCATGGCTAAACTTTACATTATGTATTTAAATTATTACTGCTCCATTTAGTTTAAATACATTGTCTTTCAATTGGAACCATTTATTTCCATTTTCCTGACATCACCTTATATTCCCCATAAAAACGTGCTACTGCCCCTTTAAAGGCATGGGATGCTTTCACAAACACATGGGAAAACCGTAAAAACTCAATCTGATATCTTATTCTCAACCAATATGGAATAACGACAATGTTAGAATACACAACAAGTCAGTACATTATAAGAATATGTCAAAATCCGGTATTTGCCTAATAAATGATATAATCAAAAGTGACTATAATTCTAAATTACCCTAGAAATAACTTGAATATACAAATTTCCTAGAGTATGCTGGCATTGTCCCGGCAATCAAAACTTTTTTTTTCAATCCAAAATTAAATTGAAAAAAGAAATAGAAATGTCACTTATCTCATACTACATTGAAAATATAACGACAAAGAAACAGCTTTATGATATATTACAAAAGACAGAGAACACTATGACAGTATGCAAATACAGAAAAGAGTGGGAACTAGATCTTGAATGGTCAATTTATTAAATTGAATCGAATAATATAGATGAGATACCTTCATGTCTAATCTAAATTCCAAAACAAAATGGTTTCAATATTCCATACTTCATAGAATTCTGCCGACAACTGATCTTTTGCAACAGATTTAAAAAATTAAAAGATAAGATAAATGCATTTTTTTGTGACAAAGAGAAAGAGACCATAATTTATCTATTTTTCGATCGTCCCATTGTTAAAACATATGGAACAAAGTTAACGAATGGATAGAGACACATACTGAAGCGAACATAAAGTTATAGTTTAGCCTTATGAATACATTGAAAACTTGTACATTGTATTACCTTTCTTAAGGTAAAACTGCCCAAAATGTGCATATTTTCAATACATTTGGAAACCTTCTACACCTTTCGTCACCCTCAGCATTGTGCGTGACAATAAACCTACAACGCTCTTTTCACTTGAATTTGCAATTGGACGTGCGCTGCCACAGCAACGACACGTTTATCTCTCCTGTAAACTCATATATTTCCGGGGATTTGACAAAAACTGTCTGAAACAAACGTTTGGAAAAACCTTTATAAATGAATATTTCGAATTCAATTTTTAAGCTTGTTCAAAATAAAGAAATGATCGCCAAAAGCATTTTATTTCTATTTACGTAAGTACTATAGGTTTAGAACGGTATTTTCGAAAGGTATTGCGTTGCAATTTGTAACAGTCATATCTATTTTCGTGGAATGAACTTTTCAACCTAACAACGTACAACTGTCCCATTTTAACCTAGTTTCCCATTGCTGTTTTGGTTTTCAATTTAATATTCTTCCCAAATCAATATCTAAAACGTTATATGAGCTATACAAGTTTGTAAAGTTAATGCATGTCGAGCCAAGTGAGGGTTATACAATTACTTCCGAAATTGAATTTGAAATGAAGCAGTAATAAATAAAACAGTCAATGTAAAGTTCAGCCATGAGATCCCCTTTTCTTACACAGAATGAATTAAAAGTGTTCACATAAAAATGGCCGCCAATGGACTTTATGTGAATCTTTATAATTTGTTCTCTGACTATGAATGATTGATTTGTGTAATGAGATTTTTGACCCTTTGTATGATATCAAAGATAGGAATTAAGGCATTGTAGGAGTATAACATGTAGTTATATATGTTTGTAATGTAGCTCATGATTGTAACTCAACACAACCATCTAGAAACAAAATACACCAAATTCCGTTTTTTGAACTCTGGAAAAATTAACATAAATTTTTTTAATAACCTTGATGAACAGGTAACATGTTAAACCTACGGTAAAAGCACAAAAGATATGTGAAGGCCTGTTAGGATTTTTTTTTATAAATTTGTTGTTTTACGATTCGTTCTTCTGAAAAACAGTCTATGTTAAATGTCATATTGAACAAAAACATTTTTGACACAAGAAATGTGTTGCTAATAAAAAAATGTCAAAACTGAAGTCTATTTCAGAAACATGAATGTTTGGCTGATAAGTTACCTCGACGTTGTCTGTTATTTTGGACCTTCGTCAAATGTTTTAATGCAAATAAACGTAGGTTCCCAAAATATCCAAACTCCTTTCTGTCAATCTGACACTTATGAACACCCCAGCTTGTGTCAATGTCAGTTTTGAAGTAGCCTCCTTTATATTATTGTAGATTTTAAATTTCGGGTCCCAATCCCATTGACTGCTTTTAAGAAAATATACATTTGATACCATCATATGTCCTTACTGTAGGAAGCTTTTCTTCTTTGATGTTTTTATAAAGGCATAAAAATCAAATTATCGGTACTTAGTTGGAAACAATGAGTTTTATGAGAGTTTTATTGTTATTGCATAAGTACAGGCTAATTCGTAATACTACGTTCCTTAAGTTTGTTCACTTGCTAATGTATCTTATATATGTATCATATAAGTTTGGGTTGATTATGACGTGAACTTGAATAACTTAAGCTGTTCTGATAAAGGATTGCCTAATTTCAACAACCATTTTGGAAACGTTGGATTGACCGTTCACTTCCTTGTTTGGGAATAGTTGTTACAAAAACATTGCAGGGTCATCAAGTTTTAATGAGTATTTTGAAAAAGTATTTTTGAAAAACTAAAAAGTGATCACTTCCTAAAAATGTCCGTTTTTTTTTTAAAATATCAATATCATAGGAAATATTTGAACTTTTGAAAGCTGTTGTCATTGATAAATTAAACAGACACTAATATCTCTTATTTCAATAATGTTTTAGAGGAGTCGGTCAGTAACACCAAGATATTTTTTCTATTCAAGATTTTCGTTCCTTTTGCATTGAAAATGCGTAATAAGACGTCTATTATACAATGAAAACCTCGTCGCGTCTCTAAGTCACTTACTGCAAAGGTCCATACTAATCTAATTTTACTTTTATTTGAGCAGGATTGAATAAAATACCTTGTGCTACCCTTGAATAAAACTAGCACGGAAATAGAATTGTTTATGAGATTATATTCGATGACAATGACATTAAAACAAAGAGTGACTGTTTGTGATCACCAGGCGATCCTGCTGGTTTAGGTTGTCTTATCCAGAACAAGAAAATCAACAAGAATGTCTGACTCGTATTTGTATTTTTGTAAGAAGAATATCGACCTGATTCCAATGTGGTAAGGAAGAGACTGAATGGCTTATTTGAACAGTTGGTGGTCAAGGTACATTTAAACTGTGGTCAAGACGTTGGTCAAGGAAGGTCAATACCAAAACAGTGACCTGTCTAGATCAGTCAAGTACCTAAACAAATTTCTAAACACACGTGCAGTGAGTCAGATAAGCAGCGTATCTGGGTATTTTACGCAATAAAATCCTTAAAAACCCAATTCGTTTAAGCGCCTTGAGTACAGATACAGCTGCGTATCTTAAGTTTGTTCACTTGTTTGTGTATCTTAGTGCAAATCATATATATTTGAAGCACAGGTTTCAGCTCGTTTTAACATAAGAGGATGAATGCATGTTTCCCATCGCCTTCGTTAATAACAAAAACATAAGACGATATAAGGTAGCACTATACAACTTATCCTCAACTTGAGACATGTGATATGGATAGAAACCCCTCCAGGGATCTTCCTACGTCATCTATAATTGGTTTTATCAGGATATGAAGCTCACTTACATATCATATAAACAGTTGTTTTCTCCTATGTCAATGTCAAGATATAAAGTTTGTACAAATTGGCAGATATCAAATTGTTAAAAATTGTTTTATCACTCATTGTAGGTCAGACACGTGTTGTACCACGTGTCCTAGACTCAAACCAATACCTTACAGAAGCTTCTTTCCTTTTATTCTTATTCATACCTGTAAATGTCAATGTCAAGCAATAAAGTTTGTTCAAATTGGTTAATGTCAAATTGGTGAAAATATGATTATTGTGGTTTTATATTTCTCTTTTTAGGTCAGAAACGTGTTGTGCCACGTGTCCTGGACTCAAAACCAATGTTCCATAGAAGTTTCTTTCCTTTTTTTCTTATTCAGACCTGTAAACATACTTTTGTTGAATTTCGCCCACTCACGACTTTGTACGTCTTAAACTTTATGCTTCACAAATCATAAATAACATATCATTCATAACCATAATGCAAAAATTCTTTTTTGCTGAATAGAATTCCTCCTATCAACTTGGTCCTCTTTGACCTTTGATGACCTGTGAATGGGATTTGAATTTCTGCCTGCTGTAATTTCGAACATAACTTCTCGTTACACTAATTTGTTCAAAAGCAAACAGAACACATGGATTGTCATAGTGATATTTAGATATCATTCTCATCGACAATATTAAATTTGTTCTATAAGCTCAGATAAAGAAGGGAAAGCGGGCAGGGAGTAAATATAGTTTTACCAAAAAATATGAACTATTTTGCAAAGCCTTGAAAATCAAAAGAACGTTTATCATGTAGCAATAAAATATAGGAAATTACAATGAATTGATTGTGTCACAATAACATGAGAAGTGAGGTATGAGGTAAAGCAAACGCAATCTTTGTTCCTAATACAACATCGATGATCATTTACAAAAGGAGTATTTGAAAAATAAATTTATATTTTGAATTGATATATCATATATCACGACAGCAAAACGTAACAAAAACAACTTTAACAAGTTCTGTGATATTATATGATGTTCCAAATATCATGTTTTTTATTGTTGGAAATCCATTTGTGCCCATGGCACCCGGTAGCCACAGTGCGGATTAAGTTAATGCGTTGTTCTGCCTATACAATGCTGAGTGTCAAGCAAGACAGCAACAACTCCCATTTTTAACGTCTTTTTGAATCGAATCCCGGTCTTCCGAGTGACGAGTGGACAATCTATCAACAGAGCTACGCCCAACAACAACATTAACAAAATGAAACAATAGATTCGAATTTGTAACAATAGGTAAATATCACAGCAATTTGTGTCAATGGTATTTAGTGTAGTTAGATTATATTTACTCAGTGTAAACACGGTACAGCTGTTGTGTTACCCTTTAGTGCGTTTTTTGCCCAAAAAATACAATAAATGTGTATTACGAATTCTAAGGAAATGATAAATGTGTATTACGAAATACAAAGAAGGAAATAATGCTTTACCAGCATTGATTTGATGTGGAAATTTTTTTGAGTAAATTCGAATGATAAATTGTTACTTGCACGATCTTAACTAAGAGCTCATGATTTCCTACCTCAGATACATTTAAAATAGATCTATCCCTCTCATAAAAAAACATCTGGAGTGCCTTTTTTTTTGTATGTTATGTCATTGTTAAGTTTTGCTTTGTAAATGAAAGTTTTTCTTGTTTTTGCAGATATTATATGTCATTTATCAATTATTAGAGGAGTGTATTTCTTATACAAGTGGGCATGGCTAGAGACGTGATCTATGAAATATTAAATCATGAATGTAGACTTTATACAGCCTCCTTAAACCTTTACAAAGAAGCGACTCTTTTTATTTATCACCTAAATGACATTTTTCCAGATTTGTTTCTCTGCTTGGCTTTAAGTTTCACCTATTCTTAACAAAGCTATATTCTGTGTCTGTGATTCTTGTAGGTAATAATACAAACTGGTGATTCAATTCAAAGGATTGTGTGGAACATATTGTATAAATGTCGGGAGAAACATTAAGTTGACTTTTCCATTGCTTATCTACCAGTAGACTCCGTTGGCATGTTGTCAGGAATGGTTTGTGATAAGATCAAGCGGATCAAAACGTGAAAAATGTAATAAGAAATGATGTTACCTGACACACAGTATCACGGTGTCGAAGGCTTCATATTACACATTCGTAATTCAATTCATATCCCAGGTCCAAAGTATTTTGTTCTTAAGGGTACCAAGAATACTTATGTCATCTGACGATGTGAAAGTTACTAATGCTATACTTTTCCCATTTCGATAGATTTATCATGTTTTTGAAATATTTTATTCAAAAACTATTACACAAATCCTAAATAAGTCATGTAAGTCGTGTTTCATTATGTTTAAGAACTACTTATTGCATAATTGATTATATACAGAATGAATTAAAGGTGTAAAAATGGCCGCCAATGGGCTTTATGTGAATCTTTATAATTTGAGATTTTTGACACTTTGTATGATATCAAAGATAAGAATTAAGGCATTGTAGGACTATAACATGTAGTTATATATGCTTGTACACTGAGCACATGATTGTAACTCAACTCAAACATCTAGAGACAAAGTACACTAAATCCGGTTTTTGCAACAAGATAAATTAACAATTACTTTTTCAATAACCTCGATGAACACGAAACATGATAAACCTACGGTAAAAACATAAAAGATATATGAAGGGCTGTTATATTATTTATAAATTTGTTGATTTACAATTCGTTCTTCTGAACATGTCATATTGAACTAAAACATTTTTGACACAAGAAATATTTTGCTAATAATAAAATGTCAAAGTTGAAGTCTGATTCAGAAACATGAATGTTTGGCCGATAAGTTACCTCGAAGTTGTCCGTTATTTTGCCCCTGATCAAATATTTAATACAAATGAACGTAGGTTCCCAAAATATCCAAACTCCTTTCTGTCAAATGTCATTTATGAACACTCCAGCTTGTGTCAATGTCAGTTTCGAAGTAGCCTCGATCATGTCATTGTAGATTTTACATTTCTGGTCCCAATCCCATTGACTGCTTTTAAGAAAATATAAAGATTATATGTATGTCCTTTCTAAAAGATCGTTTCTTCTGTTATGTTTTTTATATTGGCATATAAATCAAATTATCGGTACTTAGTCGAAAAGAATGTGTTTAAAACAAGTTTTTTGAGGATTTCATTATTATTGTAAAAGTACAGGTTAATTCGTGAACTGCAAACCTTTGTTCACTTGCTAATGTATCTTATATATGTGTAACAGCTATTCTAACAGTCGCCGAGGCGAAGGATGACTGAGGCTGTCTGGGGTTCAATCATTTATTTCGATGAGGTCGATACCAGCTGACTGGGTATTAACAAGCCCTGTAAAACATTAGGATTAAACAATATAGCAATTGACAAAGATTTATCAAATACATCACATTTCATCATATACATCACTTTGTCATTTGAAAACATTTCATACCATTGAATACATGACATTGTCATTTGAATGTATTTAATTCCATTAAATACTTCACACCATCATTCATCATGTATAAAGAAACACATGGTGTGGCATAAACATTGTTTTGTTTTAATGGCAAAATTGTACAAATGCCCATGTTAAAATATTACCAAAGTACAACACTCCAAATAACATACAGCATTAAAATTCAAAGGTAATAATGTATAGCACACCATTACAACAACTGCGTTCACTCACATATATGTGGGATACAGCAATACCGAGCACATGGCGGCGCAGCCCATCTCAGAACATTCCACAATGTCTGCAGTCCAAATAATGTCTGCAGTGCACAAACAGTATCATCATTCATTCATTCTTACAATAACCATACTGAGCATGTTGTGTAAGTTATTGTAATATAAGATGCAATTGTAGAATGTAATTTAAGTTTTGGAAGTTTATGTATTTATGTAAGATATTTTACATTATTACTGAACATTATTTTACTATTATAGTTGAGATAAAGCATATAATTATTTATTCTTAAAGTTTATAAATTAATACTTTATCTGCATTAACAAGCATTGTGAAGTTACAATGTCAACAGTATAATTGCTCACCTGTGTCAATCTCTGTGTCCCAATGTGAAGTGAGTGCCACATGCACCAGGGCAGAGTTAGTGACAACTGTTGCATAATCAACCAATAAGAAATCCCTATTACTAATCATGTGATAAACAACTTGCCAGTGACACTATTCTGACCTAGGACCTCTGACACTACCTTGACCTAAGACCTCTGAAAGGAAGCCTTGACCTTACTGAGCTTCTCACTACAACTTGACAGTATGAAAACTGTCACTGCCGCCTTAAGCATCAACATAATTGATGAATTCCAACACCATAAATAAACTATAAAATACTACCACCATATAAAACCCTTTTTTATGAACTATTTTGTATTTTATGATTTTTATATTACATTTTTATGATTTATAGTAAAATGACCACAACCACAATATGACAACATTGCAACTGACATAAATGTTAAATTCAACCACTGTGAATCAAGGTGAATTCTAAATGAATTCAATACTGCCACACACTACCCCTCACAAAAGAAATGGCGTCCCTGCCATTATCCATGACTTTGAATCACTGAGAGCAAAACATCAGCCACCTTAGGAGGTAGGGTATTGAACGTTCCACTTGATGCCAAATTTTCCAAGAATCGTGCCTTCTCCAGCCATTCTGGGGGACGTACTGCATGGGCCATAACAAAGTCACCACTTGTGTGCCATGCTGGTTTACGTCGTTGACGTCGAGAACGCCGTGGCTCACTGTCTGCATCTTGGTTCTGTGCTTCAAAACTGTTTACTTCCGGAAGATCACCCCGAACTTCAGTTGACACAGATGTATTTTCTTCGTCAATATTTTCGTCATTTTCCTCAGCATTTTCTGGAGATAATGGTTCCATCTCATTCTCAGAAGCTACATCATTAGATTCAGATCTTGAATCCTCAGCATCTGATCCAGAATTACTTGACCCATCATCAACCTGTTCCACTGCTGTTTCATCAGTTTCAGCGACAGCTAATAGACCTGATGTACTGTCTGATTGTTCAGTCTCATCTGTCATATCTAGAACAGGCTCCTCTTGCTGGGAATTCTCATCGGTTGGGTTAACTTGCTTGCTTAATACCTTTCTTGGCTTAGGCGTAGGTCTTTGTATGTGCTCAATATCTACACTACTAACAGGAAGAAGATGGTTTCGGTGCATGGTTTTAGCTTTCCCCCTCCAGCTTCTGGAGTGACTACATAAACTGGAATATCTAAGTTTGGATGCTCTTCAACCACATAGGCCTCATCTTCCCATTTATCAGCAAGTTTATGTTTTCCCTCAAAAGCAAGTTTTCTTACCAATACTCTATCGCCGACCACAACAGTTGCTCCTCGAGCCTTCTGATCGTAACTTTGCTTTTGTCTTTGTTTGGCTTTCTTGGAAAGTTTTGCTGCAAGATCATATGCCTTCTGTAATCTTTCCTTAAGAGTTTTTATGTAGGACTGTTTTGGTTCTTCTGAATTCTTGTCAATACCAAACACCAAATCAATCGGTAACCTTGGGTGGCGACCATACATCAAATAGAACGGTGAAAACCCAGTAGTCTCATGACGTGTGCAATTATATGCATGAACTAGAGGTGCTACGTGAACTTTCCAGTCTGCCTTCTGACTTGGTTCTAAGGTGCCTAACATGTTAAGAAGAGTACGATTGAATCTCTCACATTGCCCATTACCCATTGGGTGATATGGTGTAGTTCTTGACTTCTTCATACCTGTCAGTGCACACAACTCTTTGATAAGCCGTCCTTCAAAATTTGCACCCTGATCCGAGTGAATTCTGGCTGGGAAACCAAATTGATAAACAAAGTGATTCAGAAATACTTCAGCAGTTGTACGAGCGGTCATGTTTTTAGTTGGCACAGCAACTGAATACTTGGTAAAATGATCTGTTATCACCAAAATGTGTTGGTAATTACCTTTTGAAGGTTCCAAAGTCAAGAAATCCATAGCAACTAGTTCTAGTGGATATGATGTTTCTATACTCACTAATGGTACTCTAGAACTTGTGTTTGATTTCCTATGTAAACATCTTTCACACTTCTTTATCCAATTTTCCGTCTCCCCTGCCATTCCTGGCCAATAGAATCTTTCTCTGATTAAAGACAAAGTTCTGTCTCGTCCCAAATGTCCCATATCATTGTGTAAACTCTGTAGAACCTGTGTCTTGAAATGAGAAGGAATTACTAACTGCTCATTCTTCCCATCATCATTGTCTGTTATTCGATAGAGAACACCCTGATGCAGTTTCAGATTCCCAAATGTCCGCAAATAAGAATTCAATTCACCTGTAACTTGACATTTCTTTGGCACTTGTCCTAATCTAATCCACTTAATGACATCCCTCAGAGTCTGATCCTGAAGTTGTTCCTTTCTCCAGTCCCTTGGAGTCATTTCCTTCAGATCCTGACCTGCTTCATTATCCAGTACCAAATCTGGCGACATGCTCAAACACTCAATATAATTGGATGCTGATACAGACTGACAAATGGCCTTTATAGATTCTGAGGAAATCTTTTCACTTGCCTCTGCTGCATGTTGTGGAATCCTAGATAACACATCTGCATCTACGTTGGATTTGCCAGGCCGGTACATAATGTCAAAATTGTAAGCTGACAATGCAGCCAACCATCTATGGCCCGTTGCGTCAAGCTTTGCTGTGGTTAGAATATAGGTCAAAGGATTGTTGTCTGTGTATACAGTAAATTCATTCTGATAAAGATACTCATGAAACTTTTCAGTAATGGACCATTTCAGAGCAAGAAATTCCAACTTATGGGCACAGTAGTTCCTCTCTGACTTGGACAATCCTCGACTGGCGTAGGAGATAACTTGTTTGCGACCATTCTGAGTTTGATACAAAACAGCACCTAATCCATTCTGACTCGCATCCGTATGCAACTCAAAAGGAAGCGAATAATCACAAAATCCCAACACAGGCGGTGATGAAAGTCTATCTTTGAGCTCCATAAATGCCTGTTCTTGTGCATCTCCCCAAACCCAGTCCACTGTGGATTTACCTTTCTTATCTGTTGGTTTTGGCATAATCAAACTTAAAGGCTTGGTAATCTGTGAAAAGTTGTGAACAAATTTTCTATAGTATCCGGCAAAACCTAAAAACTGCCTGACTGCCTCTGGATTGGTTGGTCTTGGCCAATTTCTAATAGTTTCAACCTTGGAAGAATCTGGTTCAACACCGTGCTTGGATATAACATGCCCTATGTAGGTACACTTTTCCTGAAAGAACTCACACTTATCTGGGGCTAACTTTAGCTTGCACTCCCTCAGTCGCTGCAAGACTCTAGTCACTCTACGAAGATGTTCCTCATAACTATCAGCGAAGATGATTAGGTCATCAATGTAGATTGCACATATAGATAGATGTAAATCTCCTAGGCAATCTTGCATCAATCGCTGAAAGGTGGCAGGACTATTACAGAGACCAAATGGAAGCCTATTATATTAAAAAAAACCTAGCGGGCCCACTGTGAATCAAGGTGAATTCTAAATGAATTCAATACTGCCACATATGTATCATATAAGTTTGGGTTAATTTTGACGTGAACTTGAATAACTTTAGCTGTTCTGATAAAGGATTTCCCTGATTTCAACAACCATTTTGTAAAAGTTGGTTTGGCCGTTAACTCCCTTTTTTGGAATAGTTGTCACAAAAACATTGTAGGATCATTTAGTTTTATTGAGTATTTTGAAAATCTAAAAAGTGGTCACTTAATAAATATGTTCGAGTTTTTATTATACATTATTATCGAACGAAAGTAGTATAGTGATGATCATTTCGACCTGCTTGTGCAATGTGCAATGTGCAATATCGGAAACCGGAAATGATGTAAATAGATGGATGACGTCACAAATCAGACATACTGATGAGATTATGACATCATATATTTTGATTAAGATATTCTTAATGAAATGACTTTGCAAGACGATAAATGTTATTATTTTATTATATATTATAGATTATAATAATAATTTAAAGTGAATGAAACGAATGAACTCATTGATTGTGTTAATCATATATCAATCATCAGTGACCTGAAAAAAAGACAGTATATTGAATAGATGTATAATATAAGTCAAAGGAATCTAAAGTTGGCTGACATGTAAATCCTTGTGTATATATATAATTTGCACTCGTCCATTCACACGACTTTGAGCGACCATGAAGCCCCGCCAAAAACAAAACAACCAGGTTTGACCTACTTCCTGGTCAGCTCTATCCAGGGAACGTCCACTTGACTACTCTTTCTGGTGTAACAGATAATTTTGTGTGTGTTGAAAAAGATTTACAATGTTTACAATATAAAAAATTGAATCAAACTCCTCCTGGAATTCATGATGTAAGAAATGATGATGAAAGCATGAACTGAGAATTAAAATAAACATAAATCATTAAGAACTGCATTTAACTATATATATTTATTTATCATACAATGGATAGTGTTCTCGGCATAATAAAGCCAACGGATATTTTCGATATCCGTTGGGCGTGGCTAAGGGTCATATACGGATAGAGATGCTAATTTCAAAGGTCAAGGTCGGAACTTCTTTCGAAAATTCCGATGACGTCACAAGCGTTAACATTTTGAATGCATTTAGTAACGGAGCGAGACATTACAATATGAATCATATATTGCATAGACATTGATCTAAGAAATAACAACAACACTGCATGGATATTTAGCCATTTGCACGACTTAGTAGTGCCAAAACACTGTCATCACGGGTTGAATGAAACCGACCGAACAATTTTACTCACATGTACCAAAGGCAGTTCAAATCTTATGTTCAAACACTTCATTTACCCATCTTCGGTGTTCTTTGCTTTAATATTGTTATGTTTGGATTCGGAAATCCACAGACTATCATCTAGTTTAGCTCTGCGACCATCAATGTTCGTTCGATCGCTGTTTCAACGCAAGCTGCCGTTGTCACGTAGGCGAAGGGAAGCAACTCTTGCCCCTTGGTGAGATTTGACTCGTCCTCTCGATGACGTCGGATGAAGAACGTCAGTTCGATCCCGCCAAAGACCATTTAAAATGCGTCTTATTTTTAAAATCCTCGTATTTTATAGATTTTTTAGATTTAAAAACTTTGGAGTCGTGACAAAATAACTCAAACGGCAATAAAAGGCATATATAAGGAGGACTTATATTTTGTCAATTCACCGTCAGTGTCACTGCTTTATTCATTTGCATATATCAATGCGCGAATCTTAAAACAAGGTCAACTATTAAAAAAGTATCATCAGGCATTTTTTCGAATCAAAATATTAAAATGACATTGTATGATAAAGAAGTTATCATGCTCGTGTGTTTTGGGATCGTAAATATCCTGCATTAGGAATAAACACTATGTATTTAGCTCGCCAAGGCTCGCAAAATACAATGTTTATTCCTAATGCAGGATATTTACGATCCCAAAACACACTCGCATGATAATCTCTATATATATAATCCTAATTAGTGTAGTAGCTTAGCGTCAAATTTTGGCGAAATTGAAAAAATCTGGCTTAAAGTATGAAACTTGGCATGAATGATCATTGGACATGTATGTATTCATTTTGCCTAGGATCCAAATTTTTCGACCGCGGGAACCTGGTCACGTGACCAAAAATCCAAAATGGCCGCCAAATTTCTTAAAAAATCATTTTTACCCATTTCAACCATATTTTTAGTGAACTTTAAAACAAAATATTCTTAATGTAATAAATATTATGACAAAAGAAGGACTTTCTGACATACATTTTTTTCATTTTCCAATTTTGATGAATATTTTATAAGAAAAATATCAAAATTTCAGTTTTTGAAAAACATTTTAGGGTGGCTTTCAACTCTTCATGATTAATGCTTGTATTTTCATGTAATTAATTTCATAACAACAATGAGATGTAAGTTTTATTTATTAAACATTAGTTATGTTATTTCCATTGATTAAAATCAAAAGTCTGCAGTATATTGTTTCTATAGCAACATGTGGTTTTAGCGTGACGACCTTTGAAAACCAGCAGAACACCTTGTTAAGGATGTCCCCCTATGTCTATTATGTAGATAGTCATTAGAACATCCTTTAGAAATATTAAAATGTTGAAATGAAATCAAACTGCACAAGTCAAGGTGAGTCTTGGCAAAGGTCAAGGTCATGGTATTTTCGCATAGATAAGGTCAATGTCAAGGTTGTCTCATAATTTTGGCACTGCGTCAGAATTCAATCTTAAGATCTGTATGTACATTGTATACCTTATAGAAGTATACGAAAATGGTAGCAATAAAATGGTTAATGTTTATATCGTGCTGAGGTTAATACCTGTTCATATTATGTGTAAGTTCATTATTGAGTGCAATAATTTACTTAAGTTTTTTTAAATTATACCAACATTTTAGAAAGTGTGCAAAAGTACAAATGATTCCATGCTGTTGGTTAACTACAGTTATGCATAACTTATGCCTTTTTATGCAAATTTTGTTTGCATATCATTACTTCTGATGCTATATTGAGCCTCAGAGGCCCAGAGGTTTTATAATATCAAGTTTCTATGCATTCCTACAAAACCTTGAAAATAATCGCAACCATACTGAATCACTTAAAAAATCTTCAGATGGTCAGTGCTTTGTCAATTAAAGTTAAAGTAAAGTAATTTTGACACTAATAGTTCCAAAAAATCTAAAATTTTCCAATTTTGATGGATATTTTGTAAGCAAAATATCAAAATTTCAGTTTTTGAAAAACATTTTAGGATGGCTTCAATTCTTTTCACTCTTCATGTTTAATGCATGCATTTTCGTGTAATTATTTTCACAACAATAATGAGAAGTCCTTTTTATTCATTCAACAATGGTTTTGTATAGTTATTGTTATTTCTTATGATCAAAATAAAACAATATGCCTTATATTGTATCTATTGCAACAGTAGCGTGACGACCACTGAGGACCAACAGTCCACCTTGTTAAAGGATATCTTCCTCATGTCACGGAGATAATCAATAGAATATCCTATATAGAAATATTGAAATGTTGAAATTTAATCAAAATGGGCAAGCAAAGTCAAAGGGAGTCTTGGCAAAGTTCAAGGTCATGGTAAATCTCGTTAAGTTTGGTTCATATTTTGAAGATTTACAATGTCTTATAATATTTCCTCACCAGATGAGATATTCATAAACTGGTAATATCAAATGTTCTTTATCTTATTGTCAAAAATACTTACAAAGTTCACAATTTATATATAGCTTATGAAAGTTGTGTTAAAAAATCTGGACCGCTGTTGTCACTGCTGTGATCTTATGAGGTCACCCTACAATTTTATCAAATCAATGGTGGCATGATATGCCTGAAAGCATCATTTCACCTGTTAATTTGCTCAGTGAAAAATCGTATTTTAAATTTCACCGATTGCTGAGAAAGTTGACCAATAAAACAATTAATGATAAATTCAAGATCAGCTGTTTCTGTTATCTATGTGACATTTGCAATTGCTATTGTTACCCTTTATTATTAGATACGAAAGTCGATACCTTTGATTTTATTTCTTTGGACAATAAATATCAGAATGAAAAATGGTTGACAAAATTGTGTATGTTTTCGTTTTTTGGGATATGTCTTTTTCATCAAGATCTGTTTATACAGTGATAAAATATTTTACAACGATAGGACTTTATGATAAGATGTATCACTTACCACATTGTCTTAGCTTAATGCTTCGAATTTTCTATGCGTTTATCCTATGATGGAGGGGGAATTTTTTTTTCAAATATGCTACATTATGGCATTATTATAACTCAATGTCAATCTGAAACTCTATTGAGTGTTTGCTAGTGAGTTAAGGACCAAGCTAATTAATCTCGCCTTTAAACTAAAGAACTACAGTATGGCGGTATGCTAAATTCTCTTACATAGACATGCAATGTATATCATATTGAAATTCCAATTCATTGTCATGAAACTTGAATCATATTTCATACCAACATTATTTGAGCTATTTGAGTGGCATTCTAGAAGTTGGTTGTATAAGGAAGACAAGAGTAATTCTATGTGTTACAAACAAACGTAAGATTAATTAACATTTGAAACCTTATCTAAACCTAATTTGATTGAAAGCCTAAAATGATTCCATCCGATTTGGAATATAAAAGATTAAAAGTTATATTATAATTGTATGTGTCCATAGCAGGTGTCAAAAACACAACCTTGTAACGGCATCATTGACTGTGAATTTTCCACAGGCTAAATACAGCGAAGAAGTATATGTAGGCGATTAGAATGTTAGAGCCGTTATGAACGTTGAAGGGAATAGAAAGAATGATTTTTCTGCATTTGGACAGACTATTTTGTTCTAAGGTAGTGACGAAGTTGAAATAAAAATTGATCATAAGAACACAACATGCATGAGCATAAAACAATTAGGGTTTATTCTGAAAAAATATCTTAATAAAGTTTATTTATACGTATCAGTTGTTCATGTAAGCTCACTGTATTTTGAAAAAATATTTCTTTATTTACAATCTCTTAAATAATATGTTTATTGTGCAAACGATTAAACATGACATCTTTATTCTAACGTATTTCCATGAAGTCTCTCATCTGATATTTCTCCGTCAAAAGTGACATTATTGTGTAATCAAGGCTAGATTTATGTGTATTTCTACTCAAAACAAAAAAGTTATTTTTACAAAATTTAAGGACACATATACTTTGTTGAACTAAGCAGACAACAGGTGAATAGGGATGTATATAATTATATTTTGTTTATTAAAAACGTTACTGAAGGTGACATGATATCATACTAACCATTGCAAAAATGCTGAGGAGTATATGGATGACAACTTCTTTGTTCATTGTATGCGACGTTTCGACACAGATTCTTGTGTCGTTCTCAAGCAGAACACAGATTCTTGTGTCGTTCTCAAGCAGAACACAGATTCTTGTGTCGTTCTCAAGCAGAACACAGATTCCTCAAGTGTATTTTCTGTTTAAGTAAAGTGTTTTGAGTCAATTTCTTACATCGATACCAGTTTCTGTTGAAAAGTAGGCCTTCTATTGTGCCTGAAAGTGACCATATCACCGTAGCATATCTTAGCAGGAACATTTTTATTATCCCCCGCCACAAAGTGGAAGGGGAATATAGGTTTGGGGTCCGTCCGTGCGTGCGTGCGTCAGTTCGAGTAAAAGGGGACAATTGTTCTCAAAAACTATTTAAGATTTTAATGAAAACTTATTTGGCGGAGGATGTTGATGACTATATGTCTTCTTGTTTTAGTTGGATACAATTTTGGAATTTTTTAAACATTAATAATGAATTTGTATTTGCTAAAGAAAACATTAGGTGAAGGTACTAATAACCCTCCAAATTCATCGCAATTTTACTGCTCTGTGGTGCTTCCCTGGATGTCAAAGGCCAGCTACACTGAATTGCTAATAATAATGCGGGATTGTTTGGGTAGCAACTATAGCATCTTCATTCATGATTCTGAGGCAAGATAAGTAAAGATTGGAACTATTAGTGTCAAAATTACTTTACTTTAACTTTAATTGACAAAGCACTGACCATCTGAAGATTTTTTAAGTGATTCAGTATGGTTGCGATTATTTTCAAGGTTTTGTAGGAATGCATAGAAACTTGATATTATAAAACCTCTGGGCCTCTGAGGCTCAATATAGCATCAGAAGTAATGATATGCAAACAAAATTTGCATAAAAAGGCATAAGTTATGCATAACTGTAGTTAACCAACAGCATGGAATCATTTGTACTTTTGCACACTTTCTAAAATGTTGGTATAATTTAAAAAAACTTAAGTAAATTATTGCACTCAATAATGAACTTACACATAATATGAACAGGTATTAACCTCAGCACGATATAAACATTAACCATTTTATTGCTACCATTTTCGTATACTTCTATAAGGTATACAATGTACATACAGCTCTTAAGATTGAATTCTGACGCAGTGCCAAAATTATGAGACAACCTTGACATTGACCTTATCTATGCGAAAATACCATGACCTTGACCTTTGCCAAGACTCACCTTGACTTGTGCAGTTTGATTTCATTTCAACATTTTAAACATTCTAAAGGATGTTCTAATGACTATCTACATAATAGACATAGGGGGACATCCTTAATAAGGTGTTCTGCTGGTTTTCAAAGGTCGTCACGCTAAAACCACATGTTTCTATAGAAACAATATACTGCAGACTTTTGATTTTAATCAATGGAAATAACATAACTAATGTTTAATAAATAAAACTTACATCTCATTGTTGTTATGAAATTAATTACATGAAAATACAAGCATTAATCATGAAGAGTGGAAAGCCACCCTAAAATGTTTTTCAAAAACTGAAATTTTGATATTTTTCTTATAAAATATTCATTAAATTGGAAAATTAAAAAATGTTATGTCAGAAAGTCCTTCTTTTGTCATAATATTTATTACCTTAAGAATATTTTGTTTTAAAGTTCCCTAAAAATACGGTTGAAATGGGTAAAAATGAATTTTCAAGATATTTGGCGGCCATTTTGGATTTTTGGTCACGTGACCAGGTTCCAGCGGTCGAAAAATTTGGATCCTAGGCAAAATGAATATATACATGTCTAATGATCATTCATGCCAAGTTTCATACTTTAAGCCAGATTTTTTCGATTTTGACACTAAGCTACTCCACTATAATGTATCTTTTTGTTAGATTATTAGTGAAATGAAGTTTATCAAACACCTTTTTATTTTGTGAGTACATAATACACTTTAGGTCTTATGTCTTTAGTTGTTCTTAAATATACGAAAAAAAAAAAAATCTTTTCTATCATTCCAGGTTGTCATTGAACTGATCCTCTATGAATATCATTGAGAGAACATGAAAGGATGAGTCAATAATTATAAAGAATTATCACAACCCATCTGCAAATCTACATTAAAAGATAAAATTGTCTTCTGGCTAAATGGCATTTGCTTTAAATTATTCATATGTATTGATTCATGTATTGATAATAATTTATTCAAATAATGATTAAATCATACAGAATCCTTTTGTTTCAGTCAGATATGTAATGCAATGAAATTACTCAGGTGTCAGAGTAAATAGCAATCACAATATATTTTGTTTCATGTTTTTAAATGTCGGTACTATCACAGATGAGATATACTAATGTGAACATGGCATCACAAATTATTACTAAAAGTATTCTTAATGGAATGAATGTGAACGATTATAAATGTGATAAAATAACATTATTATTGATAATAAACTGAAGAGAATGAAATGTTCGACTTATTTATTGAGTTAAAGATTCATCATAAAGCTTTATGGTAATCATATTAAATGATTGAATGAAATGAGATTGAAAAGAGCATTTATATTAATATACAATTAATTAAACCAAAGAAATGAATGTATTTCTAGTGATCAAAACATGTGAATGTGAAAGAATGAATTAAAATGAAACTGTCAAAAGACCACAGACTGGGTCGGTTTTTTAAAAGTGGTGACCCTCAGATAGATAGATAGGTAGATAGTTTATTTCCAGCTATGACAATAACACCCGAGCACTGCATGATCTGCATGAAAAAACATTGCCTAGAACTGGATTTAGAAATATATTTTGAATGACCAGTTATTTATTGGTCTGTCCTACATTTATTCAGATTTTGCTGGCATAATATTGATCAGTTAACAGGTGATCATCGTTCCTTTTGTATTGAAAATGCGTATTAATATGTCTATTATACAAATGAAAACTCTCTTCGTCTGGTCCGTAAGCCACCTACAGCAAAGGTCCATACTAATGTAATTTTACTTTTATTTGACCAGGATTGAATAAAATCCCTTGTGTTATCATTGAATAAGACAAGCACAGAAATAGAATAGTTTATAAGATTATGTTCGATGACAATGACACGAAAACAAAGAATGACTGTTTGTGATCACCAGGCGATCCTGCTGGTTTAGGTTGCCTTATCCAGAACAAGAAAATCAACAAGAATGTATGACTTGTATTTGTGTTTGAGTAATAAGGATATCGACCTGATTACAATTTGGTAAGGAAGAGACGGAAAGGCTTATTTGGACAGTTGGTGGTCAAGGTACATACAAACTGTGGTCGAGACGTTGGTCAAGGAAGGTCAATACCAAGACAGTGACCTGTCTAGATCAGTCAAGTACCTAAACAAATTTCTAAAAACATTCGCAGTGAGTCAGATTAGCGTATCTGGGAATTTCACGCAACAAAATCCTCAAAAAACCCAATTAGTTTAAGCGAGTACAGATACGCATACATTTTCTTTAAAACCCAAAAGAATCAAATAGCTAGGGTACGTAGGTAAACGATTTGAAAACGCTAGCTAGTCCAACCTAGTCCAAACTCAAAATATCAATATTTTGATTTTGAAACATTACTATCATTACATTTCAAGATAATGTTTTATATAAAGAGATGTACCATTTTTGTTAAATCATGATACATCAAATAAAATAAAATACCCAATTGTCCGAATTCAGGGAGTAAATTTTTCATCAAAATCAACAATACTCAATTGTTACCCAATAACTCCAAAAGTTATCTGGAGCACTGGATTCATTTGTACAATGATTTATCTTGACCATTAAAAAACGTAGCCCCAAGTTTTTAACTGTTTGCTGAATATCTTTTGGTTAGACCTGCAAGGAAACTGTTGATTCATCCCGGATAAGGTATTCATGAAGGTTGCTGATAAATGTGTAAAAGCATTGATACAAGTAAATTTTTGGAAATAATAATTGCTTTAATTTTTAAGATATCATTTGCAGCATTTTAGTTTAGACATGTTTGATCGGATATATTGATCAGGTGATGTTTCGAGTTTAAGTGTCCACACTGTAGAACATATATACATGTAGTTAAAGCACAGGTTTCAGCTAGTTGTATCATAAGATGATACGTGCATGTTTTCTCACGCCTTTGTATCGTTAATAACAAGAGCATCAGACGTTACAAATGTATCAGTATGCCACTTATGATCATCTTGAGACACGTGATATAGACAGAAACTCCTCCAGGGATCTTCCTACGTCTTCTATATTTGGTTATTTCAGGATATGAAGCCCACTTATATATCATATAAACAGTTGTTTTCTCCTATGTCAATGTCAAGGTGTAAAGTTTGTTAAAATTGGTATTGTCAAATTGTTAAAAAAACATTATTGAGACGTTGTATTACCCTTTCTAGACTCAAAACAAATACTTCATAGAAGCTTGTTTCCTTTTATTCTTATGCATACCTGTAAATGTACGTTTGTTGAATTTCGCCCATTCACGAATTTGTATGTCTAAATTTATATGCTTCACAAGTCATAAAGTCCATATTCATTATAACCATTTACAATTGATTGCAATATCTTAGAAATTTAATTCTGTATGCGTTGTTCTTCTGCGTGAGAAATGACAACATGATTTTCGCATTTCAACATTCTCTCCCCACAGAGACAGATCAAGGCATGAATTGATGATCGAGCCTGTTTCCATAAGCTGAGGTTGTGGGCTAGAATATGAGATGCCTGTTTGGATGCAATCAAATTAATTTGTGCAATCAGAAACGCTGTCCTGAAATCATCATTTTGGCTACTGAATTATGACACAGGCATTGTGATATGAACTGCCCTTTCCATGCAAGAAGTGTTGCCATTAGCCAAAAATCAAATGGTTATGGTGCAAATTTTTCCAACAGGGGAAACTGCCGGAAACCATTAATTTAGTCTAATTCGAAAAGAGGTAGGATCAACATTTTATGACTTGATCTACCTCTGATGGAGAAAAAGCAGCACATTTCAAAGGAGCCTACATATGTTGACTGTTTCGGGAACATATCAAAACTTACCATTGTAATGCCAATTACCTCATTATTTCAGTGGAATAGAGTTTCTCATGTCGACATGGCTCTCTTGACTTATCGGGATCTGTGAACGTGATTTCAATTAACATCATCATAACACATGTATAATGCGCCTTTCTGCCATGTAGATAATGCTCAAAGCGAACATAAAAGGAATATGAAACAGTCACAGTTGGAAAGCTTCCCTAATGAAATATGAACTTCTCGTTTCAATAGTTATTACTTTGATCAAAGGTATCAGATCAAGTGGTTTGTCATATTCGTTTTCGTTTGTCATAACAAATCTCTAATATTAAGTCCCAAAAAGTAGGACCACAAGAAAGTCACATATTTACTCTGCAGTGAGAAAAGTTAAATCACACTTTACATCACACTTATCTCCCTTTGCAGTATGGAACGCCAGCTATGTACACGCGTCATTGTAGTGAAATCTTCGATATGTCTTTTTCAATAATATACATCTATAGATCAATCAGCTTCATGAAGTTCAATTATTTTTTTTTTCAAATATTGAAGATGTCACACAAAATTGAGAAGTGACAAAATCAACAACAAAAGCAAGCTTTATTCTTAACACGACATCAATGATCATAAACAACAGTAAAACCTAGCTGCCATGTATAACCTTTCAATGCCAGCTGTCAGTTTTTTCATGATGCTACACAGTATATGATACATAGTCAAATTGTTTTTTCGAATTTCATGTATTTTATTGTTGGAAATTCCATTTGTGCCCATGGCACCCGCAGGGCCAGTTAATGAGTTGTTCTCTTCTTATAATGCTGAGCAAGACAGCAGCAACTGCCATCTTTTTATGTCGTTTGGAATGATGCAATCGGGAATCGTTAATTAACCCTTTAGTGCATTCTTTTCGCCAATAAATTACAATAAACGTGTATTACGAGTTTCAAGGAAATACTGCCTTAATCGCATCAATTTGATGTGAATAAAATGTTGGGCAAATTCGAATGATCTATTGCTACTTGCACGATCTTAATTATGTTGATAACCTATGTATCTATTAACGCATGTTACACAGAAAAATATATATAGTTTGCATAATGTATGTTTTAACATAAGGGAACATATGTTGTTGTCGACTGTATTGTAGCCTCTGAAATAGTTTCTCATTTATTATTTTAAATGCGAAAAATATGAATAATTGCTTTGAAAGAGAACTAAGACCTTATGATTTCCTACCTCAGATACACTTTACATAGATATATCCATCTCTCGAAAAAATATGAATCCCTGTGTTTTGTATGTTATGTGATTGTTAAGTTTTGCTTTGCTTTGTAAATGAATGTTTTCATTTTTTTGCTTTTGCAGATATTATGTGTCATTCATCAAGTATTGAAGGAGTGTATTTCTTATACAAGTGGGCATGGCTAGAAACGTGATCTGTGAAATATCAAGTCCTTTAAATTCAGACTTTATACAGCCTCCTCAAACCTTTACAAAGAAAGCGACTATTTTTCCTTTATCAAACTAATGAACAGTTTACCAGATCTTTTTCTCTGTTTGGCTTTAAGTGTCCTCTATTCTTAACAAAGGTATATTCTTATCTGTGATTCTTGTAGGTAATAATACAAACTGGTGATTCAATTCAAAGGGTTGAGTGGGACATATTGTATAAATGTCGGGAGA
Source organism: Steromphala cineraria (assembly GCA_916613615.1). Taxonomy (NCBI): domain Eukaryota; kingdom Metazoa; phylum Mollusca; class Gastropoda; order Trochida; family Trochidae; genus Steromphala; species Steromphala cineraria. Next base: position 27,131,005 of record OU744732.1, read on the forward strand.
AACAGTTAGTTTACATTACCATTGTTACACTTGCTTTTCTACCAGTAGACTCCGTGTGCATATTGTCAGAAATGGTTTGTGATAAAAGCACGCGGATCAAAACGTGAAAAACGTTTCAGAAGCTTTTAACTTAAAATTGATGTTTTCTATATAGGCCATGTTGTTACCTAACACACAGCTACAGGGTGTCGGAAGCTTCAGTTTATTTGATAAATTAATGGAGAACCATAATTATCAAAGTCAAGGATAAATCGCATTTCCTACATACAGAAACAATCACCAAGCAACAAAAACTGAAAATTACAACAATATACATCAAATTGAGAATACCGCTTCAGGCAAGTAAGTTTGTTTATTCCCAGGGAAACATTCGACACATGAGGTATGAATTGACCAATCAGCGACGGTGAACGTCATTTGGAATTTGCCTTGATTGTCATCAATCGGATTAATTAAGGATTCAGCAATCCAGTCATATATATCATTAGAAAGCCAAAAGAATATCAATCTTTCAAAAATTAACAATAAGTACAGTAAATTCATTTACATTGAGTTACTGAACTTTGAAAATTGTCAACTCTGCTTTCCTTTTGAATATGATATGTGTAATTATAACTTGATTTCGCTAAATAACATTAAATAGACATATATACATGTATTGCTACATTTTACTTTAAATTCGAAAAGGTTTTGACAATGTTATATATATTTCCTCATCTTAAAGTGTTTCGTTTAGACACAATGATAAAATCAAAATAGTGACCAAGACCCGTTGTTGCATCTGTTATATATATCTATGTATGTTTAAATGAAGTCTTGCTGAGAAGTGGTTGAAAAATTAATTCAGCTTTATAACAAAACTGACCAGAGTTGTTCATGCTTATATGCATTAGTTTATGTTGAATTCATTTAAGAATTGAATGTCAGTTTGTGTGTTTGCACAGGCAAATGAACGATCAAAGCTACATTCAAACTTGTGTGAACCCAGCGAGCTTACGAGCATGATCACATGAGAGTTTGAATGTAGCTTTGACATCGTTAATTTTTATGTGCAAACACACAAAGTGACATACAATTTTTATAATTCCGCACCATATATGGAGTGATATGACTCCTGATGATCCTATGAACGAGTAACACTGCGACAAGAAATAATCCTAATTTGGAAGGAAACTAAATTTTTATCAAAATTGGTCTGTGACAGTGTTCTTATAAGAACACGCTGCACAAAGATATGATAAATGAAGTGCACACTATGATAAAATCCCTTCCCGCAAGGACAGGGAATAAGAGTTATCTGCAAAACGTCTTGCCACATAACGTCTGGCCGCCATTTGCAGGGGTATCTTAGTCAAAATATGTAAACAACTGTAGGTAAGTGATATTTTAATGATAATAACTGCTCAATAGAAACACGTTATCTCTTGGGAATACATCGTGAGTATAAGGTTATCTCTTTTACGTCATCATCATGTAAAATGTCAACTGTAAATGCATTTCGTTCCGTTCGATCAGATCCATTTTGAAGTCTTGCAACAGAGCACATGATAAAATGAATGTTTTTTCACATCAAAATATATTTCTTTGTTAATAAAAATATGATAAGTTTCATTGGTAATTATACTAAAGATTTATTAAATAACATTTGATTTGATGTTGGATGGAGAATTAAAGTAGTTCCGGTGAATGTTCACACGACTTGAAAACATGCACACAAGTATGAACCCTTTTTTTGTGAGTTCAAAAGAAATGAATCGATCAAACTTCGATTACATGACCATGCCCTAGAAGATTCAACTTTCTGGAATATGTGTAAAAATTAGTGGGAAATTATTTCTGCTTAACTGAAATACAAAAATAATTGTTTATTTGACTATTAGAGAGCAACTAAGAAAAAACTTGATTTTCGTTTATATCATAAACTTGGCAAACATACCATTCTGGATACATTTAATTACATTTCTAACCATATTGTACATGAATTAGTGTGGATCAAATCGTTGAACAGTCTTTCAATTAATCACATTAGCTGAATTTAAAAAACGCCAAAGATCTTGTTTAAATCTCGTTGCTACAGCTATCTTAAATAGCATTGAACGCATAAATGAGGTCTTGACCTAAAGTGGTATTGAAACTAATTCAGCTTGATCAATAACACTGACCAGATTTTTTAATGTTGTTGTTGACTCCTTCATGTTGAATGCGTTTCTGCTTAAAGGTAAATAACTGAAAAACAAAATTAATTGTTTATTTGACTATTAGAGAGCAATTAAGAACATATTTGATTTTCGTTTATATCATAAACTTGGCAAACATACCATTCTGGATACATTTCATTATCTTTCTAACCATATTGTCGTTAATTAGTATGGATCAAATCGTTGAACAGTCTTTCAATTAATCACAGTAGCTGAATAAAAAAAAACGCCAAATGTCTTGTTGAAGCCTCGTTGCTACAGCTATCATAAATAGCATTGTACGCATAAATGAGGTCTTGACCTAAAGTGGTATTGAAACTAATTCAGCTTGATCAATAAAACTGACCAGATTTTTTAATGTTGTTGTTGACTACTTCATGTTGAATGCGTTTCTGCTTAAAGGTAAATAACTGAAAAACAAAATTAATTGTTTATTTGAATATTAGAGAGCAGTTAAGAAAATACTTGATTTCCGTTTATATCATAAACTTGTTAAACATACCATTCTGGATACATTTCGTTATATTTCTAACCTAATTGTACATTAATTAGTATGGATGAAATCGTCGAAACGTCTTTCAATTAATCACAGTAGCTGAATTAAAAAAACGCCAAAGATTTGGTTGAAGCGTCGTTGCTACAGCTATCTTAAATATCAGTATAAAGTAGGTCTTGCCTTTAAGTGAAACTTTCGAAAACGACTGTCACAGGCCATACTGCATTTAGTACATGTATCAAACTTTCTGCGACGTAGGTATCAGGATTGTTTTCATTTTGGCACTGTTAAGAACCGGAAGTATTGTAAATACAAAGGTTATCGCATGGCTGTTTCCACTTCCGGGGCAGACGGTGCTCGCTCAACGAAATGTTTCAGACGTTGATTACTTTGGAAGCCATTATTCGATATGCAGCGCCCATTAGAAGCATGCTTTTCTGAAATAATTGATGCAAATTACATAGCATAAATGATCCCCCCCTCCCCCTGCTTAAAGCCTTTTTATTTTGCTTAACCTTGTTTGACAGCTTTACATTTTTTCGGCTCTGTACTCTGACCGAGAGTTTGAAAAGCTTTTTCAAACTGTTTTAAGTATTAGTACAAAGACCTCTTCTCATTGTTTATCTGATATCAAATCGTACCGATGTATTTATATTTTGATGAACTTCGGAGTCATATTTATTTCAAATCTCAAATGTACGTGTACTACATGTAACTGGATCACTTGATAATCATTGACATAAACGTGTTTAAAAATTGTTACTATACATGTCATTTATATACTGTACAAAATCCAATATGCTCTTATCGTGGTTAAGGCTCATAGGTACTACAATTTCATTTGATTTTAAATGCACTTGCATATTTCTTGTCAAGTCCACCCGCTATTTGTCTATTTCATCGTCAGTTAGGAATCAATGAGATTTGATTGAAAGTTGTAGAGCAGTAAACCTATTGCACCACAGATTAAGCATAATTTTCAATATGCATACATAGTCACTTGCATACAATTTACAGTAAATGATTTGAAACAAGGACGTTTATAAATGAAGAGGAAGAATCTATTTCTACTTCGGGTAATAAAGGTACAGCTTGAATTAAGAGTTTCTTCTTTTAGTTTTGACAATTCCCTCTTCACGTAAAATAAATCTTTAGAAATATAAACGTGTGTTTAAATATCTATTCCATAAGCTAAACAAAGTTAAACTCTCATTACAGAATTTCCAAAAGTGATATCTATTGCACATAGATGACTAAATAACGCATTTCAACCACAAATACACGTCATATAACACCTCTTCCCTAGATGGCCGTTTGACTTTAATACGTTCTGGCACAATGGCTGATGTTTATTGTTTTCTCGGTTTGCATTTAGCCTTTGAGCACCTGACTGTGTAGATTTTGGTTTAAGTGTCTTTACTAGACTTGTTTGATGACGTAAGTCACTGAAGTTACGTATGCCGATTGTCAATTTTGTGTGTGATTTACAGACATACATGTCTATGTCCTGCTGTTATTCGAGCAACACGTCTCCGGTAATTTGTATCAATGTACCAGTTTTTACTCTAGCTCTCGTTTTGTGCTTTCCACCTATTAATTATTTCTTGTGTGAAAGGTTAATTAACCTTTAATACTGTTAAATTCTGATTAAGGGAGAGCTTTATGAAGGTATTAACAAGTCCTTGTTATTTCTTTTTTTCAGTTTGTGTCTTCAGATACATGAACAGGAATAATAACAGGGATTCCCTTTAGTATAGCCAACACCAAGACTATTTTGTGTTGTATTTGTTTTAATATAACCTTTCGTAAAGCAATCTAAATCTGCAGTGGACTACTTAGCTATTTGTGAGAAGACTCCTTATGACATTTTTGTAAGAAGAATAACAACTGCTGTGCGGACTGTGTAAATCCGCGTAGAAGTAAATTCTTATGAATAAATATACACATACTGTATGCTTTCATGCGTTCATTTGCTCCAAATAAACAGATTCGCAACAAATAGAACTGCACTATTTACCCGAACGAATTCAAAGCTCAACAACACGAGAGAGATAAAATGTCAATCAAAACGTCATTATTTTTTTAGCTCCGCCTACGACTGCTTAACCAACAATGAGAATCCACAACGAAATCAAGCGACGTCTTGTCACGTGGCATTGACGTTCCTAGTGTCAACGCTGTACATAAACACAAACTCGCGAATGTGGGATTCTGGAGGAAAATAGCAGATTAGGCTATCGTAGGTGCTATACATATGGCGTTAAAGCTTGACGACACGGAATCAGATCAAACCGAATAAAGTTTATGGTAAAATGGCACAGTTCTTAAATCTTGTTTAAAACAAAACTAGAAACTGTTTGACGAACTAGGCCTAAGCGGCATTTCAATGCCCGATCCCCTTGCAACAGCCTCGACTGCAATGTTGATATGCCTTCTGAGAGGGAAAACGACTGGTTGTACTTTTATGAAGCCATGTCATTTATCAAACAAACTATAAAATATTTATTTTTTTATATTTCCTTTTGGTTGTTTGTTTCTTTTTGCCGTACTCTCCGAACTTTTTACGAATAGTTCCGTCATTAGGGGCGTGGCTAAGTATGATGGGGCGTGGCTAAGTATGATGTGACGTCACGAAATCAAGTTTATGCAGATATGAACTGAATTTCTTTTAGTGTTCAGCGAATAAGGTACACGGATAGCAAATGCCATTTATTTATTGTAATATAACACTGGTTGCAGGTTTAGTTTGTATAAACTACTTTGAAGACGTTAATGGTCAAACCTATATCATTTCAAGAGATCTTCATCAACGAAGAGCTATTTGGTGGCGGCAGAGTGGTTCAACACAGAGAAGTGTTACACAGAGACTTTGTTGCAGCAAAAGAGTGAAAACTGTCCTCTGAAACCCCTGTAGCCACTTGATGATTGTTTTATCAAGGTCTGCCCATGACGAGATTTTATTTGAAAGCAGCTTAGCCACAGTGATTTTTGAATGCACGAATTGCACGAAGTTTGTGAGCTAGGAAAGGAGAAACCTAAATGGATGCAATGCACAATGCTGTTCAAAAGTCAAAATGTTACAGAGTCCTTGCAAAGACCGTGTGACACAAATCCCATTCCATGTGTAAAATGTTTTCGTTGGCTGAACTCTTTCAAATGCTTTGTGGTGCAAATATTGCCGGAATTGTTTGAAACTAGGAATCTGATCTTATTCGATCAGAGGTTGGATCAAAATTTTAAAATTGATCTACCTCTATGGAAGAGAAAAAAACTAGAGGTTATTACTCGCCCGTGTAAGATATCGCAGTGTTATATTTATATGGCAATATTAAACTAGTGAAATAACACAATTGAAGTGTGACGTCACAGTAGTGTGTGGTTGTGACGTCATTGTGGAAGCGCGCCGTCACAATGGCTGCCGAGTTGCAGAAAAGTTCGTTTCAGCAAACTGTCGCCGGTTTTGCTTGATTTTGAGGGCAAGTAATAAACAGATTACTAAACTCTCTTCCATTTAATCCAATTTTTATTGAACTTGTGAATGATTTGGTATCAAACTCGCTTTCGCTCGTTTTATACACAATCATTAACTCGTTTAATAAAAATAGTATTAAATGGAAGGTCGTTTAGTATCCTCAATATATCTTATCCATGACACTGAAAGCTGTTTTGTAAGACCAAATTTAGATAGTTATATTCATAATGCTGGAGTCCCTTCCATGCATACAATACTTCTTTTTACCACCAAACTCCAATGGCTTGATATCCAAAATGCCATCGGCTGATTTAAGGCCAATAGCATCGTATTATAATTTACTATTAACTGACAAGTTGCTCGTATTACTCTCCCAAATACACATTCAATTGATTCAGGTGTCATTAATTTTATCAATGATATACACCATTGTCACAGTTTCAGGTTTTGATGGTTGGATACCGAATATCATATACTCTTCAATCAATACTTTGGTACGGAAAGTTCATTACTTGTGTATATATGATTGTTATAGATTCGAAAGGTAGCTGAATAAAAATTCTTAATTTGAAATCTATTTGTAACCACGTTTCGCTTTGAAATCTAATGATGTCTTTGGTTATTTACTTGCTCTCTGTTAATGTTTAAAACATTCAAAACAATCACCCGAGCGTTTAAATGCCTGCTCATTATTGGTGCTAAACGGTTAACCTTTCTTACAATGAAGTTAATGTTACGTAAGTAAAGTTAAATCCCTATGAAGACTCAACATAGCGAACGAAACCAAATACTGTTGCTAAGCCGTTCTTATTGCTTTACACCAACTCCCAAAACGTTCAATGATACGCCCAGTGCATTTAAATAACAAGCTGATTAAGATAACAAAATGAACGCATGAACCTCTTTGACATGTACTAATAGGTTCATTAGACAACGAACCTAAAGCACGGCAGGTGATTGAGCGCCCGAGGTGAGCAAGTTCTTATAGATTGTTCGAATGGATAGTTATGCTTATCGCGTAAGCCGCGAGGGAGTTCAGCAGAGGAATTCAGTCAAGTTGATTGAAGATGTCGTGTGCTGTTCTGATTTCTTGTCACACCTTACAGAAAGGGCGACCTAAGTCTCATATTTGAGTTATCAACGTTTGTGTTAGGTTCGTTGGCTTCTCTGTAAGTTCAGATTTTTCCATGCCTTCGGTGGAGAGTCTTGGATCAAAGAGTTTATTTATTTGTTGGGGGTATCTTGCGTTCTCGTAATAAATTAAAAACGTTATTACGGGGATTTGAATTGCTTAAACTATATTGTCAAAATTAAAATCTATTTTCACATTAAAATAGAAAAACAGGATCTAACAAACAACCCTCTTGTTTTGGGGAGAATACGATATGTACGATATAAAATTATCAATAAATCTTCACGTATAATTAAATCCAGATGAATATCTTGTCGTTTGAATTGTCAGAATCGATTCAGGATGTAAACAACTGTACACATTTGAAAAAAGACAACGTTTTCGTGGCTTTGTTGACAGAATTCAATTTTTAAAATTCTCAATGACTCTAATCTAACCAATGGAGTTTTGTTTCTATGCCCTTAAGTGTAGATGACTATTGTTCTTGTTGGGTTGAGCCTCCATCTGCGATTGCTAGCAGCATCAAGGAAATTTCTGATTTTGAATTTCGGGCGCAGTTCACTGAAGGGCTGTTAACATGAAATATTTTGTACTGGTGAGGGTAAGATGAAACATCAGTAAGCCTGAGTTTAGGAACACCTTCGCTGAGATAGCGGCTCCTGGTTTAGCAGTGAGTACTGGAGATGGCGAACCAGTTAGCCAATGGAGAGTTTACCGAGTAGAGATTGCTCCCATTAAAGAGACACTCCGTGATTCATATTATTTAGCTTCGAACCTCAATTCCACATGTAGTAATGTTCATTCCTTACATCAACCAACTACCATAACCAACCATTTTCCATCCCCAAATGACAGATCAGTAATAAATGACGATTACAATACAATTCTAAAAATGGTATTTTTATAAGACTGGGATCACACGTCTCATGTACATGGTAACAAGGTATCTGATCTACCACACACGTGCAACTATCCTTTTAACTACTTACATGTTTTCTATAAAACGTGTGACTGATTGACACGCGCCTAACATAATGGAAACCTTATTGTATTAATATCGTCGCTGTACAAAGTCGGTGGCGTTAAAATGATACTCTTTCCCAGGATTGAGTTCTACTTGCTTTTAAAAATGACACTATTTTAGAGTTTAGCATGTGACCTCCAAAACGATTGAGGGGGGCTTTAAATTCGCCAAAGACTTCTTTGATCAACTCAACAGTTAAGCTTCAATAATTGTTTTATGTTTTGGCAAGCCTAACATTTATGTGAACAGAAAAAATCAGAAGTTCAACCCATAAATGATGTGGTAAACTAAGTCGACTCACATGCAAAGATTAGCGATGAATCAAAACTTTGCATGTAGTTTAATCAGTAAAGGAGAGGGTTTACAGAGCGTTTCATTGCTTCCTTTTACATTCTTAACAGTGAATCAACGTGACCCTGCTGGCGTAGAATATGCAGTTGGATCCATCAGCCAACACGCAATCACAACATTACTTGAACTATTAACTTCTTGAGCTTGTTATGCAAGAAACATCTTTCTTTGGCCGGAAGTGTGATACAAAGTTATGTCTTTAAGCAACTATGTCGTTAAAGATCTTTGATGTTGACACCAACATATTGTTCAATTTCATAACAAAGAAGTGATATTGTGCTACATATACATCTGTTGACTGCGGTCGTCGCTTATGGCGATATTGAAATGAATGACAGTGTGATCCAGGAGATTGTCTGAAAGCATATACCCCGATATGATTTCCTTCATCATAGAGTTAATAAATCCTTATTATTATGTATGACGCAAGATGTGTTGAGATTTTACATAACAAGTTAGTATAATCCTGACACCCTGCTACTATGACAGAATTTCGAAACGCATCGTGAGAGAATTTGGAAGCACAATGCATGACACGTTTGATGTGCGACTTAATGAAAACCATTGACGTTAAAGTGACAAAGTCTGTTCCTTAACGTCAGCTACAACATTGCTTCACCAGACCACAGATGAGAATATCAAGATAGTCGATCAAAACGAAATTTATAATTCTGAACATGAAGCATTTACTAATACTTACTGACCTAACGTTTGAAAGCTGGACATTATAGCAGACATACCTGGATAGCTGGGAACGTGGCGATATGGAACCAAATCCACTCATTTGGTTTCTCGCAATCATAATTTGTTTTATCTTTAAATTAGACTATCTCTGTCTGCAAACTATCGTTTATAGTAGAGATAGAACGATGGTAATGTCTATGCCATGTGTGAACTAAACACTGTAAGGCTGTCACAAACTATATAGTTTCGTAATACAAAAATAATGTACAATGAGGAAGATTACATTATGGATAATCAGTTTCTTTTTTATGCGAAAATGTCGATTGGACATAGATCCTAATTGTCAAGCAAATTTTATAAAGTCATCACAAAATTTAAAAAAAAATATATGATATTGTTGCAGTTACATTAGAACCTTTCACCTCAAAATTATGCCTATCAATGATCCAATGATTGAACTGATTCATGTTCATTCGAAAATTGATAGTGCAAAGTATATCTACATTTAAGTATTAAAAACTCCTAAACTTCAGTAAATAAGTGCCTTGTCAATCTCGTGTGAAGACGTGTTATGTAAATATTCCCAAGGAGTGTCACAGAGTTCTGGAAGCTCTTCAATGAGAGATTGGTTCCAACCAAAAATAGACATATCATTGAAAACACTCCCACACTAGTATCAACTAATTATGAAGTCTTATTACCCTTGTTTCGACATTTCAGTTGAAAATAACACCTTCCAGACAGAGTAAAATTAGATGAGGATTGATGTAATCATGCACTCGACATTTAAACTTTAACACTTTAAAAGAGTTGCAAGTGAAAATTGTATAATTGTATCTTACAGACAAAATAATGATGAAATTGGATATGATGAAATTGACCTAAAGGTTTCAATGATTATCAGCAGGTAGCATTTTGAAACCCTTTCCACCAAACTCCTTACTTTTTGAAATACTATTATCAAATAATCATATCGAAAGCAGACATCCGTTGTGATTTTTGAGAGAAAGAAATTTATAATCTTGCCTTTTCTTTTATTTTTAAAGTTGGAAAATTAGCAAACTGAAACTCCTATAGCCAATTCCATGAACCACGACTGCTCATTCCATGATTCTTCTGTTATTACAATCATTTGCCAACAAAGCTGCCTTTGAAAATATCTAACACAATTTTTCTATTTCAGGCGATCTTAGGTTGTTTACATCTAAGGGTAATTTTGCCTTTTTGCCTCTTTTGATTACCAATTACAAATTCGAACGTGGTTCTGTTATGGTGTGGAGAGGATATTTGATGACGGTTCATCAACTCATTAAGACATTTTCATTTTGCATCTCCTAGCGAGTTTAATGGGACTGTCAGCTAAGTCGTTCATATTCAGGCAAAGCGCCGATAATAAAATGTAAGACTAGTAACCTCTTATAAACAGCAGTGTATGTCTGCAGCTTGTGTTTGTTCTGACATCCCCATTTTTTAAGATTAAAGTTTTTAAGAAGATGGTAATTTCATAGGCAACAAGTGTAGAAGCGCGCAGAGCTCACATATCCCCACTTCCCACTTCGTTCTAAGAAATTCAAATAGTAAAATTTATAGATATTTATGAAGTTGTAGGATAGTTGAGTATACAGTTTTAAAGATAAGTTGTTGTGTAAGTCATATTTCCCCTGAAACCACAATGATTTAGATTTCCGTGGAACACTGGACTATACTTGACACAGTTCTTGTGTTAATATGTAAATATCTTAATATGGAAATCAGTCGAGTAAATAAATTAGTAACCCGACAAATAACCTAATTATGTTGAAGTGAATACATGTTATTACCTTTATAAAGACACAGTTTCCTGTGTCATAAAAGCCTTGCCCATTACTAAGTCACAAATGGTTCTCACTTAATGCTGTTGTTGTGAAGCTTTAGTGCTTCGTCATAGCCATTGCATGTCAAATATGGTTATACACATTTCTGTTGAAAATAAATGAAAACATAGTTTCATGGTTGAATTTGTCACATGATGAACATGAATTCTATTCTTATTGAAATGAAATAGCTTTCTGTCACACTTGTCTGATTGAAAGTATGAAATGGACTACGTAGGTCAGGATATTTCTTTTATATTTTTCATAGTTGCTACACTTTAGACTTGGACATGTTTTGGAATTACTCACATGTAAGTATTGCCTAAGTCATAAATTCAATGTATTTCTCCGTGTTTTTTTTTCACAAAACCAAAATCTCTTCTAACAGAGTTGTCAACGTTAGGAATGCTTCCTTAAGGATGCGTATTTTCAGTCTCACACATTGAAAACATCCCTTATGACAATGTTTGGATATACAATTCATGTAGTATTAGAGCTGCTTTACAAATCATTGAATATTGCCATAGGGCCTGACTGAGGTTTGCGTGTTGGGCAGAAACCCGTAACTAATACATCATTTATTTGTGTAGATACATGTATATTTACCATTGAACTTTACTTTACTCTATGGAAACCCATGGCCTTCTTCATTTGTCATTTAGTTCCTTTAAGACTGTTAAGGCTTAAGCGAGGATCGATGATATTTTTGCTGTTGCATTTAATCGTATTACCTCAAAAATCATCAATGATCCAATGAGTACACTGAATCATATATATTCCGAAAATGATAATAAGTGCTAAGTATATCTACATTTAAGTATCAAAAACTCTTCAGTAAATAAGTTGCTTTTCAATGTCGTGTGAACAAGTTTTATGTTGATATCCCCAAGGAGTGTCACAGAGTTCTGGAAGCTCTTCAATGAAAGATTGGTTATAACCAAAAATAGATGTATCCTTATAAACACTCCCACACTAGTATCAACTAATTATGAAGTCTTATTACCCCTGTTTAGACATTGTAGTTGAAAATAACCCATTCCAGACTGATAAGGATTGATATAATTATGCAATCGACATTAAGAATTTAACACTTTTATAAGAGTTGCAAGTGGAAATTGTATTTTTGTATCTAACAGACAAATACAGATGAAATTGGATATGATGAAATCGACCTAAATAATTATCATAAGGTAGCATTTTGAAAACCTTTTCTCAAAACTCTGTACTTTTTTAAATACTTTTATCCAATTATCACAGAGAGAGCAGACATTCGGTGTGATTTTGAGAGAAACAAATTGATAGTCGTGCTCTTTCTTCTATCATTGAGATATATGTTTAAAGGTATTTATTTAAGATTTTAAAAAAACTTAATTTCTAATTCCATGAATCACGACTGCTTATACCATGATCCTGCTGTGTTTTATCTTCATTTGCCAATAAAGCTGCCTTTGGAAATATCTAACACAATTTTTCTATTTCAGGCGATCTTAGGTTGTTTACATCTAAGGGTAATTTTGCCTTTTTGTCCCTCTTGATTACCAATGACATATTCGATCGTGGTTCTGTTATGGTGTGGAGAGTGAAAATCATGGCGAGCAGACTGGACTTGCATTTTCTTCAAGCAAGGGTCACAAGTGTGTATCGTGACGACATCCTGCCATCGATAGTTCTGCCCTTTGCTCAACTTGCACGTCCACTCTTCATCTTTCAAAATGAAAATGCCCGTGCCAACCGAGCTCGTACTGTTAATGATTACCTTCAATGTCACCATAATGTCCATATGCCTTACTCAGTCATGAGCCCAGACCTTTCCCCGATAGAACATGACTGGGACGTGTTCGCTATAACGTGGGGGTATAATAAGTATGACATAGGAACAATGACAGTCTGATTAAAATCGACCGTACTCCGAGGAATAAAATGTAAAAAAAAATGTCTCTATCGAGGCTCGAATCAGCCAGAACATCCTCTCCGTCTCGGCCAATTACATCCTCGTTTTTAAATAGCGTTTAGCGGCGATTATGCATAACGAATGGTATACTGGAGTTACCTGCCCCTGCATAATATCGAAGCTTTTACTGCGCCCCTTGCTATTGGCTAGATGAGCTTGCGTCAGAACATGCGGGTAATAGGGGTGCCTTCAGACTGTGAATGAGAGGAAAGCCGGGCTGGTTGAAGTTCACCCCCCACTAGAGACAATATTTTTACACTTTTTTCCTCGAATCACAGTCGATTTTAATCAGCCTGGAACAATGAAATCAACAACAGGTGGTTAATAACGTCAAGATTTACAGACATAAAAATGACCTACTTTTTCCTATGAGGCATTTATAAAAATGCTCGTATTCTTTCAACCAAATATTTAATTCTTTATTTGGAAACCATTCCAACTGAAGTATGTTCGTGTACTTCCGTCTCTACTCTAATTGGCGTAGCGAAATGGATGTTACAGCCTTGAACTCACTAACCGGAGTGCGAGAAGGAAGTACGTCACATGTTATTAGGGATTCAGTTTCCTTTAGATATCCTCACACCTGTTTGGGTAAATGTTTGGAAATATAGTGACATTATGTATTGTTTCAGGAAAATACAATTATAAATAGTATCATTACAACACATCCAATGGGGAAAACATGTATTTCAACTCAATTGATTCTTATGAGCTTTGATCATTAATTTATTGCGTTATCGTTTATAGAAAATCATGGTGTCATTTTATAAACGACTTCGGATTATTTTTTAGATTTGCTAAACGCTTTGTACTTTTCAAATACTATTCAGACTTTTGCAAACTTTGAACTTAAATCATTTTAATTACATAGTACATTCAGTACTGACTCAAATTGCAACCATATAAACTGTTATATGTACGAATTTCGTTGATTCATTTTGGAGAGTATAATATGTTGTTTCGCCTAAATATTGACCGGTACTTCATGTTGAAAGCCATATAGACAATGATTTATATTTCCGTGGAACACTTGACTATACTTGACACAGTTCTTGTGTTTATATATAATTTTTTCAATATAGAAATCAGTCGAGTAAATAAATCATAATTAGTTACCCGACAATTAACCTAATAATGTTGAAGTGAATCCCTGTTATTACCTTTATAAAGACGAGGTTTCCTGTTGCTTGTCCATTAATAAATCACAAATGGTTCTCGACTAATGCTGTTGTTGTTAAGCTTTATTGTTGTGTTTAATCATAGTCATTGGATGTCAAATATGGTTATACACATTTCAGTTGAAAGTAAATGAAAACATAGTTTCATGGTTAAATTTGTCACATGAAGAACATGAGTTCCGCTGTCTATACACTCCGCTTATGGCCGACATATTGCCCAAGCGGCGTAAAACAGTAACTCACTTACTCTATTCTCTCGAATATAAAAAAGCTTTCTATCGCACTTGTATGGTTTAGATATGAATTGTAGGTCAGGGTATTTCTTTTATATTTTCCATTATTGCTACACTTTAGATTCGGAATATTAACTAGAAGGCATTGCATAAATCATAGATGCAATGTGTTTCTCCTTTTTTGTCAAACCAAAATCTCTTGTAACAGACTTGTCAACTTTAAAGAACACTTTCTTAAGATTTCGTATTTTCAGCCTGACAATGAATGAGCATCCTTTATGAAGGAGTTTGGATATTTAATTCATGTATTGTTAGAGTTGTACATGTATCATGTTTATCACACGGACGATAACTTTTTAAGAAATTACATGTGTCCCACATCCACACGTTTCTTAAACATTATTTGATGCAACGAATGACCTTATTCCTTTCAAATGACAACGCCGCCTTATATATTATCCAATGCAGCCTCCATAACCTACATTTGTGTAGCTCCATATGTACAACACAGTGAGTGCTTGCAACCCTAGAGTGATAATTAGCTATTTTCCCCTTTGATCTTGATACAAATCATTACTCCTATATCTGAATAGCAGCCATCCAAGGTGTAAACTGTCACCATTATTTCTAAAAATGCTTTTAATAGAAAGGAATCCCGTGTTTATACTGAATAAAACAAAGGTAACATAGAGAGTTGAGAAAGAGAGCCTGACGCTTGACATATTTAAATGGGAATTTTTTACAAACAAGAATTTGTGTTGCTCTTTTGTATAGAAATAATGAGAAAATCAATATCCAATGAATTCCATTTTCTAAAAAATGTTTAAATTATGCTCGTTAAAATATCATTTTCTGATATTTCTCCTATTATTAAACATTAAAATTACATAAAAATTTATTTAAAAAAAACATCTTTAAAAAGGTACAATGTTTAAACCTTAGGTGTTTCTGATCAACAGTATTAATTTAGTAATCCTTGTTTTGATCTGTTCCATAGTTATCTTATCATGAAATTGACAATCTGGTTTATCATGGACATAGCATTGTATTAACGATTATCTTCAATCAATCAATTAAGCTGTCATTAACCTAATTCATTCAGTCCATTATGGAATTTATATAGGAATCTAAATTGACTGTCTTTGTTAGCGAATCTTTTATATCACCTCTTTGCTTTCAAGCTTGTATTAGTTTTCTTAAATGTAGTGATATCATAGTTTACTTGAAACA
Organism: Steromphala cineraria; assembly: GCA_916613615.1. Taxonomy (NCBI): domain Eukaryota; kingdom Metazoa; phylum Mollusca; class Gastropoda; order Trochida; family Trochidae; genus Steromphala; species Steromphala cineraria. The sequence goes on from OU744732.1 coordinate 27,146,807, forward strand.
AGTACAAGTTTTTTTCAAGTAATTCTACACAACCAAAATTTAGTAGCAGTTAAAGACCGACTGTCCCGAAATGGAAAAGAGAATTTTATATGTTTGATATGGTTGCATTTGTAAAAGAGTATAAATTGACAGTGCCATTGTTAGCGAATATTTTGTACCACCTCTTATCTTTCAAGCTTATGTTAATTTTCTTTAATGTAGAGTTATCCTAGTTTTCTACGAATAAATTTGTTTTCAAGTAATTTTAGGGAAACGAAGTTTCAGTAGCAGTTAAAAACAAAATGTCCCAAAATGGAAAAAAAGAGAATTTTATATTTTCGGTATTAATAGCTGGCTTCAGGTCCGAAATAATCTGGTTTATAAGACATGATCTTTCCCCAGGAACATGAGCCTCATGCCAAATACAGGTTCTGCCAGCTTTCATTGAGACTAGGGTCAGTTTGAGGTGAAACCTTTTGCTACGTAACATACCACGAAAGACTCGTTGACGATTGTAATTGTTTCAATAGCACCAATATTCACAGTAGGAAAAACGGTTAACAGTTCCTTGATCTTAACGAGTATTGCTAGGCAACGTTATTCTTGATCTTATTCACAGTTCTAACGTTTGCATTCCGATTTGTAATGAAATTTTTTTTTAAGTCGCAAATATGAACACAAATCAAAAATCGGTTAAGCTGTCATTAACCTAATTCATTCACATCAAAAGGGTATCTGTAAAGAGTTATAAATGGACCATGCCAATGTTCACAAATCTTCAGTATTAAAACTTTCGAACTTCAGCTTAGCTTTGGGATGAGAATGTTTGGAATAATTGAATTCCATACAGTAGATTTAGGGAGCAACAATTGTAAAGCAATTATAAACAGAAGTTCATTATCTCGAAAATATAATGTTTGAATTGTCACAACGACTAATAGAATATCTTCAACGAAAGCTGGTGTATATGACATGTAATCAGTTTGTTCTAACTTGAAGTTGAATGTCATCTGAGGATTTTGTCAGCATGCAATCAGAATTTAACAGGGTCAGGCAAGTTGAACTTATATATAAGTAATGCCATTTGAAGAAATGTCAGCATTCAATTTGAATTAAACAGGATCACAATGAAATGCAGCTCTTAATAAGCTATTAATCCACGTAAAGTTAAATCCAATGTAAAGAACTGAAATCATTCATTGAGAATTCAACACGGTCATAATGGATTGAAACTCTTACAAAGCGATTACAAAGACAACAATAGAACAATTGACGACGGTGATTGAAACTCACTTATATGTGACACGTTACAGATGCTAAACGCCCTCCAAATTATGTTTTTGCACAGACTTAATTTTACAAAAAGAGAGCTTTTTAATGAAACTGGTTGACAATGAAATATGTAGTTTTTGTACAGTACATGTAGAGACTTAACTTTATGTCATGTATATTGGGAATGTAGGATAAAACAGTCGCTTTGGGAAGAAATGGAAAATTGGATAACCCAAAATATACAGACTCTACTTAAGGAACTCAACAAAATCTATCTGTCCACGCTTTTGTTAAAACATGCAATTTCTTTTAGTAAAGAAAGCAAACCTTAAAAGTCAAAAAGGTTAGTCGCATGATAAACCAAAATAAAAATACCAAGACCTTCGAATACCTATGAGAAAATACTCTGTCTGGTAAACAGGATTATCAGTTAAATCCTGTTCACACTCTTACATTGGTATCAAGAGTATTAAGATCTATTTTCGATCAATCAACCCCATCAAGTAGCAGACAGCACTTGAGAAACCAACCTTTGGAACGAAGGATGTTGCCTTAAAGTTCTATTGCTTCTAAAACTTCTAATAAGGTTGATAATACTTGTAGAAGTGTCACGGTAATTGTCAATTATTTACTTGTTGTGAGGTTTATATATATATATATATATGTATATAAGAAAGAGTAAACATCAGATGGTTCGGACTGGATCAATCTTCTTTAATACGATGAATTCATTTCGACCATTATGTGGGTCTTGTCAAGTATGATTACAAATGGAAGGTAACATGTACTTATACAGGAACAAAATAATAAATCAATTCATATAATCAACACATAGTTGTGTGCTCAGATTGACAGTTAAGAAAACAGTCATGTGTTGTCAATCACGTAATGATTGCCCCAAGCACTAATGGCCGGGTGCAGTTTGAATACAATAGAGTCAGTCAGCAAAGACGAATCCGTGTTGTCTTATCAATCACTTGATGGTCAGAGAGGTGTAATTAAACAAGCATGCTAATATATCACAATGGTAATCACTTCCTCATGTGAGCTAACAGTTATCTGAGTTTCAGTTAGCTCACAAGAAGAAAGATTGATTACCTTTGGGGCTGATTTGGAGTTTTCCTGTCGGTCGTTTTCTTTTTCCTGTGGCTTATTCCTAAAAAAGAAGCTGTTTTCTCAATGATGGTTTTGTTTTCTATATATGTGGTACCGTCTCTGTGTGAAGTTTGAGATCTGGTCTGTCGGCCTGTACTTTGACTAGAGGTAGTTGTACTCTCTGTTTGGGGTGTGCTGGGCTCTATTTCATTTTGTGGGCTCGATGTTATGTGCTGTTGGTCTTGCTGTTGTTGCTCTTGAAGCCTGCGTACCCTGTCTAAGTAGTTTTCTGGATTGGCGCCTTCCTTCCTTTTAGGGGTGTTTGATGGCAACACTGGTATACTTTTTTGGTTAGTCAGCCTGTCTCTGTAGTTTGCTGGAGTTGCACCTTCATTCTTTTTGGGAATGTTTGATGGGGTCTCAGGCACACTGGGTTGGTCTCAATAGTTTGTTGGGGTGGCACCTACTTTCCTTTTGGGGGTGCTGAACCAACTCTCCTTATTCAAATATATATATATGCATATGGAAAAAAGTTAAGCACCCCCTTTTTTCAGCTTCAAAAGTTGAATGAAAAGAAAAAAGGCGATGAAATAATCGTATGGTATGATAGAACCCAAATTTAGCAGTTACGCATAACAAACGATTCGGATAATATTTCGCATCTTTTGGATATTAGCATTCCGAAATTGTTGAAGTTTTATTTAAAAATACAAGTAACATAATTCTGAGGAATGAAAGTTATCGGTAGTTTTGATGTGGATAATTCAATTCTTTCAAGCCCTCTTGTCAAGCTTTAGTATCAACATTGTAGTTAAAAGTCACAACTGAGATATTTATCAACCTTAAAAGTGGCAAAATATTATTAAAACAAACTTCAGGGGAAATGGTTTAATAATATGGTCAGCAACAACTGACCCCTAGAGGAGTGTTTAATAAAGGTATCGAACTCAAACGAATCCAATGATTATTCAAAAATCGTCTTCTTCCAGGCTTTTCGTCAATTATTGATTATAACTCATTAAAATAGTGACTTCCATATTTTGCAAGATATGAGTGGAAGTAAAATTGGTTACACAAACGTTATTTTTTATATCTGAAACCAAATGTCTATTACCTAGTCTTGGCACCACAGCCAAACTCATTTTCGGTAAAATTTCAATACCGTTGCAATCATAATTTTATAACTGTCAACACGAATGACCTTTCATTGAAAAAATTATTTACAAGATCTATGTTTAAGGGTGAAGTATTCACAGTTTCGTAATGTTGCTAAAGCAATATTTTCGGAATTCAAGGGGTGCTTAATTGTTTTTCCGTATGTATATATAGTTATCAGAAACAATGATGCAAAAGAAGGTCAGCCTTTTAGGCCAGCAATGAACCTTTTAATGACAGTTCAAGTTCAATCCTTATTGCCCTAAATGAGAGACCATCTCATATTGGAGCTGGGTGGAAAATTTTCTCATTTGTCAATATCTCAATTTATATAGGTATTCCTTTTGCTGTGTTGGTAACATTCATATTGCTCGCAATAACTGTAGCAGAGACTGAAATCATTATTCTTATTTTGAGAAACCCGACTTTTGCCTTTAATTATTTTGAAATTATAAAGCTCATGACATCATATAAAATGCAAGTGTAATTTGATCATGAAATAAATAATTTGCTTTTTTGTTATGTTTATTGTATCAAGTCAAGTCAAGTCAAAGAAGTTTATTGTACTTTAGGCCTCCGGCCCATATACAGATGGTACAAAGGTACAAAGATATGTGAATATATTATACAAATATAATTTACAATTCTGATAATAGATTGTCTCTTAAGAAAACAGCATGTTTTACAAAGAGCGCTATCAGAGGCTTGTGCCAAAAAGATAACCTCCTTTGTAAGCAGTATTTGATACAAAGATGACTTTTATCCTTTCAAACGACAATACCATGTTATGTATTACACCATTCAGCAACCATTAGCCTACATTTGTGTTGCTGATGCTGTACGTCACAGGTAAATCTTAGTGATAATAGGTATATCTCTCTTTGATCTTGTTGCTTTTATCATCTCCATATCTGGGCTAACAGCCTACCAAATTGTACATTGTCACCGGCATACTGTTATTGATTTCTGATTAATGAGTTTTGTGTTTGCCTATAAGAGATAAGTAAACATATATAAAGTCCAACAACACATGAAACAATTGTTGAGATCAATTTTTAAAAGAAAACGGTCATGTTGTTTCGCATCTTATAATGACTGCATTTAACGTCATTATTTTGTTTGTCTGTTATCATACAATTTTGCATATTGAATGTGATATCTTCAGAACATGTGTAGATATTAATAAAACCTTTGTTAAAATCATTATGTCCTATTTTAAGAAATAATATATTCAACCTCAGAACGGCACGTCAGCCTTTTATGGTATTGTAATGTATCATGTATTATTGTGTATATATGCATATATACATGTATCTTATACTGCAATCTGCAGCCTGAGTGTAATCAGTTCAGTTCAGTTACATTATTGATAAAATATTCTATTAAGGTTGATTTAAATGAATAGTAAGCTTTAAGCAACCATTTTTGATGAAGTTGATATCAAACGCGATATTGTCTATCTCAAGGTGTACAAAAGAACATATAGCCTTGACTGACAGAAGGTTGACAATCTCCAACTCAGTTGAAGGTTAAATAGAGACTTATATAACCGTCAGTGTTGCCATGGCAAACCTAGTTGCGATCTTGTTCAAAGTTGTCCTATTCACAAATCTCGTATGTCATCGAGATAATATTTTATTCTTAGATATGAACAGAACTGATATAAATCATTTAAGCTTCCATTAAGCTTTTTCGTTATAACAGCTATTGACTGTATTTTCAGAGGGATATAAAGGGTCCTGTTAGATGTAGTTTATTAAGGTTAAAGTACAATGAAGGGATATGACTAGGAATAAAAAACAACAACGTTCATGTCCATTTTGTAATTCAGGCGTACATGTAGGAGACAAATTATTGATATGCCATTCGCATACCGATTTACGGGTAAAATCACTCAAAGAATATTAAAATCATTTTAAAGGTAGGATGGGAGGCCTTATAAACCATGTTAAAGAAAACGAAGAGGTAATGACAACTATGATTATTATTCAAATGATAAATCTGCCGTATGTGATGTTCATTGTATTCTGGAAGTAAACCCATATGATTAAGCCCGAAAATAGTGTCAGACATAGATATCAGAGGGATAATTTGTGAACAAAAAGGGTACAATTGTTATTCCCTCACGATCGATACTTATATTATAAGTTGTTTGCTTCTCACGAGGGTAATACGGTCTGATGTACCATCTTCGTAGAAATGTTGCCCAAGCCGCAAGGCGAGGGCTGACATTTCTACAAAGATGGTACATCAGACCGTATTACCCGAGGGAGAAGCATACAACGTATTTATCTTACCGTCATGTCAGAAGAAAATATATCTATTTTAGTTTGACTGCCGTTAACGTATGAGCCATCACCGCATGAACGGCCTTGACCCTAAATGTAAACAAAATGGCGTCGTCCAACCCGACTGCAATGTTATGAATCGTGTTACGTAAAACTATTACACTAAACATGCTGAAAAACTATTTGATTTTAATCCTATAGCATGTGCAAGTAATGCAATGCAGAATTTGGTTCCAAACAAAACTTAGAATGACGAGAAAACAAATCTATAATTAATAATCACGAAAACAGCTGATCGAACGTATATAAACTCTGGACACCGCGTGCGTCATTTGGTAACGTCATCTTAACCCTATGCGACACCTCTTCTCGGAGAGGAGCTGTTGCTATGGCAGCGGGGTACATGAAATTTGTACACCGTGAGAGGTGAGACTCGCGGTGTACATAAGATAAAACGAGTCGATCGTCAACCAATCAAAAACGAGGATTTTACTGTAAGGTAAGATAAATATATATATACATGTATATATATATAAATATGAGGTGTGATGAGTTTGCAATTGATATGAATTTAAACAAAATTCGAAATGTCGAAGGTACATATATAATAAAAATATGATATAACAATATGATAAAGATATAGATTTTCACTCTTGATATGGATTGTAAAAGAAATCAGCCGAATTGGAATGTTTATGATAGTGCGCCATAGAAAATATGCAACAAAGGGTTCTGTTCCAAGCTATTATGAAATTCATCTATATATATGATTTAAATAATCAAAACAAACCTATGTTAGCTACTGATCTGTTCCATCAGACATGAACATTGGCCACAAAGCTATAGGGCCTATCTATCCTCTTACTACCGTTAATATAAATCAATAAGAAAAACTTAAAGACGCAAATGAAAAAGCAACTAGTAACTTGTATAAATGAACATGACAAGAAATGTCGTCTTTTAAATAGGTTTATCGACTTATCTACTCCATACCCCTCAGTGTTATCGACTAGTGGAGATATATTTGGAATCAATTATCCATATCAAGCAACGGACAGCAATAGCAAAAGTTACCTCTTGAAAGGAGACTATCGTTGCTGTTACTCTATTTTCATTTTCTAAGAGTAATAATGAACTGTTATTTACAATATGTTAATGTCTAGGTGTTTTTGATGGGTCAATATAGGTACTAGAACGATGATGCCCAAGTAAGTAAATCAATCATTTAAAATTCCATTTACAAACAATCTAATTAAAATAAGATAAAAAATATTTTTCACTGCGTTACGCAGATGTTAGCTACATCATCTTTTAATAAGATTGAATTTAAAAACGTACCGTATGGACCAGATATCAACCATCATCCCATCATTCGATAGGTACTAGCTAATTAATCGAAAGTTGGATTGGTGAGAAATTTATCAAACCACATTTCATGATGTGTGTACCAATAACCTAGTCCAGCTGTTCATCACGTTTGATAGTATTAGTTTATCACCCAGACGGGACACAAAGTCAGGGTCCAAACTCGTAAACTGTAAGCCGTGAAGTACCCAGATTCCTACAAATTGACATTACTCTGATATTTTACTCAGACAGGGATTAGCATCATATATATATATCAGCTTGATAGGGAATTGAGCATTTTATAATCTGATTAAACTAGAAAATGGACACATTCTCTTGCTATGCGTTTGTTTTAAGATATTCACTTGTTAAATAATAAACAAATAGCTAGATGTGTAACGTTAATTCTATCATGATCAAATCATAATATCTGCAATGTTCATTAAGTACCATATATATATATATATATATATATGTCAAGGTTTCAAAAAAGAAATATGGAAAGAAAATTTCACGATCTGAAAATGTGTGTAAATTAATATAAAACTGATTTTAATGGCAATTATACACCTTAAATATCCAAATATCCTCCTTAAAAATAGTAATTCCATTGTAAAATATAGAAATAAGAGTGTCGTGTTTTCAACATAAAAAAATCACAATCATATTGTAGTAGGTACTATATTTATTATCTTTATTTCGTCTAGTACACTTGTGTTCGTAACTTTTCTGTGGGAGATTGACATAAGGTGTGGCATAAATAGCATAACGGTTCTAACAATTACCAGCACGTCGTCTAACGTTTTGAAAATCTTGATACAGCAGTGTATTTAGCTCCTTATATCCGCTGATTTCTATTATAGTGATGATAGTCATAATAAACAAAAATTCAAAAAATTAACTTGAGCGTCAGTTGTGTAAATACTATGATAGTCAAACTAAATCAACAACCCAGGTCGAGAGTAACACACACTTGTACAGACATATCTTGGAGACAATAGCAGATTCGTATTCACACTTGCATAAGTCTCACTGTCCTAAATGACTGAATTTTGTATTGGAGATCTTAGCCATGAAAGTAGAGGCAATCATATATTTCTAGTTTAGTTTTCATCAAATTAACAAACAAAATACTTACAAGCAAAGGTATCTTACAGGTCTCTTCCTATTGTAATTCGAATGGTACAAAAGTTTAAAGTTGTCAGTAAGATACAATTTGTTAGATATTAGTTAATATATAAACTAGAAGAACATTTTCAGTGACTGTATTGAGTTATGAACTAACGTTGTATAAACTAATTTAATTTCTAACAGTGTGCTGCAACCATATATATTTCAATGACATCAGCAAAAACAATCACTAATGGGCATCGTTTACAACCAAACGAGGGATTTGCTACGTGGTTTGGAAATATGAGAAGGGATGTTTTCCCATTTCATCATAAACATAAAAAGCTCTTTTCTGTTTATGTAATCTCAAACAAACCGTAAATAACTGAATGTTTTTAAAGATAAAAGATATCAACTACTGAATCAATGGGAAATCACCATTCCAAGTATTTTTGCTTTCAACTATCTTTAATTTTAAGTAAATAAGGAAAGCATACTTGATTATAATAAACTGTTGAAGTATGACATTGTGTATTATGTATGATGTAAAGCACTACTATCTGATGTCCAAGCATGCATTTTATCGTTTCATGTAACAATATTCCATTGTCTGTTACCTAGCCAATCTTAACCTAGCTGCACCAGTACATCAAAGTGGATTCTGGCACATATCGAGTAATGACTAGTATTCTTCTCTTTGATCTTGTTACCATTTATTACTCCCATTACAACCGACAAAGCAATAACTATATGTCATTACTAAAGAAGTTCAAGGAATCAACACGTGTTTCAACGCGTGCAAGCTGAACAAAACGAATAACAACACACTTCAGAAGTAAGGAGCACAAAACAAGACCGAAATGTATGTATTTATTGTATGAAAATAAACCTCTATTTTGAAAAAATTATTACCGTATTCCACGTAATAAGCGCCCTCTCCCTATAAGCGCCCCCTTACGGTGCTTTTAACTCGAAATAATTAAGCGCCCCCTCTCCTTACATCACAAACCTATGAAATTTTACATACAAAATGGCTTGAAGACTTGATTTCAGTCCTCCTCTTAAATCACGGTAATTGGATTTGTAATTTTTCGCTAAAAACTATATGCAGATCGAGAATATACCAACATTTTTATCAATCGACTGAATGAATAACACATTTTAATAAGCGCCCCCTCTTTCCAATTTTTCAACCTCCCAGGGCGCTAAATGGGTCGATTACGGTACATATAATTGTATGTTCTAAAATTTGCCAAATATATGGAGGGCAGTTAGCAGCCACTGTGTAATTCCGTTAAACCTTCTATATGAAATTATCATTTCGTTGATTTCCTATTCTTACAGGTTTATCAATATCTCATGTATATGAGTAAAACCAAGCTTATAATAAAAAAGGAGTATACGACAGAGATCTTTATGGCCGTCAATGTTACTAGTTTTCTTCTTATTCATTATTGCTGCTCCCTAAATTTACAATTCTTATATCATCGAAATTCCAGTTTCAGGCGTTGATAAAACGTACATAAATGAATCACGTAAACTGTTATCAACCTAATGTTTTCAGCCTATACATTGTATTTGTTATTTTGGAAAGAGATATGAATGGAACATGTCATTGTTTCACTTATTGTTTATACAACTTTTTATCTTTATTAATGTAAGGTCTAAGGTTTATTTTCCTCAAATGTTAAAATGCAGTAATATGTAAGTAAACCTTTTGGATGAACATGTTTTGAATGAATACTCGTCAATCTTAGAAGTGAAAATCCTGCACATTAGGGATCAACATCCAGATTAGTCCTCTACAGATGTTGGTATATAACCACTACCCTTGACCTTGGGTCAAATGCCATATGCAAAACTGTCACTGCTCATTGCGGAAATAACAGGGTCAGTTTGAGGTTAAATCTTTAGAAAGTTTTATCACAGGCACCTTAAAACCATTGTCGACTAGTCGAATAACATCAATATTATAATCCTTAAACATACACTTACCTCGACTATACCACTTTTCGATTTTCGTTCAAAGATTATTCAACAAAATAAAAACTGTCAATCAAAAGTGGCTTTCAAAACCGGTTTTCATTACCAAACTGAACATATTTGAGTAGCGATCTATGACGCACTATACAATATTGTAAACACACTTTCATATATTCCAAAGAAAATAGTGAATTGTGTGTGTGGTTATGTGAACTTTAAGTAATGGAAAATGAATGAGCAGGGGTGGACTCGTGATAACCAAGCAAACGTGTGAAGTATCCAGCTAAATCTATACATTCTTTAACAAATCTTGAAAATTGCTTTTCTAGGATCGATATCAATCCTCTTCATTTGACCAACAAACTTAAGGTTTAACGAGTTTAGACTCTCATACATCTGACACATTAGAAATGGGTTCGTCCGTCTACCATGCCGTTTTGCCATTTATTAACGCACTGCAATGTGTTTGAAAACGAATTCCCTGCATTGCACGTGTGTCCCATGTTTTATATCCTACTTCTGTAAGCTGTTATTAGCCTAATGGATAAAAGCGGTGAAGTTATAAAACTGAGCAGTGAATTCTAGAAAATAACAATACACCGATGTGATTCTTAAATCATATATATTTTCTCTTAAAGATTATCATTTAGAAAATGCACAAAGTCGTGACCTGTAATATATGCTATATCATAAATCTGTCTTCATTAGATCGTCTCTTTTACCTTTTCGAGTCGAGTACTTATAACTAGTTGGATTTGAACACACTTACATAAGAATTTTATTCAACTCTATACAATTCATGCAACATCTTAAAGGAATTATCATGATTTTCCTCATTACCTTTAAATCTCAATACAAATATCTGTCAAAAGGATTTCTTTTAAAGTTAAAAATCTACGAGTTAATGTTTGCATATATTTCGAAAAAGACCTCAAGTATCAAACTAATGATTGTGACTTTTTGAAAGTTATCTTTTCTAAGGCTTCTCTAACAGCTCTGCACTGTTAAACATAATCAGAATACTAATACATAGTTCCAACCGACAAGCCTTTAACATTCTTACTTCACAGTGATATGGACAACTTCGCAACATTTGTGTCACGGGAAACAACTTGACAGTTAGATATAAATGATTACTGTATTTTGAACTGTTCAAATGACTGGTCTCTTCATGCGAATCATGTACCTTGTATTTCTGAAGTCACTGAAGATAAATACACCAAAAATAGTATCCTTTCAGACATGCAATTCAAGAGGTCATATCAGCGTAATAAGCGAAAGTGCTCAATACCTACAATTTTGAGTCATTCAAGTTGACCGTCGAAGTGGATCATTGCAATTTCGACTAAACCTTATATGCTTCCTTCTAATGAAAAAAAAAAGTTTCGTATCTGGTAAGGTGCAAAAACCATTCACATAACAAATAATGTGATAGTGAGAATGTGAATCACGTTTCAGCATAATCCAAACATTAGATACAAATGAACAGAGATTTAAAATCGGTCTTATGCTATAATCATAGAGGTAATATTAATAATTATGGTTTTTACTCAAATACACTAAAATCAATTATCAAAATTGAAATGATCAAATTTCTTTGTAAAATTGCACAAATGGTCCGTGACAATCTGATGGTTATAAAAGACTATCATATATATCATTCGTAAATTACAAACAATGAGAAAGAACCCACATAACATTTAACAACTAGCCAAATGACAGTGGCTTACGCTCCAAGGATAGACTTTTAATCGCTCTTTTGAAACCGTCGTCTAGCAAACACGATTATTATCTTAATCTACGCCACACTCCCACAGTGATTTTAACTATTCAGATGGACATCCAGTTCAATTATCCTTATTTAGAAACTTATCGGGGATTTCGTCTATTGTTGTGGAGTTGTCTTGTTTTCTCGAAATAACCTCCAAAGGCTGCTTTATCTAGTTTAAGTGCATTGACTTTCAATTGAAAACATTTATTTCAATTTTCCTGACATCACCTTATCTTCCCCCTTAAAACGTGCTACTGTCCCTTTAATGCCATTTGTTGAGTGAATATGTGAGGTATTTTTATATACGTTCATATCAAAGCCAAAAAGAATATATCATGAAAATCATGGCGAGACTCTTTAATACTGATAAGACATCAACAGACCTCATTAGCATGATGTGTGTGACAAATACCTCGTTTGGCTGTTCATCACATGTGATAGGATTTGTTTATCACCCGAACGGGACACATACTCGTAAGCTGAAAGCCTGGAAGTGCAGATATTATACAAATTGCCATTCCTCTGATATTTGGCTGAGACATGGATTATACTAAGGCAACGATGTCCCTGACAGTTGATATTTACAATTTTATCACTAACATGTAGCAAGTAATATCAACAGGTTAGATAAAGTACAAGCCATTGATGATTTTTAAAGGTGTCATATATAATAAGCTTGATCAATTTTAATATTTAAAACGAAAGTTTGCTTATATTGTGTTCAAATAAAACACATTGTAGAAAGAAGAAAATCTGAAGTACAATATCATCAACTTGTAAATTTGATATCTCACCTTTATGTCGATATGTATCATTACACAACACCAGGAAGAAAACGTTTACTAAGCTTAAATATATAACGTTCCCTATTTTCTTCAGTGTCACGAAGACAAACTTATATGCACGTATTTCAAATGATTAGAGTGTTTGTCCGAATAGCTCTAAGTTAGATCTGTTTAAATCTGTTTACTGTTTATTGGACAGATGACTTACCATTAATGATATCCTTTTAGAGCTGAAATGTCAAGGAGACATAATTATTCAGCAGAATGAACCAACATCTAAATATACCTATAATCTCATCTTCATTCTAGAGTCTCATCTGGAATTGTATGAGAAACATCATCCGTATCTGAGTATATTGTATGGGAAACTATTTCCACAATTATCTCCACATTTCCTGTGTCCCGAGACTAATGTTGATAGGTTATTAACCATTTCCTCCTTAATATTGTACTCTTAGTGGAAAGTTCAATGGTCATCACAAATATGACAAGAGGTACTTTCGTCAACAAAAACTTCTGGGACATACTAATGAAAAAAACGGTTGTAGCCATTTTGCGAGAATTACAGTTTCAAAATAACATTTCATCCCGATTTTTGTATATCAAATTGTTATTTTTCTTAGCTTTACTTTAAATATCATATCATATAGACATAAGAAAACGAGATTTACCACTTACTCTAAGTGGTGATGTGACCGTGATACTGTGTAAGTTTATACCAGCACTGTGACTATTTTGGGATTATATTTCGGAAAATCATGTTCCTTATCTTGGTGTAATCATGCAAGATGACTGCAGCTAAAATAGAACCCTTCCAGACATAGTACAACAAGAATTGATATTGGCGTGTTGAGTCCTCAGTAAAAGAGTCCAATCCGTATTACCTCATACCTATTGACTCATTCACATTGCTTATTGATTTGAAGTTGCTTCTCTAGATGAAAAGTTAGCAATTTAATCGATACATTTAACCTTGATCAATCAAGTAATCAAGTCTTACAGTATACAGGAATATGTTTTTAGTAAGTCTTTTATCTTTGTTTCGTAAAAATATTTGTTTTGTAATTTCAATATCTCGTTCTTAATTACTGGGTATAAGATGTATATATGTACAAAAAATGTACAAAAAACATTGGTCAATCCATTACCAAACTCACTGAAATGTATCATTTATTTTTTCATTGTCATCCAAAGAGAAAGGTTCTATTCTCGTTAAAGTTAGTGGTATAAGCAGCCTGTTAACACTTATTCACGTCTCAAATGATAAGGATAAAGAAATATTTCACCAAGCCTATTCTAAGCACAGCAAGCTCTTGACATATTCACTACAACCTTAACAATTTTCCTTGCATTTATAGGAATGTTTAATAGGAATTTTCTTCGTTTTTAAAAGATAAGAGGAAGTGATGGCCGAGTTAGATGGAATTGCAAATGTAATTGACAATAGAATACTACATAATATCTATTCCTGATAAACGAGTCATTCAATAAGATCAATCATTCGATAAGAGTCACAAGGCCATTGTTTGTGTAGGAGAGAGTGATGACATATCAATTAATAAATAGACCAAAGTTAATCTAACTTTGAGAAAGAATGATTGATTTGAGAGGACTGCAATTTTATCTGAAACGCGAGCAACGATATAACACATATACTTCTTTTGAAAAGTTTAAATGAGGTAATGGACGAAAAAGATGAAAGTTTTAATGTAATAATAATGTATGTAATGTAATAATGTATAATATAACGCTACATAACACCTATTCTTGAACATAAACCTTCGGTGAATTGTTACATAAAATAAATTGTGTCTTATATATCAACGTCCTCGTGCCAAAAGCAGATATTCTAAATTTTCAAGTATAAGAGCAACAAGGTCACTTTAATGTTGAATATGTCATTACTTATGTAACAAGCACTGTTAGTGACATTGATGTCACCGGGCAATTACAGTTTTGATGAAGACATGAGGCAAAAGGATAGTTCAGTACTATTCAATACTATCGAAAACATGCCAGGGTTCACTATGATGTCGAATATGTTTTTAAAGTGAACAAGGTATTCCACACGTCATACAGTTAACATTGTAATTTTTAATGACTAAAACTAACAAGACATGATTTAAGACCTTAATGTAAATCAATATGACACCTCATTAACACTTTCATGTTGACGCTATTAGTCAGTACCTGTGTTGTTGCAAATCTGTTTACGTATTTTCTTCAGGGCCTGAAGAAAAATGTCCTTGTATTAAAGAACCAGTCAGTGTTTTTCAACATATAATGATTTGCTTTGAAAATGACATAGAGGACATCACTAATGATCTGAAATCGAAACATCTTACATATTCATCTCCAAATTGTGATTATATGATGAATTCTTGTTTTCAATGAATTAACATGAATACTAGTTATATACTCTACCAAACATTATGAGCTCATAACAGTCATTCTGACTGCTTTAACTGTGTTTTCAAAATTACGTTTGACTGACGTCGCGTGTCATTGACCAATCATAATCACAACTTAAAGCTTTCCTAATGTTACCATTCAACGTCGATTGTCTCTAAAATTAAACCTTCCTGCAACAGTCGATATGTTTCCAACAAGTTTCGCATATGACACCTCCAACATTTCACGGAATGGCCCTTTTACACCGACACGTCGCCACTGCACAACAGACGATTTGTTCCTCGCAAAATATCATATGCATATTATACACCACAAGCGTCACAATGAGCAATTGACATTTTTTCTGAATCTTGTAGTTGTTTTTCACTTAATTAAGAACGATATTTGTCAAGGGTCATTATTGATTAGTTGTGGATAATTGTACCGATAAGACTTAACTAGAATAGAAATATTTTAGAATGCCAAACTTGTACTTCAGTTCACATAATGTCAATGGTATATTGTGTGTTTTTTTGTAAAAGAAACAACTGTTGTAGTCACAACCAGTTCGCATTTATATCAAATTAAATTTTCACTGCTTATCAAATGAATGAGCTATTCAAATGAAAACTATAAAATATTTTTTTAGTGAAGCTATACTGATCATTATCCTGGTTTGCCAACCTTTATCATCTATCATCATCTAAAGAGTTGTATTCAAAGCCTATTTTGATTATGTTTCTTCTGGCCTTGAACGACATCTTTATTTGAAGTTTGACTTTAGTCATAAACAGTAATGATGCAGACAAGTAGATCATTTCCTTATAATGTAAAAATAATGTGTCATAAACAAAGTTTATACGAGCTAAATCAATGCGATTAAGATGCTCTGTAGATAATAACAATAGTCTTTTTTCATCCAAGTTTTCAGATCGTAGATAGTAAATACTCTAAAGGGGCAGTAATTTTATATTTTCACTGATTATTTTACGTTAATGGTAAATGTATAATTTTCATAGTGCCAACAATCTCATTACACAAACCAATCATCCATATGTGCAAAGTCCAAAACAAATTGTAAAGATTCATATTAAGTCCATTGGCAGCCATTTTTGTGTGAACACCTTTTCATTCATTTATGTGTTGTGAACATTATATACTTGATTTATTACTGCTACATTTAGCTTAAATACACTGTCTTTCAATTGAAACCAATTATTTTAATTTTTCACCTTATATTCCCCCTACAAACGTGCTACTGTCCCTTTAGCAAAACATTGAGCAGAAACCAATTATTTTTTCAATTTACTGCAAATATGTGTTATTGTTAATGTGACATAACTTTAAACATCACATAGTTATAAAGTAAATTTGAACAAAATTTGAGCACCTTATTTTCCCCTTTAAAACTTGCTACAGCCCCTTTTATAGATTTACAGTTTTATCTTAAGAACTCTTTAAACAAGACACCAAAAACAAGATCAAGAAGAATGTAAGCTAAGAAAGAGCTTGATTGTTTTATTTACAAATGGAGTACACGTTACTAAACATGGCCTCGACACATAAACAAACTGTTTATTATCTGATAATGATTATTTTGCACTATACATATGATCATTTAGGAGCCCAATCACGTGAAATTATATGTATATACGTGAAATTGTTTCTTGTCCAGGGGAAGTCATCCATTATGACTACACCCAAAATAGAATCCTTTCAGACATAGCATACCAAGAAGTCATATTAGCGTGATAGTTGTGCAAGGACGATTCCGACTCATTCACGTTGGAACCAGAATAAGAACATTGCATAAGAAGCAGTTGTCATATATTATTCCCCCAACAAAACCAGGAATGGGGACATTGCATTCAGTCCGGATTCTTGTTAATGTGATATCTTATGAACCGTTGTACCGAAAATGTCACAGCCTACATAGGGGAATTACGCAGACATCGGTCACTTTAAATGACCTTGACTTTATCTCCAAGGCCACCACGGCACTTGAGCCACTTTTAAGAATCTTTTTACCTGATATCTCATAAACCGTTGCACTCAATGTCTTCACATTTTGCCACAATCTACATCAGACAGTAAGGCATTTTCTTATATAGGTTTAACACAATTTTTAAAATTTTATCTCTCAATTTTTATCTCATGAAGGCTCATAACGGTGTCATTATAGTGGCAAATACTTGTCCTCAAAATATCCTTACTTTTCATTTTCACTTTTCTTGCAACGTCGACGGAACTTTGTAATTGTCTCCTGTTCTGAGTTGGTAAGCTACCACAACCATTCAGAATTATACCGTAATAATCAATTACGCTTGATCTATACACTTTAAAATAAACGCAAGGAGGAAATTGTAAATGAAACGCAAGTCCCTTCAAGAAATAGAAACATGTCTCATGTTTATGGAAACAGAACATAAAATAAACTTTCCTTTATTGAAACAGAACAAAATAAACTCTCAAGGTACACATATTTCAAAAAGTTACGTTGCCAAATTACAGTTTGATGCAGGGCAATGTACCATTTTGCCTTTCTTAGCATTCCAAAATATAATACAAATTCTTATTACCGGAATCTACACACTAATTCAAGCTGTTGTCATATAATCCGTAAACTACTTATATTTCGGATTAAACAGTCACTTGTTTTAAAACAGAATATTCAGTTCATGAATTGTTAAATTGTTTCCAATTTCCAAATTTAATGCACTTTCAATGCTTTAATTGGATACAGATTTAGATTATATTTCTTAGCGGTTTGATTGCTTTTGGAAACTTTTATCTATAAATCTTTTTTATCATATCAACGCAAACGCTTCGAAAGCAATTATTTTCTCATTTAATAAAAATGTAAATGATATGTAAATAAATGAGATAATTAGAAAACTAGTGCAACAGGTCTAAAGGTAACACAACTTATTTCAATGAATGAACTTTAAATATTTCTCAAATCAGACATAAAAAGATACATTAATTTACAAACTACTCTGTCCACTTTTTTATTTGTATAATGGAGAATGCATGAGGTAGAGTGGATTCGACACTGTTTACACAATTGAGTTTTATCGCCATTAATTAACTATGATGTACTTTGTCAAACGTAATTAAAAGCCATAATCTACTGCTTTCGAGTACACTTTCCCCGATTTGTTTTCTCATTTATGATTTACAACAAAAACATATTGTTGCTACAAAAAAAAACATTGTCATGAAGAAATGTATACTAGAAAATACCAAAATGACTGAAAACAAAATTCCCGAATAAATATGATGAAATACGCTCTGATGTAAACAAATCTATCAGTGGCTTCCACTTCACACTCCCACAGAGACTTCAACTAATTCAGATCTATTTCTGTCGAATTGTACTAGATAAGTACCTTAAGCTAATGACCTTTAAAAGAGTGACTTTAATTGTGTCCAAAGTATTTCTAGGTATACATGTAAGTGTCCACTTTATTATTTGTCCAACAAATATTAACAACCAACCCACACATAGAAAGAAATAGCAGAATAAAAGAACAGGATATGAACAGAGACAATTTCAATTTTAAATTGGATGAACATAACACCTTTAAATTCGTTAAGTGTATTCCAATCTCTAAGTCTGTCATGTTATATGATTAGAAAATAACTATACCGCACCATCAAATTATAACCAAAACGTTATAACCTGAACACATAATTGAATTATTACTGAATAATTAAATACAAACTTTTTCTTCTCTTTACTTTTCGAAATCAACAGTTACAAGTGACAAGATTACTTTTAACAGTAGATCATTTAATACTGCATCCTTTACAGTGATTGTTTCCATTATAATATAAATGTCATCCACTCGTTTTCAGCCTGAAATAGATACAAAAGAAAGAATAAAGTATTCACAACATAAGTATATAATTAAATACTGGTTACCAATAAGCTTTAGGTGATATTAAAGAAGTTTCAACTTAGTTGATTGTACAGATGCTCTCATATTATAATTATCTAATAAGAATGCGACAATCTCAGGCACAGTTACTTCATTAGATTTTAGGGAGTATGTTTGATTAAATGAGTCCTTATTCTGTTATTTGAGACCTTCGAATTTCATAGATGCCGTTTGATATTTAAACGAGAAATGGTACACATTAAACCCCTGTCTGTGACCAATACGTTTCTGGGGGCAATGAACTTTCTTCAACAGATAGATGATAACTTTGTAACTGTTGTTTAGTAAGATGTGAACAGTGTATTCAATTACAAACCAGAAAGATATCATGAGTGTTAAGTTTTCAATATATGAAAAAATAAAATAATTGTAATAAGGTCAAAAGACCAAAAGATTTTAAATTAATGAGAAACATTATACTTTAGTTGCTGTACAGCTGCATACCTTAGTTTGTTCACTTGCTTGTGTATCTTGTGCAAATTTCATATAATTTTGGTATTGTTTGGAATCAATCAAATAACTCCAAAAAAAAGTGTCACAAATCGTTCACGTAAACAATAGCTATTCTCATATCATATTGTTGGATTGATGCAGAATTACATAATGGGGCACGGAAAAATATATTCAGATGATGTCATACAATGTATGTTAGAAATTCCAATTTTTTAATTTTTCGATTAACATAATTCATAAAGACTCCCAGAAAACGAAATGGTTTGGTGCAAAGCAATAAATATGGTTAAGGCCTGAAGCTGTTGATTCACATTTGTAGAGATAAAAAAAAAATTTCCCCTGCCCACTTGATCTGTCACAACTGTTACGGTTAAAAGCTGGTATGACATAGGAATATAAAATGTTGAATTATGTAGTCAAATTTCAAAGTGACCCGGTTTTTTTTCAATGCTAAGATTCCTCAAAGAAATTTCAATTGACATGATATTTTCAACATAAGGAACGCAACTTTATTAACATAAAATATGATATCAACTAGACCGTAAGACGACAAAGATGTCAACCCCTAAGTTGATGATTGATTCCTCTTAGACTTACATAAAACCAAAATTGCTATCAATGTTAAATATTGCATTTATCAACCTTTGATGTGCCGTTCTAAAAGCTTTGTTGCAATGAGTAGTCTACATTTATGCAAATAGGTATCTAAGTAAAGTTATTGTCGTTGACATTTGAGCACATACTGATGAAATATCACATTTCAGATTAACACACTTCCCTGATTTTAGATATCCATCAAAATTCGATATCAAAAGCTTCAGGCATGTAATTTCTAAATCATTTAAAGGGGCAGTAGCACGTTTTTTGATAATTTTACATTTTAAATATTTCACTTATAATTGTAAGTAAATGCTAAATGTATCATATTGACAGTGTCAACAATCTCATTACACAAGCCAATCACCCATAGTCAGAGGACAAAGTATGAGGCTTCACATAAAATCCATTGGCGGCCATTTTTTTGTGAACACCTTTAATTCATTTTTGCAAGAAAAATGAATCTCATGGCTGAACTTTACGTTATATATTTGAATTATTACTGCTTCATTTAGTTTGAATACATTGTCTTTCAATTGGAACTATTTATTTTCATTTTCCTGACATCACCTTAATTTCCCCCTAAAAACGTGCTACTGCCCCTTTAAACACTGCACGTTGTTACGGAAAAACAGTTATTTGTTGAATATCTAATAGATTTGTGAAGTACTTTTTTATTTTTTTAGAATAACTTAACAAGGGGCATCTTTTCAGATTCAACATATTTAAAACTGTTTCATTCAAAATGTATTTTCCTCATTTGTTAATACGATTCCTAAAATAGTTTAAAGAATTTATTCTGGTCAAAACCGAGAAACACACTTCAGTTCCGAAACTGAAAATGTCAATTT
Source organism: Steromphala cineraria (assembly GCA_916613615.1). NCBI lineage: Eukaryota > Metazoa > Mollusca > Gastropoda > Trochida > Trochidae > Steromphala > Steromphala cineraria. Next base: position 27,167,825 of record OU744732.1, read on the forward strand.
TTAAATCAGAGAAATCTAAATTTGCACTCTATCTTGCTGAGCCCGACATGTGTTTGCTTCATCAAAACAATTACAAAATTTCATCAGGTAATACAAAAATAGCTCACGAAGACACTGCAATCAAATGGAATCAATATATGATTCAAGTTCGTGAATGTTTTTGCAGATTAAAAATGTGTTTTAAACAAGTGAACAACTGTAAAATAAAACAGTGATATCGTTCAATTATTTCATTAAAAGATCAATAAAATAACTTAGTCAAAAAGTTGGATAAATAGTGGATACTAAACAACCTTCCATTTAATACAATTTTTATTAAACGAGTTAATGTAAAAAAAACATTGCTAAATCCATTACCAAAATCAATGCAATGTATCAGGTTATTGTTGCAATGTCACCAAAGAGAAAAGTACTATTCTCTTTCAATTAGTTGATGGTACAAGCAACCTAGTATCACTTATTAAAGTCGCAAATGATGAAGATCAAAATATATTTCACCAGACCTATTCTTAGTCGGCATAAGCAAGCTATTGACTGACAACCCTCTCTAAATTAACTTTCATTAGTGCGAAAGTTAAACAGGAATTTACTTCCTTGTAAGTCGTGAAACGAAGTGGTTAACAAAGTAAAAAACTACATGATAACTTAATTGAACAAACAAAACTTAATGAGACATTCAATGAGATCAATCATTCGATAAGAGTCACATGGACATCGTTTGTGTAGGAGAAAATGATGTTTTATCAATGAATAAACATATCACAAGTTAATCTAACTTTGAGAAAGAATTATTGATTTGAGAGGACTGCAATTTCTGAAACGCGAGCAACAATATAACAAATGTAGTTCTTTTTAAAAAGTTTAAATGAGGTAATAGACAAGTTTTTAATGTAGTTTATAATTGAATGTCACATAATAACTATTCTTGAACAGAAACTTTCGGTCAATTGTTACATACAATAAATTGTGTCTTATATAATCAACGTCCTCGTGCCAAAAGCAGATATTCTAACTATTCGAGTAAACGAGCAACAAGGTCAGTTTAAGGTGGAATCTGGTATTACTTATGTAACAAGCACTGTTAGTGACATTGATGTCACCGGGCAATTACAGTTTTGATGAAGACATGAGGCAAAAGGATAGTTCAGTAAATACTATTGAAAACATGCCAGGGTTCACTATGATGTCGAATATGTTTTTAAAGTGAACAAGGTATACCACAGGTCATACAGTTATAATTGTAATTTTTAATGACCAATAGGGTATTTTCGAGTAAAATTATCAAGACATGATTTAAGACATGAACGTGAAACCATATTACACCTCATTAACGCATTCTTGTTGACGTTTTTCGTTTTTGTTGTTACAAATCTGTTTGCGTATTTTCATCCACAAATTATCAAAACTGAGTATTAGGGCCTGAAAAAAGCCTTGTAATAAAGGGCCACTCTGTTGTTTTCAACATATTTCGATTTGCTTTGAAAATCACGTAGATGACAATATCAATGAAATCAAATCATCTTACACATTCATCCCAAAATTGTGATTATATCATGAATTCTTGTTCTCAAAGAAAATCTTACAACATTTATATATTTTTGTTGAAGTCAAATGCACACGTTCAAATTACATGGATACTAGTTATATACTATACCAAACATTATAAACTCATAACTGTCATTCTGACTGCTTTAACTGTGTTTTCGAAATTGTGTTTGACTTACTGTCGCAAGTCGGGTTTTCGATCATAATCACAACTTCAAACTTTTTTAATGTTACCACTCAACGTTGATTAGCTCCAAAATGAAGCCTCCAGCAAAATCGTTAGTTTTCAATCATTTGACACTATTGATGAAGTTTCACATAAACTCACGGAATGGCCCGTTAACAACAACACGTCTCCATTACACAACAGACGATATGTACTTCACACAATCTCCTAACCAAATCATCACTCACAAGCATCGCAAAGCTAAACCAAGATTATGAGCCATTGCAATGATTTTTCATAATCTTGAAATTGCGTTTCACAAAGTATATAATTACGATATTTTGAAGGGTCATTATTGATTATTTGTTGATAAAGATATATAAATAATAATGACAAAACTTAAAGTAAAACAGAACTATTTTAGAATGCCCAACTTATATTTCAGTTCACACAATTTCAATGGTATATTGAATTTTTGTAAAAGAAAAAACATCTGTATCAGTTACAATCAGTTCACATATATAGAAACATTTTCACTGCAAATCGAAAAAGGTAGCTATTCAAATGAAGGCTACAAAATATATCCTTTTTAAGAAGTGAAGCTTTACTGATCATTATACTCGTTGGCCAACCTTTATCATCAATCACCATCTATAGACTTGTATTCAAAGACTATTTGGATTATGTTTCTTCTGGCCTTGAACGACATCTTTATTTGAAGTTTGACTTTAGTCATATATAGTATTGATGCAGACAAGTAGATCATCTCCTTACAATATGAAAATAATGTGTCATAAACAAAGGTTATACGAGCTCAATCAATTAGGAGATAAACCTACTGTATTTTCGTGGTCTAACGTAGATTCGATACCTGTTATTGTCATTCGGAGCCGAACGCGTTAGAAAATTAAAAAACACAGTAGGTTTATCTCCATTCTACCATGACGAGTTTTTTAGCGTTTTAAATGTCATTTCTTTTCTACCGCGTAACGTCAGTTGTGCTTCGGTCAACACTGTGACGTCACAATGTCTTGCGCTTATGACGTCAAAGGTCGACGTCACTGTTGACATCACTGAACCAAAACCGGTTGCGTTAGCTCCATGATCTACATTCAGCCTTTCGCTTGAAAATACACGTTTTTCCTGGACATAAACCTGCGTGATATCTATGCGAATCAAAGTCTATTTCTATAAAAGTACGGATAGTAAAACGATTAAACACTTTTAGTTAGTATTCAGACGAAGCAACTTCCGAAACGTACGGTGACTGTATGCATGTCGACTCGTGTCATAAAGTTTGTTTCTATGGCAATGTGTATCAAACGGTAAATCGGCCGTCATAAAAATCGTGTTGGAACGTAGGTTCGACCATAGAAATAAACCAATGAAATTTGAGGATTTTGAAATGTCATGGTAGGTTGAGATGCTCTGTAGAACAATGATCTTCCTCATCCTGCCAACGAAGGAATCACATTTTTAAGTTCGTATAAAGTATAAGAGTTTATATGGCCAGTAGCACGTTTTAGGGGGAAAATAAGGTGATGTTAGGATAATGAATATAAATGATTTAAATTTAAAGACAAATGAATGTATCTAAACTAAATGAAGCAGTAATAAATCATATATATAATGTAAAGTTCAGACATGCGATTTCTTTTTCCTACTCAATATGACAAAAATTTGAATCCTCATAATTCATTCTCTGAGTATGGATGATTTATTTGTGTAATGGTATATTTGACACTATAGAAAAAATACATTGAGCATTCAGGTACGATTATAAGTGAAAAATTAAAATAGAATATTTTCAAAAGACATTCTACGTCCCTTTAATGGCTTTACCGTTTCATCTAAAGAACCCTTGTAAACAAAACATCAGAAACAAGATCAAGAAGAATGTACTTCTACCAGGTTCTTCTTACAACAACTTACTGACAATCACAATAACTTGTAATCCCATACATAACTTTACTTTGTTTCAGACAATACAATTGTTAAATAATATAGAGGTAAAATGAATTTAATGTTTTTGTAGAAAATCATGCCTTCAAAGTTGTATAGTAAAACTGAAATTGAAGCCTTTCTGGGACAAAGGCTGAGGACAAACTATTCAAGATATTACCCAATACAGCTAGGAAACGTTAGGAAATAAGTGTAATAATATATACTAAATATACTATATATATAACATATACTTCATCGTATTGCCTGTATTTACATACGTATGGACATTATATATGTATATGTAGGTTACCTTAAACCATCGCACAAAGTCCCCCTTAAAGAGCTTGATTGTTTTATTTACAAATGGAGTAGAAATTGCTAGATATGGCCTCGACACATAAACAGTTTACTATCTGATAATGATTATTTTGCACTATACATATGGTAATTCAGGAGCCAAATCACGTGAAATTATATATATACACGTGAAATTGTTTCTTGTACAGGGGAAGTGACCTCACCAAAAATAGAATCCTTTTAGACATAGCATACTCAGAAGTCATATTAGCGTGATAATTGTGCAAGGACAAGACTCAGAACTATTCTGACTAATTCACGTTTGCAACCAAAATAGGAACATTGCAAAAGAATCAATTGTCATATTATTGTCACCCGCCGTAACGTGGAACAGGGAACTTTGCATTCAGTAGCGTCCATACGTCCTGATTCTTGTTAACGAGATATCTTATGAACCATTGCACCAAATGAAATCAAAGTTTCGCATTAATTGAACATGACTATTTATTTACATGTGTTCATTTCAAATGGAGGAATTAGTTACAAATGTAATTGAAAATTATAGATCTGGGTTGTAAATTGAAGAGATAATGGTTTGTCAAATTGAAGTCTTATTGTTTCAACAATTGTACATTACTCAATTGTCCCCCTTGCGTATGTCCTGATTCTCTTCACCTCATAAACGTATGCATCTAATGTCTTCAAATTTGGTCACAGCCTACATAAGGAGATTAAGCAGACGCCAGACACGTTGAGTAACCTTGACCTTATCCTCAAGGTTACCACGGCACTTGGGCCACTTTATAAACTCTTGTTTATGTGATATCTCATGAACCGTGCACGTGATATCTCATGAATCGTTGCACACAAATGTCTTCAAATTTGGCCACTACCTGCACTGGTGGAATTAAGCAGACACCAGACACGTTGAGTAACTAGACCTTATTTTCAAGGTAATCACGGCACTTTGACCAAAATTGACCACTTTATAAACTCTTGTTAACGCGATATCTCATGAACCATTCCACGCAATGTCTTGTAATGTGGTGACAGTGAGATGTAAATAAAATTATCTGTCTGTCTGTCTGTCTGTCTGACAGTCTACATAGGGGGAATATGCAAACATCAGTCACTTTAAGTGACCAGGACTTTATTTTCAAGGTCACCAAGGCATTTTAGTAAATTTTTAGAATCTTTTGTACCCGATATCTCAAGAACTGCATGTTTGTGGCAAACACTTGTTGCCATAAAAAAAATCCTTAATTTCTCTTTTCTCTTTTCTTGCATCGTCGACGGAACGTATTTATCGCCTCCGTTTATATACTACAACCATCCAGAAATATACCCCACCAAACAATTACGCTTGATCAATTCTCTTTACAACAAATCCCCTCAAAATGTCTCCTCTTAATTGAAACAGAACATATAATAAACTCTCAAGATACAAGTATTACAGAATGTGATGTCGTCAAATACATTATGATGCAGGGCAAGTTTTATTTTGCCTTTCTTAACATTACAAACTATAATACAAATTCTTATCACTGCGATTTACATACTAATGCCAGTAATCCGTAAATTAATGATGTTTCCAATCAAACAGTTACTTGTTTTGAAACAAATTATTCAATTTAACACTTGTTAAATTTCCAAAACTTATAACTAAATGCGCTTTCAGTGTGTTAGTTAAATACATATTTTTATTATATTTCTTAACAATTTTTTTGTGTTTAATATACGTATCTATAAATCCTTTTACCCTTTTAACGCAAGCCCTTAGAAAGCAATTATTTTCTTATTTTACAAAAGTGTAAATGATATTTAGATAAATGAGTCAATGAGAAAATAAGTGCATAAGTCCTTCTTTGTTCTCTGACTATGGATAATTGGTTTGTGTTATGATATTTTTGACACTATCAAAATAATACATTTACGTACAACGTACAATTATAAGTGAAATATTTACTGCACCTTTAAGGGATATTCAAGAAGTTACAACTTACATGTACTTGATTGTAAAGATGCTCTGATATTATATCTAATTGTAAAGCCTTCAGGCACAGTTATTTCATTAGATTTTCAGTGAGTATGTTTGATTAAACGATTCCTTATTCTGTTATCTGCAACTTTCGAATTTTAGAGATGCCGTTGGATATTTACACTGGAAATTGTACAGCGAATGATCACACTGAACCCTTGTCTGTGACCAATACGCTTCTGGGGGCAATGGACTTGCTTCAACAGATAGATAATATCTTTTCTGTAATGATTGTCTAGTTAGATGGTGAACAGTGTATTCAATTACAAACTAGAAATATATCATGTGTTAAGTAACCATCTGTGAAAGAATTAAAACCAATTATAAGGAAAAGTTTACAAAAACAATTAAAACTTATGACAAACATAATATTTAATTTTGATGTATAGCTTCGTACACTTGCTTGTGTATCTTCATATAATTTGGTTTCTTTTGGACGCCAATCAAATTACTCCAGTACCACTGGCAAAGGATCACATGAACAATAGCTATTGTCAAACCAAACCATATTTTTGATTTGCCTGGTCTTTGCTGCAGATTTCAATATGGATCACAGAAAAATATACAGATGGGGTCGTATTTATGAAATTACAATTTACATATTTTTCGATTAAGTATTAATTACCTGCCAAAACTGTTACGGCTAAATGTTAGGCATTACAAACAAATTATTTAACGTGAGATAAATGTCGAATTACGTAGTTCAATTTCAACATAGTTTGCTAGGATTCCTAAAAGAAATTCCAATTTACATGATATTTGCACTAAACTACACAGGTACATTGTAAGTGAACAAACTTAAGGAACGCAGCTGTATTATCATACAATATGATATTCACTAGACCGTAAGACCACAAAGATGTGAACACCTTAGTTGATGATTGATTCCTCTTAGTCTTACTATAAAACCAAAATGGTAAAAACATCAAAGTCGGTCATAGCTAGCAATCTTTAATACCGCATTTATCAACCTTTGATGTGACATTCTATAAGCTTTGATGCAAATATTTAGAAATTGATACAAATAGAGTACATCTAAAGTACAGTTATTTTCATGGACATTTGAGAACATACGGATGAAATATAACACTTTAGATTAACAAACTTCCCCGATTTCGGATATTCATCAAAATTCCAAAATAAAAGCATGTTATTTCTAAATCATGAAAACACTGCATGTTGTAACTGAAAAACAGTCATTTGTAGAATAGATTCCAGAAGTACTTTTGTACTTTAAAAGAACTAAACAGGGGGCATCATTTAAGTTGGAAAAAAATGTATAACTATATCATTAGAAATCTATTTGGTTAAGTCATCACACTTCCGAAAAACATTTCAAAAACAAATTCAAGTTGACATATGCCAAAGGCATTTCCTAAATTGTTAATACGATTCCTAAAATAGTCTAAAGAATTAATTCTGGTCAAATCGAGAAACACATTTCAGATGAAAATGTCCAGAGAAATCTAAAACTTCACTCTCTATTTTGCTTAACTTGACATGTGTATGCTTCATCTAAACAGTTCAAGAATTCAATCATTTCATCAGGTGATACAAAAATAGCTCACGAATAATCTGTTATCAAACAGAATCAATATATGTTTCAAGTTCGTGAAATGTTTCTTGTAAATTAAAAATGTGTAAAACCTCACGTTATAACGTTCAATTATTTAATTAAAAGATAATTTTTAACAATAAACTTAGTCCAATAGTTGGATAAATAGAGGATACTAAACAAAAAATTAAATACTAAATATATTTAAGTTGATATTTTTCTATAAAACAAGCGAAAGTTTCATGTGTTAAAAATAGCATTAAATGGAAGAAGATTAGTATTCTGTTTATCTTTTGCCCTTATATTGTGACGTCATACTTGTATTGTCATATTATACTGTCAGATCGGTGTTGACATATCTCATATCATTTTTTCACCATAACGTCACGTTATTAACAATGTCACGAATTGACGTCATGAATCGCTACGACGTAGATGTCTTTAAGGGCCAGTGGGAGAAGTAGATACTGACGATTTTCTTTTATTTCGCGACTACGGTAATAAACGGAATATTATATTCCGTAGCCTAACGTCTGAACTTTTCCCGACTCGAGGGAGAGGAAAGTAAACATTATTAAAAGAATTATTTTAAAAGATATACACTGTAAAGATTTGTAAATTTTTATTTGGCTTTCGTAACATTAAAACGGTTGACATAATTATAATGACAGTTATTGTCTTTCATTTATATTTGAAAGACAAATTTGTTTTGTTATTATTGATAGAAGCAAATACGTTCTCGTCAATTTAAATCATTTAGACTGCATTCCTATTTCACAATGTCGATGTTTTAAGGTAATTCATACCTACTTAGGATATAAATCTTCTAATACAGCACAGCATTTTATGAAAAAAAATATTTTCGATTGAGATTGTAAAAAAGTGTAGATAATAGTGAGGTGATACACGTGAATGCTGAAATGTTTCACACATAAAGGGTTTATCCAAGAATGTATGAATCGATGATCATGTACTGAGGCATAATATTGACCAGAGTCCAGACAATTGTAACCATCCACCATACAATATCCAGTGTAAACAACCCCAGGCATCTTCTCCCTGTGATTCGACAGTCTTAGATAAACAGTATTAGGACCAATTTCCTAGAACAGCTGAATAAATATGTAATCATATCATTGAAGGGAGAATGATCAAAGACCTTGCTTTCAAGAAAATGTGATGAATTCGTTACAATTATGGTTTCCGTTTGATATATATTGATACTTTTTCGTTTCAATGGCTTGTGAATTTTTTACTTTGTGGTTATGATGGAAATATTTGAGTTGTGTTAAATCTTTTATATATACTTAATATCAATTTGCTTTGAACAGGATAAATGAAATTAGGACGGTAAAGTTGTATATTTCTTTGATTTACTACATTGAAAGGAATTTTGAGCCACCATACATAAATTGAATTATGAAATAATATATGTTATTAATAAGTACTGAAAGCTAGTTTGGTGGTTATCTTCAACATGAATGATTTTTTTCCCAGAAAAGTATGATAATTCTTTTGATGTTGATGTCAAATGACAAAAAAGCAAAGCATCCTTGAACAAAACCGTCATGAAAGTCAGTTGATCTCTATTTAATTTAAGACTACGTGACTACATGTAGTTTTACCTGCGAGTTCTTATTTATCCTAGTTGTGCAAAATTCATATAATTGACGGTTTTACTGAAGGGATGAACAAATATTGTTTACATTGCAAAGGGCACTGAGTTTAACAATTCAAATAGGCTTTGACATAAAATTACTTGTAATGAATTGTTGTATAAGAAAAATGTATAAATAACTGTCTTGCAAAACACAATATTCTATCAAAAGATGTTTTTAAAACACAATTTCCATCAGTGAGAAAGTTAAAGTTTATTGCGTTTAAACAAACCAAAAAAAGCATGTAAATGATGACATGTGTCGACATTTTTCTTAAAACATTACTTTGAACAATAACTTGCAGTCTACAAAAGATATAAAAATTCCCCATTCTATATGATGAAATTTCATAACCCAACAAATGAAGGAAGAGGGAAAATTGATAAATACAACGTTAGGTTGATAAACTCAGCGATGGATATGAATCGAAAATGCAAATGATGAACCTCGTGTCTCACCTAGAATGTATGAATTGATGTCTATTCTCTGAAGCATGATCACTCACCATTCAGATGTATCCATCAACTGTACAATGGTCAACGCAAATATCCCAAGACATCAACGCTCTGTGATTTGGAGTCTTAGATAAACAAGATTAGGATCAATCTTTCACAGCGAACACCACCAAGTAAATATGTTATCCGAACATTGAAAATTATGTTCAGTTTTTGTGGCGAGTTCTCAGTGATGTAATGATTTTGATCATACCATTAGTTTAGAAATGCTGTCAATATATCGATGGAAACTATAGAAAAAATCCAATAATTTCCAAAACTATCCACTTCAACACATGATCACTTTAGAAGAATCACAAGCATCATTAAGTGATTAAGCAGTAATTTCACTATCACTAACATTACATATACACAAATTCTTTAATAATTTTGGAGTCATTGATACTTGTGAAATGTTAATCTTGAAGACAGAAATGAAGCCATGTAGTAGATTAAAATAGAGATTCTATAGTTGTTCTTATCACTTAAATATACTACATGTAGATAAATTAGAATTATAAACTTTCAAACGATTTAAAGTTTTCATAATCACAAATATATTTCAGTATTTACTTTTGAAATTAGAATTTTCTCGAGTTCCCAAGGTCCTTACTCAAATATGTGCAGTTTGGGTTTTGAATGCCGATTCTGATGAGCAGCAGAGAATTATCTGGCGAGAAACAAGCAAATGCGTGACTGGTGACAAGCCCCTTTTGTGACGCGGTCTTAATGAAAGACTGATGAAATGCGTATTTTGGACGAAAATAAACCAAAAGCAACCTTATACGAATTGTTGATAATGCTTATGAAATAAAATAATTGATCATCATGTTGAATATACAACTGCGAAGCCGATGAAGGGACCTTCTGTAAAGGAAAAAGATTGTTGCATGCCAGGGCCGAGTTTTCAGAGATTAAAACTATGATTTGGTCCATTATAAGACAATTAACCTTCCTTATTCTCTCAGACATTAGGGAAATCAGAGATGAGGACTATTGACTCTCTCCCTGCTTCATTATCCCGCACAATGACCCTTGCCAATTCCATGTCTGAAAGGGTGCTATTTTTGCCTCGGTGATATTGCTTGATTTCCTTACACAAGACGAAGCATTAGTCGGCTAGTTACTTTCCAAATAACTGTAACGTGATGATGACTGCGATATATCAACTAATACCAAAACGAAATGTTTGATTCCAAATACCCTTTTACTCTTGCCAATCTAATGCGACCTATTTTACGACCTGTTGCTAGTGCATTCATTTTATAAGTAATATTTAATCAAGTATGAACACTCAAGAGCTGAACAAACAGAAATACATATTTTCTAAAGTTGACAATATCAAACTGAAAAAATTATAGGCATTTAGAATTGATAATAATGAAGGTATTAATCAACGTTTTTTCGTTTGTACTACATACCAATAACCAACTGGTTAGCGATGATAAGTGTATCCAATTTCCTCTTACGTTTTAATCACATGTAAATATCCCTTCATCGATCCTCTTTTCTAGCACTCTAGTCCTGCGTTAGCTAATTCAAGGATGGTCAAACCTTGTACCGACACGTGACAGTTAAACTCGTGGCACAGAAACACTCACAATGAGGTCAGTCAATGAGTATGGCAGGCTCTAACATTACATATGCAGGCGCAATGCAATCTTATACAGAACTGTCATTGTCTGAAGAAATCGTTAGAGGAAAAGTCTCGATATTTTGTTTCTCTTGCATGTTAGATAAGTTAGTGTTAAAGGGGCAGTAGCACGTTTTTGGTAATTTTATATTTCAAATATTTCACTGATAATTGTAAGTTAATGTTAAATGTATTAATTGACAGTGTCAAAAATCACATTACAAAAGTTAATCATTCACAGTCAGAGGACATTGTATGAAGATTCATATAAAATCCAATGGCGGCCATTTTGTGTGAACACCTTTAATTCGTTTTGTGTAAGAATAGGAAATTGCATGGCTAAACTTTATGTTATATATTTGAATTAGTAATGCGTCATTTAGTTCAAATACATTGTCTTTCAATTGGAACCATTAATTTTCATTTTACCTGACAACACCTTATATTCCCCATACAAACGTGCTACTGCCCCTTTATGGCCTCTATTCTATGAATTCATTCAAGCTGCTGGTGATGTACCAAACGCCATCTATGGTGTAACGTTAGAAGTACCAAGTGTTGCTGAAAGTATCGTTAAATGTAGTCTGTTATCCAAAACCTTCTTGAGTCTTGAAAATGTTAACTTTTTTCAAGGAATATATGTTAGTCTTCATTTAAATTGCATTTAACTTGGATTCGAACCCGGGTCTCTGGCATGCTACTGTATTACACCACTGTGCACAAATGTAGGCCGTTCTTATTATTTCTAAAACAATAATACTCGTCTGACATTACTTGAAACTTGTTTTTGTTTAGATGAAACTATTAAACGTTTTGAATTCATCCATTAATATACATTCATGTTAGATTGGAAACTAAATGAAACATGATAAGACTCAGTTATCTTATTTTGGTCAATTTTCTTTGAAAGCACAAATACTTGATATCAACCTTTTTTTCGAGTAATGATTCTAATGGGTAGAATCCTGTCACAGATCTGAAGTCTACACATATCATCATATTGTAACACACTCAGTTAACTAGAGAAGCATTCTGTTTGGGAAATGTTAGTCGTGTTTTCATCAGTTACACAAAGATTATAAGCTGTACATAGTCCTTCATAGGCCTTTATACCTAATACAAGTAAAGGAAAAATAGTCATCATACGTCGAATTTAAAGCGATAACGATTGTTTATAGAATCTTCCATGCTTAAATTCTTTAGACAGTACATGAACATGCTTTGCTTAAAAACTTAACACTTTTTGAAACATTTACACATTACAAATACTTGTAATCACATAGCCGTTTATATTGTTCTGTAAAATGAGAATTTATACTTTTGATAGTACTGAATGGGGTAATGTTTAAGATTAAAGTATTAAGCATACAATTTTCGTTTAAGAAATGAGAAACTACCGACCTTTAATTAAGAGATAAGTGTGAATCAAAATAGGCAATGTACCGTGACACAAAATACAATCTGATGCAAATTGTAATTAATTGCAGAGGAAATAGTGTCTGACAAGTAAATCACCTTGCATTATTAAAATGTATGAGATCTGTCACCATAAAGTAGCAGATAACTCAACTAGTGCAAAACAATAATTGAAATAACAATGTATGTTCCTTGAAGGGTGAAAAAATTTGTGTTGGTCAACAGATTTATGTTTTGTCTAATTTGGATATTCGTTTAAATATCAAACAATGACGTTCATTTTAGAAGTTGAAAGGAATTTATTAAGATAACAATTGTTACGATAAATCTGACAACATAATACATAACATTTTGATTTATAATCATATTTCATATTTCATAGTCAAGATAGCTGGACAAAATAATTTGATTGTGCTCTTTTATGTTTAAATAGTAATATACGTTGGTAGCCATAGTGACCTCTAGATAAATACCTGAAACCAAAGACGCATTTTCATTAAACAGTAGTCCTTCTGCACTAATAGTTTAGAATGTGCTATCAAAGCTAAACACATCATATTGATTGACAGGTGACCTTCCATGTATGGAAACTTTTCCCCTTGATCCTCAGAGCTCGAATGGATCCCGACTCAAAGATATTCCATCAACATATGATAATACGGGCCTTTAATGTAATTACTTTCGACCTTTACTTTCGAACCAAATTTGTTGAGATTCGGGAATATTTTTGAAGAAATGGAACGTTCAGCTAATCCGTTGCTAAAACGTTATATTTTCAGAAAATTTTATTTTTGTATAAACAAATTAACAAATTATGTGCATAGTTTCAAGCAATACAAGAAACTGGATAATTGCGAGTAATTATAAGTACAAAACAAATTCTAAATAAGAACTTCTACCCTTTGTAATGGTGGTTGAAAGAAGAGAAAGATCGTGTCGAGTTAATAACATTTTAACCTTTGGGACATTTCAGTCATAACCGTTTTATCAACAATGTCAATGATGTACTGAAATGGAAAACCAAAATAATACTTTGCACCCATTGTCTATAAGGAAATGTGAATACCAATTAGAATTATCAACCAGTCATTATAATTTTGATTGTCTTAATTGTTTGACCTTATTTCATATTAAACTTGAGATAATGTTATCCTAAGTTTTCGCACCTGTGACTTGAAAGGCAACCTTGGTGAATTAAGGTCATCTAAGTGTTTTGTGCAACTTGACCCTGATCACAAGCTATTAATTGATGATTTTTGTATGTGTTAGATATGGGAATAGCCACACATGTACATTGTAATCTTCTCATTTAATTAGAATTTAATAAGTGATTTCTCTAAACAGTATCTAAACAAGAAAATGATTATATTAAAAATGTCAATCATTAACGCAAAAATAATTGAGATACATAATGTTGTTGTTGTTGGTACGTTTAACAATTTCATAAACAAATATAATGCTGATGCCAAGAGAAAGTATGCCTTTGTGATAAATAAAAATACATATCACGATTAATGGCTCACTTATCTCGATGTAGACTCTGCTCAGACAGTTTTTATGACAATTGTGGAAAACATCGTAATTGAAAACACCAAAACAACTTGTTTTCTATCATCAATGTACACAATATCATTAGAAGCAAATTGATATTGATGGTAGAACAAATAGTAAGTGAATGGTAAATTACCTTTGTTTATCAAGAGTTTCGAGTTTTGTTTCCTGAAGGTATATAAAGCTCAATGATTAATGTAATAGAGAACTTGCGTGACTCGCTACATACAAAGTAGTAGTTCAAGAACATTTAATTGGGTACCTACTACACTTTTTATGCAAATACCAATCCTAGATTATAGACTCTGGTTGACTTTTACTTAAAGAATAATTAGATTATAAATCATTTAATCATAAAAATACATGGGAGATTATCTAAAATAACCATGAAATAACATTGATTAAATTTGAAAAAATCTGTGTATTTCACAGTAAGCCAACATTTTAAAGTCCTTATTCGCAGAATGTATTTGACCTTTTGAAAAATACTGTTGATATCAATTTGGGTAAAATCAGTAGATTTTTCTTTAGAGTCGGATGATATTGATAATGAAATTAAATCAAATATATATCTATACATAATTATGTGATTACTGATCGCTTATTTGGTGTTGTCATTCAATTCTATTTCTAAAAGTTATAAAAGAGGCATAGATTTTCAAACCTTCTTTTCTTAGTTTACTACTAAACGATTATTCATATATTTATGAACGTATATTAATAATTCACAGTAAAGATAGAAGATGATAACAGTTTTAAGCTGGATAATATGTTTTCTATAAGCTACAGAAGGAAAACAATATTGTCTATGAACGTCGCTTACACCATAGTCTGACTGGAATATCATTGCCAAAGCTTTTGATGAGAAATATCTGCGTGTTTGAAAAGAATTATGTTTTTACAGCTGATCAGCCAATTACGGTTTTAACATGATTATTTGAGCACTCGAATCCTACATTAATATCTAAACACAAATTTGTAAGAATTAAAAATCCTAGCAGGTCGTGTGCGTCTAAAGGTTTGTGGTGTATATTTCTAACGTTCGGGGGAACTGCTTGAAACCAGGAATCTTCTGATCATGTTTGAACAGAGGTTAGATAATCATTCTATGGCTACATCTACCTCTGCCTGGAGAGAGGATGAATTTGTGCAATACTGAGATTAAAATGCAAAAGAATCAATTGTATGTTTATTTATCTAACAATGGAATAACTAGGAAAGTAAAAAGATAACTATATTGTTCTATATACATTAAATACAACCGTTTATCCCCAGATAGAGATCGTTTTCGGCAACAAACAAACGAGTAATAAGCGAATCATGTACCTCTATTGTGTGAATCGATGTCTGTGGTAAAACCGTTAATGTGTTAAAGAGATGTCAACATACAAAATGCAATATAATTCAACAAATTATAAATACGACTGAAACATAATTACTTTTATGAATTCAAATTAATATATCTTCATGAAAGATGCCTTTTAAGAAATCAGCATTTTGCGATCACTTTTATGCTGGTTTTGTTACCTAACAGCAATGATGCGTAAACAAGTTAATTTGAAAAATTATATTTTTGTTTGTTCACTGCAAATGTCAACTGAAGAGGCAATATCGACCAATAAGGAGAAACACGTCTGCAGTGGATACAGCTACGTAATAGCGATTTAGCCAGAAGGACTCAACTAAACTTATTTAGTATTTTTTTCATGTGCCCGGCTTTTTTGTTTTTGTTTGTTCCAATCAATTTTTACGTTAAAGGTTACAATTGTAATGATATTATTCCGATGTTTTATTATAAATTTTAGTTAATGATGAGTTATTAGAGTTATTAGTTTTCTAAAAAAGCCAAACTTATTTCAAAGATCCCCCCTCCCATATTAAAGTAATAATGCTCCTCTAGTTTCCATTTTATATCGAGCTTTTCACTTTTTCTAATATATAGACAATATTCATCTACCATGTCTATCTATAAAAATATAGTCCTGAAAGACCTCTTCTTGGTAATGTTCCTGAAGATTTGCTTGTCGAATTAGTCCTTTTGCAAATTCCTGTTCAGGTGAAGTACCTATTAGGTAAGGAGACACGTGAACAATACAGTAACATACAATTAGATAAATCCTTCAATCTAACAAAGAGATTACTGAGATGCAATCTGCTGATTGTTCTGTAATAGACAGTGGTGGTCTGACATTCAGGTCAATATGTTTATGTAACAGAGGGCTTTCCTAATACATGTACGTATTCAGATCCTAGTGTAGTTGAACAAAACACAGGACTCATTAAACTAGTGAGATTGATGGGACATAACTTTATTTTTTAAGAATATGTACAGTGACATATTGGCCTTCATTTTTGTAAATATGTACAGTGACATATGGGCCTATCTTTGATGATAAAATCACCCTTGTATTTAAATAAGTTTTTTCTTGTGTTTTCAAAAGCGAATTCAATTATGATAATTTTTGTATCAACTTTACTAAAACATTTCACCGTTCCCTCATGAACTCATGAATTTTGCTCGAACTCATGAACGGTGCTTGAGAAACATGTGCAATGACATTTCAAACAACGAATATAAACGCTGATATTACAATGTACTTGGTTATTTCCAATTCACAATTTTGTAAGTGCATGTAAGCAATCATTTCGTCGATTTAATGATTGGTATTTCTATAAATTCGCAGAAAAGAGCAATGTGTTCATGGTCAAACAATGAAAGTTTTATCTCTGACCTAGCCATTGTGTAAGAAATTGACTTAGTACTCACCCGTGTAAGATACCGCAAAGAAATATTTAAACGGCAATATTAATCTACTGTATTACCACAATGCAAGTATAACGTGAAAATGTTGTGTTGTTATGACATCTAAATGTAAGCGCGCCTCACAATGGTAGCCGTATCGCGGAAATGTTACTTTCAACACCAGCAAGTTTGTCGGCAAGTCTGCTTGACATTTAAGCCTAGTAATAAACAGAATACTACAATTCCTTCCATTTAATACTATTCTAATCAATCTCGTGAATGATTTGGTTATGCTCGTTTTATACAAATACATTAGTATCCTGTATTTGTAAATTAAACGAACTCATAACAAAATCAATGATCGAATGTATATGCATGTTATCGCAGTATATGCAGTCAAAATGTCTGGTTTAATGAGACAGTGAGAGGGTTTTTCGATTTGATGTTAAAATAAATTTGTTTGGCTGGTTTTTAAACAATGTTTTGACTACAACCTACAAGATCAAAATTAACACAATCTTTTGACCAAGTTATTATTACATTTTAAGTTCAATTATTTATCCGTTTCACAGATGTGTACAATTACCATCAGTTTGTGCATTAATTTTAGACTTAAACTTCAAACGATGACAGATTGTCTTTCATTACCAGTAAAATAAACTACAGTACAATACGTATATGCATTTATCATCAGATGGAGGATATACAGTGTATGATGAGCCTTCTAAGTATGTTGTTAAATATGTCAACAAAATAATGTTTGCAGTGCTAAGTGCTTACATAATATGTAATTAGTTGAGGAAATTTTGGAGAAAACAAGGACAAACCATTCTAAATCATGTTTTTGGTCTTTAAAATTATTCCTTTTGACGTTGATAATAATTACAATATTGAATCTTTTATATCATTATTACTTCAACTATTATACAAATTTGAAAATATATAATTTTGTTTGTCTTTCATGGGCTAGTTTTGACATTAATTTTGTTACCTCAATTTCTTCATTGAGTTAAGATTATAGGCTAAATTGAATCATTTGTTGTTGTTTTGAACATTTCGTAAACACACTTCAGCTTCTACTATCCCTAATGATGCAATAAAGTTAATATTCTTGACAAAATCAATCATCATCTTTGTAAAGGAATTATTAACTTTGGGGTCTACCAATCAATCAGTCTCTGTTTCTCATAATTTACGCCAAAGTATCATCAATCATCGAGCTTCGATGAATACCTAATCATGCAGACATGACCTTTGATATTGCTTATGAGAGTACCAGCTATTTAACAAAAATTATCAGTATTAAGCTCTTTAGATCCTTAACATCAAAACCTTAATGACCAAAAGAGGTTCAGCCCCATCAAACCGAAGGAGATTATCTGATATCATTTCATAGCTTGAATAATTTTGGGTTCATTAATCTATATAAATGTATTAGTGTTGACTACATCTCGAGGCTCAGACGACTGTGTCTATATACTTTACTATAAGCCATTATGATGTAATCAAATGTATCAAAGGGGCAGTAGCATGTGTTTTGATGATTTTATATTTTAAAATTTTCTCTGATACTTGTAGGGTAATGCTAAATGTATCATTTTGATAGTGTCAAAAACCTCATTACACAAGCCAATCATCCATAGTCAGAAGACAAAGTATGAAGATTCACATACAATCCATTGGCGGCCATTTTGTGTGAACACCTTTAATTCTTTTTGTGTAGGAAAAATGAATAGCATGGCTAAACTTTACATGATATTTTTTAATTATTACTGCTACATTTGGTTTAAATACATTGTCTTTCAATTGGAACGATACATTTTCATTTGCCTGACATAACCTTACATTCCTCCGAAACACGTGCTACTGTCCCTAAAATATGAAATTGTTATCATAAGATACATTTTATATATATGACACACCAGTGTTGGCCAATCCATTCATGCCTTTCCATGAATAAAATATGTTTAAATCGAAAATGACACACCAGAGATACATAAGATCTTCAGATAGTTACTATGGCCATATGAATCTGTGTATGATAAAAACAGAGAGATTTGTCACACAAATAAAGTTTTATATATGGTTCACATTAAACATGAGGTGTAATGTATTCCTTAATTTAACTTACTTAATATTATGCAAGAATGCAAGCCTTTTGTAAAAACTCGATTAAGTTCAAATTCGTCAAAACATAAATTATTGACACCTTTAATAGGCAAATATTCACTTACATGAAGAAAAACATGTCTTAAACGAATAACATGATAAAATATATAACTAGTCTAATTGCATCGATTTAAACATTCATCTTTAAAAGATGTTTTATGTTTTGTTCAGCAAGGTTTAGAAACCAAACGATTGTACTCTTTCATTTCTAGCCTGTTTATCACACACATTCAGTTTTGCTTCATTTGCTTCAGGTATATATTGAAGATAGCAAAATGTATTCTAATGAAATAGAATATATTATCTTACTTCCATTTCTCTAACATTTTTCACAACAGTAGACCTTGCTTAGTTTATATACAGGTCACATACAGCTGCATACCAAAAGTTTGTTCACCTGCTTGTGATCTTAGTGCAAATATCATGTAATTTGCGTTTCATTTTGACGTTAATACAATAACTCCAGGACTACTTACAGAAGATCATCAATTGCCCATGTGTATAATAATCATTCCTAAGCCATATTTCGGGATCGTCTTGCCACTGGTGCTTAATGTCGATATTTGGCATTGTTAAATAGACAGATGTATAATTCAGATTTTCTTGAATTTTGATTAAAATCATCCATGTAAACTTTGCAGGAAAAATATCAGCACAGTTACGTTGCCTAAACGCAAAGGAACACATATGAATAAGATGTAAAGCTGTTGATCACTTATGAAGGATTTTGTAGAGCAAAATAGAAATCAGTGTTTTAAAAATGTTGACCCCCGGTCACTTCAATGACCTGCCAAATTTGTTACAGCTATCTGCTAGGTTTGACATACGAATATGTCAACGCAACCTGAATCCTAACTTATGCAGTGAAATCTTATCATTATCGGTTTCGTTTTCACAATGACATGATGTCTCAAATACGTTACAAATTACATGATATTTGCACTGTAATACAAAGTTTAGTGAACAAACTTAAGATACGCAGCTGTAAGTGTTTCATGAAAAGAACGTTGGTTGATCAACCGTCAGGATAACACATTCAGAATATGATATCGTAAATATTCCACCAAGCTTTTTCCACATATTTCACAATGCCGGAATGGAGATCTGTCAGTGCCCTGTTTGGAATCTCTATCGCAAGTAATCAGGACTTGGTATTTAACAGAAATCATCTTCTTTGAAGTTAATCGATGTTGCAACATGCATTGTTTTCTAACGACGGACATAACCCCTTCCACTCTTTTTTACCGGGAAATACTTGGTTGTGTAGTCAAGTCAGCGTTTGCATAGTTTACCCTGATGGCCCTACTAGATTCCCACAATCTGAAAGTTGAATGTGCAATGTTACCATGCAAAGTAAATTATATCTCCTGTATAGATTGGAATCTCTATTACAAATAATATAAGTCAGCTTTAGAACCAAATTAAAAAATGTGACAAAATCAAACGAATATCTCCAAATGTATCAAAATATTTTCATGTTTGAAAGCCACTTATGTAATGAACAAAATAGCTAAAATGTTACAGTAAAATCATTCATCTGTTTGTTAAAGATAAATATTATATTACTGAAATTAGTAAGCAATTAAAACGTATGTGCAACTTTTTGGAGCAAAACTTTAACATTTTTAGATCTATTTACGATCTGAGACATGTTGTAAAGTAGAATTCTACTGAATTATTCCCATTTGGATTTTAACCCAATTTAAACCAAATGAGATTCTCAGTCGTGATTGATCTCCAATTTGAAGTGCTAAGTTGGAGTAGCTTAACAATAATTAACACTAGAGGGAACTCATTAGCACCTCGTTGGTGTAGGATTTGTCTAGCTCAATAAAATCCAGTAGAATATTAAATTTTTCACAACAGACAAGTGTTCACTGTAATGTGACCTTTTACATCAATGAATGATTATACAGCTCACCTCGATCTTGTCACTTCTATGAACTTCTAAATGAAATTATCACAAATATTTGATTTGAAGCTGTTTTGAGGTCAATTGTTAATTTTTTTTTTTTCATTTTTCATTTTTTTTGTCTCATAACATTCTATTAGTTCTATTTCAGTTTTTGTCATTGACCATCAATAATGAAAACGCAACATGTAACACTTTTTTTATTTTACGTTTTTGTAGTGTAGAGAATACTAAACATATGTTTTGACATTTTATTATTATTCCCCTTTCTTCTCTTACATTTGTGTATATGTTTATCATTTAAGATTCTTGTAAGTGTCAACCTGTCTCCTGACAATTAAGTGAGTGTTAGATGGCGTCCCTGGTAATTGTGGGGTCGGCAATACATGACAGTTTATCTTGATGTTGCTACACAGAACCAAAACAACAGGGAGCTTGTCTATATCCCTTTTAAGTATTAAAGGTCAAATCCGGAATTTATTTATCTTTCTTCATTATAAAGATGAGTAAGCCGAAATTTACGAACAAGTTTATCGTCGTTAGAGGTGATTTTCTATATTTAAAACATGTTATCTTGTCGCTTATTATTTTTCAATTTCAATTTTTTGTTTAGGCTTGTGACTCATTTTGTTTGGTTCACTAAGTTTGCACATCTTGTTTGATAAAATTCAATCTACAAATATACCAATGAAACAGAAAAATTATATCAACGTAATTTAAGTATCAAAGAAATTTCGCTTTCTGGATGGATCTAATTCAGGTCAGACGTCAATAGAATTACTGAAATGTATATAGCGATGCAGGCAAATATTGATTTTATTTTGAAGATATACGAAACACATAATGACGATGACGATGACGTTGATGATGACGATGACGATGACGATAACTGTGATGTTGATGGTGATGGTGATGGTGATGATGATGATGATGATGATGGTGATGGTGATGGTGATGGTGATGGTGATGGTGATGGTGATGGTGATGGTGATGGTGATGGGGATGGTGATGGTGATGGTGATGGTGATGGCGATGGTGAT
This sequence comes from Steromphala cineraria, assembly GCA_916613615.1. Taxonomy (NCBI): domain Eukaryota; kingdom Metazoa; phylum Mollusca; class Gastropoda; order Trochida; family Trochidae; genus Steromphala; species Steromphala cineraria. The sequence goes on from OU744732.1 coordinate 27,189,986, forward strand.
GGCGATGGTGATGGTGATGGTGATTGTGATGATAATGATGATGATGAATAATTCCATGTATAACTAGGACTGCTGCAGCTGTACTTGGATTTTCAAGACTTCACACCTTCAAACAGTGTTTGACCTTCATTACACAGAAAATGTTATTCCCGGAAGCAGAAAATAATGGTGAATTTATCACCGTTTTTGAGAAACAGAGGTTTGAAGACTGTTTTATACAAATGGCTGTTTCAGACTCCTGTGTGATTTAAAAGAACCTGGCTCTGTGTTGTTTCAAATCTCTTAGTGTATTTTTCTTCAACTCTTTATCAAAACTGAGTATTAGGGGCTGACGAAAATGTCCTTGCATTAAAGAGCCATTCCGTGCTTTTTGACATATTTTGATTTGCTTTGAAACTCAATGAGATGACAAAATTAATGATCTGAAATCAAAACTTATTACTTATTCTTCTCCATATTGTGATTATACGATGAATTCTTGTTTTCAAAGAAAATCTTACTACAGTCATATATATTTGTGGAAGTCAAATTCACACGTCTATATTACATCAATACTAGTTATATACAAACATTATGATCTCATAACGGTCATTCTGACTGCTTTAACCGTGCTTTCAAAATTACGTTTCCCTGCCGTTGTCTGGTTTGCAAATCTTTATCATCAATCATCATTTACAGACCTTTTTTCAAAAACGATTTGGATTATGTTTCTTCTGGCCACTCCATTTGAAGTTTGACTTTAGTCATAATAGTAATGATACAGACAAGTAGATCATCTCCTTACAATATCAAAATAATGTGTCATAAACAAAGGTGATACGGGTTTAATCTATGAGGTTTAGATGCTTTGTAGAAAATAACAATTAACCTGACAACGTAGAAATCAAAGTTGTCAGATCGTATATAGGAAATAAGTTTAATAAGTTTCAAGTTTCATCTTAAAGGGGCATTAGCACTTGTTTAGGGGTAATATAAGGTGATGTCAGGAAAATAAAATTAAAGGGTTCCAACTGAAATAGAATGTATTAAAACTAAATGAAACAGTAAATAATTCAATATGTAATAAAAAGTTCAGCCATGCAATTTCTCTTTTCTACACAAAAAGAATTAAAGGTATTCACACAAAAATGACCGCCAAATGACTTGAATTATCATAATTTATTCTCTTTAGGTGGTTTTTTTGTGAAATGGTATTTTTCACATTAAGCATTAAGACATAAGCCTTAACGAACAATTATCAGTACAATATAAAAAACAATAAGATTTTCAAAAAAAACGTGCTACTCCCTACTATAGAGGAAAGATGAATCTTATCTTTTTTGTAGAAAAGCATGCTTTCAAAGTTGTACCGAAAAATGTTAAGTTTGTCTATGAGGTTTTTTTGAAATTTAAAAATTTAACTAAAAGCACACTTTCTGAGATATACATTAGTTGAATACAGATTTTGATCATATTTCTTAGCAATTTTCTTTCTTTTGATAACTTTTATCTAGCCCTTCAAAAGCAATTATTTTCTTATTTTACAAAGTTTTAAATGATATCTAGCCCTTCAAAAGCAATTATTTTCTTATTTTACAAAGGTGTAAATGATATGTAAATAAATGAGATAATGAGAAGTTAGCGCAACAGGTCTCAAGGTAACAGAACTTTTCCTATCCGACATAAAAAGATTTACTCTGTACAAGTTTTTTCATTTACATAATGGAGAATGCATGAGGGGTGGTGGATTCGACAATTTTTTCACAAAAGAGTCTTTGAATAATAACTTTGAATTTACTTAGTCAACTGAAATAAAGATGAATGAAATGAAATGAAAGAACACATTGAACGTATCACCGACTGCTATTAGGTTCTCTTTCTCGATTTATTTTCTTATTTTAATTAACAACGTTGTTGCTATAAAAATTAAACACTGTTATGAAGGGTTATATAGTAGAAAATATAAAAATGAATAAAAACAACATTCCTGAATTAATATGATGAAATACACTCTAAAATAAACAAATCTATTAGTGGTTTCCACTTCACACTCCCACAGACTTCAACTAATTCAGATATATTTCCTCTCGAATTATACTAGATAATAACTTCAGCTTATTGACAGTGTGACCTTTTAAACAATGATTTTCGTTGTGTCCAAGTTTCTACATATAAGTGTCCTCTGTATTCTTTGATCAATAAATATAAACAACCAAACCCACACATAGAAAATAAAAGAAAAAAGAAATTCAAACAGGGCATTGACACAGACAAATTAAATTATATATTTGATTACCAAAGAAAATCACGATGTGTTTAGTGTATTCTAATCAATCAATCCGTCATGTTATATCATACATAGAGAATACCAAACGAGTTCCCTATGGTAACCGTATTTATTACAACGAGTGGCTTGTAAACGTATCTAACGAGCGAAAGCGAGTTAGATACGTTTACAAGCCACGAGTTGTAATAAATAAGGTATCCATAGGGAATGAGTTTGGTATTTTATTTATTACACACGAATTAACGACCGTAATTTATAGACATAACAACGAAATATTCTTCACATTGTGTTGAGGCGTGTATGAATACAGCTTGATTTTGCGTCAGTGACGTCACAATGTGTAGCTGTAAAGGATGTAATACCGCAGGAAAATAGTCTGTGACTTTAGCGCTTAGATTTTAGGTGAAGTGGATGATAACTGATAACTGATTAACATTTTGTTAACATTCAAGTTCACGTTCAAGAAATACATAACAAAGATTGAATTTTAACAACTTTAATAATACTCAAACCTGAAATTTTATGAGTAACAATGTCCGTCAGAGTAGAGCACAACATCGTGCACGCTTGCCCTCAAACTCAGTCCAGCTTATACTTAACAGTCATCATAATCCGTGAGACGAGGTCGCTTTGCATTAAGTTCACATTAATGATTCCCCCGTATTATATTGGAGTCGAGAAAATGGAGTGCACTGAACCGAAGCGAGTGACGGCGGTCCGAGATTGACTCGACATAACGTTGACGGTGGAAGGGAGGTCACTCGCACTTGCTGTTGCTACACGCGTACCAGGCTGGTCGTTGTTGCTCTTGACGATCCATGGAAATATTGCTGTAACTGTTGATCCTTGCACGTTACGATGTCCTGATATCTGCATGATTTCACTTGGAGGAATGTTCTGGCCAGTGAGCTTCTGCACAAGGTATTTGCGTGCTGAATGTTTGACCATTCGTTTCGACGAGCAGACGAAATATGTTGCGTGTTTATTAGCGAAAATAAAATTGAATTACCACCACACATGTTTATATTATTAGTTTAAATGACTTTAGTGGTGTCTGTATTAAAAAAGATTTTATGTTTGTCTATTTTAATGGCTATATTCTACCTGCTCGTGAAAGTAATGAATGAAGTTTAATTGTAACTTATAATTGACAAAAGTAGTTTGGTCATCGTGACCTCGGGTCATCACCATGGATTGACCCATCAGAGGCGGCGCTCGCAGTATCTGACATATGTTAGATACCAAAAATATCTCGAAGTGTTCTCGCTCACATGTGTGTAATAAACAATAATTCTAACGTACAAATCAAATTATTATAAAAAGGTCATAAACTAAAAAGGTATCAATAACTAAATTAAAACTTTCACTTTTCGGAAACAACAGTTAGGACACAAGATTTCTTCCAAAAGTGAATCATGTATTATTTACAGTGTTTGTTCACACTTTTATATAAACGTCATAAACTCGTGTTTTGACTGAAATAGATGAAAAAAAAAAGAAAAAAAAAAATTCTCAACATTAGTATATGATCAAATACTGATTATCAATAAGCTTTTAGTGATATTCAAGAAGTTACAACTTACTCTATTGTACAGATGCTCTGATAGTATATCAAACAAAATTGCAAGAATCTCAAGCCTATTGAGCCTTGAGGCACAGTTATTTCATTTCATTTTCAGGGAGTATGCTTGATTAAACGATTCCCTAATCTGTTATCAGCGACTTTCGAATTTCAGAGATGCTGTTGGATATTTACACTGGAAATTGTACAGTAAAAAATTACATTGAACCCTTGTATGTGACCAATACGCTTCTGGTGGCAATGGACTTGCTTAAACAGATAGATAATACCTGTAACTGTTGTCTAGTAAGATGGTGAACAGTGTATTAATTACAAACTAGAAGGTTATCATGAGTGTTGAGTAATCAGAATGTGAAAGAATATTTTATAATAATAAATATTATAAGGAAAAGTTTAAGAAAAGACCAAAACATTAAAAACTTCTGCCAAACATATAATTTCAGTTTGCTGTACAGCATTGTACCTTAATTTTGATAACTTGTTTGTGTATCTCAGTGCAAATTTCATATAATTTGGTTTCTTTTGAACGTCAATCAAATAACTCCAGTACCACTGACAAAGGATCACAGAAACAATAGTTATTCTCAAACAAAACCGTGTTTTGTATTTGCCTGGTCATTGCTGCAGATTTCAAAACGGGGCATGGAAAAAAATACATATTTTTTAAATTATGATTTACATTTACATTATGATTTCGATAAATTATTATATTTCAATATCAACTCAGCAATAACTTGTTTTTGACGTTTTTGACCCCAGGTCACTTCAATGACCTGCCAAAACTGTAACGGTTAAGTGTTGGGCATGGCATACAAATATAATTACACGAAATGAATGTTGAATTATGTAGTTTAATTTCAACATAGCATGGTATTTGCAATGCTAGGATTTCTCAAAGAAATTCCAACTTACATGATATTTGCACTAAAATATGCAGGCACATTGTGAGTGAACAACCTTAAGGAACGCAGCTGTATTATCATAAAATCTAATACCGATGATGAAGATGTAAACACTTTAGTTGATGATTGACTCCTTTTAGTCTTACTATAAAACCAAAATGGTAAAAACATCAAAGTCGTTCATAGCTAGCAATCTTTAATACCGCATTTGTCAACTTTTGATGTGCCCTTCTATAAGCTTTGTTGCAAATATTTACAAATTGATACAAATAGATTACATCTAAAGACATGGACATTTGAGAAAATACGGATGAAATATCACAATTTAGATTAACAAACGGATATTTATCAAAATTCTAAATCAAAAGCATGTCATTTCTAAATCATGAAAACACTGCACGTTGTAACCGACAAACAGTTATTTGCAGAATAGATTTGTGAAGTACTTTTGTACTCAACAGGGGGCATAATTTAAGATGAAAAAAAAGTATAACTATATTATCACACTTCCGAAAAACATTTCAAAAACAAATTCAAGTTGACATATGCCAAAGGCATTTTCCTAATTTGTTAATACGATTCCTAAAATAGTCTAAAGAAATAATTCTGGTCAAATTGAGAAACACACTTCAGTTCAAAATATGAAAATGTCCAGAGAAATCTAAAACTTCACTTTCTCTTTTGCTTAACTTGACATGTGTATGCTTCATCTAAACAATTCAAGAATTTCATCATTTCATCAGGCAATACAAAAATAGCTCACGAATAAACTGTTATCAAATGGAATCAATATATGATTCAAGTTCCTGAATGTTTCTTGTAAAAATGTGTTTTGAACTAGTGAACAATTGTAGAAACCCAAGTTATATTGTTCAATTAATTAATAAAAAGATAATTTAAACAAAAAACTTAGTCCAATAGTTGGATAAATAGAGGATACTAAACAACCTTCCATTTAATACTAATTTTAATAAACAAGTTGATGATTTTTTTATAAAACGAGCGAATGTTTCAAGTGTAATAAAAAATTTACTACATGAAAGAAGATTAGTATTCTGTTAATCTTTTGCCCTTACATTGTGACGTCATAGCAACACACTACAGTGACGTCATACTTGTATTGTCCTATTACACTGCATATCGGGGTTAATATATTTTATATCACTTTTTCACCATAACATCACGTTATTAACAATGTCACGAATTCACGTCACGAATCGCTACGACGATGATGTCTTTAAGGGCCGGTGGGGCTAGTCCACCTATATTGAGAAGTAGATACTGACGATTATGTTGTGACTACGGTAATAAACGGAATATTATATCCATGCCCATGACATACTATGTTAATGTTTTTGCTTTCCTTTCTGCCAAATTGATATTCTGTCCAGTAGCCTAACGGTTGAACTTACCCAACTGTGGAATGTTAACATGATAAAAAGATTATTTTTTTTAAATATACACTGTAAAGACATGTACATGTATATTTTAATTTTGTTTTCGTAACATTAAAACGGTTGACATAATAATAGTTATTGCCATTCATTTAAATTCGAAAAAAAAGTTTGTGAATTCTGTTGTTATTGTTTATAGAATAATATAAGTATTTCATCAAGTTAAATCAGACTGCGTTGCTGTTTAACAATTTTTACGTTTTATGGTTTACATTCACATGTACATTTATTGGAAAATATCAATTCAGTCAATGGCAAAGATATTTCACATATACTTCGGATATAAATCCCCTTAATACAGCAAAACATTTTATGAAAAAAATAATTTAGATTGAGATTGTAAAAAAAGTGTAAATAATAGTGAGTGAGTGAGTGAGTTATTGCTAAGCGCCGCTTGGGCAATATTGCAGCCATTAGCGGCGAGAAATAATAGTGAGGTGATACACGTGAATGCTGATATGTTTCACACATAAAGGGTTTATCCAAGTAAGTATGAATCGATGATCATTTACAGAGGCATAATATTGACCACAGTCCAGACAAATGTGGCCATCCACCATACAATGTCCAGTGTAAATAACCCCAGGCATCTACTCCCTGTGATACGACAGTCTTAGATAAACAGTATTAGGACCAATTTCCTCACATCAAACACAGCTGAATAAATATGAAATCATATCATTGAAGGGAGAATGATCAAAGACCTTGCTTCTGTTCAAGAAAATGTGATGAATTCGTTTTAATTAGGATTTCCGTTTGATATATGTTGATACTTTTTCGTTTCAATGGCTTGTGAATTTCTTACTTTGTGGTTATGTTGGAAATGTCTGAATTTCTTTAAATCATTTATGTATACTTAATATCATCTTTCTTTGAACAACATATATGAAATTAGGACAGTAATGTTTGGGTATATTTCTTTGATTTACTAAATTGAAGGAAATTTGAGCCATCATACATATATTGAATTATGAAATAATATATTTTCATATTAATAATTACTCAATTAAAGCTAGTTTGGTGGTTATCTTTAATATGAATGTATTTTTCAGAAACGTATGATATACTTTTGACGTTGATGACAATAAAGCAAATCATCCCTTGAACAAAACTGTCATGAAAGTCAGATGGTCCCTATTCAATTGAAGATTACTTGACTACATAAAGTTTTACCAGCGATTTCTTATTAATCATAGACTGTCGTGCAGAATTCATATAATTGACGGTTTTTGCTGTAGTGATGAATTCAACAAGTGTTGTTTACATTTCAAAGGTCACTGAGTTTACAATTCAAATAGACTTTGATATGAAAATACTTGTAATAAGAGTTGTTGTAGAAGAAAAATGTATAAATAACTGTCTTGCAAAACACTTTATTCTATCAAAAGATGTTTTTACACAAAATTTCTATCAGTGTGAAAACTAAAGTTAATTGCGTTTTAACAAACCAAAATAAACATGTTAATGATAAAGTGTCAACATCTTTCAAAATACATCACTTCAAAATAGATTGTAGATGCAGAAATTTCATAACCCAACAAACGAAGGAAAAAAGGAAGCTGTAGGCTTAGTACATCGACCTTATTATGCTTATGTTCGACACTTGGATTATGTAAAGATCTCTTCTGCAATGTCGAATGATATTCAAGTATTGTTTCCACTAGTAGACCATACAGATTTTCTTAGATGAAACAACAATTCTGTGACCATAATGTTCATTTATTCTTTATAACTACGGCATATAAAATTGGAGTATTTTTGCAATCAGTATGTTATTTGAAACTTTGTAAATGAAATGCATTTGATAATCCTTGGCTTTCTCACAGAAAATATAACAGGATATGAAACGTGAAAGTATAGGTTCTCTCCTTCAAATGTGTTTGCTAAAATTTAAATTATTTATTATTAAAACTAAGATAAGATAATCATATAAACGTTGAGAATAAAAGAGTGATATTAGTCAATTTGATTATTTGTATATTCACATTCATAAATACAACGTTAAGTTGATAAACTCAGTGATGAATATCAAACTTCAAATGATGAATTTGTTGTCTCACTTAGAATGTATGAATTGATGTCCATTCTCTGAAGCAGGATTCTGATCACTCACCATTCAGACGTATCCATCAACTGTACAATGGTCAATGAAAATATCCAAAGACATCAACGCTCTGTGATTTGAAATCTTAGATAAACAACATTAGGAACAATCTTTCACAGCGAACACCGCTAAGTAAATATGTTACCTGAAGTATATATGTTATCCGATCACTGACCGAAAAAGCCGATCAAAGACTTCGCTACAGATCTTATGGTGAGTTCCTAGTGATGTAAAGATTTCAATAATACCATTAGTTAAGAAATGCACTCAATTAATCGATGGAAATTCAAACACAGATTTAAATAATTCGAAAATTATGCTCTTCAATACATGGTTACTTGTGAAGAATCCCAAACATCATTGAGGACGTACATGTAAGCGGTAATTTTACTATCACTAACATCACATATACACAAATTCTTTTATCCTTTTGAAGTCAATGATATTTATGAAATGTTAATATTGAAGACAGAAATGAAGCCATGTAGCAGATTAAAAATGAGATTTTATAGTTGTTCTTATCACTTAAACATATTAGATAAATTACAAACTTTCAAACGATTTAAAGTTTTCATAATCACAGTATTTACTTTGGAATATATGCAAATAATTGATCATCATGATGAATACACAACTGCGAAGCCGATGCAGGGACCTTCTGTAAAGGAAAACGATTAGTGCATGTCAGGACAGAGTTTTCAGAGATTTAAACTATGATTTGGTCCATAATAAGACAATTAACCTTCCTTATTCTCTCAGACATTAGGGAAATCAGAGATGAGGACTGTTGACTCTCTCCCTTCTTCATTATCCCACACAATGACCCTGGCCAATTCCATGTCTGAAAGGGTGCTATTTTTGCCTCAGTGATATTGCTAGATTCCCTTACACAAGAGGAAGCATTAGTGGGCTAGTTACTTTCCAAATAACTGTAACGTAATGGTAACTTCGATATACCAACTAATACTCAAACGTAATAACCTTTTACTCTTGCCAATCTGATGTGACCTATTTTACGACCTGTTGCTAATTCATTCATTTTATGAGTAATAATTACTCAAGTATGAATTTTAGCCGAACAAACAGAAATAAATATTTTCTAAAGTTGACAATATCAAACTGACAAAATATAAGCATTTAGAGTTTGCAGCAATGAAGGTATAAAGCAAGGTTTTTTCGTTTTTAATTAACAACTGGTTAGCGATGATAAGTGTGTCCAATTTCCTCTTACGTTTTAATCACATGTACATATCCCTTCGATCCTCTATTCTGGCACTCTAGTACTGTGTTAGCTTATTCAAGGATGGTCAAACCTTGTACCGACACGTGACAGTTAAACTCGTGGCACAGAATCACTTACAATGACGTCAGGCAATGAGCATGGCAGGCTCTAACATTACAGATGCAGGCGCAATGCAATCTTAGACAGGACTGTCAATGTCCAAACAAATCGTTATAGGAAAAGTCACGATTTTATGTTTCTCTTGCATATGAGATAAGTTAGTGTTAAGGTCTCTATTCTATGAATTCATTCAAGCTGCTGGTGATGTACAGAACGCCATCTATGGTGTACCAAGTGTTGCTGAAAGTATCGTGTAAATTTAGTCTGTTATCCAAAGAATTCTTGAGTCTTGAAAATGATAACTTTTTCAGGGAATACATGTTAGTTCTAAGTTCATTAGGCTGCTGGTGATGTACCGAACGCCATCTACAATGTATGGTGTAACTTTAGAAGTACCAATTATTGCTGAAAGTATTGCTGAAATTTAGTCCGTTATCCAAAGCCTTCATGAGTCTTAAAAATTTGAACTTTTTTCAGAGAGTATATGTTAGTCTTCATTTAAATTGAATTTAACTTAGATTCGAACCTGGCTCTCTGACATGCTACTGAACTACACCACTGTGCACACATGTAGGCCGTTCTTATTATTTCTAAAACAAAAATACTCGTCTGGCATTACTTGATGAAACTATTAAATGTTTGGAATTCATCCATGTATATACATTTATGTTAGATTGGAAACTAAATGAAACATGATTAGACTCAGTCAATCTAAATAAATTTAGATCAACAGGTTTTATATTTGGTCATACTGTTGATCTAAGATTGACCCGTAAGGCGGGTCATCCCGCTGACCTCTGAAATCAGCCGCTCAGCCAATCAGAAAAAATGCCCTAGCTCGCTGGAAGTTCGAAAAACTCAGCAGCACATCTTTTGAAATGGACGGTGTTCGGAGCTATGTCATTCGGAGCGGAGCAGAGCGACCATTTCAATGAATAATCCGATTGCTTGGATGTATTAATAGATTTTTTTTTTCTTTTAAAATGATTAAGCGTATTTGCTAGTTGACGATGACAAATGATGATTGCACATCGCACACATACTAACGTGGCGAATAATTATCACAAAGTTAGAACATCATAAATGTCAATATTTTCGAAAATCATAATGCAAGGGGAGGTAACTCTTTTTTTTAATCAAACTCGTTTGCACTAATTCCTTCATTTCCATCCAAATAATTAAAAAATAGTGTTTTTTTGTCAATCATAAAACTAAAACTATTTCATATAACCAAAATCAAATCAACATACTGATGTTTTTCTTATCAGTATCAAAAGCAAGGTTTATTTTTCACAATGCACACTGTGATTGAGAACAGGCCATAAGTTACTATATGTTTCTTCCGTCCAAACCTTCAGGGAGCGACTATGAACTGTTTGTGACGTGGAATTTGATTGATCAAAATCGCGAATTCCTTATTTGCATACGAAAGGTCACCGGGACGACCTCGCACACTGGTCAATCTTAGATCAACAGTATGACAAAATAGAAATCTGTTGATCTAAATTTATTTAGATTGAGACTCAGTTATCTTATTTTGGTCAATATTCTTGGAAAGCACAAATACTTTTGTCACATAATGATATCAACCTTTTTTCAAGTAATGGTTCCAATGGGTAGAATCCTGCTACAGATCTGAAGTCGACACATATCATCATATTGTGACACACTCAAGTAACTAGAGAAGCATTCTCTTTGAGAAATGTTAATTGTGAAATACATCTGTCACACCAAGAACGGTAATCTGTACAATGTGCTATGGACTTTATACTGAATAGAAGTGTAGGAAAAAATAGTCATCATACGTCGAATTTAAAGCGATTGGGTCTGTTTACAGACTCTTCCATTCTTAAATGCTTTTAGACAGTACATGAACATACTCAGCATAAACTTAAAACTGTTTGAAGATTTTAGCATACTACAAATAATTGTAATCGTAAAGCCGTTCTGTTTAACGAAAATATATTCATTAAAGTAAGAACATACTTTTAGTTTTACAAATGAGAAACTACCGACCCTTAATTAAGAGATACGTATGAATCACAATGTTTTGCTGTACTGTGACACAAAATACAATTTTATAAAATGATTTTCATTGTGTCTAAATTTCTAGATGTACATACATGTATAAGTGTCCTCTTAATCCTTTGTTCAATTAATATAAACAACCAAACCCAAACATAGAAATAAAAAGGAAAAAAAAAAGAAATTAAAACAGGACATTGACACAGACAAATTAAATTTTACATCATTTTACAAATCAAATTATCATAAAAAGGTCATAACCTGAAAAGCTATTATTAACTAAATTAAAACTTTCACTTTTCGGAAACAACAGTTACGACACAAGATTACTTCCAAAAGTGAATCATGTCTTATATACAGTGTTTGTTCACACTTTTATATAAACGTCATAAACTCATGTTTTGACTGAAATAGATGCAAAAGAAAGTAAAAAAAATATTCACAACACTAGTATATGATCAAATACTGAGTAACAATAAAGTTTAAGTGGTATTCAAGAGTTACAACTTACTTGATTGTACAGATGCTCTCATATTATATCTAACAATGAGTGCAAGAATCTCAAGCCTTTTGAGCCTTCAGGCACAGTTATTTCATTACATTTTCAGGGAGTATGTTTGATTAAACGATTCCTTTTTCTGTTATCTGGGACTTTCGAATTTCAGAGATGCTGTTGGATATTTACACTGGAAATTGTACAGCGAATGATCACATTGAACCCTTGTATGTGACCAATACGCTTCTGGTGGCAATGGACTTGCTTAAACAGGTAATTAATACTTTTGTAACTGTTGTCAAGTGTATTCAAATATAAACTAGAAAGACATAAGTAATCAAAATGTGAAAGAAGAAAAAAGGATATTAAAAAAAGACCCAAACAAATCAAACGTATGACAAACATATAATCTAATTTTGTTGTACAGCATCGTACCTTAATTTTGATCACTTGCTTGTGTATTTTAGTGCAGATTTCATTATTTGGTTTCTTTTGGACGTCAATCAAATTACTCAAGTACCACTGACAAAGGATCACAGAAACAATAGCTATTCTCAAACCAAACCATGTTTTGGATTTGCCTGGTAATTGCTGCAGATTTCAAAATGGGGCACGGAAAATATACAGCTGGGGTCATATTTTAAAATTACGATCTGGATATTTTTCGATTAATTATTATGTTTCAATATAAACTCAGCACCATGACAATAACTTTTTTTTGACGTTTTTTACCCCAGGTCACTTCAATGGCCTGCCAAAACTGTAACGGTTAATTGTTGGGCATGGCATGCAAATATAATAACGCAAAATGAATGTCGAATTATGTAGTTAAATTTCAACGTAGTATGGTTTTTCCAATTCTAGGATTTCTCAAAGAAATTCCAATTCAGGTGCACTAGAATAAGCAGGTACATTCTAAGTGAACAAACTTCCACAAGACCGTAAGACGACAAAGATCTGAACACCTTAGTTGATGATCGATTCCTCTTAGTCTTACTATAAAACCAAAATGGAATAACATCAAAGTCGTTCATAGCTAGCAATGTTTAATATCGCATTTGTCAAGCTTTGATGTGTCGTTCTATAAAGCTTTGTTACAGTGAGTTGTCTTCATGTATACAAATAGATATATAAAGTATACTTATCGTTGTGGACATTTGAGAACATACTGATGAAATATCCCACATAAGATGCACAAAATTCCCTGATTTTAGATGTTCATCAAATTTGATATTAAAAGCTCCCAGCATGTTATTTCTAAATCTTGAAAACACTGCAAGTTGTTACTGAGAGAAGGTCATTTGTAGAATATTTTAAAGATTTGTGAAGTACTCTCGTATTTTCTAAACAGGGCGTATCTTTTCACTTAAAACTGTTAATAACTATTTCATTACAAATGTATACGGTCTCGTCAACACACTTCCGAAAAACATTTCAATTACAAATTTAAATTGACATGTGCCAACGGTATTTTCCTCATGTGTTAATACGATTCCTAAAATAGTTTTAAGATTTCATTCTGGTTAAACACACGTCAGTCCCTAATTTGAAAATGTCCGTTTTTTTAGTCATAGAAATCTAAAACGGCAGCTTTTCTTGCTGAACCTGAAACCTGTTTGCTTCATCATCCAAGCAATTAAAGAAATTCATCAGGAAATTCATCAAGAATAGCTCACGAAGAAACTTTAATCAAACGGAATCAATAAATGATTTAGGTTCGTGAAAGTTTCATGTGTAGTAAATAAAGTATTAAATAGTAGAAGATTACTATTCTGTTTATCTTTTGCCCTTAAATTGTGACGTCATAGCGACACACTACGCTGACGTCATACTTGCATTGTCCTATTACACCGCATATCGGGGTTCATTTCATATCACTTTTTCACCATAACGTCACGTTATTAACAATGTTTTGCCGTCACGAATCGGTACGACGGCCGGTGGGGGCTAGTCCGCCTATACTGAGAAGTAGATACTGATGATTTTCTTTTATTTTTGTACTACGGTATTAGACGGAATATTATATCTATGCCCATGACATACTTTGTTTACGTTTTCGCTTTCCTTTCTGCTAAATAGATATTCTGTCCCGTAGTCTAAAGTCTGAACTTACCCGATTTGAGGGAGTGGTGGAAAGTAAACATTATTCAAAGAATTATTTTAAAAGATATACACTGTAAAGACTTGTAAATTTTCATTTGACTTTCGTAACATTAAAACGGTTGACATAATTTTATATGACGGTTATTGCCTTTCATTTAAATTTTAAAGACAAATTTGTTTTGTTGTTATTAATGGAAGAAAATAAGCAATTCGTCAATTTTAATCAATTAGACTGCATTGCTGTTTTACAATGTCGACGTTTAAAGGAGCAGTAACACGTTTTTTGATAATTTTACATTTCAAAACTTTCACTGATAATTGTAAGTTAATGCTAAATGTATTATTTTGACAGTGTCAAAAATCTCATTAAACAAGCCAATCATCTATAGTCAGAGGACAAATTATGAAGATTCACATTAAGTCCATTGGCAGCCATTTTTTTGGAATACCTTTTATTTATTTTGTGTAAGAAAAATGAATTGCATGGCTAAACTTTATATTATATATTGAAATTATTACTGCTCCATTTAGTTTAAATACATTGTGTTTCAATTTGAACCATTAATTTTCATTATCCTGACATCATCTTATATTCCCCTAAAAACGTGCCACTGCCCCTTTAAGGCAGCTATGGTTTGCATTCACATGTACATGTATAAGATGCAGTCAATGGCAAAGATATTTCATATTTACTTCGGATATAAATCCCCTTAATACAGCAGAACAATTTATGAAAAAATATTTTAGATTGAAATTGTAAAAGAAAGTGTAAATAATGTCCAGACAATTGTGGCCATCCACCATACAATGTCCAGTGTAAACATCCCCAGGCATCTACTCCCTGTGATTCGACAGTCTTAGATAAACAGTATTAGGACCACTTTCCTCACATCAAACACAGCTGAATAAATATGTAATCATATCATTGAAGGGAGAATGATCAAAGACCTTGCTTCAGTTCAAGAAAATGTGATGAATTCGTTTTACTTAGGGTTTCTGTTTGATATATGTTGATACTTTTTCGTTTCAATGGCTTGTGAATTTCTTACTTTGTGGTTATGTTGGAAATATCTGAGTTGCGTTAAATCATTTATGTATACTTAATGTCAATTTTCTTTGAACAAGATAAATGAAATTAGGACAGTAAAGTTTGGGTTATTTTTCTTTGATTTACCACATTGAAAGGAATTTTGAGCCATCATGCATATATTGAATTAGGAAATAATATATTTTCATATTAATAATTACTGAAAACTATTTTGGTTGTTATCCTTAATATGAATAATTTTTTTCCAGAAAAGTATGATAATACTTTTGAAGTTGATGTCAAATGACAATAAGGCAAATCATCCCTTGAACAAATCTGTCATGAAAGTCAGATGATCCCTATTCAATTGAAGACTACGTGACTACATAAAGTTTTATCAGCGATTTTTTATTATTCTTAGACTGTTGTGCAGAATTCATATAATTGACGGTTTTACTGTAGTGATGAACTCAACAAGTGTTGTTTACATTTCAAAGGGCAATGAGTTTACAATTCAAATAGATTTTGACATAAACATACTTGTAATAAGAGTTGTTGTATAAGAAAAATGTATACATAACTATCTTGCAAAGCACTATATTCTATCAAAAGAAGTTTTTAACACAATATTTCCATCACTGAGAAAACAAAAGTTTATTGCATTTTAACAAACTAAAAAAGCAATTGGATTATTGGATTATATAAAGATCTGTTCTGCAATGTCGAATGGTATTCAAGTATTGTTTCCACTAGTATACCATGAAGATTTTCATGGATGAAAAACAATTCTGTGTCCATAATATACATTTATTCTTTATAACTAATCTCAACGGCATATAACATTGGAGTATTTTCGCAATCATTATGTAATTTGAAACTTCTTAAATGAAATGCATTTGAAAATCATAGGCTTTTTAACAGTAAATCTGACAGGATACATGTATGTAACGTGAAAAGTTGTAGGTTTCTTTCCTTTAAATCCGTTGGCCAAAATTAACATTATTATTAAAAGTAAGATAATCATATAAACAATGAGAAGAAAAGAGTGATATTAATCAATTTGATTATTTGTATTGATAAATTCAACTTTAAATTGATAAACTCAGTGATGAATATGAAAATTCAAATGATGAACTTCGTGTCTCACCTAGAATGTATGAATTGATGTCCATTCTCTGAAGCATGATCACTCACCATTCAGATGTATCCACCAACTGTACAATGGTTAACGCAAATATCCCAAGACATCAACGCTCTGTGATTTGAAATCTTAGATAAACAACATTAGGAACAATCTTTCACAGTGAACACCACTAAGTAAATATGTCATCTGATCACTGATCATTTTAAAAAGCTGACCAAAGACTTTGCTTCAGTTTTTGTAGCGAGTTCTCAGTAATGTAAGGATTTTGATGATACCATTAGTTTAGAAATGCAGTCATTATATCGATTGAAACTATAGAAAAAAAATCAATAATTCGAGAACTATCCATTTCAATACATGATTACCTGTGAAGAATCCCAAACATCATTAAAGGACGAACATGCAAGCAGTCATTTCACTTTTGCTAACAGCACATTTACACAAATTCTTTAGTCCTTTTGGAGTCAATGATATTTGTGAAGTGTTAATACTATAGACAGAAATGAAGCCATGTAGTAGATTAAAAACGAGATTATATAGTTGTTCTTATCACTTACACATACTAGATAAATTAGAAACTTTCAAACGATTTAAAGATTTCATAATCACAAATAGTAAAGTATTTACTTTAGAATATATGCATGTCAGATTAGAATTTTCTAGATCGCAACAAGGGCCTTACTCAAATATGTGCAGTTTGGTTTTCGAATGCCACTTCAATGAGCAGCCGAGAATTATCTGGCCAGAAACAAGTGAATGCGTGACTGGTGACACCCCCTTTTGTGACGCGGTCTTAATGAAAGACTGATAATTATTAAATGCATATTTTGGACGAATTAACAAAAAGGCAACCTTTTATGCATTGTTGATAATACTTACATGAAATTATTTATGTATGAAATAAAATAATTGATCATCATGGTGAATATATAACTGCGAAGCCGATGCAGGGACCTTCTGTAAGGGAAAAGATTATTGCATGCCAGGTCAGAGATTTGACTAAGATTTGGTCCATAATAAGACAATTTACCTTCCTTATTCTCTCAGACATTAGGGAAATCAGAGATGAGGACTGTTGACTCTCTCCCTTCTTCATTATCCCGCACAATGACCCTTGCCAATTCCATGTCTGAAAGGGTGCTATTTTTGCCTCAGTGATATTGCTAGATTTCCTTACACAAGACAAAGCATTAGTCGGCTAGTTACTTTCCAAATAACTGTAATGTAATGATGACTTCGATATACCAACTAATACCAAAATGAAATGTTGCTGTGCTGTCCTGTTGCTAGTGCATTTATTTAATGAGTAATGATTAATCAAGTATGAACAATCAAGAGCTGGAAAAAAAACAGAAATACATATTTTCGAAAGTTGACAATATCAAACTGAAAAAAAATATAAGCATTTAGAGTTGGCAGGAATAAAGGAATAAATCAAGGTTTTTTCGTTTTTAATTACCAACTGGTTAGCGATGATGGGTGTGTCCAATTTCCTCTTACGTGTTAATCACTTGTAAATATCCCTTTATCGATCCTCTATTCTAGCACTCTAGTCCTTTATTAGCTTATCCAAGGATGATCAAACCTTGTACGACACGTGACAGTAAAACTCGTGGCACAGAAACACTCACAATGACGCCAGTCAATGAGTATGGCAAGCTCTAACATTACAGATGCAGGCGCAATGCAATCTTATACAGAACTGTAAATGTCCTCAGAAATCGTTAGTGGAAAAGTCTCGATTTTATATTTCTTTTGCATATAAGATAAGTTAGTATTAAGGCCTCTATCCTATGAATTCATTAAGCTGCTGGTGATGTACCAAACGCCATCTATGGTGTAACTTTAGAAGTACCATGTATTGCAAAAAGTATCATTGAAATGTAGTCTGTCATCCAAAGCCTTCTTGAGTCTAAAAAATGTTAACCTTTTCAGGGCATATATGTAAGTCTCCATTTAATTTGAATTTAACTGGAATTCGAACCATGCTAGCCACTCTAAACAACAATAATACTTGTCTGGCATTAGTTGAAACTTGTCTTTTTTTAGATGAAATTATTAAACGTTTTGAATTCATCCATTTATATATGTATACATTTATGTAAGATTGGAAACTAAATGAACATGATTAGACTCAGTTATCTTATTTTCGTCAATATTCTTGGCAAGCACAAATATTTTTGTCACATAATGATATCAACCTTTTTTCAATTAATGATTCTAATGGGTAGAATCCCGCCACAGATCAGAAGTCTACACATATCATCATATTGTAACACACTCAGTTAACTTGAGAAGCATTCTGTTTGAGAAATGTTAGTCATGTTTTCACCTGTTACACCAAGATTATTATCTGTTCATAGTCCTATGGCCTTTATACCGAAAACAAGTGTAGGAAAAAATAGTCTTCATACGTCGAATTTAAAGCGATGAGGACGGTTTACAGAATCTTCCATTCTTAAATGCCTTTAGACAGTACATGAACATACTTAGCATAAACTTAACACTTTTTGAAGAATTTAACATAATACAAATACTTGTAATCACATAGTCGTTTATATTGTTCTGTAAAATGAGAATTTATACTTTTGATAGTACTTGATGGGATAATTTTCGTTTAAGAAATGAGAAACTATCGACCTTTAATTAAGAGATAAGTATGAATCACAATGGACAATGTTTTGCTGTACCGTGACACAAAATACAATTCGATGCAAATTACAATTAATTGCAAAGGAAATAGTTTCTGACAAGTAAATCACCTTGCATTATTAAAATTTATGAGATTTGTCACCGTAAAGTAGCGGATAACTCAACTAGTGCAAAACAATAATTGAAATATCAACGTATACACTGTTCCTTGAAGGGTGAAATAGTATGTGTTTGTCAACAGGTTTATTTGGATATTTGGATATTCGTTTAAATATCAAACAATGATGTTCATTTTAGAAGTTGAAAGGAAAATATTAAGATAACAATTGTAACGATAAGTCCGACAACATAATACATAAGATTTTGATTTATAATCATATTTCATATTTCATAGTCAAAATAATTTGATTGTGCTCTTTTATGTTTAAATAGTAATATACGTTGATAGCCATAGTGACTTTTAGATAAATACCTAGAACCAAAGGCGCATTTCATTAAACAGTAGTCCTTCTGCACTAATAGTTTAGAGTGTGCTATCAAAGCTAAACACATCATATTGATTGACAGGTGACCTTCCATATATGGAAACTTGTTTCTTCAAGTAATTCCCTTGATCCTCAGAGCTCGAATGGATCCCGACTCAATGATATTCTATCAACATATGATAATAAGGGCCTTTAATGTAATTACTTTCGTCTTTTACTTTCGAACCAAATTGGTTGAGATTCGGGAATATTTTTGAAGAAATGGAACGTTCAGCTAATCCGTTGCTATAACATTATATTTTCAGAAAATTGTATTTATGTATAAGACATTTAACAAATTATGTGCATAGTTTCAAGCAATACAAGAAAATGGATAATAGCGAGTAATTATAAATATAAAACAAATTCTAAATAAGAACTTTGTAATGGTGGTTGAAAGAACAGAAAGATCGTGTCGAGTTAATAACATTTTAACCTTTGGGACACTTCAGTCATAACCGTTTTATCAACAATGTCAATGATGTACTGAAATGGAAAACCAAAATAATACTTTGTACCCTGTATCTATAAGGAAATGAGAATACCAATCAGAATTATCTGACAGTCATTATAATTTTGATTGTCTTATTAGTTTGACCATATTCCATATTAAACTTGAGAAACAGTTATCCTCGGTTTTCGCACCTGTGACTAGAAAGGCAAGCTTAGTGATTTAAGGTCACCTAAGTGTTTTGTGCAACTGGACCCTGATCACAAGCTATTAAATTATGATTTTCTATGTGTTGAATATGGGAAAAGCCATGCATGTACATTGTAATCTTCTCATTTAATAAGAATTCAATAAGGGATTTCTCTTAACAGTATCTAAACAAAAAAATGATTATATCAAAAATGTCAATCATTAACGCAAAAATAATTGAGATACATTATGTTGCTGTTGTTGGTACTAATGACGTTAGAAATTTCATAAACAAATATTATGCTGATGCCACGAGAAGAGAAAGTATGCTTCTGTGATAAATAAAAATACATAATACGTTTATTGGCTCACTTATCTCGATGTAGACTCTGCCCAGACAGTTGGTTTTATGACAATTTTGGAAAACATCGTAATTGAAAACCCCAAAACAACTTGTTTTCTAAAATCAGTGTACACAATATCATTAGAAGCAAATTGATATTGATGGTAAAACAAATAGTAAGTGAATGGTAAATTACCTTTGTTTATCAAAAGTTTCCTGAAGGTATATAAAGCTTAATGATTAATGTAATAGAGAACTTGCGTGACTCGCTACATACAAAGTAGTAGTTGAAGAACATTAAATTTGGTACCTACTACACAACCTTATGCCAATACAAATCCTAGATAACAGACCCAATATTTTTAAGTCTTTATTTGCAGAATTTATTTGCCCTTTTGAAAAATACTGTTGATATCAATTTTGGTAAAAAATTTGGGTTAATTAATACATTCTCCTTTAGAGTTCGATGATATTATAATGAAATTAAATATAATATATATCTGTACATAACTATACATGAGATTCCTGTCATTTAATTATATTTCTAAAAGTGATAAAAGAGGCATAGATTTTCAAAACTTCTTTTCTTAGTATACTACTAAACGATCATTCATATATTTATGAAGGTATATTTATTACTCACAGTTAAGATAGAAGCTGATAACAGTTTAAAGCTGGATGATATGTTATCTATTAGCTACAGAAAGAACACAATATTGGCTATGAACGTCTCTTACACCAAAGTCTGGCGGGAATATCATTGCCAGTCTTTTGATGAAAAGTATCTGCGTGTTTGAAAAAGAAATAATAAGTTTTACAGCTAATCAGCCGGTTAAGTTTTTAACATGATCTTATTTGAGCACTAGAATCCGATATTAATATCTAAACAAGAATTTACATATAAAAATACCTAGCAGTTCGTGTGCGTCTAAAGGTTTGTGATGTATATTTTCGGGGGAACTGCTTGAAACCTTATAATAATCTAAATCTACCTCTGTCGGGAGAGGATGGAATTTGTGCAATACTGAGATTAAAATGCAAAAGAATCAATTTTATGTTGATATATCTAACAAAGGAATAACTAGGAAAGGGAGAAGATAGATAAATTGTTTGTACATACATTCGATACAACCCTTTATCCCAAGATAGAGTTCGTTTTCGGCAACAAACAAATGACAAATAAGCGAATCATGTACCTCTAGGGTGTGAATCGAGCTCTGTGGTAAGACCGAGTGTCTGTGGTAAAACCGAATGTTCGGACAATTGTTTTCAGTTTGTCAAAGATTTGATTGTTCATGTTGTTTTCAAAATCAATGATGTAATAAAGGTATGTTCAGCAAGGAATGAGGGATCCATTGAAGGTATAAGAGGTCAAACCGTATTTTTTTAAAACGACGCTAATGTGTTAAAGAGATGTCAACATACAAAATGCAATATACTTTAACGGATTGTAAATACGACTGAAAAAGAATTACTTTTATGAATTTCAAATAAATATATCTTCATAAAAAGATGACTTTTAAATCATCATTTTGCGATCATTTTTCATGCTTGTTTTCTGTCGCCCCGCAGTAATGATGCGTAAACAAGCTAATTTGAAATTTTATATTTTTGTTTGTTTACTGTAAATGTCAACTGTATGCAATCATTGACCAACAAGGAGAGATACGTCTGCAGTGGATACAGCTACGTAATAGTGATTTAGCCAGAAGGACTCAACTGAAATGATTTAGTATTATTTTCATGTGCTTGGATTTTTTTTTGGTTCCGACATTAACCAATCAAACGTTCTTTCAATTTTTACGTTTACTCAGGTTACAATTGTAAAGATATTATTCCCTTGTTTCATTATCAGTTTTAGTTAATGATGAGTTATTAGACACCTTTATGAAAATACAATACTTGTGTTGTTTTTGAATTGTTGATTTATGTTTCCTTAAATATTATTAGAGATATTCATGTTTTTTTATCATCTTTAAGTACACAATAGCATTGAATTTTATGCGCCTTTACACATCGTTTTGTCACCCTTAAAACTCCCCATCCTCACAGTAAATACGAAATTAGAATACTTTTCTCAAAGATGGAATTATTATCGATGTATGTGAAATGCTGTAATCCAAAAAAATCAAACTATTTTCAAAGGTCCCTCCTCCCATATTCAAGAAATAATGTTCCTCTAGTTACCATTTTATCTCGAGTTTTTCACTTTTCCTGATATATTGACCAATATCCATCTACCATGTACATGTATATCTACAACATAAAGTCCTCCAAGACCTCATCTTGGTAATGTTTCTGAAGAATTTGCTTTTCCAATTAGTCCTTCTGCAGGTTAAATACCTATTAGGTAAAGAGACACGTGCATAACACAGTAACACACCACTAAATAAATCCTTCAATCTAACAAGGGGATTACTGAGATGCTATCTGCTTATTGTTCTGTAATAGACAGTGATGGTCTGACATGTATGTCAGTATGTTTATGTAACATCGTGATTTCCTAATACATAATCAGATTCCATTCTCATTAACCTAATTGGATAGATTGAACATAAATTATTGTTTATGTGCAGTGACATATAGACCTATCCTTGGTGTAAAAAGGCTGTAGCACGTTTTAAGGGGGATTATAAGGTAATGTCAGGAAAGTGAAATAAATGTTTCAAATTGAAAGACAATATATTTAAACTAAATGAAGCAGTAATAAATCTAATGTATAATGTAAAGTTCAGTCATGCCTTTTCTTTTTCTTACACAAAATGAATGAAAGGTGTTCACACAAAATGGCCGACAATAGACTCAATGTGAATCGTTATAATGTGTTCTCTATGGATGATTGGTTTGTTTAATGAGATTTTTATCAAAATAATACATTTAGCATTAACGTACAGTTATCAGTGACAAATTTAAATTATGAAATTTTCAAATTTATCCTACTCTTTGTATTAAGCGTACTAACCTCCGAATTTTGTTAAAAATAACCTTTTAAAGAGCTATACACACATTTTATCGTTGCTTCATGAACGTTGCTTGAGGAACATGTGCGATGACGTATCATCAAAAACCGTACATCAACACTGATATTTCAATGTTATTACAAAGCTAATTTAAAACGTGGAAAACAGGGCACACATTCTGTTCTCCCTTCATTCGGTTCTTAAAATGATGTTAGATATGTTGATATACCTTGATGGCAATTCTAAAACGCATTTTAGAATTGCAGTATTTCAAACTTTCCACAAATATACTTTCGAGAAATACAATCATGAAGCAGCTTTAAAGCAAAAATGTAATTGTGCAAAGCCTGATATTGACAATTGTTTAATTGCACGTAAGTAATTGAATCGATTGAATGATTGGCATTTCGATAAATTCACAGAAAAGAGCAATGTGCTCATTGTCAAACAATGAAAGTTTTATTTCTGACATACAATGTAGCCATTGTGTAAGAAATTGACATAGTACTCACCCGTGTAAGATACCGCAAAGTAATATTTAAACAGCACTATTAATATAGTGTATTACCACATTGCAAATATAACGTGAAAGTGTTGTGTTGTTTTGACGGCACAATGTAAGTGCGCCGTCACAATGGTAGCCGTATCGCGGAAATGTTACTTTCAACACAAGCAATTTTGTCGGCAAGTCTGCTTGACATTTAAGGCTAGTAATAAACAGAGTACTAAAATTCCTTCCATTTATAACTATTCTAATTAAACTCGTGAATGATTTGGTTACGCTCGTTTTATACAAATACATCAAATAGTATCCTGTTTTTATAAATTGAACGAAGTCATAACAATACCAATGATTGAAGTATATACATGTTTCCGTAGTATATGCAAACATAATGTCTGGTTTAATGAGACACTGTGGGTTTTTTAGATTTGATATTAAAATAAATTTTGGTTGGCTGGTATTAAAACAATGTTTTGACTACAACATACAATGTCGAAATTAACACAATCCTTTGACCAAGTTATTATTGCATTTTAAGTTCAATTATTTATCTGTTTCACAGATGTGTACAATTACCATCAGTTTGGGCATTAATTTCATTTCATTACCAGTTAAATAAAGTACAGTACAACACGTATACGCATTTATCATCAGATGGAGGATATACAGTGTATGTTGAGCCTAATAAGTATGTTGTTAAATATGTCAACCAAATAATGTTTGCAGTGCTAAGTGCTTACATAATATGTAATTAGATGAGGAAATTTTGGAGAAAACAAGGACAAACCATTCTAAGTTATGTTTTGGGTCTTTAACATTATTCCTTTTGACGTTGATAATAATTACAATATTAAATCTTTTATATCATTATTACTTCAACTATTATACAAATTTGAAGATATATAATTTTGTTTGTCTTTCATGGGCTAGTTTTGACGTTTATTTTGTTACCTCAATTTCTTCATTGAGATAAGATAATAAGCCTATATTGAATCAATCATTTGTTGTTGTTTTGAACAATTCGTAAACACACTTCTGCTTCTAATATCCCTAATGATGCAATAAACTTCATATAACTTCTTTAAAAATCCATAATCATCTTTGATAAGACATTATAAACTTTGGGGTGTACCAATCAATCAGTCTTACTTTCTCAATAATTTACGCTAGAGTATCATCAATCATCGAGCTTCAATGAATACTTAATCGTGCAGACATCACCTTTGGTACTGCTTAAGAGAGTACCGGCTATTTAACCAAAATTATCTGTATTAAGATCTTCAGATCCTTCAACAACAAAAACTTAATGACCAAATGAGCTTGAGCTCCATCAAACCGAAGAAGATTGTCTGATATCATATCATAGTTTGAACAATTTTAGATTCATCAATCTATATCAATTGATTAGTGTTGATTCCTTTTAGAGGCTTCTACGACTATGCCTACGTTGTTTGACTTTTAACATCACTGATATAATCAAATTGGATAACTCTTGTACCCGCTATGAATGAATAATCATAAAATCAGATCATGAAAATATATCATTTACCATAAGCCATTATGATGTTGTCTAATGTATTAAGTCTAAAATATGAAATTTGTTATCATAACATAGATATTTATGAGACCACAAAGATACATAAGATTTTCAGATAGTTACAATGGCCATATGAAACTGTATATGTTACAAAAAAGAGAAATATGTCACACAAATAAAGAAATATACGAGACACATTAAAACATGTTTTCCTCATTTTAACTTACAACATACTTTTTATCATACAGACATGTACGACTCGCTTCAACCTCCAGTTTGTCCAAACACTAAATGATTGATATATTAAAGCGACAAATACTACTTAAAGGAAGAAACATATTTTAAAACGAAACAATTGATTAGAAAAAAAATATTACATGTGTATTTGTATTAAATCATCTATTCAAACATTCATCTTTAAAAGAGGGTGACTTTTTTGGGACTTGATTAACAAAACAAAATTGGATTATCTTAGCACTAGATCTTTGAAATTTCAGACCCTGAAGTTTGTGAATCACATGTTCAGAACATTTGGTACCATTTTGCCAAGAACTGCAGCTGTAAATTCAATGAAACGCACTCAACAATGATATTCCTTTGTTCAGCAAGGTTGAGAAACCAAACGATGGTACTCTGTCATCCCTAGCCTGTTTAGCACAAACATTGTTTTCCTTCATTTGCTTCAGGTATATATTTACGATAATAGAAAATAAGCTTTTCGAATATTTCACAATGCAGGAATGGAGATCTGTGATTGTCCTGGTTGGAATCTCTATCACAAGTAATCAGGACTTGATATTTACCAGAAATCATCCTCACTGAAGTTAATCAACGATCCAACCTGCATTGTTTACTAACGATGGGCATAACCCCTTTCGCTCTATTTACAAGGGAAATGCTTGGTTTGGAAGTCAAGTCACCGTTTACAAAGCTCACCCCGATGGCCCTTCTAGATTCCCACAATCTGAAAGTTGAATGTGCAATGTTACCATGCAAAGGAAGTTATTTCTCCTGTATAGATTGGAATCTCAATTACAAATAATATGAGCCAGCTTTAGGACCAAAATCTTTTGAACTATGTTTTTCCAAAAATATGACAAAATCGTCTCTAAATGTATCAAAATATTTCCATGTTTGAAAGCCAATAATGTAATGAACAAAATAGCTAAAATGTTACAGTAAAATCATTCATCTATTTGTTAAAGATAAATATCATATTACTGAAATTAGTTAGCAGTTGAAACGTACGTGCAACCTTTTGGAACATAATTATAATATTTGTAGATCTACTTACGATCTGAGACAAGAAAAGTAGAATTCTACTGAATTATCCCCATTTGGATTTTAACACAATTTAAACCAAATGAGATTCTCAGTCGTGATTGATCTCCAAGTTGAAGTGCTAAGTTGGAGTAGCTTAACAATAAGTAACACTACAGGGAACTCATTAGCACCTCCTTGGTGTGGGATTTGTCTAGCTCAATAAAATCCAGTAGAATATTAAATTTCTCACAACAGACAAGTGTTAACTGTAAAGTGACCTTTTACATCAATGAATAATTATACAGCTCACATCGATCTTGCCATTTTAAACATCATTGAACTTCAAAATAACATTGTCACAAACTTTAACTTTGAAGATGTTTGGAGTTCAATTTGTTAATTTTTTGGCAATTTTAATTATTTGTTTTATAACATTCTTTTAGTTCTATTTCAGTTTTTGTCATTGACCAGCAATAATGAAAAAAAAAGAGGTAACACTTTTATATTTTCAGTTTCTGTGGTGTAGGGAATACTAAACTTTTCCACTCTAACATATGTGTATATGTTCATCATTTAAGATTCTTGTAAGTGTCAACCTGTCTCCTGACAATTCAGTGAGTGAAAGATGGCGTCCCTGGTAATTGTGGGGTTGGCAATACATGACAGTTTATCGTGATGTAGCTGCACAGAACCAAAACAACAGGCAGCTTGTCTATATCCCGTTTAAGCATTAAAGGTCAAATCCGGAATTTATTTATTTATCTTCATCGTAAGCCGAAATTTACGTACAAGTTTACCGTCATTAGAGGTGATTTTCTATATTAAAATCATGTTATCTTGTCGCTAATTATTTTTCAATTTCATTTATTCGTTAAGGCTTGTGACTCATTATGTTTGGTTCACTAAGTTTGCCCATCTTGTTTGATAAAATTCAATCTACAAATATACCAATGAAACTGAAAGAATTTATATCAACGTAATCTAAGTATCAAAGAAATTTCGCTTTCTGGATCTGATTCATGTCAGAGGTCAATAGAATTACTGACATGTATATAGCGATGCAGGGAAATATTGATATCATTTTGGAGATATACAAAACATATAATGATGATGATGATGATGATGACAATGATGATGACTATGACAATGATGATGGTGGTGATGATGCGTTGATGATGATGATGATGATGATGATTACATATATTACTAAGACTGCTGCAGCTGTACTTGGATTTTCAAGACTTCCTCTCAAACCTTCACACAGTGTTTGACCTTTGAATGCATTTGTAGCTAAGTGATATTATCAAAATTACCAAATTCACATGATTATTAATCTTTAAGGCTTTGCAGAAAATTTGTCATGGCGGGCAACGTCAACTATGAAATCATTCCACAGAGAATGTTATTCCCCGAGGCAGAAATTAATGGCGGATTTATCTGTCACCGTTTTTGTGATACAGAGGTTTGAAGTTTGTAATATACAAATGGCTGTTTTAGACTCCTGTGTGATTTATATGAACTTGACACTGTAAATATTGATATTTTGTTAATAAGGTGCGTTTTGGCCTTGTTCATACGCAAACATAGATGTTTAATTTGTTGAGATAACTTTCATTTTTAAGGGGAAATGTTTATGTGTGCTTGTGTAGGTGTACTCAAATTTGAGATAGCTTAATTAGTGAAGAAATTGTTGATCTTTCAAATGACCGCAATAGTTTTCGAAAAATAACAATATTTAAAGCTTTCTATTTCCAAATTAAGGGACATATATGATTTTTTTGGTGAAATTTCAGAGGTTCTACATTGCCTTATGCTGTGTTGTTAATAAACTACGATTTTCAAACATACATATATCCTTATCATTCAAAACGAAAGTAGGATTAATCATATTTATAAGGTTCGGATTTCAACGTTGATGTACATACATGAATTTATTGATAATTTTCAAAATTCTATGTTCATATGTCTGTCTGGTGATATTCTTAACAATTCGTTTTCATGATAATGATAAATTTTTCAAACATATCCACCAAACACCACTTTTCCAAGGGGCAAAATTTGACCCTTCCTTGCGATAAGACGTGACTGTTCGCAACCCATTATATTGTTTATCATGAAGACCTTGGTAATGCCTAACTCTCTTGCAAAAACTATCAAATTCGTCGGTCATGTTTCTGAGTTATCTGCCCTTGAATATTGCAAAAAATACAAAGTTTGAAATGTTGCTGCACAAAAAGAATTTAATAATAAACTTATTCTAAGCTACAATATGTGTAAGTTTCAGCTTATTAATATGATCATTTATGAATTTATGTTAAAGGTGCAGTAGCACGTTTTAGGGGGAATATAAGGTGATGTCAGGAAAATGAAAAATATTGGTTCCAATTGAAAGGCAATGTATTTAAACTAAATGGAGCAGTAATAATCAAAATATATAACGTGAAGCTTAGCCATGAGATTCCTTTTTCTTACATAAAATGAATTAAAGGTGTTCACACAAAATGGCCGCCAATGGATTTTATGTGAATTTTCATACTTTGTCCTCTGACTATGGATGATTGACTTGTGTAATGAGACGTTTTACATTGTCTAAATATTACATTTAACATTAACTTACAATTATCAGTGAACATTTTAAAATATAAAATTATCAAAAAACGTGCTACTGCCCCTTTAAAGAATCTGTTAAGAAACCTGCTTTAAACAATTCAAGTTTTCTATGGAAATTATCTGAAAGGCTACAGAAGCATACGTACAGGTATAACATATAAGAAAGTCTTATTCTGAAAAGGTCAGTGTTTTCAAACTACATTTTCTTAGATGTTCCTCAAAATCATAGACGTTTTAGATCTGGCAAAACAAATGAAACTACATGTTATAACATAGGTATATGTATTCTTTATGTATTTAGAAAATTCTTATCAAATTAAATAAACTATGGTATTATGTTTTATGTTTGTTATATCCCTATTCAGGTTTAGGAAACTTTATCTGTCTGTCAAAATCTTTGGCCTTCAACAAACTTGAAAACAACTGTAAACAGATTTTATGATCTTTCACAAATATCTATTTCATTGTTCTTTTTAAATGTCAAATATGCTTTGCATGAAAACCAACACGACTTGACACTTCTACAGAAGATTCATTTACATAGGTAAGCCGGAGGCAAAAACTGAAATGGTTTTATCTTAATAGTTTAATAATGTTCAATAATCAAGTAATTATTTTGTTGTTGAACAAATGCAATCAAATTTTAATTCCTTATTTTCTTCAAGTTTCAAGATTATTTAGATAATCAGCAGTGTCATTATCTCCCATAATAAATAGTGTATAATTTATAAGTGTCCATGACATACATGTACTTTGTATACGAGTGCCTAAATAATATTACATCACTGAACAAGAGCAAGGGATTTACTGTTATTTTGACACGAGTATGTTGTTACACGTTAGTATGTAATGGGTACCAATATAATATTCTGTATATTACTAAAGTCGCAAAATTATCGAAAATACACCAAATGTGCTTCCAAACACAAATTGGTTTAACCGTTACATGAGCACATAGAATGTAACGTCATTGGCGATCGGTTACGTCATAGCATTGTTGATCAAGATGATAAAGTGATATTTGGCTCTAAATCATTGTATTAGAAATATGAGCCCCGATATGATTGCCCTCGTAGATAATTAATATATATTCATTAATAGTTGATTAATGACGCCTAGTATATTTTGTTTATTGTAATGACGTTATTTACACAAATATATATCATAAGTGAATGCTATTAAAGCTATAATTGGGGCTTTAATCGCTATATAATTTATCTGTTCATATCATGTGACCCACGCGTTTTAATCTAATCTTTCATTCCCCAATAAATAGAGATTACTTTATATAGTTTTCCAAATAAAATGTTCATTTCATCGAGTGTTATGTGTAAAGTTGATATTTCACTATTAGTGCAGACACGAGTGAACTATCTACTTTACCCTTCACACGGGATGAAATACGCTTGGTACTTGGAAAATTACATTACGTATTCTATTTAATATATAATTTTTAATGAAATATGCAATTAAGATGATTTTAAAACTGAAAATTTCCCCATTTGTTCATATAGCTTAAAGTAGTTCCAAGTTGACAAGTGACGATAAAAGTGAAAATATATTATATCGTCACTGTTGTCTGATGGACAGTTAATTTCACTGTTAAAACTAGTATTCCATCGCTTCTCATACGATAATTAAGTTCTTGAAGCCATCAATACAATACCATACAAGGATATACTTTAGTAGGATCCATAGAAGCATAGCCTCTTTCAGACGTTTAAACACGCTGTTGAAGTTACAAAAAAGATGCATTTTGGCAGCAAGACATCATAAGGTTTTGAGTTCATTAAGTATGGAAATTATATTGTCCTTCAGTCATGGACACAAAGACGAAACATATCTATGACATTATTAAATTGAAAATATGAAGGCTATGTGAAATAGAAAGAAATGTTCGCTTTTTCGTCTTAACATGTTATCATGTTGAGTAATTTACAATTGCAAAGTCATGTTTATTTATCAAGATACAAATCTCTAGGTATACATTTATTTTCGAAGTAAACCTGACCAGAGGTAAATCATGCTCATGCTAAAATATTATTTATTTGTCATGAAAAGTTTTAAATACAAAATAAAATTGATCGTACAAAATACTTGATCATACGGAGCTTTTGAACTGGCAAACATGTCAAGGATAGAATCTCTGTGCAAAAAGTCAAAGCTGAATATCTAACCATAATCCTGTAACGTGAATTGTTTAGGAAAGAGACATACTATAAAACTATTGTAAGGTTTTAGCCTATGCATTAATCTTTTGCTGTACGAAATGCATGGGTAATAAGTATCTAAAAAATGGAGCAAAACGATAATGGGAAGATGTTGTGCTTGGATAATTGTCAAATGCATTTATGCTAAATCATTTTATATTTATCTTAATGTAAATATTTGACTTACAATATATGATACCTTCTATGACCTTTTCACAATTATGACAAGTATCCCTAGCCTAACTACAAGCTTCCGTACAAGCAACATAGAGCGGATATTAGCTTTTACAATTTCCGTTAAGAGTGTCCTTGCAAATAATTGATAATAGTTTGTCAAATATACCTTTTTTCGTCGCTGAAAAACAATATCTTCAGCAAAACTTGGAAAAGTTGCATTAAATTGCAATATGCACTTATCTAACCTTAACTATTAGTATGTTTTCACAAGCCAAGGATTCCTTTGTGAAAACTAAATTTACCTCTCTATCTTAGCGGCAATCGCATGTAATGTACAAAACAGAAAACATATTACAATTGACATCAATAATTACTGTTAAGGTGTTTGAACATTTTGATAGCCTTGATTCTTAATGTACTGTCATTCTAATAGTTGCGTTGATGAAGAAGCGTGTAGTCTTGAGGCAGAGTACAAGCAAATCGTTCATATCATACACGACATGCATAGCGTATTTGAAATGATAATGTCTGGTGCAAAATAACCTCCATTGGACATAAACGGATTTTATATTCTTCTGTGGGTTTTAAATTATTGCGTACATCAAACTCAAAGAGTCTCAAAGGTAATTTACATCTTTAATTAAATATTCAGCATTTGGATGAGTTTTTATGAGATGTTTTCTTTTTTCTTTGATGGGTTAATCAAGTAAAAGCAAGATCAATAATTGAATGAGACATTCTTCATTATGTTTCCCTGTTTGATTCATAACAAGGTCATGTTCATGTCAATATACACAAGGCGTAGAAACACGTGTATAACACAGTGACACAAATGAAGATAAATCCTGCAATCTCGCAAATGGATTACTGAAGATGTTATCAACTGATTGTTCTGTATTATTGTTACGGTCGGACATTCAGGTCATTCAACAGAGCAATCTTCTACGGCAATGTCAGATTGCAGGAGAAGTTTACGTTCATCAACTTGTATTCTGATAAATATCCGTATTCAATATCACACATGAAATGGAAAGAAGTTCATTTATGATAATTCTACTTTCCGATGCACTGTCAACTGTATCCCGTTTTGATATGTGAATGTTAAAGGAACAGAGGCTAAACAAGACAGATTAATCAATATGAAACCATAAGGTATCAGAAGTGTTCAAACTAATGTTTGTAATCATCAAACACGATAAGTAAATATTCCCATGAAAAGCGAATTTTGTATTCATGTTACTTGAATTGTTTATATTGATTGAAAAGCTTTTAAACGGCTTAACGTACGATCTTATTATAACTTGGTTATTAATTAATTGACTTATATGATATGTCATAATGTAGCATCAGCTTAAAAATGACAGATGAAAGAAAATATGTTTTCTTAACTTTTACAATGAGAAGATTTCTAATTTCGTTACAACTGATGTAGTACTTCGCTAAGGTACTTAAATCGGTACTTGAGGTATGGAATACCCTTTAAGCATGGACAGTCAGCTGTTTTGGTCTTTCGGACCTCATCAGCATTGTGTATGGAACATGGTAGAACTTTCAGCAATACAACGTCATCAACAAGGCAAGTTAGAAAGTTCAACTAATTTGAATAGAATGTAAAAACTACTACAGGCCGTAACAAATGAGTGTATCGTGTTAAAGGGGCAGTAGCACGTTTTACGGTGAATATAAGGTGATGTCAGGAAAATTAAAATAAATAGTTCCAATTGAAAGACAATGTATTAAACTTGATTGAAACAGTACAAATTCAAATATATAATGTAAGTTTTAGGCATGCGATTCCTTTTTCTAACACACTGAATTAAAGGTGTTCACACAAAATGGCCGCCAATGGATTTTATGTAAATCTTTATAATGTTTCCTCTGATTATGGATGATTGATTTGTGTTTCAAGATTTTTGACACTTTCAAAAATGATACATTTAGCATTAATGTACAATTATCAGTGATAAATTTGAAAACAAACACAAAATCAAAAAACGTTCTACTGCCCCTAAAGTATTGAATCATACCAAAATTATGGTTGAGCGTTACACATTACCAATGACAATCAGCTGTTCAGTCTTTCGGATCTCATCAGCATGATCTGTGTGTAAAATTGCTGAACTTTCAACATGAAACATGATCAACGAGGCAAAGCAGTTCAAGAAACGTTCCACCAATTTAATAGGAGTGATACACTGTATTTCTATAGTGGGCTATGTGTAAGGCCGTAGCAAATGAGTGTACCATGTTAGTGAGTAATCGGTGCCCTTCTGTACCTTTACCGTTTGCATATATTTGGATACAGTTGACAGTACATCGGGAAGTATGATTATCATACAGCTGCGTACCTTACGTTTGTTCACTTGCTTGTGATTTTCGTGCAAATATCATGTTATTTCGGGTTTCGTTTTTCGTTCATAAAATAAGTCCAGGACCACTTTAAAAAGATCATCAATTGTCCATGTGTAAAATAACCATTCCCAAAACATATTTGGTGATCGTCTCGCCACCGGTGCTGAATGTCGATATTTGGCACTGATTTTCTTAAATTTCGATTTAAATCATCCATGTAGGGGAAAAAGCAACACAGTTTCGTTGCCTTAGCGCAAAGGAACACATATGAATGAGATATACAGCTGTTGATCACTTATGAAGGATTTTGTAGAGCAAAATAGAAATCAGTGTTTTTGAAATTTTGACCCCTGGTCACTTATTTTTTGTCACTAAAATTGCTACAGCTATCTGCTAGGTATGATATACGAATATGTCAACCCAAACTAAATCTTAACTTATGCAGTGAAATTTCAACATTATTTGTTTCGATTTCACAATACTAAGATGTCTCAAGGTTATTACAAATTACATGATATTTACACTAGAATACGAAGGTATGTGAACAAACTTAAGATACGCAGCTTTTTTGATATTATTCTACAAGTTTGAAAACGATTTTAATTGAAATCGTTTCCAATGAGTTGACACATGATATGACTGCTAATGAATCTGTCTAAGCATAATGAGGCTGTATCTTTACATTCTAAGTTGTCAATACAATTATTCACAAGTTCTGCTACTGTTTATTTTGTGTACGCTATATCAATATCATATACACTTAATAAATCAATGTTAAACATACCCTCCGGGCTTACCACTGAAGCAAGGACGCAAACAACGATTTTAACAATTATTACCTCTTTATAAACGTTCTTCTTGAACGAACAGTTTCATTCCTTCACAAGCGATTTGATAATCAAATGATTATGAGTGAGTTGAGAACACCTAGACCTATAAATTATATAGCAGCGATTGCTAATGACATTTTAAAGTAATTATTAACTTTGGGTCGATAATTGTATGTCTAATACAGGCATTTAGATTATTCTGTAAATGGTTATCGGTATCCTTTAAGGTCGTATCGTTTGAAATTGTATTTTTTATTCAAGGAAAGTAAGATTTTCTGGAAAGGTTTTTTTTTTCAATAAACGGTACTTTGCTATGTAGATAGTACTGTTCAAACCCCTAAATGCGTAATAAATGTCACTTTTGTATTGTGGTGAACAAATTAACATATGCAAACTCAAAGTCGACAAAAAAACTTTTCAAAGATAAAGAAAAGAACGGAAACATAACAATACAAATGAACAAATGTACATGTTACAGTATTTGTTTACAAGAATATACGAACAACCTTCCATTGGATACTGTAGTAGTCGGCATAAAATTAGTTAGTGATTCGGTTTGAAAGAGCGAAAGTAGGATTGACACCAAAATAGTCACGAGTGCGATACAACAGTATTAGATGGAAGAGAGGTGTTTTGAAAAGCATGCCCTCTTCACACAAACATAAAGTCGTATCATGGAATCAATGAAATAACCGTATTAGTATATAGAAATATTAAGACAATAAATTGCAACAGATGACCAAAAATAGCTGAACTCATCTCCCATTTAAATGAAGTTTCATTGTCACTTGACTTGCGTGTTTTTAAAGAATGCAATAGGTTTTCCCGAAATTAAAATAAGGTAAAGTAGATACCCAATGAACATGCTTATTGATAAATATTTCCTCCTGTCTAAAATAAACACCACCAGGCATATTCATGTCCTTGAATGTTGTAACGATTAAAGTAAAACACATGTGCCATGCAAAGAAACTTTAACCACCTTTGGTAATCATTCAGATCAAAAAACTAAAAACTATAGAAGTTTGACACAAACTACTTCTTATTAATTCACTATTTCACCAATCAAAATTAAAGGGGGGATAACCAGTTTATTACATATTTAATCTTAAGTGATGAGGGATCAACATTTCATCTGTTCAGACATACGTTTAAATAAGTTTTTTGATGCGCCCTAAGCTGCTTTGTATGTGCTTTTTTAAACTAAGGGGAAGACCCTTACTGACAGTAACAAAACTTTTGCGTCGCGCATCCAAGCACCGGCTCCAAGGTCACGTGATTTTGACTTTTTGTAATTTTCACAAATATGCATAGACATTGCTCAATTGAAAGGTTTAAGCATAAACGTTTAGGGTTCAACTCTGTCATTGCGAATTCAACTGACAGCATCAATATTTATAGTTATATTGAAAATGGTAAAGTTTTTTTGGGGCGTCATCTTTGTTTATTTATAGTTTATGTCAATAGTTTTAGAGCTTATTATCATTATAGTTCACTGTAAGTTCTGATTTTTTAAATTAAAGCCAGTATTAATTGCAATGGCAAAGCGATGTCTTTCGTTCAATTGCAAGAAAATACTTTATTTCAATGACTTTAGTCATCACCTACTCAGATCAAGCTGTTTATCAGAAGGGCATTAGATTTGAAGGTTTTTATCAACGATTATTTTATCGATGAAATGTCCGGTTGTTACACACCAACGAAAATCAAGAAAACCAACCCCTAAGCTTCCTACCAATATTTCATCGTGAGGGACATGAGTTCCGCATGGCCCTGTATGGATGAGAATCCTTATTGCAAATAATGTAAGCCGGATATTTAACCAGCATAATCTTCTCTGAGCTTTCTCTGTCATGTGACGTGAATTGTTTTCTAACGAATTGAACTAACCACTAGTTCAGATTGTTTGCAAAAGCAGTCAGTGAAATGAATAAATGTATACATTACTTCAATATAAATGATAAAAGCGAAACCCTTCCTGCCCAGTCTCCTATAGTATTTTCCATTTCTTTGTAAATTTTTTGAAGTGGTATGAGGCCAAAATATAAACATATAAAAATATAAAATTTCTGTTCGATCAAATAATCAAAAACTTACGTTCATCTGATAACCAAACACTTATAACGTTTCCTTGCAAAGAGATACGTCCAAATAATGTTTACTTATAACGTTTCCTTGCAAACAGATACATCAAATAATATTTAATATACATCTCAATGATATGCTAAACATTTTACTTGATAGATTTCAGGTCTAATAAAATGAATACAGTTTGAAATATACAAGTTTCCACTTTATTTATTAACTCACTGATGGAAATTTTGGTAAAAGGATTTCAGACAAATTTGGAACCAATGATAATCTGAGACATGATTGATCTTCAATTGCAGGACGGAGTCGGAATAGATTAAAGTAAGAAATACTATAGGGGATAAAGATTTAAGTAAGAAAAACCATAGCGGATTCATTACAGTCTCATCAGCCTGGTTCCTTTGTTTAGAGGACAAAATGAAAACAGAGCACAGCGGCATTGCCTTTTGACTTCAATTGATACGTGTTACTATCCTTTTTTGGTAGGGAGTTATTCTTTAAACCTTTTTTACAATATTTTAGGAATTAGCGGCCTGCGAGTTATTGTAAATTGCACTACCAACCTTAGAAAAGCATAGGACCGTAAAACCATTAGCAAAATATAACAAAATTAGTGAAAAACACATATTAAAAATAAGATTTTCAAAGTCAATCATTTCAATATTTGGCGTCATCAAAAGCGATAAAATGTTGTAAAATAGAAAAACGGTAAAATGTCATGATGTAGTTTGTCGGCAATATGTCCTGCGTGGTGGATATTGTGTCTGTTCATTTGGCCACACACATTGGTTCTATTTTATCTTTGTGTCTTTATCGTCTTATCATTTATAGAAAGCGGTTAATTATTAATTCATTGACAGTTCTGGCATCGTTTTATCTAAAATAAGATGCCTCCACATTCATATTCTATAAGAAAACATTTTTAAATATATCGATGGAATCATTATCTCTAGTGATTTCTTGCAAATAATGTGTGCATTTGAACGTTCTTACAATGTATTTATCACTGACAAACCTTGCATACTAAAAACAGACCTTTTTGTTAAAAGCCTAATGATAACTATTTAATTTTAATTTCCCGTTGGCTTTTTATCTGCCAACTACAACAGTTCTCAGAGCTTGTTCCTCACAATGATCCAAAATACAAATGTTGTAGATCGTAAAATGTAGTATGAACACAAGGAACATGTAGTAGTTATTCGGTACTGTAAGACCCAAATTATTTGTGTTTTCGTTCACAGTTTTGTTATATATTCGATATATCATTGATACATTTCTTCACTGGTAATACAAGTTTGAGCTTTTACTTATAAAATTGCTATGTATAACAATGACACTTATCTCCATACAATAAATAGAAATTGTGCTTGATGTTAATAATTATGATGTGGTTAGGTTACAAACTGAAAATGACGGCGAACTGCAACAAAACAATCGATCTTCAACAAATGAAATCACGATAGTTAATCAAAAATAAACATTTTAATTGTAAAACCTGTGTTAATATATGTAAATCTTTATACGATACATGCATGTATATTAATCAATTTTGTATTGGAGAGGGCCCAGTAAGTGTTTTCACTTTTGCCCGATCCATTTGACTTTTTGTCAATAAAATATGTTTAAACCAATAAACATGTTTAAAAATTAATTATTGTTCACATCAGTTTGTGACGAATACGTTTTATATGCAGAGAATGTAAACAAGGTAAATATAAATTACAGGTTGCAAATGTTTTTTGTACAACCAAAGAAGCGTGATTGAATTTATACTATGGACTTTTTAAAATCGTGCGATTTAGTACAATCTAATAACCATTTATTGAAATTAAACCCTGCAAACAATCAGTTCCATGAAAACCAGTTTATAAAATAAAATAAAATAAAATAAAAAACCAAGTATCATGTCGATGAAATAACGGAACTGTTTTGTTTGAATAAACTTTATAAATACACGAAGTTCTGTTGGATTCAATTGGGGAATAGTATTTTTCAAGTATCTAAATCTTAAAAGCAGGCAATGTTACCAAAAGGGCATTGGAAGCAGCGGAAATATAGTATTTTAACAGACTATCGATTGATCGATTATATGCCAGGTTAAAATCGAACAGATAAAACCAAACACTAATATGTTCTCAAATATGTTATCATTCGGGATTTCAAAATCTGCAAACCCCGTATAGATTTGAATCTTTATTTCATATAATCAGGATAAATAAACCCGGAATTAGAACCATAGTCATGATAAGTGAGTCTTTTCGACCATGTCGCGTGTAAAGTTTACTCTCAGAAACCACTTGAGATGTCCAATCAGAGCTACATATGATATATTGCACAGAAATTACCTTTGTTTTCCATTATCTAAATTATAAGTTCAAGTGTCGCTTCAAATCAGTTGTGTTTTCGCAATGATTGTAATTGTAAGCAATACATGGAAAAGAGCAAACTATCTGTTCCGATCATTTAAATGAATTTACAAATCAGAACGAAATGTGGCATATAAATTCATTTAACCTTAATCAACGAACAATTAAAGTAAGTGGATGTTATTCTATCGTTTCGGCCCCAATAAACAATGAATTTCAGAGAAATGATAAACATTATGTTGAAGCATCGACGTGTAATGTAAGTAACCATACAATTACACGCACGATTGAAACAAACTATCACTGCAATAACATGCCTAGGGCGGCATATGATATGGTTTGACCATTATATATTGCATAATAAAACTCCATGTGTCTTTCTTCTGCATTTTTAATGTCAATGTCATGATAACTGATGTAAAACACGATTTAAAGGGACGGTAGCACGTTTTTAGGGGGAATATAAGGTGATGTCAGGAAAATGAAAATAAATAGTTCCAATTTAAAGATAATGAATTTAAACTAAATGAAACAGTAATAAATCAAATGTATAATGTAATGTTCAGCCATACGAATCCTTTTTCTTACACAAAATGAATTCAAGGTGTTCACACAAAAATGACCACCATTGGACTTTTTGTGTAATGAGATGTTTGACACTATCAAAATAATATATTTAGCATACAATTATCAGTGAAAAAATGACAATATAAAATTTTCAAAAAAAGTACTAGTGTGTGCATAAATATGACTGGTGATGATTTAATTATTTCCATTTCTGAGGTGTAAGTAAAGTGTAAACATTAATGTTCTGTACAGAGCTTATATTTACTGCTACTTGGAATACAATATACAATTACCATCCACATTAGCTGTTTCGTTATTTCTAGTCATAATCAATTTCAGAGTAACACATACAATGAAATAGACACTTTTCACAAATTGATTCTCTTATGGAATTGTTGGTAACATGATTTTAACCAATTTCAAAGCAAATGAGATTTTGACATCCAATGTGTAAAACTGAGTCGGAATAGTAATCCTATAGGGAACTCATTATTGCTTAATCGTCTTGTTCACTTGTATAGGTCAACAAACCTGTATTATTTATATGACTTCTGATTAATAAAGGTATATTTATATATACCATTGAAATGCAACTCTTATATTTGATGCTTCAAAGAAACTGACTTGAATTAATATTTAAAATTGTAAGATATATATATATTTTTATTTTTTTTTGTATATGGCCTGAAGATGCTCATAAATTGAGCTGAAAATACTAGCCAGTAAAATGGATTCATTCAACTTCTGACTTATCTGTTTAATATATAATACCTGACAGCTGAACAACGATCTCAAGATTGTGAACTTTTTGTATATATATATATATATAAGCGTTGTTCTTTTAATAAACATATTATCTTCACTTCCTTTGATTTAAAAAATAAGTCATTCCAAAACTTAAAATCCCGTTGTCACCTTACAAAAACTTATATTAATATTACTCTTGATGCATGTGTGACAGGGTTGGGTCAAAAGCATTAATTCCTTCTGGCCTTGGCTTGAGGTTACCTTTTGGCCAAACAGGTAGAGTGTCTGACTATCCCTCCCTGGTTCAAACCCCACTACGCATGTATGTTAAATATTCTTCACACAATTTCAGTAAAAATGGTACAACTACATTATAAATTCTTAGTTGATTGTATCTTTGTTGAGTTGACAGTACGTGTTAAACCTTGATACGTTGAGATATAGAGAATCTCACCCAAGTGTCTTCTGATATCAAATATATCAACGCAAGTTGATAAAAGTAACAAATATCCAAGGCTTGCCGAGAATATTTTACTTTTATCAACGAGTGTTGATATATTTGATATCAGAAGACACGAGGGTGAGATTCTATTTATCATCCAAAATCATTTTTCATCACATTAGCATGAAAAATGTACATCTTTGAACACTGCATGGCCCTAAAACTCCTAAACCAGTGATGTCATAGCATTGTGACGTCATGGTGCTTATGACGTTATAGCATTGTGGTGTTATTGTGTTTATGATGTCATAGTATTGTGACGTGATTACTGATGTTTGTGATGTCATATCCCTTCTGATGACAGGGCAGTGTTCAAAATCTATTGTCAAAGCGATATCTCCTAGGAGATATCGATTGATCTTCCACAAGCGATATCTCCTGTGGAAACCAGTTTTGGATGATAAAGCAAAATAACGGTACAAGGAGAGCAGTTCGTTTAACTTTGCAACATTGAAACTTGGGTTCGATTTGAATTCATTCCTATATTGGCAGCTGTGGAATCGATTGTTATATAAACTATCTGACCTACCGAGAGTAATGCTTGAAACATCAATGGAGTCAGTGAAGGTTTGGGTAATCTTATCGTTACATCAGGAGGCTATTTCATCAGAATAAAAAATAAACATTCATCGCAGGAAGTCATTATCGACAGTAAACGATTAAACTTGGCTTTAACGGGGCAAACATTTCTTAAATGAAACCATGCGAGTGATCAAGTTTACATTACAGAAACAATCAATATTTCTTCGAAACATTTTCAAAGAGGAGAAAATTATATTCTTACATGGTCCAACTGTCAAACTGATGAAGTTACGTTATCAATAGTTTGGAAAAAATCAATCTCGTTTATGAATCCGTAAACATCATCAAAAAGAAATGCACGTTGTATTTCCAAAGAGGCGAAGGGACCCTTGAATAATGTTACGATGATGATTGTTGAACATTTTTTCACAGACATGAGATATATCAAGACTTGACTAAGACTGTTCGTCAGGGACAAATTAGTTGGGTTTTTCTAATTTTAAACATTTTTTATTTGAAAACAAAACATTTTTAAAAAAGTAAAAAATATTTAATTTGAGGTAAAAGTTAGTTTTCGTAAACAGCTGTCCCAGTTTGAGAGATAATTTTACTAGAATTATCCTGTTTCGATAGCAGGAGTTTGTTATCAGTACATACATGCAAGTTATTTAAATATCATATCGACTAAATAACTTAACAATCTTGACGACTTAATAACTTCACAATCTTGACGGGGGAAGTTGGCATCATCATAGAGGCCATACACGTAATATTGACGATAGTGTTCAGTGACTGTGATCAATCAGATCGAATTAGTTGCCATTAAGATTCAAAATCCATAGAGGGTCATCATAAAACCTGGTTCAGTAGAATTTGAGTTATAATCAGTTCTTCCGCGTGGGTGTGTGTATGTGTGTGTGCATACAGTTGGTCCAACACCCCCTTGAACGACTAATATATTCTGCTAACTTTCAAATGGTAAAGGCTTTAACAGGTTTACAACAGACAATTAGATTTGACATGTTGTATATATCAATAAAGTGAAATATACATAGAGAAAAAAATAAAGACCCCTTTTAATTCAAAACTCAAGAGTAATGCTATGACAAAGCAATCTAAATAAATTTAGATCAACAGGTTTTATATTTGGTCATACAGTTGATCTAACATTGGCCCGTAAGGCAGGTCGTCCCGGTGACCTCTGACATCAGCCTCTCGGCCAATCAGAAAACTTGCCCTAGCTCGCTGGAAGTTAAAAAACTCAGCAGCACATCTTTTGAAATGGTTGATGTTCGGAGCTTTGTCATTCGGAGCGGATTGCTTGGATGTATTAATAGATTAGATTTTTCATTTTGCAATGATTTAGCGTATTTGCTAGTTGTCGATGACATATGATAATTGCACGTCGCACAGATACTAACGTGGCGAATAATAATCACAAAGTTAGAGCTTGATAAATGCCAATATCTGCGAAAATCCATATGCAAGGGGAGGTAACTCCTTTTTTATCAAACTCGTTTATACTCATTTATTTCATTGTCATCCAAATAATGTTTAAAATAGTGATTTTTGTCAATCATAAAACTAAAAATATTTCATACAACCAAAATAAAATCAACCTATTGATATTTTCTTATCAGTATCGAAAACAAGATTTATTTTTCACAATGCACACTGTTATTGAGAACAGGCCATAAGCCATCATATATTTCTTCCGTTCATTCTTTGAAATAGCGACTATGAACTGTTTGTAACGTCGAATTTGATTGATCAAATCGCGAATTCCTTATTTGCATACGAAAGGTCACCGGGACGACCTCTCACACTGGTCAATGTTAGATCAACAGTATGACAAAATATAAAATCTGTTGATCTAAAGTTATTTAGATTGATGACAAAGTTGCGATACTATGAATGAATTTATACTCCACTTCCGGTCTCGTTGCTATGGTTTTCTTTGTTCTAACCGTAGGTGTATTGCCGGATACACCTCTCCTTTCTCTATTGTAACTTTTCTAATACACCTACTCTTTATTGTTAATCTACACTTAGTCAGGAGAAGAGATCTTCAACGTTGGCAAATAAATGGACTTGTGAAATTTAGAATTAAAAGTTTTTGAGAATTATAATCAAAGATGATGGGAATCGAACCAGGGAGCCTTATGTTGTTGAGCAGGGACTCTCTTGACTGAGCTAATGAGGATTGACACAAGCAGAGGTATTTTCTGTTGTTTTATTTTTATATCTTTTCTATATATATTAGCCTATGTATTTAAGTACTAGTCTGTACCAATTTTAATGTAATGAAGTTAGTTTATGGTTTAAGTCGCAATTAGATGAGTATTGTTAATATTCTATTGATCTAGTTACATTGTAGATCAAGAGCTGTATACTTAAAGAATGATGGAATGCTCTTTTTCGTCAAATATGACTCGACCAGAGTGGGGTATAAGTCAGATATACCCACACTTCCCTCGGTGTATTGCTCAATAACCACCTGTTTGAATCGTGGTTGAGCGATACACCCCGGGAAGTGTGGGTATATCTATAACTTTTCACTCTTAACAACAGAAATGTAGTTTTTATAAATAATTTCTTCAAAGGAAATTCGTCATTACTGACTTTTTTCTAAGCTTGAGTTTGATTTTATTATAGTACTCATGAAAAATGAGTATGACTCCAGTTCCAAAATTACGTAATAAACATTGGGTTTCAGATATCAAAAACGTTATTTGTGTTACCAACTTGACTTTCACACTTGACTTTATGGGGGTTTTTTGTGGTTGAAATGACACCCCTTCATTAAACAGTTATTGTACATTATTGTCGAAAAGGCTTTAATGATTATATTTTTGATAAATTAGGGAATCTTTGGAGT
This sequence comes from Steromphala cineraria, assembly GCA_916613615.1. Taxonomy (NCBI): domain Eukaryota; kingdom Metazoa; phylum Mollusca; class Gastropoda; order Trochida; family Trochidae; genus Steromphala; species Steromphala cineraria. Next base: position 27,234,704 of record OU744732.1, read on the forward strand.
TCAATCTAGTTAGTTGACACTTCGCAATGATTTGGAGTTGACACTGACTATATTTTGGTAAAAGGCCATTTGCATCGAAGTTGTGTCATTTCAGAATTTGCGACTTTGTAGTTTAATTGTGCTCTCACTAGTGACTTCTGACTTAATGCCGATACTAACGTTTTACCAGTTTGCATGAAAGAATGGAATCATCAGTATTACAACTACCAATTACCAATTTCATTTTCGGGATAATGTAACTTGTTTGTTGACATAAAACTACCACAATTTTATGAATGTGAATATAAAAAAGATGCGGAACCTTATCTGAATTAAATGTTCTTCGATTACCTGCTATATTATGATGTTATCATATCGCACGATTATTTCTACTACCACATTGTCTTCTTTCTTGTCAGATACTTTACTTATATAAATACCAGTTATATATTGCTGTACACAATGAAGATAAAACTATGACGAGTATAATGATAAAGCATCGACGTCTCTCTCCAGAAAAACTTCCACGCACACACGAATAGTAAAGTCTGCACCAATAATTGATCGTACTTCTTCATCCCAGTCAATTATTTGAACCGTCTAACATTGTCAATGCAATTACATCTTTTCAGTTTACATGATTGAACGTATTATAACTCTTAATATTCTTAACGTAATATTTTCAATTTCTTAGTCTCATTTCCAAATTTAAAGTCTACTGTAACGAAATGGGTTTTTTTGGCGCAAAACTTGCATATTGAAACCACGTTATGTCGAAGTGCTGCATCTCCCTATCTTCTTGAAAGTTACGAAAGATACAAAATGTTTTACATTGTATCTACAGGGACACGTTCAATTAAAATGTAAGTCGCATCATTACTCATTAAACTTTGCTTTTATAGATTCTGTGGCAAATAAGTTAAAGATCAAACGGGAAGAAAACAATTTTTTTCTAATTGATTCCCTAATGGTAAAGTTAGTTACAGGATTTCAAACAAATTCGAACAAATGATCTTCTGACACATGATTGATCTCCAGTGTACATTATTTAGTGGAAATAGATCAACAGTAAGAAATACCATAGGGAACTCATTAAAGTGTCATCAGTGGGCTTTATACATATAAGGTGAACAAACCCCAATGTGTGTATGTTAGTTTCACAACGAGATTCTCTACCAAAAAACTCTTTTCTTCATTTGCGTGTACCTTATTCTTGAAATTGTTGTGCAATGACAGGAATTTAGGACGCCAAGTGACATTATTCTATATGATGAAAAGGGTCTCTTTGTTCAGTTGTCCATGGTGGAGGGAAACTCTTGATACAGCAATGCCACATTCTATGTTTACTATATATTCATGCATTTATAGTGTTGAATAACAAAAGAGTGTACCCACCAGAAATAGAAACGCGTGGGAAATGCAATTTTGTAAACAGTGTGATTTGTATAGAAACCTAATAACCAAAATGTTATATACTTAAGAAATAGAAGACGAGTTGGTGTGCATCTATCGTTGAATAAAACATAGCAGGGAGCATAAAACACGAAGGGAGCACCCTTCATGTTTTATGTTCTCTGCTCTGTTTTATGCAACGATAGATGCACAACAACGAGTTTTCTAGTTCTTATATGAGATACCTTTAACAATTACTCGCTCTTTATATACAAACAGTTGAAAATTATGGTATTTTTAACAAAACATTTTGATAATAATGATGCCTCCCGTCGTAGAACATATTCAGTAGCATTGGACGAGTCCAATCATAACCAAAACAAATGAATCGAACAATCAATGTGAATTTTAGTTATTGAACATGTACAATTAATTAGTTGCACTAAATATCAATTCTACATTATGGCCAATAGAGGCCCCCTCAAGTTTGATCAATGGACTTTACTAATTTGACGTCATTCGATAAGTAATGTTCTAATTACTGAAATTAATCTCGCGCATGGTTGTATCGTCAAATATTGCTTAATAAACCTAATAAACGTTTACATTTTCATAGATCAATAAAGAAATTGAAATTTGGTTCAAAACACGAAAATGTAGCTTATTGACATATAGACATCTGACAGTTTTGCATTTTTCCGTTGAAAGACACGCTCAGATCGCGACTTTGAAATCAATGAAACCATTTATCTTACTCTAGAACAACAAAAGTTAGACAAGGTCACTGACTCACTGTCACTGTTCACTACGGATGCAATTTGACGTCAAACATCATCTTATATCACAAATCGGATCTCAGGTTTTGGTTTGCTAATTTTTCAATGAACTTTTCGAAAAAAGACGTTACGTTCCTAAGTTGGGAGCTATGACATTATCCTCGTTTACGTTCCTAAGTTGGGAGCTATGACATTATCGTCGTTTATCGGTTTAATGTTGACTTCGAAAAATGTATCCAGTTTTAGTTAAGACTTCTGACAGCAAAAATGTGGTCTACGAATCTCGTAAAAGGGGTTGTAGACAAATCGTGGAAAAGTAACAATTAGTATTCTGTTGTATAAACAGTTTGCAAGAGCAGTGAAAAATGTAAAAACTTACTAACGTTCGACTCGAGCCTAATAGTAAATAATTGATTTTGAGATTTTAGAAATAATATAAGAGACGTCCGAACGAATCTCTCAGCAAAAGCTTATCTAAGTAAAAAACATTTCATTTTGTAAACATTGCAACCATTTGACAGCATAATCGATTATTCATAATAGTATTAAAAATCGTTTGAGTGTAGGTTAATGATAACTTTTAGTAATTCGTTAACAAGTCACTTTTTATAAAAATGTCAGTTGTAAGTTGGAATATGGACCTAATATTCCCCCTAACAACGTGCCACTGTCCCTTAATTCTAGTTTCACAAACATTTACTGTATGGAATATAATGCATAAACAAAGCTACAACAAAACTATCAGCAAGACAATATTTTGATATTGAATACTTAAACTGTATAATACAATGAGTGTATATTACGTTTTCATCTGTGTGTCATCAACCCTCTAACCCCTGATATTATATCTTGAGGTCAGATTCATATCATACATGTAGTTGTGAATTAATTGTTAACTTGTTTTCAAAGTACAATCCTTAAATTAAAAACAGGAATTCATAAGATGTTCAATTTAAATTTAAGCTTAAAGACCGTAAATTCGCTTCCAGCTGGTTATTGATTAAGTAATCACTTGTAAAAGTAGAAGTTATTAGGAGATTTCATTTTCAGAATTCTTTTTGCAGTTTTCAAGAAGAATGAATGTCAAACAAATAATTTTCATATGACATTTCCCAAACATTTAAATATGAACAATCATGTATCTGAAAAGTTGAGAGAAAAAGATAAGGAAAGTTGAAATTTCGATGTGAAAGTGAACAGTAATTGCAACTTTTAAGCATATATCTGAATCATTACTTAGTCAATTATAACACAATTTTACATAACGTGCAATAATATATTTTGCATTTTCACAAATTCTACATCCTTTTACATGCAAGCATTGTCTACACTTTCATTTTTACAGTTGATTTCAAACTCATGTCACTCACGAGTGTTATTACAAGTGTACATGTAATGTTTCATTTAGGATTAACATCTACTGAGGTTCATACCAATTAATCGAAACAGGTTACCTATTGCCGCCCATCGTCCATTCTTGTTTAACAATACACCAGATAAACTTTCAGACGTTTCTTTGCCGCTCCCAACATTAACAAACCAGTGAATTTGTCGAACAGATAACCAAAGTCCTCGTCTAAAAGTTCATTTCTGACACTTTTAACCAGAGAAGTCAGGAGTGAGTGGGAAAGGTTCCTGATAAGGTGCTGTCAGCAATGTTTCAGATAATTAACCAGGTAATGTTCATTGACAAGAGAGTGGAACGAATAGCTGGAAACTGATATAGATACAGTGCGAGAAAAATCAAGGTCCGAGGAGGACATTCTCTTCACCTCCTTCAATTATAAGCGCTCGTTTTTTTTTTACTTGAAATGAACGGACAAATATGAATTAACTGTTTGCTTTCGAATTGTACTTTGTCATTTAGCATGCGTTTAGTTTTATTTGAAATGGAGTGGCAATAAGAACAAACATATCGAACTAGACATTGATGTTGACCACGTGTCTTGTACTACTGAATTCATCAACCAATCGCATTTGTTTTTCTTCGGTCAGGAAGTTTGTTTTGCTCATCGTTTAAATGAGTTGGTAATACTGTCTAATGATTAACTATCTTTATAAGTTTGGATTAAATGTGTTTTCAACAATATTTCATCAAATGGAAGAAATATCTTATAATATGAGTATATCAGCTTATAAGTAAGCATTGCCTGATACTAGATGAGTCATCTCCGTGACTGAATATAGAAGATATCAAGGAAGATTCAGCAAACTTAAAGTAGGTAGACAGGTAACATCTTTTCAATAGGATGAACTACCGACATATTAGGTTAGTTGTTTTAGTTGTTGTTGGGTTTAATTCAATTAACATTTGTTTAAGACGCTTGAATTATGTTGTTGATGCTCACATTAACGGGTTTTGCACCGCATCCGTATTGTTGATCTTAAAAAGTTCTTTCTAAGTTTTCATTAAGACTTTCTTGATTCCGCTCCCACAAAGGTTGTTCTGTTCAAATATTTCCACGTAGCAGTGATGTAGTGCCAAGCATGCTGGCCTCTCACGCCGGAGACCCGTTTTCGAATCCTGGTAGAGACACCAATTATTAGTGAATTGGGTCTCATCCTGTCGTTTGTTTCTGGGCAAGGCACTTCATCCTCATTGCACCCAATCCAAACGGGTATCTGAAAACTGTATGTACGTACTGACCCAAGTAGTCGAGATTAGCGCTGTGAAAGTACACTCCTTCCGGGTGATAATGTAGCGCTTTGAGCATGTCTTAGGACGTGGAAAAAGGCGCAGTTTGAGTATGCACGTTATTATTATTAGCCTCTGTTATGAGTAAGTAACAGTGCTCATGTTCTTAATCCCTAAGCACCACGAACAATGTTCTTATTTTACAAAGTATGATTCTTTCAATGTGAGACATGAACAGAAGGAAGAAAATACAAGCATTACAAGGAACTGTATACCGCGTGACACTAGAAAAATATTATTGATCCACTAATGGTTATACGACCCACCGTTTGTTATGCTATTATCATAACACAATTGATGGGCAATTGTTCTCCAAAATCCCCAAACAGTGAAAAGGTGTAACGAGGACATGTTACTGCATATCAGACTCAATCTTGTAGATATAAGCAATTACAGAAATGTCACACTTTACTTAATTAGGAAGTGATTTCACCGGGTGACTATAGAAAGAATTCATCAACCCATTATTTTTTAAACTTTGATAGCCATTTGTGTTCGCATATATAATAGATAAAGAATAATGCATTTGAGAAATCCTTTGATCAAAAATCCCTTCCTACGTTTCACAATGTGTTTTCGTTAGCTTTCTATTTCTGTGGTAGATCACTATATTATTTCAGTAACAGAAAGGTCACATCTACAACTTCATTAGGAAAAGATTTCAAAGAGATAAAACACAAGTGTATACCGGGTGACTATAGAAGAACTTCTTTAACCCATTTCTATTGATACTAGCATTTATTGTCCGGCAATATTTGAATATACAATAGATCTAAAACTAAAACATTAAAGTTACCTTCTGATCATATTTCTCGTGTTATTCCCATTGGCATTTAACAATGGGCAAATAATCCCTTCCTACGCTTCACAATGTGTTTGTGTTTGTTTAGCTTTCTTTATATGTGGTAGATGACACAGACTATATTTGTGTTCGTATGCTTGACAAATCCTGAATAACAAAGTTTTGAAATATTTGAATAATTTGGTAAATAGTGTTGTGGTCTAGTTACAAATTTAAATTATATTTATGCAAAACAAAGACAAACACTATCACGCTATGTCATAATATGACCATGAGATAATTCACAACCTCTTGTCAACACTAACATTTGTAGATTGTGTGTGAGAAACATTAAATTTGAGTTTGTTAAAATGGTAATGTGTCATCAAACGTAAAATAAAGGTTTAACGTTTGATTCCTTGCCATCTGTTTTCATACTGCCAATTAGGGGTGTAGCAATAGATCAAACTATTGACTTATTGTGATAGTTGCTGTGCCGATAGAACATTATCGATAGTCATTTTTGAAACTATAAATAGTATCGATAGCATGTCTAACTATAGATAGTATCGACATGATAGTCAATTCAATTGTTAAGGTAAATTTTAGGTAATATTCACACAAAAAACCTGACCTTTTACATTTGAAAAATACTGAAACACATTAATCAAATCGGTGAGATGTAAAAGTAGCAACCAGAGGTTACGACAGATAATTTTCTTGTTACCAATTAAAAATTATCACTTCAACAAGTGCTGCCGAGTTTGAAATGATAATAAACAAAGCAGCGAAATCTACCTTTCCTTTATTGATAAACCATCGCAATAGTACCAAGCAATAAACTATTACTATTGCAATATTTACTCACAAAACACTTCCGCAATTGCAATAGTCCCCTGCGATTCAATAGTCAGACCTACTGCAAATGGATTCACATCGAGTACTGTATTCTCGGATTAGCATTATTGACTTTTATGCAATAAATATGTAAAAATTTGATTAAAACTTTTGCCTACTGACAGAATGGATTTGTTATTAATGAAATCAATCAAACGTAAGTGTATGCCCGAATTTTGTAAAAAAAATAACAAATATTCTGAAACAAAAAGTAAAGCATGTAACAGTGCTTAAATGTACGAATATGACCTTTAAATGACTAGAATTAATACTTGAATTCAACATAAAACATAAACACAAAAATAGCTATAAACCCGGATATCAGTTATCAATAACGAGCTAATATGTTTGGACTTAATGTACGGGCACACATATTGATTGTACACAATGGTTTTGTTACCAGATGGTCTAGAGCTGAAAATTAATAAGAAACAATTAGCGAGTTTTAACAAGTCTGTGATCTTATTCCATGGTTCTTATTCTTTCTTTCATCAGTTCTAGATATATTGAGAATCCAAGCAACTGGGATAGATATTCAGTAATGCCACATCCTTTTATAATTTTCGTTGATAAAGCACAATATGGACATTTGATTAATCAATTTATGACCTCATCATACATGGCGGATCGATTGAAATTTACTGCAAGTACAATATGTAGTTATTTCATGTTACCATTTCAAGGATATGATCATCTAATATACGTTCTCCTATTCAAATGGGAAATCAGAGAATACAACCCAAACTTATGCCCAAAGCTTTCTCATCCCACATCGAAGTGTTATCCAATAACCATACAATTACATGCACGCTTGACACAAACTGTCATTGCAATCACATGTATATGGTTTGACAATTAAACATAATAAAATGTACATGTGTCTTTCTTCTGCCTTTTTCTAAATATTAATTGATTTCATTAAATTATTAATGTCAATGCTATGATAACTATGTAAAAGAACGATTTAAGTGTGTGCATATTTATAACTCACGATCATTTAAGTCTTTCCCTTTCTGAGATGTTCTGTAAATAACCGTTGACTTTTTAACAAACATATTATCTTCATTACCTTTGATTTAAAAACATAAGTAATTCCTAAACTTTAAATTCCGTTGTCACCTCACCAACGCTTATATTAATTCCACTCTTGATGCATGTGTGACAGGATTGGGTCAAAAGCATTCCTTCTGGCCACGGCTAGAGGGTACCTTTTGGCCGAACAGGTAGAGTGTCTGATGATCCGTCCCTGTTTCAAATCCCGCTCGAAAATAAATATTGAATTTTAGCTCCTACTACACACGTATGCTAAATATTCTTCTCACAAATCCAGTAAAAATGGTACAACTGCATTATAAATTCTTAGTTGATTGTATTTTTGTTGAGTTGACAATACTTGTTAAACCTTGATACATTATGGTTGCGGAAGAACGGTAAAAGGAGAGCAGTTCATATAGCTTTGCAAAGATTTAAACTTGTGATCGATTTGAATTCATTCCTATATTGGCAGCTGTGGAATCGATTGTTATATAAACTATTTGACCTACCGACAGTAATGCTTGATACATCAATGAAGTCAGTGAAGTGTTTGGGTAATCTTATCGTTACATCAGGAAGCTATTTCATCAGAATAAAAAATAAACATTCATCTCAGGAAGTCATTATCGACAGTAAACGAATAAACTTGGCTAAAACGGTGCAAACATTTCTTTAATCAAACTATGCGAGTGATCGAGTTTACATTACTGAAACAATCAATACTTCTTCGAAACATTTTGATACATGTGAAAATTATATTCTTACATGGTCCAATTGTTAAATGGATGAATTACGTTATCCATAGATTGGATAAAAAGCTAAATCTCGTTTATGAATCCGTAAACATCATCAGAAAGCAATGTACGTCTTATTTTCAAAGAGGCGAACGGACCCTTGGATAATGTTACGAAGATGATTTTTTGTTTCACCGATATGAGATCAAAACTTTACTGCTCGTCAGGGACACAATAAAACTTTTCAATTTTAAACATTTTTCATTCAAAAAAAACATTTGAAACAAGTGGAAATCATTTAATTTGAGGTAAAAGTTAGTTTTTCGAAGGCAGCTGTTACAGTTTGAGAGGACATTTTACAAGATTTATCCTGTTTGGAGAGCAGGAGACTGTTATCAGTACATACATGCAAGTTATTCAAATATCATGTCGACTTAATAACTTAACAATCTTGACGGGGGAGGTTGGCATCATCATAGAGGCCATACACGTAACATTGACAGTGTTCGGTGACTGTGATCAATCAGATCGAATTAGTTGCCATTAAGATTCAAAATCCATAGAGGGACATAATAAAACCTGGTTCAGTAGAATTTGAGTTATAATCAGTTCTTCCGCGTGGGTGTGTGTATGTGTGTGTGCATACAGTTGGTCAAACACCCCTTTGAACGACTGATATATTCTGCTAACTTTCAAATGGTAAAGGCTTTAACAGATTTACAACAGACAATAAGATTTGACATGTCGTATATATCAATAAAGTGAAATATACATAGAGAAAAAAATAAAGACCCCTTTTAATTCAAAACTCAAGAGTAATGCTATGACAAAGTTGCGATACTATGAATGAATTTATACTCCACTTCCGGTCTCGTTGCTATGGTTTTCTTTGTTCTAATATAACTGTAGGTGTATTGCCGGATACACCTCTCCTTTCTCTATTGTAACTTTTCTAATACACCTACTCTTTATTGTTAATCTACACTTAGTCAGGAGAAGAGATCTTCAACGTTGGCAAATAAACGGACTTGTGAAATTTAGAATTAAAAGTTTTTGAGAATTATAATCAAAGATGATGGGAATCGAACCAGGGAGCCTTATGTTGTTGAGCAGGGACTCTCTTGACTGAGCTAATGAGGATTGACACAAGCAGAGGTATTTTCTGTTGTTTTATTTTTATATCTTTTCTATATATATTAGCCTATGTATTTAAGTACTAGTCTGTACCAATTTTAATGTAATGAAGTTAGTTTATGGTTTTAAGTCGCAATTAGATGAGTATTGTTAATATTCTATTGATCTAGTTACATTGTAGATCAAGAGCTGTATACTTAAAGAATGATGGAATGCTCTTTTTCGTCAAATATGACTCGACCAGAGTGGGGTATAAGTCAGATATACCCACACTTCCCTCGGTGTATTGCTCAATAACCACCTGTTTGAATCGTGGTTCCTCTGCTCCGCTACGCTACGCCTCGGAGACCCTCGATTCAAACAGGAGGTTATTGAGCGATACACCCCGGGAAGTGTGGGTATATCTATAACTTTTCACTCTTAACAACAGAAATGTAGTTTTTATAAATAATTTCTTCAAAGGAAATTCGTCATTACTGACTTTTTTCTAAGCTTGAGTTTGATTTTATTATAGTACTCATGAAAAATGAGTATGACTCCAGTGCCAAAATTACGTAATAAACATTGGGTTTCAGATATCAAAAACGTTATTTGTGTTACCAACTTGACTTTCACACTTGACTTTATGGGTTTTTTGGTGGTTGAAATGACACCCCTTCATAAAACAGATATTGTACATTATTGTCGAAAAGGCTTTAATGATTAGATTTTGGATAAATTAGGGAATCTTTGGAGTTCAATCTAGTTAGTTGACACTTCGCAATGATTTGGAGTTGACAATGACCATATTTTGGTAAAAGGCCATTTGCATTGAAGTTGTGTCATTTCAGAATTTGAGACTTTGAAGGTTAATTGTGCTTTAACTAGTGACTTCTGACTAAATGCCGATACTAAAGTTTTACCAGTTTGCATTAAAGAATGGAATCATCAGTATTACAACTACCAAGTACCACTTTCATTTTCAGGATAATGTAACTTATTTGTTGACATAAAACTACAACAATTTAATGAATGTGAATATAAAACAGATTCGGAACCTTATCTGAATTAAATGTTCTTCGATTACCTGCTATATTATGATGTTATCATATCGCACGATTATTTCTACTACCACATTGTCTTCTTTCTTGTCAGATACTTTACTTATATAAATACCAGTTATATATTGCTGTACACAATGAAGATAAAACTATGACGAGTATAATGATAAAGCATCGACGTCTCTCTCCAGAAAAACTTCCACGCACACACGAATAATAAAGTCTGCACCAATAATTGATCGTACTTCTTCATCCCAGTCAATTATTTGAACCGTCTAACATTGTCAATGCCATTATATCTTTTCAGTTTACATGATTGAACGAATTATAACTCTTAATATTCTTAACGTAATATTTTCAATTTCTTAGTCTCATTTCCAAATTTAAAGTCTACTGTAACGAAATGGGGTTTTTTTTGCGCAAAACTTGCATATTGAAACCATGTTATGTCGAAGTGCTGCATCTCCCTTTCTTCTTGAAAGTTACGAAAGATACAAATTCTTTTACATTGTATCTACAAGGGACACGTCCAATTAAAATGTACCGTCGCATCATTACTCATTAAACTTTGCTGTTATGGATTCTGTGGCAAATAAGTTAAAGATCAAACAGGAAGAAAACAATTTTCTTCTAATTGATTCCCTAATGGGAGAGTTAGTTACAGGATTTCAAACAAATTCGAACAAATGATCTTCTGACACATGATTGATCTCCAGTGTACATTATTTAGTCGAAATAGATCAACAGTAAGAAATACCATAGGGAACTCATTAAAGTCTCATCAGTGGACTTTATATATAAGGTGAACAAACCCCAATGTGTGTATGTTAGTTTCACAACGAGATTCTCTACCAATCACGTGAAAATCTAAAACCCTTTTCACTTGCATTTACCTTATTCTTGCAATTGTCATACAATGACAGGAATTTAGAAGGCCAAGTGACATTATTCTGACAATGGTCTCTTTGTTCAGTTGTCCATGGTGGAAGGTCACTCTTGTTATAGCAATAACACATTCTATGTTTTCTTATTCATGAATATGTATTGTTGAATAACAGAAAATGCAATTTTGTAAAAAGTGTGATTTGTAAAGAAACCTATATATTATTTACTAATTATAACCAAAACAAATTAATCGAACACTCAATGGAAATTTTAGTTATTGAACATGCACAATTAAATATTTGCACAAAATGTCAATTTTCAATGTCAATGACATGTGATTTGGTTTTGATTGGACAGACGTTGAGTCAGCCATGATGGCCTCAAGTTGGATCAATGGACTTGACTAATTTAACGTCATTCGATAAGTAAAGTTCTAATAACTGAAATGACATCTTTAATCTCGTGCATGGTAATATCGTCAAATGTTGCTTAATGAATCTTATAAACGTTTACATTTTCATAGAGCATTTCAATAAAGAGATTGAAATTGGGTTCAAAACACGAAAAAATGTAGGTAAATGAGATCTGACAGTTTTGCATTTTTCCGTTGAAAGACATGCTCAGATCGCGACTTTGAAATCAATGAAACCATTTATCTTACTCTAGAACAACAAAATATAAGTTAGGCAAGGTCACTGACTCACTGTCACTGTTCACTACGGATGCAATTTGACGTCAAACATCATCTTATGTCACAAATCGGATCTCAGAATTGGGTTTGCTAATTTTTGAATGGACTTTGTGAAAAAAAGACGTTACGTTCCTAGGTTGGGACCTATCACATTATCGTCGTTTATCGGTTTAATGTTGACTTCGAAAAATGTATCCAGCTTTAGTTAAGACCTCTGACAGTAAAAGTGTGGTCTACAAATCTTGTATAAAGCTTGCGCTCATATCGTGGAAAAGTAACAAGAGTATTATGTTGTATAAACAGTTTGCAAGAGTAGTGAAAATGTAAAATTACCAACTTTCTACCCTAATAGTAATTTATCGATTTTGAAATGATATAACAGACGTCCGAACGAATCTGTCAGAAAACACTTATATTAGTAAAAAAACATTTCATTTTGAAAACATTGCAACCATTAGACAGCATAATCGATTATTCATAATAATATTAAAAATCGTTTGAGTGAAGGTTAATGATAACTTTTAAAAATTCGTTAACAAGTCACTTATTATAAAAATGTCAGTGGCTAGTTAAAATATATATACCTACTATTCCCCCTAACAACGTGCTACTGTCCCTTAATACTAGTTTCACAAACAATTACTGTATAGACAATAATGCATAAACATAGCTACAACAAAATTATCAGCAAGAAATATTTTGATATTGAATAATTAAATTGTATAATAAATGCCCCTTGAATTTTTCAGAAAAGAGGGAAGAAAAAAAATGTTCGAACATAAATGCAAGGTGTAGAAATGGTCATTTTCCTCATTACTTACTTACTACCACCCGTCAGAAGGATATAATGTACATGTACTGTGGAGAGAGTTAAGGAGACACAGAGTATGTTGATAGGATCACATCATCTTCCTACGCAGAGCCTAAAAGACCAGTTTCCAAACTGTCATTTTATGCCTTGCTGCAGAGACTTTACTTTTCTGTGCTGCTGTAGTGCCCCTACAGACTAGAGAGCAAGCACAGAAAACTCAAGTCATTGCAGCAAGGCATAAAATGACTGGCCTTTTAGGCTCTGCGCAGGAAGATGGGATCACATATGCAAATTTTGAAATCGATGTTATTACATCGGGAACCACTAACTGTGACTGACAATAACAAGTTAAAGGTCAATCAGTACATTATTAATAGAGCGAAAGTACGGCCATTCAAAGTCGGGATTTTGATCGAAAATCGGACAATGTGGCTCGAGTGGCGCGCAAATTTGCCAAGCGAAATTTTGAAACCTTGTCATAAGCTGTCAGGAAGATATAATCGATTCGATAGTGTTTATTAGGTATTGTAACTAATAGGTAGATTAATTGGATGCATAATTTCGAATATTAAACGTATTTGACATGTTTTTTTATTTTTCCATAAAATCAAGCATTTTAGAGATATTATGCATAAAATTATATATTTGCAAGTCCAGTGATGAGATATGAACTTCGATCAGCATATTGGATATTTTGTAGCTTATCATAACCACATAAAATTTTATGAAAGATACTCTGTGTCACTTTAAGGTTCAGTTCCGCAGCATTAGCAATACAGGTGCGTTACATTGCAAGCATCCTTAGTGCATTTTATTTTTTCATCTGTGTGCCTTCAACCCTCTAACCCCTGATATTATATTTTGAGGTCAGATTCATATCATACATGTAGTTGTGAATTATTTCTTTTTAAGGAGACAATCGACATAACCTTTTGCCTTTTTGATAGTAACAATCGGTTTAACCTTTGACAATTTAATTGAGGCCTTGCATTTCATTCTAAAAATGAAATGTTAATTGTTTTCAAAGTACATTCCTTAAATTAAAATCAGGAATTCATAAGATGTAATATTTAGATTTAAGCTAAAAGACCGTAAATTCGCTTCCAGTTGGTTATTGATTAAACAATCACTTCTAAAAGTAGAAGTTATTAGGAGATTACATTTTCAGAATTCTTTTCAAGAAGAATGAATGTCAAACAAATCATTTTTATCTAAACAATCATGTTTCTAAAAAGTTAAGAGAAAAAGATAAGGAGAGTCAAAATTCTGATGTGAAAGCGAACAGTTATTGCAACCTTTAAAGGGGCAGTGGCACGTTTTAGGAAGAATATAAGGAAAATTAAAATTAATAGTTCCAATTGAAAGACAATGTATTTAAAATACATGGAGCAGTAATAATTCAAATATATAACGTAAAGTTTTGCCAAGCGATTCCCTACGGATTACCTATTGCTGCCCAACGTCTATTCTTGTTTATCAATACACGGATAACCTGTATGACCTTTTTTGGCATTCTCTACATTAACAAACTAGTGAATTTTTATACACGGAAACAGATAACCTCATCCAAAAAAGTTAATTTCTGACCTTTTTAACCAAATAAGCCCAGAGTGAGTGTGGTTGGTCATGATGAGTTGCTGTCAGCAATATTTCAGATGTTTACCCAGGTAATGTTCATTGACAAGAGAGTGGAACGAATAGCTGGAAACGGATATAGATACACTGCGAGAAAACTCAAGGTTCAAGGAGGATGTTCTCTTCATAAACACCTCTTTGTTTGAATGTTTGAACCAATCCCTACATCGTTGTTCTTGGACTTTCTAGACGTTCTGCTACCAAGTATTACGGTACTCATAAGCACAAGTGTAGAACTTGGGCTGGTACCTACCTCATTCAAAACAGCAATAATTAAGCCCATGTTGAAAAAGTCAAATTTAGACACCTGCTCGCTATCTAAATACAGACCAGTTTCCAATGTTTCATTTCTCTCCAAACTTCTCCAGAAGGTAGTGAAGGTGAGACTGCTGCAACATATAGAGGGTAACAATCTCCTGGAAAAATATCAATCTGCCTATAGGGCATTCCACGGAACAAAAGCTGCTCTGAATAGGGTCATAGATGACTTGTGTCTGAGTACAATAGACTACCAGATATTGTTGGAACGGCTTCAATAAGACTTCGGCATGTCTCTCATTGTTCTCTTCATACCTCGAAAACAGGAGCCAGTGTGTCATCATTAATAATGTGAAGTCTGAGTACAAAGATCTCTCTCGTGGCGTTCCACAGGGCTTTGTCCTGGGACTAGTGCTATTTGTGATCTAAACTTGTCAGCTTGGAAGAGTTGTTCTTAATTCAGCATTCCACATCATTTGTATGCCGATGACTCCAAGCTGTATGTGCAGCTCTAGCTATATCCTTCTCTACAGTTGAAATCAGTTTCTGACTTGGAACATTGCATTGATGACGTCAAATCCTGGATGTTTTTAAACAAATCGACCCCTATCTGACCATGACCAACCATGTCAATCATCTGTGCAGAGTTTGTAACTGTCACCTTAGAAACATAGGCAGCATTAGACATCTTCTCACTCAAGATGCTTCTCTCAATGGGCTCCCAATTGACAAAAGGATAACATTCAAACTTCTCACACTGGTGTACAAATGATGCTCCCTCCTATCTCAAGGACTGGTACAGTCCTTGAAGAACCCTCAGATCATGTGATAAGTTGCTGCTCGATGTCCCACGCTTGAACTTGAAATCTTTTGGTGGCAAATTGTTTCAGTGGAATGTCGCTGTCCAATGGAACTCGCTCCCGCTCAGTATAAGGATGTTACCCATCATTTAAAACTTTCAAGTCAAGATAGAAGACTAAATCTCTTTGAAATTGAGAGAATCAACACTGAAACTAGAACAATGCTTTGAGCATGCTTAATTGCTTGGAGTTCAGCGCAATACAGTTATCTACTTCTTCTTCTTCTTCTTATAATTATTTTTATTAATCATTATTGTTTTTATTGATATAATTATTATTAATGTTCATCCCCAAAAAAGTGGAACTAATAGCTGGAAATGGAAATAAAGATACAGTGTGAGAAAACTCAAGGATTGAGGATGACGCCAAACCGGCTTTTTAAAATATAAGCGTTTGTTTTGTGATACTTGAAATGAACGGACAAAATATATATATGTATATAAACATATAATATATATACAAATAGATCCTGTGTTTGTGTCCAATGATTTGTTGTAAGTCAACTGGTTGCTTCGAATTGTACTTTGTCATTTAGCAGGCAGTTTGCTACTATTTTTATTTTCTAGTTTCCATGGAAACAATTTGAACTTTGTATATATCAGTGATAGGGTCATTTTCGGATTAAATGTTGGGGCATCACATGCACACATTTTTAGTTTGAAAAGGAGTGTCAAAAAGAACTTATATACCGAATTAAACATTGTTGTTGACCACGTGATATGTCCTACTGAATTCATCAACCAATCGCATTTGTTGTTACAACTTCGGTCAGGAAGTTTATTTTGTTAGTCATTTAAATGAGTTGGTAATACTGTCTATCGATTAACTATCTTAATAAATTTTGATTAAACGTGTTTTAACAATATTTCATCAAATAGATGAAATATCGTAAAATATGAATGTATAAGCTGTTAAGAAAAGCATTGTGATTGAATATAGTATTTGGTAAGGAAGATTCAGCAACTTGAAGCAGATAGACAGGTAACATCTTTTCAATGGGATGAACGACTGACAAATTAGGTAAATAGTTTTAACTCACCTAACATTCGTTAAAGACGCTTTAATTATGTTGATGTTGCTAACATTAACGTTTTTAGAGTTTTCGCACCGCATCCGTATTGTTGATTTCAGAATAACTTTAGTACTCATTAGCAAGTCCCTAGAAAATGAAAGAACGTTGAAAACTGCATAATTAGTTCCTTGAGTGATTTATTGATTTAACCATTACTTCTCTAAGTAGGCGTTAAACAGGAAACTACCTTTTCAAAAACTTGACAACAAAATTGTTATGGAGATGAATAACTTCTTTCATGTATTTCTAAATAGTCGAATCCTGATGATAGTTACAATATCAGATAAAGAAATATTACGTTAATAGGTGTCTACAAATGATCATTCAAAATGGTTTTAACAGAGGCACCTCTTAATTATTGCTTTCAAGCAAATTTTGTACTGATTTCTTTCTTGGCTGTAACGACTTCTCTGTCAATATTAATTACATTCAGATTAGTAATACCACCTTGATTGAGTTTCTCAGTTTTCATTAAGACTTATCATCTATTCTTGATTCCGCTACCACAAAGGTTGTTCTGTTCAAATATTTCCACGTAGCAGTGATGTAGTGGTTAGCATGCTGGCCCGGTTTCGAATCCTAGTGGAGACACCAATTATCTGTGACTTGGGTCTCATCCTGTCCTGTGTCCAATGGCAAGGCACTTTATCCACGTTGCACCCAGTCCACCAAACTGTTTAAACGGGTATCTGAAACTGGATGTACCCAAGTGGTCGAGATTAGCGCTAAGAGCAGCTGTTAAAGTACACTCCTTCAGGGTAATAATGTAGCGCTTTGGACATGTCTGAGGACGTGAAAAGGGCGCAGTGTAGTATGCACGTTATTGTTATTAGCCGCTGTTATGAGTGAGTTACAGTGTTCGTGCTCTCAATCCCCAAGCACCACGGACATTGTTCTTATCTTTCGAATTATGATTCTTTCAATGTGAGACATGAACAGAAGGAAGAGACATACAATCATTTACAACTATATATATGTATACCGCGTAACACTAGCAAAATATTATTGATCCACTAATGGTTATACGACCCACCGTTTGTTATGCTATTATCATAACACAATTGATGGGCAATTGTTCTCCTCCTCCAAAATCCCCAAACAGTGAAAAGGTGTAACGAGGACATGTTACTGCATATCGGACTCAGTCTTGTAGATATAAGCAATTACAGAAATGTCACACTTTACTTAATTAGGAAGTGATTTCACCGGATGACTATAGAAATAATTCATCAACCCATTATTTTTTAAACTTTGATAGCCATTTGTGTTCGCATATATAAAAGATAAAGAATAATGCATTTGAGAAATCCTTTGATCATCTTTCTCGTGTTATTCCCATTGGCATTAGACAATGGGCAAAAAATCCCTTCCTACGTTTCACAATTTGTTTTCATTAGCTTTCTATATATGTGGTAGATGACTATATTATATCAATAACAGAAAGGTCACACTTACAACTTCATTAGGAAAAGATTTCAAAGAGATAAAACACAAATGTATACCGGGTGACTATAGAAAAACCTCTTTAACCCATTTCTATTGATATTAGCATTTATTGTCCGGCAAAATTTGCATATACAATAGATCTAAAAATAAAACATTAAAGTTACCTTGTGATCATATTTCTCGTGGTATTCCCATTGGCATTTAACAATGGGCAAATAATCCCTTCCTACGATTCACAATATGTTTGCTCTAGCTTTCAATGTATGTGGTAGATGACACAGACTATATTTGTGTTCGTATGCTTGACGAATCCTGAATAACAAAGTTTTGAAATATTTGAATAATTTGGTAGATAGTGTTGTGGTCTAGTTACAAATTTAAATTATATTTATGCAAAACAAGGACTAACACTATTGCGCTATGTAATAATATGACAAATGACATAATTCACAACCTCATGTCAACACTTCGATTGTGTGTGAGAAACATTAAATTTGAGTTTGTTAAAATGGTAATGTGTCATCAAACGTAAAATAAAGGTTTAACGTTTGATTTCTCGCCATCTGTTTTCATTTCTTCACTGCCAATTAGGGGTGTAGCGATAGATCAAACTATAGACTTACTGTGATAGTTGCTGTGCCGATAGTACATTATTGATAATCATTTTTGAAACTATAAATAGTATCGATAGCATGTCTAACTAAAGATAGTATCAACATGTTAGTCAATTCAATTGTTAAGGTCAATTTTTAGGTAATAATCATACAAAAAACCTGACCTTTTACATTTGGAAAATACTGAAACACATTAATCAAATCGGTGAGATGTAAAGGTAGCAATCAGAGGATACGACAGATAATTTTCTTGTTGCCAATTAAAAATTATGACTTCCACAAGTGCGGCCGAGTTTGAAATGATAATAAACAAAGCAGAAAAATCTACCTTTCCTTTTTTGATAAACCATCGCAATACTACCAAGCAATAAACTATTGCTATTGCAATATTTACTCACAAAAGACTTCCTCAATTGCAAAAGTCCCCTGCGATTCAATAGTCAGATCTACTGCAAATGGATTCACATCGAGTACTGTATATTCGGATTAGCATTATTGACTTTTATGCAATAAATATGTAAAAATTTGATTAAAACTTTTGCCTACTGACAGAATGGATTTGTTATGAATGAAATCAATCAAACGTAAATGTATGCCCGAATTTCGTAAAATATATATATATATATTCTGAAACATAATGTAAAGCATGTAACAGTGCTTAAATGTACGAATATGACCTTTAAATGACTAGAATTAATACATTTACTTGAATTCAACATAAAACATAAACACAAAAATAGCTATAAACCCGGATATCAGTTATCAATAACGAGCTAATATATTTGGACTTAATGTACGGGCACACATATTGATTGTACACAATGGTTTTGTTACCAGATGGTCTAGAGCTGAAAATTAATAAGAAACAATTAGCGAGTTTTAACAAGTATGTGATCTTATTCCATGGTTCTTATTCTTTCGTGCATCAGTTCCAGATATATGTATATTGGCTGAGAAACCAAGCAACTGAGATAGATTTACAGTAATGCCATATGCTTTTATATTTTTCGTTCATAAAGCACAATAGGGACATTTGATCATACGATCAGACTCATCATACGTGGCGGAACGATCGAAATTTACTGCAAATACAATATGTAGTTATTTCATGTAACCATTTCAAGGATATGATCAGCTAATATACGTTCTCCTATTCAAATCGGAAACTAGCCATTTTTCTTTCAACAATCAGACTATTGAACCCAAACTTATGACCAAAGCTGACATGCACGATTGACACAAACTGTCATTGCAATCACATGCATATGGTTTGACAATGAAACATAATAAAATGTACATGTGTCTTTCTTCTGCCTTTATCTAAATGATAATTGATTTCATTAGATTGTTAATGTCAATGCTATGATAACTATGTAAAATACCGATTAAGGAGTGTGCATATTTATAACTCATGATAATTTAAGTGCTTCCTTTTCTGAGATGTAAGTGTATAGATATATGTTCTGTTCAGAGCTGATATTAACTATTACTTGGAATATAATGTACAATTACCGTCCACATTAGCTGTTGCGTTATTTCTAGTCAATATCAATTACAGAGTAACACATACAATGAAAGAGACAATTTTCACAAATTGATTATCTTACAGAACCAATTTCAAAGCAAATGAGATTTTGACATCCAATGTGTAAAACTGAGTCGGAATAGTAATCCTATAGGGGACTCATTATTGCTTATTCGTCTTGTTCACTTGTATAGGTCAACAAACCTGTAATAATTATATGACTTCTGATTAATAAGGGTATATTTATATATACCATTGAAATGCAACTCTTATATTTGATGCTTCAAAGAAACTTACTTGAATTAATATCTAAAATTGTAAGATATATTTAAAAAAGCGTTGTCATTTTAATAGATATATAATGTTAATTGCCTTTGATTTAGAAAAAGTCATTCCAAACATAAAATCCCGTTGTCACCTTACAAAAGCTTATATTAATATTACTCTCGATGCCTATGTGACAGGGTTGGTTAAAAGTATTCTCACTAGCTTCGGCTGGGAGTATCTCTTTGGCTGAACAGGTAGAGTGTCTGACTTTCGGTCCTCGGTTCAAATCCCGCTGGAAATATTGGATTTTAACTCCTGCTTCATGTGTATGCTAAATATTCTTCTCACAAATCCAAAAGAAATGGTACATGTACGTTATACATTCATAAACCACGTGGTGCGGTTATCAGAGGTAGTTATTTTTAGATAACTGACCTCAGATCAACCGAGAGGTTGGTTATCACGAGGTTGGTTATCGGATAACCAACCTCTTGATAACCGACCTCTCGGTTCGAAAAAAACTTACCCTCGGCTTACGGGTCTAAATGACCCTTTGCCTCTAACTGTGACTTTTGATATTCTTTAGAATTTGTTTTAATTTTCACCTGTGTATTCAGAAATGTTATGTCTTTATTTAGTTTAAAATGCCATTCTAAAGAATATCACATGCCACAAGAACGTTAATAAAAGAAAACAAAAGACAGAATAAACACTCTTTATTACAGAGAATCTTTGATGTCATTTTCATATTACATGTTTATACTGCTTTCAATTCTTGCCATTTGGTTTCTTTTAAACATGCAAACAGTTACATTTATTTTAAATCAAACACTCTCGCACACAATCCAATCATCAAAGATCGCCGCTTTTCGTCTTCATGCGAACCCGTGAATAATGGACGATTGATAGTTTCACGTACACACGAAATTTATTGAAGGTTATAACATACCAAACTGATCTCAAAGTCAGAAATCTAGCTAATACCCAAATACTTCTGCATTTTATATACCCAATAACAAAAATAATTTATCAAGCAGAAAATGCGTGCAAATTGGACACGCTTCCTTTGGTTCCTTGTAAACAAATGTCCGAGTCTATTACATGAAACAACAAATAAAGTTTACTTTGCGATCAATCTCCGCAAATTGCCTTCGGAAAAGACCTCGAATCACCGGCAAATATATCTGTTTGACACCGGCCGTGGAGAGCACTCCATTGTCCCAACCTTCTTGAAACCATGTGCTTTATGTTGTGAGCTGCACGTGAATTTTTAGGAGTTGCTTAGCAACTTGGTGTACAAAAAGTCTGTGCATCACAAGATGAAATAGACCACGTCCGTGCAGCCACACAATTTGCCACCAAAAACAATTTTGTTGACCTCCGCTTAAAATGTGTATCAAAATCATTTTTTTAAAGTTCAGTTCAATGTGGCAATCATCTTCCTACGCAGAGCCTAAAAGGCCAGTTTCCAAACTGTCATTTTATGCCTTGCTGCATAGCCTTGAGTTTTCTGTGCTTGCTCTCTAGCCTGTAGGGGCACTATAGCAGCACAGGAAAGTAAAGTCTCTGCAGCAAGGCATAAAATGACAGTTTGGAAACTGGCCTTTTAGGCTCTGCGTAGGAAGATGTGTGGCAATAGAAGGATAATCGCTTGAGAAAAGAATGAAAACAGTTGGTTTTTACCTTAGAATTGTCTTAGCGACGAGTTCGCCAGTATAATATCCAACTGCAAGTGGAATAGGCGTAGTGTTAAAATTAAATTGTTCCATTCCTCAGGAGTGGCGGTTAACCACGCTAGACACCATTTTGACTTTTGAACTCATTTTCAACAACCTCATATTCGACTAATATTGTTATCTTCATTAAAAATGGAAAACAGTTTTAAAAATAATCATGTGGTGTATGTGAAATAATGACCTTGACCTCGTGAATATCTGTGATAACCATCTCGCTCGATGGTTATCACAGATATTCACTCAGTCATCGGTCAGTATTTCAACCTTAGTTGCTTGCATCTTTGTTGAGTTGACAATACTTGTTATACCCTGATACATTGAGATAGCAAAATAGAATAACGGTAAAAGGAGAGCAGTTCATATAGCTTTGCAACATTGAAACTTGTGTACGATTTGAATTCATTCCTATATTGGCAGCTGTGGAATCGATTGTTATATATGTATCTGACCTACCGAAAGTAATTTGCTTGATACATCAATGCAGTCAGTGAAGGTTTGGGTAATCTTATCGTTACATCAGGAAGCTATTTCATCAGAATAAAAAATTTACATTCATCGCAGGAAGTCATTATCGACAGTAAACAATATACTTGGCTTAAACGGTGCAAACTTTTTTTTAAACAAACCATGCGAGTGATCGATTTTACATTAATGAAACAATCAATACTTCTTCAAGACATTTTGATACATGTGAAAATTATATCCTTACATGGTCCAACTGTCAAATTGATGAAGTTACGTTATCGATAGTTTGGAAAAAAATCAATCTCGTTTATGAATCTGTAAACATCATCAAAAAGCAATGCACGTTTTATTTCCAAAGAGGCGAAGGGACCCTTGAATGATGCTACGATGATGATTGTTGAACATTTTTTTCACAGACATGAGATATAATCAAGACTTGACTAAGACTGATCATCAGGCAGTGATGAAACTTTTTCAAACCTAAACAGTTTTTATTTGAAAACACATATTCACAAAGGATGATTTCATAGATGGACGTAATCATTAATATTTCACCTTTAGATGTCACAATGCTACAGGAGAATGTCATTTTTGCAGAGCAGAAGTTTGTAATTACATACATGCAAGTTATTCAAATATCATATCGACTAGATAATTTGCCAATATTGACGGGGAAAGTTCGGTACATAGAAACATTGCACGTAACATTCATGGGAAGGAAGTTCAGTGACTGTGATCAATCAGATCTAATTTTTCTCATTAAGATTCAAAATCCATAGAGGGACATCATAAAGCCTGGGTCAGGACATTTTCAGTTGAATCTGAGTTATAGCCAGTTCTTCCACGTGGGTGTGTGGGTGTGCATACAATTGGTTAAACACTCGACTGATTTATTACTTTAACTTTCAAAAGGTTAAGGCATCAACAAGTTTACCAAATCGAATCGAAGCACACCAAAAAGTTTAAACAGGTTCACATACATTGACTAAATTTCATTACGAAATAACTATATCCATCGAAAAGCTACAAAATAGCATTAATCAAGAGCCGATCAGCAATATAAACAAGCAGCAGCACAAATTAAAACTCTCTATACGCAACACTCTTGAACTTCTGATCCGAGCTAGTTAACAAATTGCCAAGTAATATAGACATGTCGTATTTTTAATGAATGGCACAAGTTTGCACCAAAGATGGTCCTTGAATAAAAATTTAAACCAGGTTATATCTGTGTTATCGGGATGTGGACGTCAAAATATCTTTTGTAATACAGTTATAAGATGTGTAAAATTCTGGTGTAAATTATTGTGTATGAATGAAAATAGATACCCGAAACAATGTTACCTTATGTTGAAAAGACTTGACGAAAATGATCCTAAATCGTGGGTTACATGTACGAAGATAAGAAACATAATTTGTACTTATGGTTTTTAATTATGCATGGGAGTTTCAAAATATTGTCAATATTGATATATTTATTAAACAATTCGCTCAGAGAGTAAAAGATCGTAACACTCAAAATATTCTCTCTCTTTTAAATGAACATTCAAATTTGGATTTCTACTCATCTGTGAAAGCATCCTTTAAAATGGAATCATATTTGTTGTTAATTCGCTATAAAGATTTAAGAAGATTTTTAACACTTTTCAGAATAGGTGAATTGAATATAATGAAGAATAACGGGAGGAGAAATAATATTCTGAGAGAGATTTTGTCCTTTCTGTAAAAATGTTTTAGAAGACGAACTACATTTTATGCTTTTGTGTCCTTTTTATAAAGACGTAAGAATGAAATATTTGCCTAGTATTCAATGTAAAAGTAATGCATGTCTAATTTCTCTAATGCAAAATGAAAATGTAAATTGTCTATATTTGTATGAAAACTATATCAAAGAAGCTTTTATGTTACGCTCTTCATTACTTTAGTTGTATACTTAAATTTCATTAACCTGTTATACTGAATAAAGTTCTTCTTCTGCTTCTATATCTGAGGGTTGAATTTCCCTATCTTCTTCAAAATTAAAAAAATTGCAAAATAGTTTACATTCTATCTACAAAGGACAGTCGCATCATTACTCATTATACTTTGCTTGTATATATCATGTGGCAAATAAGTTAAAGATCAAACGGGAAGAAAACAATTTTCTTCTGATTGAGTCCCTAATGGGAAAGTAAGTTACAGGATTTCAAACAAATTTGAACAAATGATCTTCTGACACTTGATTGATCTCCAGTGTACATCATTTAGTCGAAATAGATCAACAGTACGAAATACTATAGGGAACTCATTAAAGTCTCATCAGCGGGCTTTATATATACATAAAGGTGAACAAACCCCAATGTGTGTATGTTAGTTTAACAACGAGATACTCTACCAATCACGTGAAAGTCTAAAACTCTTTTCTTCACTTGCGTTTACCTTATTCTTGCAATTGTTATACAATGACAGGAATTTAGAACGCCAAATGACATTATTCTACGTGATGAAAATGGTCTCATTGTTCAGTTGTCGATGGTGGAAGGTCACACTTGTTACATCAATGCCACATTCTATGTTTTCTATATATTCATGCATATGTAGTGTTGAATCACAGAAGAGTGTACTCACCAGAAATAGAAACGCATGGGAAAACGCAATTTTGTAAAAAGTGTGATCTGTATAGAAACCTATATATTATTTACCAATTATAACAAATGAATGAAACAATCAATGTGAATTTTAGTTATTGAGCATGTACAATTAAATATTTGCACAAAATATCAAATCTCAATGTCAATGACATGTGATTTAGTTTCAATTGGACAGACATCGAGTCAGCCATGATGGTCAATAGACGCCCCTCAAGTTTGATCAATGGACTTGACTAATTTGACGTCATTCGATAAGTACCGTTCTAAATACTCAAATGACGTTATTAATCTGGCGCATTGTTGTATCGTTAATAAACCTTATAAACGTTTACATTTTCATAGAGCATTTCAATAAAGAAATTGAAATTGTGTTCGAAATACGACAATCTAGCTAATTGACACATTGGGATCTGATAGTTCAGACCGCTACTTTGAAATCAATGAAACCATTTATCTTACTCTAGATCAACAAAAGAAAAGTTAGACAAGGTCACTGACTCACTGACTCACTGTTCACTACGTATGCAATTTAACCTCAAACATCATTTTTTATCACAAATCGGATCTCAGATTTTGGTTTGCGAATTTTTCAATGGATTTCGTGAAAAAAGACGTTACGTTCCTAAGTTTGGAGCTATGCAATTATCGTCGTTTACCGGTTTAATGTTGGCTTCTAAAATGTATCCAGCTTTAGTTAAGACTTCTGACAGCAAAAATGTGGTCTACGAATCTCGTAAAAGGCCTTGCCCTAATATCGTGGGAAAAGTAACAATTAGTATTCTGTTGTATAAACAGTTTGCAAGAGCAGTGAAAAATATAAAAACTAACTAACGTTCGACTCGAGCCTAATAGTAAATAATCGAATTTGAGATTTTAGAAATAATATAACAGACGTCCGAACGAATCTCTCAGCAAAAGCTTATCTAAGTAAAAAAAAAAATTTCATTTTGTAAACATTGCAACCATTTGACAGCATAATCGATTATTCATAATAGTATTTAGATTCGTTTGAGTGTAGGTTAATGATAACTTTTAGTAATTCGTTAACAAGTCACTTATTATAAAAATGTCAGTGGTTAGTTGGAATATATGGACCCAATATTCCCCCTAACAACATGCTACACTAGTTTCACAATTATTTACTATATGGAATACAATGCATAAACAAAGCTACAACAGAACTAACAGTAAGAAATATTTTGATATTGAATACTTATATCTGTATTGAATATTATAACTGTATAATACATGTCCCTTGAATTTAAAAAAAAAGAGGGAAGGAAAAAAATGTTCGAACATAAATGCAAGGTGTAGAAATGGTCATTTTCCTCATTACTTACTTACTACCGCCCGTCAGAGGGATATACATGTAATGTGGAGAGACAGGTCAATGTATACAATGTTACGGTTGAGTTCAATTAATCTGCAGCATTAGCAATACAGGCGCGTTACATTGCATCATGTCATACTGGAACAAAAATGAGTGCATATTATGTTTTCATCTGTGTGTCATCAACCCTCTAACGCCTGATGTTATATTTTGAGGTCAGATTAATAGCATACATGTAGTTGTGAATTAATTAAAATAAGACAATCGACATAACCTTTTGACTTTTTGATAGTAACAATCGGTTTAACCTTTGACAATTTAATTGAGGCACTGCATTTCATTATAAAACTGAAATGTTAAATTGTTTTCAAAGTACACTCCTTAAATTAAAAACAGGAATTCATAAGATGTTTAATTTAGATTTAAGCTTAAAGACCGTAAATTCGCTTCCAGTTAGTTATTGATTAAGTAATCACTTCAAAAAGTAGAAGTTATTAGGAGATTACATTTTCAGAATTCTTGTTGCAGTTTTCAAAAAGAATGAATGTCAAACAAATAATTTTCATATGACATTTCCCAAACATTTAAATCTGAACAATCATGTTTCTGAAACGTTGAGAGAAAAAGATAAGGAAAGTTGAAATTCTGATGTGAAAGTGAACAGTTATTGCAACTTTTAAGCAAAGATCTGAATCATGGCTTATTCAATTATATCAATTTAACACAATTTTACATGACATGCAGTAATATAATTTTTTTCACAAATTCTACATCCTTTAACATGCAAGCATTATCTTCACTTCAATTTTTACAGCTGATGTCAAACTCATGTCACTCACGAGTGTTATTACAAGTAATGTTTCATTTAGGATTGACATCTACTGAAGTTCATAGCAATGAAACGGGTTACCAATATGCGGTCCACCGTCCATTCTTGTTTAACAATACACCAGATAACTTTAAAACCTTTCTTTGCTGCTCCCTACATTAACACTGTGTACAACCGTACACCGGAACTAGCGAGGTGTACGGCGGAGAAATGTTGCTAGCGAGGAGCCTAAATCGAAAGTAAGGTAATATTTTACTTCATAACTTTCAAATAATCAACATCATGTGGTAATTTTAGCACACATACTTAGTAAAATGTATGTGCTTGTCATTCTGTATCCAAGGGACAGTAACAATGACAGTTGCGAGTAATGCTGTTGTCAGTAACATATTTGCTATCTCTGACTATGAACAGGATATGACATTAAATAGTTATGTCTCGGAAAGCTATTGACATGATAATAACATAGAAAACGTTGATGAAACGGCGATGAGTGCTTTTTAAGTGATCCCGTTTGCGATCACGCTCCTCGCTAGCAACAGTTCTCCGCCGTACACCTCGCTCGTTCCGGTGTACGGCTATACACAGTGATTAACAAACTAATAAATTTGCCAAACAGATAACCAAAGTCCTCGTCGAAAAGTTAATTTCTGACACTTTTAACAAGAGAAGCCAGGAGTGAGTGGGAAAGGTTCATGATAAGTTGCTGTCAGCAATGTTTCAGATGTAAAACCAGGTAATGTTCATCAACAAGAGAGTGGAACGAATAGCTGTAAAAGGATATAGATACAGTGCAAGAAAACTCAAAGTTCGAGGAGGACATTTTTTTCATAAACACCTCCTTTAATTATAAGCGCTTGTTTTTTTATACTTGAAATGAACTATTTAGAACTGTTTGCTTTCGAATTGTACGTTGTCATTTAGCAGGCATTAAGTATTATTTGAAATGGAGTGGCCATAACAACATACATTTCGAACTAGACATTTATGTTGACGGGACTTGTACTACTGAACCCATCAACCAATCGCATTTGTTGTTCTTCGGTCAGGAAGTTTATTTTGCTCATCGTTTATATGAGTTGGTAAACTTTTTATAGGTTAACTATCTTAGTAAGTTTGGAATAACGTTTTTTCAACAATATTTCAGCAAATGGGTGAAATATCTTAAAATATGAGTGTATTAGCTTGTAAGAAAGCATTGCTTGATACAAGATGAGTAATCTCCGTGACTGAATATAGAAGATAACAAGGAACATTCAGCAAACAGGTAGCATCGTTTCAATGGGATGAACGACTGACAAATTAGCTTAGTAGTTTTAGTTATTGTTGAGTTTAATTCATTTGTTTAAGACGCTTAAATTATGTTGTTGTTGCTTACATTAATGGTTTTCGAGTTTTCGCACCGCATCTTTATTGTTGATTTGAAAATAACTTCACTACCCATTGGCAAGTCCTGAGAGAATGAAAGAACGTTGAAAACTGCATAATTAGTTCCTTGAGTGATTTATTGATTTAACCATTACTTCTTTAAGTAGGCGTTGAACAGGAAATTACCTTTTCAAAAACTTGACAACAAAATTGTTATGGGGAGATGAATAACTTCTTCATGTATTTCTTAATAGTCGAAGCCTGATGATTTTTTACAATATCAGATAAAGAATTATTACGTTAATAGGTGTCTACAAATGATCATTCAAAATGGTTTTAACAGAGGCACCTCTTAATTAATGCTTTCAAACAAATTTTGTACTGATTTCTTTCTTCGCCGTAACGACTTCCCTGTCACTATCAATTACATTCAGATTAGTGATACCACCTTGATCGAGTTTCTCAGTTTTCATTAAGACTTATCATCTATTCTTGATTCCGCTCCCACAAAGGTTGTTCTGTCCAAATATTTCCAGGTAGCAGTGATGTTGTGGTTAGCATTCTGGCCTCTCACGCCGGAGATCCGGTTTCGAATCCCGGTGGAGACACCAATTATTTGTGACTTGGGTCTCATCCTGTCTTCTATCCCTTGGCAAGGCACTTTATCCACGTTGCACCTAGTCCACCAAGCTGTTAAAACGGGTATCTGAAAACTGGATGCACTGACCCAATTGGACGAGTTTAGCACTTAGAGCAGCTGTGAAAGTACACTCCTTCAGGGTGATAATGTAGCGCTTTGAGCATGTCTTAGGACGTGGAAAAAGGCGCAGTTTGAGTATGCACATTATTATTATTAGCCTCTGTTATGAGTAAGTGTTCTCAATCCCCAAGCATCACGGACATTGTTCTTTTTTTCAAATTATGATTCTTTCAATGTGAGACATGAATAGAAGGAATAGAAATACAAGCATACCGCCTGACACTAGCAAAATATTATTGATCCACTAATGGTTTATACAACCAACCTGTTGTTGTGCTATGATCATAACACAATTGTTGTTTACCTTGTTGGCGTTTTTATAAATGATATATATATTATTTTTTTTTTAAATTCACCATGACATGTTCTACATCTTGTATTTTGGAGCGGTATTAACATAAGCTTTTAGCTTGTTTACCAATCCAATTCTTTATTGAAATAAATATGTTTAAACCATAACACAATTGATGGGCAATTGTTCTCCTCCAAAATCCCCAAACAGTGAAAAGGTGTAACCCCTTTTTAGGTGGCTCACTTTTTATACTTATATATTGTATCTTCAACTCATATGTAATTTATGTACAAAATGAGGTGAGACTTTAATAAATAATCTGTCTGTAACGAGGACATGGTACTGCATATCTGACTCAGTCTTGTCGTATAAGGATATAAGCAATTACAGAAATGTCACACTTACAAATAAATTAGGAAGTGATTTCACCGGTTGATAATAGAAAGAATTCATCAACCGATTATTTTTCAAACTTTGATAGCCATTTATGTTCGCATAAACAATAGATAAAAAATAATGCATTTAAGAAACCCTTTGATCATCTTTCTCGTGTTATTCCCATTGGCATTATACAGTGGGCAGATAATTCCTTCCTACGTTTCACAATGTGTTTTCATTAGCTTTCTATATATGTGGTAGATCACTATATATATATATTATATCAATAACAGAAAGGTCACACTTACAACTTCATTAGGAAAAGATTTCAAAGAGATAAAACACAAATGTATACCGGGTGACTATAGAAAACTTGTTTAACCCATTTCTATTGATACTAGCATTTATTGTCCGGCAATATTTGCATATACAATAGATCTGAAAATAAAACATTAAAGTTACCTTCTGATCATATTTCTCGTGTTATTCCCATTGGCATTTAACAATGGGCAAATAATCCCTTCCTACGATTCACAATATGTTTGTGTTTGTTTAGCTTTCTTTATATGTGGTAGATGACACAGACATTGTTTGTATTCGTATGCTTGACAAATCCTGAATAACAAAGTTTTGAAATATTTGAATTATTTGGTAGATAGTGCTGTGGTCTAGTTACACATTTTAATTATATTTATGCAAAACAAGGACAACACTATCATATAATGTCATAAAGTGACAACAAGATAACAACCATATGTCAACACTTCAATTGTGCGTGAAAAACATAAAATTTGAATCTGTAGCGTGTTAAAAAACGGGAATGTAACATCAAACGTAAAATTAAAGTTTAACGTTTGAATCCTCGCCATCTGTTTCAATTTCATCACTCCCAATGGATTCACATGGAGTACTTTATATTCGAATTAGCATTATTGCTTATTTGCGATGAATATGTTATGATTGAAATCAACCTTCTGCTTACTGACAAACTGTGTCTGTTATGAATGAACCAAATAAACACAAAATAGCTACAAACCCGGATATCAGTTATCAATAGGTGAGCTAATATGTTTGGACTAAATGTACGTGTACACGTATTGATTGTACACAATGGCCTTTGTTACCAGCTGAAAATTGATAAGAAACAATTAGCGAGTTTTACCAAGTCCGTGATCTTATTCCGTCGTTCTTGTTCTCTCTTTCATCAGTAACAGATATATTGACTTAGAAACCAACCAACCGAGATAGATTTACAGTAATGCCACATCCTTTTATATCTTTCGTCGATATAGCATATTATGGATGTTTGATTCACTCATCTATGAACCTATCATACATGTCGGAAACATTGAAATTTACCGCAAGTAAAAGTTGTTATTATGTGCCCATTTCAAGGATATGTTCAGCTGATATACGTTCTCCTATTCAAATCCGAAATTAGTCATTATTCTTTCAACAATCAGATTATACAACCCAAACGTATGCCCAAAGCGTTCTCATCCCATTTAATCGAGAATACAGATCAATTGTATTTCATAACCTTTTGAGCTTGTATTCGGTGACCTCTTTTGTTAAAATGCACCAAGTTAGTATTAAAATTGGCTACACTACGCACAGTTACTTAAAATTCTCATTGATGCAATAATGAGCTTTCCTATCCCTATCCCTATCCCTATCCCTTATCATTCGCATCGGATTAAGGGAAAGATGCCCGTTCAAACTGAATCATAATGATATTTGATAAAGAAAAAATCTATAAAGTATTGAAATATGTAAAGAATATAAATATATGGTTCTTTTTACGTTTTTTGAAAGAACATTGATTCAAACTTTCTTATAAAATATTAATGTTAAATATACAAAAAATAACAAAATGTACCTATTTAAAAGTACTCTTTGGTTGATATACATCAGAAATAAAACAAAGAATAACGTAATCCGATCAAATCATATATCATATATTTTATTTGTACGGAACAATGATAGTATTAGCGTTCTTATATTAATTTCACGTAATGCAAACATAACTTTAAATGACTTATTCTTTTTCAAACGGTACCAGTGTTAGACCATGTAGAGTATTCATGATGCATCATCACTTGATATGGATCAAGTTGCAATAACGTTATCCATATGTAAATTGTTGCCAATCAGGTGTCAATGTTATGTCATTCAGTGACATTGATGTTGATATTGCACAATAAGATACAATATAGCATGAACCTCGCTGTTTCGTCAGGGTATGACAATTCTTTGAATTACATCGATAAACTTTATGATCACGTCACCACGTGCCGCTTTAATAAGTGCGTTTAATCTGATAATATAAACAATAATCTTATCACATTATAGCCTTTAAAGGGACAGTAGCACGTTTTTAGGGGGAATATAAGGTGATGTCAGGAAAATGAAAATAAATGGTTCCAATTGAAAGACAATGTATTCAAATTAAATGAAGCAGTAATAATTCAAATATATAACGTAAAGTTCAGCCATGCGATTCATTTCTCTAACAAAAATGAATTAAAGGTGTTCACAAAAAAATGGCCGCCAATGGATTTTATGTGAAGCCTCATTCTTTGTCCTCTGACTATGAATTATTGGCTTGTGTAATGAGATTGTTGACACTGTCAATATGATACATTTAGCATTTACTTACAATTATAAGTGAAATATTTAAAATGTAAATCTATCAAAAAACGTGCTACTGCCCCTTTAAGGCAGAGACGCTCGTGTAGGCATCAAATTAACTGATAATTGTACTTTAATGCTAAATGAATTATTTAGAAAGTGTTAAAAATCTTATCACACCAACCAATCATCTATAGTACGTGAACAAATAATAAGCATCACATAAAGATCATTCTCAGCCATTTTAGTGTGAATACCTTTAATTGATTTTGTGTACGAAAAGGTAATCGCATGGCTGTACTTCACAATATATTTTGGATTATTGCTGCTTAATTTTTTAAATACATTGTATTTCAATGGATCCATTTTTGTTTTTTCTCCTGACATAACCTTATATTCCACCGAAAACGTGCCACTGCCTTTACAGTGTACTAGCAAGTGATATAGATAAATCTGTTAGATCTAAATAAAACGCTATGTGTGACACTAAGAAGGCATTAAATATGTTTGAATTGACATGCGCGGAACTTCAAGTACTAAGATCTCATGAGTTCATATTAGAATTGAAGCTTGTATTACTATTAGATGTGCTTTTTAAAGTTACGAAGATTGGCATGCAGTTGAAGATATTTTGGTTGATCACATGGCTGTTAACATTGATAAACCATCTTCCTACTCAGAGCCTAAAAGGCCAGTTTCCAAACTGTAATTTTATGCCTTGCTGCATAGCCTTGAGTTTTCTGTGCTTGCTCTCTACTCTGTAGGGGCACTATAGCAGCACAGAAAAGTAAAGTCTCTGCAGCAAGGCATAAAATGACAGTTTGGAAACTGGCCTTTTAGGCTCTGCGTAGGAAGATGTTGATACACATGCACGGCACAATATTCGATCTCTCGTCACAAGTATTTTTTATTCCATCGGCATATTACAGTTGGAATAGTCATCGCCCTTTCCGTTCGTCAGCGCGTCAATAATTTTTTCTAAAACAGAACTTAAAAAATGTAAGATCTAGGTCAATGGAACTTGATATTTGCATATATCCACCAACAAGTGCAGGTGAGCCTTTTCTACATCTTTTAATTTAATTGAAGTTATATTTAATGGGGACGGATGGGATACATCTGAAAGGGTACTTCAAAAATGTGTAGTGTTTCCATATTTGTAAGGATAAAAGCGATTAATAGGCAAATTAGGGTACTCACAAATAATAAACAAGAGTTCCTAACTTAGACCGACTAATTAGCTTTACTGTATTGATGACATAGAGATATAATATGTTCTCTACTAGATGTCCCTTTGCCTGATTTCGAATGATATATCTTTTTACTATTGCCCTATACAGGGTACAATGACCAACCTCAGCAACCTTATACATAGGTAGTTGAATGAATATTTGAGGATATTTAATGATCTTGATTCACAGAGGCACAAGATGTTTATACTCTTACCTAAATAAAAAGTTTCATAAACACACCATAAAGACACCTTACCTCTGTGTCAGATATAAGATATCAGATATTAGAAGTCATAGATTCAGATAATGTCGAGGTTATCTCATCGTTCATATGCAACATAAGAATCGACCAGATGACTGGAGACCAAATTACTAGATATGCCCGAACACCTGCTCAGTGTGAAAGTCCTGAGCTGTGAAGGATGGCCTTGCTAGTTTTTAGATGTGAAACCCATACATTAATATCATTTTACTTGTGTCTAATTTTGTGATCCCAATCTTAAATCTGGAGTCACTTTCTTAAGCAATATTCAGAGAAATATAAACACGGCATATTGCACTAGAATTTGAACGTATAGAGTTCATTGTAAGAATTTACAAATAAATCAATTATCGCAAAGATGAGAAACTTTCATGAGTGTTTAATCATTATTACGACTAAAGTTCATTTCGTGTGACCAAATAGATGGTTCTTTTCATAACGACATGCACGAGTTTGCAAACGGTATCAGTGCAAAACAATGAAGTGTATTTATAATACATTAAACTTAATAGTTTAATTTGCAATAACGAAATACATATGAACATTTTTGTCAATCAGTTGACAATGTTATCTCATTCATTAACATTAATTGCGTGATTAGATACCAATATAGAGGATAGAACGTAGTTTTATGCTATTTTGTCATGGTATAACAACTCTTTGAATGACATCGATAAATCACATTACAACAGTTGTCTGTCGCTTTGATGAATCCATTTAAAATATTTAATCTCACATCAATACTTTTAATTATTTAGATAATTGAATAAATCGATCTGATTCATCATAACTGACAGTCCTTTGGAGATTTATTCAATTCATTACGATAGGAATTGTACTTTGTCACGTATGTGAATGTTTACTGGTTTATAAACTATTTGAAACGTGCATGTTGATTAAGTTAATTTGTATAAGAGTTTAATTTAACTTTTTAACCGTCATCAGCAAGTGATTTCACAGTGATTTTCAGCTGATTAAAATCATAATTTATGACATATACATGTCTGTAACCATTGGCATGATTGCAACTAAACATGCAAAAACCTAGTGAGTTCATGTTAAAATTGAAACCATTATTACTTGCTCAGCTAGATTAAGAGATGTTTCTTCAAGTTTTGAAGGTTTGCGTGCAGTTGGAGATGTCATAATCACAAGGAGATCACAAGGGTGTGTCTATAAACAAACCGTGCTGAAAAAGTGAATAACAAGACACAGTTTACGGACATGTCACAGTTAATGTCTTTGTACCCAAATTACAAACTCGATTGTAATGAATCCTACAACAACGGTTCTAGATCCTTCTATAGTACTGTTTCCTTTGTCGGTATGCATGTGTAAGAAAACTATTAAGATAAAAGTTCTGTTTTAGCTTCCGTCAGACGAAATGTACTTGATGTAGGCACATAAGTATTTGTTATGCGAAATATTGACATGGATATTGTTTGCTCAACATGTTGAAAGTGCACCTTCGTAAGGAAGGTCTTTCTCTAAGTAATAGTTATTATTTGTTTAAAGCTTAGTACTTCTTAATCATTATACCAAATTCTCATCTTTAATACATACACCATAACGTTAACCTACGTGTTACGATATCAGACGTGCAACATAAGAATTAATGATGGATGACTGGAGACCACGGTACTAGATGTGGCCGGACACCTGTTCAGAGTTACAGGTCTGAGATGTGACGGATTGACAATTGTCGTGCTGGTTTGTAGATTTGAGAACAAAATGCCACCCATACAAGAACATTCTTAAAAATAGGCTTTTTTCACCTTTTTGATCGGGTCATTTCTTAAGCATCCCGATTCTGACAATATTAAATGTAAACACGACGTTGTATGTGAAGGTATATCTCATTTTTCATAGCATATAATCTTAAAAATGTGATGGGGCCAATCGTTATGATCTACGTTAACTTGTAATATTTTTGTAACTTTAAAGGGGCAGTAGCACATGTTTAGGGGGAATATAAGGTGATCACAGGAAAATGAAAATTAATGGTTCCAATCGAAAGACAATGTATTTAAACTTAATGAAGCAGCGATAATTCAAATACATAACGTAATGTTAAGCCATGCGATTTCTTTTCCTTGCACAAAATGAATTAAAAGTGTTCACACAAAATGGCCGCCAATGGATTTTATGTGAATCTTCATGCTTTGTCCTCTGACTATGGATGATTGGCTTGTGTAATTAGATTTTTGACACTGTCAAAATAATACATTAAACATTAATTTACAATTATCAGTGAAACATTTGAAATATAAAATTAGTAAAAAACGTGCTACTGGCTCTTTAAGGTGACAATGCATATAGTGAGAAGAAATAGTGACATTGATATCGTGAGCTAGTTCATATTTTACTGAGTATATTATCAATAACATTATGAACAACAATGG
This sequence comes from Steromphala cineraria, assembly GCA_916613615.1. Lineage (NCBI taxonomy): Eukaryota > Metazoa > Mollusca > Gastropoda > Trochida > Trochidae > Steromphala > Steromphala cineraria. Next base: position 27,271,546 of record OU744732.1, read on the forward strand.
TGTTTGTGGATAAAGATTGTAATTTTCAAGTGTATACTAAAAGCTCCAGAAAGTTTAGACATGCAAGTATCAAGGAGTTGAGATCTTACATAATCCTGCAGAGAATTGATTGAACAAAGAACACACTTTGTTTGTATAATTATTTAGGAACGAAAAGACGTGTACTTTGGAAGGAAAATCGATTTCGGTAATTAGTCGATTTAAGGTTGTCATTCTGTTAATGTACGCTGAATCAATAAAGACAAGATCTGGGAGTATGCCTCAGCATGGATACTTATTCATAAAAAGATGTCCTTGATCAGAATAGGTGTACATGCAAGGCCTAGAAAAAAGTATTTTGTTAACAGTTACCGCCCGCGTCAGTTTCAAATCCCCGCATCAAGCCTTTTTTAAAGATGTTGACAGGGGGGAAATTGAAATTTAGTCAAGTGGCCTCGAAAAAAACCATTGAAACATGCAGCCCCCTAAAATGTTACTCGTTTCTAAACAGTAAATCGCCGTGTATCTTGGTATACAAACATGTAACTAATAGTTTCGACATAGATTAATATAATATAATATGACCACGTATATATCAACAAGAACTATGACTCATTCGATTATTTATTCAAACAGTATCAACAATAGTGATAAATAACTCTACATTATATACATCATATAAACTTTCAATAAATACATTTAAAGATCATGACATTTCGTAAATAACAACAATATCAATAACATGAAAGACTGTCTATCACATAAGTTATCACCACAAGTATTCTGGTTATAAATCTTAAAACTGACCTTTACTGAGCAATTTTTGTTGACTGTTTACGCCTTCAGAAACGATAAACATATCACTTTACACTCGGGTTTAAGTGGAGGAATAATATCTGACCAATTCCTTGTAAAAATATACTTTTGATTCATGCGTAAGTAACATGACAAGGTTTTATATTCACCTCGTCACAACTATTAATCGACGAATGTGAAATGTCATCTATATAGGAGGTTTCTTCAGATCGCCCACACTGTAATATTGACTCATCTCTAAGAACAGAAATACATTTTTGTTAAAGTTACTTTCTGTAATTACATATCTATTATTGGTATTGGTAAAAGTTATGGGAAACCATAATGTGTGGATATCTGAGTTGTTGACCAATCTATAAGAAAATATATAAATATATAGTGATGGGAGGGATAGGAAATTTTGTGTAATAGAAAGGGGAAGGTAAAAAGTTTGTACAATGAGGTATTGAAATGTTAATAATTAAATCGTCGGTAGCAATCTTGACAGGTACCTTGATAGGAAAACTCCAAACTCGATAATGTTCAATCTTCGAAATACGTTGATCTAATTAAACGTTTTCGAATACAATGATAAGATTTGACACCCTAGATTTATTTCACCTTATAGATTCATTTTCAAAATAGATACTTTTATTATGGCCGATTAAATTTTCACCCACTTCAGATCGAAATGCAATCAACCAATTTTCCAAATACTTGAGTAAGTCGATTTTGTTTCAGTAAAAGGTTTTCACACGCGGTGAAAATTAGTTTTTGAATAATTCAATTCTATCTTGATTTTTCGCCAACAATTCAATTAAGTTTAATGTACCGCGTGACCGTATTTTTTGTGTGAATAAATTGAATTATAGCATTACAACTTTGTAAAAACGTGTGTTTCCTTATGTATCTCAGTAACATTCATGTCAGGTCATGTCAAAGCCATCCGAAGCAAACGAGAAATATGGCAGGAACATGAATCCTTTTAAACCGGATTTTAACTCTTGTTAGCAGTAGCCAATATACCTAATTACATTAAGCCTACCGATAAGCTTGTAAAAGCTGGAATATCTTTCATATGTTAAATTTCGATTGGACGATATGAAACACATTTTAAAATGTTTGTTTGATCTATATTGCAAATGCCCGTAAAACAAACGTTAAAAGCTCAAATAATCATTAAACCACAGTACTGGCTTCTAAAACCTCTACAAACAAAGTTAAATGCCTTGAATATTTAATTGATAATGACAGCTGTTGACCAAATATAAAACAGAAATAATGTTTTATGCATTTTCCAGGTTGGTTTATATCAATTATACTAACAAATATATGCCATACTCGCTTGCCTTAGGGAAAGGAAATAAGCAACATGATAAACAGATATGATCTTAATGATGACGTCAGATCATTTATATACTTTAGTATTTGTAGTACGTCAGTCGATGCGCATATTTTGATAGAAGCCGTGTCGTGGCAAGATTTCAAGAGATTAGATAGTAATTAATCGTAAATAGAGAAGTCGATGGGATATATAATTGTAAAAGTTAGTAGAACATCCGATTCATTTCAATATCACTAAATGTATCGAGCTACAGTGTGACGAATTCATGAATATAATATTAATATATACCTCTTATTAATCAGTCAAAAATCAACAGATAGACTCTATTTACCGTTTGGCAGAATAATTAGTTTCGAGGAAGGTAATATCACGGTTCCACTACGAACAGGGTCAAAATGTTATTCGATGTTTTTGTATACAACTGCGTCGTTCGTACCTGATATTTTGATTTCATAATAGCTTAAATCTGACATTATTCAACTGTGATAATATTTTAAGTATTCCATATTTCCATAGTATTTGACTTCATGAAACATTTCATTACAACATCAACCCCGAGAGAGCACTAAATGAAAATCCAAAATTTAATGATTAATTTCTGGTGAAAATTGTTCTTCAACGTCATCACTTCTTTGGCATTTGCTTATTACCACCTCAATGTACTTGAGTTTAAATAAATGTCCATGGATCGTTAAAGTCAACACAGCGCGTGTGCTCCACAGTTTCCATGTACACAGTAAACACATCTAGTCATTAATAACGAACATGGTTAATAGCTTGTGTAATAAATAATCTCGTACAGTAAATCATACAGGTAATTCCTCGTTCATCAGAATGATTCACCGTCGAACGGCAGCCTTGGAAGCTTTCTTGAGAAACTTTAATCTTGGACAGCACTTTTGAAGAAGCTTTATGTAGACCTTCCGAAAGTCCCTCATAAACAAGGGGTAAATTATTGGATTAATCAGGCTATTGCAGTATCCCAGCCAGACAAACCCTGTGAATAACCGTGGGGGAACACAGCGACAAAAAGCGTCTGTGATGTTGATTATTAAGAAGGGTGCCCAAGTGACCACATAAGACCCAACAATTACTCCAAGAGTCACTGTTGCTTTCCGGGTGAATGGTTCCCGGATGTGCTTGTTAGAAACGTCTTTGCCAAGGAGGACATGGCTTGGCGCGATAAGTGTTCCAACAAAAAATGCTTGTCTTTTCGCTTCCTTTGATACACGGTAATACAACACAAATGCAATAATGATTGGTAACAATATCGTCACTGTCGATGCTGTTAAAGCGTAAGGCAGACTTACTATAAACCAGCACTGAGGTTCTTTAGAAAACATGGTTAAGTTTTCCAGTGATGGGAGGTCTGGGTTATGCCATCCGTTTTGAATAGGGACAAATGACGTACAAATTGCAATTGTCCACGCTGTTGTTAATAGGACTATTGCCCGCTTGTGGGTCATTAGAGCGTTGTAGCGAAGTGGGGTCATTATCGCTAGATAACGGTCTAAACTAATTAGACAAACGTTGAGAATGGAAGCACTGCACAGCATGACATCAAACGATGCCCAAATGGAACAAAACTCATTACCGAGGACCCACCTTTGAAAGATCTCGTTCATAGTTGCTGGTATCATCACCATGGTGGCTACGAGGATATCAGCAAGACTTAGAGAAACTATGAAACAGTTGGAAACACTCCGTAACTTCTTGTATGATATCACTGCCACAAACACAAGTACATTTCCAGCAATAGTCAAGAGTATGATGCAGAACAAAGCAACACCAATAAGTATTCGTCCTGCAGTAAAACTTCCTGAAGCCACATCCTGAACCACAGTCACAGACCCATCCAATGTCCCATTACTTCTGGAAGTTAACGTGTCACTAAAACGCCGAGCTAAATCCGGTGCCGCTGCGATGCTGGATAAATTCATGGTCCAGCCCTGAAGAAAAATCACACTGAGTTACACTGAATATATATCCAGGCAGGCGATCAATATCTAGACTCGCAGCACTGCATCCTCACTTGGCCGCGATAAGCTTCAGAGTTTATTTTCGCTGGTTCGTCAACATCAGTCCTCCCCCGCGAGTGGGTTTGGCCTGTGACTCCAATCTCGTCACTGCATTGTTGTGTAGACAGTAAACACATAGGTAAATGGCATCGGGAATAGACGCTTAAATTTATAATTGTCATCCTTAACAGCTGAACGTCAAGTATCTCTTTCAGGTTTCACTGTTGTAAGCTCGTTTTACCGTGATGTCGACAATACACATAATGACGTTTAACTGATGTCATCACGGTTTTCTGTGCTGAAAGTAAGAAGAGGTTCTTGTTAACAGTTAAATGCTACGATTGGAAAGGTGGATAACACTGGAGCAATCTTCACTTTCATAAAATGGTACTTAATCCCAGGTTGTTGACCGCTTCTATCTGTCTTCTACCTTCCTCTGAAATGTTTTCAAATAAACTCAATTTAAGTTCTTCCGTAAAAAAAATCAATTTTCAAGTTTTGAAAAAATACAGTCTTTTGCAGTGTTAGTAACAAACAAATTTAAATTCTCAAATCTTTGTATTTTTTTACCATATTTGCTCATTCCATACCTTTAAAACCGCCCATTTTGTGCGACGTTTTGGACAATATGGGTTCTTGCGTCCAATTAAGGAGCCTGGCATTTACATGGTGTTTTGGTAGGTTCGCCAGTGCTGTGCCAACTCGTCCAATTCTTCAGTAATTGTTTCTCTGACCAGAAGTGTCCACAGCTTGCCCCTCGGGATGTCTCTGAAGTGTGAAATGGTCATATGTCATGAACTCTCCAATTAAATTGTGACAATAATTCGACATGAGGAATAACGTACAAAATTAACATCGAATGTAGATTTGAGAACCTGATTAAAAATAATTTTATAATTCTTGGTCGGAGAAAAGTTAATAACTTTAATTATAGATATATTGTATAATTTGTATAACTGGAAATACAAGAGACATTCGATCGACTTAAACACATATTCATGATACTAATGTCATTCTCAAAAGCAAAACAAATCATCTTTCAGCAATTTTAGTAGCAATAATCTTTACACACATCTAATGGTAGTTACATTGCCCAAGCGGCGCTAAACGACAACTCACTCATGCTGCTCTTATATTGATTTTCCGTATTTTAACATTACAGACGTGGCGAAACGTAACCACTGTCATATGTTTTATTCGTGCACTTGCGTCCATTTTACGTTTGCAAACTTAATATTGCTTTTACAGAAGATACCGAATTTAGAATTCAAAAGTGGTGTCACTGGAGGAAGTCGTTGAAAACAAGACGAATGGTTTTATATCATTTTGCTGTCTGTGAAAAGGCGCCAGGTATCATTATATTACAAACATTTAGAAGTAATATGGCTCTCTGATATCTACTTTCGCAAACAACTATATCTCGATGTTAACCGTTGTTTGATCGTTAAAGCTGTAAATTTTCTCAGGTACGTCAACGTTATAATCGAATGCCATATCCAAAAATTGCTTAATATGGTTTTTTCCCAGTAAAGTCCTTCCTTCACTACACAATTCAAAAGCCTAACTAATTTTTCTTTCTGCACCTAACTATCTTATAATTCAATTTAAAAGCTTGACTAAATTTGATTTCTGCACTTTACTATCTATCTTATGAAAGTCAACTTAAAAGCTTGACTAATTTTCCTTTCTGCACTTAACTATCTATCTTATGAAATTAAATGTAAAAGCCTGACTAATTTTGCTTTCTGCACATAACTGTCTATCTTATGAAATTCAATTTAAAAGCTTGACTAAGTTAGCTTTTTGCACTTAACTATCTATCTTATGAATTTCAATTTGAAGCCTGACTAATCTTGCTTTCTGCACTTAACTATATACCTTATGAAATTCAATTTAAACGTTATGGTTTTGTTTCTTTGCTATTTCATCACGATTTTTTTAGGAATAGCCTTTCGTTAAGTAACACATTACTTGTTTAACCATAAACTCTTAAAACAAATAATTGTCTTTTGCATGCTTCTTCAATATTCTCCCACCGATACCCTTGAATAATGTATGGTTCAAGTGCTGTTTCTAAATGACGGATCACTGTTGTAATGTGTCTGTAGGATCAGACACCTAACGTCGGTTAAACCGCTTGCCATTTTGGCAAGCTTTGGTCATGAATAAATAAGGCTAACACTTCTGGAAAATAATTGGTCAATGGACGAAATCACGTGACATCATAACAAAGCGTTATGTTTGCTATAAGCCGGGCTTAGACAAAGGGAAGCGGAGCAGACACGGAATCAGCTTTTGAGATTCCTGTACATATTCTTGGGCATTCGGCATCTCAGTACTGGCATATTGTGATCATGTATATAGAAAACAATAAGAAAATTATTTCAAAATATTAAACCTGCAGTTGACTAGATATTGTATTGACTTCTAAGTAAATTCGACCTTTACTACATTTCAAGGATCATACTTGATGACAATACTATACTATGTTCAAGGATAGATTCACATGACATTTCAACATGCGTGATGTTGGACAGGCGAAAACAAGTTGACACAGAGGCACAAAAAGAATTGAAATTCATTTACTAGGTTTAAGGAATGATGATTTCATATAAACATGTGTTTAATTGAATCTTGCGGACACAGTTTTACATTTTCTCTACATTTTGCACATTTACTCCAAACGTTATGTATCTGTGAAATATTTTTCGAATTCTTCTATTTTGATGTTTGCTTTTCGTAGATATAACTTCTTTAAATTTCCAGGGTTTTATAACACTTAGTGAGTCTGTTGCATAACAACTTTGAGGATGGTTAATAGATAGAGACAAATTTAGAAGATAAAAAAGAGATACATTTCTTGCAATAACCTAGTATAAAATGAATGTGAGACCTGCTTTGCGTTTCATTTCATACCGTTTGGTTAATCGGCTTTAATAATTTCTTTAAAAACAACTTTCGTATTTAAATTTATTTTCTATTTATTTGTTCGTTTGCTTTTTAGGTATTTGCATTTGATGTGTTTAAGGAATTGCATCTAAAGCGACATGTAGTAAACGTATTTTCATGAACAATGTCATATACCGCTTTCAAACGTGATTGGAGGTCGGAAGATGACAATTCAAAGTATCAGGTATTAAAATTAATCATTGTCATAAAAAAACCACTTACTTTCGAACTATTATCAGTGATAGCTTCTTTGAGAGGCATTTTAGAAGTTGGAATGACAATAATGCTGAGGAATATATGGATGACAACTTCTGTGTTCATTGTATGCGACGTTTCGACACAGAGATTAGAATCTGTGTCGAAACGTCACATACAATGAACAAAGAAGTTGTCATCCATATATTCCTCAGCATTATTATTATCAGTGATGATTTCTTATTTGCATGATTATGTCTTTAAAAGTAAGGTATGCTTCTAATAAGGCATTAACAAGTCTGATCTTTATCTACCGTTCATAAAGTGTCAAACGATAGGCAATACTTTCTGTTGACCTTGGCTTAATGACACTGAAATATAAGTTAGTCATTTTAGTGACAATTTTATAATCCTGCAGACTTTTCTTTAAGGCTGTAAATGATCCGAAATTCGAAAAAAATGTAGATCTTTCAACTTTATTTATTCTTCTTACCCACACGCTTTAAACATTATTTGAACCTTTAAACATGGCCTTCAACGCTGGTTCTCATGTACTCACGGAAGAAGAGTAAATTAAAGTTATAAACGGCAAAGATAGCATCATATTTACATAAGAAGTGCGTGGGTTGGCCCTTGTAAGAAGCTGTAATATCAAAATACCGATGATGATATTGTTTGATATATGAGAAATACATCAACTTGTTTGCTACGAAACAGGTGGTTTTGTAGAAAAGGTATGGTTGTTAACCACCGAGTTTGGTTAGCATTTTTGGTTCATCATATGTTTTCGGATTGATATCCTTGTTATGTGTCACGGCAATGGCTGATCATTTATACCTAATTGTACCCTTCTTTCCGCAAAATGAGTTTTTAAATGTAGTGCTGCTTTCGGTGTAGTACTATCTTCCCGTGCCAATGCAATTCGGGATTGCCGATTAGATGCAAAAGAACTGACATATATTGAGATTATCTTTGTAAGATATTTCGAAGAAATATGCGATAATAGTTTTGTCCGTAACGGTAATTCAGTCGAGTCAATCAATACCCTGGTGTAATTAATTCCGTCTTACACGTTGACTATTGGAAGCTCTAAATGCCAAAATCATATTGCGGAGGTAAAGATATGGATTTCAGATAGAACATCCTGGCGTACTCATTTCTCTGGTTCTTCTTCTGCTAACGATGTAATTAATCTCGTTGATGACAGCGGTATCACTGGCACAGTAGGATCCTCTCATCAAGCCCCCCTTCCTTAACGATCTCTTCTCTTTGTTAGCATTCGATCGCTCCCTGCATTAGTCAGTAGGATATATACGCAGATTTAATGGTTGTCATTAATGGAACATTCAGTTTTCATCTTACTTGAAGTTAGAACGTTGCGTTCTGCTTAATAAAGGTAATGTTTTATTTGGATTGAATACGTAATCTTAACACACGGTCGAATTGTACAAAGTCGGACAATAGGATGTCATTGCCATGCGAAATCTTCTTCCAGCCATACACATGAAGTTATGGAAAAGGTATTTTAATACGGACTAACTTTTCGCATAATTGCAAATAAAGTTTCTTTGTAAATGTCATAGGGTTCGTCCACGTCAACAAGGAAAACTGAGAGATGCATTCAGAATAATAAAGCTTAACTTATGAAAGGCTTATCGTGTAGGTGACGATTTTGTTCCCTTTGTATCAGTTTTAATCTTCGCGCGAGACCTTTGTGCTCTCTGTTACAAACATGACACTGATAAAACAATAATGGCCTGTTCTTAAAAGTAACCAAATTTTTTGCTGTACTGCCATGTAGTTTTGCGGCCGAGGTGAGACAAAGGCATTATTGATTGGAAATCCATTGAGAGCATTATGCTAAGCTTCCTGAGAACACGATATTGCTTTTTATAAAGATAAGTTTGAAATGTACATAAATGCATTTGAAAGTGACATTATCGGGAAGATTTGTAATGCTACAAAAGTTAACTGATATTTGACGGCCAAAACATCATGGGTGTTACATGATCAAAACATCTTTTTTTCATTCATCCTGATTAGTTGTTGCTGGGAATAACAACATAGTTAATGCTATTTGGTATCTGGAAATGTCACATGTTCTTTTTACAACTTATCTATAAGAGACAAATAAAGATTTAGCCTTACAGAAATCCTCAGGTCTTTCCACTAGTAAACATGTAAATGAGATACATGATCTTTATAAATCGTGTTTGATTGTCAATTGTGCTGTGTTGGATGATTCTGCTTCCAGATTTATAAGAAATAAGAATACATTTTAGTTCACGCTTCAAGGCAATATATATTCTCATAAAAAAACACTTTATTTCACGCTTCAAAGCCAAATATATTTTCATTTTAAAAAACACTTTATTTCACATTAGGTCTTTATTCCTTTCAAGAAATCAATAGAATTCCATGCCGTGAACAGGTGCATGATCCCTTAAACTGAAAGCTAAAAAACCTTTAATGTGCTTCCAGTCAAGATAATAAGCGGCTACAGGTCGGCAAGAATCAAATAAAAACTCGCTCGTGGGACATGATCTCAAAGCTTGGAAATATTAATAATATTAAGTCATATTGAATTATGGATCAAAAACGATGTTGGCGTTGAATATAATTGTCTGCTGTCAAATCAAATATATCAGTTTCCATATTACCCTTCTCTTCAAACGCTTGAAAAAATATCACCTAACAATTTGAGTCAAATTTTTATATTCTTAATTGTTAAAGTTTTCAACTTCAGACACGACGCGCAGATCTGTCTACAATACAGTAAATAATCAAAATGATGAAGTCTAAATATTTACAACATTAACAAGACATATATTTTTTTTTATTGGGAACATATTTAAAACGCTTTTGAAGACATGGGGTATTCATATAGAAGACTACATTCAATGTGGTGTTGATAGAGGTACATGTACATGAATTTATATAAATACCATACTGTATACCATATGGCCAGTCACATGAAAAAAGGCAAAACTAGAAGTTTTTGTCTATTGTAGTTGTCTCGAGATATGAAAAGATCTTATTACAAAATGAGAATATTTGATATTTTAAATGTTTTGAAACTGTAAATGTCAAGTTATGTTTAAATTGCACCTCTGATTGTTCAGTGCCCTTGTAGGACTATTTGCACTCTCAAACACAAGATTAACAGAACAAATAATATCATATACCAGCCCGGCAGGTTTCTCGTCCTTGACTGCCAAGTGCGAACAGATATATGAAACCCTTTCAGACTTCGTCTTTTACCTCCTGCAAAGAGCTACTGCATGTAAACATTGCTATTTCATTCCCTTTGCTAACACAATCCTATGATGTTAGTATTGATCAGACAAACAGAATGCAAGCATCGGATCTTCTCTATAAGTCCTCTCAAGATTCCCTTGCATCCCTTACCAGACAAGAAACTGAGGAAATAAACCACATCATGTGTTTCCAAACATGTCTTCTTATATGATTTCTTAATGAAGACCGTTGAACCTTTATCATGAGTACTTTGGTTACTATGTGATGAAAAATGTTTAACTTCTTTCAAAGCGATGATATTAATATATGGGTATTGCAACAAATGTCGTATTGCAGTGATATTGTATTATATTGAATGAACTCTACAATCAATTCTTTGATTTTTTTAAATGCATTTTAAACATTAAACATATGATAAAAAACATTTAAGATCCTTTTGAAAATAGACAACTCAAAAAGGGCTGAGCAACTGTGTTTAATATGGACAAGGCCATCATTTACTTTACCCTGGTTTACTCTTCAGTCGAAATGTGGCGTACAAATTTGGAAAAAGACTGCCAAATGTTCAAACATTAAAGAGTTAATTTGTTCACATCGAGATTCTGCAAATTGTGATATATCTAAGATGTCAGAATTTCATGCAGTCGTTAGAGTTTTTCGAAGGTATTACAATCATACTTAGGGGTATAGAGGTTTACAGATGCTGTATTGAGACTTCAGAGGTGAAATCTGACTGCTCTGTGTTGCCACGGTGAAGTACGAAGACTCAACAGAATAACAGAATAATCTTATCAGTTTACTAATCCCCAAATAGACAGATCTTTCTCTCAGCCGTTTGCTGAAATCAGTGCAGAAATACATTGACGCTACACCATAAAAGGTGAATGTTATCCCCTTTCCTAGTAAACACTCTGACAATTACAAATGTCTTTATTGACCAGAGAAACTGTAAATAACTGACATCCGACCCATGGCGTCATATATCAATGTATGTAAATAAGGTGAATGAACGTACTGAATAAAGAGTTATTGGCACATAGAATAATATTACCGAAAAACAAAGTTCTAAATTTCAATTTATTTGACATACTATCAGATTGGAACTAATTGTTTCTATCGATAACCAAATGACTCATAATTTGTCTACACGATTTGGGTATCAAAGGTGACGTTATATCTTCTTTTGTATATATTGCGGTAGTGAGGACACAGCCAAATGTCTTCCAATTTAATTTTATATAAGAAATTGGGCATCGCAAAAAGGGGTAATGAATATATGTATTTATTACCCATATGGTTGAAAATAAGTGGTGACATATTTTCAATATGAGCACTAGTGCACATATCACTTTTGCCTAGCAACGATTGTTGTAGCGCGAGTTCCTGTATATTTTCGCCTGTGACGTCATAATTACATCATTGTTCGTGACGTCACTGTAGCCGCCCGTCGCAAGGGAAGCTGCAAGTTTTTGGATATTTCTAAGATGGTAAAATGGAATAGAATCGGTAATAAAGAAATTATTACTCTCGGAAGTGTGTCATATGACTTTTACGAAACTCGTGCAAATTTGTGTATAACCCTCGCTCTCGCTCGGGTAATACAAAAATTCACACTCGTTTCGTAAAAGTCATATGACACACTTCCTCGGGTAATAATCTCTATATCTACATGATCTTTTTGGGTACCAGGTTATACAGTTTAATCCATTTGATTACTGAACATTACAAATATGATACGTTTCATAAAAATATTTTGAGTGAAACATTTCAGAGAAAAGTTAATTGTATAGCTGTAAATTGAAAAGAAACAATGATTCATATCGGTTACATATATTGCAATTTTTTATATGAAATGTAAATGAATTTCTTCTTATTGTAATGATACGACTGATGTCGACAGAATAAATCACTTCAAGTACAAATCAAGAATGTTTATGTCCTTGAGTGCTATATACAAAACATGTTGATATGAAACCATTTAAGACTCTGTAACCTTCGACTTTGACTCTTGCAAAGAAGTGCTTTACATAAACATGGCATTTTCATTTTCTTTGATTTTACAATTCCCTAATGCACAGTATTGATCGAATATAAATACACAGTAAATCTTCTCTATTGACCATTCAAGGATATTCTTACATTTCTGACCAGAAAAGCAAAATGCTGAAATACACCATATTGGTTATCCAACAGACCTTCTTATTGCAAGGATAAATTTACACGGATATGGTATCGGATCTACTCAAAGATGTCCTTGCATTTTCTTCCAGAGACAATAAACTCCGGAGATAAACGAATGCTTACTCTTCTTTTTCATTAAACCACAATCATTTTTTTAAAAGACTATTGAAGTTTTTTTCCTGATTGCTATCGTTAGTGAGGTGGAAAATGCATCAGGTACAGTAGTTTGTTTCACTGAGAGGAAGACGAAAACGTGACGATTAACAATTGACAGAGGGGATATTTATTTATTTATTATTTTGGTATGGAGTTACGTCGGGTTATTGTACATCATTGTTTGACACTCTCGATCCAACCAGTATAAATTAGAACATCTATCTGTGTTGCTCAGGTACAGAAGCAGAATGGAAAATACGTGACCAGACAACTCAACTATGTCATTTTGATAATTGGAATAATGGTTTACGCTAGTTTACACAATAGCATGTATGCAATACTACTAAAATGAATTCTGATCCTTACTTAAACACCTACAGAAAAAGAAACACTTGACGGAGTCACATTTATAACTTATGAATTTTACAGAGGTATGGGGTAATGTTAACATTTTAACTTATCGTTGAAACTCATCAGTGACAGCAGTGTTTTCAGTTCATGGCTCATTTGTAGCATAACAAGATCTGTTTAAGTCATTTGTAAACAGATGAAAGGCAAATGTATGGCAATCAAACCAAAGGTTTGGTCGACATAAACTCGTCGTTGGTACAACTATTTTCAAAAACAGAAACGAACCTGGACAACAAGAGTTTAGTCCTCATGATATGTTCATTAGAAGAAATCATTGTTTCAATGGATAAAAAAATCTGCCAAGGTCACCCCTTAGATGTCCCTGATGATATTCTCAACATTGATGAATAAAACATTGGGTGTGGTATGTTTTACTGTCATTTGCATGTTTAGCACAGTACATAACACATTGGGTGTGGTTTGTTTTACTATCATTTGCATTTATAACACAGTAAATAACACATTGGGTGTGGTATGTTTTACTATCATTTGCATTTATAACACAGTAATTAACACATTGGGTGTGGTATGTTTTACTACCATTTGCATTTATAACACAGTAAATAACACATTTGGTGTGGTATGTTTTACTATCATTTGCATTTATAAGACAGTAAATAACACGAAACCTTTGTTGTTATCACCGAATTATTGTTGTGATGTCATAGTATTATTAGGGATTATGATCTACCTTCCGAAACATCCTTGACAATAACAAATGTCTTTATTGACCAGAAATCCTGAAATGGCTGACATCTGACTCATTTTAATCATTGGTACCAACTCTTTGACTGTGATTTGCAGATAAAACACAATGCCAAATAGTTGGATTTGTAATTTGATTATCTTATAAGATTGTTCATCAAAATATTGAAATATTGTTGTGATGTCAAGTTGAGCGTTTTTATTAATAAGCATAGGGCATGAAATAATATTAATAAGAGTTTGCTACTTTTTTTTCTTTTTTTTTCTTTTTTTTTCTTTTTTTTTATTCGTTCCCACAGTTACAAGTTTACACAAACCATGTCATAACAAAGAGTTTGCTACTTAACTATTGGAATCATTTCTAAATGTGAATGTTACTAAAAAAAACTTTAGGCATCACATTTTTACGAATACATTTCGAAAGGTAAATAGTGATTGATAATCATCAAAGGCTGACACGATATCATCAACCGGAAACCATCGCAATTTGTGAAGATGCAAATTTGATATCAAGGTGTAAAACCTTTTAATATGTGGAGAGTGGAAGAGGGTTCAACAACATCACTCATGTTTAATAAATTTCGACAACATACGTTGGATTCTAAAAGGCCTTGTAAAATAATTGAATGACGCCAATTTGAATTAATAATGACAAGGCAATGGGACAAAAGCATTATTACACATAATTAAGAATAAGTTGTGTGGTTTGAAAATGATATCCAGAATGTTATTCCTTGTCGGCTGATATTCCATCGGCTGATATTCCAAGATCACAAAAAAGTTCATATTAAAGGGGCAGTAGCACGTTTTTGGGGGGGAATATAAGGTGATGTCATGAAAATGAAAATTGATGGTTCCAATTGAAAGAAAATGTATTTAAACTAAATGAAGCAATAATAATTCAAATATATAACGTAAAGTTTAGCCATGCGATTCCTTTATCTAACAAAAACTGAATTAAAGGTGTGCACAGAAAATGGCCGCCAATGGATTTTTTGTGAATCTTTATACTTTGTCTTCTGACTATGGAGAATTGATTTATGTTATGAGATTGTTGACACTATCAAAATAATATATTTAGCAGTAACAAACGATTATCAGTGAAAATTTTGAAATATGAAATTTTCAAAACACTTGCTACTGCCCCTTTACGTAATGGAGAATCAGTCAGTTCCATATTGATTTATCGCGAACTCTCTGATTTGTATCTATTTCAAGATAACGGGTGTTAGCGGCTTTCCAATCGAATCCAACGGACACATTAATGTAATTACATCCTGGTTGAGGTATCCTTCACCCGTATTAACAACAAATTATTACCTAATAAACGCTGAAGGAATATTAATATATTGAACGGTAGGTTAAGTAGGGTGACCTTCATAATAATCATTTGATGACTTGCGATTTGATTCCAAAGCAGACATCTGATACAAATGAAATATTCAAGGATTGGATCGCATGTTTTTAAGTGATTTCGTTTGCAATCAACTTCTAATTAAGTATATCTTAAATGCTGATTCAATGCTTTGCAATCCAATAACATGTTTCCTTTGTACGAAACCGAAAACATTTTGACTCCAAAAACGAGCACAATATCATAATTCCTAAGCATTTTTTAAAATAAGAATAAGATAATACAGTAAATTGTAAAAAATAATCAATGTTATTTGAATCAATGCTTTGATACTGATTTAGTTGGAAATAAGAGTTTTAATGTTTAAGCAATATAGATTTCCCCAATGAAATATTCGAAGTCTAAAATATTTGCATCAGTTCATATACAGACACTTTGCTTTTTCAAAATCATTGAAGGAATATTTGGTTTTGGAAATGTTAAGTCTGGGGCACAAAAACAAGTTACATTGAAACCATGGATGTCAATAATCATAAAACAAGATTATTGTACAAA
Organism: Steromphala cineraria; assembly: GCA_916613615.1. NCBI lineage: Eukaryota > Metazoa > Mollusca > Gastropoda > Trochida > Trochidae > Steromphala > Steromphala cineraria. The sequence continues at coordinate 27,287,447 of OU744732.1, forward strand.
GTAATAGTTTCAACTATTATCTAAATGGTTACCTAATTCAAGGCAGTGGAACAAAAAGCAATATAACATACTAGTACAGGAAATCAGATGTGTGTCTTTATGATGTCAAGGAATGATATTCCTCGTCATCTGATATGGCGAAGCTTTCAAAATACCTAATTATGTTCATATATGATGTGTCTGATCCCTGCTGATTCGTCACTAACCTAATGATTCTATATTTATTTCCCGATGGAAGGTGTTAACGTTAACTCCGAGGAACCATTATTATTATCACATTATTGTCAAAGTAACCTTCGCCTAAATTACAGCCAAATTCTAAGTTTACACGCATTGGAGGAATGTGAACCTTTTGAACATTGGATTTAGTTGGCTGAATTTATTCATGCATATGAAATCACCTGAACAAATAAAAGAAGATTGCTTAACATGCCTTAATCCCACAAAGTTTTAAAGGGGCAGTAGCACGTTTTTTTTGATAATTTGATATTTTAAAATTGTCACTGATAATTGTAAGTTAATTCTAAATGAATTATTTTGACAGTGTCAAAAATCTCATTAAACAAGCCAATCATTCATAGTCAGAGGACAAAGTGAAAAGATTCACATAAAATCCATTGGCGGCCATTTTCCTGACATCACCTTATATTCCCCCTAAAAACGTGCTACTGCCCCTTTAAAATTGGTATTTGTGTTACCACGATATCATAACCAATACTGTAGTTGAGTAGATTGTGGTGAGTATGCAGATACAATGATTTCTCGATCAATCTAAATGTTTCCTTCATATATAACAACAATCGATAAAAAATGATGAATTATTTCAGTGACTTTTTATATCCCCAATTAAACACATACAAATGAATAAGGTCATGGAAATGTAACGCAGGAGGGAGAAGAACTGATTTCCTTAAAATCATGGAAAGAAAGAATTACTCGACCAATCTTTTTAGAATAATTACATTGATGAATCTTGTAATGGACAATTTTCTTTGATTACCTTATCCTTCACTGGAGAGAGAAGATAGCATTGAGGTTACTCTAGCAAAAAAATACAATTAAACTTTCGTCTCAATGACTATCTCATCCTTGTGCGCAGATGCAAAGTTTTGCAATTAGCCTTGAACGAAAAGTACCTGCTGACCCACAAATTTCAATCAAAATTCGGGTAAACATGGGGACTTGAACTAAGACCACCAAACATATCGTTCAAATTATAAATGCAAAGTTAACCGTAAATCAGTTTACCGCTTTTCAGCATACATACATGTACACAGCAATGTATGTATATTAGAACACGTAGTTTCAGAAGCGGTTCAAAATAACTATAACGCATTTAAGCCTTAAATCTAAATATCCATGCATTAAAACTGCAGATGCAACTTTAAAAAGAGCGTATAATTGGAGTTAGGGTATAGATATTATGGTTAATGTCTATTCCATTATTTTATTAATACATGTGTATTCAATGACGTATTGCAAGGGAAAAATCAATTGTTTTAACTTTTGTTTTAACTCAGTATTGACATTTTTCTTTGAATGTCACTATGATGTTTCTGACATTTATTGTTTTTAATCAGATTGACATTGTGTTGCTTTTAGGTAGCTTGTGAACAAATTGAAATTTCGTACAGATTTGGGGATTTTTTAATGAAATCAGGTGTTATCATAAGTACTGTACAGCATAATGTACACGAATAATTACACATACCGTGGTTTGTAATGCTGTACTTATAATCTAAATTACAACATACTATTACATATAGTTGGTATACATACATTTTAATTTCTGCATAAGTGTGCTATCTGACACAAAGACATGTTTATTACACGCCCGTGTAAGATACCGCAGTGTAATATTTTCTACGCCAATATTAAACTAGTGTAATATCACAATGCAAGTATGACGTCACAGAAGTGAGCTGTTGTGACGTCACAATGTAAGCGCTTCGTCACAATGGGTGCCGAGTCGCGGAACTGTTAGTTTCAGCACATTTTCGGCAGGTTTGTGTGATTTTTAGGGCAAGTAATAAACAGAATACTAAACTTCCTTCCATTTAATACTATTTTTTATTAAACTCGTGAATGATTTGGTATCAAACTCGCTTTCGCTCGTTTTATACAACATAATTAACTCGTTTAATAAAAATAGTATTAAATGGAAGGTCGTTTAGCATCCTCTATATATAACACTATTTTAAACACAAAGTAGCGATTTAATGTTTTTAATTAAAACACACAAGAAATCAACTGTTTGTGCTGATTTTCTGATAAACTATAACTTAATGGGTAGAAAAACCTTCACGTTAACAACGAATTAATCATCCACTTGAAACTATTACAAGACACTCCCACATAGATTCTGAATAGTATATCTCCTCTCAAACATTCTGACAACAACTAATGTCAGTATTGACCTGAAAACCTAAAATAACTGACACTCGACCCATGTGTTCATAAATCAATGTATGTAAAGCCGGTGAATGAACTTTCCCAATCAAGATTTAAAGCAGATGAAATATTGTTCCAAGCAATTCAAGTGTTAGAGATGATCTATAATAGACAACAAAACAGTCAGGTCATTTCATTTTCATTAGTTTAAGTACTGGTACACACAAATTGCATTACATTGTCTATAAATTGGGTACGAAATACGTGTAAAAATGTAAATACAACCAGGAACAACTTTCTTTAAGGGAATAAGGCATCATAGATGGATTATAACATCATGTAATACGTTTTTGTTTCAGTAATTGTGTCTCTTTTGGGTCCGTGAAAAAAGGATTTCTGAAGTTACCTATTGAATTATATGTGATTGAAATTTGTGGCATCATTAAAATGTTAAAAAGCAAATCAACTGTTGCTTTCTAAAAAGATGTGCTATGTAACAGAATACAATATTTCCCCTGGAAAGATAGCAAAACGATAAATTATCTCCATAGTCGAGCTTAGTGTTATACACCAATTCAAGTAAATGCAAACTTTATTCCTTAAACAACAGCTACAAAGAGCATTCATGCTTGCTGTGCAATCCCTTGAATCATTTCGATGTCTTAGTTTTGGTCTAGTCAAGTTTCTTGTCCTAGAATTGGATTACTCCCTTCATCAAGGGAGTCATATTGACCACACACGGGGAACGATGAAAAGTAATTAATCAAGAACTCAAACCTGATCACAACTGTCCTGATTTTACGGAAGGTGTTGAGTGTCATATTAACTTGAACCTCTTATGTTTTGTTGGTTTGTGATAAATATGAAAGTTTCAAAATGGTTGCTTTTAAGTGAAAACTGCATTCTGTAAATAATCACAATTCATTACAACTCTTGAACAGATTTCGTACGTGAAGAAAAACAAGGAAGTCTTCAACTATGGTTGTTGGTATGGGTAACATATATATTATATACGATATATATGATGTTTTATGTATTATAGGGGGCCCCCAATAACAAATATACTCTTCCCTTATATATTAATGATTGAGTATTAGTGAAAGGGTTGACCGTGCACAATTTGATTTAATTGTGTCCCAAAAAAATCAATGATCAGCTAAACAGTTCACCTCATAGATGGCAAAAGTAATTGAAATGCATTGAAAGTTAATTCCGATGATCCCCATGATGAATATTAAACAATCTTCATGTGTACATTATTTATATGATACATAATAATTAATTATGTAGCGCCTAGTACCATCACAATTGTTGCTAACCGGCGCTGTACATGGAACGATCATTAAATACAAAGAACATTTTTTTTTCAGTAAAATGATATTGTTGGCGGATCAATATCTTTAAAAAATTGCTCTCTTTTCCTACATATACATATCATATCTCCCTGTAATGTTCCTTAAACTGATCGACAAAATTATGGTTGTCGGATTATTCCAAATACGTTGCTTTTTTAAAGAACATGTGTGGTCCCTTGCGAAAAGGAAGCTTTAGAACGATAGACATTAGATATTGATTTAAACAGATGATGCATTTGAGAATTGAGTCATGTGCAATCCTTTAACGTGGAAAGTGAACAGATCAATTTGATGTAGGGGAATTTATACGTTTAACAATTTATCGTTTAATTCGAGAACTCTTTTCTTCTGAGGGGGGGGGGGGGGGCAGAAGCAGGCTGTAGCATACGTCAACAATCAATATAATCGTTAACAAACATAATTAGTTACATAATACAATGTACAACAATTATCGTGGCTAACAGCTGTAACTTCATAGGTGCATCTATTTTCGGTTTTTTAACTCTTAGGTGACTCTTAGGGGAAGCTTTCCTTGAGAATATATGTTTATATCATATGTCATGATGATCTTGAGACGTGTGAGAAAGCAGGAAACAATTTTGAATTTAAGAAAAAAGAAAAAAAAAGAAAATTCAGCTTTTGAACATTCAAGGTCTTAACTCATCTAACTTAACTCAAGTATTTTTGCTTGTTCAAAATTGACACCCGAGACACGACTATCTTGTGTCTTGCTTCACAGACTAATGAAACACTCTTAAATATGGTCTTTGAATATCACTTGCATATCGCATAAAGCAATTTATTGCAGGCTGTTTCATCAATAACAATGTATTCCCATTGTGATCTGGTGTTCCCAAGTGTAGAGTGTTGGCAGCTTGCGATCGAACTCTCCAGACAGGTAATGTAATTACTTCATGGTTAAGGTTACCGATACCTCAAATTCTTATGTTATTCAAACTGACGGCGGCAGTATTGTACAATTTCGGATAACCTTCGTAAGCCAATGATATTTTCGTCATCGATTTCCATGGGTCAAGGCTTATCATTTTAAATTTGCTTTTATAGTGTTACAGAAATCTACCAGAGACACATTCACAATATATGAGAAAATGACAGATATTTCACTCTACAATGCTGCTCTGTAACAGTAACTAGAGCGATGGGAGTCTAACGTAACTTCATGCAACTCCACTTTCCATTAAAAGTCTATGATTTATTGGTTTCATAAACTTTTACTCAACCTTTACTAAACCGCCGATAAGTAATATTTGGTGTCTTTTTGGAAAGGAACATAGAATTATGACAATATTTAAAGCAGTGTTACAAGACAGAAACCAAATTACCAATCTCGAGGACGTCTGTAAAAAATGAATAAACATCAAATCAGAAGATTATAATCATATATTATATAATTTTGTTAGAAACATTAAACAAAAACATTTGACAAACATTTTGCTGTAACGTTGTAGGTTATTTTTCCTTAATGAAATGTAGCATAATTAGCTTTTATTAGAAATAAACAAAAAGCCATCCACTGCAATGAAATCGTTCGGATACCAACTTTCCCTGTCTACTTTAAAAAAACCACACAAATGGACCTTCTTAAACCAGGCAAAATATCAAAACGTATTTCATCATAACATATCGCAGTATTCAAGAAGATCTCTTGTTGGCTTATTATATAAAGTTCGAGTTCTCGTTTATTTTCGAAGTTTGTCTTATGGAAATTTCAGTGATACTTGAAATAATTCTGGAAGGTGTTTTACATGTTGTTACGCTTACATCGCGCATTTCAAGTTATCTGTTATACACATTGTGGATTGTTGAACAATCTTTAAAGATAATGTTTAGAATATGGTATAGCCTTTGACTAAATATATGCGGTTATGCTTCCATCTTTATGATATTAACGAAGGTTTAAATAACATGCTGAAATATAAGACAAATCTCCTTTTTACTCACATGATCGTCAATGCAGGTAGTATAACAATGCACACTTTAGCATTCCCTCTTTTAGTTTCATTGGTTGTTTGTTTTACATGTAAATGGTTGACTTATAAGATTTGTTGGTTTTAAACATCTATCACTGATCGTTCTTTTAGAATTAGGATGATTTCAAATGCGAGAAAGTTACTTTGGAAGTGTATTAACATATTTTATATAATAAGATAAAGCTATTGCCACGTTTCTGAAAAACAGAACAATCCACATGTTCATACAAATAAATAATAGTCCTCGACTGTGAATAAGGAGTATGTTTATTCTATTGAACCGTTCCAGAGTTTCCCACCATTGGCTATCACATCCTTGAGAATGGTTTTTACTGCGTGTAAACAGTTTCTTATACATGGATATCCCCTTTGATTGCACAATCCTCTGGCGCAGAATATTGATCTGACAAACAGATAGCATCGGAAATTCTCAATAAACCAATCACGGATTTCCTTATATTCCTGACAAGACAAGCAAACTGCAGAAATGAATCAAACTACATGTTTATATAGAGGAACCTCGTGTTGGATTTAGAGACAATTGAAGGGTTCTGAAGGAAACTAAGGATAGTATTTGAATATCAATGTCTTCTGATGACTAACTTTCATATTGATTATGTCAAAGAGAAAGCATGTACATATATGTTGATTTCTTCGAGATGATTTCATGTGAACAAATGATGGAGGATTGTTCCAAAGAAAAATGAGGATAGAAGATACTAAAGGCCCTACCATTTAATACTATTTTTTATTAAACGTGTTTATGATTGTGTACAGAACGAGCCAAAACGAGTTTGATACCAAATAATTTACGAGTTGAATAAGATAATATTCAATGGAAGGGAATTGTATTTTGTTTATTACTTGCCCAAAAAATAACGCAAAACCGGCGACAGCTTTCTGAAACGAACATTTTCGGGAATCGGCAGCCATTGTGACGGCGCGCTTACACAATGACGTCACACTAATTTGATATTAACGTATAAATACAGTGTGATTAAAATCGGCCTTATTCCGAGGAATAAAAGTTTTGAGATATTAACGCTTTCATTTCGAACTTGTAAGTCGATAGGTCCTCTCAACTAAATCCGACCGTAGGTAACATGTCTTACGCCTACTCAGCTGACCAATCACAAGCATTCGGTATAAGCTAGGGGCAAGTAACTCCTGTTAACCATGTTCTAAACGTGATCACCACTAGTGGTCTTATAAGCGAGACGATGTGATTTGTCCGCTAACGACTGGACTTCGGCTGCACAAAATGGGTACGGGGGTGCGGTCAGACCAAGTGTAGAGAATTTCATATCTCCGTAGAGTTAATATTTTGAATTTTCTATTCCTTGGAACTAGGTCGATTTTAATCAGACTGCGTATAAATATTACACTGCGGTATCTTACATAGGCGAGTAATACAATTATTTTATCACAGATATTATACAACTCGATACTGAGTCGATAGCCCATTCAACTACTGTCTTCATGTTGTTAATCAAGAAGGTTTGAAGTTTCTTTGAAAGGAGAATCAATCTCCACTACAATCTACTGATGATGAAAGAGAGCGGTATCTAGCAGAATGTTTAAAACCACAATTTTGTAAGAAAACATATACTATTAAACAGCTCATCAGACATCATTCAACACATATAAGGTGGCCACAAAGTTCTGCCTTTGGCACAGAACTCTTTACTTGGTAATCTCCGATGTTCTTATTCTTCAGATACTAGAGGCTAAGTTTCAAAACCCTTTTGATGAAATATTGATCAATCCTGAGATATAAAATATTCACTGGCCCTTTTTGATTTCCCTAAAAGGGCATATTTGATTTGGGTAAAAAATCAAATCTCAGGGGTTGATAGCCAAAATCTTTTGAATACTTTGTTATGTCTTTAGTTTGATGTTGTAGATGTATCAAACCTCCATATTTAATCATTCATATTGATAACAGTTAATTTGAATCAGAGATTTTAATGCAACAGAATCATGCACAAAATGTATTTTAAAAATTAATGTTGTAATGACAAAAACACCTTCTCCAGCAATGTATATATACAGTATTGTCAGTTTTAAAATACAATGTTAATCGCAACATTCAACAAAGAGATTAATTATCAAAGAAGCACACAAGGTAGCGATTGGGGTACATCCTTGTGATCAACTGTGAATATTTCATTGATGGATATATGCTTGCATGTAATGTTTCTATTACACTAGAAGATTGTTTTAGATTTATCGATCAATCTCCAGAACAACCTCAAATTGGTAAAAGAAACGAGAAAACAATATAACCATCCTGCTGCATCAGCACATAAGTATCAGCGCAGCTCATACATTATCATGGAAGCTGTATTCATGTTGCGTATTCATATTTTTTGTATAAATGTCAGGTTCCATAAAAGACAAAATTTGTGCTTAGACACCTCATGAATGAAATAGTTTGATTTTTTTTTAGTCTGTCTAGACCCTGTATGAGACAGTAACTTACATATTTAGTCTCCATAACTTTATCGTTGTGTACCTTTAAAAACATCATTTGATTACCGATTTTGCTGGAAATTTAACAGATGCTGTGCTTCATAAAGTGAAATTCTACCAATTTCTGGAATATATATACTTGTAGTTGAAGAACCACTCTCATAAGATGAAACATCACACGACGTGCCTTAACATTGTACATTTTCCATTGCATCTTAGTGCACATAGCATGTATTTTTCATTTAGTTTGGACTTCAATAGAATAACTTCTCAATTTTTTAACTTATTTAGTGATCGTCTGATCTCTCATGATTTCGGGTCATAATCTTAAAAAATAAGATTTCCTTGAATTTGTATGAGGAATATTCCATTTAGACTTTCCAAGACAACAAAACACAATACTACCATTGACTTATATTGGACTTTTGATTTAGGCTGTTGACCGTTTGTAAAGACTTTTGTAAAGATAAATATGAAATAGTGTTTTAATCCCTTATAGGGCTTTCAAATAACGGTTTGCCATGACATATACATATGTTGTATATGTAATCTCAACATTATTCATTTTGTTTTCAAAATGTTAAATTACATGTTAATTGGACAAGGATATGTAGCTTAGTGGGCATACGGATCGCAGCTGTGAGCATTTTTGTTACAAACGATTTATATATACTGTGCACTTAATTGATGTCTATACGTAAATGTAATGTCTTTTTTTATCAAATTGTAAATCACATTTATCTTTTATTACTGGTTCAATACACATGGGGTTTGCTAAGCACTGACATTACTAAACAAGTATATGTATGAAAAAGGGTGTATTTTCTTTTGGTAGCAAGAAAGGCTTAAAGGGAAACTAAGAGCATTTCGGCAATGAATGACGGCTTAGCTTTGATTAATGTAAATCTCATTAGTTTACAATCAATTATGAAGATGAAGAACATTGGAATATACTCTGATAAGATACGTGTTTAATAATGTAAGACAGCCACTGTGCATTGGTACATGGTATTGTAAAGTCTTGTTATTATCCTGAAAAGAACGTACATTTTTTCTATTGTATATTTGTTTTTGTGCGAGACAAAGTTAGGTAGACTGTCTGAATGAAATCATAGATAATTGCCCCAGTAATCATTCGCTATTTTCCTAATAGTCCTCTTATTTAACTGACTTTAATCAATTCAAGAACAAAACAATAAATTATCAAAATATTTTACCCTTTGATACATTTCCGTTGTTTAACACGTTTAAGACAAATATGTATTTATCCATTTTTAAGTATTAGGAACACTCTGGGGTGAAAACATTCCCAATATGAACACTATATATGCCACCAAAATCTATCCCAGGTTTATTTTCTGTTCCTTCCAAGATTTTCTGGCATCACATCAGATGGTTTTAGGTCAAAGCACTGTAGAAATTTAATCAACGTTTTACAAGGAGCAGAATTCAATCTCACAGCTTCCCAGTTTTGACACCTCTTGGAAAGCTGAATAACACAAATGTTCATTATTTATTGAAAGCTCACAACACCTGCATATTTGTCCATTGACAAGATATAAGAAACTATTATTTCTGTAAAAAAAACCACAAGAGGTGTCAAACGGAAAAGAATGAACATCCAATTTCACAACTAGACATGTTTTTCAATTGTGTTCATATACTTGTTCAGATACTCTTTGTGACTTCAATAAAAGAACATAATTGATTATAAAAATGAAAAGGCATGTCTGTAGATTATTTTTCTCCTGAAAATCAATATGAAATAGAGTGAAAAGTTTACTCTTATTTCTCATTCTTCGTCATAATGGGTTGTCTAGACGGCATTTTAAAAACCACCATTGATATCAATTTATTACACAATTCTGAAATTTTGAAAAATAAAAACAGTTACTGAATTGTTCGTACTTTTGAAGATGAGTTACTGAATCGTTCGTACTTACAGTACTTATGAAGATGAGATGATCTAATGATCCATCGATCCACTATATAAATCAAATAATGAACACTTCAATTAATTAGGTCATGTAACTTTTTAAACATGGACGTAGCATTCAAACACCTCATATAACCACGCCTTTACATCTCATAATAAATATACATGTATATACAAATATATTGCAATGTGAATGTTTTGGTTTTCAAATCAGATGTTTCTGTGAAGGCCTACAATATGATAAATATCACCTCTTGGTCCTAACAAATGATCATGAGAGTAATGGTGTCATAGAATATGACAGTATATTTTTATGTTGTCTGGGACATGTATATAACATATATAAGGATAAGTCACTCATCACTCACATGATCACTCCTATAAGTCTTTCCGTAGGAAGACAGAAAGAGCAATGTTTGGTTCTGAGATATCTGGTGACTTGCAAAATAATCGGATTATGTCAGAGATTCCATTCATTGTATTTAATTATTGTAATTGATTCATGTGCATCCATCGTGATCATACTATACGAGTATTCCTGTCATCTAGGAAAGGTCAGATCATTCTTATTTACTATAACTTATAAGTTATGTTATGCGAGGAAGATTATGAGTCCAAAAGAGTTGAGGAAAAATATTGATAATATAAAGAGTTTTCAACTAGGCATTAACATCTAAAGATTTTATAATAATTGTACTTTTTAGAAAGTAAATCATGAACACCATGTTTTTTCCATATGTCTAGGACAAATTTGAAAAAAAGCTTAAAACAACGGATCAGATGTTGACCGCCTAACAATATCATCATGTCCTTTTGTTCATTCTTTTAAATATTTTGACAATTTTGAAACACTTCTTGGGAGATAGAAAACTGAGAAATGTTCTCCCTTCTTAACTGTCTCCACTTTGAACGATATATCACCAAAAACATACATTCTCAATTCTTAAAGGAACAAACTATCTGTATGTATTATTTTATTTTAGGAAAATGGGGGAAAGGGATAACCAATGTTAAGCAATAGCATAAGGGAATATTAAACACTAATCGTATATCAAGATATTTCATTTGTCTCAACGTAAGGTTAGGACATTTTCATTATCTTTTCAGGCTTTCAGTATTCCTTTTACATGCATGTTACCAGATGAAACCTACTATATTCTGATTGATAAAAACAAGTTCATTTTAAAGTGCCATATAAAACGCTATATCAATTGATTGAAACAAATCTGTACAATTGTCTTGAGATAAGACACTCGAAAAACTTAACCATTTTGACCCTTTTAATTATGTGATGAAAATTTTTCAGATTGGGAAGGATACATCCCCTATGAGTAAGTAAACAAACATCTCTTCAGCAACAAGATTCCAACAGGATATTATTACAGTAATGAATCAAACTAATGCAACTGACAGTATGATATATATATAACTGGTCTCAATCACTGGACAAAAATGTTAGTTTAGTTCTCATATTTTTTTCTTTCTGTGCATAACATATGTGAAATTTTCTATGCATGCAAAAAAGAATTTTGCAATGTCACAGCATCCATGGATAAAAAGAACACGTAGGCAATAGGATACGTTATAGATTAGGACACTAAAACACTTCAAAGAGCAGTGATTAATCTAAGCTATCCATTAAGGTAATCACTTATGTATGTTAATCATACCACGTCAACACAAGCTTATTCTTAATCCCTTTACATTGATGGTATTTGATGTCTGTAAGCCGCTTTCAGCGTAAATTTATTTTGCTGCGTACATAAAGTTTGTTCATATGATTGTGTATCTAGGTCCAAATATCATGTAATTTGGGTTTAGTTTGGATATAAGATATTTTAATCAGAAAGGATTACTCATTGTCCACGTGTTCGACATTTTGTGAGTGCAATTTGACATTTGTTGATTTTCTTGTGAACTCAATCTGTGATGTCATGGGGACATTGTCAATTATGCTTGTGGTATTCATTCTTCCAAAGTTTAAAAATATGGTGCAGAAGTTCCAGTGAATCAGTTTTTTTAAACTGGCGAGCGTGAGAGACTGTGACGGATAGAAAGATGTTTAGCTTGAAAAGAGGCGTTTTTCATGTTTAAACTTTACCTCTCAACATTCTTGACTTTTGCAAGAGAGCGCTTCATAGATACGGAAATCAGAAATCTTGTGCGCTCAATCTGTGATGTCATGGGCACATTGTCAATTATGCTTGTGGTATTCATTTTTCAAAATTTTCAAAAAATGGTGCAAAATTTCCTGTGAATCAGGGTTTTTTTAAACTGGCGAGCGTGAGAGACTGTGACGGACAGAAATATGTTTAGCATGAAAAGAGGCGTTTTTCATGTTTAAACTTTAGCTCTCAACATTCTTGACTTTTGCAAGAGAGCGCTTTATAGATACGGAAATCAGAACTATTACATGCTTTTGATGACGCAGTTCTTTAGAAACGATATTGATCAATGCTTTGATTTAAAACTTCATTGGCTACTGTAGCCTACATTGGGTTAATAATACATTTTGCATTCTATTTCATATATTTACCAATTAGGTACTAAGTGTCAAATTAGATGAGAACGGCTTAACGGTTATATATTATGAGAAAATCTGTTTCCATTGATTTCTCATCTGTTCCGCCATACTAATTGGTTTAAAGTCAAAGCATCACGGAATTTCAATTAACCTTTTATCAGAACCAAAAGATTTGTTCAAGCTCTCAGTTGGGCTGTTTTGACATCGCCCAGAAAGCTGAATAACACGTAAATTCTACAACACCTTGACGCATACATGCAAAAGCAATAGTACATGTATACACATATACACGAGAAAACAGACGTTCTCTTCAAATTAGTGATTTTCGTCTATAAGATGATTAAAATGTGTCAAAATAAAACTTTTGCTAATATTCGTGTATTGTTACCAAACGCTATTTGATTGGCTAATTAGTATCATGTAATATCTGGTAAATAATTTCAGTTATAAATAAGAAGTCTTCTCATGTTTACAGCCTTTTTGGTAACTACAAATAAGGGTAATAGAATGCGACTGAATATTTTTATGTTGTCTACGCAGTGTCATAAACAAGGCTATCACTCTTCTTACAAATTGATTTGTTGATGGATATATTGAGTCAAGACCAAAACGCCCCTGTGTCAGACGGATATTTGATGACATATGAAGGATAATGTCAGTAAAGCCGTGCATCATAATTTATTTACAGAATGAATACATATGCATTCATCGATAAAATCCTACACACGTATTTCTGTCGTCCAGGGAAAGTAAGATCTCAGGTATGACGGCCAACATATCCCTCTTCTATGAACGGAGTCAAAACAAGATTAAGCTTCAACAGGAAAGCAAAATAATTGAAAGTGGGTAGATTAATTCTTCTGGAGATAAAAACTAACTTTTCATGAAGTCTATGAATATTGTTTTTACAAACATCAGGATACCAGTAATGTTTCATAAGTGTTTTCAACAACGGTATTACCATCTGCACATTCTGCAATAACTGAACGCTTTTATCGAAGTGAGTGAGTTTTGATATCTCTAAGCTGCATAAGAATAATCGATAATGATCACTATATCATTAACTGCATATGTTCCATTGATGTGCACTTTACCTTATGAAATAGAGTCGATGGGAAACGTTTACTTTTGAGAAAGTTCTTCTCAGTGGTAACATAATGGTTAATAATTTAAATTTGTGTAAACACAAGGTTCAAAACGTATTCATTTTTGTTCAGAGACAACAATAGGTATCGCAATTGCAACCTCATACTCGCCTATAATGAGTTAAAATAATTATTATTTGATAAGTACAATGTATATGCTGACTTACTTCTGTGTTTCAAACTAGATCATTGGCTTTCCTTTCCAAATTTCCCAAAAATTACCAATCCAAAAGAGGTTAAAATAAGCGTAAACATGATAACTCACAACCTCGCTGGATTCACACGAGTTTGAATGTAGCTTTGACATCGTTCATTTTCCAGTACAAACTGACATTCGATTCTTAAAGGAATTCTTATTATGCTTAAAATGCCGAACGAATCATCTTTTTTTACACCGAGGAATCTGATAGAGTTTAAAAAATAGGAATTGACCACAAAAAACATTGATAGTGATACACGTGTAGATAGGCGAGAGAACCAAAGATGTCCGTATGCGACTATTGAACAAAGATTAGGTATTATAAAAATCTCCTGCCACAAAATGTTTTAGAAAGCCTTTATCAATAAATAATTTCATCTATTTCTTCTGTGGTTTGGGTTTTGAGCACACTGCCTTTTTAATGTTTGAATGCAATTTCCAAAATACTGTTTATATTTATTACAAAACTTAATTGTCGTGTTTTTATTGTAATCGAAACCAAAGAGATGGTTGTGAATTGCATAGAAATGAAAATTTGCCTTGCTCATCTTCTTAAACTCTACCATTTTCAACTACCTTTGTTTAGTTAAATATAATTGTATATAATGAATAACTAGATGTAAACTTTTTAAAATATTTTTATATTTTTTTACAAAATATTCATAGATTGAGGAAACATTTTAATTCGAAATCTCTTAAAAAATATCATAAATGTTGTTACCCATACCCCTTTTCATGGACTATTTATTGCAGTATTATACCATTCAACCATTGCAGCGTTTTGCCCCTTTCGTCAATGAATCTTTCAGAATGGGTTTCACTTCATGTAAACAGTTTATCTCCTTTGATTACACAATCCTGCGGCGCAGAATATTGATCTGACAAACAGATAGCATCGGAAATTCTGAACAAACCCTTCCAGGACCTTCTCACATCTCAGACTAGACAAGCAAACTGCGGAAATAAATCAAATCATATGCTAACACAGAGGAAGTTACATTTAAAGATTTATCTCTGGATTTCTGAAGGTCACTGACCTACCTCAATTCGAGATGTTTGTTCTTATTCTTGTTCTTGAGGTTGGCAAAGAATACGCCAACATATCACGTTATAGCTTTAGAATAAATCAGAATAATAATCTTTAATACATTTAATCTGACTAGATATTCGTATTTCTCACGTTTTAAAGTCAGTTAAATCTCTCAAATGGAATTAGATAAGTTTAATTTAGATAAGATACTATTAGCTTTTATATATATTTGTTTTAAGTTACGTTCTGTTCAGCAGCATGATTTTGATTAACAAATGATGTGCAATTTTCATCATTACACATTTCATTTTCATAATGAAAAAAGCTCTTTTATCTTCATTGTGGATCACAACTGATAGATTCTATAAATGTCAAAGGATGAAGTTATAAGAATCAATGTCTTATGATACCTTAATAGAAGAGTTATGATGCCAAAGGAAAGAAACTATCCTTGTTGGTTTCAATCAAGTTGCTTACATTGATACTTGTTACATACACATCATGGATTGTTGGCGGACCAAATATAGTTGGGGGTTTTCTCTTTTCACTGGTTTAAATTTAATCTTTTGGTATCAAGCTAAAGTCTACGTTATGGTTTTCATCATGTATTGTTTTGATTCGATACGAACGTAAATGACATTATATATTACATAAATTAAAAACATCTCATAAAGCCCTATCATATCATGACAAGAAGTCCAAAAGCAGCGGGGCTTGATAGCAAATATTTTATTAGAGTGAAAATAACAAATATCACATCGAGACAAGACGTCCAAAAGCAAAAAGCTATCAAACAATCCAAATAATCAAGTGTCCGTTTGTGGTTTAGTAGCCGCCGCAGGGCCCAAGATAAGATGCGTATCTGCGTAAAATACGCATGGACAATTTAGATTTACGCATAAATTATGAAATCAATGAGTGACAGATACACATGACTTTTTGAAAATACGAGTCTGATTCTATTTACATGCATAAAGGTTATTGTCAAATATTGTTTTGGTTCAACATATACGATTTGTTACATCTTGAATAGAATGTACAACAAGCAAGTCTAGACTGTGATCTTCCTGTCATCAGTAAAAGAGTGTCAGGGCTGCTAAGTTAACTTGTCTCTTTCAGAAATAAAATGTTGAAATTAGTAAAATACTCCTTAGTTTTAATTCATTTGCTATTTTACTCCTAGATTAAAAATTTGATGAGTAAAATACTCCTCGCGTTTTTTTCGTGTGCTATTTTACTCCTCAATCTAAAATTATCAAAATAATTATTTGGAGCCCTGAGAAATTTTACATCAGTCATATTGACTTTTGCTGTAATACGTGGTCTACATAAAATCACAATTATGCTACCATAAGATATAACCATTTGAGTAGAGGAATATAACGCGTAGAATGGGAGGATGTCATCGGGGCACAAAATCTGGTCAACCAAGATATTTGACCTCCGCACAATCATATAAACCACGACATCGACAAAAACATTTGGCATGATTTCATCTCAAGCCTAAAACAAACTTGACGATAATAGGAATATAACATTTAAAAGATAGAATACTTGTTCCAGCAATATGTTTCCTCTCAATAAATTCTGATGGGAACTTCGTGAGTTTCAATGTTCTATTACCACTAATGCGCAGACAGGAAGGTGTCGTTGGCAGACCAATTCCATCGTCGCATTAAGAAAGGCTGGATTGGGTGATGAAGTAGATTGAAATGAAAACAGGAGTAACTTACTCCTAGCTACTAAAACCTAGGCCTTTTTCCGGGACCTTGCGAGTTGCAGATTCACAAGAACTTTCGGGTATGCGGTCAGACCTTGGGTAACGAAACTCATTGATTGAATAAATTTGCATACCGTGGGCATCAATATTTTAAAATATGTTAAAGCTTCTACTACATAACCCCCGCTTAATCTAATACACTGCTGTCATGGCAAAATAGTTTACTGACCGTCTCATCATTCAATACATCTTAAAAAAGATGTATTCCTTGATTCTGGATGATTTGTTTGTGAAATGAGATTTTTGACCCTATCAACGCAATACATTTAGCATAAACGTTCAATTGACAGTGAAAAATTGAAAATATAAAATTTTCAGAAAACGTGATACTGCCTCTTTAATGACAAGAGGCGGTTTTAATTCTCTCTCTCGCAGATCGACTTGTAGACATCCCTCAGATAGCCGAACATCACAGAACTTCCATTAATGATTGATTGCTCACAACACCTTGAGGTTTTTCTCAAGCGACATCATGACCAAACTCTCTGTACAAATAAGCACGGGAAGTGCAAAAAAAACGTGATAGAACTGTAGTGTGTATAATTTCTTATCATTTCTCATTCTTAATCATTATAATGGAAATGTATGTCCAAATATTTTTTTAAAGAGTATTGATAGAAACTTGTCTATGTCACCGGTTGATTTATATGAATATTGATTAATTTTACTTTTTCAGTGAAATTGACTATAAAAATCGGGGAATAGAATATAACCATAATGAAATAAAATGAAAAAATTTGATAACAATGGAATAATGAGTTAACAAAGAATGAGGTAATGTAAACTTCAATTCCAACATTCAATTACTGCAAAGTTGATGATGACAAATATTTTGCAATGTGACATTTTTTATAACATCGAGTATCAAATCAGACGTTCTGAAAATACTTAAATCATGAAAGATAGCACCTCTTGGCACTTAGATAAAGCGTAATGGAGCCGGAGAATAGCACAGCATATTTTTATGTCTATGAAGTGTCATATACAAGGATAAACATCTTTCCTCTCAGAAATCCATTTGCTGATTGCAGAGTGAGGACTCAACGAGCAATGTGTTCTTCTGAGATAACAGAAGTCAGAATATCCGTTCATTGTATTCAATTAAAATAATGGACATGATGCATCCATCGGGGGCATCTGATATGAGTAAATCTGCCTTCTAGGAAAGCTCGGATACTATTTACCTTAACAGGGCCAGCCTCATCATGTATTACCTACGAGAGCAGTCATATCGAGGTTCATATTTTTCATATGTTGCCCTAGGGCAAAATATCACTTTTCATTGTGACGTCACGTTATGAACAATCCTTTGACGTCACGGTTCGCCTATGACGTCACAATCTATACGGGCAGGCGGCGGCTTGTTCGCCTATTCAAAGAAGTAGGTTTTGAATATTTTCTTTAATTTTGAGACTACGGTAATAAGCAGAATATCATATTCGTGCCCATGACATACTATGTTTACGACACTCGTGCCTAAACATCAGTATATCCCTCGCTCTCGCTCGGGAAATACTAATATTTAGCCACTCGTGTCGTAAACATTGTATGTAATGGACACTCATATAATATCCTCTATATAATATCATGTGTAGAAGATAATAAGTTACAGAATAGCGACACCACACAGCATTTCCCATTATAAAGAGGCATATGAAATTAAAGAATTTAGAAATCAACTTGAATGAATTACAAAGAGAGAATTTGTTATTGTCAAGCAAAGGTCAAGATTGTAGTAATGTAAGTAATACAGTGTACAAAGGCAATAACATCTTAAGATAATGAAGTAATTGAAGAAGGTCCTGGACAGTGCATCACGTAGACCACGTTTCTTGGACGGTAAAAGAACGTCAGCCAGAAAGTAATAAACAGCATGTCTTTCATTGACTTGTCTGAGTTCTCAGAAATAATCTTCCTGTCAACTGCTACAATATCGTTCAAGATTATATGTAAGTGAAAACACAAGATTTATTCAATAGACTGTGTCATTTCCATATACTTTCGCTTACTAGCCGTGCTCATAACGTTATAACCTAATGCTAAAACATAACTATTATAAAATCAAAGAAATGATTAGATTCACTGTCTTAAAATAACAGTATTTCTTTGGATCAATTCTTCATTCGATTCGCGAAATACTAAACCATTTTCTTTTGAAAAAGGTTGATCGTCAAATCGGAAAACGGTTCTGCCTTAGAAACCTTCATTCCTCTCCACCTAAAGATCTATATTGCATAATTTTATGTTAAGTTTCTAAAATGAACAAAATACCTGCATATACTTTATTAATACAACAAGTCATTGCGATGCACTGCGATGTTATGGACGATTATTGGGCAATCAATATACATTTTCTTTCTGTGAAAGAGAACACCTATGACATTTTCAAAGCGAAACAAAACAACCTTAATCTCTAGGATTAGCGTCATGTTGAAATGGAATTAATCTTTTGTTGAGAGGAATTTCCACATACTGATAATGAGGGGGAGTAGTATCCACCACAATGTTTCAAACCAACGACGTAACATTTTTATGAAACTAGTGAATTGGTTGGTATTTAACGAGGAAAAGCGACAGGACAGGAGACATGAGATCATTGAATAAAACTAGTGGCAGTAGCACATTTTTGAAAGTTTCATATTTTCATTTTGTCATTGATAATTGTACGTTTATTCTAAATGTATTATTTTGATAGTGTCAAAAATCTCCTTACACAAACCATTCATCCATAGTCAGAGAACAAATTATAAAGATTCACATATAATCCATTGGCGTCCACTTTTGTGTGAACATCTTTAATTCATTTTGTAAAAGAAAATAGAATCGCATGGCTGAACTTATATATTTCTGACCAGTAAACATTTCTGCTTCATTTAGTTTAAATACATTGGCTTTGAATTGGAATCTTTTATTTTCATTTTCCTGACATCGGCTTATATTCCCCCTAAAAACGTAGTACTGTCCCTTTAAAATGTCATCAGTTTTGTCATTTAATTTCATAAACACTGGATAATACTGTTAGCTTAGTTAACATTAGATTTTACATTTTTTTTTAAAAGCTTCTGTGGTCTATCCTTTGAATGTAAACTACGTTTGTAATGTCACAGCATTCGTTGATCAAAAGAATGTGTAAGCTGTAGGATACGTCGAGGATAAAACGACAATGGACACTTCAAAGAACAGTGATTAGTCTATATTGTCAATTGAGAGGTAGTCACTAATGCACGTAAACATTAATCAGCAACACAAAGGAGTTATTTATCCCTTTATAATGATCGTAACAGATGTTTGTAAGCTGTAATTTACGTTAATTTAATGTTTTGGCTTATTTATCCTTTTATAACTTTCCTTGATACTTGTTCAATTAAATGTGGTTTCAAAGCACAGCTTATATTTGTGGCCATGGTTAATGAATTACATTTATTATTTATTAATTTAATGATGAAAAAGAACAATATAGAAAAGCGTGGATTCTAGGAAAATAATTTTTCATCTTAAAATGGCAAAACAGTGTTTCTTTGTTACATGCTTGTAAGCATTTAATACTACCTTATTTGGGGCATGTCAATAAACCCAAAATTGTCATTGATATTGTTTTGCAAACCAAAGCAGTATAGTTACACTTTGATGCAGAAACATGGCAAATAAATAGCAAGAATAGCTGGGGTCAATTATAATCCACTTATCAAGACCTATATCAAAAAAGGACTGTAATAGTGTGAATGTATGAATGTCGGAATTATCAATTTCTTATTCTCTTATGAAAATCTATATTTGCACATTTTTTATATTCATATGTTTATGGGGTGTTCGATGTGTTCTGCAATTGTTACATGTACAAGAAAATGGGGGTTAGGTTTGCATTTTAAGTTGTTGCTTCAGTTTCATTAGTGTTAACAAAATTCAATGTAAATTTCCTTTCAGGCAAATATGTTTAATTTCAAAATTAAAAATGAAAAAAAAATTAGTGTGAGAATTTAGTGATATTTGAATCTTATCATATTCACACATAAGCCCTTGAAAAAAATTCGGCCATTTGCAAAAAAATGCTTACTTTTAAATAAGACTCATTCAACAGAACTAACAAGAATCAATCGCTATGGTTGATCTTTGAAAGCAGAATATTGATTCATTCTTGATATAGAAAATATTCATTTTTGGATAGAAAATATTCATTGGTTATTTCAGCCTTCAATAGAGAGACTTCATTACATTAAGTTATAAAAAAGTATTCAAAGGAAAACACATGAATCACGTTTTTGTATCAATGATATTTATGAGAAAACAATAGGGAAAAGAACGAGAGCTGAAAATATTTTCAAAAGATTTGATGTTATTTTGTGGTGCATATATGTTCACAAAACTTAAAAACTTGCTGTGCACTATCTATTTGTATGCAGCTTGTATACAACCTTAAGAAACAATTCGTTTTTCAATGTAAATGGCAATAGCCTCCAAACTGTATTATATGGAATATCAAACAAAATATATGTCCAAGCACTCATGCATATAGAATACACTTAAATTATGTCTTAGTTTGCCATTTGCTCTGTTCAGTTCTTGTGTATTTTATTTGTTTGATGTATATACTGGTGAGGTTATGATAAGCAGAGTCGTGCTTGTTTCCTAAACCAGATTTAGAATAAAACATGTTTAATTCACAAACTTATCACCATAACAGCAAATATTTATCAAATAAACACTTGCCGTTGCATAGTTACGCATTTAAATTACGCTATTAGACCAAGTCTCCTTAAGTGACCATTTCATAAATGAAAGCAGGCATATCACTTCCGTTCAATAAAAAAAAACATGTATTTCAATAAATGCATTCATGGTTATGGTAAAACATCTTATAAATGGAGTGAGGAATCGTTACCAAACACAATAGTAAACTAGTTTCACGTTACCTACATCAGCCAGCTCTTATCTGTAAAACTGTGAATATTGTATAAACATGGATAGTGCTTTTCAGCCAAGAGATAGGTTACAGAAGATTTATCCTACATGAACTTAGAATCAATTCAAGTATTCAAAGCAACGTTGCAATGCAACTCAAGACTGACAGGTATAAGAGAGTTAATATCAGTTAATCAGTTGCAGTATTACGACCAATTAAATGGATTTTTATTTTGACATCAGCTTTAAAGGGGCAGAAGCATTTTTAGGTGGAATATGAGGTGATGTGAGGAAAATAAAATTAAATGGTTCCAATTGAAGACAATTGACTTATACTAAATGAAGTGGTAATAAATCAAATATATAATGCAAAGTTCAGTTATGCGATTCTTTTTTCTTACACAACATGCATTAAAGCTGTTCACCCAAAAAATGCCGCCAATGGAATTTTGTTAATCTTTTTTATTTGTTCTCTGATTATGGATGATTTGTTTGTGTAATTATGATTTTATTTGCACTATCAAAACAATACATTTAGCAGTAACGTTATATTATCAGCGAACATTGAAAATAAAAAATTTCAAACACGTGCTACTTCCCCTTTAATGCGCTACAATTAGAGTTCTAATCGTCTCAACAGATATTAAGTTACAAACAGTAATGTACAAAATGCAGTCACCAATTAGATAAATACTGCATACTAATTGTCGAATATAACCAAGGCAAGTTCAATACGAAAGATTGTTCAAGTGTGTAATTCGTTCCTGGTGCATTCACTAAACATAACAAATTCCAATCAACTCATTCCAAAACCAATGTTATTATAGCAGAAGATCATAAAAAGTCTTCCTTTCTGATTAAAATCTGCCTAGTTCCGAGGAATCAAATATTCAAATATTAACTCTACGGAGATATGAAATCCTCTACACTAGAAACCTATCGAAATGTAATGTTCGATTCTCGATAGAGCAAATATCTTTCAACTTTCATTCCTCGAAACTACTGATATTTCAGAAATCATTTCAATGAAATCAACTATTTGAACTCTTTTGATGCGTTTTGAGTACACATTGGAATTACATTGATGCAACAATCAGTGCAACATTGCAACAAAATGTTTAAATCTGGCTGCCAGATTGATTCTTCTTTGTTCTTCCATCTTTGAATCAGAAATGAATTCTGAAGATGCCACGCCATGCAAGAATTAGATTACCAGATCTTGAGCTTACTGCAGCGGAAAGAGATCCCACTTGCATATTTTCTTCTTTAGGCATAACTAGTTGGAAAAAAACAATTAGAAAATTCCCCTTTTATACGAGAACACATTATGATATTTTGACAAAATGAAAGACCAACCTTTAGTTGGCGTAAAATGTCATCCTGAATTGGGAATCAATGTTTCCTTTTACAGGATTGTCCACATGCTGATACTGAGAACTACAGATATCAATCAATACCAAATTTCGCAAGAGTAAATACACAGAATAGAAAACTATCGTCGGCCATAATTCAACAAAAGTTTTGTGCTAGAAATCTCGGATTTGGCACCGGAATTGTTTACTTCGTTATTTAAGCTGTTCTGAGTCTTCAGATAGGAGACATTAAACTGTTTGAAGACACAACCTTGAAACATTGGTATCGATTTATCTTTTGAAGGGAAATGTTTGTTGGTTCCGTCAGTTTACACGGGAAATGGTTCACTACATTACGGTGAGAAAACACACATCATTTCAGGATAAAGACAAAAAGGGTTTCGTGTTGTTGAGGTGCTTGTGCAGCAAAGAGAAACAACACATTGGGTAATCGAAATTACAATAAATAGGTGTTTGATTGTGATGAGAGTTTCAAGGTTGATTCTCCAAACAGGAATATTTGTAGCATATAATGACATTTACTTATCCAAATTGACTTTTGATAATTATAGTCTTCTAATCGCAAAATACAAACCATCTTAAAATATGCACTTACCACCCATTATATCTTTCTAAAAATAAGACAATTTAATTACACACTCTATTCACATTCTGTTGGCACAACAGGAATGTGCAAATCACTGTTACGGTTATCACTTGATACCTCAAATAATGCATGACATTTAGATATTTCGACTTTTTCATCACAAATTAAAATTATTACATTTCATATAAAAAGAGTAAGTTATTATTCAGATTAATGCCATCAGGATATCAGATTTACATATTACCCCAAGCAGAATCTTGTCTGTCTACATCAGTTTTTTTTATATAACTCAGGGTGCTAAGAGATAAAGAAAGTCAATTTATTATTGAATGTTCAAATCACCTAGAGAATGTTCCTAGAGACACAGTTACATGAAAATAGAATATTTTTGTACAAAATGACATATACTGCACATAATACGTTAAGGATATTGTTTTATATTATGATAAATATTGCAACGGTAGCCAATGAAGGAATATATCAATGATGGACTTCAAAATTTCCATACATCCCTAATTAATTTTGTCTTCCGACATATGGAAAGAGAGCTATTTTTTAGAAAAGGTGATTTTCATAATAAGATATCTTGATACTACTGTTCAAATATAACACTTCTGCTATTTCATTTCGATAGAATAATACGTTCTATTAAGAGACTTCCAATATTTGTCAAAAGATTAGTCCGTTTTCAAATCAAAAGTCCTAACAAACGCCTTCACATTGTCATAGGTTCCACGTTTTGCACCTACAAATAAAAATATGACAAGACATCATAACATTGTCTAAGGAGTGTCATAAACACGTTTATTACCTACGAGGGCAGTCATATCGAGGTTAATATTTTTCATATGTTGCCCTAGGGCAAAATATCACTTTTTCATTGTGACGTCATGTAATAAACAATGCTTTGACGTCACGGTTTACCTATGACATCATAAGTTATACGGGCCGGCGGCTGCTAGTCTATGCCGAGAAGTAGGTTTAGTGTATTTTCTTTAATTTTAGGACTGCGGTAATAACAGAATATTATATTCGTGCCCATGACATGTTATGTTTACGACACTTGAGCTTAAATATCAGTATATCCCTCGCTCTCGTGTCTTAAACATAGTATGTCATGGACACTCATATAATATCCTCTATATAGACATCAACCCTCTTGGAACTCTAATCATATATTGATGGGATGTGGCAAGACGCAAAGAGCAATGTGTGATGCCGAGATATCTGATGCATTGTAAAATAAATCGGATAAAGGCAGTGTATCGTATTTAATAATATAATGGATACATATTCATTTGGGATATCCAATATGAGTAATTCCATCGTCTTGCAAAGGTCAAACTATTTGTATAGGCCATTACAGTGTCGACCACACCAGTTAACATCATTTGAGAAAAATATTGTTTTATACAAATAGCAAATGACATTGAAACGGGTCATCTGAATTCTAAAGGAAGTATAATTAACTGTTATGAATTACTCTTTGTTGTTCTCTTGCAAAATGAGAATGTATATGATAACAGGTGATAATTAAAGGTATTTTAACAAGGGCAATCACATCTAAATAGGCTGTGGTAGTTGTACACCTGTCCGGTGAGTTACATACGGGGCATCTATACGAAATAAAAAAATTAGGAATGTCAGTCAGTTTGTACAGCATGTGGTCTATAAACCTGTCTTGGTTCTTAAAAATAAACGTCTTGTAATCTGTTACAAAATATTTAATGATTATATGAGTAGGATGCACACTAGGTTCCTATAGTATGTGGCATGGCCATTTGGTTCTGCAAACGACATGTATTGACATAACTATTGAAACCTGGTGCTGAACTTAAGCAATAATAAGCAGCATGAAATGATTAAATATTGACTCCCTTTTAAAATAAATCCCCTTTTGGTCGGTACAAGGGCATTCACAGCTAAAAAGGGTGTAATTATTGTACACTTTTCTCTTAAACAAGTCACGTTCATCACATCTTCATGTTTCTACGACACAATAGGAGTGTCTATCAATGTGTAAAAAACAGCGTGTGGTCAGCCGCTGGTCATCTGTTCTACAAAATTGTTAATGATGTATAATTTTAGCCTCAAAAAGGTTCATAAAGGTTGATTTTCTTTTGAAAAGGGTTGATCGTCAAAAGGGAAAACGGTTCTGCCTTATAAACCTTCATTCCTCTCCATCGAAATATCTACATTGTTAAAGTAAATGTTAATTTTCTAAAATGAACAAAATACCTGTATTTGCTAAAAGGATAATCGATGTAAGCCAATTACTTTCAGCAACATAAAAAACTCCTCCAATAACAAGACATCCGTCTCAGTGTAGTTTAGTACATGTATTTTACAAAGTGCTTTCTAGAGCATGATTGTGAACAGTTCTTAGTGATGGTACACACCAAACATCAAAGAAATAACGTAATGGTCAAAGTTTAAATCTTGTAAAAGACAGGCGAATCCGTATGTAATTAACACTGATTTTTCTAGACAGAAATGAAGTAAGTTAACATCTAGACACGGATTCCTTTAGACGGAAATAGCATTCACTTTTTGACAAAGATAGCGTAGATTAAAATTAGACAGAGAAATGTAAGTTTTCACTTAGAGAAAATGTTGGTTAACACATAGACAGCGAAAGAGTAAGTAAACTTCGACCAACAATGAAATATTTCAATGAAAAACAAAAAATGTATTAGCTTTATTTGGTATACAAATATTGTGTTGATTGCTACAGATCCATCAATAAGCAAGGTTTAGTGGCTTAGTGGTCAGGACACTCTAAATGAAATAGAAGTCAAATTACTATTCTGAAAATGTCCACAGACTGAGCGTGATTAATACTTTTACAAACAAGAAACATGATTTCTAAAAATCAAGTATTATTCGAAAGTTTGAAAGGTTAAACAGATAACTATAATTGAAAGTTATCAATTTTTTATGAAAGAGATGTAGAAAACCCTTACAAAATACCATTTATGTTAGGGGTGTATGTTAACTTACTTGAAAATAAAGAATTAGATTTATCTTTTTTTATCTTTTGAATGTCAATGAAAAGGGTTCTCCTTTGGGTACCAACACGAATGCATTCAAAATATAGCAATGATATTTTGACAGGAGATTATTGAAAAGGGACGTAGCACGTTCTTTAGAAATTTTATATTTTCACTTTTGAAATGATAATGTATTTTTATGAAAGTGTCAAAAATACCTTATATCCTTACACAAACCAATCATCTATAGTCAGAGAACAAACTATAAAGATTCACTTACAATCCGTTGGCGTCCATTTTTGTGTAAACATATTTAACTCATTTTGTATAAGAAAATGGTATCACATGGCTGAACTTATATATATGTATGACCAATAAATATTTGATTTACGACTGCTTCATTAAGTTTAAATATATTGGCTTTTAATAGGAATCTTATATTTTCATTTTTCTGACATCACCTTATATTTCCGCTTAAAACGTAATACTGTCCCTTTAAAATGTCTTCGGTTTTGTTATTTAATTTCATAAACACTGGATAATACTGTTAGCTTAGTTAACATTAGATTTTACATTTTATTTAAAAGCTTCTATGGTCTATCCTTTGAATGTAAACTACGTTTGTAATGTCACAGCATTCGTTGATCAAAAGAATGTGTAAGCTATAGGATACGTCGAGGACAAAACGACAATGGACACTTCAAAGAACAGTGATTAGTCTATATTGTCAATTGAGAGGTAGTCACTAATGCACGTAAACTTTAATCAGCAACACAAAGGAGTTATTTATCCCTTTATAATGATCGTAACTGATGTTTGTAAGCTGTTATTTACGTTAATTTAATGTTTTTGCTTATTTATCATTTTATAACTTTCCTTGATACTTGATCAATTAAATGTGGTTTCAAAGCACAGCTTATATTTATGGTTAATGGATTACATTTATTATTTATTAATTTAGTGATGAAAAAGAACAATATAGAAAAGCATGGCTTCTGGGAAAATTGTTTTTCATCTTAAAATGGCAAAACAGTGTTTATTGTTACATGCTTGCAAGCATTTAATACAACCATATTTGGGGCATGTCAATAACCAAACTTGTCATTGATAGTGTGGTGCAAACCAAAGCAGTATAGATAGACTTTAATGCAGAAACATGGCAAATAAATAGTTAGAATGGCTGAGGTGAAATATATCAACTTATCAAGACCTATATCAAAACAGGACTGTGATATTGTGAATGTATAAATGTCGGAATTATCAATTGCTTATATTTTTGGGGAAAATCTATATTTGCACATGTTTTATATCATATGTTTATCCGGTGTTCGATGTGTTATGGAATTCTTAAATGTACAAGAAAATGGGGGTTATGTTTGTAATTTAAGTTGGTGCTTCAGTTCCATTACTGTTTACCAAATTCAGCGTAAATTTCCTTTCCGGCAGATATGTTTAATTTCAAAATCAAAATCAAAGGAAAAAGATTTAGTGTGAGAATTTAATGAAATTAGATCCTTATCATATATTGCAATTTGCAAAAAATGCTTACTTTAAAATAAGATTCATTCAACAAAACACACACGAATCAATCGCTTTTGTTGATCACACAGTCTTTGAAAGCAGAATATTGATCCATTCTTGAATAAAGAAAATATTCATTTTTGGATAGAAAATATTCATTGGTGATTTCAGCCTTCAGTAGAGAGACTTCATTACATTAAAATATAAACAATTATTCAAAGAAAACACATGAAATCATGATTTTGCAATGCAACTCGGGACTGACAGGTATAAGAGAGTTGCACCATCTGTTGCACTATTACGACCGATTAAATGGATTTTTGTTTTGACATTAGCTTTAAAGGGACAGTAGCATATTTTTAGGGGAATATAAGGTGATGTCAGGAAAATGAAAATTAATGGTTCCAATTGAAAGATAATTCATTTAAACTAAATGAAGCGGTAATAAATCAAATATATAATGTAAAGTCCAGTCATTTTCTAAGACAATATGAATTAAAGCTGTTCACATAAAAATGGCCGTCAATGGACTTTGTTAATCTTTATAATTTGTTCTCTGATTATGGATGATTTGTTTGTGTAATGAGATTTTTGACACTATAAAAATAACACATTTAGCAGTAACGTTCAATTATCAGTGAAAATTGAAAATAACAAATTTAATTTCAAACATGTGCTACTTCCCCTTTAATGCGCTACAATTAGAGTGCTAATCGTCTCAACAGATATTAAGCTACAAACAGTAATGTACAAAATATAGTCACCAATTAGATAAATACTGCATACTAATTGTCCAATATAACCAAGGCAAGTGTAATTCGTTCCTGGTGCATTCACTAAAAATAACAAATTCCAATCAACTCATTCCAAAACCAATGTTTTTATAGCCGTAGATCATAAAAAGTCTTCCTTTCTGATCAAAATCTGCCTAGTTCCGAGGAATCAAATATTCAAATATTAACTCTCCGGAGATATGAAATCCTCTACACTAGAAACCTATCGAAATGTAATGTTCGATTCTCGATAGAGCAAAAACAAATTAATTTTCATTCCTTGGAACTATTGATATTCTCGGAACTTCTGATATTCTCAATAAAGGAATCAGCTATTCAGAGAAATCAACTTTTTGAACTCTTTTGGTGCGTTTTAAGTACACATTGGAATTACATTGATGCAACACTCATTGCAACATTGCAACAGAATGTTTAAATCTGGCTGCCAGATTGATTCTTCTTTTTTCTTCCATCTTTGAATCACAAATGAATTCTGAAGATGCCACACGATGCAAGAATAAGATTACCAGATCTTGAGCTTACTGCAACAGAAAGAGATCCCACTTGCATATGTTCTTCTTTAGGCATAACTAGTTGAAAAAAACAATTAGAAAATTCCCCTTTTATACGAGAACACATTATGATATTTTGACAAAATGAAAGACCAACCTTTAGTTGGCTTAAAATGTCATTCTGAATTGGGAATCAATGTTTCCTTTTACAGGAATGTCCACATGCTGATACTGAGAACTCCAGATATCAATCAATACCAAATTTCGCAAGAGTAAATACACAGAATAGAAAACTATCGTCGGCCATAATTCAACAAATGTTTAGTGCTAGAAATCTCAGCTTTGGCACCGGAATTGTTTACTTCGTTATTTAAGCTGTTCTGAGTCGTCAGATAGGAGACATAAAACTGTTTGAAGACACAACCTTTGAAACATTGGTATCTATTAATCTTTTGAAGGGAAATGTTTGTTGGTTCCGTCAGTTTACACGGGAAATGGTTCACTACATTACGGTGAGAAAACACACATCATTTCAGGATAAAGACAAAAAGGGTTTCGTGTTGTTGAGGTGCTTGTGCAGCAAAGAGCTATAGCACATTGGTTAGCTGAATCTACAATAAATAGATGTTTGGGTGTGATGAGAGTTTTAAGGTTGATTCTCCAAACAGGTATACAGTAGAACACGGATATAACGAACTCCAAGGGACCAAATAATTAAGTTCGCTATTTCCGGTGTTCGCTACTGGCGTTTGGCCACCATACATAGGGCTTTTGATGGGACTTAAAATTGGTTCACTATATCCAATTGTTCACTATATCCGTGTTCTACTGTATTTGTAGCATATAATTACATTTATAGTCTTCTAACCGCAAAATACCAACTATTTTTAAAATATGCACTTACCACCCATAATATCTTTCCAAAAATAAGACAATTTAATTACTAATTTATTTCATATTCTGTTGACTCAACAGGAATGTGCAAATCACTCTTACGGTTATCACTTGATACTTCAAATAATGCATGACATTTAGATATTTCGACTTTTTCATCACAAGATTAAAATTCTTACATTTCATATAAAAAGAGTACCTTATTATTCAGATTAATGCCATCAGGATATCAGATTTACATATTAACCCAAGCAGACTCTTGTCTTTCTACATCAGTTTTTTTTATATAACTTAATGCTTACAGATAAAGAAAGTCAATTTATTATTGAATGTTAAAATCACCTAGAGAATGTTCCTAGAGACACAGTTCGTGAAAGTAGAATATTTTTGTACAAAATGACATATACTGCACAGAATACGTTAAGGATATTGTTTTATATTATGATAAATATTGCATCGGTAGCCAGTGAAGGAATATATCAATGTTAATAATTTCAAAATTTCCATATATCCTCTAATTAAGTTTGTCTTCCGACATATGAGAAGAGAGCTATTTTCAGAACGTGTTGTATTCAAATAAAGATATCCTGATATTACTGTTCAAATATAACACTTCTGTTATTTCATTTTGATAGAATAATATGCTAGATTGGGAGATTTGTAATATTTGTCAAAAGAACAGTCAAGGTTCAAATCAATAGTCCTAACAAAAGCCTTCACATTTTCATAGGTTCCACCTTTTGCACCTACAAATAAGAATATGACAGGACATCATAACATTGTCTAAGGAGTGTCATAAACACGTTTATTGCCTACGAGGGCAGTCATATTGAGGTTCATATTTTTCATATGTTGCCCTAGGGTAAAATATCACTTTTTCATTTTGACGTCACGTAATAAACGGTTTACCTATGACATCACAGGTTATATGTGCCTGCGGCGGCTAGTCTATGCCGAGAAGTAGGTTTAGTATATTTTCTTTAATTTTAGGACTGCGGTAATAAATAGAATAATATATTCGTACCCATGACATACTATGTTTACGACACTCATGCCTAAATAACAGTAACTTCCTTGCTCTCGCTCGTGAAATAGTAATATTTAGCCACTCGTGTCGTAAACATATTATGTCATAGACACTCATATAATATCCTCTATATAGACATCAACCCTCTTGGAACTCTAATCGTAAATTGACGGGTTGTGGCAAGACGCAAAGAGCAATGTGTGATGCCGAGATATCTGATGCATTGTAAAATAAATCGGATAAAGGCAGTGTATCGTATTTAATAATATAATGGATACATATTCATTCGGGATATCCAATATGAGTAATTCCGTCGTCTAGGAAAGGTCAAACTATGTGTATAGTCCATTACAGTGCCTGCCACACCAGTTAATATCATTTGAGAAAAATAATGTTTTATACAAAACAGCAAATGACATTGAAATTGGTCATCTGAATTGTAAAGGAAGTATAATAATTAACTGTTAAGAATTACACATTGTTATTCTCTTGCAAAATGAGAATGTAAATAAAAAAATGTGTTTTAACAAGGGCAAACACATCTAAATAGTCTGTGGTAGTTGTATACCTTTCCGGAAGTTCGACGACGAAAAAGGAATGTCAGTAGGTATATGATATACAGCATGTGGTCTATTGACCTGACTTGGTTCCTGGAAATAAACGTCTTGTAGTATGTTGAAAAATATTTAATGATTAAACAAGTAGGATGCGTACTAGGTTCCTATAGTATATGGCAGGGTCACTTGGCTCTGCAAACGACATGTAAAGACATAACTATTGAAACTTCGTGCTAAACTTAAGCAATAATAAACAGCATGAAATGATTAAATATTGACTCACTCAAAATAATTCCCTTTTGTGTCGGTACAAGGACATTCACAGCTAAAAAGACTGTAGTAATTGTACACTTTTCTCTTAAACAAGTCACGTTCATCACATCTTCATGTTTCTACGACACAGGAGGAGTGTCTATCATTGTGTAATAAACAGCGTGTGGTCCATCCGCCCGATGGTCATCTGTTACACAAAATTGTTAATGATGTATCATTTTAGCTTCAAATAAGTTCATAAAGGGTGTTGTGGTAATATGTTATCATATTGAATGAGTTCAAAGGATTATATTCATTACTTTTGTAGGGTATTGGTATACTAATGGACGGGTTTACATTTGTTATGGTCATTTAACAACATGGCACATTGTATTTTGTGAAATATATTTTCTCATAGGCTTCCCATGACCAACATACCTATAATGAATATTCATTTAAATTGCTATACATTATCAACTGAAACATGCAAGGCAATAGAACTGACAGTGATAGAACAAACTCTTTAAAATAGTCTTCCTGAAGGTCTTTTAAATTTGTCGAAAACAATGTTCCAAAATGTTATCTTTTTCTGTGAATGATTTGATTTAAACAGTATTTTATTTCCATAAAACATATACAAAATACACAACATTCAGAATATTATATATACAATAGGGAAAAAGGATAAGCAAACACGCCGCAAATGCCTATATAAATGCTTCTCCTGCAGGATAAGCGTTCAATATGTTTGTCGCATCTCTGAAGAAAATTGTGTTCATTTCAGACTGAAGGATGCTGCAGTTTTAAATCGAACTCGCTAGACACACTTGTGTAGTTACTGAAGGTTAAAATTAAAAGACAGCACATTTAGTATGGATTTCCCATTGATTGCAAGCTATCCTTTTCCTCCAAGTGTAGTAGAACTACTTACAATTATCAATGCAAACCTTTTTAATTGAGTTTCATAGTTCAAAGATGATCATTATGAATTGACAAAATAAACACCGAAAAACATTCCTGTCATCTACATTCAATATATAATTATGCAGTTTTGTTCAACTGACGTTAATTTAAAGTTACATCTAATTCTTTAAAATTGTATCTTCACTTATATTTAGAAAGTGAGAGAGATCTTCTAGACAGATATATGGTAAGTCGCCCTCTAGACAGAGATACTGTAATAAACTTAATCTACTTCAAAACAGTTAGAGTAAGATAGGAATAGTGAAGTAAAAATATGTGGTTTATGTTATGCATGTCGTAAACGTCATCCACAGAAAAACAACATGTACATTTAAAACCTTAGGATATGTTATAGAAAGAGACGGTTGACACTTTAAATAGTAGTGATTCTTCATCATTATCAATTGAGGCGATCAATATTGACGTGCAATATCATGTCAACACGAAAGAGTTTTCAATCCCTTACACCGATGTATTTGATGGTGTTTAGGCTGTATTTAAGTATTAAGTATTTATGGCCTTTTTCGTATTCAATCTTGCATCAAATATCATGTTTTCTTTCCCTGATATGATCAATAAAAAGGAATTTCTGATTTATAAGATCTTATGATACTTATTGTTGATAAAAAAAAAACTCCTACCGACTTGTAGAAAGACGGCCAACATGAATAATGTCTGCTTTCGTTGACGAATTTACAAGTTTAAAAATATATAAACCATGATTAATTTGCAATTATAAACAATAAGAAGATATAAGAAGTAAAATATTCTGTACTATCCCAAATAGAACATTGTTACATAGATAAGAATATGGTGAATGGAAATGAATTCATATATTCTTAAAAATATAAATGGTACAAAAAGTAATGAAACCATAACGTTCTCAGTTGAAACTTATCTGAACTAGTCAGTTTATGGTGCTAAAGAATAATGTGTTCAGTTACAAAAACATTCCCCCGATTACATCACATTCAAGTTAGGAATTGATATGAGCCTTGATGATAACAAGTTAACCTTTTTCAATGTTTTTAAATTTAGGGATGTAATTATGCATTTGTTTTTTAATCATCGAGAGAAGTGAAATACATTTTTATTTAACTTTCTTCAGAAACATATTCAGAAAATTTACGTTAAAAAAAACCAAAATGAAACTTGAATAAAGCAAAAATAAGAAAAACATCCTGTAGTCAAGTTAAAGAAAATTGTCTGTGCTTATTACTTGTGAGCTATTAATACAACATCATTTGTAGCATTAATATTAACGAAATGTCTCATTGGTTCAAATTCACGTACCACAGAGATGTAAAATAGGCTAATGGTCGACGTTAGAACTTCTGTTCTAGCACAAGGGATAACACATGCTGTTTCTGTGGTACTCCTGCTATTTCAAAGTTACCACATGTGTCCGTCTTAATTGAATGAAAATTGAACGAATAGGACGACTGGAGTCAAAAATAATAATCAATTGTTTTCAAGGAATCAATATTCATATCCTAACATGTCTTATACTAACGGATTGTGACAAATCGAAACATTTTCTGACCATGGAAAACTTATTTTCATAATATTGATTTGTGATTGTGAAGTGTGACTATGAAAATTGGGTAAAGTCACGTTACAAATCATGTTTCCTTTGTTTATTGTTCCATTTCTGTTACAGAAGTATGTTGCAAAGTCCTCTGAAGTCAGTTATTTCTAATTCTGAAAACCCCCAAAAAAACGATAGTAGACTCAGAGAGTGAATGAAGGAAACAGAAATTGTGAACTAAGATGCTTATCGTGGTCAAATAGTAGCTCTCGAAAAGTTATAGCAAGAAGCCTTTTACTTAGTTTTATCTGAACCAAAAAATATGACCCTTTAATATATTAATTAATATTAATGGCATAATCTTTGGAAGAACAATATTGATCAATCTGTTTTTGTGATTCATTGGTTATAACAAGCATCTTTTGCGAAAGCGACAAGAATAACTTTCGAACTGTTGTAAACTAAGTGCCTACATGATATTTGATGAGAACTATTTAACATCAACATTAAACTTGTCTTGTCAAAATATTTTTCCAAGTACAATTCATTCTGGATGGTTTAAACCTTACCACCACGGATTTTCAGTTTACGTTTTACCACTAACAGCATCCTATCCGACTCTCTCAGTTTGACTGTTTTGCTATCACTGACAGAGCTGAATAACACGGAAACTCCATCAATGATTGATGCCTCACGCCACCTTGTGATTTTCCTCCAAGACTCAGTGACAAAGCAACTAACCTTAGAGTACAAAACAAACACCTAGAAAGGACGCTTCCTCTATCTATTCTGAGATCTTACTCGAAATACGTCTGTACCAAACAAAACAATTCTGCTTATGCCTGTAATTTCAATTTGAGGGCATAACTAATATTCCTGTACTATATTTGTTTAAAGAAACGCCAGGTTTAAAAGCGGCAGTAGCACGTTTTTTGATAAATTTATATTTTCAAAGTTTCATTGATAATTGCAAGTTAGTCAACAATCTCATTACACATGCCAATTATCCATAGTCAGAGGACAAAGATAAGATATACATATAATCCATTGGCGGCCATTTTGTGTGAACCTTAAAACCATTAATTTTCATTTTCCTGACATCACCTAATATTCCCCCTAAAACGTGCTACTGCCCCTTTAAGTCAGACGCATCTACAGAGGGACTTCACAGTAGATAGTTTTCACCTTCTGGCACCTACAAATAGGAGAAGTAGCGTCACAGAACATGACAGGATATTACAATATACGACGTCAACAAGGAGAAGCTTCCGTAGGTTGATGGATTGAGTCAAGACGCAAGACGAATGTGTGATACTGAGATATCTGATGACTTGCAAAATTAATCGGATAATGTCGGGAAAAGCAGTGCATCGTATTTAATTACTGTAATGGATACATATGCATCCAGGAGGAGTAGCCAATATGAGTAATCCTGTCGTCTAGGAAAGGTCAGACCATTCTTATTTACCATAATGGTGCCAGCCGCACCATCTTGAATTACGTGAGGAAGAATATGACCCATGAAGCACCAATGCCAGACAAATCCCTCTGAAAAGAAGCGTCTGAATACTAATGGAACTCGATATTTATGATTATGAAATTAAAAACATAATTTTATTCTTTTATTGAAATGGTTAGGAATAATCAAACATGCATAACATGAACATGTACAATGATAACAATTTTACAAATGTTAAAATGTTTTTATCATTGGCATTGACTTCTTGATATTCGTCAGTTCGTGTACACCTTTTCCGGAAGAAAGTCGAGTAAATCACGATTATACAAATTTCTGTGAAGAAAATCGGTCAGGATGTAATTAACTGTATGTGTTCTATTGACCTCCACTCGTCCTCGAAACAAGTCTACTCCTTCCTGTCACCTGTTACTATACAACTGTTACTGATTTTATTGGCTTGAGCACCAATGTGTACAATCCTATAGAGGAGAGTAACAATTAAATTTATATCCATTGCATTGATAACAACAGCAATTTAAAACCATAACATATCTGAAATGGGTGTTAAATTGTTGTGTAGACAGCCCTTATTTCTCTGCATTTTGCGTTATTTTAAACTTTTGTCATCAATATAAAGAAAGATGTACATATGAAACGTACATTGTTTTATTCTGCTGAACCCAGGTCTACGTAAGTACGCTTTTAAGTGATGAACAATTGATATAGAAACTTCGATTTCGTGTATTTTAGGTTCATATGATATTAGAGAAAGATTACCACGTTGTGGAAAAGAAGGATTAGAAGTTTTTCTTATATGTTAATCACAACCCCAACATGGATGATGGATGCGAACTTATTTACCTATGTGGAAGTCATGAATGTTTTGATAGAATATTGTAGTATTTTTGAAAAATGCTATCACTCTTTGAATTGTTTATTGTGCGCGCGTTTTCATTTCATTTGATTTATTTCTCTTCCTAAAACTATCTGTGGGTTGCATTCTCAATTTATGTCAATACGTCTGTCAGTGATTCCTTTATATTTTAACTGTTATTTTCACAACTTTTTGCCCTGACACAATGTTTCCTTGTTATCGTTTTTGTTTATTAGTAGCCATTTATAAGTGGTTTGTTTACATGCGAAACTCATGGTCTATTAATAAATTCCGATACCTGTGAAAATACAATTTCAGGTATTATAAGAGATGGTGTTAAGGTAACTCTTCACAAATTTCCAGCGTTTAAAACCAAATTCTGCATTGATATATATGTGTCTAGCCCAAATCTCTCTGAACATCTGTTGGACTAGCGCCAGGACAGGACTAAAGCCATTACATATGGATATATCAATACCTCCTTTGCTCCCGACTACGCCTTGCTTTAGATTTGATTGCTTTCGTGCTCTGGGGTAACTAATTGAGATTATATGACATAGGCGAATCACATGGATCATGTGAATCTATATAAAATGATTTGATTATACGCCTAGACTAACAGCCAAGGTTGGTAAATCCTAGGGCTTATTATCGCGGGGCACTACGACCGGTCAACATTACAGGAAGATATGTCACTTCTAGATACCTGCATGCAGACATTTTGTTAGGTTTATAGTAACAGAATGACTAAAAGAATTCATACTTAACACGATCAAACGCATATTGTGAGGTAGATACATTAGATTGCCTATTCTTTTACAAAATAAAAGAATCACGTCAAGTGAGCGAAAACGCACCTTTTTACACTCAGAAATAATTTGATAGGGAGGGGCCAGGAACTATATTGATGGATAGCGCTAAACGAATATTTGTATGAATATACACATGTATTTTAGAGAAATATGCGACAAAGTGTTGTTAGAACTGGTGTCGTTAGAATGATCTTAATCACATATACAATATATACTAGTTATATTTAATCATCCAAAACTGTGTTCCACAGGAGATATCGCTTGTGGAAGATCAAGCGATATCTCCTAGGAGATATCGCTTTGACAGTAGATTTTGAACAATGGTCTGTAAACAGAAAATACATGACATCACAAACGTTTTGCATCATTAGAAATGACGTCACAATGTTATGAAATCATAAACACAATGACGTCACAATGCTATGACGTCATGAACACCATGACATCACAGTGCTATGACATCACTGGTATAGGAGTTTTAGAGCTATGCAGTTTTCAAAGATGTACATTTTTCAAGCAAATATGATGAAAAATGATTTTGGATGATAAATAGAATCTCACCCTCGTGTCTTCTGATATCAAATATATCAACACTCGTTGATAAAAGTAAAATATCCTCGGCAAGCTTCGGATATTTGTTACTTTTATCAACTTGTGTTGATATATTCGATATCAGAAGACACTTGGGTGAGATTCTCTATTTATCCAATTTTGATGGAATGCCAATTCAACCTTGTCAAAATCCAGTGAGTGAAAACACACCTGTTTACCTGTGCATTATGTGAAATGGAGGGTAAGGAACTATTTTGGTAAATAGCGCTAAACGAATAGTTATATGAATATACGCATGGATTGTAGAGAAAGAAGAGAACGGCCAAATATTGTTGGGACTGATTAAAACAAATATTTGATTATATTTGTTTTTAATCAAATATACATTACAGTATATACTAGTTATATGTTATCCATTTTTTGATGGAATGCCGAATTAACCTTCCTCATAACAACCGATTTGTTACCTAATGTTGAATCATACGACAACACTTTTAACCTGTCTCACTGTTCACTGATCAATGTTATAACCAATATTGGGTATACATGAATTTCATCAATGTGAATGATCTATGCATATCAAATACAACCAGGAAGGCAAAGCAAAGAAGAATGATTGACATCAGATTTTATCCGTAGGAACATATAACACATATGACATGCATCTGTATGTCTCAAGAAATTAACAATACCCATATGTCAATACTTTCTTTCTAGAGTGTAAAGGGGCAGTGGCACGCTTTTTTCCAAATTCTATATTTTCAATTTGTTATTGATAATTGTACGTCAATGCTAAATGTATTATTTGCTAGTGTCAAAAACCGCCTATGTTAAATAGCCTTTAAGACTGAATATCCAAAAAGGCATATTTACCCCTGTTGACCGATCTACAGTCTAAATAAATCTAGCCTCAATAATATTCGCTTTACTCCGATATTAGTGCTAGCAAAATGTACAGCTGCGTATCTTAAGTTTGTTCACTTAACTGCGTTTTTAGTGCAAATATCATGTAATTTGGAATGTCTTAAAGGCATCCTAGCAATGCCAAACCGAAACGGATAATGTTGAAATTTGAGTACATAATTTAACATTCAGTTTGCGTTAACATATTCGTATGTTTATGATAACTGTCACTTATTTGGCAGGGCATTGAAATGACCAGAGGTCAAAATTTCGAACACGCTATTTTGTATTTTTCGCTACAAAATCCTTCATTAGTGATCAATAGCTTTAGAACTAAGTCATATTTGTTTCTCTGCATTGATGCAACGTACTTCCAGGGCTTCAGATAACTATTTTGACTCATGCATAATTCAGTCATCAATTTTTAGATTGAGGGGTGGAATAGCACATGTAAAAACGTGAGGAGTATTTTACTCAGCAAATTTTAAATTGAGGAGTAAAATAGCAAATGAATAAAAACTAAGGAGTATTTTACCAATTTCAACATTTTATTTCTGAAAGAGACAAGTATCTTAACACCCCTGAACCTTCTTTACTGATGACAGGAACAACTTAGTCTAGATTTGCTTGATAGTAACATTAAGTCAAAAGTGTTCCCCGAACATGGATGATGATTAGATCGATGGCAGCAGGCTCATTCGGAAAATTTGAAAATCTCTTCGTAAAAGCTGGACATTCTATTCGAGATGTAACAAATCATGTTGAACCAAATCAATATTGACAATTACCTATACGCATGTAAATCAAATCGGACTCGTATTTTCAGAAAATCATGCGTATCTGTCACTCATTGATTTCATAATCTATGCGTTAATCTAAATTGTCCATGCGTATTTTACGTAGATACGCAACTTATCTGGAGCCCTGAATTGTATTGATTTCTTTCTTACGATGTTTATATGGAATATTAAAATCGAAATTCAAGAAAATCTGAATTTTCACAAACACATGTATGACCCAATATGTCTATTTAATCATGCCAAATATCTTAATACAATACCAGTGACAAGACGATCCCGAAATATGGTTTGAGAATGATTATTTTACCAATGGATACTTGGTTGTCCCTTGTGGGTGTTCCTGGAGTTATTTTATGGACGTCAAAATGAAACACAATTTACATGACATTTGCACTAAGGTACACAGGCAAGTGAACAAACTTAAGATACGCTGCTGTAGTCGCCGGTCGCGGCAGCCGATCTATCGAAGTGACCAATCAGGGATCGTCTTACCAAGCAGCAATAGTGTACATTCGCATATACAACGTTGTAGGGTCATACCTCGGCGAAAGGTCGGCTGACGCGACCTGCTACTACATCTTGCTAGACTCAATATCGGAGTTTAGCTAGTACTATTAAGGCAGGGTTTACCTAGACTGACCTATCCACATATTAAGTTTCCATGAGCTAGGGAATACAGTTTTTGAGTTAAGCTCCGAAATCGAAGCAGGAAGACATGTTTCAACCAAAAATATAATTCTGAAGATGTTAAAATTACCCCCAAAAACAAATGTACACACACTGCCTTATCCAGATACTAAATGTAAATGTGTCTGGTATAATGCATTTGTTTAAATATACTCCGGAAGAGCAATGAACTGAAGTCAAAATTACCCCAAAAACAAATGTACACACACTGCCTAATCCAGATACTAAATGTAAATGTGTCTGGTATAATGCATTTGTTTAAATATA
This sequence comes from Steromphala cineraria, assembly GCA_916613615.1. NCBI lineage: Eukaryota > Metazoa > Mollusca > Gastropoda > Trochida > Trochidae > Steromphala > Steromphala cineraria. The sequence goes on from OU744732.1 coordinate 27,328,499, forward strand.
CTCCGGAAGAGCAATGAACTGAAGTCAAAATTACCCCAAAAACAAATGTACACACACTGCCTAATCCAGATACTAAATGTCAATGTGTCTGGTAATAAAACATTTGTTTAAATATGCTCCGGAAGAGAAATGAACTGTTGGAAGAACGGACAAAGTGCTGACTTCATCAAACGGTGTTACATGTCTATACCGGTGGGAAAACTACTGTGTTATTCATTGCCGAATGAATTCATGGATGACTAAACCATCTAACAGAAACTGACTACCAGCATCTTGACATTCATACGCAACGTCATGGACTGTCGTCAGAATATTGTTCGTTAACCTATATTTTGATTAAGGGCATCGTATCGAATAAAAACTAGGTGAATCTTCAGGAAAGTATTGTGCTATCTTCCTTTAACAGGATACTGCAGTAATCGGTTAGAATAAATACAATAACTCACAAAGTACCAGGGGGAATGATTGTTAGGACTATCATATGAAGTGGCAATTTATCACTGGCAGACATTAACTAGCAAGGGACTTCTTTCTGAATCTGATACCAGGATTTATTATATCATTCGTCATAATTGTTGCATGTTACATATTGATCCATTACATCAGTACGTTTGGGAATATTACGAGTGTCAATCAAGTACAAGTCATTAACAAAAATACCGATGTTTTTCCCAAGAGAACATTTGAAGAACAATTTGTAATTAAAGGTTTCAACATCTTCACAAAATATTTAAGTATTATACTTTCAAATAGCCAATAACACATGACAATAACGCTCAAGGCTATTGGAAATACAGTTGATATCTAACAGATTCCACTTTTTATATATTCGCCTACATTCTGTCGACAAACAGGGTATTCTTTATTTTTGATTAGCTTTATCTGAAGGCCACTGTAGCTTATGGTTTTAATGTCAAATATTTGCCACAGTCTGATTAAAATCGACCGTACTCCGAGGAATAAAATATCAAAAATAGTGTCTCTATCGGGGCTCGAACCAGCCAGAATATCCCCTCCGTCTCGGTCTGAATGCACCCACCTCTATCGCATGTTCCTATGACCAGTTTAGCGCAGACAAACCCAGTCATAAGCTATCCAATCACATCCTCGTTTTTAAATAGCGTTTAGCGGCGATTATGTATAACGAATGGTACACTGGAGTTACCTGGTCCTGCATGATATCGAAGCTTTTACTGCGCCCCTTGCGATTGGTTAGATGAGCTTGCGTCAGAACATGCGGGTAAAAGGGGTGCCTTCAGACTGTGAATGAGAGGAAAGCCGGGCTGGTTGAAGTTCAAACCCCGCTAGAGACAATATTTTTACACTTTTTTCCTCGAATCACAGTCGATTTTAATCAGACTAAGATTTGCCATATTTTAAAAAGGAGCTTATACAAGGAAATTATCCGCACAACGTCGAATATCCCAGTTATGGAAACAATGAGACATTTGATAACGCACCGACATGTTAATTATTGTATCAAATTACTTGAATGAAGAAAACATTTATGGAAAAACTTTATGACATTTTGTAGGCCACTGTAACTTATGTTTTTTAAAGTCAAAGATTTGCCATATTTAAAAAGATGCCTATACAAGAAAATTGTCCGCACAGAGTCAAATAACTCAGTGATGGAGAAATAAGACATTTGATAACGCACCGACATGATAATTATTGTATCAAATTAAAATCGTAATTTTGATACCATTTAGCAAACTTTATGACATTTTGAAAACGCCTCTGTCACTCTTCTGTCATATTTGATAGTTCTATGGAGACATGCATGTTTTCATGTGACATCAGGTAACATTCACGATATCAGAAGGACTTTTCATTTTCGCTACAAAACCTGTTTGTTTCATTACTTTAGAACTTAGTGCAAATATCATTTAGAATGGTGTTTTACTTTTTAATAACATGTACGTACACATTTTAGTTCCAAAAGTTGATTTTTTGGTAGATAAAGAAAAATCCTTTTCTCATCACGTTACTTCCTAGTTCTACAGGGACACGTTGTCATTAATGTATTTAACATTGGTGATCAAAATGCAAAAGAAGATTTGTAAAACAACTTATCCTTATAGCCATTTTAGATCTGTTAAGAACGTAAGGTACATCATAATATTATCTAAAATGTATAAGCTTTACTAAAAGTTTGCCAAAAATGTGTCCAATCCGAAAATATATTGCAATATTATCATTATTACCGAAATCCACATATTTGGAATGACAGAATTGTTTGTCTCTTATACTTTGTGTATTAAACATGATTCATTTACAAATTGATCAAAAAGTTAAGATTAGGTTTTTTGTAAAGAAATGGTGACCAACTTAATAATTCCCAAAATGATTATATTACAAAGGAATCCTCACACAGTAAAAATACAGTATTGTTTAGCAGCTGCAAAGGCTCTATAAACAATATCACAAATATATGACAAATGCTGATTAAAAGCCCAGGTGTTGAACTCATACATATATTGTGTATCACGTGTGTTATAATTGACAGCATACGCGTTGTTGCGTAAACGTCCCTAAATTCTAATCAATCTAATCTGTCATTCAGGGTCCTACGGAGAGAGGATATTTCTGTAACATTAATGTAATCTGATTACCTAGCCAATGCATTCCAGTTACGTTTTCACTGGTGAACATTCTAAACCAGATCAGATTCACCATTCAAGAAAAATACACATTATCAACAGAATTAAACAGAGAGCGTACTACAACACCATCACGAGACTGATATAGCCATATGCAACATCCATCATATTACAAATGTATAACCTACGTTTATGAAACCACAGTACCTTCATTTTCAAAGCTCTCTTCGTGCTAGGATATTCGTAGGTACCATATTTACTTTGGTTTACGGCTATTTTAGCACTAAGTGAGCTTCGAAAATCCAGGCCCAGGTGTATAATATGTATCTCTCTTTAGTAACACAGTTTGCATCAAACACATGTTGCATAAATATCGTTCAAGTCATATCAGTGTTATGTTTTGCTTTAACAAAAAAAGCAGAAATTCTGCCTTCTGAATATATCTGGATGTTCACATCTCCCTTTCTCACAGTCGTGTAAAACAACCCTACGACGCGTTTAATTACATTCACTCCATAAAATTTCTAAGCAATAAAAGAAATAAACTGCTCGTATCACACAGAAATGTTAATATTGAATTTGTTAAAGGGCCAGTACGTTTATTTCAGAGTTCCCGTGATAAAGACGAGTGTAACTCAAAGGTACCATCTTCAGATGATCAAACATCTAAACAACTAGACCGGGTGATCTGTAGTCGTTATCATTAATCACAATTTAAAGTATCGAACCCAAACTTCCGGCGGATACTTTATTGTGCACACATTTTAATCATTTGAGATGAGAAAATTGATTTGCGTATAACTTAACCAAACAATTTACGTCTGTATCGATAACAGCCACTTTTGTCAAAAACATTTTGTCTTATTGTAGTTTACTCGAAGACCCGTTGCTGACCTGAAAATAACCTGCTTCTGTCCTTTAAACAACGAGCCTGGCTCAGATATGCAATGAAAAAAAGATTTTCAATATGAGAATACAATTAAGTTCAGTGAAACTTGATCTAAGGACATCGACAATGTGTTTTGTCACAAACAGACGTTTGGTCGGGAATTTTGTGATGTCTATTGAATGGAATAATTTACCTCAGGTTTAACTGCGTCATTTTAGCCAAAAAGGTGTTATGCCTATATTTTCATTATTGCACCATCTACTGACAATAAGTACAATAATGCAATGTGATGTGTTTTTTTTAATTTGGACATTTTCAGGATCGGTTTTGAGACTCCACCTGAAAAAGGATGATGTCCTTCACGCACTTTCCTAGATATTCATTTTCTTAATCTATCAATTTAAAGTGTTAATCTAGCCATTTGTATAACGACATGTACACGCACTGCTATGGCAAACCGATAACATATTTCTATCTTTAAGTTTAAAAAATAGGTGCCATGAGTTAGAGAACATAATTACCGGATTTTCTAGTAATTTCAGTTTCCTGAATGGATGTGACTTGAACGGGAATTAATGTACACGCCTACACATTATGTATGGCAGCACATGCATAAATTCAGATTTAAAGGTTAATGACAGAGATCATGTTATGCAATTCCTCGTTGATTCAAAAGTTTCAATGTGAAAAGATTTTTTTCAAAAAACAAATAAAATTCATGTGTATTATGTTATCGTCTAAACAAAGACAATACTATCTATAAAGAGCCCATTATTTTCTATCGAAGTCCGTTGAAACGTCTTGTATCATACGAAACGTTAACTCGTCTGTGATTGAAACATTTATACGTTTCTACTACTAACAGCATTGCGAAAAGAATTTAATTGCAGGTATAACATAGCATTGTGAAGTCACAACGTTTATGACGTCATAACATTATGTCCAGTTTGGAACAAACAAGTTAAGCGCTTGCTGGACACCACAAAACCAGAGCAGCCCCGAAACAGAGGATATCGCCTACCCCTCTCCCACCTTCTGCAAAACCTCTGTATATTTGGAATTTTCTATCGAAAAAAGTAACAAAAAGAGAATTTAAGAGGTCTTGTCCTTGAGCTTTGAACTGCATTTAGACATCATTTGGAGATCTCAAAAACTTGTTTCCGATTTCAATATTCAAAAGTGGCTGAGCTTAACTCTTATCCGTTGACCTTGAAAGTCAACAACCAATAGTCACTAAATGTTATAGTTTAAATAGACTTTCCAATACCAAGCTTAAGATGTGCCTATCATGTGACCTATAGATTGTAGCGGAAACATTTTCAACATTTTGTACCTCCCCATAGATAATATACACCACATTAGAGTTTCACAGCACAGAAACTGTTCGAGCTATCGTGTTTACGAGAGTTGTTTCTTCAATTTCAAACTCATTACCTTCACCTTTGAAAATAAACATGTTAAAATACTTTCCTAATGGACAAGAATAATATGTTATGATTGCATTTTCGCTAATCAATGTTTTAGTTTAGACCTTCCTGTGATCTTGAACTTTTATGGATTGAAGTGGATACAAAGATGGTGTATATGAAATTAGAGCTTCATAGCACTTACAAATTGTGTTTATAAGGATTTTTTAAGTGAATGCGTAACTCGTGACCTTTACCTTTGACCTCTGCAAAATAAAATCAGAGTTGTGAACAGATTAGTTGGAAAAAGTTATAGCCTATTGAACATGTGTAGCGGCGGCGGAGTTGGAAACTGCACAAAATCTTACAACAGCCCCGACTTAGTCACAATTAGCTAACTGTACTGAGCTAAATGTATTATTTTGATAGTGTCATAAATCTCATTGCACAAGCCAATCAACCATAGTAAGAGGACAAAGTATGAAGATTCACATAAAATCCATTGGCGGCCATTTTAAGTGAACACCTTTAATTCAGTTTGTGTAAGAAAAAGTAATCGCATGGCTTAACTTTACATTATATGTTTGAATTATTACTGCTCCATTTAATATTAATACATCGTCTTTCAATTGGAACCTTTCACTTTTATTTGTTTGATATCACCTTATATTTCCCCTAAAAACGTGCTACTGCCCCTTTAACGTTAGAACATATCAATAAGAGATAGTCAACCCACTTTCACCTGCGCTTGAAGCCTAAATTGGGCAAATGACGTTATTGTCCGATTTTCAGCAACGTTACGTCACAGGTAATCTTATACGACACCTGCCGTCATTGTAGAAGCATCCTTGCTTCCAGCTAGCACTAATGAAGGTATTGATAGATGTGGTAGTTGCAGAATATTAACACGACTACCGCCAGAAGCTAAAAGTGATGAATGGGCAAGCACGCTTATCCCGAAATGTTCAATACATCTATTTGTAGCATTCAGATCATGTCCATTATCTGGAAACGCAATATGTAATGTTCATCATTGCAAATTTCACAAACCTTCTTCTTCGAGAAAACACGGCTTTCAAGTTATAAACATATAACTTATCAGGAATCGGGAGGATCAAGCGTTAGTAGATTTTTGTTACACAATGTGTCTTCATGTATGTACATTGCTCACATAAGGGCTTTCAATAGTAAAACACGTACCGATTTTGGACTGTATGCAAACGATTTCAGGGGGAAATGCAAGAATGTACACACTTAAACGCAATCGTCCCAAACTCTTGCTTTTTCGTCTCTTCCTATTCAGAATGTCACGCAAAATTTAACTTCAAATGCATTAATTAATCCCATGTTTAAAGGGGGTATTAGCAAGTTTAGCTATGCGATTCCTTGTTCTTACATTAAATGAATTAAAGGTGTTCACACAAAAATGGCCTCAAATGGAATGTGAATCTTTATAATTAGTCATCTGACTTCGGGTGATTGGTTATTTAATGTGATTTTTGACACAATCAAAATAATACATTTAGGTTTAACATAAAATCCTCAGTGGAAAATATGAAATTAAAAAAATCAAGCTACTGTCCCTTTAACTTGCCTCCAGTTATACTTACAATCTGTGGGGGTAATGTACATTTAAATGATGAACACGTTTTTATCGTTTTGATAAATACATATAAATTTCCAGCATCATCCAGTGTGAACATATGAAATAATATGACAAGATTACAGACACCCATCCCATTTAAATTTGAAAAGTCGTATCCATGCATCAATGTGATATCTAATACTCCTAAATTCCCTTGATACCTGATCTCAACGCACTGACATTAAGCATGAACAATCAGAAAAAAATATTGTCATAAATTTCAACACTAATTACTGCGTAAAACCAAAATGAGTTTCATAACAACGGTTATAAATCAACATACAGGAAGTGTATTTACATAATGGGCTTTCAATTTACTACCAAAGAAATCAATACACCACGTCGGACTTTTTCTAGCGCATTGGAATTTAATTTGGTACGGAAATATGGATTAAATCCTACGCAATTTTATTTTGTTAAAGTCACTGTGTGTCAAGAAGTCCAAATTTATTTTAATAAAAACTACCATTCATAAGGTTTGATAAAATTTTGATGTAATACCCTAGTCATTAACCCTGTCGGGATTCTCTCGATGTTTGACATCTGGAAATCTGAAGGTTTCACTTCGCTGATTAAATCAAAGTTGACATATCTTTGATTCAATTCGATAACGGAACCATGAATTCTTATCAAATGAAAACTGAATTCATGTTTATATGAGTTCACACTGGTAAGAACGAATTCATTACTGGAGTTATAAATGGTAGATAGCCTTAAGTAAACAATAAGGGAACACAACTATTCATAATATCCAAATGGGGTGTCCGTTGAGAGGATATGAACATATATAGTACAGAATTATAAAATATCATTCATAACATGATTTTATAATTAAGAGTAAACGCCAATAATTAATTAAATGACCAGAAAGTGTACGTTTTAAAACTTACCCTAACATAATTATGAATAATTAATTCAATGACCAAAGAGTGTACGTGAAACCTACCATAATCTGTAAGATGGTAGGTAATGTCAATGGACAATTAAATTGGCTATTTGAGGCGAAGTATTAATGAACAAGCTGTTTCATGCATTGTCAAAAACAATATATTTGGAACATGTCTTCAATATAAAACCATAAAACCATACCTGAATGACAATCCGAAGGATTAAATCTTAATTCCAATTAGCTGTTGATGCTGTCGAACTCAGTGAAAAGTTTGCATGCATGTTTCCGCTCCCGATCCTCACCTCCCGCATCCTGGTGATATAACCCAGAGTCCCGAGTGAGCTGGGCCAATCTTTGATGTTCTAATCACCTGCCTGGAAGAATTGCGGACCGTCAGTTGGTCTGCAGAAATACGCTGAAGAGATTTATTCCTTCTAATTCCATCTTCACAATTCTCCCAGATCCTCGTGTAGCGTCAACTCAAACAAGCAAGGCGGGACAATGAGAGCTGTGTTCAAACGCTAAGCAGAAAGCCTAATTTGCCCCGTGGCTCATACGGACTTGTAACTGTCAGGATCTGAATTTGCCAGCACATTGCCACATAGGGCACTTGATGACAACTATCGGCCTACTTAAAGGAGACGATCCTTTTTGATTCCGTCAGAAGGCTGGCACTAAACTGGACAATCAGCTGCGTTCCTCCAGGTTAGGACACAATTGACCATCATGCGAGTTGTATATCCTATTGACGCCTCGCTGAAGCAAATCAATGGTGGGACTTGGGGAAGTGTGCTGAGATGGATCGCAGCCCGTGGGTCGTTATGAGGGTGTACGTGCCCTCGGCCGCCGTTAAACATCGATTAAAGTCATTGTAATGACATCAAATGCACAGATTGGAAGTGATTGGGTTGGGTAATGGAAAATGATCGTTTGGGATGAAGAGAGTGTAAAAAGTAATTTGAAAGATTTTCCTGTCAGATTGGACAGGTTGCAGATAGGACAGGGAGGTTATCTTTTACTCTATTATTATGGTCAAATGTCTTCTTATTTAAGAGCAATTATTCGCCTTGAGTGCTTCAATTTGTTGCAAATTGGAATAGATCAGTATTTGATGGACTATTCTTGTATGCTTTTTGTTGCAGTTAATGCTATTACGTAACAAAGCACATGGCTGCATGCAATATAACTGGTTAAGTGAGCCCATTAGAACATTAACGCCCTTTTTCAAAAGTATTTCATTTAAGACATAAATCAAATCATTACATGGCAGTGCATAGTGATTAACTTAGAATAATGATACTTATAAGCATATTTTGAAGTGAATCAAATAGCAACGAGCACATCTTATTTAAAGAGGGGCAATGGAAGATTGACTACATGTATGTGTTAATTCTTCGATGGAACACTATGTCTATGAGTTTGAGATCTATACCAGCTGCTAAGTTATATAATTGAGTTCAATAGGCATGTACGTTTAAGAGTAAATCATTAGTTGCCTTTATCTTCGAGGATAGTGTTTACGTTTTCGGCCTACTACAGGGGCGGGATAGCGCAGTGGTTAGCGCGTTCGGCTTCGGGGTTTGAATCCAACTTTGTCTGCAGTAGAGAACTGTTCGACATGCAGTAAGGTTTGGGTGCAATGCTACATTACAGCGCAGTACCACCCATGGTTCGGTAAATCCAGTTGCTCTCGCATATATATCGGCTGTTATAATTATATTTATTTAAATTGACATTTTACTTGAGAGATATTACGGCATGGAAGGAGATTGTTCCCAGTTACAAAATATACTGATGTAGCATGACTATGTTTTCAACACATTTTACTCTTATGCTCACGGCCACCTTCAGCCGATTGAAAACACTATATCAAGCCACCACGGTATATGTCAGTCAGTGCTGTCAGTAACGTTGACATGAACAATTATACCGAGGTCCATCTTGAGTAGCTAGAAAAACAAGCTCTTACTTATAACTGATATTCAATCCTTGGATGTGGGTATTGGCACACTTTGATATTTCATTGAATTGAACTTTTTTAAGTCAGGAACTTGGATGTCATTGGATCCTGAGACAGATCAGAGAAAGTACCATTCAAATGACAGCCAAGCAACCTGCAAGGGGTAACCCATAGCCCTCAAAGCTTTATATGGCCAAGACGGACAGATTAAACTTGCCGTGTAACAGATTCTTCCACTCAGGAACCGCATTATTCGGCTATAAACCTTTGGTTTTGGAACCACATTCTGGCCAGCCACCAAGGCACGACCAAGATCAGATTCATCTCCTGGGTCTAGAGATCGAGGCTGACCAGCCAATTAAGGGGCTGATGACACTTGAGGTTGGTTGTCAATGTAAAATATTTCAAGGTTCTTTCCGATTTCTTCTTTGGCACAAGGAAGATGCAGGGTAGAATCCTGGGGAGTCGTGGTGATCTATCACTTGTTATTTTGCCCTCTTCTCTAACAGGGTGTCGATAGTTGAGAGAAGTAGAGCATGAATGACTTCTGCTCTCTCGCGTGACCAGGATAGGACAGAGATGGGGACCCTGTCAGTTGAACGCTTATAAGGCTTGGTTTCACCAAAATGTATGTATTAGTCAAAGCCTCAATCACACAAATTAATTTCTAAAACCAGTATTCGAAGATATGCGTTTTTAAAGCAATGTATGGCATTGGTCTAAATGTACACTCACGGGCAAAAGAAAGTATAGGTCCTTCATATTGATATAAATTTAAAACTTTTGATCTTACCAAATGTTATTTATATTTAACATAATGGCATGCCTTAAAACACATAATAAGTATCGCTAAAACGCAACTTGTGTTGATATATTTTTTAGAAACCGGAAAAATAGTAAATTCCGTTAAAAATCAATTGCTTGAAAATTAAGTGCATAAAATATGTATCAATTGATTTGCTGGATACTGTCATATCATAGCAACTGAAAAAACACAAAAGGAATGGCACGGTTGACTCAGGAACAACGAGATAGAGCTATTGGAATGACTGAAATGGGAGCAACACACGGCCATATTACTCGAACGTTCCATGTCATGCCACTGAAAGTGTCCAGGCTTATGTAATGTCAAAGACAGACTGGTCGGACCCAGGACAGACCCAAAAGTGGAAGACCACGTGTTACAACGCACCAAGAAGATCACTACATCCGGACAAATTCATCTGAGGAACAGATTTGTAACGGCAACGGAAACAGCGTCAACGGCTCTTGGTCATCGTGTTAGTAGACGTACAGTGTCTAGGAGATCACGTGTAGCAGAGATTCAGGCTTATCGCCCCTTCCAGGGCGTAGCCTTGACCCTTGAAGCGCTGTCGACTTCAATGGGCGAGATGATTTTTCAGATGGCAAGCACGGAACTGGAGACGAGTATTATTCACAGACGAAAGTCACTTCTGTCTGTGTAACAACGATGGAAGACAGAGGGTATACAGGCGCCGGGATGAGCATTTCGCCCTTAGAAAACAGTTGCAACGTATATTTGACACCATCATCCGACGTTTTACGTCGATGAGGAGACGTGTGTTGTGACCCTAAACGGTCGTTACAGACGTGGTCGTGCTTGTATTGACGTGGCAGGAGGTCAGACATGTTATTGACAACAACAGAGAATGTTTGTGGTCTCACTGTTGATAGTAGTGACACTTGAAATCAATAAATTTGACCCCCTGCTTATTTAAATGAGATTGCAGAAATATACTGGAGTGATCAAATGAAATCTGTTTGTGTGCATTATCGTCATTTGATTGTGCTATAAAATCATCTTCACGGCATTGAAATATTATCTTTTGTTTTTATGTTGTGAGCATTGTAAGTTTACCTATACTTTCTTTGCCCGTGAGTGTACTTTCTATGACTGATGATCGGCAAATTAAATTGTTGGTATTCACTAATACAGATCTAAAAAAGTAATGCGAGGGAATGCTTTGCTGACCTCAGTTTCAATTAGCGAGGTCAGATTAATCGATGTCAATGTTAGGTGCCACAATTACAAGCTCAGACATATCGTCGAGTGTTTTCCTATTTACGTGTCCATTATGTGTCAATTATAATTCATGCTGTCATTGTGTGATTTGATTTAAATGAAGATATTCAAAAATATGTGTTCATTGATTAAATTCAACAATGACTGATAATTTTGGACTCAAGTGTGAGTTGCAAAAATGACACTTTTATGTTTGTATCTTTACCCAATGTTTTTCCTATTTTCGTGTCCATTATGTGTCAATTATATTCCCGCTGTCATTGTGTGATTTGATTTAAATGAAGATATTCAAAAATATTTGTTCATTGATTAAATTCAACAATGACTGATAATTTGGAACTCAAGTGTGAGTTGCAAAAATGACACTTTTATGTTTGTATATTTACCCAATTTTTTTCCTATTTGCGTGTCCATTATGTGTCAATTATATTCCCGCTGTCATTGTGTGATTTGATTTAAATGAAGATATTCAAAAATATTTGTTCATTGATTAAATTCAACAATGACTGATAATTTGGGACTCAAATTGTTGCAAATATGACACTTTTATGTTTGTATATTATCCCAATTAATACTAAATTGACCATAATATTAACGAATAATACCATTTGTGACGGGTCAATGATGGTGTATCCAATGTTTAAAGGAAGTGATAGGCTCAGGTCATTTCAGCAAACGGTGAGTGTACTGTCAGAGACTTACCAATCTTACTTGCATGTAATTAAAAAGTGCAGTAAATGCCAATTGGGTGTGCCGAACTCTATTAAAGTTGATATTTGTATTTTCGTGATCCTAACCCAGAGTTGAATGTTTTGATACTTTGAACTTGATGCATTGTGTAATATTCTTGATCGAAGTGAATAAGACAAATTTAGCTTTTTTTGGCATTTCTGAAACGATATTTCAAGTTCAAACCTGAGAGTGTCGACGCTTATTTTGGATTGATTCGGTGTTTGCGGGGGTAATTTCTTCATTGATCAAATGTGCACCAAGCAACTTATCTAATGGAACAAGCAGCTGACATGGTCGAGCTATATCCCCCGCAAATTGCACATTATGTATAGGTTTTCCATATCATATTGCAGATTTAATTTGTCACACAAAATAACACAATTTTTAAAGGATATAAAGGGAACTGTTCTCATCAAAAACTAAATGATACCAACATTATGTTCACTGTTGGGAATAATTCGAGTAAACTGATATAATTAAAATCAAACCAATAACTGTATGTATCCTACAAGACAAAAGTATTGAAAAGTGTAATTTCTATTTTCTATTGCTTATATCTTTAGAACTAGTGACTCTATTCTTCATGTCTCGGACTTAACGCCGTATCAATGATTAAAAGAAAGCCTGAACATTTTATTCGACCCCCATTAATGAAAACCTGTCCTCGTTACAATGGGCTGCTAATGACGTAAAAATATTGACTTTTCAACCAAGTCCTAGGATTTGCCTGGGCATTTGATAGTTAACTTTCATGATCGACGTGTTAATGAAGATACATTAATGACAACTGCATGACACTTTGGTAATAAGTTGAGGTTTGACAAAGCATAAATCAATTTTACCATTCTCACCAATACCACAATTTCATAGCATCATTTGATGGTGAGTCTAAACTATTGTCGCGTAGTATATTATGTATTTGGATCTCTATGATCAAGTTGATCATATGTAAACCGAAGTAGAACATGTGATAAAAAAAAGGCTCACTAATATATTCTTTCAAACTACACTTATCAATAAGAGCTAACTTGTACAACATTATTTAAAACTTTCAAACATATCTAATGTATCTACATAAAAGTTAATAAAAGCAAACATTATGGTGTTGCATTTTTAGACAGACAAGTTTAAATTTGAAAAAGTCATCTTTTTCACAAAATTTTACAAAACGTATGTTAAACATTCATACCCTCAGAATGTTAATCTCAATACCAAGTTTGATAAAACTTTGAGACATTGTTAAGAAGCTGACAAGACAAGACTCGTATCCGTTTTCAACAGCAATCCTCCTTTTAGCCAATTTACATAAAATTTTACAAACATAATTTCAAAATTGTTAATTAAAAAAAAGTTGTACATTGTTACCTACGACACACCTTTATATGATTATGAATCTCGATATCAAATTTGATTACAATGTGATGATTAGTTTAGACGTTGTGAGCTGGACAGGACTTGTAACAGTTTCTTAACAGAGTCCTCTTTTAAAAAAATATGTTCAAAATTGGTCTTCATGATACACCTTCATGTAAATACAGTGTATGTATCTCAATATCAAAGAAGTTGTGAGCCGGACGGGACTTTTTTTAAAAATCCTAATATTTTATGTAGATTTTCATAGAATGTTACTCATGACACATTATTACATGTTTCTTCATTTCCATGACCAATTTGAATTAAAATGGTTGATTAGTTATAAAGTTATGAGCCGGACAATAAGTGTAACGGACGGACGGTACCCATTTAATACCCCCAACCGATATTAGACGACGTAGTTCTGGAAATACTAGATATATTTATATTTTTCAAATTCAGAACCTGCTCTCGTACTTTGATGACATTAAGACATTAATGACAGATAAAATGCTCCTTTGTTAAAATAAATAATTCTGCTGAATTAGCTATGGTAATCACATGCGCCACATTCATTAGTGAAAGTCATCAATAGTTTTCTGTTATAAGAAAATGCATGATGATATTCATAAATCCTTTATATATGAATAGATATATCTAAATCTCACTTAGCTGAAAAAATATACAACGGAATGGAGTTTTAATTGACTGATTATTTTCTCGACAATGTAATATTAATGTTGTAAATCTGAATATTTGAACCACGATAAATCACAAAATCGTTACGCCCTTTTAACATATCCACTTGTCTCGCTTGCTAGATTGATAGCTCTTCCATACTAATAAATTGAGGTTACGTTTGATTTAATTAACACAAGTTGATAAAAGTAACAAATATCCGAGGCTTGCCGTGTATTTTACTTTTATCAACGAGTGTTGATATATTTGATGTCAGAAGACACGAGGGTGAGATTCTATGTATCATCCAAAATCATATTTCATCACATTTGCTTGAAACAGTACATCTTTGAACACTGCATAGCTCGAAAACTCCCATACCAGTGATGTCATAGCACTGTGGCGTCATGGTGTTTATGACGTCATGTCATTGTGTTTATGACGTCATAGCATTGTGACGTCATTTCTGATGCAAAGCGTTTGTGATGTCATGTCCCTTCTGTTGACAGGGCATTGTTCAAAATCTACTGTCAAAGCGATATCTCCTGTGGAGCACAGTTTTGAATGATAAATACACAAATGGATACTGACAAAATGACCTTACTCATGTATTTGTTAAAATTTAATGATTTATTTTCATAAGTTGGTGGATCAGATAAGGTTTGCAGATACTAATTTTGTTCTTTTGTATGTTTTATATCATACCAAGTTATAGCCTGGTTATTGTTAATAATGATATGGAAAAACCTGGATAAATGCTTTGAACAATAAGTATTGATAATTTGTTGTTAAACAATTGGTAAGTTTGTGTTTGGCTACCTTATAGCTTAGTTACAATGTTAAAAGCATCAAATGGCATTCACAAATGTTCAAAATGCAGACTTAAATTGTATGAAGAAACACGTTTGTTTTGCATCACAAAAAAAGTCATATATCACCGATAAGCACGTGTATATAAGCATGTAGTAGCACCCAAATCATTAAGAATGTATAATCCCCCTAACACTTTTCCAATAATATTGTCTAATAGATACATTGATAATATGATGAACAATAAATGGAACGTAAGCAAAGAATACAATCCATATTAACTATTTCTCATTAATTTCACGTGGTTAGTTTCATCCTCGTTAAAAACGATGATTTATATATGGTTTCTATTTCATTGCACTGAGACTTATCACTCAGATGAGGCAAAGTTTCGAAAAAAACATAAGAAATCTTTGGTTTATGCCCAGTGCTCATCATGTTATGTCGTGGATGATGGAATACATGATACTGTGTAAAAGATATTTTGCAGGAATCGACATTGTACGTCTTGTTTCCAGTGTTTGTACAGATGATTTGTGCCAATATTTACCTCTGTTAAACAAATGTTTGATATGTCTCCCACACATATTGAGTCATGTTGTCATCTTTTTGACTTTCCCCTAATTTTCTGACTGGTCATCAAGTCTTTGTTTCCAAAATCATTTGTAAACTGAATCAGGCAATGCATAATGCACGTCCTTATTGAATGAATTAAATGTCACCACATTAAGGTTAGGATGGTTATTAAGAACTATACTCAAAGACATTTGTATTGTGAAATTGGCATGCATGGAAGTTTTTTTAAGGTTCAGTATATAGAGGATATTATATGAGTGTCCATGACATACTATGTTTACGACACGAGTGCCTAAATATTAGTATTTGCCGAGCGAGAGCAAGGGATATATATACTGATATTTAGGCACGAGTGTCGTAAACATAGTATGTCATGGGCACAAATATAATATTCTGTTTATTACCGTAGTCCTAAAATTTAAGAAACTACTCAAAACCTACTTCTCAGCATATGCGGACTAGCCGCCGTCGACCCGTATATATTGTGACCTCATAGGTGAACCGTGACGTCAAAGCACTGTTTTAACGTGACGTCACAAAGTGATATTTTGCCCTAGGGCAACATATGAAATATATGAACCTCGGTAGGACTGCACTCGTAGGTAATAATGTAATGTAATAGCTGTGCAACATGCAATTGTAATATACATTTATATTTATCAAAGTATAATCAGTGTTTTGTTCTGTTTTTAATTTTAACCCCACAATTCACTGAAGAAATAACCAAAAGCATTGATATTAGACTGGGAAAGTTCATTGACCGCATTTGCTACTCGACCTATATCTCTGATAACAATGTGGCATTAAATCGCCTGAACTCAAGTCAGAAACACTTGACCAAATTTCACGATAATACTTTCATATGGGTGTGCAGGCAGATTGGCTCTTCTATTCAAGTAAAATAGGAAGGTGTATTAGTTAGACAATGATATATCGCCTCTATGACTCGAAGTGGTGACATTTACACTACTTCAAGTTACATAGATTTTATTGAGTTGTTAAGAAACGATTCTTGTAAAAATCGAGTTACTGCAGTTTTTGAGGTAGCAAGATTGTTCCTCTTACGATTTGTAATATATTTCTCTTCAAGATCCGATGTATGATTACAACAGACTTGTTCACTTTTATCATCAAGTAACAAATATACCAATTTTACATTCAAAAATATAATTTAAATCTAGAATAGAATTGATCGTTAAAACCCTTGGGTTCTTCAAGGTATGTCCACCACAGCGTCATCATTTACACACTAGTTTCTCTATTTACTCTTTGTTAAGTGATAACGTGACAATTGATTTCTCTTGGTCGATACCTGATTAACCATGTTTCATTCTGTCTGCAGGCTTAGACAAATATATTCACTACTTGACCGGTGACCTTTTCAAGAAAATACCTTATTCAACATTTTCTGTCTTTGTGATTTAATGTAAATATTATCGACTGTGTTATAAATCAACCTTGATGAAATGTATGGTCACTAGTTTTCAACATTTTTTATTGATATCTGACATGAAATATAAGATAAATGAGTATTGAAGATGATATATTTCAAAATGAAATTGTATTATAACTTATTTAAATACAAGCTAAGAAACGCTACCTCTCAAATCAGAAGATAATTCAATCCACGGGTGATTAACATAATGAAAACATGGTTACATATTTCACCCAGAACCCAACTTACTGTGATGTAAAATTTTGAAAGTTCATTTTGTTCAATGCTTGCGAGAAACACTTTTAAAGAAAGCGTCAATTTGGGATCACTTTACCTAGGCAAGATAGCAGAGAGAAATTTTAAAAAGTTTCATATTTCGAAACGTCCAAGAGCATTGCATGGTTGCCGGCGATGATATGATCAGCTGATGATGATGATCCCCGTCCTTGTTCGGGCGCTAATTGTCATAGGTTCAGATCGTAGAAACATCCGTACACAAATATAAAAGACGGGGACGTCGCCAAAGAGTTACAACCAGTTGCCTGTGAATAATATATAAACAACATTAGGATTATGTTGCTTACACGTCCGACATGGTCGGAAGGTGACATGAAAGTGTCTACATACAATTACATATATTGGCAATAAACAATACAATTATAGATATTAAAGATTTGCATATGATTGTTATTCTATAATTGCATAAGTGTTAAAATATATATATATGACTTTACGAATTAGCGTCACGTCCAGTATATTTACAATTGATGTGACGTCACGCATAAGCGATCAGTCAGAAATTTATAAAATAGTTCATTTGTTTTACTTTAGATACAAAATCATGATAATTTATACACTGCCATTCATGCTATGGTAGTGTTTAAGTTAGAATGTGCTATGCGTAAGATAAGTGTACATAAGCGATCGCGATTACTAACTTAAAGTATATATTATGATTATGATTCTTGAGCGAAAGGAAGAAGACCAATTGAGCTTTGTTTGGCATTTCTATAAACAGCAGTCTGAAACGATATATTAAGTTCAAAACTGAAAAATGTCATTGCTTATTTCGGATTGATTCGGTGTGTGCGGAGGTAATTTCTTCATTGATCAAATGTGTACCAAGCAACATTTCTAATGGAACAATCATGTAGTGTGTGAAATATTACTCTCTGTGTCTGGAAGTGAAATGCTCACATCTATATTACATACATGATCTATGAAAACTTGATTGATATATACAGAAAGTTGAAGAAACTGAGAGTCATCAAATGGTTCTTACACCCGTTGACATAATCCATTCATATTTCAATACAAAAAGTCCCAATGTAAGAAACTACAAAAAGTTGTATTTGTTATACTTCATTCATAGAATATTAAATTTTGGCATATTTTCCTTTTAGAATAATTTGACAAGTCGCCTCCTCTGTTTTGTCATTGTGAAAGTAACGTGCTCGTGCACGTGAGTAGATCCTTTTATCAGACTTTCACATCAGCAAATATCTGAAGTTTGTTTTGCAGCTTAGCCTACAGAAAAACTTTATCAAAACGTGACGTAGACTTCATGTACAAAGCCGTTATTAGTCGACGTTGTTCTGCAAATCTTGATATTGTATTTCTTCCCTATTTTGATGGATACAAATTCTGTATAATACTAGATTTATTTCTATTTTTCAAATTCGAAAACTGCTCTCTTACATTGATGACATTAAGAAAACGAATCCTGCTATGAATTAGCTATGATGGAGCACAACATCTTTGTTTGGTAAGTAAACTATAAATATTGCAGTTCTATTCATCTTACTTTTGTTTTGTTATAGATTCTATTCTATTAATCAAATGCGCAACATTCATTAGTGAACATCATCATTCATTTTCCTGTAATAAGAAAATGAATCATTTTTTAAATCCTTTAGATATGATCAAATATAACAACGTCTTACCTAACTGAAAATAATATTGAACGAATATTTGAATACTGACAAAATGACCTTTCTGATGTTTTTGCTGATTTACAAGTTGGTAGATGGTCAGATGAAGTGGCAGATTCTAGTTTTTGTTCTTCTGTATGTTTTATATCATACCAAGTTAAAGCCTGCTTATTATTTATAACGATATGGTAAAGCCTGGAAAAACGCTTTGAACAATAAGTATTGATAATTTGTTGTTAAACAATTGGTAATTGGTAAACAATTTTTTGTTTGGCTTCACCAAACTACAGGCTACCTTATAGCTAAGTTACAATGTTAAAAGCATGAAATGGCATTCACAAATTGTCAAAATGCATACTTACATTGTATGAAGAAAAAACGTTTGTTTTGCATCACACAACAA
The DNA here is from genome assembly GCA_916613615.1 of Steromphala cineraria. NCBI lineage: Eukaryota > Metazoa > Mollusca > Gastropoda > Trochida > Trochidae > Steromphala > Steromphala cineraria. The sequence goes on from OU744732.1 coordinate 27,347,853, forward strand.
AGTTGAATTAGAAACATAATTACAGATAAGCACGCAATAGCACTCAAATCATTTAGTATGTAGAACACCCCCAAAGACAACTTTGCCCATAATATTGTCTAAAAGATACATTGATAATATGATGAATAATAAATAATATAATATAATCCATATTGTGTACTATTTCTCATTAATGTCACGTTGTTAGTGTCATCCTCGTTTAACGATAATTTATATATGATTTCTATCGTATTGCATTGAAACTTATCACTCAGATAAAGGAAAGCTTCGAATAAAGCATAAGCAATCGTTGGTATGTGCCTAGTGCTCTTCGTGTTCTGTCGTGGATGATGGAATACATGATACTGTGTAAATGATATTATGCAGGAATCGACATTGTATGTCTTGTTTCGAGTGTTTGTACAGATGATTTGTGCCAATATTTGCCTCTGTTAAACAAATGTTTGATATGTCTCCCACACATATTAAGCTATTTTGCCATCATTTTGACTCTCCCTTATTTTCTGACTGGTCATCAAGTCTTTGTTTCCAAAATCACATGTAAACTGAATCAGGCCATGCATAATGCAAGTCCTTTCAGAATGAATTAAATGTCATCACATTAAGGTTAGGATGGTTATTAAGAACTATACTCAAAGACATTTGTATTGTGAAATTGGCATGCATGGAAGGTTTTTTAAGGTTCAGTATATAGAGGATATTATATGAGTGTCCATAACATACTATGTTTACGACACGAGTGCCTAAATATTAGTAATTCCCGAGCGAGAGCGAGGGATATAATTATATTTAGGCACGAGTGTCGTAAACATAGTATGTCATGGGCACAAATTTGATATTCTGTTTATTACCGTACATGTAGTCCTAAAATTTTAGAAACTACTCAAAACCTACTTCTCAGCATATGCGGACTAGCCGCCGTCGACCCGTATATATTGTGACGTAATAGGTGAACCGTGACGTCAAAGCACTGATTTAACGTGACGTCACAAAGAAGAAGTGATATTTTGCCCTAGGGCAACATATGAAAAATATGAACCTCGGTATGACTGCACTCGTAGGTAATAATGTAATGTAATGTAATGTAATAGCTGTGCAACATGCAATTGTAATATACATGTATATTTATCAAAGTATAATCAGTTTTTTGTTTTGTTTTTAATTTTAACCCCACAATTCACTGAAGAAATAACCAAAGGCATTGATATTAGACTGGGAAAGTTCATTGAACGCATTTGCTACTCGACCTATATCTCTGATAACAATGTGGCATTAAATCGCCTGAACTCAAGTCAGAAACACTTGACCAAATTTAACGATAATACTTTCATATGAATGTGCAGTTAGATTGGCTCTTCTATTCAAGTAAAATAGAAAGGTGCATTAGTTAGACAATGATATATTGCCTCTATGACTCGAAGTGGTGACATTTACACTACTTCAAAACACATAGATTTTATTGAGTTGTTAAGAAACGATTCTGGTAGAAATCGAGTTACTGCGGTTTTTGAGGTAGCAAGATTCAACTTTGTTATTGTTCCTCTTACGATTTGTAATTAATTTCTCTTCAAGATCCGATGTATGATTACAACAACGTTGTTCAAATTTATCATTATGTAACAAATATATCAATTTCACATTCATTATATTGCAAATCTATAATAGAATTGATCGTAAAAACTGGGGTTCTTCCACCACAGCGTCATCATTTACACACTAGTTTCTCTATTTACTCTTCGTTAACTGATAACGTGACAATTGATTTGTCTTGGTCAATACCCGATTAACCATGTTCATTCTGACTTCAGGCTTAAACAAATATATTCAGTACCTGGCCGGTGACCTTTTCAAGAAAATACCTTATTCAACATTTTCTGTCTTTGTAATTTAATGTAAATATTATCGACTGTGTTATAAATCAACCTTGTTAAAATGTACGATCACCAGTTTTTTTTCTTGATATCTAACATCATATAAGATGAGTATCGATGATATATTTCAAAATGAAATTGTGTTATAACTTCTTTCAAATATAGGTCATGCGATCTTTAATTATATCAATCATTAGCAAGGACACATGCCTTTTATCAATCTTTCCTATCTGTCGGTGATCGTTATAATTCATCAAAGTATACTTTGTACCAAACTAGGGTATATGCAATATCAAACAATTGTAATTTAATGCTGTTGACTGGCTAAACCTGATAGATAGAGAATACTTCATGTAGTTTCCAAATACAAGGTTTATTTCATCGAGTGTCAACTTTATTCATGTCACGAGATAAAACAAACCTGGTATTTGGAAACTAAATTAAATAAATTTTTCTATTTATTTGTAATGAAATATGTTATAAACATTACTTTAAATCCAGAACGTTAAGACGTCAACATGGCTGAAAATAGTTCCGGCACCTGACCAGTGACGATATAATCTATCGTCACCGGTCACAGTGACAATATCATATATCGTCCTTGTTGCCTGATAGACTGTTTATTTCACTCATAAAACTCGATATTTTTTTGCTGATCATATGATAAACCTTGCAATAGGTTTTTCTGTGTTTAAATGTTTTTTAATTCATGGATGTGGATCGATGTATGACAGTTTTCATTTCTATCTGTCAGTATGTCTCTTTACTTTCAATACATTGTGTGAATATCATCACAGACAAGCTTTTCTGGCATAATGAAAGTCAACTTGATTGACATACGTTACTGATACATTGCTGGCTTCCAAAATAGTGACAGACTAATACAGAATGATATTTGTTGAAAAAGGAGTAATAAATCAAAAGGTATAATACTAGTATAAGTATCAAAAGTATTTTAAGTAAAAGAAAATTTTATATGCAAATCACAAGCACATAAGGAGAAATTCCATCACATACTAAAATGTAAGACGCTAACTGAGGCGACGCTTATCCACGGGTAGTATTAAGAGAGTGGATTTCTGGTAAAACATTGATCCCCTCAAGAATGCCGGCGTACAAGGCTAATGTGGTTAAACATGAGTTAAACCATGTCATGTTAATGCATAATCCCGGTGTTCATTATGAGAAAGAGAATACAAAACATAACCATTTTGTCGAAAGAGAGGTGGTCATTACTACCATTGAATAAAATCAGAATACATCTATTCATGCTTCTATAATAATGCATGTCACTTAAGTCGTGTTTATCAAGTGTAAAATGCTTTAAAATACGTATTTAGGTTTACACTAAAGGTTAACATAAAAATGTTGTTGATTTCACTACAAAATACGAACTCAGAGATCACATGTACATTTCCTTTAAATGGTAATTGTGGATGTAATTTTTCATTTACTTTAAAAATTCAAATCCAATGAAAAACAGTTCGACAATTTCTGAAATATGAAATTAATTTGTTTTGTCGTTTTTGTATCAACATCATAAACAATTATGTTCTTATTAAATTTGATCAATGTAGATTTACCTTTTATGTCTCTTCATACAATTCATTCTGATATACATGAAGCTGCTGAACTTTGATTGTATAACTATAAAAGAATTTAATTCTAATATCATATATATTTTTTTCTTGAAAAAAAATAATTTCCAAATTCAAATTATATTATGAGAGTTCTTGCACTTTTGACGCAAGCAAGTTATGCTTCTGTAGTAATAAAAGTACCATTATTGTGAATATACTTAGGAAAACTCATGTGAACATCATTATACATGGTATTCATACTTAGTTCAAAAGTAATGAAACAAACTTTTATCTAGCTTCTGTATTATTTCCTGTCTGTGTGTGTAAAATATGTATTGCCTATCAGTACGACCTGACAAGTCGCTATCACTGTAATGTCATTGTCAATGTCACGTGCTACTAAGCGTGTGTCGATCCTTTTATCAGAATATCACATCAGCAATTATCTGAAGTTTGTTTTGCAGCTGAGCCTTCAGAAAAACATCATTCAAACGTGACGTAAACAGATTCTGATTGTGTCTATAAAAACATTTATAAATCCACGCAGTTCCGTCAATCATGAGATTGTGTTGATTTCCCTTGCTATTTTATCAGTTTTGTTTTTGTTTCAGGTTTAGAGTGCAGTTTTCCCTATACGCATCATATTACGTAATATTGTAAACTGGCAATCTGCATTTTGTTTAAACATGTGTAGGAATATGACTCTTAAAGGAAATATCAGCTTTGATGTAGAACATGACGCCTTTGTTCTATGTATTTTTTTGAAATACAAATAACTTTTACTTTACAAGTTTGATACATCTAGCAGTTTTGCTATCTTTTCTATGGTTTTCATTCATATATTCCTATTCTCTATGTTAATATGCTAAGTGAAATTCGAAATACCCTATATGTAAATGTTATGTTTTCTACGAGGATCAATACAGTCATAAACGCATTGAAAATGAATGTTTTTCACTTATTTTTTTTTCATTTTATACATATTATTTGAGAGGCATTTTAAATTGTCATGGGGACGAAACATGATTCACATTTTCATTTTGAAATTAACTTTTTTTTTATATACAAATATTACTTCGTATGTTCCTGTACAATTTATTTGGTTACCCTCGCACTGCCCTTCTACAATGCAAATTTAAGGTATTTAGTCACCTATTTTAGTAATGTGAGAGAAATTATTTTTCGTTTTATTCCAATTCATCAGTGCCATTCATTGTCAAGACATAGTGCTTGGAATGTTTTCATTTATGCCAAATACCAATAGTATATATGCCCAAACTGACAGAATTGCCTTGAAATCAAAATTCTCAAAATTCGGTATGACAACTGACTAATCAGAAGTTGACCTGGTTGAGACTATAGAGGCTACTGTAACATTGCTTTCAAATATCTATTTATTTGTTATATTATACCTTACTTAGAGAAGAATACTGAAAGGACCTTATAGTACAGATTAACTGATTATATCGCAGACAGGGTAACATTATTTTCGAATTGTGCCAATATTTGACTCTCTGATATGTCTACAGGATTCTGACAAATATTTACTCATGTGGTTCTCAGTTTTAAATATCCAAAATGGTACGATTTCTTTGAGTCTGATGATTAAGGAATGTTTTGGCAATGACATAATATTTACATTTGTGATTCTTGTTGTATTGTTTCAAAATTAGTTTTATTTAATTCATGGTCTAGATAATCAGTGATGGAGTAATAAACCCATGCCAAGATATAAACACTGTATAACCGTACACCGGACCTAGCGAGGTGTACGGCGGGAGAAATGTTGCTAGCGAGGAGCGTGATCGCAAACGGGATCACTTAAAAAGCAATCATCGCCGTTTCATCAACTTTTTCTATGTTATCATCATGTCAATAGCTTTCCGAGACATAACTATTTAATGTCATATCCTGTTCATAGTCAGAGGCAGCAAATATGTTACCAACAACAGCATTACTCGCAACTGTCATTGTTACTGTCCCTTGGATACAGAATGACAAGCACATACATTTTACTAAGTATGTGTGCTAAAATTACCACATGATGTTGATTATTTGAAAGTTATGAAGTAAAATATTACCCAACTTTCGATTTCGGCTCCTCGCTAGCAATTTTTTTCCGCCGTACACCTCGCTAGTTCCGGTGTACGGTTATACACAGTGATAAAAGTTAATTTAGATTTTACTTCAATGCAAAGAACTGGCCTGTCCATCGTATTTACCCGCTCCTCTTTTCTACAAAATGTTTCGTCAGTATTTTTTTACTTTACCTACCTTTATCACGAAACTGGTAAACTGACCTCTTTTCTATAAAAAAAAGTTGGATCAACAAAGCTATTGACTACAAGTAAAGGGATGAACATAGGTGATAAAACTTGATAGTGAGCGCAGAAAGGATAAACATTACTTGCATTTTTTAGATTGTTTAAATTTAATATTTTCCGCTAATATTTGCTTCCATAAAGCACATTAGATGTCATTTCTCTCCAATATTGCCTCATGGTCATCAATGTTTTCTTGTTTACCCGTTGCAGCCTAGTGTCTTTCTAATATTCCATATAATATTATTTGAAGGAGTATGTTGGCATTGAAGCAAAAATATTATTATGCATAACTAACATTGAATCAAAACACAGAACATTGACATCACCATTGTTTTACCTGTTGCAGCCTAGTGTCAAAGATACTATTTCTAATATTCCATATCACATTTTTTGAAGGAGTATTTTAGGAATTGAAGCAAAAAAAGTATGCATAACTAACATTGAATCAAAACACAGAACATTGACATCACCAATAAAAAAAAATTAATTGGTAAGACACGACCAGACATTCAATCAACTGATCTGATATAATCTATCCGATTCTATTGCCACCAAATTAATTTGATGAAGATACCTAAGTCTCCATCGTTAATATGTACAAACCCCCTGCTGATCTATTCACTGTAGTACATTGACATCGATCCACTATACTTAGCTTGTACGTCAACTGTCTACTTGAAGGACGTAAGTACTTGTGTGAACGTGACTTCAGTTTCCGTCTGTCATTCTCTCCCCATAAAGGCAGATCAAGTCATGTTGATTTAGCCTCTGTTCTATTACGCCCAAAATCCGTGGGTTCCGGCAGTTTCCCCTGGCGGAAAAAACTTTCATCTCAATACATTTGAGTTTCTTAATCAAATGACAAGGCTTCTCGCATGGAAAGAGTGGTTCATATCACAATGCCTTTGCCTTGTTTCAGTAGGCAAAATGATGATATAAGAACAGCGTCGCTGATTGAACAACTTATTTTCATTGCCTCCAATCAGGCATCTCCCATTCTATCCCACAAACTCGTCGTAATATAACACAGGCTAAATCAACATGACTTGATCTGCCTCTGTGGGGTGAGAATGTCCGTCTGTTAGCATGTCATTATCTACTAGTTCATTTAACTGCAAATTCAGTCTTGTACCCTGTGATAGATTTCAGAAAAATCTACGAAAGACTTTGATTCAACAAAAACAAAAATATCGTGATTAATCTCACAGTAGTGTTGTCAAATGCTTTTTTTCATAATTTCAAAGCACTGTGTTACGACCTTCAATATATCATTTGCTATAATTTTGATAAAAGAGCTACACATAAGTACGATTGTTATACAATGTATATTTTGCCTGAGATGAATTGCAGACAACACAGATACGTTGATGCCAATTATGTGGATTTAAACTCATACACAAGGATTAAGGATAAGGCTCAAGGATATTTCATGATAAAATCTTGTCTGACAATGTCATGCCTCATATCTTACAGAAACGGGAAAATGAATTTCATGATACTGAGCTGAATTGGCAACGATTGTTTTCATTATAAAATAAATTTGGAATATGTTAAACTTTTTACAGACTTGTTTATACAAAAAAGTTTTTAAAATGGAATTCGTTGACAATGAACAATGTAGTGTTTGTAAAGTAGATAATGAAACTTTATGTCATGTATATATGTTATATAGGGTAACCCATTCGTTCAGGAGGAATCGTTTTTGAAAATGAAATAATCCAAAATTTTCAGACACTAAAAATAATAAAATCTTGGTATGTTTTAGAACATTAGGAAACTACCCATTGTTATTTCATATTGTACTATTTGCCAAGAAATATATTAGCATGCTTTTTAAACAAATTTCATTTCACAATTATATAAATTTCAGTAAAAAAATGAAAGACATTTCTTATTAAGGAAAATGATATCTGGCTTTTTAGCATGAACAACTTTAAATTATTCAAGTTAAGGAAGTTTAAAACTGTACCTAAACCGTGTTTTTGTTCATACGACTTGAAAGCCAGCTGCGTGAATGGAGTACATTTTAAAACACACATTGCCAGGAAAGTGAGATGTGCACAGAACTGGATATGTCAATTTTAAAACTTGGGGTTTTGTTGCTATCAAATCACAGTGACACTTGCCGCTATTCCAGACCTATTTAGATATTTTCTTGTATCGTTGGTTTTGTGGTACAATGGTTGACTATGTTCTGTCACTCGAATTAATTTTTGCCAATACAAAAGTCCTCAATAATACTAATCATCAGACTGTAGTAAGGGTTCTGTTGACATTTATTCAGACATTTGATTCATGTACTTGCAACTTGTAATCGCCATTTTCCATGATTTTGTCTCCCTTTGTGTGAATATCACATGGCTAAACCGTTACAATATCAATAAAGGTTTTAAAATTTATTTCCAGTTAAAGCAGACAAAAACAATAAAATCCTTCAACAATTGATATTTCGAAGAAGATATCTCAAAGTAAAAAATATGAATGTATTCTGAACGTGTTGTACAAACTTTGGCGTCAGATAAGTTCATACATTTTGAATGAAGACATGGAACAGTCTGAGGTTAGTTAATCTCACTTTGTTATACTCCTAAACCTCTGGCCTTAGTGCTTTGTTATGGTCGCCATTGGTTCTATAACTATCACAGTACACGACATTAGACACGTAAACTGGACCTGATATCAAGAGCTTCATGACTTATGATATTGCAATCCTTAATAAGACAATAAAGCATACAAACATATTCAAAAGCAATGAAATGACAATCACTCTTTTGTCTCAATTACGTGCTTGGTTACAAAAGCCAGTAAGTTTGCCTTACAACATGTCTGAGTCAAAAGAATTAACAGAAAAACTTACTATAACGTCTAAGTACTGTACGCCTTAGTATTTCCTTCTGTGTACTTAGGATAGTTAATCAAATTTTGGTTTGAGTAATTACCATTAGCCAACACCAAATTCTTGTCCGTTACAATTAGATTTTCATGACTTTTCACCATTTAGATTATAATGTTCAGCAAGTTAGTTAATTATGCTGACAAAATACCATTGATGACGTAGGAAATAACTTATTATTTTATAAAATATTGCCTCTTTCATTGATCACTTCTATTCTTGTATATTTATGTTTCTTATGTGATAAATACTTTATTGCTCACCGTCAATTTTGAAAAATACACAACTGAACAAGATGAAAAAAATATGTCACAAATGTTGACTTAGTATATGTATGTCTGTATTGGACACACTAAGGTATGTAGCTGTTTTTAATTCGAGTAAGCCAAACGGCCTTCGAACCTCTCATAAAAGCTGTCTTGGTCTCTAAAGACCACAACTACTATTTCGATAGGCACTCAGGGAAGATCTAGATTTTATCCATCCGGGTTACAGTTCCGAGAATCTTGTTATTGTATCTAAGACTATTTTTGAAGTAGGCGTAAGTTCAATCGGAACACTCATTCCAGAATTATTTTCTTTTACCCTGTTTGTAATAACTGAAAATATTTATGCATCAAACATTTACAGGTAGCAATAAACCCTCCCTCCTCGATATAAAATGTGAAAAATGTGTTATAAAACAGTGTTTAATATACACTTCGACCCTAAACGATCCATACGTAAAGCGTTGAAAATCAATTGAAACCTGTTTATGTCTTGTGGTTTATTTCGGCCCGAGTAGAAATAGGCTCGAATTATCGTTATATCACAAATGTACGTTTATAACAATAAACATTAGAAATCCACCTTGTATTTAATCATTATTTCATCATTTCATAATACTTAAGTCATTCTGAACGAATATGAACCTGACAATACAACGTTACCAGTTTTATTTAAATTCTCAAACCGTTAACTTGTCCATGTACTTTCTTAATTGATTGTTTTAAGTTTCAGAAACCTAACTCGCAAGGACTTTTGCATCTTTATAGTAAAATGGGTTTTGTGAGAGTCCCTGGCAGTTAAGGTTTGATAGTTCATTGACACCAAAAAGAAGATTCATTTTCCCCTTTAAAAACTTCCCTTTAAGAGAATTAAGAACTATAAGCCAGTTTTAGCTTCATATTTAACATTTTAATAATGTTTTAAAAATACGCGAATGTACAAAATCAAAATAAGGTTTAATTTGAATACGTTATCGCATAAATGACCTTTTCTAGGTAAGGAGATACCAGATCGACAATATCTTAAATGCAGCGAATGTAATTCACATGTTCTTGTCACCTTAGAGCAATCAAGTATGAACCAACAATCTTGTTTGCAAGATCATTTGTCACTTGACTGTCTAGTGTCGAGATTTCCGATGATAATGATTTGATCATTTTAAATCCAATACTGCTATAGTGACAGAGTCAATTTATATGGACACTAACTATATTCGATGTAACATTATTGGTGATAAACAGAAGGCTCGCATATTTGATACACTTAATGTTATACTTTCCTTTTTGATTCAAATAGTAATAAGTTTTCAAATCAATTTTATGACAATGGAAGTATTGAACATAGAGCGATAAATCAACTAAGATTAGACTTCTCGCTATTTTAAGTAAATGGCCTCTAGAATATTCACATTCGTTAAGTGATAATGTGACAATTGATTTATTGTGATAAATCATAGATAAGCCATGTTAAGGTAGGCATAATGGGAAATCTTCAAATCACCTTTAGGGCTTTTATCTAGTAAAAAGAAATTTAGATTTGTATATGATTTCGGCAGTATTCCTTGGGAAGATGAACAATTATATCATGTTGTAATTCACTTATGTTACTTCAAAAAATGCCGTACAATTCGTTGTCACTATTTACTCCTCTTGGTCAGCACTATGGTATTTTCTGAATGCTAGCAAAGACAAATATGTTCAGTGCTTTAAAAACTAATATAATTGACTTTCCGTTTAATATGGCCTTGGTCAGCTATTATTTGTCTTGTCCAATATTCACATATTAATTTTATAGCATAGAGATATTGAAAATAATAGTCATATATTATGTAAGGTTAAAGTGTGTTGTTTAACCTGCAGATAGTACAGCTCATGTTATCTGGAGTATTATTATACATCGGAAACTACAAGTATGATTCATCAAATTCATCTAATTAGCTTTAAAGTTCGTAGGAGGTCTCATATAATATTATCATAATAATAGTAACAAGATGTGTTTGTGAAACACGAATGCCCACGGATGCATATGTCAAGTATCAAAGACCTAGCTCTGACCAATCAAAAGTTATGACCAAGGTTAAAGTTTTTGTGGACAAACGGACAGACGGACGGGCGGACGATTCGGGGGCATAAAAATGTTGACGTTAACAAAATCTTAAAATGCGAGATCTTTCAATAATATTCTAGTTTCTGATTGTATCAAAGCAGCTTATTTTTTTTTTTTTTTATATGTTTTTATTTCCCAATATACATGATACATTCATTTTCAGCTGTTGGTACTGGATTTGGAGAAGATATACAAATATACACAGACAATTTTGTAGGTTCCCTATTGATGTACATTCTGTATTATCATTCTGCTTGACCCTTAATAGGTTCATATACAAGTATGATGAGTTCATATATCAATAGATCATGCATCAGATACATTGGATAGAAGTGTATGGAAAGATGACCAAAAAGTATAGAATTTTGCTGGGTTGGTATTTGAAAAAGCTATATATTTTGTGGCTTTGTAGTAGTTTAATATTTCTCTTTGGGCAAATATAAAATTGGGCTTAGTATTTTTAAGACTTGTTTTATACAAGTAATGTTTTAGTAATAGAATTACCACATTTAGTGGGTTATTATTTTTACCCTTAAAGCCAAATAAAATGTTTTCATGTGAGAGTACAATATTTCCCTCTGACAATGTTTCCAGCCACTTGGTCAGTTCCTTCCATACAGTCACAGAATTAGGACATTCACACAGTAAATGTATTATTGTTTCAGGTACGGACTTGCAGAAGGAGCACATTGGCGAGTCAATATATTTCATCAAATATAACTTATGCCTGGTCATTAAAATGTTGTGGGCAATTTTGAAATGAAACCATTTTAATTGTACACTTTCTGTGCACCTATTTGCCATCAAATAAATATTTGACCATTCATCTTTGTCATATTGTTTATCAAGAATTTCTTCCCATTTTGCCTGACCAGTAGGATTACCTTGAAATTTTGATGAAAGTGCATTATAAAAATCTCTGCTCCTTCGAATTTGTCCACATATACAAGAAACATTAAACGGTAATATTGGGTAATGTACTTGATAGAAAGTTCTACCTATTACTGCCACATTTTGTGCCTTACAATATGCTATAATTGCACGTTTAATTCCTTCAAGGTATAAAAAGTTAATATTGTCAATTCCATATTTTTTCTCAACCTCTGCTTTTCCTAGAAAATTTCCATTCTGATCAATCATATCGCAGACAAAGTTGATACCATTTTTAGCCATATTTTCATGGTATATGAAAGTTTCATCAATCCTGATGTTATTATTAAACCATAGTGATTGGCAAAGAATATCAGAAATTGCCCTCACATCTGTATAGCATACCTTTAAATATTGACACCAAGCGGTTAATACACCTCTCCAGAATTGGTTTGTAACCTGTGGAAGGATATTGCTAAAGATATATTCTGCATCTGCCAAAAATAATTTATTTGGATTATTTAGGATTTCACTTGCAATATAGATACATTTTAGATTTCCAGTCATCAATCGTTTGATCCACATAAGCTTTTGGGCATTTATAGTGTTTTTGATATTAGGTACACTGATCCCTCCATCTTTCGGCTTGAGGTGCATTATTTCACGCTTAACCTTGTCTTTTCTGCCTTGCCAAACAAAATGAAAACATTTCTTTTGAAATTTGTCTATGATATCATCAGGAGGGCTAGGAATTGCCGAAAAGAGATGGTTTAATTTTGGTAATAGCAAAGATTTCAAAATGACATTTCTACCCATTGGTGTCAAATATCTCAAAGACCAAAGGTTCATTTCCTTATATATTTTATCAAGTTTATCTTTGTAGTTATGGTCTATCATATCATTTAACTCAACATCGAATTCAATTCCCAATAATTTGAATTTTGATTGTGTCCAGTCCAAATTCCATTCCTTGCACATCTTATACCTAGTTCTCTTCTTGGATCCTATCCAAATCAGTCTGGTTTTATCTGCATTGATTTTTAACCCCGAAAGCCTAGCAAAAAAAGCTAATGTGTTAAGCGTTGCATATAGGCTTGCTTCAGTTCCGTCTAAGGTCACTGTGGTATCATCTGCGAATTGTGAAAGAAGACTTTGAATATTACCAATCTTTATTCCCTTGATTTTTTTATTTCTTCTGATCAACAGAGCTAGCACTTCAGCACAAAGGATAAAAATATATGGCGATACTGGGTCTCCCTGGCGACATCCCCTGGCTACCTTAAAGAAGTCTGTTGCAAATCCATTTACTAATACACTTGATTCAATATCATATAATAAGATATGTATCCAGTGTTGTAAACTTGGTCCAAAATTGAAAATTTTTAACACATTTTGAATAAATTTTCTATCCACTGAATCGAAAGCCTTTCAAAATCAATAAGCAATAGTAAGCCTGGAATTTGATATGCTTCTGTATGTTCCATAATATCATATATTTTCCTAGTAACTTCCCCTATATATCTTCCAGGGACAAATCCTTTTTGGTCCTCATTTATGATATCTGGAAGTACAGCCTTCATTCTATTTGCTATCACTGCTGATGCTAATTTATATGAAGTATTAAGTAAAGATATCGGTCTCCAGTTCTTTAAAAACTTTTTACTTTTATTACCTTTTGGCAAACATGTAATGAGACCTTGTTTTTGTGTTATAGATAAAGTACCGTTTTCATATGCATAATTCAGAGAATTTATGAGGAATCTATTCAAATCATTCCAAAAAAATTATAGAAATTCAGTCGAAAAGCCATCTGGTCCTGGACTTTTCTCATTTTTCATTTTTTTTAGAGCAAAAAGTGTTTCCTCATAAGTAAGTTTTCCTTCTAATGATGAAGCTGCCGCCTCTGTCAGTTTTGGTATTTCATCTTCTAAGAATAATTCCTCTAGATCTATTTGTGTACATTCTTCACTAGAATAGAGCCTTTTGTAAAATATTTTTGTCTCTTCAAGTATCTCTGTTTGATCTTTTACCACAGAGCCATCTTTTTTTTCCAATTCCATAATTGATTTATTTAAGAAATTTCTGCTCTCTAGTTGTAAAAAATATTTTGTAGGTTTTTCCCCTTGTTCAATCCACTTAGCTTTGGATCTGATGTATAAACCTTTCGTCTTTTGTTTAGCTAATTCCTCCAATTCATGTTTCGTTTCATTGACAACTTTCAATAATTCTTCTTTTTTACAATCCGATTCCCTATCAAGCTTATTTTCCAAATCACCTAATCTATTTTCCAGGTCTTTTTCTCTGTTTAAGGCTATTTTTTTCTTTGTTGATGAATAGTAAATAGTCATGCCTCTTATTTCAAGTAATAACATTTCCCACAATAGTTGGTCATTGATAACATATTTTATTTCTTCTTTATTGCTTTCATCATCCTTAACCTCATATTGATGTTAAGTATTTTTTATTGTAAGTTTAACTTGTTCCACATATTTTTCATCATAAAGTAAGGAATTGTTAAATTTCCAAAAGCCTTTTCCCCTTGGTGTATCACCAAGGGATATTGTTAGAGAAATGATTGAATGATCAGAATTGATGCTTGGGGATATATCAGTTTGTATAACAGAGTTCAAAAGGTTATGCGAAACTAGAAAGAAGTCTAGCCTAGATTGTTTAAGTGGGGTTTGTTGTCTCCACGTAAAACGTTTTTCGTATGGGTTTGATTCTCTCCATGGATCTTTTAGATCTAGTAGATCTATAATATCAAGTAATTCTTGCCTTGCTTTTGGGTTATTAATATGCTTATAGTTGTAAGCATCTAGATTACTGTCTAATACAATATTCCAATCTCCACAGATTATGTATCTGCTATTTTCTTGAAGCTCAAGCATATCCTTAATATTTGTGATAAAGTCTGGGCTATCCTGATTTGGTCCATATATATTAAGTATGGTGTATTCAATTTCATTTATCCTCACATTTATTAAAATATAGTTACCATTTTCTTTGTCGATATATTGATTTATAACTTTAAATTCAAAGTTATTACTGAAAAGAATAGCAGTACCTCTGGCATTACTCTTAAAGTGACTAAAATAACACTCTTTGTATCCCCATTGCTGCTTTATCAGCTGTTCCTGCTCAATTGTGAAGTGAACATCTTGTAAGCAAAATATATTAGCTTTTTTTTGCCTTAAAAATCTAAAAACTTGTTTCCTTTTGAAAGCGTTATTCAAACCTCTACAATTAAGAGATAATATTTTCAATTTCTCCCTGTTCATAGTAGGCTTCATTTCCTAGATTTCTAAATAATAGCTAGCGGGGTTGGTCATATCAATATTAAATGGTAATATCTTCAATTTTACCAGTAGCTCTGGAGTAATATCAAGAATGCTTATGGGAATTTTTTTGGTACAACAAACAAAAGAAAATAAAAATAATACAAAAATATAAGGTATACACGTTTGTGTACTTTGATGACTTCCTTGGAAGCTTGGTGTTATATTCTAACCACCCAATAAATAATAATAAGAGGAGTTTGACCCATGATTGAAAAGGCCTAAAATTTTCACCGGTTTAGGCATACAATTGTTTCATATTGTCATAATTGTTAAATTGTAAATATAGTCACTAATCTCAACAAAAAATTATTACCAGTTTGAATCATAATAATATTCCATATTATTACAGATACTGATATGGAAATACATCGTCATTCTCATGAAATGAATTGTCATAATTGTTAAATTGTAGGTATAGTCAGTAATCTCAACAAAAAATTATTACCAGTTTGAGTCATAATAAAATTCCATATTATTACAGATACTGATATGGAAATACATCGTCATTCTCATGAAATGTCAATATTTGAGACATAAACAAAAGACTTTCTCTGCTTTTTCGCTTGAAGATACATATATTCCACGTGTATTAACTTTATAAACGAAGCACATATAAAATATTATCACGATTTTGTAAACATTGTCATTATAAAATAAACAACAACAGCCTGTATCGGCTTGTCAGTATTTCAAAGAATGCTCAGCAAGATTACATACATGTGGCAAATACTCATATTTACCTTGTATAGGTGACACATAAATGAAAATCCTTCTGGAGACAGTCCTTACAGAATAACACATTAAAAACGTCCATGCATTCAGCGTATTTTCATACCGGAAGTATTGTGTATGCACGGTAAGCTCCCTACACCGAACACTTCACATGTTAATTGACTGGTACTGTTGGGAGTTCGTAAACAGCTGATCGAGTAAATATTATTATTCTCGCCGCAATCAATACGTACAGTTTTTTTATTCACGTGGAATGTCTTCCTCTAATCCAATCCTTTTCCAGGCTGCCTTAGAATCTTCCCTGTATTCCAGCACTACGTCGATTCCCCGTTCAAAGATTCGTGTGTGGAATTTATACTCTCTTCTTATCTCGAACGCTTTTGCTGCCAATTTCCCTCTATATTTCTTCAAAGTAACGGGAAGATCTGTCCTTACGGAAATTTTCAGGTCCCTCAGTTTCTTCTTGTTTTGATATGTTGAGTTGAGCACTTCTTGTCTATCACTTTGTTTAACGAATTTCAGGATGATTGGCTTGGGCTGATTTTTGGTCCTCTCGTTCGTGCTGTGTCGGGGCAAACGATGAATATTGTCCACCATCATGAACGCAGACACCTCCAGCTTTTCAAACAGAGCTGATACCGCCTGTTTAGCATCTTCATTATCAGGGACTCCATAGACCAATAGGTTGTTTTTCCTCTCATACATCTCCATGGTGAGCATTTTCCTTTCGTTTTCTCTTTTCGCCTCTTGCAGTTCTGCTCTCAATTTGTCAATTTCCGTCTTGTTTTGTTTAATTTCTTCGCTATTAAATTCGACGTTCTTTATCACTTCATCAATTTTAGTGCCTAGAGCTGTTATTTCTGAATTTATTTTCGTTGTAATGCTGTCGGCTTGAGCCTTGAGACTTTTCAAAATAAACGTTTCCATTTTGTTCTGCCCGGTCTCGCCATCTTCAGTCTGCATGGTCTCGTTGTCCGACATGTTTTGTTCAAAGTTTTCGTTTGTCACCAAAAATTCTTCTAAAGTTTAACTTTGGGGTGTTTGTTTGCTACCTGCTGAACCTTTCTTAGTCTGTTGCCTGGTTTTTTGGGCCATTATTAGTTGGATGCGGGTGGATTTAGCGGGAGCTCAGTTCACACACGTCCTACTCCATATAGCCTCGAACCGGAAGTCATATCAAAGCAGCTTATGGTAAGGCATCCACTTTCCCATTGTCCATTTTTACAACTTCTGTTGTGTGCTTGTTCAGTAAATATTTCCTTGATGCCATACACCTCAAACGTTCATCCGTCAATGCGCATGTTAAATGCCCATGCCTCCCTTCAACGTCATCATTAAACGTATCATTATCTGCAATGCTTTTTAAAGTCACTTTGTTTCTCTGATTCCCATCAAAACTTAATTTGGAAAGATAGATCGGTTGCCAAGAGAGAAACAAATTAGTCTTGCAATTTTTGCTATTGCTTGGAAAAAATCCCGATTGATAACTCACAAAAAAATGAATATGGAAACTTTGAATATGTTTTTTATTCTAGTTAAAGTATTAATATTTTTCAGTAAATAACTTCCATAGATTTCGAATACAATATCCATATAGATCACATATAGGCGAGCCACATATAAGGCAAAAGCTGGCGTGGAAGGATTTAAGAGTCTATTACTAGATCACCCATGGCTGAATTTGACTATCGGAATAAACGTCTTGGATTACGCTTGATATCCATAGATATACTTGTTGTAGACCCTTCATCAACAGATCATGTGACATTTGATTCGTCATAAATAGTCCTTCATCCTGACCACAGACCAATTCAAATATGATTTGTCACATGTGGGTGAGTGAATGAGTTAATGCTTAACTCCGCTTAGGCAATATTTCATATGTGGAATTGATTTCGAATATGATAATTTCTTCTTCTGTACCATTTCATTTTACATGAACAACATAAAACTTTTCTTTACTAATATTTGAATGTTGGATTATATTTGGTCCTAAATCTTAATGTTCACTTCACAATTAACTTGCATATGACATTTGGCATTGTATTAAGCCAATGTTGTTTGTTTACGTAAAATTCTTTGAAAAAAGATATTTATTTAAAAAGAAGAAAATACCCAAAACTAAAACTAAGCTCCATGAGATATCTCCGTTTATAAGAAATTCCTTAAACAAATTATATGCGTTCAGACTCAGTAATAAATATTTTCATGTTTTGACATAATAAAAAAGTGATATTCGTTTTCTATTATATTCATATTACAGAAATCACTAATTCTTTCCTGAAATGTTTGGACGTAAACACCAGTTCCAGTTTTACCTTGATCAAAGATTTTAGTATTGTATTTGACCTGTGGCATTGGATTAGTTCAGGACTGGCGAGATTATGAGGGATGATGGCAAGGTATAAATACTCCGTGGTCACTTCCATGACTTAGAAAGATCAGGCAAGTTGAATATTGTGATAAGTGAGTTGTACGGATAAATCCTTCGTTAATCTCTATATGAATGAATCAATTCCGTCTTTCTGATTGGCCTAAATGGTCACATGACAGCATTGACGAAACCAATGTCCTTCTGCGTGGGTCACCAGAGATTGATATAACAATCTAAACAGCTCAGATGGCAAATTATGATCTCTCAAACTCTATACATCGCGTGTAGTACTGATAATCAAGCAATAGGCATCGCGTTGTCTCTGTAACTGTGATAGATAATAGCTATGCCCCTTATAATCCCAGAATTAAAATAATGTCCCCTTTATTTCCAGAAGAAACTTCATATAACATCAGTATACTATCATAGATTTCTGATTCGGTTGATCCCATGTTTGACGACCTTAAACATGTAATATTCATCTCGGCGTTGGTTCGGTGAATATCACATGTCAAAGGTCGACATTAGATCAATCCGACTTGAAGTCAGTGATTTTGACATCTATTGTATTCAAATATCCATACGTTATAATCACACATTAAGTAACGAAGACTTTACAAGGTGGACAATCAAAAGAAGTATATTTTAACTCAAAGCTGCTGTTCCGACGTTTTTCGACAGGGGTAGCTCAATTCATCGTTCCCGATTAAACCTCTGTTGTTATATTAACATTTTTAGTCTGGAAAGTGAGTAGCTTGATTGACTTTATGGACTTTTTTACTCTGCACCAGTGGAGAGGAAAACGATCTGAATGCATCTTAATCCACACAAAACTTGAAATGGCAAATTTTGCATTTCAGGTATTTTTTTCACATATATATATATATATATATATATATATTGCACAATTTGTATTTCAAATTGCCATACTTCTCAATCAGTTATTATTCACTGGTTTACGAACCCCAAAAAGAAGTTTTCTCACACGTACAATTGTGCTTTGAGATTGAAGACGAGTACCTGATTGCAAGTGCTCAATCATGCTCTCCATGTGGTGCACATGCGCTTCAGGCTTAACGTATATACTGTCCCTTGAAGCAGGGTTCATAAACAGAAGCCTTCATTGCCAATGATGTCTTTTTCTGAATTATAATATAATATAATTTAATATCTAGTCAAGGCAGTAACACTTCTCAAAACAGTTTTACACAATTGAACTTACAAAAAGTCTTTTCGTTTCTTTCGATGTTACTATCTTGTGAACTTCAAAGTAAGTTACTTTGAAAATATGAACGCAATTATTCTATTACATGTAAGTTGGTTCTAAAAAAGCAGAATCGTCTAATGAAAAGTTGCAGTTAACCCACATGAACCACGATACTAGCATTAATCAAACTGTACATGCAGCATGAAAAGCGAAAAGGGCAGTCCCCATGTTAAATGCAACAACTATGCCTACACTTTTGCATCTAATTGCATTAATTGATTGTGAATTTTACTGCATATGCATATATATCAACAAAAATCATAACGCATAATTTCAAACTCTCAAATATGGAAATAAATTATTATTCAAATATACTCATATAAGGTCTGCATACAAACTAATTTTTGAACACAGGGCATGAAACCATTTGTGATTTCCGAAAGTAAGAGCCCATATGATATCACCTTCAATAAAACTCTAATCGCTTATAAGTATTTTAAGTTTTCAATCATATTCTCCAAGATTTTATCAACTGTGGAAGTCACCTTTTGCCTTCAACATGACATTTATGTATCAGAGAATCAACTGTGATTCTATAGCTCAAGGCAAGTATTGTAATAATGGATGTTATTGATTTAAATGCTAATTCATTTTCATGATCAAGATCGATCGAAAAAAGTAGATTCTAAATGATTTTATTTTCTTTTAGGAAACTTTATATGATAAAAATTTCCTCCAATCAACTGAACCAAAGTTTGTAATCAGGTTCTCCCTTCTCAGATTTGATATTATCAAGCTCTATTACTCACATCTGCATCATTCATTTATCTAATATAGTATCGACTGTGAAAATATAGCTTTAAAGGGGTAACATATTAAGAAGATGTTAAAGATATAAAAGTGAATATTGCAAAGTATGATACAATCAATTCAGAAAAATTATCACATTGAAATAGATATTCAAACCAAAATTACCTCTTAATCGTTCATTTCATACAAGTTCATTTCAAGTTTTTAATCCAAGAGTGAGAATGCTTACGATTATGCTATTGACTGCTCGGTTCTTGACACCCGTGTGTAAGTTATTTTCTTTAGTGTATCTTGTGATGTCTTCCCTTAGTCATGGGAAGATAATATAATAACTTAATCTTGTATTTATCCAATGGTTAGTCAATCATTAGAATTGATTTTCTGCAGTTTTATTCACAGAGCTAGTTCAAGTAAAACAAGTTCATGTTACTTCTGTTCCTTTACTTCATTAGTAAGGGAGAAGGCTAATTTGTTGAAATCAAAGTTTGTTGAGAAATCAGCGATGTCGTCTTAATCTTAAAATTTTAAAACCGTTAGCGGTTCCTGTATGCTTAAGAAAAAGTTAAATTTATACGAACATGAAGTTTGCACTTTGAGTGTTCTTGAAAAAACTAATTGACGTTATTTTGCGGCTAAATATATATTTTACAAATATATTGTCATATATAGCCTTCACTTTGTCAAGATGTGCTATTAATTACCCGTTTGAATTGCATCCTGCTACATCATTTGTATCCTCTATGTTTTACAACACCCTGATATCAATAAGGCAAAGGACTCCTATCATTATAAATGCAAACTAAGTATGAAATGTACATTCATAACGATTACGATACCCGGACGACAGGACCGTTGAATTCGAGGTCGTTTGCTATAACTGGCAGATAAATGTTAAACATCTATATTTGTTCATCCATCAACAATGTATGATATGTACTGTGGAGGCCATTTCTAAATGTCAAATTATATTCGTGAATGTTCAACCGTCAGCAACCGTCATTTGTGATTATGCACAATATATAACTTAAATATTATTCCTCAGCTGGCCAGTGTATGTCCCTTGCGAAATATGTACGCCCAGGCAGACCTGTATTGTCGTTGAAAAACCAACAGCTAGCTCAGTGTATTGACGGGTGCCTGACAAACTATCTGCATGTGTGTAAACTCATTGTGTTCGACCACGTACATAAAACCTGTAAGATTCACGACAAACATCATGCGAAGAACTGTAAAGGTTGCGTTGTGATGAAGAAGATGAACTGCATTGATGCTGTTGTAGGTATGTGTGATATACAGAGGATCTAAATCGCATTTAACAAATACTGAACAAGAGAAAAAAACATGTAGGAAACACTCAATATTGCATTATATTCTATCCATAATATGTTAATGTCATCGAAGGTTCAAGCAGTGTACCAGTAACGATACTTACAACTTCAACAGAGATGAGAATGGAAAACAGTTTGTCTTACAACATTTTGATAATATGTGCGTAGCCTTTTACATGCACTGAGTTACAAATTTGTTAATTTCACCTTAGATGGTGTTATCATATGTACATGTATAAATGATTTTGAATATCTCTAGTTTTTGACGCTGTACTTTAAAGGGGCAGTAGCACGTTTTTAGGGGGAATATAAGGTGATGTCAGGAAAATGAAAATAAATGGTTCCAATCTTAAGACAATGTATCTAAACTCAATAAAGCAGTAATAAATCAAAATTATTATGAAAAGATAAGTCATGCGATTCCTTTATTACCCAAAATGAAATAAAGGTGTTCACACAAAAATGGCTGCCAATGCATTTTATGTGAATCTTCATACTTTGTCCTCTCACTATGGATGATTGGCTTGTGTTATGAGATTTTTGACACTATCAAAGTAATACATTTAGCATTAAGGTCCAATTATCAGTGAAAATTTGAAAATATAAAATTGTCAAAAAACGTGCTACTGCCCCTTTAAACCTGAAAAGTATAAGAGGTTAGTTATCATATTATTCCTTACATATATGTAACTATAGATGTAACTGTTTATTTACATGTCATATAATATGAAGATCTACTATATAACTACTGCAAATATGTGTTATTGTGATCATGCGATAATCAAATGCACCTTATTATTAAGGCTTTAAGTGCATGCTTTATCGTGTATATTCCGTGTCAAAGTAATAACAAGTTTCTGTTAACATTTAAATGTACGATATTTATAAGTGTAACACACATCTGAAACAATGTTTACATGCAACAATATTTTTGTTTCTTAAAACATTTTCAACTTGATTTTGAAGAACTGAAAAGAAATATGAAAGAAATGCTACAGAACTTTTAACTCTTACTATTTTGCAGATTTCCGATGCTTCGATTATGATACGCATGACTATGGCGGATTAAAATATCTGTACAGTATAAAGACTGAAAGAGAATGTCGAAGAATCTGTATATTGACTATACATTGTAAGGGCTACACTTGGTTACAACGCACCAATAGATGTGGACTTCAAGTTGCTAAAAGGAAACTGAAACGAAAACTTGAAAATGGCGAAGTGGCTGCTTTCACTCGACCAAAATGCGACAGTATGTAGAAAAATGTTTTATTTTATTTAGGAACTTATATAATATAGCTCGAAAAGCTTGTGATGGATTATTTCTACTGACTTATTGAAACTTAAAGCAAATTATTTTATTTTATATTTTGCGGAAGTTTAATCTTTAAGACCTTGATTTATTGCTTATTCCTCTGTTTTCTGTAATAAAAATGTATTTGTACATTTTCTTTGTTGGGTAATAATACACATTTAGTTATTCAGAATCCAATTCAGATTTCAAATAAAGGATAACTACTGAAGTACAAAATTGGAATATTTCTACGTTTGCCGAATTTAATGATGTACAAATCGAAAAGCTTCCTAGTAAGCATTTTAGGACAAAAAGGAAATAATTTTCAAAATTTCGAAATGAAGAAAACTTGTGTCCCAATGCAGATAACCGATGCATCATCATGAAGTTCAATTCAAAGACAAAGGGAGGAGAACGAGTTGACAAGGCTACCTCTTTATTTGAGTGTTTCCAGAAACTGTTACTAAGTGATACGGTCAAAGTAGTAGACTGGCAATATCAACAGAACGTTTGCTTGTATCACACGAAGGATGAGGTTTCAGTGTATGCCAACTCCAAAAAGGGACTTCAAGCAATAAAGCAAGGGCAGTGTCACGGCAAGGACTCGGGTAAGTGTAGGGCCGAAGCGAGAATTGTCTAAAGTTTCCTTAACGTTGAATCTTTCTATACATTTTACTTTTGAACATATGCAACGATTCTCTCGAGACACAGAGTTAAAGATGATAAGAGGTGTCAATTAATCAATATTGAAGATGAATATCATTTCCTCCTGATATGTTCTGTCTATGACTGTCTTCGTATTATATATTTTCCTGATTATTACACACATCCTTCTCTGTATAAATTTAATGATTTGATGTCTGTCGACAACTTGACTGTTTTAAGAAACTTGACTCTGTTTGTTGTACCATGCAAATAAGTTGAGAAGAAGCCTCTTGATGGCAGTAAAATTCCATTGTATTATGACCTACATACACCTGAATAAAGAATTTGATTGAGGTGAAAAGTAATTCAGTTGAGGTCCTATGCTTGGTTCGCATACGTTTTCTACATTGCATGGAACACGGACTAATGAAAAAATAATTAATTTGATCATAACTGTATAGATGCAGAGACATTGGAATTAGCAAACGACAATTTCGAGAACTCTTGTATGTTAACGACAAGAGTTCTATACACTTTTTAGTTTATTTGATACCCATTGTCCTTCATTCTTCCCGACTTTATGATAGTGTAAAAAAGACATACGAGAGAGAGTGAGATTCTTTATTTCCTCCAGTAAAAACCGAAGATTACAAAATCAGAATACAATTACATTATAAATTGATATGTACAATATTTACATAGTAGGGAATTTAAAAGTTACAAAGTTACAAAGTATTCATACAGTGTAACAGTTAAGGAGATATGGTCTAAGCTCATAAACATATAGTGAAAAGCGTAAAAGTATACTTTTATACAGTGAGGAATCTTTCAATGAATAATAAAATTGTTTTTTTGCTCCGAAGAGAAGTGAAAGCATGTCTACTTCTTCTTGCATTTCAAAAATGACAACAAAAGTTTCAACGTCAAAGTTGTCTAGTAGAAAAGTAAAGAAATCGTTTCTTTGTTGTATTAATTTTTCACAGTAGTGGAGTATGTGAAAATCATAATCAAAAGTGTTATAATTACAAAGAGTGCATTCATTTGAAATTTTACCTCTTGACGAAATTTTGACACAGAATTGGAAGTTATGTTTATATTCAGGGTATTTGTATGCAAGTTGCCATAGTACATGGTAGAACAGTGTAGTATGAATTAATGTATAAAATGACATGTTTGATCGATATGCAGATTGCGAACGCCAAAGTTGCTCTTCATAATTATGTACAGTGCTATTTACAATTCTTCTCCAAACATGTTTAGGAGGAAATATACCTTGAGCAATGTATTTTTCTACATAGTTATAAAGATTATATTTTTCAGATATTGATATGAGATCACCAAATGTTGTTGGCTTTAGGAACTGTGATAAAAGCACAAAATATGTGTTTTGAAAAGTTATTACAATTGATGTTACATAATCGTCCAAGAAATATCCAATGAGTGACCATAAACCCAAATGTGCAATAGTAGATTTTGAGGATGATCTCTTATCAAGACCTTGTACAAGTCTAGCAAAATACCTTTGCGTTTGTTCAAATAAATCTGCCTGCTGGCCTTTGATGTTTGATAATAGTTCACATCCATAGAGACTGGTTTTAAGAATCATTCTGAGCTATATTTTCACACATGTGAATGGATGTAATCCAGAATTATTCAATCCAACAGATCTGAGGGAGTTCACATTCTGACTTGCTTTTTGACAATACTTTTCGCATCTGGTTTTTGTTACGAGATTGCAAGTAAAGAGTTCACCTCAATAAACAGTAGAATCTGAGTGAGGAATTGCAGTGTTACCAAGGCTACATTGGAAGTTTGTAAGAAGGGATTTGGTTTTACTAAAAACCATGATGTTCCTTTTTGAGGGATTATATGTTAAGCGCCATTTAGAGGCGTATTTAAATACAATATCAAGTGATGCCTGCAGGCCTCTAGGAGATGTGCTTACGAGTGTAGTATCCTCAGCAAGCAAGACAGACGGAACTCTATTCCAAAGACATGAATACCACAGTTGGCTAGCTTTAATGACATAATCAAATTACAGCACCCTAACTCTTGTTACTGTAAGAGATTTGTGAAATGTTTGATCAATAATCTGCATTTTATGCTTTATAAGTCTTATATTGACAGATGTGTGTGTGAAAAAATCACCCAATTCAGAGATGGAGGGTGGATTCCTTATAAAACAAATGGCTGAACAGGAATGTATAACTCTGTGTCTCCACTCTGTCAACTGTGCTGCAGTCACCTGGTTGTCTTATAACGCATGTAGATTTCATCACGTGATAAAGAAGAGTTATAAAAACAAACCAAAATATACAGATTATGTTATAGAGGCGTGTTCAGGTAAGCATTTTATATGTTTTATTGATTTAAGTTATGTACAGGTCATATTATTTATATTCAAATGCAAGGAACATGAAATAAGAACCCCTCTTAATACTTTATCCAGTATATCTGATATCACGTTTTGAACAGAGCAACCTTTATATTTTGATTTATATTTTGATACTTCATGTTTAACTTTGTAGTGAAAAAGGCGATGGAAAACTTACTCACCAACCGCTATGTCTATAAAGGTACTAATCCTGTTGCTGATCTTAACATTAAACATTTGATTTATTTCTGCTTCATTTAGTTTAAATACATCGTCTTTCAACCATTTATTTTCATTTTCATGACATCTCCTTATATTCTTCCTAAAACGTGCTACTGCCCCTTTAAACTGAGCAACAACCTTTATATTTTGATCATTACATCAATATCTTAACAACTTGGTAACTTCATGTTTGATGTTTTAGCGAAAAAGGAAATGGAAAACTTACTCACCAACCACTATGTCTATAAAGGAAGTAATCCTGTTGCTGAGAAGTTTGCTCCCTGTTGCTTCAAGTGTGCATTCCGTTGTCAACTGGACCAATGTCCTGGCTTCACGTGCTTCAAGGAAGGTCAAGGTCAACGTGATCTGTGTACTTTAGATGGCAACTCTGAACACTCGTATGTTCCAAAATACTGAACTGAGTCTAGCTCGAGCTATCGTTTCGCAAGGTTATGCAAACATACTAACGTGTTAAAGAAGCGTTAAAAAAATAGTTGTTTTTTCTGAAAAAAATGTCATGTGAATGTAATAAGTCTTAAAACATCTTATGTGTTCTATCAACCAAACAGAATAACAAAACAAGAAATATGGAAGATACAGAAAATGTCAATGAACATCCCCACATCCATTAATTGTTAAAAATTGTGGGAAGTATTATATGTATGGTAGCCCAAAAGACTGTTGCAAGTTTTGCATCATGCTTTGTTGAGAGTCCAAAATGCATTCTTTTTTGTGCAAATTATCTATTTCATGTGAAACATACTTAAGAACTTTTGGAAAATGTAGATCTTATTTAAGACGATTTCGTTTGAATTCTCGTAGTTTAGAAATTGAAAGAGGTAGATATTTCAAAATTTCCCGGGAACAAAGAATATGTAAAAATGTGCAACCTAATCTGATTGAAAACTATTATCAGTTTTGCCTCTCTGTCCAGATTGCATTGATTTTTGACGGATGTATTTGTTATCGTGTTTCATCTGTTTCCAAGTATTTCAAAATTTCATGCTTTATTGTCATCCCAAAAGCAACAATTATCTCTGAATACTGCAAAATGTTTTTATGCATTTGAAAACGACTCATATCATGTTGAGATTTTAGATTTCTGTTTAAAAAACCTTTTTTCTGTCTGCACCAATGAGGTGTCTTTTGTACTAATAGGCCTTTGGCCTCACAGTATCGAAATAAAGATTTAAATTCGGAATTTGATGTCAGAATAGCATTGAACGTTTGTCCTTCTAAAACAAATGTTCACATTATAGAAACACATCATTATAAAATGCATTAATAAGAAAGCAAACCTGAATATTGATCTTTAAGAACATGTACGAAAGTTACGGAATATATTCATACAATATCTAACATTCCAATTCCCTTTGTATTAGATTAATGTTGTTAAAGAATATGAGGCTGTTTCTTTTGCACATGAGTTTATTTCTGTAAAACTTTGTGTCGTTAGATTTTAAATTATTTGGTGTTCTTTATATACCTTCGTTGCACCGTATACTATGTAATTGGATCAAAGGCTTATGTCCTTTACTGCATATATATAAAAAATTAAAATTAATGACACTGTATCGGAAGTAAGATTAGCTATATAGTTATATAGAACATCTATACTCAATGGCAAATGTATATCGTTTTGTTTGCAATATGTTAATCGAAAGACTTACATGTACATGTCCAAACCCTTATAAAAAAGACATTTATCTTACCACATGTATGTTTACCTCCCGAAAAGTTATTTGGGGTATTGTTCTTATATTCCTCTGTACAGTTCAAGAGTACCTGTACCTCCCCCTACCCTCTGCACGTTAACCCTTTGTTTAAGTTAATTGGCAATAATTAATAAAACTAAATACCAGTGTTCAGTTCAGTTCTTTACTTGTCTTTTGCTTTATTATTGTTGCACCAAACCTTACAGAACATGTTTTATGTCGATTTGTTTTATTAATAAAAACAATCCAAACTGTTGCTTCTTTTGTTTTGTCGTTTGTCGTTTGACTTGAGCATAAGTACACACCTTCTCGATAGAAACTGGGTCAATGTGAATATGTTATAAAAGCAGACAGAAATGGAAGTCACGTCCACACAAGTACTCTTATCATTATCGATGTCAAAGAGGATAGAAGTAAGCACTAGAGGAGCAGGATAAGGTTCAGGAGAGTACCACAGGGAATGGGATGGAGAATCGGCCGGGATCTTGTCCACTAACAATGTGGAAGAAAGTGTCCTTAAACAGAAAATTTGTTTGAGTATCATATCTAATTGAATCGTTTATTTTTAATTGAAATGTCAAATTGACTTAAGTTGTAATATTTGGTGAAATTGAATTCGTACGTGTTGTTGAAAAAGACTTAAATAGTAATAGTAATTTCTTCATCATTTTAAAGATGTGTTCCTTTAAACTGTTTTTAAAAAAAGATACTACATGTACAGCTGAAATTATTTTTGAACTTTGTATGGTAACACTGGATAAGCAATCACAAATGATTATGAGAAGTAAGGAACATATCGTTGTCTAATCAAACATGTATGTGAAGATGGGGAAATAAACGTTAAAAACATTAAAAACACAGCTATTGTTAAGATTTTAACCCTTTCCTCATGCAACAACCAATTAGCTATGAATAAAAAACATTTATTAATCCTTTCAAGATACGTTGATTGACCGTTTGTGCTTAAATGAAAGTGATTAGCAATCAACAAAACACACTGCATTCTTTTAAGAGGGTCTCATACTCAGACAATCATGTACGTTCTATTGTTCTTTGTAAACTCAAGCGTACATTGGTTTTGCATGGTCAAGATTCACTAAATCTCTGCCATATTTATTTATTGATCTCTGTGGTAAGTTTTTTTTATGCTAGCGTTGTGGTGTTATATCTAGCCTACTGTAGGCAGCGATTTGTAAACGCTAGCTGGTCCAACATAGTCCAAATGGTTATCATAACTTGTATCTCAAAATATCAATATTTTGTCCTCTAAACATGTTCATTACTATTATTACATATAAATAATGCTTTATATATAGAGATATACATTTTCTGTTAAATTATGAGTGTTCAATCTAATTTTCATATATCCATATTGTCCTAAAACAGGTAAAATGTTATTGAAGTACACAATCAAAATCAACAATACTCAATTGTTACCAAAACAGGGAGTAAATACCCAATAGCTCCAAACATTATCTGGAGCACTGGACTCATATGTGTAATGATTGATCTTGACCATTAAAATTCTCTGTTCCAAGTTGTTTATATATCTGTTTGCTGAACACCTTTTGGTTAGACCCGCAAGGAAACTGTTATGTTCATCCTGATAATGTATTGAGACAGGTTTGTGATAGATGTGAAAAAGATATTGGTGCGAGTACATCATTAAAATGTAAATTGTTTTAACATTTCAGATATGATTGGGATAATTTCTGTTAGAAATTTTCGATTGGATTTATTGATAAGGTGATGTCTTGAGTATAAGTGTCCACATTGTAGAAGATATATATTTAAAGCACAGGTTTCAGTTAGCTTAATCGTATGATGATACATGCATGTTTCTAATCGCCTTTGCATCGTTAACTACAAAAGTATAAGATGATATAATTGCGTTAGTATACCACTTACCATCAACTTGAGACAAATAGATATAAACATCTCAAGGGATTTTCCTACGTCATCTATATTTGGTTAGATCAAGATATGAGGCCCACTTACATATCATGTAAGCAGGTGTTTTCTCCTATGTCAATGTCAAGATATAAAGTTTTTCAAATTGGTAAATGTCAAATTGTTAAAAAAATATGTTTATTACCCTTTGTAGGTCAGACAAGTGTTGTGCCACGTTTTCTAGAATCAAAATCAATGCTCCATAGAAGTTTTCTTTCCTTTGGTTCTTGTAAAGATACTTTTGTTGAATTTCGCCAATTCACGAATTTTTACGTCTTAATTTATATCCTTCATTAATCTAAGAAGAGTGTATTATATAAATGATGGTTGTCTTTGAAATCCTCACTCATTTGAACAGATTTTTTTTCATGTTGTATGGTATGAGTATTTCTGATAACATTCAGTGCTTCAATGTTGTTAATTCAATAACAAATTGACAAATGACATTTAATCACGTTCTTCACAATCTCATATCTATGTTAGTTGTTTTAACGTTTGCTTGTTTATGACATATTTCAATAGAAAAATATACATGTACATACACATTCTATGTTTGATAAG
Organism: Steromphala cineraria; assembly: GCA_916613615.1. Lineage (NCBI taxonomy): Eukaryota > Metazoa > Mollusca > Gastropoda > Trochida > Trochidae > Steromphala > Steromphala cineraria. The sequence goes on from OU744732.1 coordinate 27,378,314, forward strand.
ACAATGATTTGTTCCCTACTTCTCCTAATCATTTTGTGCTTACTTTTCCAGTGTTACGATACAAAGTTCAAAAATAGTTTCAGCCGTAAATGTAGTATTTTTTGTTAAGAGAGTTTAAAGGGACACATCTTTAAAATGATAAAGGAACAAAATTATTGCTATTTTATCTGTCTTACTTGCTTTTCAACAACACCTTCGAGTTAATATTCCTCTAAATATTACACTTTACGTCAATCATAGCCATTTTAATGAAGTAGAAATGATTCAACTGGATAAGATACTCAAACAAATTTTCTGTTTAAGGACAATTTCTTCCACATTGTTAGTGGACAAGATCCCGGCCGATTCTCCATTCCCATTCTCTGTGGTACTCTCCTGAACCTTATCCTGCTCCTCTAGTGCTTACTTCTATCCTCTTTGACATCGATAATGATAAGAGTACTTGTGTGGACGTGACTTCCATTTCCGCCTGCTTTTATAACACATTCACATTGACCCAGTTTCTACTGAGAAGGTATGTACTTATGCTCAAGTCACACGACAAACAACAAAACAAAAGAAGCAACAGTTTGGATTGTTTTTATTTATAAAACCAATCGACATAAAACATGTTCTTTAAAGAGACAGCAGCACATTTTTAGAGGGAATATAAGTGGATTTCAGGAAATGAATATAAATGAATCCGATTGAAAGACAATTTATTTAAACAAAATGAAGCAGTATTAAATCAAATATATAACGTAAGGTTCCAGGAATGCAATTCCTTTTTCTTACACAAAATGAATTAATTGTGTTCACACAAAAATGGCCGCCAATAGACATTATGTAAATTTTCAGAAAACGAAAATTAATGGTTCCAATTGAAAGTCAGTGTATTTAAACTAAATGGAGCAGTAATCATTCAAATATATAACGTAATGTTAGCCATGCGATTCATTTTTCTTACACAATATTAAATAAAGGTGTTCACGCCAAATGGCCGCTAATGGATTTTATGTGTGAATCATTATACTTTGTCCTCTGACTATGAATGTTTGGATTGTGTAATGAGATTTTTTTCAGATGTGGTTACAGACTGATAGTCGTGTACTATTGTATCAAGCCTGTGTTCTGTGGCAGTGGCAAACATTAGTTGTCAATGGTCTGGAAATCTTATTAGGAAGGTACTTGTATATATACACAAAGAACTTAATTAAGCACCCCCCCCCCCCCCCCCACCCCACTTTTTCAAACAGAAAAACCCTGCTGATAATAAACAAAACAAATGTACAATCAAACAATTTTTTTTTTTAAATAGAACGATCATCTAGCATTGTGGAAACAAACGTTTCATTTGGCTTATGATTCACTGTCGCTGAGTAACTGGTTTTACAGTCAGTTTTTTAGTCAAAATCCAAGTTACTTTAAAATTGAAAGTGAAAGTCAAAATTTATTTTGCTGCAATGTGATTATTATCATTCTCTTGAGTGAATTGAAGACTTTTAAGTAAATAACCTCATAGCAAAACTCAATCGTTGAAGCAGGATGAACCTTCAAAATCACAAAATTATCAAAAAATGAATTTTTTAAAAACTGCACAAAGACATTAATTTGCCACTGTCAAAGAAAATGGCTTATCTAAAGGAAGGAGAACTGTTTGATCAACGATTTCAACTGAAGGAATCTCAAATTTACTCACAGATATTAAGTTTATAGGCATTTTATCAATTTTTGATGAACAAATTACTCAAAATTCAATGTCTTGCTAGCCTCTTATCATGCATGATAAAAAGGGTTATTGTGTATGAATGTCAACTAGGGATCAAAATTGTTATTTTTGATTCATAACATCCAAAGTTTAATGTGTAGTTTTCCCCCTATGACAATAGTTATATTTGGCCAAATTTCAGTAGTCTCACAGTTTTTCTCATATTTTCGTTATTTTTGCTCATTAGCGATCTTTAGTTCAATTTACTAGTCAATAAAAAAGCGTTTGTTATATCTGGAGTGGTCAATACATCAAATTAATCCAAATAGTCCAAGAGCACCCAAATTCATTTTACAAAATAGGGGGGTGCTTAATTAAGTTCTTTGTGTATATAAAAGACTATATATTTGTTTGAAAGAAACGTTTAAAGAAAATACGAAGAACACGTCAAATTGTTTTTAAACTTATTACATTCATATGACATTTGAAATAAAAACGTTTCTTTTTTTACGGAAGAAAGTAAAATAACTATTATTTGGATGCCTCTTTAACATGTTACTATGTTTGCATAACTTTGCCTAATGATAGCTCGAGCTAGACTCAGTTCATTATTTCGGAACATACGAGTGTTCAGAGTTGCCATCTAAAGTACACAGATCACGTTGACCTTCACCCTCCTCGTAACATGTGAAGCCAGGACATTGGTCCAGTTGACAACGGAATGCACACTTGAAGCAAAAGGGAGAAAACTTCTCAGCAACAGGATTACTACCTTTATAGACATAGTGGTTGGTGAGTAAGTTTTCCATCGCCTTGTTCGCTAAAACATCAAACATGAAGTTATCAAGTTGTTCAGATATTGATTTAATGATCAAAATATAATGGTTGTTGCTCAGCTTAAAGGAGCATTAACACATTTTAGGAGGAATATAAGGTGATGTCATGAACATGAAAATTAATGGTTCCAATTGAAAGACGATGTATTTAAATTAAATGAAGCAGTGATAAATAATGTGAAGATCAGCCTTGGGATTCCTTTTTCTTACATAAAATGAATTAAAGGTGTTTACACAAAAATGGCAGCCACTGGACATCATGTGAATCTTTATAATTGGATGATTGGTTTGTTTAATGAGATTATTGACACTAATAAAATAATACATTAATACATTTACATACACTAATAAGTGACAATTGAAAATATAGAATTTTAAAAAACGTGCTACTGCCACTTTAAATAGGTTCTGGATAAAGTATGAAGAGGGGTTCTTATTTCATGTTCCTTGTATTTGAATGCAAATATTATGACCTATACATAATAACTTATATCGATCAAACATATAAAATGCTTACCTGAACACTCCTCTATAACGTAATCTGTATATTTTGATTTGTTCTTATAACTCTTTATCACGTGATGAAATTTGCATTCGTGATAAGACGACCAGGTGACTGCAGCACAGTTGACAGCGTGGAGACACAGAGTTATACATTCCTGTTCAGCCATTTGTTTTATAAGGAATCCACCCTCCATCTCTGAATTCGGTGTTTTTTTCACACACACATCTGTCAATATAAGACTTATAATACATAAATTGCAAATCTCTTAAGTAAAAAGTGTTGAAGGCTGTTGTAATGAATTAAAGCTCTATCATCAAGTATCGTGACAAAAAAGTTAAAACAACCTGAACCAAAAGTATGATGAAGATACATTGTAAAAATGAACTGATAAATATATCTTTACAATATCATAAAGTCGGGACGAATGAAGGAGAATAGGGATTAAATAAAATAACAAAAAAGCAAAATGTGTACAACACTTTTTGCTAACATACAAAAGTTATTGAAATTATCATTCTCTGCATCGATACAGTTATGATTTTTTTTTACAAATTTTGATAATACTTTCGTGTTCCGTTCCATGTAGGAAACGTATGCGATAGGACCTCAATTGAATTACTCTTCAGCTCAATTCAATTCAATTCTTTATTCAGGTGTATGTAGGCCACTGGCCCATGATACAATGGATTTATACAGCCATCAAGAGGCTTCTTCGCAACTTATTTGTATGGTACAACAAACAGTCAAATTTCTTCATATGGCCAAGTTGTCGACAGACATCATACTTTTAAATTCATACAAAGAAGGATGTGTGTGATAATGAACAGGAAAATATATTATACGAAGACGGTCATAGACAGAACATATTAGGAGGAAATGATATTCATCTTCAATATTGATTAATGACACTTCTTGACATCTTAAACTATCTATCTGTGTCTTGAGAATCAGGACAAATGTTCAAAAGTCAAATGCATAGAAAGTTGTCACTCTAAATTCAACGTTAAGGAAACGTTAGACAATTGTTACGTTAGCAATCGCTTTGGCCCTCCACTTACCCGGGTCCTTGCCGTGACACTGCCGTTGCTTTATTGCTTGAAGTCGATTTTTTGAGATGTCATACACTGAAACCTCATCCTTCGTGTGGTGTGAGCAAACGTTCTGTTGATATTGCCAGTCTACTACTTCGACGGTATCACTTAGTAACAGTTTCTGGAAACACTCAAATAAAGATGTAGCCTTGTTAACTCGTACTCCTCCCTTTGTCCTTGAATTGAACTTCATGATGATGCATCGGTTATCTGCAGTGGGACACAAGTTTTCTTCATTTCGAAATTTTGAAAATTAGTTCCTTATTGTCCAAAAATGGTCACTAGGAACCCCCTCGATTGGTACATCATTTAATTTGTCAAACGTAGAAACATTTAAATTTTGTACTTCCTTTGTTATCCTTTAGTTGACATCTGAATTGCATTCTGAATAACTTCTAACTAAATGTGTATTATTTCCTAACAATGAAAATATAGAAATAAATGGACAATGTAGTAACCATTTATATTACAACAAACAGGGGAAAAGCAATAAATCAATGTCTCGAATGATTAAAGTTCCTCTAAATATAAACTTACATAATTTGCTTTAAGTTTCAAAAACTTTTCAAGCTATATTATATTATATATCATGATATTTTTTTACTTTTCGTTCGTAAATAAAATCAAACATTTTTCTACATACAGTCGCATTTTGGTCGAGTGAAAGCAGCAACTTCGCCATTTTCAAGTTTTTGTTATAATAAGCAATAAATCAAGGTCTTAAAGATTAAACTTCCGCAAAAATATAAAATAAAATAATTTGCTTTAAGTTTCAATAAGTCAGTACAAATAATCCATCACACGCTTTTCGAGCTATATTATATTAGTTCCTAAATAAAATAAAACATTTTTCTACATACTGTCGCATGTTGGTCGAGTGAAAGCAGCAACTTCGCCATTTTCAAGTTTTCGTTTCGGTTTCTTTGTAGCAACTTGAAGTCCACATCTATTGGTGCGTTGTAACCAAGTGTAGCCCTTACAATGCATAGTCAATACACAGATTCTTCGACATTCTCTTTCAGTCTCAATACTGTACACATATTTTAACCCGGCATACTGATAAGTATCGTAATCGAAGCATCGGAAATCTGTGAAATAGTTAAAGTTAAATGTACTGAAGCATGTCTTTCATACTTCATGTTAGATTTCTTCAAAATCAAGTTGAAGAGAGTTGTAGAAAAAAAATATTATTGCATGTAAAAATTGTTTCAGATGTATGCTACACTTTAATAGGTAAATATCTTAAACTTAAATGTGAACAGAAAATCGTTTTTACATTGAGACAGAATATACCCCAAAAAGCATGCACTTGATGTCTGCTTTAATGATAGGGTACATTTGATTATCGCATGATCACATTAACACATATTTGCAGTAGTTATATAGTAGATATATATCTTATCTGACAAGTCAATAAACAGTTACATCTTATATGTAAGGAAAAATATGATAACTAACTCCTATACTTGTTAGGTTTAACTAGAAAATTTGAAATCTTTTATACATATGAAAAAAACAACTAAGGTGAAATGAACTTTTTTTTAACTCAGTGTATGTAAAAGGCTACACGCATTATTATCATAATGGTGTAAGACAAACTGTTTTCCATTCTCATCTCTGTTGAAGTTGTAATTATCGTTACATGTAAACTGATTGAACCTGATAAATAAACACATTATTGAAAGAATAAAAATGCAATATTGAGTGTTTCCTACATGTTTTATTCTCTTGTTCAGTTAAACGAGATTTAGATCCTCTGTATATCACACCTACCTACAACAGCATCAATGCAGTTCATCTTCCTCATCACAACGCAACCTTTACATGTCTTCGCATGATATTTGTCGTGAATCCTACATGTTTTCTGTACGTGGTCGAACACAATCATTTTACACACGTGCAGATAGTTTGTCAGACACCCGTCAATACACTCAACAAGCTGTTGGTTATTCAACGTCAATACAGTCTTGCCTGGTCGTACATATTTCGCAAGGAACATACACTGGCCAGCTGAGGAATAATATGTTCATTTATATATTGTGCGTAATCTTAAATGACGGCTCTCACGTCACAAAATTACAAATCTCCTACAATACCCTGTTTTAAGGGAAATATCACATATTGATGACGGTTGAACATTCACGAATAGACTTTAACATTTAGAAGTTGCTTCCACAGTACATATCATACATTGTTGATGGATGAACAATTATAGATGTTTAACATATATCTGCCAATTTAAAGCAAACGGCCTCGAATTAAACTGTCCTGTCGTCCGGGTATTATATCTGTATTGTATTGTATAGTTTGTTTTCATTAAGATACGAGTCATGTGATATCAGGGTATTGTAAAACTTAGAGGATACGAATGATGTACCAGGATGCAATTCAAACAGGTTATTAATAGCACATTTTCACAAAGTGAAGGCTATATGTATAAAATAAACCAAATACAAAAAGTTTTCTTCAAGATTGGTTGATATCAATATTCCACTCCACAAACGCCTGATAGCCGCCAATATAGTGTCTCTTATTCTAGTGGTAGTTCAGTTAAATGTAATTTCTCTTGTAATAACCATCCTTATCGGATTCCCCACAGGTTGACCGTGTGGCAAAACAGCACAAAACAAAGTATCTGGAAATTCTCAGCCAATGAAAACTTTTCTCAAATGGAAAGCTTTTATGCTGTTCATGTTCGTATATTATTCGCTTATTACATCAGAGGTTACAAGAAAATTGATTTACTTGAACTAAAAGAAAATAACTTACACACGGGTGTCAAGACCTGAGCAATCCATAGAAGAATTGTAAGCATTCTCACTCCTGTGTTCAAAACTTGGAATGACCAAAACTTCTGTTATAATGACTAAACTCGTAAGAAATGAATGATTTAGAGGTAATTTTGGTTATAATATTTTTTTCAATGTGATATTTTTTTCTGAATTGATGATATCATACTTAAAACAGATTTTGATTTTCTTATCTTGACGTTATAATTTTCATTTTATATCATGTGCATCTACTTATTATGGTATCTATGTAAAGCACAGTCGATGATATGTTAAGATAAATGAATGATGACGTTTTGAGTAATTGAGCTTGATGATATGATATCGTTGATGGGAGAACCTGATTAAAAACTTCAGCTCAGTTGATGGGAAGAAATTATTTCAAAAACAAAATAAAGTCATTTAGAAGCTATGTTTTACATTATCATGATCTTCAAAATGCATATATTTTAATCATTACATCTATCATTTCAATTCTTGCTTTTAGCTATAGAGTCACAGTTGATGCTCTGATACATAAATGTGATGTTGAAGGCAAAAGGTGACTTTCACAGTTGATAAAATCTTGGAGAATATGATTCAAATTACTTTGGCTCGGTTGATGGGAAGAATTAGAGGGATAATAATTTTCAAGAACACATTTAAGTATCTTAGAATCAACCCTGCTTTTCAAAATATAGTATATGTTTTATCAGCATGACATTTCTACATGTCTTTCCAAGCAGATTTACCAAGCTAAGATATGTTTAAGAGATATTTATCATCATGATCAGTTTGTTAGTAGTGTCTGTTAGAGACTTCGCTACCAAGCATGAAACCGAACATGAAATTAGACGTGGTTAATTAAGACTTTGCTGCACCTAATTTGTTGTTTGAGTGCAGCACTTTCATGGGCCGTGAGAGAGAGACAGAAAGACACAGAGAGAGAGAGACAAAGAGAGTGAGAGACAGACAGATAGACGTAGAGAGACAGAAAGACACAGAGAGAGAGACAAAGAGAGAGAGAGACAGACAGATAGACGTAGAGCGACAGATAGACAGAGAGAGACAGAGACAGTGAGAGAGAAAGACACAGAGACAGAGAGAGAAAGAGAGAGTGATAGATTGAGAGTGAGAAAGAGAATTAATGATAGAGGGGAGGAAGAAGGTTTTTTTATTTCACATCTGTACATAGTCATTATACAATATAAAATATTTTCATATGTTGTACATCTTCAGAAACCACAGGCTTAAGTTATGACTTAAGTTAAACTTTCTAGATTATTAAAGCAATGCACATGAAAACGTAATTGACACATATCCAAAGGCGAAGATATTGAAAGTGCACAGCTGATAGACCTGAATATCAACATGAAAACTATCAAGCATAATACATAGATAGTATTATATGGGTATGTTCATATCACATTCGGTATCAGCCCGAGACCCCAATATCAGTCCGAGAGCTTTAGCTCTCGGGCTGATATTGGTCGAGGGCTGATACCGAATGTGATATGAAAATGCCCATATCATATTATTTTTATCATATATACTTACCAAACAAACTACACAAATAATTATCTAACATTTTTAAACTTTAATTGATAACATTAAAACATGTGGCTGATTTTATCTGTTTGGATAACTAACACAATACCAATAAACATTCAGCTCATGAGCCTACGCCTCTTGCGACTTTTGAGTTCATTTAATCTGTGGTTGAATTTTCAAACTGGAAAGAAAGGTTGTATTAAAAATCAACTGACAAATCCTGGGAGACAACTCTAAATTCCTCGCGACTTACAGAGGCTGTACCAACATTTCATGACTTGATCTGCCTCTGTGGGGAGAGAATGAAGTTAATAACCACTGTGCTGGTTTTAAATACTGACCGATCTCCTTTCTTCAAATTGCGTTTATCTTGAAAACTTCATCATCTCATGGTAATGAAACATCACTTGTTTGTTATTCTAGGAGATACGTGCCACGACGAAACAAATGTCAGGACACAGAAATGGACAACTTCTGAATGTTGTAATTAACATGAGATCTTAATGATTAATAACATATGTTTTTCATCAAAACCATGGTCTCATTTTAAATAGTACGTTTTTATCATTTCTTGTCAATTTACTTTCAGTTAAAGGTCAACTTATTCTCAATTCATTTGCTAGGAAAGGAAAATAAAGATTCCAGAAATTTAGGAGACTGCCTTAATAGTCGCTAGATTTTTAACCATATATGTTAGAATCTTAACCTTGTTTTTATCCTTTTATATCTATTGATTAATGTTTTCTCTCGACTATGCATTGATCATGTTCTAAGTGGTGAAATGACTTTTTGTTTGTAGTGCAATTAAGTTATTAAACATTTTATGATGGACCTAAAAAATATCTGTCAATATCACATCGACTGATGCTTTCAAGGAATGCAACATCAACGATTAATTGTCTTGTCTGTAATTCCAATATATTTTAAATGGTTCAATAATGAGCTATAGGTTAATTCGATCAAATCATTATTTTGTTGAATTAAGAATGTTTGCTCAATTAAGTTATTAAACATTTTATGGTGGACTTAGATAAATCTGTCAATATCAAATCGATTGATGCTTTCAAGGAATGAAACATCAACGATTAATTGTCTTGTCTGTAATTCCAATATATTTTAAATGGTTCAATAACGATTTATAGGTTAATTCGATCAAATCATAAGTTTGCTGAATTAACAATGTTTGTCCAATTGGTTATTTGCATTAAGAAAGATTGCTATTTTGCGCCATTTTTTCTTATGGAAAATCGTTTTTGTGTATTGTGTATGAAGCTGTTGAAACATAGTCATCAAATAAGAATTGCTACTCTTTAAGACTGCAGCAGTCTTTAACGAAAACATATATAGTCGATAGTGGTACAGATTCCATGTATTCAATGAAGTTCGCTAGTATGACTATAATCATAGATCTATGGGGTCAAATGAACAGGTTTTCGAAGGATCACTTGTACTTGATGCCTAAGTGACGTTAAGGTTTGATGATTATAGTTTAAAGGGCTGTCCTATCAGGGTATTCATTGTCAAATCGAAATTCAAGGGGATATTTTATTTCATGCATATAATGCTATTAATACATGATTATAACACCTCAAAGGCAACCACTGAGGCAACATTTCTGTTGATTTATATTTGAAAACTTGATAAAGAAAAACACCCTTTAAAGGGGGAGTAGCACGTTTTTTGAAAATTCTATTTTTTTCATTTATAATTGTACGTTCATGTAAAATGTATCATTTTGATAGTGTCAAAACTCTCATTAGACAAACCAATCATCCATAGTCAGAGAGCAAATTATGAGGTTTCACATAAAGTCCATTGGATGCCATTTTTGTGTGAACACCTTTAATTCATTTTGTGTAAGAAAATGGAATCACATGGTTGAACTTTACATTGTATATTTGATTTATTACTGCTACATTTAGTCTTAATACATTGCCTTTTTAATTTCCTGACATTACCTTTTATTCCTCCTTAAACGTGCTACTGCCCCTTTAAAGCATGTTGACTTTAGTTGAAGATGGTTGCCCTATGCAATTCCGCCCTCTTGGAATCGTAGTGTAAAGCTGATGAACAAAATCGTTTTTCACTATTCATGTTCCTATATATAAAGATCAACCTTTAATAGAAATTTTGAAAATGTCAATTATTTTTATAAAACACTGTATTTAACAATACTCAGTCCGCATGGTATGGCGTCATGTTTAGCTCCTTAACCATGATATTTTGATATGCCGAAAACAATTACTCAGCTAACCTAAACAGGTTCGATGTTATTTTTTAAATTGTTGGATTTTGATGTCTTGTACATTCTCTCCGATAAGAGGTAGATCTGTACTTATGAAATGTTGATTTAGCGGTTGGATCAACATTTTATGACTTTTTCTACCTTTGCGGGAAGATAAAAATACTTGTAATTAAATATAAATGGAACAAAAATTTGGCAAAACGTTGACGAAATGAATAAAATTGTTTAAACTGAGATATATGATATGGTATTAAGAAACAAAATTATTGAACTTTCATAATGATTTTTTACAGATTGCACCCTAGTGTTTCACATACCCATGACGAAAGTGTTTCAGTTTTCATGTTAGTAACATTTTAGGTCTATGTATTCTTTATCCCCTAAAGCTAACACGATTTGAATCAAAGAAAGTTGAGAAGGCTTACTTGATCACCTGATAACATAATATTTGCATAGTATAGTTTTGAGAAATGTAGCGCATAATACTAAGATAATATAAAAACTGATTACATATTAGAACTTGTCATGGTAGATAAAAAAAATGAAACATAGTGATGTGTGCAATTACAATAGTATCTACTTTAATGTCTTGAATTGAAAATGTGAATAATTGATACAAATATATTATACAATTGTTTTCCTCACCCTGTTTATAATAACTGTTAATGATGAACTGAAGATACTTCATGTGGAATTGTGGAGCCTTTACCTATGTATGACATGAATGTAAGCAACTTGAAAATGTGGGAAATAAAAAGGAAAAAAAAACACAAAAAAACATGATATTTGCAATTACTTTACAAGTAACAAATGTTTCGTTTATGTGATATCTCAAGGACTCAAAGACTCTGGGATTTACTGACATTTTGTACATGCAAAAATCATCAAAAAAATAAATATCAGCGTCACAGCCTATATTAATGTCAGGAATCATTTCTGCAATTCCCAAAAGATAATAAGATTAATCAAAGTTTCAAAGTAAATATTGTCCTTATATGGACTATTCATTGATCATATTCACATTAACGCATGAACATTCTGTTTGCCATGCTATTAGTTCATGTTGACAGCTTGGGTTGTCAATATTGTAGCATCGTTAGGAATGCAGTAATTATCTTTTATGTTGCATACATTTATATATTTGCTTTCATGTGATTGCTTTTGAAACGAGTTAATTTGATTTTTAGAATAGAACTACGTATTATAAGTGCTGCCAAATCGATAATGATGATTCCTTATCTAACATATAAGACAATCTTTGTGTTCAAGCAAATTTTCATTGTTTTCATATCGGTGTATGCCAAAAGATTCTTTGGTAATCTTGTGAAACACTTCAGATAGACGCATGATTGGTAAATAATTAACTATACTGTGAATGGCATGTAATATGCTACTAGCAATTAGCTATATTGCTATCAAAAAAGTTTACAAATTGTAATACAAATAATAATAATAGCTTTCTTATACCGCGCATATATCCATGACAAAGCATGCTCAAAGCGCCATGAGTATAATTACCCTGGAGGGATAGTATATTCGGTGCCACTGATTAAGAAGGGCACCACGCGACCTTGTTCAGGTACCCATTTGTACAGCTGGGTGAACTGAGTGCAATGTGGATGTAGTGTCTTGCCTAGGGATACAACACAGGATAAAACCCAAGTCACAATTTTTTGTTGTCTCCACCGGGATTCGAACCCGGGTCTCTGGCGTGAGAGGCAAGCATGCAAACCACCACACCACTGTGCTCCAACAACAAACAACAACCAATAACTGTTTTGTCTGTTTTTTAAAACTTACATAACATTACATGTACATGTAGATGCATCATGCTCATGAGGACCCCCTTTACCTGCCATAATCTGCATCTGATCCGCCACGCCTTACAATATGGGGTTTAACCAAAACAACGAACAAATCCGAACAATAGCCCATTGCGCAAACCTAGCATAAGTTTGAAATGTGACAATGAATTCTGATTCGGTACTCTCGAAGCGTTATCTTGTGAAAGTATGATCATGCACTCAAATACAGGACAATGAACCGTCATTATTTAATCAGATGTTTCTATTACATTCCCGACCAATAACGAAATTTAAACAATCAGCATTCTTATCTTCCAGAGCTGATCGACTCTTACAGCATGATGAGTCCTTGAGATCTTCCCATTCACCATTTATAGAATCTCCAACTTTCCTCACACAGCTTGAAATGTCACACGGTTTTCCAGTGACCTTGCACATTTTCAAAGTTTTTGCCTCAAATGCGATCAAGCTACCTTCATCGGCAAAAGGTTTAATTTATAATCTTAGGAAAACTGATACCCTTTACTTGCCATAATTAATCCCAATTTGGAAGAAGGGTTTTTACTTAATCAATGAACGAATCTGAATCATCTTGTCAAAGCAGCAGAAGCTTGAAGCGCAAAAATGTTTTAGGTATTTTATTGGGAAAGTACATTTGTTCATCAATGGTCATTGGTTCAAATGCAAGACAATGAACCTTTTTATCAGTTGTTTCTATTACATTCAGAGCTGAGAACAAAGATAAGAATAATCAGCTTTCTACAATCTGTGTGTTCTAATCTGCCTTAGCTAAACGCCTCCTACAACATGAGTAGTCCTTGAGATCGTCCGTTTCACGTCATGTTGGTTTTATAGAATACCCAACCTTCCTCACACAGCTTGCACATTTGATATATTGATTTAGAAGAATATTGCCTTAAATGCGATCGAGCTTCCTTTATCTGCAAATGGTTTAATTTATAATCTTTGGAAAACTGATAACAAACAAAAATTCTGAGAGACCGAAATCTTTACTTTTTAAGGTGAGATGAGGTGAATTGATGCTTAACGCTGCTTTCAAGAGTATTTCACTTAGAAACAAGGCTGCTAGTAGTATTGCTGGGGTGAAGCAACACTATAGTGGCTATTATTGCTTTTAAACCTGCAAACATCGGCTGAAACTAGCTAATCATGGAACTCAGTGTAGCATTGCACTCAAACTGGAAACAAAGTTGACTTTTAGTTGAGATGGAGAGAAGAGTAACTGTCTCCAATGGAGGACAAATACTTAGAGTAGCCTTCAAGGCTTACAATACAGATGAGAAACACTCATTTCTTTATTGTTAAAAACATCACTGCAAAGTGTTTTGAACCGACCAAGGTTACGCCTCTCTCAGATTTCTGTGTCCCGATGTGTCCATTAGATGTGTGATATATGTCAATATATCAGTTTTTTAGAGTACAATAAATGATACTATTTACGATGAACGTTTCAGAGTCATAGGAATATAAATAAAGCTGATCTTTGGTATGTCTTGACCAATTTCAACAATGCCATCTTGAAAATAAACAAACAGTGCTAATAATGCAATTAATATTGTTCAAGACTACAATAATAATTTATATATAGCTCCGTACTTAGAGTTTGTATCTTAGTGCAAATATCAGGGAATTAAGATTTGGACGTCAATTAAATACATTTATCGTAGTACTTACATTTTAAGCTTCAATGTAACTCGAGTTGAACTGACAAAATATCATTGTCCATGTGTAAAATAACCATCTCAAACCATATTTTGGTATCCTCGGTCGGTGGTAAAGAATTTCGGAATTTGGCATGGTTGAAAAGACAGATAATGATAATAATACCTCCGAACAGAGTCAGTTAAAGCAAACAACAAACTGACTTGGAAATCAACACTTATGGTAGCCTAAAACTTCACTTCGTGAATGCAACCGTTCATTATTTTCAAAAGAAATATATGTAGATGAACAATATCCTAGTACATATTAATCCAATTGTTTACAATAACGTATTTGTAACATACACACATAATTTACATTGAATTATGTTGTTCACCTGAAAAGCTTCAGATTAATGTTTTTAGTCTGTTTTCGTTGAGAGACGTGCAACGTTGTAAACGTTCATACACTTAAAGTTATTTACACATTCTGTCAGTGAATATATTGTATTTATAAAAAAAAGACAAATTTTCTGTATATTTTCAATAAACTTGTGTACATGTATATATCGGAATAAAAGCACTTTCACGTTGAGTGGGCTCCAAAGAAAGCAACAACATGATGTCAAGAGCATGTCATTGTGTCAGAGCCTTGTCCATGACGTTAGATCATTGTTATTATCAGTCACTGGTGTCTGATAACGAAGTTTGATTTCATTGATAGAACTCGATATTTCACCGCCTATCATATGATATCACATTCTGTAAATGAAAATAAACATGCGTTTATTATGATGATAACTTAACTTACAAATGACGTTGTGGCACGTGGTCCTGTTCAATGCTCAGTTAACCGCTATAAGTAGAGTTCGGCAACAACGGTCGCTGCTCGCGCGATGAGTGGGTGACCCGCTCATTGCTGAATAAAACACTGAGAGTTTGAAGGGTTGATTCTCTGCCACACACTGAGACACAAGTGATGATTTGTGTTGTCACCTTTGGCAAAAGACTTTATTCAAAATGTGCCTCTGTTCATCCAGCAGTAAATGGGTACCTGGTAAAGAGTTGTGTTGGTGGTGACCTTCTGGGGACAAATATGTCAGCTTCGGTTAGACCAGGGTAATAATGTTGAACATGAACATGCTTAGTGGATGGAAATGTGCGATTAATTGATATTCAATATTGTTATTATTACACTAAATTGCAGTAAAATTCAATTCAGTTTGCCAAATTAAAAGTTGATATTTGTTTTTTTGTGATCATTAACCAGTGTTTAATGTTCTGATTTGCACTTGAACACATTTGTAGCCTTCTTGATCGAGCATGACATGATTGTTACAGACATAGATATTCTTTTAAAAAGATTGGATACAGACATTACTAGGATGAGCGGTCTAGGACGACAATTCAAGTTCAAACAATATTCAATAGAAAATAGTCATCGTTCATTCACCAAGATTGATTCGTTGTCTGCATAAATCATTTCTTCATTGATCCAGTGTGCAACCAGAGGCTTTTCTAATGGAACAACCATGTTGAGTGCGAGGAAGATTTATCTCTGTCTGGAAGTAAAATACTTTTACATCTAAAGGATATACATGTTCTATGAATCACGATTGAGATTAACAAGGAGTTGATGATAAGCAGTGAGCCATTAAAAGGTCATGCGATTCAGAAATATCACTTTCTGTCATGCAATATTGTGATCTTCCATGACATTCCTTATCTTTCCATTAAAGCATATTGATGTGTTTCAACTTTAATTTTACCGGAATCCCTTTATCGATTCAACACTTATATTCTCTTCATACATGAATATCGTGTACCTTACAGCAATTTAATCATATTCAGATTACCATATAAAGCGATTTTTAAACACTTTCGAATAAGATACTTAAGTCTAAAATTATTTTTTTATTAATACAATTAAGTATGTAAATTATGTCCGTAAGATGAAATATCGTCTTGATAGCATTTAAGAGCATAAAACATTTATATTGTTTCGATCTGCTCCCATATCAACTCTTATTTGAATTTACGTTTCGCCTTTCACATAGACAGACATAAAAACTGAATGAAATAGATCTGTACACGACGAGTCCATGTAAATTATTCTTCAATGGTACAGAAAGTTGCCTAGAGGTAAATCTGTTGACTGCAAAAAAATCATCTATCTGGTTGGCTTTCTGTATTCTGAACTCCCTTTCTTTTACCAACTGTAAGTGAATTGTCAACAAAGCATTCAAATGTTTTGAAGCTCATAACGTGTAATATCGTTAACATGGTTAACAATTATCTTCCTAGTTTACAAGCTGCCTCTGTTTTATGTAAAACTGTAACATGTAATCGACGGGTGGCCCTCCCAAATTTCGCTGTCGATGTTACTTTCATGGCATCTATACAAAAGATCCATATTGGAGTATGCTAGCATCGCATATCGTTACTAGGTCCCACATTTCCATTCATATTGATTGTTTAAATGTAACGATTTTGAACACATAATATTACTTAGATTTGTGGAACTGACTTCTTCTATGTCTGTGTACATGATGATTCAACACTTTTTGGATATCTCGACTGATTATCTGAGAAGTAACTTTATCTGAAGCAAACTCGTGTACTCCACCTGATATCACAGTTTATCAATATTTGAACGCAATTAATTAAACAGCTACAAATTCTCCACAGGTATGCAATAAGAATATCCATTGTATGCCCATTGTTATTAGAGAATAGCTTTTGTAATTAGCGTATAACCTTAATTTCCTGTTCTTCAATACATACAAGATATTTTGTAGGTCAAGTCTTGGCCCTGACATTCCTGTTAATTTCCAAGAGTCGATACAGGTATTTACATAAAGCTATTGATTTGGATCGGGAACAAAATTACTGGTGTAAATAGTAGGACGAAATCAACTTCGTTAGGGTCCTTAATCAAATTAGGTTTTGTCAAAAGAATCCTCTGACCCTAAGTTGATGATGCGCTTGAAGAAATGTCGTTTCACAATGATGCCACGCTTTCTATCAAAATTTCGACACAATAGATATTTACACACATTTTAAGTATTATGTGATTTTACAAAACATATAGGTAACATTAATGTCTATCGCAATGATGGTACCTAGTATTTACATTTACTTAATAGAGATTTTCTTAAGCATTTTTGATTTTTAATTGAAACGTTTGCTTGTATTTCAAATGCAATTTTCATACGATGACGCACACTTTTTAAATTTTCACGTTCTGAGAAACGTGATGTGAACACTAACTGATACCAGACAAGAACTGACATCTCAACAAAGGGACCTACATCTATTAAAGTAAATGTCAATGATAATATCTTCTGAACGTTTCTCTTGACAATAATATACAAGATATGCCAAACCATCATTTTGAAATTGAACAACATGAAGAAAGAGCAATTTCAACAATGTATCAATTATGCCGTTTAAGAGAATATTCTTACTTACTTGGGTGGAATGTGGAGATTCATATACATTATAATAAAGAAAGCATGTGAACAATATAGAGGAGAGGTAATCAGAAGGAAAAACTAAATCAAAATGTTATACAACGGGTATTGGTCTTTTCAAACAAGGTTTACCGGCTTTATTTATAGATTAAACATAGGACGTACCCTAGTAGTGGTTTGCATTACAAATTGGTGAACCTGGAGGTGCAATTAGCTTTGTTAGTGCAATTAAGGTTGAGGCAGAAGCACAATTGTGGGAAGAGGTTGATGGATGATGATTGGGGTGAGGGGAGGTGATTTGGGGTTTAACGCCGCTCCCAAGAGTATATCGCTTATATCACGTTGGCTGGTATTACTGCAGGGATATTAGTTTAGCATTGAAGTGAAATGTGCTAGCATAGGTTTGAAGTAGCGAAAACGGGTGATGCTGCGCTGACATTCAGTGTAGAATTGCACCTAAACCTTACTGTGTGAAGAACAGGTCCCTACGTCTATTAGTTGTCGAGCCCCTTGCGTAATTGGAATCACTAACCTCTTGGTCCGAAGCCAACCGCGCTAACCACTGCGCTACCTCGCACCCGATGGTGTTTGGTCTTGATCGGTTGGTAGAACATCTTCGGTTTGGCCTTGGAGTGTGTGTAGATGAAAGGAAAGATTGATTTGTGAGTTTCCTCAGATTTGTCTCCGACGGTAACCCTCGCATCCAGCTGATTTGAAACCTCTTACTTAACATCAAACGACAAGATTAACAAGCAAATCCATGATCCCCAAATTGGTTCACATTTGTTTTTCCTAAACACAGAGATTCTCATGTCAGAAGAATCGAAGCTCTGCAGTGGCTAAGTTCAGCCTCTTTCTTCGTATCACAAAGTAGATGACATATCCACCACAATGCGCCCACCAAGATGGCCACAACATTCTTCTACAACATATCTACGCCATGCATCCAATAATCAAATTTACAATGTAAACAGAAACTAATCACCATTTCATCTATTTAGATGTTTCCTTGCAAGCGACAAAAAATGAACCGTCTAAAGGAAACCAACACTTCAGTTATGTCCTAACTAACGATTGTCCACATAGGCTTGTCGGTCTCGCAATAATCATAATAATAGACAGGTCAATATCATTATTCCTCTAATAGAATACAAGTAAAAATATATTAATCTATATTTTAAAGGGACAGTAGCCCGTTTTAGGGGGGATATAAGGTGATGTCAGGAAAATGAAAATTATAGGTTCCAATTGAAAGACAATGTATTTAAACCCAGTGGAGCAGTAATAATCCAAATATATAATGTAAAGTTTAGCCATGCAGTTCCTTTTTCTTACACAAAATCAATTAAAGGTGTTCACACAAAATGGCCGCCAATGGATTTTATGTGAATCCTCATACTTTGTCCTCTGACTATGGATGATTGGCCTGTGTAATGAGATTTCTAAACCCTGTTAAACTAATACATTAAGCATTAATTTACAATTATCAGTGACAAATTTGAAATATAAAATTATCTAAAAACGTGCCACTGCCCCTTTAATGTCACAGATTAAGATAAACATTGAAATGGATTGCAAGGTATATCAAATACAAATAATTATATCACTTTCTTCTTGATGTGTTTATTTATCTTTTTACTTAGATGAAAGTAAACCAATTTTTATGGCAGCCGACGTGGTCGCGATGGCGATGATGGAAATGATACCTGATCCTATAAAGAACAAGCATTGCGTTAAAGGCTTGTATTTATGAAATATAAATATTTTGCAACAGTCACCTCGACAGAAACTTGTCATATACTTCACATGCAGTTCGCAATCAATATTTGATGTTAACTATATTTCTCCCTTTGGTATGTTTCTATCGTAGATATTTGTTCATACTGATCTTTTCATTGATCCCATTTATATTAGGGGATGTGCAGTTCTTTCTCAATCTATTAGTTTATAAAGCAAAATGATGAAAGTGAATATTGCATCTTCAAAAGAAGCCTAAAGATCAAATGTCCTCGGGAGGTGCTTTCATGTGGTTTTGTATATAAGTGATAATAAAAAGTAGATAATCGTTATGCTGAAGAATGTGCATCTATTCACTAATTGGGTACGCATTAAGGCAATCAAATGTTCAATTGGTAGATTAGTCTATTTAATGAGCGTTAGAAGTATCAGTGATAATACAATTAAATCAAAATGAGAATGAAAATGCTGTTATGGGTGAGATTCAAATAGTTTAAAACTTATCTCTGAAGTAAACAAATAAAGACTTCGTTAGGGTTATGAATTTTATTCTTATTTGGAAAAATGCATTCTTGGTTTCAGAAACATGCGATAATGCTACCTAATCATGTGCACAGTGGTGTAGTGGATATAGCGTGCTGGCCTCTCACACCAAAATGCCGGCTTCGAATCCCGGTGGACACATCATAAATGCGTGACCTTTGTCTCAATCTCTGTGTTGTGTCCCTGGACAAGGCACTTTATCCACATTGCACTCAGTCACCCCAGGCGTAAAATGGATATCTGAAATAACGGAAGTACAAAAATGTCTGTGCTTCGGCGGCACCGAAAGCCAAATTCAGTCAGGGTAATAATATCTTCTAGCCTTTTGAGCAACTGCGTAACAGATTGATATATGCTCCTTATAAGTGGACTGTTATTAGCATAATTATAAATATAATGAAAAGAATCATAAACTTGGACGTACATGTATATATGTTAAGTAACTTCTAGGTAAGGTTGTCTGAGAGGAATGTAAACAATGAAAACAAATAATTGAATTTAATGAAATATTTATCATCGATCAGTATAACAAGGAAGAATTATTTTGTAATGTTTTGCGATTTTTATATATTTGCATTTTTAGTAACTGAAATCTCCAATAACAAGTTGAATTGTACTGAGTGATTAAGTTCAATAATTGTTGTTCTGTATTTAGAGTTGGAAATTATGTTCTGTAAGGTAAACTGACTCTTTACAGCGATTGGAACCTGCAAAATCAATTCTGGGAAAAGACAAGTCATACACATTTCTTTGTGACGAAATTTGTTCAGTTTTAACTGCAAAGAATTTTTGTATGAAACTGAAATGTTTGATAAACGAATGTAGCTTAACGCAATCTCAACAATATTTATTTTTGATTTCTCTTTTTTTGTAAAAATAATTCAATAATGAAGAAGGATATTTTAACAGCTGGTTATTTCATTTTATGTATAACAAAAGATGTATTGATTCATATTTGTCAACATTATAACCAAAATATTGCTTTTAACACTTGAAACCAAAAGTTGACCATGTAGCTCGAGCAATAACCCTATTGGCACCTGTCAATATAAAGAACTGACCAATCATAGAGCGTCCTTTATTCACTGAGCCGTTGGCCTGTTTTACCTTTTTGTTTGATTTCTACTGTACGTAAGTAAGAAAATACTTTTTACACAACAAGCGTACATCTGGGTTTTCTTAGTATAACGTCTTAGTACCCAGATAACCATTATAACATATATCATCTTCGGACATGGTTGTGCAATACAGTGAAAATGGACGTTGGAACGGGAAAATTAGATTCGATGACGGGACAAGCAGTAACATCTGATTTTCTCCAACATAATCTGAACAAAATATGAACAAAAGGTATCTTACTATGTATAACTGCTGCCTTTAAATAGATAAGTTTTGATTATTTTATCTAGTTGGTTTGACATTTTTAATGCTTCGAAGGCATAAACAATCATAACAAAATCATGCATCCTAACTGATTTCGAGGCAATCATGATTTAAAATTTTATTTGGCAATATATCGCTTGATTACATTCGTGAATATTATTCACAGATATTGTGAATTATGATATTAGTTCTGTTTTTACAAAACTAGCTCGGGTACACACAAAAAAAAGTCATATAACAGTAACACTTTGATTATCATAAATAGTTATATCAATGTAAATTAATGGATTTGGTCACACTTTTAAGACTTTGAGCCAATCTATAAAATACTATATCATATAGAATGTTGATTGTGATCGCAATGTTAAAGAATTATAAAAATAATTGCCATAAACATCATTGCTTTCAATAGTTTGATTAATCATAACATTTATGTTGTTTGTCATAGGCAAATAGTTTGAAATATTAAGTATGTACCCAAATCGTGATAAATAAAATAAAATATATATAAAACAACGAATATTTATAGTATTCAATATTGTTTAAAAGTGTTTAGTATTGTCCATAAAAATCTAAATGCCTAGAATATCAAGTCAATATTTATGATTGATGATTTACATTTTAAACAAATCAGTTTCATTGCGTTAGATCTTATTTTATTCACATTTTATAGGGATACAGATCGATGATTTTATTACTTTTGAAATTTACAGTTTTGTCCTGGATAGTATTGGCTTTCTTTGTCAACATATTTCTTTCAGTTTTGTCATTTTAGATGTTTATGTCCGTCGTTTTAGTATTCAGGAAGCAACTTATGTTAGCAAATTGATATTTACATTTACAAATATTTAGACAATGTAGAATAGCTTTTTCTTCATCCAATGCAATATTGTTTTAGTCTTTTTAGCTTGAAAATACAATATATTACTTCTTTTTTCAACACATCTACCATATGACAGAATAATTCTGCTTAAATAACAGGTGTTAACCCCAAATTATTGGCATATATCCATACCTAAAAATTTCGCCAGATTTGCATCCAACGGCAAACCTCGCATCCAGCTGATTTGAGACCTCTTACTTCAAACGCAAAAGATTTATAGGCAAATCCATGGTTTCCAAACGGACCCAACTTTGTTCTTCATCATCACAGAAATTCTTATGTCATCGTTTGAAGAATCGGTGCCACACCATATGACAGAAGAAGTACAATGATTTCTGCATAAATAACAGGTTTTATCTCACATTATTGGCATATATCCATAACTAAAAATTGATAGTAGATTGTTTTTGAATATTCAATATAATTTTCATTAATGTTTATTCATGTTTAATTAAGCCTGACAAAAAGTAGGTTATTTCTGGTTCCGCGTCAGCAAATTTGAACAAACTTTATATCTTGACATTGACATAGGAGAAAACAACTGTTTATATGATATGTAAATAGGCTTCGTGTCCTGATATATCCAAATATAGATGATGTAGGAAGATCCCTGGAGGAGGTTCTATCTATATGTCTCAAGTTGAGGATAAGGGGTATACTGATACTTTTAATCGTCTCATACTTTTGTAACTAACGATGCAAAGGCGTTAGGAAACATGCATGTATCCTCTTATGATAAAACTAGCTGAAACCTGTGCTTTAACTATATATGTTTTATAATATGGACACTTATGCTCGAAACATAACATAATCAATAAGTTTGATATCTGAACTTTTAAAACAATTTACATTTTCAAAATTTTACTTTCAATCCCTGTTTGTTTTGGTAACAATTTAGTATTGTTGATTGTGATAGAGTACTTAAATAAACAATTTCTCCCCTGATTTTGGAGAACAAAAATTTGTATATGAAAATTAGATTGAACACTCATGATTTAACATAAATGGTATATCTCTTTATTTAAAACATTATCTTGAAATGTAATGATAGCAATGAACATGTTTAAAGGACAAAATATTGATATTTTTAGTTACGAGTTACGACAAGCATTTGGACTAGGTTGGACTATCTAGCGTTTACAAATCGCTGCGTACAGTATGTTATTATGTACTGTAGCCCATGTCATACATTTGTACGGCTTCAACGTCTTACACATGGAATATGATCACAAACAGTTTCGGTTACCATGCTCGATTTATTTACTTCCGGTCAGGTAATACAAAACATAACTTTAAGGTGGAACGAAATAATTCGCATTCCGCATAATGCGACACGAATCAATACGCTAGTTATTTGATTCTTTTCTGCATATCTGTACTCAAGGCGTTTAGACCAGTTGGGTTTTTAAGGATTTTGTTGCGTAAAATACGCAGATACGCTGCTTATCTTACTCGCTGCGAGTGTTTTAGAAATGTGGTTACATGTAGGTACTTGACTGATCTAGACAGGTCACTGTTTTAGTATTGACCTTCCTTGACCACCGTCTTGACCACAGTTTGTATCTACCTCGACCACCAACTGTCCAAATAAGCCTTAAAGCTTCAGTCTCTTCCTTACCACATTGGAATCAGGTCAATATCCTTATTACACAAGTACAAATACGAGTCAGACATTCTTGTTGACTTCCTTGTTCTGGATTAGAAAACCTAAACCAGCATGATCGCCTGGTGATCACATACAATCACTCTTTGTTTTCATGTCATTGTCATCTAATATAATCTTATAAACCATTCTATTTCCGTGCTAGTCTTATTCAAAGTACCACACGATATTTTATTCAATCCTGGTCAAAAAAAAGTAAAATTAGATTAGTATGGATCTCTGCAGTAAGTGGCTTAGAGACTCCACGAAGACAGTTTTCATTGTATAATAGACGTATTATTACGCCTTTTAAATACAAAAGTAACGATAATCAAAATTATCTTGGTGTTACTGAAAGACTCCACTAAACACATGGTTGATAAAAGGGATACAGGTGTCTGTCAATTCAAATATTTCTTTATGTTGTTATTCTAAAAACAACACATGGAAATTTTGATTCAGTGATCAGTTATTTAGATGTTTCAAAAACTCAATAAAACCAAATGACCCTGCAATGTATAGAAATAGAACCATTGGCTCTGTAGCTCATCAGACTTTACATTTGATTTTCCTTTTGGGTGTGCCAATGTTTTTAGAAACGTGTTCAGGTACTTGACTGATCCTGGTCTTGGTATTGACCTTCCTTGACCAACGTCTCGACCACAGTTTGTATGTACCTCGACCACCAACTGTCCAAATAAGCCTTAAATCGTCAGTCTCTTCCTTACCACATTGGAATCAGGTCGATATCCTTATTACACAAGTACAAATACAAGTCAGACATTCTTGTTGATTTTCTTGTTCTGGATAAGAAAACCCTAACCAGCAGGATCGCCTGGTGATCACAAACAGTCACTCTCTGTTTTCATGTCATTGTCATCTAATATAATCTCATAAACCATTCTATTTCTGTGCTAGTTTTATTCAAAGTAGTACACGAGATTTTATTCAATCCTGGTCAAATAAAAGTAAAATAAGATTAGTATGGATCTCTGCAGTAACTGGCTTAGAGACGCGACGAAGAAAGTTTTCATTGTATAATAGACGTATTATTACGCTTTTTAATACAAAAGGAACGATAATCTTGAATAGAAACATTATCTTTGCGTTACTGAACGACTCCACTAAAACATTATTGAAATAAGGGATATAAGTGTCTGTTTAAATTATCAATGACAACAACTTTCAAAAGATCACATATTTTGTTTGATATTGATGTTTAAAAAAACACAGATTTTTTTATTAAGACAACACTTTTTAGATTTTCAAAATACTCATTAAAACTAAATGACCCTGCAATGTTTTTGAGATAACTATTCCAAAAACAGGCCAATCCATCATTTTCAAAATGTTTGTTAAAATTAGGCAATCCTTTATCAGAACAGCTTAAAGTATTGAAGTTCACGTCAAAATCAACCCAAACATATATGATATTTGCACTAAGATACATTAGCAAGTGAACAAACTTTAGGTACGCAGTTTACGAATTAACCTGTACTTATGCAATAACAATGAAATTCCCTTATAACTTGTTTTAAACTCCTTCTTTTCAACTAAGTAATGATAATTGGATTTATATGCCTATATAAAAACGCCGAAGAAGAAAAACGCCCCTTAGTAAAGACAATGTGTATGATAATATCAACTTTATATTTCATAGCAGTAGATGGGATTAAGACCCGAAATGTAGAATCTACAATATATAAACTGACATTTACACAAGCTGGGGTGTCATTGAGTGACATATTGACAGTTTGACAAAGGAGTTTGGATATTTTGGGAACCTACAATTCTTTGCATAAAAACATTTGACAAAGGTCCAAACTAACGGACATCTTCGAGGTAACATATCAGCCAAACATTCATGTTTATGAAATAGACTTCAGTTTTGACATTTTGTTATTAGCAAAATATTTCTTGTGTCAAAAATGTTTTTGTTCAATATGACATTTAACATAGACTGTTTTTCAGAAGAACGAATCGTAAAACAACAAATATATAAAAAAGAAAAAGGCCTTCATATATCTTTTGTGCTTTTACCGTAGGTTTAACATGTTACCTGTCCATCGAGGTTATTAAAAATGTTTATGTTAATTTGTCCAGTGTTCAAAAACGGGATTTGGTGTATTTTGTTTCTAGATGGTTGTGTTGAGTTACAATCATGAGCTACATTACAAGCATATATAACTATATGTTATAATCCTACAATGCCTTAATTCTTATCTTTGATATCATACAAAGTGTCAAAAATCTCATTACACAAATCAATCATCCTTAGTCAGAGAAGAAATTATAAAGATTCACATAAAGTCCATTTTTATGTGAACACCATTAATTCATTCTGTGTTAAAAAGGGGGATCTCATGGATGAACTTTACAAAAGATTTTGTTATTTATTACTGCTTCATTTAGTTCAAATACATTGTCTTCCATTTGAAACCATTTATTGTCATTTTCCTGACATCACCTTATTTTTTCCCTAAAACATGCCCCTTTGAAGCAACCACATTGAAACAGTCACATTCAGTTGCGCATTGTCCATGTTATTTGACATGCAGCATGTTTTATCGTGAAATATTTAACTTTTAAAGAACACTGTCAAACTTCTCAAAAGCTTTTAGATGATCAGGTTTTATGAACCTTTTGTACACTGACAGGTAAATTTTGATAAAGGGGAAATACAATTGTTAGTTGTGAATACATGATGGAGAATTGTATTGCAAGATCTGATGTCGTGATTTTAACTTGGTTTTATTGCCTACAGCTGGAAAATTCAAACAATGTAACCCACATGCCCATTCATTTGACGATAAATTTGACATCTGTGTCTCTATATTTGTAACCGAATTTCAGGTTCTATGGCTCGTATTTCGTTATTATATTGATTTGGCAAGAATCTTAAATTGAAGAACAAAACAGCAATGGAAAACTAGGTTGAAATGGGACAGTGGTACGTTGTTAGGTTAGAAAATTTATCCCACAAAAATGGAAATGACTGTTACAGTTACAACACAATACCCTTCTAAACCTATAGTAATCACTTAAATAGAAATAAAATGCTTTTTAGCGATTATTTCTTTATTTTGAACAGTCTTGAAATTTGAATTCTAAATATTCATTTATACAGGTTTTTCCAAACTTTTGTTTCAGACAGTTTTTGTCAAATCCCCCGAAATATATAAGTTTACAGGAGAGATAAACGTGTCATTGCTGTGGCAGCGCACGTACAATTGCAAATTCAAGTGAAAAGAGCGTTGTAGGTTTATTGCCAGCACAACGTTGAGAGTGTTATAGAAGGTTTCCAAATGTATTGAAAAAACGCAATTTTTTCAATGCATTCATAAGGCCTATAACTATAACTTTTCAATTTAATTAATTGAACATTCAAGATCTAGTTCCCGCTTTTTTCTGTACTTGCATACTGTCATAGTGTTTTCTTTCTTTTGTAATATATCATAAAGCTAAGACATCCCTGTTTCTTAGTAGCTATATTTTCAATGTAGTATGAGATAAGTGACATTTCAATTTAATTTTGGATTTGAAAAAAAATCTTTTGATTGCCGGGATAATGCCAGCATATTCTAGGAAATTTGTCTTGCATTTGTATATTCAAGTTATTTCTAGGGTAATTTAGAAATATAGTCACTTTTGATTATATCATTTATCAGGCAAATACCATATTTTGACCTATTCTTATAATGTACTGACTTGCTGTTTATTCTAACATTGTCGTTTTTCCATATTGGTTGAGAATAAGATATCAGATTGAGTTTTTACGGTATTCCCATTTTATTTGTTAAAGCATCCCATGCCTTTAAAACGTCCTTCTAAAAATCGTTTGTTCTTGGGATATAAACTGGCTGCTCGAAGGATGATTCTGTGAATTGATACAAATCGCTGTGTTGAGGTGATAAGTAAATATAAAAAGTTTCTTTAATTATGAGTTGCTATCAGAATGGAAGAGCCTCTTTAGCCAACTTTTTTTGCGAATTGATTGTTTTTCTTAGGAAAAAGAAATGTGAGACGGCAAACCTTGATTCGCCTCCATGTCGAAATGCCGTTTCGGTCATTCTGGTAAATTGCCTTCTATTTAATTAATTTTGGTTCGATTTTCTCAAGGTAGATCTCTAAATAAAAAAACAGAACATACCGTAAACAAAACATTTTTTTTAATATTGCATTTCACTACGGTTTGAATATAAATCTTTACGAAATTATACGTATTCCTTCTTTTTCCTGTCCTTTACCTCTATGCCGAAAATCAAACACAATAACAATTTCATCATGTGAACAGATGAAATTGTAGTTTTCGTTGACAGAGCTTCTGAGTTTCTGGACATGTATGCAAAATTTCATTGGTTTAAATATGTACATGAACATTTCTTTGCACGGTAATATTTCCTAAACGAGAATTGATTTATACTTGCAATGTGGACAGACTAATACAATGTAAAGATAATATTGCTAGTTTTAAATGATTGAAACACCAGACATCTTGATCCTATAAAATTACTTAAATCATGTGAAACAGATAAAGATCTTAGGTTATTTCATATCTGGAGTTTATGTTTCCAATCAACATTGCGACTTTATAATGGATATAAGACATGTGCTTGGCAAGAGTAGAAATAAGTATATGGAAATGCATTGTCGGCTGTCGGCCACTCTAACTAACCATACATGACTTTCTAAGAAAAACATTACACATACATGTACATGGACATTATTATGAGTACGTTGAATCTCTGTCATCATTAACATGCATGAAATACGTTTCTTTACATAGTATAGGTTAAAGTTTTAAAGTTCTATATAGTTATGTTATTTAATTACTGTGAAATGTGCAAGTTTTGTTTAAATGAATAAACATTCCAAATATATTACATAGATGTTGTTTTTATAACCATATGTTCACGATCCTTGGAAGTTTCGTGTCGTTTTACATAAAGTTCTTGTCATGTGATTGATATCAGCAAAGCCCTATCTGCACTTGTTTCGACTCAGATGTCTTGACTCGAGGTTTCTCTAATCTAACTGATGATTAAATCAAATGTATGTCATCTTATAAGACGTTTTACTTTGAAGCTCATATATCTTTTCAAAAAAATACTTCTTAGTCCCTTGTCAACGGAAACTAAAAACTGATTTGTTCAATGATAATATACGGTTCAAAAAAGAAACGCATAGGCAATTTTGAAATTTGAGACGAATATAATACAACTGTCATATTTTTTCCTGAGCTTAATTCTTATATATGTATTTACAACTTCGGTGCAAAAACGTTTAAGAAGCATTTTAAAACAATTTTGAAAGAATGTGCTTTCGAAAATCTGTAAAGCAAAAACAACTTGTAAAAAGCACAAAAGCATGTGGAACTTTAACCAAGCAAATGCAAAGATTGTTTTCAAATTTCAAATTTGGAGGGCGTAATTATGCAATGTCGATGTGCCAGAAATTGAAACATTGCCGTTCGTTAGCTTAAAACTTCAGTTTCAAAATGCTGATACCTGAAATTGGAATGAACATCAGAGCACAATATTTAGTCATTTGGGTCGGTTCCTCCAGATCGATTTTCGACAAGAAGATATCTGTGTAACTGAGAAAACCACCAAAGCCACAACTCTCTACATTTGGGTCATTTTTCTTGTGCCATCGTCCAAGTTTCAATCATTTTTTAACGAACATTATATGTTTAAGATATTGTCAAATCATTTACAGATAGATCGATCATGACTGACCACTACAAGATTGTTCCATTAGAAATACATCACTTCTTATGTTAATATTTATTATCAAAGTAAGGAAAAATAAATAGTTAGCATTAATTAACATCTGTTATCAATGAGACTTCTTTCTCTATAGCAATAACCCACAATTTCGTGCCCACAACTCTAAAGCTATTAAGTGACAGCGTAGTGGAAGGTGTTTTTCTTTGACAACATTATATTGTAAAATGTGATGGTGTAAATGTAAGACGTGATACTGTAGTATATGTCTACATTTGTCTGATCTTTGGATTTACTGTTTTTATGTTGGTTTGAGCAAGCAACTGAGCCCAAGTTGAAACTCAAGTCTTCTCCTGATAGTCATATCATAGTGATAGTGATAGTGATAGTGATAGTGATACATATCAAGCCTATTGTGCACTTTTGGTGAAAGGTACCAAATTTGGCAGAGATGGTGCCCTTTGTATGCTGATTAAATATAGATATGGGACCAACTTAAATCCTTTCCAAGATGGCCGCAATTTCCAAAATGGCCGCCAATCTCTGTTAAAGCTCTGTCGTGAATAAATGCTTAATTCAGAGCAACTTCTCTGCCAAATTTGATACTTTTCACCCAAAATAATACTACACAATACTTTAGCCATTCTGCATGACTATAAAGAGAAGGTAACAATACAACTAACCTACAGGACGAAAATGTTACTGTATGTTTTGTAAATTTTGGTTTCAAAACGTGGTCAATGGCAGGCAAGTCTAAGTGAAAATGCTGATTGTCAACGACTCACAATAGTCCAGCAGATATGTGAAGAATTTACATAGAATTGTGCCTTTAATGATACAAGCATGAAATTTGGTACACAGTTAGGGGGTACCCTTAGAGTGAAATTTGGATATAAGGACATTCCAGATTTCCTCTAAGATTTAAATGGCGGCTTCAAATTAATGAATGAAATTAGTTAATGAATTATACCAACCAGTTCAAATCCTTATCACGTGTGTTTGGTGTAAAACACAATTTAGGTATTATGTAATTAATTGTTGTGCATATTCTATCAGTCTTAGTAAACCTAGCCTCAATAATACTCGTTTCACTCCACTATTGAGTCTAGCAAGATGTAGTAGAAGGTTGCGTCAGCCGATCTTTGGAATTGACCAATAAGGGATCGTCTTACCAAGCCTCAATAGTATGCATTCGCACATATAACGTTGGAGGGTCATAGGTCGGTGAAAGGTTGGCTGACGCGACTTTCTACTGCATCTTACTAGACTCAATATCGGAGTGAAGCGAGTATCATTGAAGCTAGGTTTACTCAGACTGATATGCATTACAATTATTTCATACTGAGCTCAAAAAGAGCATTTGCAGTGGGTAAAAAAAAAATTCCCAATTGCTATTGCAGAGTTCGGCCTGTCGGTTAGATATCTGACTCTTCAGGACTTCAGTCTTTGCTTGTTGATAAAACATTTGTTCCAAAAATTCTCTTTACAATTATTAGTTTCAAAATATTTTCCATCCGACACTGCATTAGTGGTGCTGTATATTGCTTGACGGACTATGGCTAATAAACAAGCTCTTGAATCAACAGGCTAGAATGCTACTTGTCCACTCTAACTGATTGGAAGAAGTGCGTTTTTCCCCCCTGATGTCAAGGGTTCTGAATAGGCGGAGATACAAAATTGGCTCCAGCTCTCTACCATGCGTTCTGATCCGTGGCGATAGGCCTTGCGTAGGTTATGTTGGGACATTTTTGGGGGGACAGTCGGATCTCCTGGTGTTGATTGATAGGAACCTGCGATATGCCTTAGATTCGGTAGGTTAGCCTCTCACCTGTGACTCAACGGAGCACAGCGGGCGGTAGACAGGCTCAACGTTACGTTTGAACAGATGGATATTCTGATATCCAAGGGGGCAGTGGAGGAAATCCTGGTCCCAAACCTCAAGTCGAGGTTCTACTCCCCTATGTTCGTTCCACCCAAGAGAGACAGGAGCAAATAGTAGATGATTAACCATATGTTGAAGTTAACCACTCCTTCCTCGTACTGCCGCCATATCTTTGTCACATGTTTTTGTCATTAGTCATGCGGTTGCTGGAGCCCTAGAATTGGAGAACACATACTTGCATATTCCCATTTCCGAGACCACTGCAAGTACCTCAGTTTCGTTCTGGCAGAGCGCCATTCTCAGTGGAATGTGCTTACATTTGGAATATCATTCTCTCCGTGGATTTTCACCAGAGTGACTCAACAATAGTAACTTACTTCTCACTCACAATGTCCAGTTCATTCCATTCGTGGACGACAGGCTTGATACCCAACGCTGATTACTCTGGAGTTGGAGTTGTTGATTAATCTGTCCAAGTCAGACCTTAAGCCAACCACCTCGCTGGCCTTCCTGGGCGCTATTGTGGACACTGGACACTGCTCAGTCCCCTGCTAACGCATGGAGCGAATAGACTTCTTGCTCCACTAGGTCGAATAGATCATGGGGTTGCTCACCTAAGTGCAGGACCTAACTAGAAGGGGTTGGCTGCAGTTGACATCATTTCAGGTCTTCATAAACGTGCACGTCAGGGAAAAGGTGTCCAGACATGTGTTCCTGCTTCGCCATGACCTCAGGGAGGAGGCGAACGTCTTCACAGGTGTCCTGCTCCACCAATTAAAGGTGATGGGAAGCGGTAGGTGTCTGGTCTCAAGATTCAGTGGGATCTGGTAATTTGTCCCTGAGCACTTATGCTCGGATGTCTGCAAGCCCTTATTAAAGATGATCATCCTATGCCTGAAGTTAAGACAGTTTATTCATGGCGATGGCTTTCGGCTGCCAAGATTTCAGAGCCGCATGCTTTGCAGACTGATTTGCTTCGCTTTGAAGTGAGGGATGAGGGAAGAGTCACAAAGGAACTTGCACCGGACTTCGTGTGTAAGATCCAAGGGTCTGATGATTGAGGCAGGGTGTTTCACATTCAATCCCTTGCATGATCAGCATTCCCCATGGACAAAGAGTTCAGTTTCTCTGTCCTGTTCTAGCTCTTCGCATCTACTTGGAACGCATGCGTTCCTTCTTGCAAGGAAGAAGGAGGCCTTCCCCATTTGCTTTGAGTACAAAGACGACAGACAGTGCCTTCAGTGTCTATCAGTGGTTTGCTATCCTAAAGGCTTACAAAGCCATGGGTTGACCGCGACCAGCTCTTTCAAACTTTTACGAGATCCGTGCAGTCTCTGCCACCATAACAGTCCATATTGCTGTGGCGAACATCCGTTGGGCTTGTTTTGGAAGTCATACATGCTCTTTGCCAACCACTACCCTCGAGACGTTTCTATGGAAGACGGACATTGCAAGGATGGTGACTCGGGTATTCGCTTAACAACGCACTTCAGGTCTTGCTACCCCAGAGGGATTGCAGCTCACCGTTAGATCGCTTTCACATGTTGTTGTTTTAAAAAAAAGTTTGCATTTCTTTTTCCATTGTGTTGGTTGTCTTTCTGGTTCGAGGTTTGTAACACCCTTTTAACGGGGCCCAGACCACCCTACCGTAAGTTTGACTGTTGAGATTGTTTACTTCCTTCTTTGGTCCCACAGCCCTTTATCGCTATTGTATTCTGCGCTACAGTGAGTCAGAGATGGTAATAGTAAGTTCAATAATAGTGCGTTTTTTAGTAAATGTCATTATTTAAAATTTCCATTGACAACTGACCAATCCTTCATTCCCACCCTTGCCTCCCCTCCTGCGAGTTGGTTGGCTCTGGTGAACGTTCTCTGAGGCTTGGTTACATGACCAAAGCCAGCACAGGGACAGATAACTCCCGTCTTCTTTGATCTGTGTAATCTTGTTGAGAGATAATCAGAAATTTAAAAAATCTTGATATTTAGTGAAAACTAAAGACCAAATAATGTTCTTTGAGAGTTTTCACTTAATTATCATCATAAACACAAGATTCCTTGGTGTTCCTCTCCAAGTACTCTGATTTAGATAATGTTATCTTACTACAAAAAAGCCGCCATTTTTAAATGGCCGCCATTTTTGTTCTGGGAATAAATTCAAATGTCCCTATATCTCAAAATCTTCATAAAATAATGCTCTATCAGTATACCAAGTTTCATGCTTGTATCACAAAAAGCACAATTTCCCCACTTATCTGCTGGACTACAAGGAAATGACTGTGTTAGAAAGACAATGATGATGGAACTACTTGAAAATAATTGTGGGCTGTCACCAGCACAGACCACCACCTGCGCCCTGCCATTCACATATAAAGAGATTTCACAACAGATAGACGACAAAATGTTGGACAGAGGCTTTATTGCTATGGTCAAGTTTTAACATATTAAAGTGATTGGGTAAATGAGTCTGAAGCGTTCAGTTAAACCATTAAATTCAATTGTTGTATTTTAATTGCATAGTTGAAATCATTTTGTTGTAAGGACAAAGGTTCCTTAAGCATGCGAAGAATTCTTATTTTGAGTAACGATTGAATGTCGTCGAAGGACATGTTCAAGGATGTAGTTATTTTTTAGTATAACAAGATCCAAGAAATGCATTACTTATGGGGACATGAAATAAGATTGTCATAAATAGTGCCAATTTTTAAGGAAGGGATTGCGTATATCTGAATTGATATATATGTATATGTAAATATCATTGCATTATACTGTTTAAATAGTAGCAATTGACGTCACGAAGACTGTTACGTTTAACTTGAGCTCTTTAAGTTTAGTGTTACAAATAACATGACATTTATAACATTCTGCTATATAAGGAACAATGACGCTCAGAATATACACCTTTTATACAATGTATCACTGACAATAGCGTCATATCCTGCTTACAAATTCAACACGAAGAATACGAAAGTGATAACCTTCATTGAAATATCACTAGTGTTTTGAACGTAAATTTCTATTTACAAGCATCGCCCCTTAAACATTGACATTGGTTGTGGAATAAAATCGGCAATTATAGAGATTTGAAAATATTTTGAACAACGAAATAAACACTTGATAATTGCTATTTGTGATATAAATAGTTGTTTAACACACATAAATGTTATCGTTTCATGTACAATTTAAGTAATAAGTATTAGTAAAAAGGTCGAAACATAAGGAAAATGTTAAGTATATCGCCGTATGTACTTATTTTTTCATTTTGCAAACGAAACATTTGGATGAATTAACTGATGAATACTTGAGTTTTGGCAGCTTATCTTATTACCTCCGACATCACGAACATGACTACATACCATCTTTAAAGGTGCAGTAGCACGTATTTTGATAATTTTATATTTAACAATTTTCACTGATAAATGTAAGTTAATGTTAAATATATTATTTTGACAGTGTCAAAAATCTCATTACACAAGCCAATCATCCATAGTCAGAGGACAAAGTATGAAGATTTACATACAATCCACTGGCGGCCATTTTGTGTGAACACCTTTAATTCATTTTGGGTAAGAAAAATCAATCACATGGCTAAACTTAACACTATATATTTGAATTATTACTGCTTTATTTAGTTTAAAGACATTATCTATCAATTGGAACCATTAATTTTAATTTTCCTGACATCACCTTATAATCCCCCTAAAAACGTGCTACTGCCCCTTTAAAGCAATCTACTTGATGCATATCAGATAAATGGAACAGACCCAGGTCCAAAATGAATCCACTGATCTTGACATCGCTTAACATTAAAGGGGCAGTAGCACGTTTTAGGGGGATAATAAGGTGAGGTCAGGAAAATGAACATTAATAGTTCCAATTGAAAGATAATGCATTTAAACTAAACGGAGAAGTAATAATCCAAATATATAATGTAAAATTAAGCCATGCAATTCCTTTTTCTTACACAAAATGAATTAAAGGTGTTCACAACTTCATACTTTGTTCTCTGACTATGGAAGATTGGCTTGTGTAATGAGATTTTTGACACTATCAAAATAATACATTTAGCGTTAACGTACAATTATCAGTGAAAACATTAAAATATAAAATTATCACAAAACGTGCTACTTCCCCTTTAACAAAGTTTGTTTACTTTTAATCTTTATTTCTCACTTAATCAACAGAGTCATCCTGCTGCTCCTGCGGGTCTTTTCAATAGTAAGGTTTACAGACTAGGTCACATACGTATGTGCTGGTTCATATAATGTTATCTTAATGTGTACTCAAGAGATAAGCATTGGATTCGGTTGAAGACTCACAAGCTTATGTCAAACCTGTCATATTATTTGGCGATACCACATAAGACTTCAAAACTACTGTTTCTGATTTCTATTTCATTTTTAATAAAACAACTCTAAGATAACATGTTCATACTGCAAAGTATAAAACACATTTAAGATATGTCATTTTTATACTAAAACAATGCTTATCAATCGAAGAATTGAGAGATATCCTATACAGCATTCTCCGTGTCTGTGGAGAGAACCTAACGGCATAGTAACCTTTTTACGTCAGAAAAGAATTCAATGTGAAAATTTGTTCACTATAGAACTTTTCCCTTAGAGTACCATTACTACACATTTCTCAGTGAAGAACCGTTCTCACAATTGTTGATAACAGGTTTGTTCGAAATTATATAACGTGGAATTTCACCTGCAGCCATGTGGTTAGGGATACATGAATATCTTCCGACATTCAGTATGGGAATGGCATATTTACTAGACAAGTATGCGAGCGTGTAAAACATTATCTGATCAAGCTATTAAGGCACTGTGGCCGGTTAAAACAT
This sequence comes from Steromphala cineraria, assembly GCA_916613615.1. Taxonomy (NCBI): domain Eukaryota; kingdom Metazoa; phylum Mollusca; class Gastropoda; order Trochida; family Trochidae; genus Steromphala; species Steromphala cineraria. The sequence continues at coordinate 27,414,578 of OU744732.1, forward strand.
TTATAAGTAAGTATAATATCTCACTTATTGAAGGTTTTCACATTTTCGATAAAAAGATTGTTCCAATCCTAACATACGGGGCCAAGATATGGGGTTTTAAAGAAAGGGAAAGTATCGAAATTGTCCATAGAAAGTTTTGTAAATATTTTCTTCAGATAAGTTATAGATCTTCTAAGCTGTAGCATATGGGGAATGTGGTAGGGTACCTTTGTGTAATGTCTATTTTGCTAAATGCATAAAATACTGGCTAAGATTATTAAGAATGCATTAAAGTCGATATCCTTATCAATCCTACAAATATCTATTAGCTGTTGAATGTAGAAAACGTCCCACTTGGACGCGGCATGTAAGTGATTTATTATTCAATCTCGGCTTTGGTACAGCTTGGATTTCACAAAATGTCGGTGATATTGACACATTCTTATATATGTTTACTGATAGAATTCATAACTGTTTAAGGCAAGACTGGCACTCTTCCTTAGACGTCCCTACGTTGTCTTTCTATAATTCTCATAAATCTCTGTTGACCCCTTGTGAAAAATATATGTTAGCTAAAATAAGTAATAGATCAAAGCGTCTGTTCACATTGTTCAGATCAGGATGTCATACTCTTGGTGTTAGATATATTAGAAGAGATATTGCCTCCTGTCATGATGATATTGTATTATGTAAACATTGTAAAAGTATTGAGGATGAAATTCGTGTTGTTTATGTATGTAAAAGCTATGAGGAAATGCGTCAGCGTCTTATTCCGAGGACGAATGATGGGTATAACTTTTCTCTTCACAGCATTTGTACATCATTAAACTCTGTTGTCCTAAGCAATTCCATAACTTTTTTGGAACATGTCTATTCAGCACCTGTTGACATTGCGAAAATATAAACAATGGTAACTCAATGTATTAAACTTTGTACCATAGTGTACGATGGGTCTTATGGTTTTATACAGAATAAACCCTTCTTTTTGTTTTTCTTCTTCTTCTTCTTCTTCTTCTTCTTCTTCTTCTTCTTCTAGACAAGTATGTCAATGTAGTACCAAGCCTCTTTACAAATAATGAATGCATCGTCATGTCACATGTACATGTACCTCATTATCATAACAGATGCTAACAACACAAAGTCTATCCCAGCTGCACATCATTACAATAACGAGACCGTTTTCACCAATGATGTCAAAAGCAATTGAGCACATGATTGACTACATTGAGTGGAGAATGAAGTGACCTCTTGAGGTCAGATTTTGTTTCCATGACATCAATTGTCATCATTCCATTGTTGTACATCGCAGATAGTCTGGTTTATCGTTTCTGCAGAATAACTTGAAAACTATTTGACTCAGAAACTTTATATAGGCATGGGCCTGGATGTTACCCTTAAGGTGCAGATGTGGTTTGCAGGGTTTACATTTCAACGGTACAACATATTTTGAAATTTGGCCCAGACATTTCTTATCCTGTTCCGTTTCCAGAGCATAATTTGAAAACTATTTGACTCAGAAACTTCAGGTTTGGTATGGAAGTACCTATTGGTGCAGATGTGCCATTTAGTGACTACAATTCTTTGGTGGCCATAACATTTTCAAATTGTCACCAAAAATCGTCAAATGTCCTGACTCTGTTTATCAAAACTATGCCTTCAAGACATTAGTTGTTATTTTTTATCCTCACCCCTAGTCAATTCAGTCACTATTATTCATTCACATGACGAAATGTGTGTCTTTTAATTTAGTGCTATTATTATGGTTGTCAAATTCAGTGGGGGTATGTGAGCTGTGCTCACTGTTGCCTTGTAAAATGCAGTTTATTTTTTATAGTTATATATTAGTTCTATGGATACCAAACTTATTTTGACAATTGAACATAAAGGAGTATGTCGCTAATTGCAAAAGGGTTATTTGTGTTTCAAGTCACAAAATTATCGATATACACGATGTACGGTATTTTGTAATGTTTCACCTTGACCGAAACAAGACTAACTTAGAATTTCCTACAATCTAATTAGGCTAGTGATATATTCATTTTAAGCTCCATGCGAACATTCTTCACATGTTGATGCGAACATTCTCTACAATAATAACAGTTTAACGTTGTTAAACTTCAAAAGATCTATTAGACATTATGACAAATATTTTATTGAAGGCAAGTGAATATTATAAAGACTTTTATCCTACCTCATGTAAGAATCTCGATCTCTGATTGGTTCACGTGACCCTCAACAAATTCCCATATACACCTTCACCGAGGGAGAATAAATCCCTTATACCCCGCGAGTAAAGCGTGCTTCCACGTCAATCATTCAAAGTCACGTGATAAGGTCATAGGTCAACCAGTATGCCGTGACTCGGACCTTTGTTGTTGTTTTGAAATAAAGGTTTTGTTCACTTCTGATTGTGTTTTTAACAATAGTTTTAGACATTCGGTAAGATAAATTCGTTATCACATTGCATAGCGGGTTACATCGGTATTTATTATTCCCTTGAAAGGTTTTATGCAACTCGCGTTCCGCTCGTTGCATAAAACCTTTCGCGGGAATAATAAATACCGATGTAACCCGCTATGCAATGTGATAACTTATAATATGTAATAAAAAAATTAACAAATTTAATCAACTATTTTCCACATTTGGAACGGCAGGGAAAATGATTTGAGACACATGTAAAAGAACGATGAAATTGTTTATCAAACAGCACATTTTATGTTTGATAAAACTCTTTCATTTGATAAAAATCATTTAATCACTGCCTTTCCAGCACGATAATTCTAATAAAAACTTCACATTTCATCATATCCATCGTTTTCAACCACCGAACAAACATTGACTTTGCTTATTACATGACCTTTGACGCGCACCTGTCAAAGTATGACAGGTATTTAATGAGATTGCTCTTGTGGAACTGCCAATTAACTCACGTTTGATGGCAGATATAATGAAATGATCGTTATATAGGGAAGTATTGATTACATTTCACTCCTTGCTGATGAGATGAGAAAGTGTGATACTAGTTGATAGCGTGTTTCTTTCCTGCACTGGATTTCAAAACTTTCAATGAATCTACCCTCAAACGTATATCATGAAAATACACAAGTCATATATGAATACTTTTTACTCTCGAACTTAATCACTTTTATAGAAAGACATGTACGTTCACCTTCCATTTTCTTTCAAAATAGGTAAGTCTAACCCATATCACAAGGGGACATCTATGTGCACCTGCTGTTTCTTACATTACTGTTTATTGTTTACCAACCTTTATGTTTATTTTTACAGTCAAAAGGCAAACTGCATTTAACGTTTATTATCATATAAAGATCTTCTTCAAAGTTACTGATTGCTTTGATTTAACCGTAAAACTTGCTTTTAAAGGGGCAGTAGCACGTTTTTTGACAATTTTATACTTTCAATTTTTCACTGATAACTATAAGTTAATGCTAAATGTATTACTTTGATAGTATCATAAATCTCATAACACAAACCAATCATCCGTAGTCAGAGAACAAAGTATGAGGATTCACATAAAATCCATTGGCAGCCATTTTTGTGTGAACACCTTTAATTCATTTTGTGTAAGAAAAGGAATCGCATGGCTTAACTTTACGTTGTATATTTGATTTATTACTGCTCCATTTAGTTTTTATACATTGTCTAAAGATTGGAACCATTTATTTTCATTTTCCTGACATCACCTTATATTCCCCCTAAAAACGTGCTACTTCCCCTTTAAGAACAAGCAAAATTACATTACCAACGATGTATGTATATATAACTGTATGTTGTTTGACTCCCTAGAGATAACAATGTAACATGCTGGTGTTTTAATTGGTTTCATGTCATTTTTTTATCTTTTGAATGCGTTAAACTGTATACTAGTAAACTTTTAAAATATGTTTTATCGTTATGAAAAACACCTATAATAAGAATGGCTTTCAAAACACTGTCTTACATATTCGGACTGGACGAGAACTCTTAATGTAGTCTTTTATCAATGTGAGTCACATAAACTGTATCGTTTGAACAATGGGTACGGTTTTGATTTGATTAAAAACTCTAATCTTAGCAATCAATCTGTATTTCTAATGATGTTTTAACTTTAGAAATTGTTTTATATTTGTCTGTATTAGAACAATAGTGCATTGTTAAGGAATTGCAAATTATGTTCATGTGAGATTTACTCAGTTGTATTTTTAATACCATTACACAAGGTGTGGCAGCGATTGGTGAGGCCTATGAAGTATGTCATTGAAGTGTATGGTTGAAGTTCGTGATGCTGACTGTTTTTGTACCTTTTGATCCTTTCAACTAATCCCAGTTATCGTTTCGTAATAAAAAAATTATTTATGACCATAGTTGAATTGTCTTCTTTCACCGATTTTAACCCCATAATGAAGAGCAGAATTTTGATATACCATTGGGTCATAGAGTGACCATTTACAGTCTAATTCATAGTCAATAGAATGCATTTCAATCGCTCCATCATTAGGTTTCATGTGATCATGCTGTTACCTCCCACGATCACCGAACATATCATATCGTATTAAAACAGGGGGTGCAACATTTTTTCGACTATTTATGCTTATGTAAGAACGTATACAAACAAGGCTTTTGACAATAATTTGTGACAGGAAACGACTGTCTCCGACATGTGTTGAAGAATGGAGAAATTCCTCAATAGTGATGGACACGTAATACACAGGCATTATATTGACTTACGGTCTGCATTGTATTAACATCAGGTCGCAGACAAAACAGCATTCTCTCCCCACAGAGGCAGATCAAGTCATTTTGATTAAGCCTCTGTTCTATTACGCCGAAATCCGTGGGTTCCGGCAGTTTCCTCTGGCGGAAAAAACTTTCATCTCAATACATTTGAATTTCTTCATCAAATGACAAGGCTTCTCGCATGGAAAGGATGGTTCACATCACAATGCCTAAAATGATGATTTAAGAACAGCGTCGCTGATTGCACAACTAATTTTGATTGCCTCCAATCAGGCATCCCCATTCTATCCCACAAACTCGTCGTAATATAACAGAGTCTAAATCAACATGACTTGATCTGTCTCTGTGGGGAGAGAATGACAAAACAGGGGTGTCTGTTTCATCAAGCAAACACAAACATGTTCGATATAACGCTTAACGTGAACGTGAACTGCATGAAATAATGTGTACATGTCATTTGAAGGTCAGCGTTATACTTAATTATAGTCAATCTGAAGTCAATGGGCGTTCATTAGAAACGAATTTAACGCAAAAGATGTCTTTATTTACAGAAGTCACTGCGCTGTTTCCCCAAATTGATATGATAAGATTACTCAGTAAAAAAAGGTTAAAGTATTCTTTCATGGATTGTTTATTCAACAAGTCAACATCGAACAACATCAAAATAACACTTTTAGATTGAAAGGAAAGTTTATTGTTATCCAAGGCCTCATGGCCAAAACAACACTGTTTAAACACAAACATGGATGTATTATTTTGGTCTTATTCTGACGCCTCGTTCATCACTCAGGATAAGAGAATGTCCATTTTGTTTGTGTTTGAAGCACGTGTGACCTGTAGATGCTCTCATGGATGCTACATGTACATCAGTTACTCTGTCATTTCTCATTTATATTGGATTATTGGTAATTATCATTTTAAATGATATTTCATCGTTATTTACATTAAGGTGCTGATGAAATATTCGTATTTTTAAACATTATCATTCGAAATATCGATACCTTTTATTGTTGGTGATTTGTTCCCTGAAAATAACTACATAAAATCTAAGCTAAAAAAATGTTTTATTGTCCTGTTAACCAATATTGTCTGTGATTCTTAAAATGAAAAAAATGCCAATTCTGTGACTCTGTGAAAATGTGTCTGTCTGACTTGTGTTCCCTCCTGCAAGTTACAAAGCCACTCCGCGAGTTGTCAGAGATATGCCAAACCTTACCAATAGTGCCATCTCATCGAGGAGGGTCGACTGTTGTTGGAACGTATCATTTAAATGTTGATGTTGTTTGAAAACTGGACGTAATTTTGAAAACGTTTCTAAAGCATTCAGAATGACAGTAACGCGTTAATCATGTTTGATAGGTTATATTATTAGTATTTATGTAAATAAGACCGTGTGAATTTGGCTTCGCAAATATGTGCCTATTTTCATATTTATATCTGCAAATCGGTGATTGAATATATTAGATATTTTTAATTTATGTATTGAATCATGCCATCTATGTTAAAGAGGCAGTAGCACGTTTTTTGATAATTTTACATTTTAAATTTTTCATTGATAACTGTAAGTTAACCCTAAATGTATTATCTTGACAGTGTCAAAAATCCCATTACACAAGCCAATCATCCATAGTCAGAGGACAAAGTATGAAGATTTACATCAAATCCATTGGTGGCCATTTTGTGTGAACACCTTTAATTCATTTTGTATAAGAAAAAGCAATGGCATGGCTAAACTTTACGTTATATTTTTTAATCATTACTGCTCCATTTAGTTTAGATACATTGTCTTTCAATTGGAACCATTAATTTTCATTTTCCTGACATCACCTTATATTCCCCCTAAAAACGTGCTACTGCCCCTTTAATATCCGAGTAAAATATGATGTGATAAAAATCAAGGAGTGGCCCTTTATGATGAGTAAAATGTCAATTTTGTGACTGTTAAAATTCGTCTGTCTCTGTCATTGTTATTGTAAACCTTCCTAGAGAGAAACACAAGGTTGTAAGTCCCTCAAACAGGTGATATGATGATTTGGAAGACCCCTTCAAGCATTACATTATGCGGCTAGAAGGTTCATAATGGTCCTTAAAAGTGTTTGACCAGTGACCTTAGCAAAATGAAGCTGACACTGATCATGATGACCTTGACCTTTTTTACCCTTGCACGCGAAGCTGGTGCATTTCCTTATATGGCACAGAGATGCACACTTGAAGTAATATGACGACACCGTCTTTTGAACAGACTGAAAACCATGCCAGACGCATCCGGATAATTGCACCCTTTTGGCTGAGATGTCACCTAGAAAATGCAAGCAATGTTGAAAGGTTTCAAATCCTAAATGATAAAAAAAAATTGTAATCAAATACACGCATTGATGCATAAGGTAAACAGTGTGGTGATTTATTGGTTGTTCCAATATATATGATGATCTTCAAGGTAGCTATGAGTTGAAATGAACTGTGTCACTAACACTTTCTTACTTTAGGAATATGTATCAAACTTCAATATTAAAACGCTTAAATGATTTTGTTGGCCTCAGTGTCATCAATACAATCACTAATCCCACAAACAATTGGAACGTGAACATTCGGGAGCATTGCGATTATCAACACTCTGTTCGATTCAGGTGGTTAAGAGCTACACATATTCTTGGTATTTAGCTAGAATCATAACAGAAAATTAAAACAACTTGTCATTTTTGTAAAAACACATTGTACTTAAATTATTTCCAATTCATTTAAGAAAACTTATGAAATTGCTTCTCCTGTTCGCCTTTCAATGATCAAAAACAGGTAACACAACGTTTAACATTAACTCTCAGGAAAATGATAATTCAAATTTATTTGTTTCACTGCAATATTAAAGGAAACTAATAAAAAATATAAATTTTTGATAACCATGATGAACTTTCAACAGATGACATGCGAAGAGTATTTGAAACAAAGCCCAAACTATTATATCAGAAGTACGAGTATTATTCACAATGTATGTATTTTATTTATTGAAAGTAAACTGGTTAACATTGTGGTTTCTCACTCAACTTAACCCTTCAAAACCTACAACATCGAGACGTTCAGTGTCCCTCAAATTATCTCTGTTCTAGGACTTCAAAAACAATTAAGATAGAAATTTTGAAATTTATGAGATTGTTTCCTTTTCTTTACCTGAACATTTTTTAATTGTGAAAGTTGTCCAGTTAAGTTTGTAAGACATCTTCCGCATCACGTGATGAAATCTGCAGATCCGGTCACGTGACCACGTGACGGCAGCACAGTTGACAGAATGAAGACAGAGAGTCACACAGTCCTGTTCATCAGTGTCAGATATAGGGAAACCTCCTGGCATCATTGTGTTCAGTATTTTCTCCTCGCAAACATCTGGAGATGAGAAAACATGATCTTGCGAATAAAAACGATTAAGGGGGAAATGGCAGCTTGAATTGTTTCAATGAATTTATTATTTGCATGCGCAACCTTACCCTCATTTTCTCCCAAGAGTTAGGTTAAATTATTTCTTAATTATATTAACAAGACAACTGCCCTAGTATCTAGTTGGTTTTAACAATAATTAAAAAGTTACAGCCGATGAAAACACGGTTGCAGTTGTCGTCACTTAGGCCTTAGTCATGAAATTAAAACAGTGTTGCTGATTGTACAACTAACTTTGATTGCATTAGGCTTTTTCTTTTCAAAAACAGAATTTCGATAAATTTTTCATGATTTGAACTACTCTTTTGGAGAGAGAATGACTTTTGTCAAGGCTTTTCAAGGTTAAGAAACCAGCAATATGCCTAGTAAAGCTAACCTGGTTTTCCTTTGCAGTGTTGTTGTTTGATCGCTAGGATTTTTTTACAAGACATGTACACCGAGTACAGTCGTCTTGTGTGAACTTTACAAACGTTGTTCTCATAGCTCCAGTCAACAATCTTAATCTGGTTATCTTGACGGAATTTCTGGTAACATTGAGACATCGAGATCGCAGCCAGACGCTTTCCTTTTCGACGAGGTAAGGCATTGAACTTGATGACAGTGCATCGGTTACCTGAATTTAACAAAGTTTTATCATGTTATCGAAGTAATGCAAATGATTTATGAGTAACACTGAGTTTCAAATATCTGACGTTGTGTACTAAATTGTTTACGTAACCTTTTGATTAAACTGGTGATTATTTTGCTAAACACCAAAATCAACAATGGTAGGTAATGGATAGTTCATAAGCATTTGAGAAATTGGTATTGCTCTTACACTATATATAACAACCGAAATTTGGATATCCAAATATTTAGAAGGAACTTCTCTTTGTGGCATCGCCAGTAACGTGTTCCCGAAATGCCTTATAGTTCATAAGACATCGATCTTGCATACTTTTCATCCTCATAACTAGAGCTAATTGCCGTTCATTTGCATCAGGCGAATGTATTGTGTCATTGTGTCTCATGTCAGTAAAATGACACCTATCGCTCTCACTCGGGAAATATCATTTTACAGTCACTCGTGTTGTTAAAACAATATGACATCTCTGCATGGGTATTAATCTTTATTACTATTTGGTGCAAACTAGACAGAACACGATTGGTTGAATGATAATCCCTATATTGACAGTGGCATTTTGTAAAGAGTATCCTCACGAAAACGAAAATACATTATACCGGTTGCACTACAATAAACGGACATGGAAGTCCATACAATGGATGTTTCCTATAGCAGCATATATTGGACATGTCTGGATACAGCAGGGAGTAGGAGATATAGATCCGTTTTTAAAATTGTTTAAAGAAAGAATAATTGATTGTGCTAAACAGGACTGGCACGCAGAACTTACAGATAAAAGCTCTTTACAATTCTATTCCACCATAAAGTCATTATTTACTTCTGAATTGTATATTTATTAACTGAAAAATGTAAAATACAGGAAAGAACTACTTTTTTCAGAAGCTGTTATAATCGTCTTGGAATTCAATGTATTAGGAAAGGTTTTAATGATTATGAAAGTTCTGATTCTAAATGTTCTTTATGTAATGTAACCGAAGATGAAATCCATAGTGTATATCAGTGCCCAAATGTATCAAACTCTTTGTGATGATGTACCGCTTCTATCAAATAATAACAGAAATATACATGGTCTTAAATATTTAATGAACTCTAATGATTATGCTTTCATGTTAGGAAAATTCTTGTATAATGTATTTCGTGTACGAGGAGAAAGGATCTAATTCGCATGTGTATATTTTCATGTATGATATTTATTTAATGTGCTGTATTATGGGTCATTTGGCCTTGAAACAATAAAACTATTGAATTGAATTGAATTATATACATTTTCTTATTTCAAATGATTAAAAGGTGTTTACGCTTAAGGCTTAAGGCTGCTTGCAGGTTTTCTTGATATTTGATAATTGCTTAAACTTTTTGGGTAATCGTTTTGAGTGGAGAGTTGTTCTTACATCAAAAGAAATTAATTAATCATCAAGCAATTATCAATTCGAGAACATTTGAAGAAATTATTAAAATTCGCGAACTGTTCCATTACAGGTACATACTGCTACAATCTTTTTGTTTCCTTGAACTCCTTTCTCCATATTTTAGTTGGCGTTTACGCCTGGAAGGGGTCATTTGAAGTCCACATCTGTTAGCAGATCGTAACCAAGAGTAGGCCCTGCAGTCGTTTAATAATATGCAAATACGACGACACTCTCCTTCAGTCTCAATTCCATACAAATAGTACATTTTCTGATTACGAAAGGTGATAGACTCAAAACACTGGAAGTCTGTAGAAAAAAAGGTTAAATCAAATCATTTATATCTTTGAATAAGGTCAAGGGAACAGAATTTAAAGTCACGTTTGAAATTGCATAGACAATTGTATCAGCTTTTGTTTTGGATTTCATCAGAAACATTTCACAAAGAAGAAGTCATCAAATCATCTATCATTGCAGTGAATTATAGCATAAAAAGGACGTAGAATGATGATTCTGTTATAACATGATGCTTTGTTACCGTCCAACCATGGTAGCTGTAATGGGTCATATTCAGACTTGATATTAGTAAAATACAGTAAGAATAAGAAAATTCCTTCATTTAGGGTACTATCGTTTTTTTTGCAATTAATTTGATAGCACATATGTAATATTCAATATCAGATACACTGAAAAAGCCTGATATTTCTTGCACTTGAAATGATATCTCACTATTATATTTTTGCGATTTCAGAAAAGTAAAATATTTAAACAATGCTCCCGAGGACATCCTGCAATTTTGGTTTCTGTCAGTTTTAAATGATAATTCTAAAACTTACCGACAATGTTTTGTTTGCAATTCCGCTTTGTCATCACAACAATATCTTTACTCTTTTTAGGTTTAAAGCCATTGATAACATTACACGTTCTACGTAGGGGGTTGAACACAATGGATTTACACGTCTGTGTGCCGTCTGTCAGACACTCATCCATGCAGTCGACCAGTCTAGTGTTGTTCAGGATGGTAGATCTGGCTGGGAGGACTTGCTTTTTCAGTTGTCTCATTCTGGCAAAGGACATACACTGACTTGATGTGGGCATGATGTCTTGATTAAAAAAAACCATGAAAACATAGATTCGGATTAATAAATTGCAACAGAAGTAGAGGTTATACACCTCCATCAGGATTCGACCTTCGGGTTGAGAGGCAGACACTCAACCGATTCGGCTAAAGAGATATCCCCAAAGGCAAGGCCAGTAAGTATGCCTTATGGCTGGGTGCTGACTTTTAACAGCTTTTTATACTGTGATATATATAGGTACAGCATGTGACACATAAATAAAATACTCTTCTTCTTCTTCTTCTTCTTTCTTATAACTCACCGTGCCTCATAATTATACTAGATACCAATAATGTTATGTCATAACATGCACAGTTCACTGACATCATTGACATTGTTAAAGCAATGCAGTGGTATTTGTTCCAAACGTCAACGTAATGACAGTGTATGTAATAAAGAAATCAAATTATATAACGAAAACTATGGAACAGAAAAAACATCACCTGCTTTAAAGGGGCAGTAGCACGTTTTTTGATAATTTTATATTTTAAAAATTGCACTTATAATTGTAAGTAAATGCCTTATGTATTATATTGACAGTGTCAACAATCACATTACACAAGCCAATCACCCATAGTCAGAGGACAAAGTATGAGGATTCACATAAAATCCATTGGCGGCCATTTTTATGTGAACACCTTTAATTCATTTTTGTAAGAAAAAGTAATCGCATGGCTGAACCTTACGTTATATATTTGAATTATTACTGCTCCATTTAGTTTAAATACATTGTCTTTCATTTGGAACCATTTATTTTCATTTTCCTAACATCACCTTATATTCCCCCTAAAAACGTGCTACTGCCCCTTTAAATCATTTAGTCAAATATCTCATTTTCGCATAAAAACAACTTACCTAAATAGACCAAGATGGATACATGCATTTTATATTCCTACTGTAAGTGAAATTAATTACGTAGGTTTAATGGCAAGTAAGAACAGACAACTTACATATGAGTGCAGACAGTTGCGAAAAGTAGAGTAGTTTTACAAGCATTCTTAACGATCAAGTTCTTGTGACTTCTTTGAAAGTGAGGTCGCAACTGTTTTCTATATATTTTTCTCTTAAATTTCAGTGAATTACCATATCCTTTTTGTACATCTTACCTTATCATTATGAAAAGACGTTAATTACAGTATCAAATATGTTTTTATGATTTATATTGAATATCTAAGATCTGATAAAGATATGGAAATGTATAAGATAAATGAACAAGATTAGTTTGTAGTAATACCGTTTATCATTATAAGTCTGATTATTTGACAATATATATATGTTGTATTTTAAGATAATGTGAATACGATATATGAAAGGTATATACTGTTTTATCTTTATGTATGTTTAGATTTCTTTACTATTTTTAGACATATTGAGGAATAGATGGTTTATTATAAGTAACTATTTCTATTCAAAACTTCTGTAGAGTAATGTATAAGTATATATATATTTATATAATCCATTTGAAGAAAGTTTTGACTCTATAGGCCCTGTAAAAGTAGGTCTTAAAGTAAACAAGATGCACAAGATAAAGTGCACATATGCTCATGGTTATAAGTGAATTATTCGTGCAGTTTAACTTTCGTGCAGATTTTGAAATAATATTTAAAAGTTGTTGTAAAGGTGATACTTAATGGAAGAGGTACGTCCAAGTTGTTGTTTTCAATTTATTTTGAATATAGACATCTGGTAGCATCTGTTTTTAGAGTTAACTTGGTTTAATCTTCCACTTAAAAATTAATTTTTTTCGTTTATGAGAGTATGAATTCTGACACTTCGACCAAGCCATTTCCAATATCAAATATCAAAAAGTATGTTTTAGTATTTCATACTGGTTAGAATTAGGGCCTGACGTTTACATTATGTTCGTTTTGTATACATACCACTGACCTGTCACTAGTTTTTGTCAGGATTGACTATCCTTAATCATCAGTTTACATTAAATCTGTCTCATTGTTATTTGTGCTAACGGTTTGTGGGAGACGAAACTGAATACATTCATGAAAATAGAAATGTTTGAAAACTCAACTTCAAAAACATTTAATGAGAAAATGAAGTATCATTATTTTATGGTTGTCTTAAAAAACAAACGATAAAGGATGTTGAAAGCAAGAAACTTTGTCGTTCTTTTTTCTTTTATTTGTTTTATGTGATATTATCTTAAAGATGTTCATCAAGCAATTTACTTATTTTAGACTCAAGATTTTCTCCTTAAATTGAGCGATTGAAAGAAAGTTTGTGGAGTTCATCAGCTTCGATCAGCACAGATATGGTCTTTATCATCAATATATGTCACTTTGATCTTATTTATCATCTGTACATATTTTTTATGTATTTCAGTTTGATCGTATCTTTCGTTTAAGTTCCTCTATCATGATATCATAATCATTCTTTGTTAATTCAATATTCTTGTAAAACTACCAAAGTCAATTAATTTTCAATATCAAGATCTAGCAAAAAACGATACCAAACATTCAGGAAAATTATTGCTTTGAAAAAATGAAGGTCATCAAAACCAACGAAAACATCATCTATGTTCACATGACACTTTGAGCAAGAATGCTTTCAATTCTACTGTTGATTACTCAGTTCACTGATCTGGTCTGTAAGTATAACTTTCTTACTTGTTTCTCTTCTCTTGTCTAATCTTAATCATGGTCAGTGTAATGGAAAGGCGCAAAGTAGATGAAGTTTACTTCATTTTAATTTCATGGGTACTTGATTTGAAATTTATGAACATATTATTATCACATTGATTTAAACGGTATTGAGTTCATTGAAATTCAAGATTTGATATTTGATATTTACAGATGCATGTGTAGAGAAAACACCAAAACAGAAATGGAAGGTGGTTTCCTAATGAAAAACATGGCTAAACAGGACTGTGTGACACTCTGTCTCCACTGTGCAGCTGTCACCTGGTCACGTGGTCGCAACTGCAAGTTTCATCACGTGATCTGGAAGACTCATGGCAAAACATCAAAGTATACATTCTATAACACAGAAAACTGTACAAGAAGGCACTGTGCGCATATCAAGGTCTTTGTATTCATCTGCAAATACCTAACATTGTATTGCCCTTGTTCACAATGTTGTAGCCAATTAGAAGCACGTTCATTTCTGCATTCCTTTTTAGTTCAAAGCGCGACAGGAACCTTCTTCACCAACCACTATGCCTATAAAGGTACTAATCCTGTTGCTGAGAAGTTTGCTCCCTTTTGCTTCAAGTGTGCATTCCGTTGTCAACTGGACCAATGTCCTGGCTTCACGTGCTTCGAGGAAGGTCAAGGTCAACGTGATCTGTGTTCTTTAGATGGCAGCTCTGAACACTCGTATGTTCCTGAGAACTGAAATGAGTCTGGCTGAGCTGTAGTCAAAAGGGCCGAAGGACAAATGGACCAGAACGATGAGATGTCTGAAACTGTCTGACTGACAACTGCATCTCACGGGTGTGGAGGTTTGTTTCTGTAAAATAGATATTCTCTTCTGACAAACCATGTTCTCTATTGAAATGTAAGACCAAAATAAAACTTCAAATATCAATTGTCACCTGTCGCTTATACACACAGAGAGTGAAATGTAATCAAAACTTTCCAATATAACGTTAATTTGATTACATTCACTGTCAAACATGAAGTTATTGGGTGCTAAAATTGAGTATTTTAATCAAATTGATATTCATATCTGACAGGTAAACCTCAAGGTCCTATATTAGCAAAGCAAATATTTGTTCCGTGTCCATCAGTGTTATCCCAGTAATGTGTTATCCCAGCAATCTCTTTATCAAACTCACAACATTCAATCAGTCAAATTGAAATAGTTTTGATACGCTAAAATACACCAATTGATTTTAATCAATAATCAGTATTCAGTATCTCATATGATATATTCTCAGTTGTCCATTTGATAGACTGAATTAATTAATACATACATCAGATCACTGTTCTTCTGTTTTAACTCTGTGATATCAAGCTATTAATTCTAAATACGATTTAATCTTTCAATCAATCACCCTACTTTAGAAATGTATATTTAAACTTTATGCTCCAAAAAACCCTAATAATGATGCGTTTCTTCAGACATTAATGCTTTTTTATACATCTTTGGCATCAAGTTAATACATTCATTGTTAAGTTTAACACTGGAAAGTATTTACGTACCTATATTTACTAAAAAACACTTTTAATAATATTTTGTAGTGGAAGGGTATGGGATATGAGTTTGTTCGAAGCACTAACAGTAACTGATTTAAATTAGTCAATTCAGTTAAATTTAGATTACATTCTTTCGAGTTTTATGAGACGTTAGATGAACACTTGGCCCTGCATGTTCCGACTCTTCTCTTATCCATTTGGCGGCTTAGCTATCGTTGAACTTTTGGCAATGGTAAATCATGTAAAGCCATTGTATCGCCGTTGAGCAGTCGAGGCTGGACTGGATAATAGGTGTTAAAATTAGTATTATTATTATTATTATCATCATTAAAGAGATTCATAGCTTTGACCAAAAGAGTTGTAGATTCGAAATTTTCTAGAATTAGTTGTAAGAGAGACTCTCACTAGTAAAATGAGAAAATGTCAGTTATTCGCCTGTGCTAAGATGGAACAGTTGAAGTGCAAAGATCGTTTCCTCATTGATCTAGTGTGCACTAAGAACCTTGGTAATGGAGCGACCATGTACCTTAACGTCATCTGCTCTCTATCTTCTAGTGAACTGGCTTCACCTAAAGGATATACATGTACAATGAAAAATGATTGAGATTAATATGGGATCATTGATAAGATCTTGAATGGAGCGTCGGGCAATTAAGGCAATCAGTCTTTGCGCTGGCAAACTGTGAACTCCCATGAGTTTTTTATTCGTTATGTAAAATAATATTAAGTTTCCGATTTTGCGAATTTCCATTTAACAGAGGATGTACATACGTCATTACTTTCTACACTGTTACAAATGTTATTTCTACCATAACAGCAACGTGTTTAGATGTTCAGATAACGTCGTGACGTTTCTTAATAAGTAGATCAGCATCAAGTAGATATTTGCATGTTAATTCTTGGATATCTTTGTTTAAATTATTTAGAGGATTGTATGTAGGAAAGTTTTCCAGTTTATCATGTGAACAAACCATTTGTTGGACTAGTTTAGAGAATACTTAAGTTACAGTCTGTCTCCTCTATTACCAGTCTTTTTAAATCGTCTTCGGAATATGTCAGTGACCTTACGCTGTAGGTCTGACTAATCTCAAACAGTTTCTGGTAAAGGAAGATTAAAGTTTGAAGAAATGAGTGCTTAGAACAATGTTGTAGACACAATTTTGGCCCAAATTTAAACATATAAAGTAGTCTAGTAAAGTAAAGTTTTTTTCGGCATTTTGGAAACACTTTAATTAACAAATAAACAAAAAGATACAAAACTTCCCAAAAATTGTCGAAGACCCATAATTTCAAGTCAAACCTTACTGTCAAGAAAACATTTGTTGTCGGCTTTTGGTTTAAATTTGATAATGTTATGAAACCGCAATAAACAGTTTAGCATATATCATTAGTTAAACTGACTCAGATTAGACTTTAAGGTCCGTCCTTCCTTTAAAATTAATGAAGCAGTAATAAATCAAAAATATACATGTGAAGTTCACCAAGGCGTATTTTCTTACACAAAATGAATTGAAAAAAAAACGCTTTATGTGATTTTATATAATTTGTTCTTTGACGATGAATGATTTGTTTGTTTTATGACATTATCAAAATAATTTTAGCGTTAACGTACAATAATCAGGGACAAGATGAAAATGCAAAATTTTCATAAAACGTTCTACTGCCACTTTAAATTAAGATGGTTAGATATTATCAACTCACTTGTTGAAGGATGGAATGTGACTAAGTGCTACATGCTTGTTCAATTAGAAGACCTTCTGCAAGAATAAATGTATATGTGTAATGATATCCCCACCACCACCTTTAAGGGGGAGAAAGGTCCGTCCGCCCGTGAGGCCGTGTGTCCGTCCATTCGAGTTTAATTTTCTCAGAAACTACTTAAAGGGTAGACAAGAGTGATTCTATGGATGAACAACTTCTTTATTGGATGGTGGCGACGTTTCGGTATAGATTCTTATACCGTTATCAAGCATATGGTGAAATATGCTTGATAACGGTATAAGAATCTATACCGAAACGTCGCCACCATCCAATAAAGAAGTTGTTCATCCATAGAATCACTCTTGTCTTCCTTATACCATCAACTTCTAGAATGCCACTCAAACAGCTACTTAAAGGGTGTCTGCAACCCGAATTTTTAAAGTTCAAGAGTTTTATTATCAGGGCCTCGAAAGAGTCGTAAATGCTCGGTATAGGGACGAAGTAGTTTGGTTACAAACCCCTTACAGCTGACAGCCAGTACCAAGTTTATAATAATAATAATAATAATAATAATAATAATAATAATAATAATAATAATAATACTTTATTGCCCATGACGGGAATTTGTTTTGTGATGAAATATGCTCAATGACATGATGGTAAGATAAATAAAATTAATGAATAAACAATACATGTACTCGCACACAACATATCCAATCACACCATTCCACAATCATTCACAAATCACAATGAACGTTATCATTGAATTAAATGAGAGAGATTGCTAAAATATATAAATGAAAATGACAACAATAGTGATTAGATATGGTAATAAAATATGTTATATATGTATATCAGTGAGTATTAACAGAGAAGCTAACAAAGTAATAACTATTTAAGATTATTTAAAATAACAATACTGGAAGGTATAAATGAGTCGGTTTGTGTCACAAGACCCCCCTTACCCGTCTGGAAGCTCTCATTAACGATGGTCCTTTAGGTTTTACAAGCTAGGTTGTTGATTCCCTTTAAGATAGGATCTCTGAATTTGCTTTCTGTCTTTTGCAGCAAATTTAGGACTCGTAGCAAATGTTAGAAACTTTAATAAAAATCATTTTAGCGGGGGATGTTTACGTGTTATGCGAATTTTATTCTATTTAAGTTGACATCGTTGAGAACAAAAAGAAGACTTATTAAGAAAGTTCTTTATATTGTGAAAATGACGATAGTCAATCAAAGAAGTTTTAGACATATTATGTGATAGGCTACACACAATTAAATTGTTATTCTCGATAAGTATACGCCTTCAAATTTCCTGACGTCTTTTTGGCTTCTATCGTTAGTAAATGTACGGTAAGATGGATCTAATGTGTGATGTGACAGTATTTTTCAGTTAGCACGCACTTTTTAATTCCATCTCTGTTGATTCCTCTGTTGTTGCGCTTGGTGCGACTTGGTTTTCCGACAAGCATGATATTTGAATGAAATTAACATGACGTCAGGTTTACGTTGGGATTTCTTATTGTACATGCGCTAAATTAGATTTCACGGTTTCGAGACACCAAGCGATTTGGTCCAGCGTATTTTTTTTAATCTACATTTATTTTTCCATATCATTTAGAAACATTCTCTCCCTACAGAGGCAGATCAAGTCATGTTGATTTAGGCTCTGTTATATTACGATGAGTTTGTGGGATAGAATGGGAGATGCCTGATTGGAGACAATCAAAATTAGTTGTGCAATCAGCGACGCTGTTCTTAAATCATCATTTTGGCTACTGAAACAAGGCAAAGGCATTGTGATATGAACCACCCTTTCCATGCGAGAAGCCTTGTCATTTGATAAAGAAATTCAAATGTATTGAGATGAAAGTTTTTCCGCCAGGGGAAACTGCCGGAACCCACGGATTTCGGCGTAATAGAACAGAGGCTAAATCAACATTATTTGATCTGCCTCTGTGGCGAGAGAATGTTTAGAATAGGGTACAGTCTGGCCCTGTTCTATTATATATATATAATAAAAGCACAACAAAAAGTGTAACAAAGTGAGTAAGGAGGATATTCTGTTATATCACATACATACAAGCACGTGCTATTTCTATGGGTAATGACATTTGATTAGAAGTAATCATAAATTGAAACACTCAGGCGCTTTGAGATTTTTAGAAACTGGCATTCTGTATAGAGGACGCCATCTGCGTCCGACTATTAACCCATTTAGACACATCACAACAGACAGGTTACTACTTCCTCGGTTACTCCTTGACATGTTCTTCTTGACAGGTTACTACTTGTCTACTATAGAGTTAAAGGGGCAGTAGCACGTTTTTTGATAATTTTATATTCTCAATTTTTCACTGATATTTGTAAGTTAATGTTAAATGTATTATTTTGACGGTGTCAAAAATCTGATTACACAAGGCGATTTCCATAGTCAGAGGACAAAGTATGAAGATTCACATAAAATCAATTGGCGGCCATTTTTTGTGAACACCTTTAATTCATTTTGTGTAAGAGAATGGAATCGCATGGCTAAACTATACGTTATATAATTGAATTACTACTGCTCCATTTAGTTTTAATACAATTTGTCTTTCAATTGGAACCATTAATTTTCATTTTCCTGACATCACCTTATATTGATTGACCAAATACGCCTTAAATTTGGAACAGTAAACAATAGTTGGCATCATAGGAATCGTTGTTCTGTTGTTGTTGTATGTTTTTAAAAGTTGTTTCGTCAAACTGTTTAGATATTTGCTACTCTGGATTGATGTGCACTTAACATGGTATAGGTATGAATATGCCAGGCTGACATGGAAATGTGGATATTGTCGCAAGGGGAGAACTTGGGCGTTATTCTGTAAAAGTAAACCAGTATGTTAAAATCATTAAATTATTGGTTAAAGCTCATGTCTCAGGATGAAAACATAATGTTAAAACATGTTTACGATTATCAACGTAGGTTAGCATTCAAAGATATCAATTGTTGGGCATTAGATGTAAAGAATATATTATTTGAATATGGGTTTGGACGAGTTTAGCTTGATCAAGGAGTTGATAATCATTTTATGCAACAGTTGAAACAAAGATAAGTTCTCTGAAATCATATTCGAAGTTAAATCTTTATAAAGATATTAAGTTGAAAGTTAACTTTGAAGAGTATTTATTATTGGTAAAAGTAAATGTTTTCCGTTTAGCATTATGCAAGTTTCGCTGTTCAGATCACCCTTTAATGTTGGAATATGGGAAAAAATTAAAAATAGTGCGACATGAGCGATTTTGCCCTCTATGTATTGTACTTAATGTTGAAACGGAATATCATCTTTGTATGGAATGTCCATTCTATTGTGATTTGAGACATAGCCTGCTTCCCCAGTATTACATAAATAATCCATGTAAATCTTAATTTATCAGTTTACTATTATCTTGTGATCCTACAATTGTGAATAATCTTGCAAAGTTTGTATTCCTTGCCTTGAAAAAACGTGCAAAATATTTGAATTTAGAATATAAAATTAAATGAAACTCTGTACATGTCACTACCACTATATGGCGCTTGATGTCATTGTGATCCATCACCTTTGTAATGTATAATGGGTCGGTGGCCCCTTTACGAAAAAAATTGATTTGATACAGTAACGGTTGACATCATTGGTTTCACTCTTTTGTGTTTTGTTACCATTAAAGGGGCAGTAGCACGTTTTTAGGGGGAATATAAGGTGTTGTCAGGAAAATGAAAATTAATGGTTCCAATTGAAAGACAATGTATTTAAACTAAATGGAGCAGTAATAATTGAAATATATATTGTAAAGTTTAGCCATGCGATTCCTTTTTCTTACTCAAAATGAATTAAAGGTGTTCACACAAAAATGGCCGCCAATGGATTTCATGTGAATTTTCAAACTTTGTCCTCTGACTATGGATGATTGACTTGTTTAATGAGATTTTTGACACTGTCAATATAATACATTTAACATTAACTTACAATTATCAGTGAAAATTTTAAAATATAAAGTTATCAAAAAACGTGCTACTGCCCCTTTAATGTATTATCAATGACATTCAGGTCTATCGTGTAGCTCAAGTGAAGTTCATTTATAACTGGAAGGTTATTTCATCAACCGCTCACCAATTTAATGAATAATAAAATTGAAATTGTAACATATATCAAGGTAACACTTATAAGTCATAGATCATGTTTGTCTCGAAAAGCTATTAAAGTGTTACGATCTTTAACACTGACGATCACTGTGAAATCGACATTACAAACTATTTTCTAGGTCTTAGATTTAATACAGTATACATTTATTATTTTCTTGATGAATTAAGCCATTAGCAATTTCGAAGGCACGATTTCGAACAAGCGTATCAACACGTAAATGTATCTACCCATTCTCTCCCCACATAGGCAACTCAGTCATACCCCAGTTAGCCTCTGTTCCATTACGCCAAAATCCTGGGGTTCCGGCAGATCGCCCTAGCGGCAAAAAGTTGTAACTTGAGATATCTCCCTTATTTGCAGCCAATGATAACACCTTTTGGATGTCCACGACTTCGGGAATACTCAACGGTCGCTCAGTGACTTTCAAAAGAATCATGCCTTTAGGTTTCTTTTTCATTAACAGTGTGAGTCTCAGAGAGGGAAACTATTTCAAATTCAGATATGTATAGGATTTTTCATTAGAAACATATTGTTTTATAGTTGTGTAAATTGTTCTTCGTTTTATGATTAATTTTATTTTAATAATTCACCAAATAAAAACCAATAAGAAGGTAAAAAGCGATTGTTTTGTAGAAGGAAGAGTTATCTCCCTTTGATGCGGATCCACACGGGAATAGCCGAACTTTTGCGAATGACCACTTTTGAAACGGCGTCGCTGATTGCACAACTAACTTCGATTGCTTCCAATCAGATTTCTACCTTTCTATCCCGTATGTTAGCCGTAATAGAACAGAGGCTAATTCAGGTATGACTGAGTTGCCTCTGTGGGGAGAGAATGGTATCTACCATAGTAAAACATTGTTTTTACTACTCCTCATGGCTTATGGTGTTGAAACATATTTGCATTTTGCTTAATATTAACAATCTGAAAAATAAGTGTATATTTTATCAATTAAATGTGTTAAATGCATAGTTTATTCAAATATTATTTGTTATAAATCTAACAGTTTTGTTGTAGGGTAAATTCTAGGTAAATATTTCTGCTAAAATTATAAATGACTAAAACATTTTTTGAGAACATTTTTAGAAACATTTATCTCAGAAATAAATATTTCATTTTACGAGCCAACTTTATCAGGCGTACAGATATGAACCTGATTATAAGAAGACTATAGACAATAACTAAGGAGCGGCGACGATTATTACTAACTAGCTATAGTGTCGAGAAATGAAGTTTTGTGTTTGTCTGAGGAGAACATTCTCTCCCCACAGAGGCAACTCAGTCATACCTGAATTAGCCTCTGTTCCATTACGCCAAAATCCTGGGGTTCCGGCAGATCGCCCTAGCGGCAAAAAGTTGTAACTTGAGATATCTCCCTTATTTGCAGCCAATGATAACACCTTTTGGATGTCCACGACTTCGGGAATACTCAACGGTCGCTCAGTGACTTTCAAAAGAATCATGCCTTTAGGTTTCTTTTTCATTAACAGTGTGAGTTTTAGAGAGGGAAACTATTTCAAAATCAGATATGTATAGGGTTTTTCATTAGAAACATATTATTTTATAATTGTGTAAATTGTTCTTCGTTTTTTGATAAATTTTATTTTAATAATTCACCAAATAAAAAACAATGAGAAGGTAAAAAGCGATTGTTTTGTAAAAGGAGGAGTTATCTCCCTTTGATGCGTATCCACACGGGAATAGCCGAACTTTTGCGAATGACCACTTTTGAAACGGCGTCGCTGATTGCACAACTAACTTCGATTGCTTCCAATCAGATTTCTACCTTTCTATCCCGTATGTTAGCCGTAATGGAACAGAGGCTAATTCAGGTATGACTGAGTTGCCTCTGTGGGGAGAGAATGGAGGAGAAAGGCAATGATGCAATTTCTACAACTGGTTCACAACAACCAATCGAAAGCAAGGAAGAAAGTGTTACTCCCGTGTGACTTACTTGGAAAATGCCACTTCAGTTCATCTACACATATTGATACAACGACGCTATTCTTTTATTTTTACTTTCTTAAGTAGTTTTGACAATAAATAATAACAATTATGACCTGTCTCACTTTATAACAGATTTGTCTTATGACATTATGTAAAATTAATTTAAGTCCTTTATTTTTCATAACCGCACGAAATGATTAAAGATGTTTTTGTCAAGAGTATGGCGAGTGTTTTATTATTTACTCATAAGAGTTATACAAGGCCATTTCATTTTTGAAAGAAACCTTCGGCACACTTCATAACGTCGTATGGTATGTCGTCATACCAATGTTCATTAAGTCTTGAACTTTTATCTTTGAGTAGTAGAATTTCTTATTATGCTCACTCAGGTGGACTTTAAGCGACGCTATCTCAACATACATTATATGACTAAATTGCAGTTCTAAAACTTTCGATGTATTTCAAGCTCAAAGGTTTTTGCCCCAGTTCTTTTTATTAAATTGACAGAACATCACTGTCGTTAGCAGATAGACACATGTTCCTCGTGATAAGACCCATCAGTGATGCCTTGATTACCAGCTGTCTACGTCATTAGTTTTGATTAGGATACATTTACAGATGATGTCAAAAGCAGATGAATCCAATTTTGACATCATTTCTACAGATTACCTACTTATTTTAATATAAAAAAAAAATTGAAATCAATATTGTTTTGTCTCTCAAACTTATTGGAACAGTTGTTGAATATTGCATATAGAATTATCGTTGATTTGTAAGTAAATTATGAAGACTTTTATTAGACAATTAACGTACAGAAATGCAAGATATTTACAGATATCAAAGTTCTATTTGCAGTATCATTAAAGGGGCAGTAGCACGTTTTTAGGGGGAATATAAGGTGATGTCAGGAAAATGAAAATTTTTAAATATAAAATTATCAAAAAACGTGCTACTGCCCCTTTAACAATGGTATTTTTCATTCGCCGTGTTTGATGAATTAAAGAGATACATTAACCAATCATAATAATTTATTTACATCCACAGAACAAACATTGACTTTACATATTACAGGACCTTCGTGGGAGGCCTGCCAAAGTCTAAGTAAACCTAGCCTCAATATTTTCCGTTTCACTCCTATACCGAGTCTAGAAAGGCCTAGTGGAGGGTCGTGTCAGCCGACCTTCCTGCGACCTATAACCCTCCAACGTTATACGTTCGAAGGCAGACTATTGTGGCTTGGTAAGCTGAGGTCATTAGATAAGGTCATTAGATAAGGGGCTTTTGGTCATTAGATAGGCAGGAATCAGGAAGCCCCTTAAAGTGTTTGGCAGATTCGACTCACAAGGGTGTGACGTCCTCAATTAATTCTTTTTACAAAATGCCTATCGTCCTCGTGGAACTTTGAAATCTGCATTTCCTCCCAGCTGAATGTTCTACACTTTGTGTTTGTAGACATTTGATGCAAAGACGCATTCAAATCATGTACATTAGATTTTTGTCACTAAATCCTTGCATTTTGCCACAGGACACCGGAAAACGTAGCTCCAACGTTCTGTGTACTAAGAATAGTGCTAACCTCGCTAGACATCGTATTTTCGACCTAAAACAACACATCACAAAGCTCAAAATGGCCAAAAGCACATTCGGACCTAAAGGAACACATCAAAAAGCTCAAAAAACCCAAAAGCAACCCCCCTACATGAGTCCGTCAATGAATTCATTCCTGCATGCGAGATTTTTTGTTTTGCCTTCATGAATCTAAAGTCTTAGTGCTAAAATTCCATTCTGAACACAGCGAGCTTTAGGCATCAAACTTGTATTTTTTGTGCTTTGGTAGAACATCTTTTGGTCACATTACAGTTAAATGGCATAAAAAAATCATTTTTTTTATACATTATGATTTTGCATTTTAAAGGGGCAGTAGCACGTTTTAGGGGGAATGTAAGGTGATGTCAAGAAAATGAAAATACATGGTTCCAATTGAAAGACAATGTATTTGAACTAAATGAAGCAGTAATAATTCAAATATACGACGTAATGTTTAGCCATGCGATTCCTTTTTCTTACACAAAATGAATTAAAGGTGTTCACACAAAAATGGCCGCCAATGAATTGTATGTGAAGCCTCATACTTTGTCCTCTGACTATGGGTGATTGGCTTGTGTCATGAGATGTTGACACTGTCAAAAGAATACATTTAGCATTAACATACAATTATGAGTGAAATATTTAAAATATAAAATTATCAAAAAACGTGCTACTGCCCCTATAAACCTCTGAATATTATGTGATCTTTGGTCATTTTGATGAAATATAACTTTCTGTTTAACTCCTTGACAAAAATGCATGTAAAGGCCAAACACTGTGCAGATTGTAGTGGTTATATGTTACCTTAGGTTTTACATCTTTTGCTAACATGACCATCAAATGGAATACATTTTTATTTTTGGCATGATGATTTTGGATTCGAATTGGAAATGTATTTTCATCAAAGCACATACACTAATTATTCAATATGACATTTACATTTGCAATTGAAAGAGTATTTTTGGTCTTGGTTACACTGCCATCATTAGTTTTAAAATTCGTCTGAAGGAACTATTGACATCATACATACATGCATTGCATACATGTCATACATATCACCATAAACGGCTGAATCCGTTTGTCGTCGCTTTGCGACTATATATTTTTCTTTTAGTTTTCCTTTTCAATAATGATATAATCATATGTTTAAACTATTCATTAATAAAATTCGTCTTTGACGATTTGAATTTTTTTTAAAGGTTTTTTTCATTGGCTGATTTCAGCGTATGCGTGACACAGATCAGGTGGATAGTCGCTAGATGTAACGTGCATATTATCTATACATTATTCAGATTCCTGTAGAGCTGATAGTTAAACTATCTGCTTTACAAAAATTGAAACAAGATGTGTTTGTGAAACACGAATGCCCCCGGATGCATCCTGCTCGCTGTGTCAAGGTCAAGGTCACAAGGTCAAATGTCATGGTGTCATCTGAAAGGTCTCATCACAAGGGATCCATATGTCAAGTATCAAAGACCTAGCTCTGACCAATCAAAAGTTATGACCAAGGTTAAAGTTTTTGTGGACAAACGGACAGACGGACAGGTGAAAAACAATATACCTCCGGAATCTCCGATTCGGGGGCATTCGGGGGCATAAAAAATATTACAGTAGTCAAAGTAGTCGTAGTCTCAATAGTCGTAGTCTCAGTAGTCGTAGTCTCAGTCTCAGCAGTCGTAGTCTCAGTAGTCATGTAACACAGAGGTACTCTATGGTGTTCTAAACTAGATTAGCGTTTGCGGGACACCGCAAAAGCAGAGCAGCCCCGAAACTTGGGGCTCGCCTTACCGTGTCTTTTACAAGCCTCACCAAATTGTGTTACAAGATAAAATAATCCATTTTCTCAATATATGTTGACCTTGCTGTGACCTTGACCTTCGACAGTTTGTACTCAATTTTTTTTTTAAAGTTCTCAAGAGTTAATATATACAAAATCTTTCATAGCACATAAACTTTTCATGAGTTCTGAAAAGCTAAATGGGATAAAGTTTATAATATCCAAATTAGGTGCACATTGCAATAACTCATATCTCATGACCTTGACCTTTGACCTTCAAGGTCACACAATCAATGAAAACTTTTTATTGAGTATAACAATCCTGTATTGATTAAAAGTGTTCTAATGACAACATGACAAGCATTTGTGGGGGTTCGGTGGATGGATTTATTCAGACCACAATATGGACATGAACTAACAAGCACAATATCAGTCAATAGATAATAATACAATCGAATACACATTTTATGAGTATCCACAAATCATTTTACAATTAATAAATACATGTAGTAACTAGATTAGCGTTTGCAGGACACCGCAAAAGCAGAGCAGCCCCGAAACTTGGGGTTTCGCCTTACCCTGTTCCGCCTTCTACAAGCCTCAGCATATTGGACATTTTCTTGTGACCTTGACTTTTGACACTCAAGGTCACGCAATCAATGAATACATTTCATTGAATACAACATTAATGTAACGAATTAAAGTGTTAAAAGTTAAAATAATCCATTTTCTCAATATATGTTGACCTTGCTGTGACCTTGACCTTGAAAGTGAACATGTCATTGTAATTCCCCAGAGGTGTAAACACTTATACATGTTCATGAGTTCTGAAAAGCTTAATGGGATTAAGTTATATCCAAATTAGTTGCACATTGCAATAACACAAATCTCATGACCTTGACCTTTGACCTTCAAGGTTACACAATCAATGAACACTTTTCATTGAGTATGACAATCATCTAATGATTAAAAGTGTTTATTGTTAAAATAAAGCATTTTCGCAAAACCATGCTAAAGTAGTGACCTTGGACAGATTGTAGCGAAAACCTTTTCAACATTTTTTACTCTTCCAAGGATGATACATACCAAGTTAGAGCTTCATAGCACAAAAACTTTTCAAGTTATCGCGTTTACAAGGAAGTTTTTAGTGCTTTTATAGCTCGTGACCTTGACATTTGACCTTGAAAGTGAACATGTCAAAATCGTTCCCCCTAGGTATAAGCAGTAAGTTATTAATACAAGTTCTGGAAAGCTTACCGGTAGTAGAAAAAAGTTATAGCCATTAGTATGAGCGCGGCGGCGGCGGCGGAAACTGCACAAAACTGATAGCAGCCCCGTCCTTAGACGGGGCTGCTTATAATGCTATTCAGCATTACATTATTATAAATATGAGGGCATAATCACATACAGCGTCACATGATATCAGTTCATTAAAACTTATGATACAAATCCATCCATCACAACAAAACATAACATTACATGAAATAAGACTATTCACAAACACATATAAAAAACAGAAGCTCAACCAACCTCGTCTCAGGGACGCAGGCATTCCATATGCCCAGAGATGCCACGTGAAGAAGCGTGATGCCTAAATAAAGAATGTACTAATTAACTAATCGCTTAACTTAAATGAATAGAGTAAAAATAGAGCCATTGGCTCTGTAGCTCATCAGGCTTCATCATCAACTATGATGTAGAATGTGGCTGGCCAATGTGATTCCCCCTTTGTAGAGGCCACAGGGTCACCAATCATAAAATTAAGTGTATAGCAGTGTATAAAATAGATTGGAAATCTAGCCTGTACTGAAAAATCATTGGTCAATTCCTTTGGGAAATTTAAGAAAAAAATTGAAACGTTACCAGTCCTGACCAAAAAGTTACCAGTCCTGGCAAAAAGTAGCCGGTTCAAGGACTGGCTGACGGGCAATATTTTAAACACTGTATATAGGCGACAAGTTTCAGTTTTCTAGGCCTTATACTTCAGGAGAAGATGAAAATAGATTTAAAGGACGTTCCTGTTGCCTCTATTATTATTATAAAGCTACAATTCAACATCCTCACTAGTCAAGGAGTCTGTACACAAAGTTTCAGCTTTCTAGGCCTTATGGTTCTGGAGAAGAAGATGAAAATAGGTTTTTAGGGTGTGGCCCCTGTAACCTTTATTAGGGGTCACAGGGCCACCAAAGCTACAATTTATAATCTTCACTAGTCAAGGAGTCTGTACACAAAGTTTCAGCTTTCTAGGCCTCATGGTTCTGGAGAAGAATATGAAAATAGGTTTTTAGAGCGTGGCATGTGTGGCCCTTAGTAGGGGTCACAGGGCCACCAAAGCTACAATTTATAACCTTCACTAGTCAAGGAGTCTGTACACAAAGTTTCAGCTTTCTAGGCCTTGTGGTTCTGGAGAAGAAGTCGGACGCCGGACACCATGCCATGCCATAAGCCCATCGGGCTTTACAGGCCAGATGAGCTAAAAATAGGTAAACTTGGCATATGTCCTACAATAAACTAAACTATGTTCAGAAGTGTTAAAGAAAATAAATTTACTATTATCCTAAATACTATTAATCCTAGCTTACCTAGAATGCCTACATACTAAATGTAAACCTAAGTTAAGACAGAATATGTACTATTACCCTAACAACCCTAAACTACACATAAGATTGATATGAATATAACCTATATAAAATCCCTAACATAATATCCCTAAAGCCATACTAGAAATACACTAATATGATAGAATAATACTAGCAAATATATAAAATGCTAACATACAGTTGTAATACTATCACTACACAATGCAATGATGAAACTACATAAAAATCACTCACGGTACATGTACTTTATGTACCGACACTATCATAAAACACTAACTATACATGAGGATATTTACAACATTATAATGAAATATAGCGCTTGCATAAATGCTGTACCATGAGACATCATAAACATAAATACATATGCATACTATACACAATCTAACCTAAGTCCCTACAATAATGACTTATAATAACTTAAACATAACTTACCCTACATACTGTGCAGTGTGGAACTTTGTGATGGCGAGAAAGAATATGCCAAGTAGCAGGAGAGAGCAGAGAGCAGAGAGCAGAGAGCAGAGAGCAGAGAGCAGAGAGCAGAGAGCAGAGAGGAGAGAGCAGAGAGCAGAGAGCAGAGAGCAGAGAGGAGAGAGCAGAGAGCAGAGAGCAGAGAATATAAGGGCACCTGACTGTCAGAACCCAAGTTAACCTTAACAATAAACTATGGTCACAGGAAAAGCCTCTGACCACCCATGTAAACCCAAACATAAAGGACTAACTTAATTACCTAAGCTGGAGTGAATAACTAGGTTGCATTGAAATAAGTAATGGTGCAAGTGTTAGTAGCAACACAGGACAAGGGATATTGTAAATATTTTAAAGGAATAAATTATGTTTTTTTTTAGCTAAATAAGTTATCTTAAACAAGGAAAATATTGGCCCCACATTTCGGGAAAAAAATTTGGTGATGGCCGATGGCGTCAAACTTGTGGCCCATTGAGTTCTTCAGTTCTTGTCCGAGTCCTGACCAGAAGACAGTCCTTAGTACGGATGAAGCTCTATCCTGCTGTATGAAACCTTGTGCCTATCCAACATGTCCTCCAAGCGACATCCCCAGGTGGTTGCATCTTCCTTGTCCTCTTGTCTCGCGCTGTAAAATTGAGCCATAAGAGCTAAGAATCTCCTGGCTCTGTTACAGAAGAGCTGAACACAGAGTTCAACTTTGTGAGTACGGCAGCGAGTGAGGAGGAGTGGCCTAACCTCATAGCAACTCGTGCCGCATCACCACGGAGAGCTCTCCGGACAGCTTGTAAAATCTCATCCTCTGTATGGGTCTTAGCCTTTATAAAGCTTTGAACTTCATATTCCCATACATCAAATGAAATTTCACAATTTGCTGTTGGTTCACCCAAGAAACAAGGAAAGCGTGGTGCCTGGTCCAAAGTTAACTGTTGCGGTTGTTGAGGGAGAACAGGCTGTGAATTTTGAGATTCAAAACCACCTGTTGCACCCTGAAGCTGTTGGACAGCTCCCATCTCTTGAGCCCATTGTTTGAGGTCTTCCTCCATTTTGCATTTTGGCTTTAGGCCGAGCTTCTCAAATCCCACAAGAAGAGTTGACAACTCCTCTTGTGACAAGTGTGCCATTGTAATGTGTGCTAATAATGGATATGGGTAACAAGTGATAACATGTCGCAGCGCAGATAACAGAACCAAACAACAAATTTAATGATACAGGATTAAATCATAACTAGCAAATTTTTTAGATTTGCTATTAGATTTGGAGCATAATTAAACTAAACATTGTAATGTAACTTTAACAGTTACATATTAAATGAATAGGATATGATGAGTATGATTGATACGGGATAGCTCAGTCGGCAAGAGCGCCGGTCTCACGTTGCGGAGGTCCAGGGTTCGAATCCCATCTAGGCCAAGGTGTAAAACTAAAAAGATCCCACGAATTCATGTCAGTGGCTGAATGGTGGATACATGAACACGTGCATACGCCGAGCTGTCGGTTATCAGCGTTCAGCAGTGTTGGACAAACTGCTGTGACTTTGTGTCTCAGTTCACCCAGCTGTGAATGGGAACCCTGTGAGGCATAGAATGGTTCCTAACCTGAGCGCCACATATGGATGCCGATTGAATACTCCCCAGGGAGTTGAAATGGAAAAATGATCGGACGGTGAAAGAATGCCATTGACCATGGGAAAAATGTAAGCGCCTTGAGCAACCACGAGTGGTTGGATATGCGCGCTATATAAATATCCATATAATAATAAAAAATAATATGATGAAGGAATTATAACCAGCAAATTGGATTTGATGTTATAATTGGCGAAAATGATTTTCCTAAGACTTAAATGTTATGTTGAAATTTACATTTTTAGATATTAAATGCAAAATTATTTAAGATAGACGAAATTTAACAGTAAATTGTGATATGGGGATAAATGATTACATCATTAGATTTTTATTTAATGGGTGAAAAGTTAGACAAAGTGAATGCAAGTTAGCAAAATAAGTGAATATGTGAACCTATACACTATTAGCTAACCCATACTAAGTGATTTACCCAAAAGTAATGACAGGAAAGTATGAGAGTACAGATGTGAAAGATGTGCTGTGCAAACCTTACATATTGCTTATTAACTTAAACTTAAGATGAATTTACCTAACACTAACTAACTAAGATACTAAATTAAATACCAAACACAATTGCCTACAACTCCAACACAACTAAACTAACTAAGTAAACTTCACATTATACTCTTTTATGGTATATGCCAAGTTACCAACTAACTTGAATGCGCTTTTATGGCATGTTTAAATTGTTGAGCTAAAGTACCTAATATAAATTAAGTTTGCAGCAAAAATATTCAATTAAACTACCTAAATACTAACGCAATACCTAAGGGCCCAAGTTATACTAAAGATAGATATATGCAGATGGAAAGCTATATTACATACTTATAGATGAATGTAATACATGGTCATACAGATGCATCAAAACATGATATATACACACATGAATCAAGTCAACGATATATGAACATCATGGTTAAATTACAAATATATGGAAAATGTCAGGTCACAGGATCCAAGGGAAAATAAGCAGTGTCTCTTGCACTTAGTTAATCACACAAGGTTAATACACATCAACATCATGAGACGTCATGTATACTTGCACACACATAGTGTCCTTAGGGTCATCACTTTCGGTGTCTTCATGCTCTCTGGCGGCAGGTCAGTCCAGAAATCCTTTTCCACCAGGGATGCCATTGTAACACAGAGGTACTCTATGGTGTTCTAAATGACAACAAAGATTTTGTAGAACTATTGGAAGTTTGACTCACTGAATCTTCTGGATTAACTTCTATGTCCTGCATGGAACCATTCCAGATTAAACTGTCCTGTCTTTCCATTTTCATTAAATTCTTGAACTTTTTGTAGGGAAATAAAAAGGAATAGACTTCTTGTACACAACCTTTAATTCAATAAGTCATAATGGTTCCATGCTCATTACATTTCTTCAATCTCAACTTCATTCATATGTCCACACATGTGAATCTTCAAACTTCCATATTCATATCCATATTCAAAATAGTTAATATTCATATCATATCTCCTATATCTTCAATACTTCTCAAAATATCTTCATTCCTCAGTTCAATTCTAATTCTGAGCAAATACAGTAGACTATGTGTTGATCGGTTAACATTGATAAGTTGATTGTTTGGTGATAATTGGTTGATAAGTTGTTGAAAGGATGTTAATTGGTGATTGTTTTAGTTGATTACTTGAATATTCATTAAGATACTGCTTGTCAAATTGGTTGACATACTGCTTTTCAACTTGTAATTGACCAATAATGGTTGGTTCAAGCTAGAAAGAAACAATATTTCTGTAAGTCAAAAATTCCAATAAATTGAAATTACAAACAAATTACCAGGAAATGTTGCTTTAACAACCTTAAGAAATAAGTTATTGCAAATAAATTACCTTTAAATTAACAAGCTTAGAGAGAAAGAGCTATAACGAAATTATGCGACCCATGAAATTAGGTGACGGAAAAGCACATGGTCTGCTAGCACCTTTACAAATACATTTACTGAGGAAAATATAGCAAATTATAGAAGTTGCAGGGACGTCGGCGGTAGTCTCTGCAACTGTGGCGGAAGTTGCAGCAACCTCGGCGGTCGTTGCTGCAACCGCGGCGGCCTAACGCTAACCTAAGGCTATCCACTGATGCACGGTTTGCACCAGTGGAAGTTGCAGGGACGTCGGCGGTAGTCTCTGCAACTGCGGCGGAAGTTGCAAACGCTTACCTAAGGCTATCCACTGATGCACGGTTTGCACAAG
Organism: Steromphala cineraria; assembly: GCA_916613615.1. Taxonomy (NCBI): domain Eukaryota; kingdom Metazoa; phylum Mollusca; class Gastropoda; order Trochida; family Trochidae; genus Steromphala; species Steromphala cineraria. The sequence goes on from OU744732.1 coordinate 27,448,109, forward strand.
TGGAAGTTGTAGACAAACAACAAAACACAGACATTAAAATATGAAGTTTATATACATCATACATATACCCAGATGCAATAAAAATTTAATGACAATAATTATCTGACCATCTCAACCCCTCACTAACCTCACCCACTACACCTACCTTATCTGCTACACCCACTACATCTACCTTATCCACTACACCCACCTCACCAACGACACCTACCTTATCAGCTACACCCACTAAACCAACCTCACCCACTACATCCACCTCAACCACTACATCTACCTCACCAACTACACCCACCTCACCCACTACATTTACCTTATCCACTACATTTACCTTATCCACTACACCAACCTCAACCACTACATCTACCTTATCCGCTACACCCACTACACCTATCATAAGTACATTGTTTATAACACAATATCAGTCAATACATAATAATACAACCGAATACACATTTTATGAGTATCCACAAATCATTTTACAATTAATAAATACATGTAGTAATAATCCTATTCAGCATTACATTATTATAAATATGAGGGCATAATCACATACAGCGTTACATGATATTAGTTCATTAAAAGTTATGATACAAATCCATCCATCACAATAAAACATAACATTGCATGAAATAGACTATTCACAAACACATATAAAAAAACAGAAGCTCAACCAAACTTGTCTCAGGGACGCAGGCTTTCCATATGGCCAGAGATGCCACGTGAAGAAGCGTGATGCCTAAATAAAGAATGTACTAATTAACTAATCGCATGAATAGAGTAAAAATAGGTACATTTGGCATATACCCTACAATAAACTAAACTATGTAAAGAGGTGTTAAAGAATATAAATATACTATTATCCTAAATACTATTAATCCTAGCTTACCTAGAATGCCTACATACTAAATGTAAACCTAAGTTAAGATGGAATATGTACTATTACCCTAACGACCCTAAACTACACATAAGATTAATATGAATATAACCTATAAAAATACAATAATGACTTATAATAACTTAAACATAACTTACCCTACATACTGTGCAGTGTGGAACTTTGTGATGGCGAGAAAGAATATGCCAAGTAGCAGGAGAGAGCAGAGAGCAGAGAGCAGAGTATATAAGGGCACCTGACTGTCAGAACCCAAGTTAACCTTAAAGAGACACTCCGTGAGTTTCATCACGTAGTGTTTTGCTTTGATACGAACCTAAATGGTAAAATTTGTTATATAAATTCAAAACATCTCATGTATTCATTCTCAAATGACAAATATATGACAAATACTTGTTTTTAACGAAAATCTTAAAACAGTCATATAGGTTTGTGGAAATCAAAATAACAAGTATAATTTCCACGAATACTTGTTATATAACCTATGAAACAATCCAACTCGTAGCTGTAATTCTGACTGCTTTGCATACGTTTCCAAAAATACGTTTGACTGATTAGCGCGCGTCATTGTCCGGTTTTCGATCATAATCGCGACTTCAAACCTTCCTCTTGTCACTAGACGACATCGATTAGCTTTTAAATGATTCTTTCCTGTAAGAATGGATATTTCTCGATCAGATGACACTATTTGTAGAGTCTGTCATATATGACTCCCAAGAACTCGCGGAGTGTCTCTTTAACAATAAACTGATAATGGTCACAGGAAAAGCCTCTGACCACCCATGTAAACCCAAACAAAAAGGACTAACTTAATTACCTAAGCTGGAGTGAATAACTAGCATGCATTGAATTAAGTAATGGTGCAAGTGTTAGTAGCAACACAGGACAAGGGATACTGTAAATATTTCAAAGGAATAAATTATGGTTTTGTTTAGCTTAATAAGTTATCCTAACTTATTTAGTATGATTGATAATAAAATGTTAAAAAAATAAGTAAATATAATAAATTAAAAAGCAATATTTACAACCGGTTACATTCTCCCGCACCAAGGAAAAAGTTGGCCCGACATTTCGCGAGAAAAATTATGTGATTGTGGATAGCGTCAACTTGTGGCCGGTTGAGTTCTTCAGTTCTTGTCCGAGTCCTGACCAGAAAACAGTCCTAAGTACGGATGAAGCTCTATCCTGTTGTATGAAACCTTGTGATATAAGCCTATCCAACATGTCCTCCAAGCGACATCCCCAGTTGGTTGCATCTTCATTGTCCTCTTGTCTCGCGCTGTAAAATTGAGCCATGAGAGCTAAGAATCTCCTGGTTCTGTTACAGAAGAGCTGAACACAGAGTTCAACTTTGTGAGTACGGCAGCGAGTGAGGAGGAGTGGCCTAACCTCATAGCAACTCGTGCCGCATCACCATGGAGAGCTCTCCGGACAGCTTGTAAAATCTCATCGTCTGTATGGGTCTTAGCCTTTATGAAGCTTTGAACTTCATATTCCCATACATAAAATGAAATTTCACACTTTGCTGTCGGATCACCCGAGAAAAAAGGAAATCTTGGTGCCTGGTACAAAGTTAACTGTTGCGGTTGTTGAGGGAGAACAGGCTGTGAATTTTGAGCCCATTGTTTGAGGTCTTCCTCCGTTTTGCATTTTGGCTTTAGGCCGAGCTTCTCAAACCCCACAAAAAGAGTTGACAACTCCTCTTATGATAAGTGTGCAATTGTAATGTGTGCTCAAAACAAGTGATAACATGTCGCAGCGCAGATAACAGAAACAAACAACAAATTTAATGATACAGGATTAAATCATAACTAGCAAATTTTTTGGATTTGCTATTAGATTTGGAGCATAATTAAACTAAACATTGTAATGTAACTTTAACAGTTACATATTAAATGAATAGGATATGATGAGTATGATTGATACGGGATAGCTCAGTCGGCAAGAGCGCCGGTCTCACGTTGCTGAGGTCCAGGGTTCGAATCCCATCCAGGCCAAGGTGTAAAAACCTAGAGTTCACCCTATAAGTGTCACCCTGGAGCCCAAGTGTGTAGTGCAACAAAAACTGCCCACTAAAATGATCCTACGAATTCATGTCAGTGGCTGAATGGTGGATACATGAACATGTGCATACGCCGAGCTGTCGGTTATCAGCGTTCAGCAGTGTTGGACAAACTGCTGTGACTATGTGTTTCAGTTCACTCAGCTGTGAATGGGTACCCTGTGAGGCATAGAATGGTTCCTAACCTGAGCGCCACATATGGATGCCGGTTGAATACTCCCCAGAAAGTTGAAATGGAGAAATGATTGGACGGTGAAAGAATGCCATTGACCAGGGGGGAAATGTAAGCGCCTTGAGCAACCACGAGTGGTTGGATATGCGCGCTATATAAATATCCATATAATAATAAAAAATAATATGATGAAGGAATTATAACCAGCAAATTGGATTTGCTGTTACAATTGGCAAAATTGATTTTCCTTAGACTTAAATGTAATGTTGAAATTTACATTTTTAGATATTAAATGCAAAATTATTTAAGATAGATGAAATTTAACAGTAAATTTTGATATGGGGATAAATGATTACATCATTAGATTATAATTTAATGGGTGAAAAGTTAGACAAAGTGAATGCAAGTTAGCAAAATAAGTGAATATGTGAACCTATACACTATTAGCTTACCCATACTAAGTGATTTACCCAAAAGTAATGACAGGAAAGTATGACAGTACAGATGTGAAAGATGTGCTGTGCAAACCTTACATATTGCTTATTAACTTAAACTTAAGATGAATTTACCTAACACTAACTAACTTAGATACTAAATTAAATACCAAACACAATTGCCTACAACTCCAACACAACTAAACTAACTAAGTTAAGTTCACATTATACTCTTTTATGGTATATGCCAAGTTACCAACTAACTTGAATGCGCTTTTATGGCATGTTTAAATTGTTGAGCTAAAGTAACTAATATAAATTAAGTTTGCAGCAAAAATATTCAATTAAACTACCTAAATACTAACGCAATACCTAAGGGCCCAAGTTATACTAAAGATAGATATATGCAGATGGAAAGCTATATTACATACTTATAGATGAATGTAATACATGGTCATACAGATGCATCAAAACATGATATATACACACATGAATCGAGTCAACGATATATGAAGCACATGGTAAAATTACAAATATATAGAAAATGTCAGGTCACAGGATCCAAGGGAAAATAAGCAGTGTCTCTTGCACTTAGTTAATCACACAAGGTTAATACACATCAACATCATGAGACGTCATGTATACTTGCACACACATAGTGTCCTTAGGGTCATCACTTCCGTTGTCTTCATGCTCTCTGGTGGCAGGTCAGTCCAGCAACCTCTGCGGTCTTTGTTGCAACTGCAGCGGCCTAACGCTAACCTAAGGCTATCCACTGATGTACGGTTTGCACTAGTGGAAATTGCAGGGACGTCGGCGGTAGTCTCTGCAACTGCGGCGGATGTTGCAGCAACCTCTGCGGTCGTTGCTGCAACTGCGGCGGCCTAACGCTAACCTAAGGCTATCCATTGATGCACGGTTTGCACCAGTGGAAGTTGCAGAGACGTCAGCGGTAGTCTCTGCAACTGCGGCGGATGTTGCAGCAACCTCAGCGGTCGTCGCTGCAACCGCGGCGGAGTAACGCTAACCTAAGGCTATCTACTGATGCACGGTTTGCACCAGTGGAAGTTGTAGACAAACAACAAAACACAGACATTAAAATATGAAGTTTATATACATTGAACAATTTTTTTCTAAAAATTGGGAATACTCAGATGCAATAAAAATTTAATGACAATAATTATCCGACTATCTCACCCCCTCACTAACCTCACCCACTACACCTACCTTATCAGCTACATCCACTACACCTACCTTATCCACTACATCCACCTCCCCCACTACATCTACCTTATCCACTACACCTACCTTATCTGCTACACCCACTACACCTACCTTATCCACTACATCCACCTCACCCACTACATCTACCTTATCCACTACACCTACCTCACCCACTACACCTACCTTACCCACTACATCTACCTCACCCACTACATCTACCTTATCCACTACACCTACCTCACCAACTACACCTACCTCACCTGTTATCTGACTACTCACCCCCTCACTAACCTACCATCCCTCCCCCTAACCCAGCCTCTATTTCCCCCCCGCACTAACCTCCCATCTACCCCCCTAACCCACCTTACACCCTCACCCACTACACCCCCTACACCCACCTTACCCACTACACCTACTTTATCAGCTACACCCACTAAACCAACCTCACCCACTACACTAACCTCACCCACTACACCTACCTTATCCGCTACACCCACTACATCTACCTCACCCACTACACTAACCTCACCCACTACACCTACCTTATCCGCTACACCCACTACATCTACCTCACCCACTACACTAACCTCACCCACTACACCCACTACATCTACCTCACCCACTACACTAACCTCACCCACTACACCTACGTTATCGGCTACACCCGCTACACCCACTACACCCTCCTCACCCCCATACCCTATACATCCCCCCACTGCATTAACCACCCGTCTAACAATATTACCAAACACCCTTCTAACCTCTGCCCCTACCTTACATACCACCCCCCGTGCCTTACGGAAAATACCCATAGTTTAGTCAACAGTACTTTCAGGATATGATAACAGTTCTTTCAGGATTCGTCAACAGTGCTTTTAGGCTTTGTCAGTTTGTTCAGGCTTTGTGCATCAAAAAATGCGCTGAAAAAGAAAAAGAAAACATTAGTATGATTGTCAGACAATTGCCTTGATAAATGGAGGAACTTACAGTAAGTTATGATCAATTCCTGGCAAAGGAAAATGGTGTTCGCATTGATAATTAACTAAGAATATGTGCATATCATGCACTTTGATGGTCCAGTCCCCACTTTTAATAAAAATAATGACCCTATCTCCCTTATGTACTAAGTTTATATTGTTTCCATGGAAACCAGAAAAACAAAAAATCAGAATAACTAAAGTAGCACCATTCCTCCACTAGATCTAACCATAAACCAAATTGATTAAGATAATATCAAACAGTTTTTAGCTAAAGCTTGGAAATTGACCTTCTCACAATAGAACTAAGTTCAAATGATTTTCAGGGAAACTAGAATAAATAAAAAACCAAGAATAACCAAAGTAGCAAAAGGTACCACACCACCATTAGGTTTAACTACATACTAAGTTTGGTAAAAAAATATTGAAAGGTTTTGGAGATAGTAGGCACGGAAACAGACCCTATCCCCTATATAGAACTTGTTCTTCAATACAGATGTTTCGAAAACAGAGGAACATTCAAGTCGCAAGGAAGGCAATAACCAGAAAACCGAAAGGTGAGAGAGGTGTCTACGGCTATACGAACAGGTGAAGTTATTTAATGATGCAATTTTATGGGTGAAAACATTTGAGCACAATCTTTATTTATTTTGCTAGTTCAGATAAAATATTTTTTCTATTTTAGTGCAAGTTGTATTGATATGGACAAATAATCAATATACAAAATCAGTGTGAAGATTACATATTCATAAAAATTATGTGATAATGTGTTTATCGGTGCTTTTGCATGTCGATTTATATTAGCTCTCAGCAAATATACAATACTGTTAATATCAATACGCAGTTACTTTGTCAATTCAAAAGTATCTGTTTTCTGTTACTCGAGAACCACTTGAAATATTGAATTGATAACTACTTACTTTGAAAAAGACATATTCGTTTGAGAAATCATTTACGGCCTGTTTCTGGAGGACAGTTACAGAGAAATGACAGTCCAAGATCACACCAGATGATGTCCCCTACACTTGAATTGTACCTACTTTGACGCCGTCCCCTACACTTGAATTGTATCTACTTTGACGCCGTCCCCTACACTTGAATTGTATCTACTTTGACGCCGTCCCCTACACTTTGAATTGTATCTACTTTGACGCCGTCCCCTACACTTGAATTGTACCTACTTTGACGCCGTCCCCTACACTTGAATTGTATCTACTTTGACGCCGTCCCCTACACTTTGAATTGTACCTACCACGATGAAAAGGAATATTAAAATTGATTTGACCGATGGCGATGGCACCGTTGTGAATATGTCATTCTGAATAAATGTATTGACTTGTGCTTTGTTATTCTCTTCCTCTTAGATAAAACTGGTTTAATTTTGAAATTGATTCTATTGAGATGAAATGAAACAACAGTTGCGTTTGAGCATTAACTCTAAACTACGACAAACAATACTATTGGAGGTTGAACATTCGTTAGAAACTAATGGAGGATAAACAGACAATACATTACTTATTGGAGACAACCATAAAATCATATCATGACGCAATAAAACTAATGTTTAAATAACTCTGTTATAATTGGTTATTTTCAGTCAATGTATAGTTTGGGAAATATGTCCTGGCACCAAATGACTCTCTCAAAGACTCACTGTTCAAATAATGCTCTTTGGTAAACACTTTGGACATTTTTATTATGAGATATCTCAAGGATAATGAATGACATAAGAAACCCTTATTGAAGCTTGAGGAACTGATTACCTAAAAAGTCAGTGGTTCATAAGATAACTTCAAAATCTCAGTTGAAAATAATACAAAACTGAAATATGAAAGAGGAAAATGAACACAAAGTGATTAAATTCAAAATATGATTTTGTAATGAAAGGAAATAAATTGAAAGTATGAATAAGCAGATACTGAATAGATTATTCCAACGGGATCGGCATAAAAAGCCTCAACTTGCATTGTTGAAATGGTAGTACACTAAAAAAGCTGGTTTGAATTTATTTTAATGACATAATGGAAATCCTTTATCTATTATTAGTAAAGGGCGTATGTTCTGCTAAGTCAAAGGTCAGAAAATCATTTTTTTCTTGTGAACAATTCAAATTATCAAAATAAAGATTTTGTAACACATTTGAATTGTCAATAATAAATAAATAAATATGACGTTTAACAATGCTGGGTGGATTATACCTAGCTAGCGAATAATGGACGAAAGGTCAGTAAAATATTTGATAATATTTGATCTAACTTTTATTGATCAAACATTGAATACAGTCCAGATTAAAAAAAACCAACTAATTTGCATAAAAAGCCTTGATAAATTGTACATGTTAAAGGACGAATTGCACCAATCAAATAAAACAACACATAGTGTTGAATCAAGGTCTGCATCCAATTATCTATCTATTTTTGGTTATTACTGTCAAAACAATTCTTTTAGTTTATAGGAATAAAAAATAAATAAAATAAAATAATAAAATACTGCATCACAATGTTTCCTAATTTAAAGAAAAATCTATCTCACTTTTGACAAAAAAGTCTACCCATGTTAAATATAAATACATCTTATCTGTATAATTAGATATGAATACTATCTGTTGCTTTTATTCTCATTGAGGCAGATAAATTATGTATAAACATGCAAAATGAAAAGATTTGGAGATGGTTCAAAACCAACATGTTGTGATTAATCTGTTAAGCAAACAAATTATTGAAATATAATAAATATGATTCATATAATTCATATAAATCTTGCTACCATAATCTCAAAACATTAATCATTGGGTAATCTAAGTTCATTATAAGACTCTTGTTTTACATTGGTAATCAGTATTTTTTTAAATCTACATATCATATTTTTGAAAACAAATCTGTTTATTTGAAGTGTGTATACATATTTTGTATACTTACAAAAGAGCTGATACTTTACATGCCTTTGTTTGAAAATTCTTATGAATTTGTTTTCACTTCAAAACAGAGGTAAAATCTAATCATGCATGTTATTTTTCTTCAAACTATTCAATTATTAGTTAAATAATTTGAAATCTATCTATTTTCATGCATATAAAATATCTTCCTAAAGAAATAAACCTTATTTCAACACAACTTGTATATCAAATATATAAAACACATTACATGATTACTAACAAAGCTTAATTATGATTTCTGATAATGATAATAACCGTTTTTTATACTTTTTTGGATTATTAACTAAATATTTTTCTTTGACTCTTTGTTATTTAGTAAATTGGGTGATATTTATATTAATATTTATATTAATCCAGGTACCGGTACTCATTTCCAAAAAGTACAAAAACACAAACCAAACTATTTTTTTGTTTTGATAATTGGTAGGTTCACAAAAAATAACTACCAAACATTTCAAATTAGAATAATTATTCAAAATAAGACAAAATGAGGGACAAGTTAGAATTTTATATACCTTCTTCACCTCTTGAAAATTTGTTATCAAATAGACAGGAATATACTTCACCTAAAATATGGATATTGCTTAAGAGATTTTCAATATAGATTTTACAAAGAGTTATATATGCTTTTAAACTGTTGAAACTGAATCTCATTTATAATGTTTTATGTAGTTCCGATCTCGAGGTTTATGTGAGTACTTGTTAAGTGTTATGTCTATTGGGTATGTGATAAAATCATGAAATTTTTGGTTTTTTTTGAGATATTATATGTAGTTTTCTATACAAAATAAAAATCTGTTGAAATACTTGATTTGTTCTTTTATATTACATAAAATGTTTCAATCAATCCAAGCAGTATATCTTTCAAAAAAGATTTCAAATTTATGAACATTTTAGCAAATAGTTAAAAAAATAATATTACAGTTAATTCTTGTGGAAAAATGTATATATAAAAGAAATGTTGAAATTTTAAACAATCAGAAATAAAAAGGTGGTGAGCATAGTTTGTTGTTGGTGTCTTATTGTATCCAATTTCAATGTGTGTGTTTACATTTTCAAATGTTAACTGATTAAATGTATATCATATTGATCCTATACCAGTGCCCAGTAACAAAGTCAAGAAAAAATGCATAATATTTTCCCATTTCTGTTCCTGTCTTCCAAAACAAATGAACACAGATTTCATATAAAGGCTAATGAAAAGAATTAAGCCATCAATTATGTCATAAGTCTAAGTGTTTTTCATTATTGAAATTTGAGATCTTGTTAAAGTTGTCCCTTAAAGGAAAAGCATATCTGAAAACCTAAAGTTGCCTTTTGATATTTTCAGTTAGAAACAAATATTTAATCAATCTCATAGCTTTGGTGATATTATGTAACAATTTAAATAGGGTTTAAATAGACAAGAATAAACGTATGTTTCTTTCAATTTGGAAGATGCGGCAATATTTCATTACGCAGCATATTTTGGGTAAAGTTCAAAAAAATATTATTTTGAATAGTTCAGGATTTTAATTCATTTAACATTTTACAAAGTCATCTGCAAAGTCATTTGAATAGAGGAATATATTGATACATCATTTTGAAAGACATAGTTCACATTGACAAAGTGCTTTCTTAAAATTCTAACTTTACTCTTGCTGCTGTCACAATTAAACCTTTCAAACATAATAATCTGGCTATCAATACTCAGAATTTAGAAAGAGAAGGGGATATGCTGCTATCATGTTAATACCTATTACCTCAGTGTATTTTTCCCTGAATATTTCATATTGAAAAATATGTAGAAGTATGTTGGTGATATACTTATAAAATAACATTTAGATGGTATTGAAAAAAGAACAATATTTGGTCAAAGTTTTTTGTTCTGACATATGTTGCAATAGTTAATGTGCGAAAGATGCCATACAGGATTGTGGTAAGCAGAGCTTGATACAAATTTAAGTCACAACAGGATTCAAAATTAAATATTTTGATTTTATAAAGACAGGTTGTATTGTAGAAGGTTATAAGTTACATATTTGAATAGGATAAGCAATTAGCTTTCATTTGATATGCAGCATGATACACATAAGAGGAAAATATAATTACATCTGATACAAAATCTTTTCCCGTGACCCCTATGACCTTAAAAGATACATATTTGACCTTGATCCACAACTTAGATTTTCATAGATTTTCAATATGTTTTAAAGGAATACGACTTCATTAAGTGTCAATCAGTTGAAATCATTTCTTTTGCAATTTGTGGTGGATACTCTGACAATTTAATTGGACCATTTTGTCCCAAGCATATCTCCCAACTAAACATTTACTGTATATAATCAATTGATCATAGCATAAATGTGTGTTTCAATATTCTATTAACTAGTTTAATTTAAAGTAATGTCGAACCTAATATAAATATCTAAAATTAAATTTCATAATGTTTCTAAGAGGGTCATGAAAAAAGTACACTTAAAAAGAGAGGGTCGCCCAAAAAATGACATTGAGTTGGGGAGTTAACTTAATGGGGGTCGGAGGCTGAATAATCTCGGTAAATCTTAGGAAACTGTATTAACGAAGATCTAACACTGCCTTCTGACTGTGAATGTTGGTAAACCTAGCACAAAATCGTAAAACGTGTTGTGGCAACAAAATGCAGGGTATCATACTCATAGACTGAATATACAGTGGGACGTGCACGCCCACCTACGGGCGCGGCCATTTTTCTTACCGGACTGAAGACTATATAAGCATAGTTTTGATTGGCCGACAAATGCTCGTAACTATGCCAACGATAAACAAAAAGCTCAACATTTAAAAGTGAATTACTATAACATGAAACTTTATTTGTAATAGAGCATTCACTGTTTGGGTCTATAGTATTGTCTATCTTAATCATCTAACTTCATGAGGCACTTTGACACGCTTTCCTCCTTCGTCCTACGATCTCAGACTCAAAATACTGATTGCCGCTAAAACTTAAAACTAAGCAAAGTTCAGAACTTGGGACATGTAAATATGTTTTAATAACAGATCGGACAAAAGTAATGTTATATTTGAATGTCACTACATATATCGCCGATATTCGAAGTTGCAATTAGCATAGCAAATATTGAATCAATTGCTCTCAGTCGAATAATTTAAATACATTTTAAGCTATACTATACATATAATAGTAATTGACTGCAGTTCAACTGTAATGAATAGGCCCTAATGTGTATTTTTAACATCTATTAAAGTATGTAGAGAGAGTGCATATGTCCTCATGCCCCAAATAGCCATTTTGATCGCCAAATTAGGTGCTATATATAGTGCCGTTCATAATTTAATCAAGCTTAGTTCCGGGGAGGAGGGGGGAAGAATATGATCAATTAAGTAAGCTATATTTTAAAAAAACAGGATTAACAAATCAATTGGGGGTTGAAAAGGAACATGGAGGTCAATGAGAAATTTGTAGTCCAAGTGGTTATATATATTATATATACTGTATCAGTGGGGTGTAATACCTGCAGCTGCTTGTGATTTAGTCACCAGTATCAAATGTACATATCCTATCACGCCGTAATAAACTAAGCTCAAAATGGTTATGAGGATCTAGTTACATTAATGCCTAAAACTAAGACTATAGTTTATAATATTTTCTCCTTATGTTAAGTTATTAAAAACATACAGTATTATTAACACATAAATTCTAACTGCTAATGGATAATAAAAACGCTAAAGATAATTACAACACTAAAACGCTACACAAATTACTTATAACACTAAAACGCTACTATAGAAAACAACACTTACCAAGTGAATCAGAGATTCTGGCCGAGATTTGGTGAACTTGTCCTTTTATACTGAAAGCCAACCAATGTAGCTTGGGTTTCCAGAGAACAATAGAACGTACATGATAGTCTGAGTATGAGACGCTCCTAAAAGCATGCAGTGCGTGTTGTTGATTGGTAATTATTTTCATTGAAGCTTAATTTTCATGCACAAAAAGTCATCTTGAAGAGATAAAATTTTAAAATATTTCATGTGTATAGCTCCTTGGTTCTTGCAAGAGGAAAGAGGGGGGGGAATCTTGACAAAAGCTGTTAATCAATGTTTTTTACGGTCGTTTTTACTATCTTCACATACATTAATATTTATATTAGCCTGATGTGATGCAAAAGCCATTTATTCTTTTGTTAGGTATTAAACAAAACTACTGATGAAAGAAGTAATATGCATACCCACAAAACACAATCTATATATACATAAATAGACTGTTACCCACGTTTTTTCAGCATCAAAAGTCATCTCCTGGAAATAAGACAATGTGGTAGCATTCATAAAATTGTGGTATTTTATGTCAAAAAACAATTAAAGTTACATTACCATGAAAATGAAAATGGTAATTGGTAGTAGTAATATTGATAATTCCATTCTTTCAGGCCAACTGGTCACATTTAAGTATTGACCTGTAAGTCAATACTCACAAGTTAGACCCGTTTGACCTTCAAAGTCGCTAATTCTGAAGAAAAGAAACACAATTAAATGGCACTTTATCAAAATATGACCATGGCCAGTATCAACTGAAAGTACCCCTCGAAATCAATGAGAAGTGTTTAGATTGAACTCAAAAGATTCCCCAAATATATTCTAAAATCGTTTGATTACAGCCTTTGTCCATAATTTAGAAAAATTGTTTCAAATAGGGGTGGACATCATTTCAACCAGTGATCATGACTTCCTTGTTTTCAAGAAAAAACATGATTTGATTTGCAAAAGTCAAGTTGGCGATCCGAATAGAGTTGTACGCTTTAAAGGGGCAGTAGCACGTTTTTTGAGAATTTTATATTTTAAATTGTTCACTGATAATTGTAAGTAAATGATAAATGTATTACTTTAATAGCGTCAAAAATCTCATAATACAAACCAATCATCCATAGTCAGATAACGAAATATAAAGATTGACATAAAGTCCATTGGTTGCATTTTTGTGTGAACACCTTTTATTAATTTTTATAAGAAAAAGGAATCGCATGGTTTAACTTTACACTTTATATTGGATATATTATATCGTCGTTTAGTTTGATAACTTTACGGTGCCGTTATTGTAAATTATATTAACCTCACTATTTATTGATTTAACAAAGCTGAATGTTCTAAAAATTAGATTCTCCTTTTAGTTTTAACCTGGGACTTTATAGTTTTATTGTATCAAAGAATATATTAGCTATATCACTGTTCGAAAATCCCGCACACTTGGCTGGTAATTCCGTACACGAAAGCTGCAAATTCCGTACACCTGCCGAAATATGTGATAATTTTATTGAATAAACATAGATTGTTAAAGATAACTGATCTAAACAAACCTTGAAGATGTATTTAACGATGTTTTGGTTTTTAAATATCTGACGAAATAGCAACGTGGTCTCAAATACATTTGTAAGATACTATATAGTATCCCAACAGTGATGATTTATCACGTTTTCGTGATAACTGTTAACTGCATGCGAACGTCAGTGGCAAAATTTTAAAGTCGTCCTCAATAACAGTTTGACTTTATTTTCGCTGCTAACAGAATCCCCATATATCACAAGCAACTATCTCAACGTTTTATTTGTATGGAACAATTAAATCTGGACTAGGCTCTCAGACTAATAGATTGTTAATGACCTTTATTTATTGCGGTTTTAATAATATATCTTCAATTTAAACCATCATATATGGCAATATACACGTACAAGATCTAAATCAGATGTCATAAATTATCTCTTTCAGTTTTGATACGAAAAGGCTAACAAGGGAAACGCTATACATTTCGCATTTTCCTTTTAAATTTCTTAAACTGATACTATCCCAGTCTAAGTAAACCTAGCCTCACTATTATCCGTTACACTGCTATACTGAGTCTAACAAGGCTTGGTTGAGGGTCGCGTCAGCCGACCTTTCTGCGACCTATGACCTTCCAACGTTAAACGTGCGAAGGCACACTATGTGGCTTGGTAAGCTGAGTTCTGATTGGTCAACTTGGTCACGTGGGCTGACGCGACTCTCAACCAAGCCTTGTTAGACTCAGTATAGCAGTGTAACGGATAATAGTGAGGCTAGGTTTACTTAGACTGATACTATCCTGTCATTAATTTTTGTTGTAAAGCAAAACAAACTAATGCAAGGGGGCATAGTTGGAAATAACATCTAAAAATTGAAAGTTTAAAAAAATTTAAAGGGTGAAACTCTCTGTGGCAGTGAGAGAGTTAAATAGAAAATCGGTGTACGGAATAACAAGGACCATGCAAAAGCAGTAAATTTAGCTGCGTGCTATTCCGTACACTTTTGTTATCCAAATGATTTTATTCTATATACAATTTCATGTTGATTAAGGAATGGTCCGTATAGCGTAAAGTAATGAATGACCTTGAACTACAATAATTATGAAGGTCAGAATAAAAAAAATGGGCGTGTCCAATCTTATTCAACTAATCACCATTTGTATTATGATAATAATAATGGGCATTTATAAAGCGCTATATCCATACACAAGGTGCATGCTCAAAGCGCATTGAAAATAAGAAAATTTAAGGTGATGAGATGAAATGCTATGAAATAAAGCCTAAAAGTAATAAGTTGGGCAGAAAATTAAAACCTTAATAAGTAGGCATGTTTTCAAAACTGTTTTGGCTTAGACGGGAATTATTTTTTACAATTTTCAAAACAAACGGGAGACGTTACGAAGCAAAATATCGAGGTGTACGGAATTAGCCTACTGTACGGAATAGCACGGCTCTACTCTACGCTAAATGCGCACGCGTTATGGCGTTGCCATGGCGTCAGATTATACACATGATTGTGACGTCATAGATAGCAAGGGTAGGACGCTTTATGACGTCATGAATTAGAGATTGATGGTTCATAACGGCATCACACGTTCATGATTCCATATCGTAATATAAACTCGGATCACTCCATACTAAAACTAGACGAAGTTTTTAGTCCTTTCCTCACACTGGTAAAACAGCAAATTCAACGACTGAGAGAAGAGTATTCCTCCCTGCGTAATTACCAAGGAACAGACTCGGACATATTTGCAAGTTTGTGGAGTTTGCTGAGAGTGACTGATCTCATTGTTGCCAAGATGGAAGAGGTGTTTCAGGGGCCAAAAGTAGACCTTTTTATTGGTAAGGTTTGATACGTTCTGGAAAAAAAAACACATTCTAACCAATTTAACAAATGTTCACTGTTTTAACATCCAGTGCTTTACATTACTGTATTTTATTACTGTAAATTGGTAGTAGGTTCATAGAGAGCGAGTAACCGCAAAATGTGTGTGCACCTAGAGAGCGACTGAACGTTAAATTGGTATGCACCTACAGAAGTTGCAATGGATGGTTAAATTTGCATTCCTTACATTTAGCACGGCATCACAACGTTTCCAGTCGTAATATGAGTCTATGACATACTTTACTCATTGAAACTAAAATAATTAGGCCTATCAGATGAAATCAGATGAGCAGCAACATTCCGAATACGATTTACAGTTTTGGTGTAAATCAAGACACTATGGAAATTCTGTTCATGTTTTCACTTAAAATTAAATTTACTTTATTTCTTACAAGCTGACGCCCTGGACTACTCGATCAAGGGTATGCGTTGCTATTCTCAGACGATTTATCAAATCTTTTCCCCCCTGTAAGTGGAGCGTTTTTGGAAAATAATGAAGTTATATATGCATGCGCAAGTTTAAGTAAAGAGCAACGTGATTTTTATCATATATTTGATTCTGTTTTGATACTATCAATAACTTTTTTTGTTAATGGTACACTTCAACGGTCCAAATAAATACATCCAAACATTTTTTACAACAAAAAACATTTCACTGATATATTCATCTCAACATGACAAATGTAAGATAAAGAAATGTTCAATGAACATCTAAAAACAGTCATATATGTTCGTTGAAGTCAACTTCATGTACGACAAATTAGCATGGATGGATAGTTTCCAAAACGACGTTTGACTGATTGATACGGGTCATTGTCCAGTTTTCGATCACAATCGCGATATCAAACCTTCCTATTGTCACTATAGCCCCACCTTCCCCTACAACCCCGATAAGCTTTAAAACGATACTTTCAAGAACAGACGATACTTCTCGAATCGAATGACACTAATCATTCAGTTTGTAATATGGGTTGCACTTTAATCTGTAAGTAATCACAATATCGATCATTTTTTATTTGCATTGAGAAATATGCTCGCTTTGACGGTAAAAGTCAATGACGTCATAAAACAATATTGCACACAAATGGGTAAATGTTTACCAGTGTTGGAAGAGTTATTGCGAAAATAATGTTAATCAATGGACGCGATGTTTAACAACTAGGCAACTAATTTCATTACCTATAACCAAAATACCGTGTCGTAATTTTTTCCTGGGAGTTTCAGTTTACCTCTAGAATAAAAAGGTAATTTATGGCACCAAATTCTACATCCTTTGCAGTTGGAATGCTAGGTATGTCGCAAATAAATGAATGAATACTTACATTGTGTTGTAATGCAATAAAATGGGATAAATTTATATATAGTTATCATTTAATACAGAGGATACTTAATGCAGTTTCAAAATACCAGGTTCATTTCATCGAGTGCCATGGGTATATCGTCACTGTTGCCTGATAGACAGTTTCACTGATAAAACCAAATATTTCATCGCTGATCATTAAATGAAAATCTATATTTATGCCTATCAGTGAATGTACACACTTATTCAAAGCTCAAAATATACAGGAATGTATCTGCAAACAAGTGAGTAATTAAGTTATTAATATATGCCATAAGCCGAGTGTTTCTCTAAATAAACTGAACTTGTATCTAATTTATGAATTTTAAAATCACGCAGAACTGAACAGTAAGCTGGACGATATTGCGACGAGCCTGCAGCGACACCAGGCGGACAAGACGCAGCCCAGTCTGAATGCTGCGGCCATCACCCTGCTCCAGCAACAACAAGACTTCATACAAACCCTCGCATCTCTGCCCGTCACAAATGTAGGCCAATATTCAACACTTTAACTTACGTCTATACAAACTTCAGTAATAAGATGCCATCTTTGGTGGACTTTGGAGAGGGGATATAATATAACAGAGATAATACCCGAGGAAGGGTGTCATGCGACTTTTACGAAACGAGTGTGAATTTTTGTATTACCCGAGCGAGAGCGAGGGTCAACTGTACACAAATTTGCCTGCGGCCTTGGTCAGGTCAGACCGCCTCGGGAGTCAGGTCTCGAGTCCTTGTATTTCATTTAATAACCTCACCATGAGTAATTAAGTGTATAGAGCAAAATGCTTGTAATGTCATGTACTACGATTGCAGGGAATTCTTCGAAATGTACTGTCGAAACGATATCTCCTAGGTAATGTCGCTTTATCTCCCACAAGCTATAGCTCCTCCAGAACAAAGTTTTTGATGATAAACTCGTTTTTATGCCATATATCCGCAGGAGTCGAAAGAAAGGATAAAGACACTACAAAATCAGATGGTCGACATATCAACTGCCAGTATTCAACACGCCCGCAATCAAGGGGAGATCACTCTCGCCAAACAGATGAAAGAGCTACTGGCCGTGCTAAAGCGTGTCACGGATTCCATGTTCGTTACCGACAAGAAACAGAGGTATACATATAAGCTTACTTAGTAACAGATTCAAACTAAGTTTTGCTTACCTCTTTTGCTCCAACGAAACTCACTGAAATCATACCAAACGTATCAGTCGTATCTTACTGCATTTCTTATCTGAGTAGGCCTATGGCTTCATTTGGGTAGTGTTTGGTGACCAGTTTGTCGTTTCACATAGGCCTCCTAAATTTAGAAGGTTGTAGCATATACTTGAATTTTTACTCGACGAGATGTTCGGAAACAGATAAAAAAAAATTTTTAGTCCAAGCAGGAGCTTGCCGCCATGTTTTTATAATTTACGACGTCCTTAATTATTAACAGTCAATCGGGGTCCTAAATTTTGGGCTGTTTAGGACGCAGTGTAAATTTAGGGGGTCTTTGTGAAACGGGTAGAAGTAAGAGGTAGGCCACGACCTGCATGCTTTCCGAGGTCGTAGCGGTAAGAGGTCTTTGTGAAACGGGCTATAGACCCCGAGGTCTTGAACAAATCCTAAGTCTTATCTCAAATCTTAGCTAAGCAAAGATTTACATACTTAAGATTATCTCATGACCTCGGGGCTGCACAACATCACGGGAGTCTTCTTAACTAGATAATCTCTTTTATTATATGATTGAAGGTGAGATACTCTGTTCTATCAGCGAAATAAACCCTCTATCTGGCTACAGTGGTGATAACCTTTATCGTCACTCTACTGAGTGGTGATAAACTCTATCACCACTCTAGTGACGTCAAGTTCAAGAGTTTGACGTCATGTAACAATGGTCTGACGTCATGAATTCTCCTATGACGTCACACTGTTACCGCGGAGACGGGCTCTTCCAAGCGGCCGCTCAACATGAAATTGGCCTTTTTTGGCGTAATTAGAAGGATTTCATCATATAATATAGAGGATATTATATGAGTGTCCATGACATACTATATTTACGACACTATTGGCTAAATATTAGTATTTCCCGAGCGAGAGCGAGGGATATCCTGATATTTAGGCACGAGTGTCGTAAACATAGTATGTCATGGGCACGAATATAATTAGAAGATAAATAGTTGCGTTTGTAAAATTTCCGGGATTCATTGTTATTCAACACCCGCAAATTTAGTTTAAAACCGACGGCGTTAGCCGGAGGTTTTAAACGCTTATTCTGTTTATTACAATATTCTGTTTATTACCGTAGTCCCAAAATTGAAGAAAATGTTCAAAACCTACTTCTCAGCATAGGCAGACTAGCGGGCGGTGGCCCGTATGGATTGTGACGTCATAGGTGAACCGTGACGTCAAATCATTGTTTATTACGTGACGTCACAATGCAAAAGTGATATTTTGCCCTAGGGCAACATATGAAAAATATGAACCTCGATATGACTGCCCTCGTAGGTAATAAAAATAGAATATCTGTCAATTCTTGACAAATACCATGTTTATCTCATCTCGTGAGGTAGAAAAGTTAAATATTTTCACTCGTGGCTGCGCTACTCGTGAAATATAACCTTTCTACCTCACTCGATGAGATAAACATGGTATTAGTCAAGAAACGACAGATATCCTCTATTTCCAGCATCTGTCGGGATCACGGCGGCAGTGAAGATAGTCTATGTAGAAGACTGGCTGAGGCCCCACACGACCGGACCACGAGTGACGCTTCGAGTGACACTGGAGACATGACGTCATCGGAATCACAGCCACAGGATGACGTCAGATCAATCGTATCTCGACAGGTCTCGGAGCATAGGGACTCGTCAAATGAGGGTATGACTCGCTGAACAAACAGATTTTAATGTCAAGATAACATATTAAATTATTTGAAGTTATTTATAATGATACAGTTTGTTTGTACTTTAAAGGTAAGCTTCATTCGTCTATAACCTAAAACTTCAATCATGTTCACTGTTAGGATACATTTAAGTATTTTCGCACGAACTTTGACATAAGCATATAAACATAATTTTACATTTCGTTTTACAGAGGGAAAGAGAGGCAGGAAAAGGAACCGACTTAGAAAATTGAGACTTCGCGTTCCGCTCGTGTTTGACTCGATGACACAGACCCCAACTCAGGCACGGCCAGATAGTGCGTCCACTGAGGTCAACTCAGAATCTACTGACGTAGAACCTATCCAATGTTGTTCCTGCACGCCCAAGTATATTAGTGATGAATTGTCTTCAGAGAAAAACGACCAACAGGCCACGACAGAGACAACAGATTACTCTTCGTTAGCGTCGGAATTGTCGCAAGATACGGAAAATTTCGTGGAACAGGAAGTATACCTGGATGGTATTGGCTGCGTGAGAGTTGTTCCTGCGCCACAAGCAAAGCGAGACATCATCTTTCCGGAGTCGGGAATGGTGCCGGATATGACTAGTTCCTCATCCGTTTGCAGCAGCATCTTCGGGAATGAGATTACGCCGCGACAGGAGGGAAGTAACGTCTCCGGCTACATCACGCCGGTCCCGATGGAGGAATCAATCCCCTCTAACGTATTTGACGGTGTTGACATCCATCTCTCCCCGTCTGACTCTTCCCTGCACAGTTTCGCTTCATTCTACTCGGACTACACGCACCATGAAGAAGAGAGCTTCAGAACTAGAACACGCTCGGTCCACACGGACAAACAGGAACAGAATGATATGTCAAGTGCCGTCATCAGCTTTGCCCCCGAACAATCATCCAAATTTGATGAAAATCAAGGAAATGCCATTCAGGGAGTTTCGACGTCATCTCTGACCGACGAGAAAGGAGTGGTTCAAAGTGAATCAAAGGAGAGGAGCCGAGGGTGGCAAAATAGATGTGATGTCCTGAGGTCGATGACCTTGTTCTCTCTGCTGACAGTTCTTGTGCTGATGTTCTGTCTCTACCTGAAGGCAAGCGGGGCCCAGGCTGTGTTCGACTATTACTCTTGGTGGGAGGTGCTGTATAAACACATTGACATCACCAAGATGGGGGACTCGCTCTTCTAGAGACCAGAGTGTGGTATCTGGTCGTCATGGGGTTAATTCAAGCATAAGATAATCGGGAGTACTTTGAGATCACTGCAAGGTCTATGAAAGGGATTTTGTCAGCATTTGGATGTATTTGAGGAATAAACATCTGAATACGAAAATTGAAAGGCAGTATATAACTGTTGATGCAATAAATTTGTACCCTACAACATGTTTTTTCAACTGTAACCTCTGTAAAAATAATCCATGAAAATTAAGTACAACGTATATATGTTGCATGAGCACATTATCAAAAGGTGAGTCATGTTTGCAAATAGCATCACGTTTTCTCAAGGGGGAAAAAAAGAGTCATTGGCTCTGTAGCTCATCAGGCTTTATACCAATTATGCTGTGGAGTGTGGCCCAAGTGGTTCCCATTTGTAGGGGCCACACCGGCACCAATCCTAAAATTAACTATGTAGAAGAAATGATTTCAGCTACCTGTAATCAATTCAGAAATGGTAATTGCTCAAATATTTAATTAATAATTTAGAGTATAGGATCCAAAGGTTTACCAAGCCTTTTTAGGCGTCACATAGCCACCAAAGTTACAATTTATAATCCTAACTAGTCAAGGAGTCTGTACACAAGGTTTCAGCTTTCTAGGCCTTTTGCTTATGAAGAAGATGAAAATAGGTTTAAAGGGCATGGCCCTTTTTAGGGACAACAGGGCCACCAAAGCTATACTTTTTAATCACAGTGTTGATCTCACCCAAGTTATAACTACAGTGGAAGCCTCTTTAGGATGATACATTGATTCTTCCTCCTGTAACAGTCAACAATTTAGTAATTTCTACTTAGTTCTTAGCCCCTGATATTGACATCTCTTTAAGATCTCTACATAGAAGTGACCATTGGATATTATAAGAATAATCAACGAGTTGCGAGGAATTACGGATTATCTGTCCTGAGTTAATTATTGTGATAAACTCTGAGCTTCAGCGAGGAGTTTGACACAATAATTCACGAGGGACAGATAATCCGTAATTCCGAGCATCGAGTTGGTTATTCTTTTTCTTACCCAAGATAATTTTAATCCATAAAAACGGGGGGAAAAGAGAAACATTAAAAAACTACGCTCGGCCGGTAAAGTACAAATTGTACTCATACGCCATTCATAATTTTGCTCACTACTTCAGGGAGGGCGACTCTAAGTAGTTCGCAACTTAAGCTTTAATTTGAGATAGTTTAACATATTGATGTCACATTATATCAAAAAAACTATTGTCTCATATAATAAAAAATCGTTTTTATTGACTGCGTACAACTGAAAAGAAAACAAGGCGTCGTTATATCTTTCGTTACGTTTGACAAACCTAGTGAGAAATGTATGACGTCACTGTTTTACGTCATGTTTAATGACGTCATAGAGCTATGACGTTACGACAGTTCGGCCGGCGACTTGTCCACCTAGCGCCGCCTTGAAGATTTAAACTTGTATTTACGGCAAAGAAAACATCAGAAGGTATTGATTTCCCATTTAAAATGTTGTAGTAATGTGTGACTTTGGCAATTTAAGTATAAGATTGTTCATCTATATCTCTCAACTGAAATAGAAGATCCAAGCGAATCATGGATGGATGCAAAATAGTTCCGTCAACCAATCAAAATGCGAGTTATTTTTAGAAAAACTGTAATTCCCATGACCATTATGCAAACTTTATTACCTGGCATATCCTTGCCCGCTTGGGTAAGAAACCATATTTAACACTGTAACTTGGTACTTGGTATGGTACATAGAGAATATCTGTCTTTTCTTGACTAATACCATGTTTATCTCATGAGTGAGGTAGAAATATTTAACTTGTCTAACTCATGAGATGAGATAACATGATATTTGTCAAGAATTGACAGATATTCTATTTATTATATGATTAAATCCTTCTAATTACGTCAAAAAAGGCCAATTTCATGTTGAGTGGCCGATTGGAAGAGCCCGTCACCGCGGTCACAGTGTGACGCCATATGAGAATTCATGTCGTCAGACCATTGTTACATGACGTCAAAGTCTTGAACTTGACGTCACACGAGTGGTGATAAAGTTTATCACCACTTAGTAGAGTGACGATAAAGGTTATCACCACTGTAACCAGATAGAGGGTTTATTTCACTGATAGAACAGAGTATCTCATCCTCAATCATATAATAAATAGAGGCATGACTCGGCAAGCCAGATTTTTGTTACCTTTATCAATATGTGTAGATATAATTGATATCAGAAGACACTTAGGTGAGATTCTCTATTTATCATCCAAAATCATTTTTCATCACATTACCATGAAAAATAGAGCCATGGGCTCTGTAGCTCATCAGACTTTTGATGGAAAAAGGTTTTGACCCCTGTGACCCCATTTAGGATCATTGGGTCACAAAATCTACAAGTTTGAATCCCCATTGGCCAAGGAGTCTACACACAACTTTTTAGCTCTCTAGACCATTTGGAACTTGAGGAGAAGATGAAAATAGGTTTTGAAGGTTATGACCCCTGTGACCCCATTTGGGATCATGGGGTCACCAAACCTAAAATTTAGAATTCCCATTTGCCCAGGAGTCTACACACAACTTTTCAGCTCTCTAGACCTTTTGAAACTGGAGAAGGAGTAAAATATGTTTTTAAGGCTTTGACCCCTTTGACCCCAATTGGGGTCAAGGGGTAACCAATGCCTAAAATTTAGAATCCTCATTTGCCAAGGAGTCTACACACAAATTTTTAGCTCTCTAGAACTTTTAGACCTGGAGAAGAAGATGAAAATAGGTTTTTAAGGTTTTGACCCCTGTGACCCCAATTTGGGTCAAGGGGTAACCAAACCTAAAATTTAGAATCCTCATTGGCCAAGGAGTATACATACAACTTTTTAGCTCTCTAGACCTTTTGGATCTGGAGAAGAAGATGAAAATAGGTTTTTAAGGTTTTGACCCCTGTGACCCCAATTGGGGTCATGAGGTCATGAAATCTACAATTTAGAATTCTCATTGGCCAAGGAGTCTACACACAACTTTTCAGCTCTCTAGACCTTTTGGAACTGGAGAAGAAGATGAAAATAGGTTTTTAAGGTTTTGACCCCTGTGACCCCAATTGGGGTCATGAGGTCATGAACTCTACAATTTAGAATCCCCATTGGCCAAGGAGTCTACACACAACTTTTTAGCTCTCTAGACCTTTTGGAACTGGAGAAGAAGATGAAAATAGGTTATTAAGGTTTTGACCCCTGTGACCCCAATTGGGGTCATGAGGTCATGAAATCTACAATTTAGAATCCTCATTGGCCAAGGAGTCTACACACAACCTTTCAGCTCTCTAGACCTTTTGGAACTGGAGAAGAAGATGAAAATAGGTTTTTAAGGTTTTGACCCCTGTGACCCCATTTGGGGTCATGAGGTCATGAAATCTACAATTTAGAATCCCCAATTGCCAAGGAGTCTCGACTTCAAATTTGAGCTCTCTAGAGTCATTGGTTCTGGAGAAGAAGTCGAAAATGTGAAAAGTTTACGGATGGACGGACGGACGGACGGACGCCATGCCATGCCATAAGCCCATCGGGTCTTTCAGACCTGATGAGCTAAAAATGTACATCTTTGAACACAGCATAGCCCTCCAAATCCTAAACCAGTGACGATATCTCTTTGGAGATATTGCATGATCTTTCACAAGTGCCATCTCCTGTGGAACACAGTTTTGGATGATAAAAACAAGAGAGAGATGGTTGAGAGACATCGTATAGTTTTATTGTAGTCTATTGTATGTTGCATACACATACACACTAATAAATCACACAGTCACTCTCTATACAGTCTTCACACACACGCACAGGGACACCTGCTAACTAAGCCTTACTCACCAAAGTTTTATATTTTAAACAATTGTTTTAAGCCCTCAACAATTTCAACTGTTCGCTTACCACTACTTTATAATCGAGGATAAACATTTCGACATATTAGAGAATTCTTGTAATGTTTACACTGGAACTTTCGTTTATCACAAATTGGTAAGTATTTCAGACTAATTAGGGTAATCATCATAATGTCTCCATTCTTCATTTGCCTTATCTAGAAGATATTGAAGGTTTTCAGTACATTGCACTAGTTTATTTCATCATTTGCAATATATTTGAATAAACATTTGCAAATTTAACAATCAATGGCTTAAGTCAACAGGTATCAGTTTCTTATTAACAGGCTTATATTCCAATGCATGGGAGATAATCAACAAGATGTCTTGTCTGCAAACATCTACGCACATACAAAGTTTGTCAGTCTTAGTAAACCTAGCCTCAATATTATCCGTTTCACTCCTATACTGAGTCTAGAAAGGCCTAGTAGAGGCTAGCGCCGTCGATTTTAATCTAAATTCACTGGTGTTGAATAACAATGAATCCCGGAAATTTTACAAATGCAATTATTATCTTCTAATTAACAACTTCCATTTGAAACAGATTGGTAGTTATTGATGAATAGGAGTACATTAATAGTACTATGCACCCACATATAGACAATGACAGCTGACGTACAAGAATTGGAAACAGTGCTCAATTGCGTCTGACTTCTGTTTCAAACATAACAGTCACATTTAATCTACACATGCAAACATGTGTATGTGTGCACATGAAAATTTATTACTTACACCTCTATGATACTAATTATACTGATTTTAATTTTTTAAGGATTGTGTAAGTTTGTTTTCAATCTGAAAATATCAATGAAATGCTTCAGAATGAAGAAGTTAGACGAATCAGATGAATCAATCAGTAATAAAAGTGTGTTAAATAAAGGAATATAAAAGATTCTGATATTCATAAATGAATTGTCATGTAAACAGAAATGAGTGGGTTATTATCATTTGCTGGAACCAGCACATTTCTCATAACATGAGGGCGTTCTTATGATAGTTTCAATGATATATTATGAGGCCAAGAAAAAGATTTCTTTTGTTATTGGTTTCTGCATGTTTTTTCCATGTGTTGACAAAAGCAAAATAGAGAACTGTTTTAGTTTAACTTGCTGGCTTTCAAAGAAGCTACTTTGCAGTGATAAAAGTGATAAATGAATTACCAATTAATTTACTTCTTACTATTTTTGATGATTTTCTCTCTTCATTTAAAAAAAAAGTGGAAATATGAGAAAAAAAACAGATCACATAGTGTTAATGAAAAGATCAGAAACATAAATGCACTCGCTCAGATCAAACTGACAAATACTCTTGGTCTACTCACTGAGCAGATAACCAATGAAAATGCTGCTTCATACAGGGCAACACTGTCACAATATACATCTTATACATACACATTCTCCAAATATATCTATATATGTCTATGGGGATTCTGGCAGTGATAGAAACTTGCAGGGTTTGCCAATTGCCAATGCAATCAAGTCATGCTTTTCTGTCTGCCGACTTCTAAATTTCCAAGGCATTTTGGAGACTATTCTTGAAAGATTCCTGTTATGACTGATCCAGCCCTATCCGACAGAATCAAGGATATCTCTGCTCATGGTCAAAATGGGGACTTTATAGCACTAGGTATATGTTGGAAGCCTACGAACAAAGTTAGTGAACATTGATAATTTCTATCACTGCCTATGTCAAATGTTATCATGAAGATTTTTGATTGGGTGCTGAGAATGAGGCTGCATCTTTGGCCGACTTGAAAGCGATTGGTTGCACTCCTTTCTCCTGTTCGTGCCTCCACAAGATCTTCTTGGCATGTTGTTTGACGGCGTCCTGGACGATCGAGTCTATCATCTTCTCCGTCAACACTCCGTCTGATGAGGCATACGCTTGAGCCTGAAGTAAAAGGAGTTAGGGAGTTGTTGTTAGTGTCTAAAGTAAAAGGAATCTATAAATACAGAAATTTTGCATTCTTAAAAGACATGACAGTCACACATCATATCTGAAAAATAGAGCCATTGGTCTCTAGCTCATCAGGCTTCATATTTAATTTTGCTGTAGGGTGTCGCCAATGTGGTTTCCCCCTGTAGGGGCCAAAGGGTCACAAATCCTCAAATTTAGTATATTGGCGATGTGATTTCAGAAACCTGTTAGCAATTTAGAAATTGAAATTGCTCAAATATTCAATTGATAATTTATGGTATAGGATCCCAAGATTCACCAAGACCTTTTTACAGGTCATGAGCTAAAATTGACTATTAGTTCTACTCTTCAATTGTCATCTATGATGGACAAGCCACTGCACCAACCTGCCAAGCAACTCCCAGTTTAGCAATCTCTCTGCCAGACAAGCCGCTGGTGATGGAGGCAATCTGTGTGCACTTCTCTCCGTAGTCAAACTGCTCCACCTTCATTCGCCTGTAACACACGTTCTTATTACTCATATGATTCAATATTAAGGAGTTGTGGTAACTATCATATATACACATATATTCACAGATCATTTTTATCTTATCAATTTAAAGAACACATAGTCCAGTGCTACCACATCAGCAGATTGTAGCAGGGTGAGATATATGCAATACTACCGACCTTGGCTAGAGGGATATATTTTAGGCTGAGTGGATAGAGTGTCTGCCTCTCACACTCTCACGGCGCTTATTTCTTTCATAGAAAATTCGAACAAACCTGTAGAGGTTTCAGATTCTTTGAAGGGGATCCTCCTTGGGGTACTATTGCATAAAATCTGTATTTTTTGCTACTATGACAGGTTGTGACTATTTTTGAATAAAAAATATACAAAAAACAACATTTGGAAAATGTGTTGTCGTTTGTCCTACCACCTCGTATAGAGCCCCATCCCTGGCCGTCACTATGACACCAGGGGCAGATAACTCTAATCTCACCACTTATCAATCTAACAAAGCAGACTGAAGAAGGGGAGGAGGGTGGCCGTACCCCAAGGAGGATCCCCTTCAAAGAATCTGAAACCTCTACAGGTTTGTTCGATTCTTTTTCAGAAGGGATCCTCCTTGGGGTACTATTGCATAAGTCAGACTCCCAGAGATGGAGACCCTGGGTGCGGTAGACAGTCTGCTATTAACTATACCCTAATGCCGTAGTAAAGCTAAAAGAGTAAATGAGAAAGAAGCGTACACCCACCTGACCAAACACTTGAGATGTCTTGGCTCCGGTGCATGGCTCTGACCCGTGGGGACTAATATTCGAAGCAGGAATGAAACCCTGCACAGAAATTAATTTAAAAATTAACCCTCTCCCTCCCTTTTCGTTACCAAAAAGGCTCTACAGGGGAAAGAAACTAAAAAGAGTACCCACTCAAAAAAGGCGATAACCCTCCGGGTGTCCTCCACTAGAGTCCGTATAAACATAAACATGAGATGTTAGTGGGTAAGTATTAATCCCGCTAATAAGATCTCAACTAAAAACTTAAATAACTAAGTCAAATAACGACTTAACTAACCAGGCCCCGAAGATACAATCAATTCGGGGGACCCTGGCTCTGCCCACTGGAAAGAACAGTCCTGCCAAACCGAGCACGCTCACTAGAGTGCTTGTCGAGTTGGTAGTGTTTAATGAACGTGCTCGGTCGGCTCCATATAGCCGCTGAGCAAATCTCCTCAATGGGCAGAGCCGCTGCATATGCCTTAGAGGTTGCCACCGCCCTCACCGAATGAGCCTTTAGGCCCTCCGGGGGCTGGTGGCCCTTATAGAAATAACCCATACAGATGGCCGAAACAATCCATCTGGATATCGTTTGCTTAGAAGCGGGAACGCCCGACTTCCCTCCGCCATAGCAACAAAAAAGCTGTTTGTCCTTACGAACGCTTTTTGTTCTTTGGACATACTTCTTTAAGGTCCTACGCACATCCAGGATGTGCGGGATCGTGGACCTAGCCCCAGAGGACGCCGGCTGTGACATAGCCGGGAGCTCTATGGGAGCTGAAACATGAAAGGAGTGGGCTACCTTGGGACGATATGAGTCCGGCAGTCTAATGCTGACTCTGTCCTTATGGAAGACAGTCAGCTCGGGATCAGCAGACATCGCATGGATGTCGCCTACCCGCCTGCCAGACGTAATCGCCACCAAAAAGGCAGCCTTCCAGGTTAACAACTGAAGAGACAAGGAATCAAGGTCCCTAAAAGACGGACCTGACAGCCAGTCCAAGACGTAGGATAGATCCCACGAGGGGCTGATCCGCCGCACAGGGGGGCGGATCCTGTCCACGCCTGCTAGAAAACGCTGCACCAGAGGGTGGCCACCTAGAACGGTACCATCCACCGGAATGTGGAACGCAGAAATGGCCGTAGAGTAACCTCTCACTGTGGACGCGGCCAAGCCGTCATCCAGCCGAGACTGTAAAAACTCGAGAACCGGCACTAGCCCTGCAGAAAAGGGAT
Source organism: Steromphala cineraria (assembly GCA_916613615.1). Taxonomy (NCBI): domain Eukaryota; kingdom Metazoa; phylum Mollusca; class Gastropoda; order Trochida; family Trochidae; genus Steromphala; species Steromphala cineraria. The sequence continues at coordinate 27,477,718 of OU744732.1, forward strand.
CGAGAAGCCCTTGACTTCCACACCAGCGCGCATAACAGGCCCATCTATCCTCGTACTGAATGTTCGTCGAATCCCTCCTCGAAGCCAGTATTGTGTCTGCAACTCGTGCAGGAATACCGCTCTCCTGGAGGCGATTCCGGACAGTGGCCAGGCCACTCACTGAATCCTGGAATTCGGGTGGGGCATTCCCTCCTGGGATAGAAGGCCCCGCCGACACGGTAATAGTACAGGAGGCCGTACCAGAAATCTGAGCACCGACGGGAACCAGCTCTGAGCCGTCCACAATGGGGTCACCAACACCAGAAGTCTGGGAGGTTGACTGCCCATCTGCGATAGAACTCTGGGAATGAGGGGCAAGGGTGGGAACGCCCACAGCACCCTGTCGGTCCAGTCTATCGCGAAGGCGTCTGAGGCCAGAGCTGCCGGGTCCGGGATTTTGGAGCAAAAGACCGGGGTCTGTCTCGTTGTCACGGACGCAAACAGATCCACCTGGAACGATCCGTACAACTGGGAGATAGTGTCGAATGTCCCCCGGTGGAGCATCCATTCGTGCGGGGCCAGAATGCGACGAGATAGCGCATCTGCCCGGACGTTGTCTATCCCTGGAAGATACTCCGGCATCGCCTTGATGTCGAGGTGATCGCACCACAGTAGAAACTGCCAGGCTTCCTCTAGAAGGGAAGGTGACACTGTCCCTCCTTGCTTGAGAATGTAGGTCATTGCCGTCTGATTGTCCATCTCTAGACGCACGACCTGGCCCTGAATCAGCGGACTGAATCGACTGAACACTCTCCTGACCGCCCGAAGTTCCAACACATTGATGTGCAACTTGGACTCCTCTGCAGACCACAGGCCTGAGGCCAAGTGATCGCCCATGACCCCTCCCCAGCCTGAGAGGGAGGCATCGGTCTGGATCGTAACTGAGGGTCTCGGGACCTCCAAGGGAATGCCCCTGGATAGATTGTCCCTGTTCAGCCACCACTCGAGATGAGCCGGGAGCCACCCTGGAATGGGGACTTGCCGCTCGAGATCGTCCGCATGAGACCACAGACCGGCTAGAGCCTGCTGAACTGGTCTCATCCTGAGGCGGGCTCTCCACACTATGTCTACCGTGGCCGCCATATTCCCCAACAGCCGAAGCCAAGACCTGGCCGGCTGAGACGGAGACTGAAGGAAATGGGAGACGGCCAGGGAAACCTTGATCACCCTGTCCGGAGCCAGGGAAACTAGTCCCTCCGCGGTGCGGAACCTGGCCCCCAGAAAGACAAGGTCTTGTGATGGGGCAAGGTCTGACTTCTTCAGGTTGATGATCCAACCCAGGCGAACAAGAATGTTCATAATCTCCTGGGTGGCTTCCTGGTTCAGCTGACGTGAAAGGGCCCTGATTAGCCAGTCGTCCAGGTACGGGTGGCAACACCTGCCCCTCGATCTGGCCACTTGGGCTGGAACCAGCATCAGTTTGGTGAACACCCTTGGCGCCGTCGAGATGCCGAAGGGGAGCACACGAAACTGGTAGCACACCCCGTCGAAAGCGAAGCGAAGATACTTCTTGAACTGGGGGTGCATCGGGACATGAAGATACGCATCCTTGAGGTCGATTGAGGAGAGCCAATCTCCCGACCCTACCGATGCTATCACAGACCTGAGAGTCTCCATCTTGAACGATGGTATCTCCAGCATTCTGTTCAGATACTTCAAATTGAGGATGGGCCTGAATCCTCCGTCTTTCTTGGTGACCAGGAAGTACGTCGAGTAATACCCGACTTCCTCCTGGCCCACCGGAACGACTTCTATAGCTGCCTTGTCCAGCAGAGCTGTGACCTCGGCGCGTAGAACCTGCGCTTTTTCCGGGGAGGCTGGCACAGGTGTGCTCCTCACTCCGGTAAAAGGCGGTGGCCCAACTTTCCAGAGTGGCAAGTGACCATCCCTGAGTGTGGACAGGACCCAGGGATTCGAAGAAACTACTTCCCACTCCTCCAGGAACCGAGACAGACGGCCCCCGACTGGAACGTCTGGGAGAAGACAGTGGATTCCCGCCTCTGGCGACACTCCGGTCCCCTGGCGGTCCTCCAGAACAACTGGGAGAAGGCAGTGGATTCCCGCCTCCGGCGACACTCCGGTCCCCTGGCGGTCCTCCAGACTGGGCGGGAAGAGGCTTAAGGGCCCTTGTTGGCGCCCTTTTTGCCCCGAAAAGACGACTGCTTGCCCTTGGCATGCTGTCGGTTTTTCCCCCGGCCTTTCCCCTTCCCTTGCTGTTGACCTGAGCGTCCCTCGTATGGCCCGTTCCATGACGAGTAGGACTTGGCCGGTGGCCCAGTGCTCAGGTTGTCAAGGGGGGAGGACTTCCGCTTACCAGATGAGCCAAGGGCGCCTTTGACGTCCCTAACTCGTGAAATCTGGTCCGCGGTGTCCTTGATGATGGTAGCGGACCCGGGAAACAGGGTGGAACCCAGTTCGTACGGGAGCTCCATCAACATGTCTCGGGTGGGCTGCGGGAAGGAAGAGAAAGAAAGCCACACCCGGCGCAGCCCCATTACTGCGCACATCACCTGGCTAGAAGCGCTACGGATGGCGTCCCTTGCCAGGTGACCACTCACCTCAGCCAGCTGCCTCTGGAGCATAGCCGGAAGGCTACGGTCCTTTCCCTCGTCCAACGACGTGGCCTGGAGCGAAGCCAGGTACGCCTGATGAACTGCAATACGGAGCGCCTGACAGCCATTCCTGTAGGAGTCTTCCGACGTCCTGAATAGCTTTTTCAGGAACGCATCCTGCTTAAAGGGGGGCACACACCGGCCCTGGGCTCCAAGGGAGTCCAGGCTGACTGAGGCCGACACATCCGAGTCACAGACCGGTACCTCAAATAACCCCGCCTCCCCCAAAGGATACCGCTTATTTAACTCCGGCAGGGAGTAGCGTGTTCTAGTACCCTTCAGAAGAGGCGCGATCATATCAGTGCGGACTGAATCCAAGATGCGGAGGCGCACCTGAGGAGTCTTGCGTTGAGCAAAAGCTCCTCCGGGAAGCCGGAACTCCTCCCCTACCTCCTTCTCGGGAACGACAACCTGAGGGATGGCCTCTGCCACCTTGGCACGGATCTCCCTCAAGGCAACAGAGATGGGTAAGTCTAGTGGATCAGGATTCCCATCCCCCTCGACGTCCATCTCCGTCTCCGATCGCTCCCCCGACACCTCGGAATCCTCTACCGAGGACAAGGCATCAGAGGGAACGACCGAAGACACAGAAGGAGGAAGACGAGGGATGCGGAACGCCGAGCCACCAGACTCACGCCGTTCGAGAGAAGGGGGCGGAAGGAGAAGTCCAGGTGCGAGCCCCGGCGGCGGAGCGTCGGGACCCAGCCTCTCTGGGGAACCGGCACCGACCGTCACACCAGCGGAGCCGGAGGAAGACGGGGGAGGCCGTATGGTATTGCCCACCATGGCCCGGGAAGTACCGGGCACTTGGGCGTCGGGAACCTGTGCGACACCTGGGCCCCTGCCCAGGCCTGCGTCGGCACCGACGTCGGACGCGGTGCCCGAAGCACCGGCCGACGGAGCATCCAGGCATGGGGGGACCGACGTCCTCAGCTCCTGCCGGAGCTGCGACATCAGGTCTCCCAGCATGCCCTTCATCTGCCCTTTAATAATGGCGTTAATGGTGTCAATAGATTGTGTAATTGGACGGACCCTAGCGGAGGACAGCCGTTCCCCCACCTCCGAATCTGAACTCGGAGAGTCAGAAGGGAGAGCGGGGGTGGCCTGCTTACCCTTACGCTTACGCTTGGAGGGGGGGGTCGCCTTGCGGAGATCCTCGCCCGCGTCCCTGAGGCTCCGGAAGAACGCCGTGTCCAGTGCCCTTCTCTTCTTCGTACGGTTGGAAAACCCCGAGCAGGTAGAACACGCTGAATCATCATGGTCGTCCTCGACCAGGCAGACGATGCACAACTCGTGTGCATCGGCTTGAGGGATGTTAGTCCCGCAGTTGAAACATCGTTTGAACGACTGCAAAATCATCCAAAAAGATATTTCAACCGTGCATGCGTGGAAGAATGTAAACATGTGTATCAAAGTGTACATGCGCCTATTCTAAGCATGACATAAATTGGCAAATTCGGCTGCCAAAGTAATGAAATTGCAACTTATGAAGCAAGCCAAAAACATAGCAGCCTGAAATGGAAAAGAGCATGTCAAAAACACATGGCTTGCCCGTTCCACAAAAATAAAAATCACAACGAACTTTCGAAGTGAAATTTATTCCAAGGAACGAAAGGTTGCTTAAATATTATGACCTAACATAACAACAAGCACCAAAGAAAAACGAACTCCATACGAAAAGATACAATTTTCCACTAGCAGGAAAAGTCTAATCGGGAAGTCGCCATCTTTGTCGAATTCTCGCCCCACAACGCGAGCACATGGCCGCGCTGGGTTTGAGAAACCTAGTCTACAACGCGAGAAATGCGAGAATGCGAACCTATTCTAAGAATAAAAGGTTACCACACATACAATTTCTTTGTCCATAGTACGTTTTCTTAGGAAACTTCACAAGAAACTTAGCAAAAGTCGACAGAAGAACGAAGACGTCCAGCTGGCTCAATGACAGATTGATAAGTGGTGAGATTAGAGTTATCTGCCCCTGGTGTCATAGTGACGGCCAGGGATGGGGCTCTATACGAGGTGGTAGGACAAACGACAACACATTTTCCAAATGTTGTTTTTTGTATATTTTTTATTCAAAAATAGTCACAACCTGTCATAGTAGCAAAAAATACAGATTTTATGCAATAGTACCCCAAGGAGGATCCCTTCTGAAAAAGAATGAAGTTTGTGTTGAACAGTATTTTACAATTAATATCTGTAAAAATTTTACTAAGGGAAATTAATTCAATGGTTTGGACCCGACCAGGGATGCAGAAATCGGTCTATTTGCCGGACATGTCCGATTGGGAATTCAGTTTGACCGATTGAAAAAGTGACCTGTCGGACATTCAAGGAGTCATTTGACCGATTGAAGATAATCAAAGAATTACTAAACAAACAGATAAACAAGCCTGAGTTGACTAACAAGCAATCAATACAGGCCGATGAAATGCCCCGCTTGTGTCGGTCATAATTGTAATGAAAACACGAACCGGTCATCAATGAAACAACTAATCCATTCAAACGACATAATTACCTTGTTATCTTTAATTATTGGATCATCTCAGTGTCATGCATTGAGTAAAACAAGTCACTAAGGCCAAACTTTTTTTAAAAAGACATCAAACAACTTCACATCGTTATTTTACATGCAGTGTGTGTCAAGTAGTTGATATGCATCATAACTTAATAGAATTATATTCAAAACAGCCAAAGTAATTTTATTTTACTCAATGTAATGTATTTTCAGTGTTTTATTTTTGCATTGCATTGCATGCTTTGCTATAAATAGATCTGTACATTGTCTGCTTTCCAGTTAATATTAGATTCTAAGCACCTGGCATTTGTTTACTGAATAACTGACACTATTGAAACTTGATTATTTATTTAAATTATAAACATATTCATATACCTAGGCCTAAACATCATAGTAATAAGTAAATTACTGAGTAATAATTTTAGACTTAAATTTAGTCTATGAAATATTTCCACATGTTCAATCGTGTATTTACGTGAGATAAAGCACCAAAATATATTACAAAATATCATTATTCGTCGACTTATACGTGGAATGTCCGATTGGCAAAAATTTGAATCTGTATCCCTGGACCCGACGCTTATTAGAGACCCAGTGCTTAATTTCTAAACTACCTATGATCCCCGGCGCTTATAAGAGGCCGGGCGCTAATCGGAGACCTGGCGCTTATTAGAGGAAATACGGTAACAGATTTTTAACAGTCATTTCCATGAATAGAAAATGGACGTAGACTAAGGAGACAATGCATGTAGCAAACTAAATGAGCACTGACCCCTTCTTCTCGGCGGCGGGTTGCAGGACGTATAAACCGAAGTAGTGCCGCACCATACGTTCCCTCTCCTCCTGGCTTGGCACGTCAAACTCCACCATCTCGTCCAGACGGTCGTTGATAGCCCAGTCAAACTGCTCCGGCTGGTTACTGGCTAGCACCAGCATGAACCTGGAGCAAGGAGAACAATCATCAAATCAACATCAGCTCATAGAGAATCTCACCTATGTGTCTTCTGATATCAATAATATCAACACATGATATTGGATGAAAAATAGAATCTCACCCTCGTGTCTTCTGATATCAAATATCAACACTTGTTGATAAAAGTAACATATTCTCGGCAACTTCGATATTTGTTACTTTCATTAACTTGTGTTTATATATTTGATATTAGAAGACGTTTGGGTGAGATTATCAATATCTACAGACCCTTCAGGGGGAGACATAAATATCTGAACCTTGCCCAGGATATTTCACTTTTATCAACGAGTGTTGATATATTTGATGTCAGAAGTCACAAGGGCGCGATTTTATTTATCATTCAAAATCAATTTTCATTATATTTGCATGAAAAATGTACATCTTTGTCTGCTACACTAACTGAAAACTCCTGAAGCAGTGATGTCATAACTTTGTGTGTTGTCATGTTTATGACGCAATAGCATTGTGATGTCATCATGTTTATAGCGTTATTGTTATGTGACGTCATTACATGATGACACAAGATTGTTGTGATGTCATGTTCTTGGCGATAGCAGGGCATTGTTTAAAATCTATTGTCAAAACGTTTATCTCCTGGGAAATATCCCTTGGTCCTCCAAAAGCGATATCTCCTATGCAACAGTTTTGGATGATACAAAATGAGGTGAAATATAACCAAAATAAGTTAAATATAGTGGGGAGAATGAACTAGTTGAAATCAACATGCAAACGTTTTTTTGCAATAAAGAATAGTTTTGTTTTTAACTATTACCATTTCAAAACTCAACAACAACTGTTTAGGTAATATCTGGCAAAATCCAGTGCTATCGATAAGCCCTTTTCCTGCAAATAAAGCAATCAGGTGATGAGTACGGCACTCATTTTCCCATAAAATTCCTGATTTTACACTTTGCATAAGTTGGGACGACCGCTCCAACTCGAAAGCATAAACGTACACGTCACATTTATTCAAGGGACCTCAGAAGTCAGCCTTCGCGACACCCACCCAACTCCCTTGGTATGCTTTTGAAATTTGTAGTCTTTTAAAGTTTGTTATTAGAAGGGCAGTTTTATGCAGTTTATTTACTTTTACTTTTTTGTAATAAAATGGAAATTGAATCCCCAACACCTATGATTTTATATTTTGAAATTGATTTTGAAGCGTGTGATCAACACAGGTCTTGATGTTCCTTTAACAAACTTACTTCCTGGACTGTTCTCCTGTTCTGTACAAGAACGCATTCAACGTGGCCCTCATGTCTTCACTGATTACTTCCTGCAAGAACAACAAATATTTTGCTTCACTTACACTTCCTGAAGCTTTATCACTTTCAAATTCATATGTGACAGTATATTCGTGCCTAAGATCATGCACTTATGAAGACCTCTTATTCACAACAACATGGGAATTTGGAAACACTCCCTTTCCAACTTATTATTATTGAAATCATTATTCTTTCCACCATCTGAGGAATCTACATTTGAGGTCAGTGTTGTTCCTATGTGGTCAGTTAATGGGGTCATTTGGCCTTTTCTGAGTGGATGGGACCCCTTGCAATGGTAAAAGTATCCTACTTCTCCAAATTTTAAGGGACACCAAGCCAAAAGGGTAGGCAAATGTCCCAAGGACCCCCTCTAGGAACAACACTGGAGGTATTTCATGAAGCTTTGTTATCATTTATTTGAAATATTCATTCAAAAAGAAAAACAGGTTTTGATATCAGATGAAATATTAAAGTCTTCTCCTTAAAAAAGCCCTATGCATGGCGGCCATCCGCGAGTAGTGAACACCGGATATAGCGAACTAAATTATTTGGTCCCTTCGAGTTTTGTTATATCCGTCTTCTACTGTATATGAAATATTTATTTATTAAGAAATACAGATTTTGATATCAGATAAAATACTAAAATCTTCTCCATAATCACAAAATCTGCCACCCACCTGACTTCTCTTGCGGAGAAAAGCGTCAGCTTCATCAACAAACAGTAAAACTCTGCAAAGAGAAGACATGACATTCATTCTTAACATGACCACTTCAATGAAAATCATTCATGACATGGTAACCTACGACCTCTGATACTGAACAGTGATTCTTTGTTACAACACAAGGGTCAACCTGTTCATATTCAAATTGAATTTCAGTCTGAATTTTTTCACCCAAACTCAGAAAGAATAATTTCAAAGTAGTTTCTACTGATGTAAAAATGCAATTCATTTGACCTTCATAACTTATTGTCTCCTTGAGTTTTCGTTTCACCCTCAACCGAAATTTCTCTATTAAATCGACCCTCAAATTTTCAAAACATTTTCTGAAAATGTCTATAGTTGAACTATTTTTCACTCTTGATCACTCATTCGGCATGTTAGATAAATAAGAAGAACATGAGTAATTTAAATGCATAGGTTTTATTGATGAATGACCACATAATAATTGAAATGTCTTCATTATGACGATATTTATATTTCATAAGTCGCTTTGTAACATGTTTTTTTTTTATATCTAACAATGATTTTAAGCAAGAGATAAATCATAGGAGCATCAACTGTTGGCACTTGGTTGAAATTTTAGAAGTAATTTGAATATGTGACCTCACAAAAATATGTGGTTCAATTATTAGAGACGTCTAACTAATAGAGAAATTATTGTAGTTCTTGTTATAGGAGAGTTTTTCACTTTCTTAGATAACTTGTACCCAATACTTTCTTCAGTATAGATATGTGTAAATCAACCAAATCTAGTTCTTTTTGCAGCTTTGTCTTCCCCGCTTCAACCCCCCTCCGTTTTCTTCCTGATTTTCTCTTCTGAAATCTCATTGAAATCAGTGAAAATCTATCAATCACCCTATGTTTTGTTTAATTACATGCAAGAGCATAAAACAAATTCATGCTCATATTGCAGTGTCTGATGAATCAATATTTTCTGTAGAGACGAAATGTTGTTAATCTTAAGGTGTGTACTGTGTGGCTATCACATAAGTAGCTCATAAGGGTCTAGCTTGTGATCACAGATTTTCCATGCCTTGAAGGCAAGGTAGAAAAAAAAAGAATTTTTCTCGAAATGTTTTCACCTTGCCTTGGGAAGATGCACTAAAACCGTCAATAACATACTTCCCTCAATGTTGATTGGTTGTAATGCAGAGGTGAGCTAACTTGAACACTACAGAGCAGTATGAGCGATATTCTCATTGAATTGAAATTGTTTTTCTTTTTCCCCCTAAAAGTTCTAACTCACCCTCTGCGACTAGTGTGAGCCCAGTCAAACACCTTGTGCATGGCGGTAACTCCCTCCTTCCCCATAGGTGCCACGTCGCCCCCCGTCATGATGGCATAGTCCATCCCTGAGTGCTGGGCCAAACTCTGGAAGCAAAGTATTGTCATTTACTCTAAAAGGTGGGTATCTAATAGTCTGTTATCCAGACCCTAAAACGAAAAAAAAATTCAACAAGCCTTCTTAAGTTTTGACAATGTTGGCAAGTCTAGCCTGAAATTAAGAATTGTTCAGGGCTCCTTTTTATTTTAATATCAAATATTTGAAATTAAAATTTTAGTGAAAAAATCTTTTTTTCAGGGACTATATGTTAGTCTAGGTATCTTAATTCTTCATCATAAAGTCTAACAACTGCTTATGATTGTCATGTAACATGAAACTTTTTTTCTTTTGTTAAGACCTGGAAAGTTGCTGTTGCTCATAATTGTTGATGGGCTCTGAGGCTTTGAAGTTGAACTTGATCCTAAAAAGTTCAAGAAATTGCAATATTGGAGATACTCTTACCCATTAAATAACAATGTGAAATGACACTTACTTTAGCAAACATAGTTTTTCCAGTGCCGGGAGGTCCGTACATGAGGATATTCCGGTAATAACCCTTGTTCTTCTTTGTGTGATTAGTAGCTATGGCAATATCACGTAACCTTTCTTCTAGAGATGGCTGCAAGGCAATAAAGAGGTTTCAACATTTGTATAATAGATATGCTTATTGGAGCAGGACAATTACTTGGTCGAATACGGTACATGAAATACATTATAATGATTTAATACAAAAACTGAGCATCAGAAACAGATGAATAGTAAAATATTTTATGAATGCTTAAATCACTTTGGTATGACAGATTATCTCCCTCGACTTTCATTCTTGTCCGTGTGAGTGTTTTCTTCTTGTTCAATCAAAAGCATCCATGGTTAACCAGGGCTAAATGTTTCAATACTCGTTACTTTATTATCCCTGGTACTTGTCATTAGAAAAATATTTGCTTAATTCCTTACCATTCAACACTGTAATGAAACATTTAATAAAATTAGATTGACAGTTTCATATTTGTTTACACTATCTATCTAACACCGATGAGACAAGAGGTCTTCCTGATGTTCATGCAAAAAAGGAACCCGTGAATCAATTAATCAAATTTGCCTTCTCAAAAAGTTCCAAATCGCTTATTCAGTTTGTGAAAAAAGAAATGCATGATATCTTTTGTCTGTTCTCAATGACAGTGTGTTGACTCATACGTTCTTAATAAAAAAAAATCTAATTTTTGTTATCGATATGGAAAATATCATAAAGATGTGATCATATTTTGGTGAATGTTTTTAGTTTGATAAGAAATAAAATGAAAATGAAAGAAATTACTTCAAAAAGTTTTTTAATAAAGCAGTTATCTCCCCTTTTTTTGTAAGTCTTGATATGAAGCATACACTAATTTTGTGATTATTATTCATCACATAAGTTTCATTGTGATTTGTAATCAGTATTTGTCATTGACAACTAGAAAGTAAACTAAACCATTTGAAAATAATCATTATCTAAAAATACATGCCAGCAATTGGATTATACATAGAGATGGTCGCTCAGGGTTTTCCGAATAAAGCTAAACTCCACACAGCATCAATCAGAAATGCAATGCTGTGAGTATGTGACAAGCGCCAGCTAAATAGGGGATCTTTTCTGACTGGTTGAGTGGCTAGTGTTCAAGTAAAACAGGACGGCCTTCTTTTCATTTAATCTTAGATCAAAAGTAGGACAATATAAAGATACTGTTGAGCTAAATCTATTCAGATTGGTAAATTGTAAAACCTATTTTGAGAGGTCCAATCGACATAGTCTTTTGGTTTACTCAGTTCAAGGGTGCATATTTCCAGTAAGGATGTTTTCGATAAAGACTCCCAGGAATGGTACAGTGAACAGAAACAGAACATTCAGGCTTGATTGCCGAGGATAGGTGAAGAGTAATGATATCTTACCCTATGTATGTGACAGGCTCCAGCGAAATAGGGCATCTTTTCTGATTGGCTGAATGGCCAGTGTTCAAGTAAAACAGAACGGCCCGCCTTATCATTAAATCTTAGTGATACAGTAAAGAGAAATAGAAACATTTAACCCTTGATTAGCGAGGATAGGAGAAGAATAATGATATCTTACCCTCAATATAATACCTTGTAGAGCATCTTGCGGTTTCTTACTCAGCTTCTTCACCGACTGAAACACATCAGGATAGAAGATATAGACTAGAGGACACTAAAACACCTTTCATTTAAAACAGTTTTATTAAACAAAACAAATTTGATACCTAATCATACATTAGTTAAACAAAGAAGTATATTTGGTGGAAGGTCCTTAAGTATTCTGTTTGATACTCAAATTGCTGAGCACAATTGCTGAACTTAAAATCTCGCAAGTTGGCTGCCATTATGACGGCCAGGTCAAAACTACACACTACTATGACACCATAAATACAGTGTAATTACACTAGTGTAATGTTGATGTATACACTGCTGTATCTTACATGGGTGATTAATATGAACAAACTATGAGACAGTATACAGACAAAAGGTCATGAAGATAAATGAGAGGGTACTTTTAAGCAATGGCCATAAAGAATAAATTATCTAACTCTTAAATTCCATTGGCTTAATTTAGCACCAACATTGATTTTCCTTTGGATGTTGCAATTGAACTTTTGAAGTGATTTTTTTAAATCTATATTTGGAACTCTCTTTTGGAGGAATGTGCACCCCCCTCTGGACTCTAGACTCGAAAATTATCATTACTGCTATCAACTGCCTGATTGTTTGACAATATTTATTGTTCCTATCAATTCTCTACAACATGAAGTACCTTGATGGGGTGTTTGATAGCCTCAAGAGCTGTGAACCTCGAGGTCTCCCTGACTAGAGAAGGTTTTCCTAATCTGGACTCCACATATTTAGCGGCCACTCCAGTTCCGTACTTGGCTGCGTATACTCCAATAGCTACTAGCGTCAGTCCTGCTGCCTGCAAACAGAAATAGGGCATTAAAGTACATTATTTTAAAGGGATAGTTCTATTGGGTATTGGGTAGTTGTGCATCGACCCATCAAAAGATTCATTAATTGATCGTTTGCAGATTGCCAGTCGATAATAAATCACGAATATAACTACATCAGCATTTGTGGGACTACAAAAGAAATGCAGCTACAAATCCACCTTCTAGAAAACTTCAATGAATTGGGCATTTTCTAAGAAATATGTAAATATTAATATGTCAAAAGAATTTCCAGTGGGAACAATTATCTTAGAGATTCACTGCACAAACAACTAATATCCTGTGATCTTGACTTTTATCATTCAAGGTCACACAATCAATGAGTCTTTTCATTGAGTGTAACAATCATGTAATGGTTTAAATTGTTGATTTTTAAAATAGAAGATTTTGAATCTCTAAACAATGCCTTATTTGTGACTTTGCTGTGACCTTGACCATTAATGGATTGTTATACATGTACCATATCGCATCTACATTATCATGACAATGTTCTGTTTTTCAACTTAATCAAATCAAAACTTAGGTATTATTCTAAAGATGTTATTTGATATGAATGATCTACTAGAAATGTATGAAATATTACATGGTTGGTGGCTACATGGTCTTATAGGTTCTTCTAATATCTAAGTCTAAGTCTTTCTGAAAGATCTTGTAGATTTCTTATCGATAATTGATGAAGAGCAGGGAAGGCCTTAATAATAATTAGGGTATTTATATAGCGCACATATCCACACCGAATGCATGCTCAAGGCGCTCCCTGAATTATTACCCTGGTCTAACCCAAGCTGCCGATTAAGCGCTTGATGGGTCACCTCCAACACAACTTTCACCAGGTACCCATTTCCTGCTGGGTGAACAGAGGCACATTTTGAATAAAGTCTCTTGCCTAAGGCGACACCACAAGTTATACAACTCGTGTCTCAGTGTGGGGCAGGGAATTACCCTTCAAACTCTCAGTTGATTCAGCAATGAATCGGGTAACCCACCCATCCGGCGAGCCACGCCAGATGTTGCTGAACTACACTGATAGCGGTCAACTGAGCTTCGCACAGGACCACGTGCCACCACGTATAATAATTGATCAAGCCATGTAGGGTTGATTCTCAACACTATTAATGGGTTAATGCAGATCCCTTTGAATTCAAAATGACATTTCTATTTCATAAACTAATATTTGGGTTCGATACCAAAAGTTTTAGACATCTCAAATAATCATGTCTAAGTATATCATGTGATGTTCAAAATGAATTGATCACAGTAAGACAGATCCAGTGGGGAGTGTATGGTATTGCAGTACTCACCGTGGCCGACACTTTGTCCCAATCAGATATAAAGGCTTGGAAGCCTGTACCCAACACAGATCCAGCAGTTCTGAAATCAAAGAAAAGAGTCATCAGAATAAAACATAATGATCCACATTAAATCGGAAATTTTCAAATATAAAGATCGAAAAAAGTTGTAAACCTCAGATGGCATATTAACACATGGTATTTGATCTAAAGGTATCATTTAGTTACGCCTTACAGTTTTGAAGTCTGCTCCAGGAAAGTAATTCAAAACATGTTTCAATAGAAACCACAAAAATTACAAATTAAAAAACACTGAAAATCAAAAAAGGCACATGAACATATTTTGATTTATCTAAATATCAATTTTCATTGAGCTAATTCATATAGTTTGTGACTTCAGCTCTGGATATGGAAATCTAATTACATTTCAATGGAATCCGCCAAAAATATAGGCTTTTCCCCCCCGTCATGAAAAAGGTGATAAGCAATATCACACTGAGAACAAAGAATAATTTGTTTATAATGTTCTTCTTTGGTCAGAAAAGGGGTGATTTATGTCAAAATCTGATAGATTTGAGCGGTTTCTTGTGAAGTCATACCATTATTTTCTCTCCACAAAGTCTGAATACAGCCCACCTACTCACATGTTGCTGTAACCAGTGTAAGTGTCCTTCCTTGTTTCCTGTTTTTCCAAGTTATTCTTTCCAATTAATGACGAACATAATGTTTGTTACAAGAGTTTATTTCCTTTTTCTCCGTCTAAAACATTATGGAACAGTTTATCTTTCAATCTCTAATCCAAGTTACCTTTTCTATTCCAACCAAAACCATGCCTGGCACCAACTAAGGGGAGTAACTCTACGCTAGTAAATTACCGCTAAAAAACGTTGCTACAGTTACATACCTCCCCAAAATTATAGTAAATAATTTTTAACCAAAATAAGTTACAGTATCACAAAATCTAACATGTTTCATAATGACATTCATAATCTCAATGCAAATACTGATATGGCATATGGACATAACAATTACAAATAATATGAATAAGCATCAATAACATTTAAGACTTGACTCGGAATGCACATTCTAGATCTAGATCTTAACCTCAATAAAGTTGAAGATAATGAAGATAACATGTTTAGTCCTCATTTTCAATGAGCACTACTAGCTTGTGTACAGGACGATCCAGACACGTTAGGGGGTTAAGGCGTCTGCCTTTAGCATCAAGATTTTGATCCCCAACTGAAAGTCTGACTTTCCTCACGCGATTGTCATCACCCATCATTGTCCTTTCCACTTTCGCGATTGACCATTGATTTCTGGGCAAGTTATCATCCTTGATGAGAACGACATCACCAGCTTTCACGTTGCGGTTTGGTGATACCCATTTCTGTCTGATTTGAAGATTCTGCAAGTACTCTCTCTTCCAGCGATTCCAAAATTCGTTGGATAGATGTTGTACTCTCCGCCATCGTTTGCGGCAATACAAGTCAGCTCTCTGGAAGTGACCTGGTGGTGGCATAATGATCTTCGGTTTCATGGTGAGAAGATGATTAGGCGTCAGTGGTTCGAGACCTGTTGGATCATTGACATTGTCCACTGTAAGTGGTCTGCTGTTAACAATTGCAGTTACTTCACACATTAGTGTCCTGAACGTTTCATCATCTAATTGGGAACCACACTCTCTCATCAGTGGTCCTAGAACAGACCGCACAGTTCTTATTTGGCGTTCCCAGACTCCACCCATGTGACTTGCCGAGGGAACATTTCTCTTGAATTCTATCAAGTCACAGTTCTCTGCCTGAAGATACTGCCGGATGTGATCTGAGTCCATTTCCAAGACTGCCTCTCGTAGTTCTCTGTCTGCACCTACAAAGTTGGTACCTTGATCAGATCGCATCTGTCGAACTGGTCCACGTACTGATATGAAGCGTCGTAGGGCGTTGATATAGGAATCTGTTGTCAGAGAATTTGCAACCTCGATGTGGATGGCACGGGATGTCATGCATGTAAACAATGCACCGTACCGTTTGAGTTCCTTTCGACCTTCCTTGATTATCCATGGCCCAAAGTAGTCCACTGCACAGTAAGTAAATGGAGCTGTTTCCTCAAGTCTATCTTTCGTGAGATCAGCCATCTTCTGATCTTGAGTCTTGGTTCTCAACTTTCTGCACACGACACAGTTCATGATGTAGTGAGAGACTGCAGACGAACAGCCAATCACCCAGAATCCATTTGAACGGAGTTCTGTTATCGTCATACCTCGTCCTTGATGCTGAATGCGCTCGTGGAAGTGTCGTATTACAACTGTCGTGATATGATGTTTCCTTGGGAGTATGACAGGATGCTTGATACCATAGGAGAATTCAGCTTTCCTAATTCGTCCTCCAACTCTGATAACTCCATTGTCATCCAAAAAGGGGTCAAGTTTGTACAAATTGCTTGCCTTCTTGATTGCCGTCTTGCGTTCAACTGCAACCTTCCTGTCACACGTTTCATCTGTCACCTTCAATTTCCTTAGAACTTTCAGCTCTTCTGGGAACATATCTTGTTGTACAAGTTTGATAATCTCGGTCTCTGCTTGTTGTATCTGTTCAACAGTCACTGGTTTCGGAGCCTGGATGTTGTCTTGGTCTGAAGGCGATTTCCAGTTTCGTAGCCTTTCCTTCAGCTTTAGACAATTTGCCACTGCTCTTCTCATATTGTACCACTTTGAAAAGTAGCTGAGCCTCTGTAGTTGAAATGCTTCTGCAGAATCACATTTCGTCATGAGAGTTTGACCTTTCTTCACCTCTGGGTCATCAGCTGGGATAGCTTCACTTTCAACTGGTTCTGTGGATGGAAGTTCAGGTTTCCATAAGAAAAGTGGTCCTGTCAGCCATTTTGATTTCTTCACAAAATTTGTTGCAGATACACCACGAGATCCATCATCAGCTGGGTTTTCATCAGTCCTTATGTAATTCCACTGCTCTCTTTGGGTTTGGTCTCTGATTGCTTGAATTCGGTTAGCAACAAACACATGGAACTTTCTGGCGTTGTTGCTAAGATATCCTAAGACTACTCTGCTGTCTGTCCAGAAGAATTCTTCCATTTCTGAGTATTCCAGTTCCTTCCTCAGAAAGGCACTTATCTTCACGGACACCACAGCTGCTGACAGCTCCAGCCTAGGTATTGTCAACGTTTTCAATGGTGCAACTCGAGATTTGCCCATTACGAAAGAACAGTGAACTTGGTTCTTACAGTCGACCTGGCGAAGGAAGGAACACTGTCCATATCCACTTGTGCTGGCATCAGAGAAGTGATGAAGTTGAACCAATTTCACCTCTCCAAAGTTTCCAGGTTTGAAGCATCTGGGCATCGCTATTTCCTCTAGATGGAATAAATCCCCTCTCCATCTTTCCCATTGAGGCCTCAGTCCTTCAGGTATCTCTGCATCCCAGTCGACGTTATCCTTACACATCTCTTGTAGGATCTGTTTGCCCTTCAGCAGTACTGGTGCAATCATTCCTAAGGGATCATACATTGAGCTTACTGTCGAAAGGATTCCTCGTCTTGTGAATGGCTGGTCCTTGAGTGTAAGACGAAATCCAAAGGTGTCAGATTCTATGCACCAATGAACTCCAAGTGCTCGCTCTATTGGCAGTTCGTCCCTTTGAAGATCCAGGTTCTTTACCCCTTTAGCAAGGTCCTTTGTGGGTAAGGAGACCAGTACCTCTTGGGAATTAGACACAAACTTGTGCAATTTCAGTCCACCCTTTTGGCACAAAGTTTGTACTTTCTTGATGAGGTTGGTAGCCTGTGCTGGTGTAGAGACTGAGCCGAGACCGTCGTCCACATAGAAGTTCTTTTGTAGGAACTTTGAAGCTTCTTCACCAACCTCCTCCTTGTAGTCAATGGCGACTTGCTTTAGTCCAAAGTTGGCACAACCAGGGGAGGATGTTGCACCAAACAAATGGACTCTCATTCTGTACTCCTTGGGATCACTTGCAAAGTCTCCATTTTCCCACCAAAGGAATCTGAGAAAATCCTGATGCCCTTTGTCGACATAAAACTGGTGAAACATTTGTTCTATGTCACACATAAATGCTATCTTTTCCTGTCGAAATCTGCACAATACCCCTAGCAGCAGATTTGTTAAATCTGGTCCATGAAGGAGGTGATCATTCAAGCTTTCTTGGTTGAATTTCGCACTGCAGTCGAACACTACCCTAATCTTTCCAGGTTTCTTAGGGTGGTAGACACCGTGGTGGGGAATGAACCAGAGTTTCCCGGTAGTTGTCTGACAGTCTGGCAGTACTTGCTCTGCATGATTCTTCCTTATCACATCTTCCATGAAAGTGATATAATCTGTTCTGTACCGTTCATTTCTTTTGAAACGATGCTTCAACTGTCTGAGTCTGTATTCAGCCATGGTCCTGTTGTTTGGTAGTTCTGGGTCAGTTTCTTTGAAAGGTAATGGCATCGTGTAGTGTCCATTTTCCTCTTGCTTGATACCCTCGCTAACCTTTGTCAAGAATTGGTGATCTTCATAAGAGAAGGATGTACCTTCTGCTTGATCTCCACCTAAGTCCAAATCCATCATCTTCGCAACTTGGAATGGTAAGACTGATTCCTTTACCTTGGTCCGACAAGACATGACAACTTCTGTTTTGTTGTATATAAGATCAGGTGTTGGTGTCAGCTCTTCAGGTACTTCATAGGTGTACACTCGATGACTCACTCCAATGTTGTCCAGTCTGTGGTTGTCATTCTTCTGAGCGTCCACGATTCCAACTATCCCCCAGCCAAGAACTGTCCTTTGGGCATAAGGCTCATTTCCAACCGGTGGTATGACATCACGAGGAGCCAAGGCACTTGGGCAGTTGTAACCAATCAGTATTCCAACCTCACAGTCACAAATTGGCATCAGTTGACCTGCAATTCCTTCCAAATGCGGCCATCTTCTTGCCATTTCTGGTGTCGGGATATGGTTCCTGTTGGCTGGCATAACATCACGGGTGTAGACTGGAGGCAAAGCAATCTTCTCAGAGCTGTTAAATCCTCGTACCAGCAAGCCATTAATCTTCTTGCTCAAAACAAGTTGGTCCTTTGACAGCATAGTTGAAAGAGACAGTTTCACATCTATGCCTGTAACATCTAAGGCTTCACTTGTGTCGTCCAGAATGAAAGTAGTGTCTGACTGCGTGTCAAGCATAGCATACACCAACCTTTCCTTCTCGGGGTGATCTTGGTGAGAGAGCCAAACTGGTACTGTAAGGGTGCACTTTCCACTGTTGCTTTCCTGATGGCTCACTTCTGCTCTCGATACTGTGGCCTTGAGATGAGTTTCCTCATTAGTGTTTGGTCTAATGTTTCCATGAAGTGAAGTTGGATGGTATCTCGAACAGGTGTCACACTTCTTCTTTTCAGGGCAGTACTTCGAGGTGTGACCATGCTTCAAGCAGCTAAAGCAGAGGTAGTTGTTCAATGCATAGTCCTTTCTATCCTGTGAAGGTTTGATCCGGAACAGTTTGCAGTCATCAATATTGTGGGCCTGGTTACACATATGACATGTTTCCTTTTCCTTTCCAGTAGGTATTTCCTTTGTCATTGTGCTTTCCTTTACTCCTGTAGAGTACGTTTGTCTTCTTGATGGGGGTTCCTGTCCTCGGGGTGAGTATGACTGTCCTCGTGGTTGTCCTCTTCCTTGAGCTGCTGGAGGTCGAATGTTCTGGTTGTTCGCTGTCTCTCGTGGAGGAGGCATATAAGTCACAGGATCACAAGCAATATTGGCTTCCTTTGAGATGAAATCAGAAAACACCTTGAAAGATGGAAATGTTCCTTTGGTTTCTCTCCATTCTGCAACAATCCTGGCCCATCGAAGACTTAACCACTCAGGGAGTTTCCACAATAGCTTCCTATTCTCCCTTTCATCATTAAGTACATACAGGCTGTCGATACTCTGCATGGCATTCAGGCATTGTCGTAGAAAATCTGAAAACTTCCTCAGTGAGAATCCATCCCTGCCTGCTATTCTTGGCCATCTCTCTAACTTGTTCCTAAAGGCATTTGCGATGACAAACTTGTTTCCATATCTTTGTTCCAGTAGTGCCTTTGCATCAAAGTATGATTCTTCATTCGGGATGAGAAAATACCCTTCAATTGCTTCTCTTGCCGTTCCTTGGAGGTATTTCTTCAGGTAGAACATTCGTTCATTCACTGGAATTGCCTTCCTTTCAATCAAAGTTTCAAATGCAGATTTCCATCCAGGATACATCAAGGGATCTCCAGAAAATATCCCTGGTTCTGGAGGTGGCAATCTTCCCAGGCTCACTTGTTCCGCAAATGATCTTGTCATTTCCTCCATTGCCGATACGTCTCTTTGTGCTGGGGTCTGATTGGAGTTACCATGGGTCATGTATGTCTGTTGAAGAAGGGGTGCAGGTGGGGGGTTAACGTTTGACATGTACCTTGGCTGTCGAGTGGGTATGGCTTGAGACGATATATATCTGGATTGCTGATGAAATGCAGGTGGAATGTTAGCTCCAGTGTATATCCAGGTAGTATTAGTTTCAGCCTGATGAGTAGCAGGTATTATAGTGACGTTGGTTGGCACGAAGTCTTGAGCTGAAACATTCAAACTGGTTTTGGGAATGTTTGTGGTATCTTGTTGAGAAGAAGCTGGCAGGTTTCTACTGTCATGTTCCATGCTTGAAACTGGTGGTAAAGAGTGAATAAACTTTTCTACAAGTTCATCCTTGATACCTGTAGGAAGTGATCTTGCTCTACCATGGTCAAAATCCAGATTCTCTTCATATTTTAACATTGCATCCAATTTTGCTTGTGCCATTGAATATTCTTTTAAACTTTGTGTCTTCTCCAATTCACTTCTTTTCTTTTCCAGTTCCATTTTCTGTCTGGTTTCTTCTTCAACATACTGTAGCTTTACCTTGAGTGCGGCTGCTTCAGCAGCGACCGTTGCAAGTCTAGAACTTCTGGACGAACCTGATCGAGAGGATACATTTGTATGTCCATCTTTTCCAGATCTTGTAGACTGTTGTTCCTGCTCCAGCTGAGAGAGTATATTCGAAATATCGCCCTCCAGGAGTGTGTGATTAAGGTTAATATCCTTGAAGCTTTCAATGACATTTGCTGGAATTTCAGTAAATTGATTCAGTCTATCTAATCCTATTCTAATATTGGCGAAAGCAATTGACAATTTATCTTGTTGTTTCTTCAGTTCCAAAGCATCCTTACACTCTTTCACTAATTCCTTTGCTTTATTTGCACACTTGTGCCACGTTGTGAAATAGGTGTTAACATTGTCACTGCACAATTTTCTCTGATATTCTAGGTATTGTTCTGTGGGTTTTCCTTCCCTTTCAGTCCTCCGTACCTTCCCATTTTCCTCTTTTGTGTCTTCCACCTGACTACCAACTTGCTCTTCATCTTTATCTGCCATATTAAATATTACACAACCACTAACTAGCATAAACTTGCACTAACTACACTATAAATACTAACTAACTAAAATGCTCAAAATGTCACAAAAATACAGTTCACATTTTTAGCACAACAACAAAATGTTTATATTTATTCATCCGTTGAACAGAATATCTAGCCTTCAGTCCATCTCACATCGCATAGCACAGTCGCCTCTATCCCTCAGTTCTATTTTAAGACTGTCAACACAAACACTCGCACGTGCGGGTCGGCCTCTCTCACGGCCTGCCTGCCTGCCTGCCTAGCACTGCATGTCTCCTTACTGTCCTCGCTATAGCGCGGTTCCCGCGCCGTCATGACTCTCACAGAGTAAGCACTACCATATCCTCGTTATAACGCGATTTTACACACACGATAGTTCGCTTACAAATTTTCAAAGTCACAATTAAATTCCATGAAACAGTATCTGATCCAATCATCTCCACAATGCACTTTTGTTTGTCCAATCAGAATTTCCTTAGAAGCAGAGTGTCCATCACTGGCCTCACGTACTGAACTGTTTGTGTTTTAGACTGTAAGTGTCCTTCCTTGTTTCCTGTTTTTCCAAGTTATTCTTTCCAATTAATGACGAACATAATGTTTGTTACAAGAGTTTATTTCCTTTTTCTCCGTCTAAAACATTATGGAACAGTTTATCTTTCAATCTCTAATCCAAGTTACCTTTTCTATTCCAACCAAAACCATGCCTGGCACCAACTAAGGGGAGTAACTCTACGCTAGTAAATTACCGCTAAAAAACGTTGCTACAGTTACAACCAGTTAACACAGACAAAATAAAGTGTTAAGCAGCGATCATGCATAAAGAATGGTACGCTGGAGTTACCTGCCCCTAGCTGATACCGTTTTGAATTTGTGATGCTTGCGGTTTGCTGATGTCAAAAACATACAACAAAGGTTGATGCAGTCAGACTGTGACAGAAAAAACGGAAGGATAAAGTTTGAACCCGGATAAAGTTTGAACCCTGACAGAGTTAATATATTGTATTTCTCAGAGCATGGTTGATTTCAATTTAAATTAATGACTTGTATTTTCATGAACGTTCCCTCCATCCTGTCTCAGGGTAAGAACGTTACGCTAACTCCACTAATCTGTACCCTTGGCTCAGAAGCTAGATGCTCTCTCGCGTCTCGACTTTGGTTGTAACCAATGAAATCATTTTCTCGCCACCTTCTTGATAAAATTTCAAGGAGAAAATGATTTGATTGACAGGATGCGTTCTCTCAAAATCTGTTTCTACACTGTATACTATATAAACCCAAGATAAAAATATTGACTAGTAAATTACTTGATGGATTCAAGCACAGTCTGGCGCTGTTCCTGAGCTTTCAGTTTGATCTGTTCTCGTATAATGTCCTGATTTTCCCGATCTACTTTCGCCTTTCCTCTCAACTCTGCTTCTATCCTCTTCATGTCATTCTTGTGTCTCAAATCAGCTTCGTAATCCATGGTGCCTGCAGGGGAGAAATAGCACATAAAGTACCACAGTAATAACTAGAAAGTGTTTTTACCCGTAAAAACAGATGTCTCCCCCTTCCTCAAATGCTCCAAACCTCTAAACAATACTACCATAAAGCACCATTAATGTTCTCTGTCTAATTCAACTTGAATAAATAACCTATCAACTCCACAATTGTAGCAAAAAAATATTCAAAATTCTAAATGATTTGATGCTGAAACCCTTGAAAAAGACTAAGTCCAAATTGTTGCCATGGAAATAAAAAAAAAATTAATTTAAAAAAATCTATAACCTCCAAAAGGCACATCTACATGATATGGAGAGACAGTATACCAAGTTTGGTGATGATCGGTCCAAAGTTTTAGAGATATGCTCCGGAAACGAAATGGGAACGCCGACGCCAACGCCGATGGGAACTCAGCTAAAACCAATATGTCTCCCGACCCTTCGGGGGGAGACATTACTATCAATTCATTTCCCAATTTTATGAGCATTTGATACAAGAATCAGGGCAAAGTTTATCACTGCTTTAGCGTAATAAACAGTCTTTGACATGTGAAAATGTTTTTGTATTTCATTCAAGATACATAAAGATATTACTTAAATATGACAGCAGTCTAGGTGTATGCCAGCAAAAGAGTTCTCAATGATGCAAGGCAAATCTTGACACGTTCAGTGTGTAAGCAATAGCACTATGGAAAAGACCTTGCGACTGCGACTCACAACTTCAATTTAATGAGTCTTTCCAAAATTTTGCAAGAATTCAAAGCAGGACTGAGGGGTAAATTTATCCCTACAAACCTCTCCTGAGTTCCTCCTGCTTCTGTACAGACTCCTCCTGTCTCCTCAGTGTCTCCTCATTGGTCCTCATCTGTACAACACAAGCAGCAGCAGGTCAGACATCATATAGGAGAATGAGCACTACTGTACCTCCTGTATCATCTCATTAGCTAGTAGAGGTGTGACGATTCAGGTGCCAGCCGATCCAATCTAGTTAAAACTAGCTGTAATGTATATGTCCTTAAGTCCTCACGTTACATCTAGCTACTAACCCACCATGCGCGGAAATCAGCCAATGGAAAAAGAACTGGCTTCTAGTAGCTAGATGTAACGTGAGGATGTACACATTACAGCTAGTTTTAACTAGATTGCAGCCAATCAATTCGATTTTCAATTTTAGCTTCTCGATTCAATTCGATTCAATTCAAACAGTATTTTTGCACTTGTAAAACTCGAAATGTGTCCAGACAGGGCTTTTTGGAGCATCTGACAGCCAAACAAATTCCTCTACGTCCTTCATTTGTTTTCGTGAGATCAGCTGAGTGCGGGGATTTCCATTACAACAGAGGGCTTTTTAAGTTATCATACTCATGTTTAGATTTTTATATCTCTTTTATTTATTTATATGAATCAACAGAAAATTGATTTTATTCAAAATGAATAGATTTAAAACTTCAAGTGTGAAAACAGATCGATGTATTGTTAAATTGATGTATCTTCACACCTCTTTTAGCTAGAGGGGGGCAGTTGACTTATTATCCGCACATGAGACCCTTTGCAATGGTAGAATTATCCTACTTGACTAAACTTAACCACAAGCGAAAAAAGTGAGCAAATTACTCCAGGACTGGTTCTATTATACAGTCCTCTTTTTGTATTACAAGCCTGTGGAAGATGCCTCTGTGTTACATTTATGTGGTGTTCTTAACTGTATTACTGGTAAAAATCGCAAGTATGATGTCACACTTATTATCAGGAGTGACCCGTCACCCTGATTTCTTACCCACATGACTATTTACCTATAGAATTTTACAAAAGCTTGTTGAAGGGTTTGTTCCTGGTGAATTCTTATCTCTTCCAGAAAGAAAATTCCCTTCTTTTAACACCACTTAATGATAATAAAAAAAAATAGAGCCATTGGCTCTGTAGCTCATCAGGCATCATATCAAGTTTGCTTTATACAGGCAAGATGAGCTAAAAAAAATAGAGCCATTGGCTCTGTAGCTCATCAGGCATCATATCAAGTTTGCTTTATACAGGCCAGATGGGCTAAAAATGAAACTGATGTTACCTATTGCAAGAAAACTTATAAAAAAATTACAAAACAAATGTATTATTATTCAACACTTTCTAGATCGCCAATATCAGACAGTGAAAGAAGTCCACACTAAAGTATCCAAGGAGAAATAAATTTGCCATAGACTGTCATCTAATGAAGAAAAATAGGTTTTTAACATTGTGACCCCTGTGACCCTATTTGGGGTCATTGGATCACAAAACCTACAGTTTAGAATCCCAATTGGCCAAGGAGTCTACATGCAGTCTTTCAGCTCAAGAGACCTTTAGGAGCTAAAGATGATGATGAAAATAAGTTTTTAAGGTTGTGACCCCTGTGACCCTATTTGGGGTCATGGGGCCACGAAATCTACAATTTAGAATCCCCATTGGCCAAGGAGTCTACACATATAATTTCAGCTCTCTAGACCTTTTGGAACTTGAGAAGAAGATGAAAATAGGTTTTAAAGGTTGTGACCCCTGTGACCCTATTTGGGGTCACAGGGTCACCAAAGTTACAAATTAGAATGCCCATTGGCCAAGGAGTCTGCACATATCATTTTTAACTCTCTAGTCTTTTTAGAACTGGAGAAGAAGATGAAAATAGGTTTTTAAGGTTGTGACCCCTGTGACCCTATTTGGGGTCACAGGGTCACCAAAGTTACAAATTAGAATCCCCATTGGCCAAGGAGTCTGCACATATCATTTTTAACTCTCTAGTCCTTCTGGAACTGGAGAAGAAGATGAAAATAGGTTTTTAAAGTTGTGACCCCTG
Organism: Steromphala cineraria; assembly: GCA_916613615.1. Taxonomy (NCBI): domain Eukaryota; kingdom Metazoa; phylum Mollusca; class Gastropoda; order Trochida; family Trochidae; genus Steromphala; species Steromphala cineraria. Next base: position 27,503,219 of record OU744732.1, read on the forward strand.
TGACCCTATTTGGGGTCACAGGGTCACCAAAGTTACAAATTAGAATCCCCATTGGCCAAGGAGTCTGCACATATCATTTTTAACTCTCTAGTCTTTTTAGAACTGGAGAAGAAGATGAAAATAGGTTTTTAAGGTTGTGACCCCTGTGACCCTATTTGGGGTCACAGGGTCAACAAAGTTACAAATTAGAATCCCCATTGTCCAAGGAGTCTGCACATATCAATATTAACTCTCTAGACCTTTTGGAACTGGAGAAGAAGATGAGAATTGGTTTTTAAGGTTGTGACCCCTGTGACCCTATTTGGGGTCATGGGGTCACGAAATCTACAATTAAGAATCCCGATTGGCCAAGGAGTCTGCACATATCATTTTCAACTCTATAGTCCTTTTAGTACTGGAGAAGAAGATGAAAATAGGTTTTTAAGGTTGTGACCCCTGTGACCCTATTTGGGGTCACAGGTTCACTAAAGTTACAACTTAGAATCCCCATTGGCCAAGGAGTCTGCACATATCACTTTCAACTCTCTAGTCCTTTTAGAACTGAAGAAGAAGATGAAAATAGGTTTTTAAGGTTGTGACCCCTGTGACCCTATTTGGGGTCACAGGGTCACCAAAGTTACAAATTAGAATCCCCATTGGCCAAGGAGTCTGCACATATCATTTTTAACTCTCTAGTCCTTCTGGAACTGGAGAAGAAGATGAAAATAGGTTTTTAAAGTTGTGACCCCTGTGACCCTATTTGGGGTCACAGAGTCACCAAAGTTACAAATTAGAATCTCCATATGCTAAGGTACTTGTACACAAAATTTCAGCTCTCTAATGTGTATGGTTCATGAGGAGAAGTCGAAAGTGTCAAAAGTTTACGGACGGACGACGGACGACGGACGGACGCCGGACGACGGGCCATGCCATAAGCCCATCTGGACTTTCAGTCCTGATGAGCTAATGAAACTGATGTTACCTATTGCAAGAAAACCTATAAAAAAAAGTACAAAACAAATGTATTATTATTCAACACTTTCTAGATTGCCAATATCAGACAGTGAAAGAAGTCCACACTAAAATATCCAAGGAGAAATAAATTTGCCATAGACTGTCATCAAATGGAGAAAAATAGGTTTTTAAGATTGTGACCCCTGTGACCCTATTTGGGGTCATGGGGTCACAAAACCTACAGTTTAGAATCCCAATTGGCCAAGGAATCTACATGCAGTCTTTCAGCTCAATAGACCTTTAGGAGCTAAAGATGATGATGAAAATAAGTTTTTAAGGTTGCGACCCCTGTGACCCTATTTGGGGTCACAGGGTCACAAAATCTACAATTTAGAATCCCCATTGGCCAAGGAGTCTGCACATATCAATATTAACTCTCTAGACCTTTTGGAACTGGAGAAGAAGATGGGAATTGGTTTTTGAGATTGTGACCCCCGTGACCCTATTTGGGGTCATGGGGTCACGAAATCTACAATTAAGAATCCCGATTGGCCAAGGAGTCTGCACATATCATTTTCAACTCTATAGTCCTTTTAGTACTGGAGAAGAAGATGAAAATAGGTTTTTAAGGTTGTGACCCCTGTGACCCTATTTGGGGTCACAGGTTCACCAAAGTTACAAATTAGAATCCCCATTGTCCAAGGAGTCTGCACATATCACTTTCAACTCTCTAGTCCTTTTAGAACTTGAGAAGAAGATGAAAATAGGTTTTTAAGGTTGTGACCCCTGTGACCCTATTTGGGGTCACAGGGTCACGAAATCTACAATTTAGAATCCCCATTGGCCAAGGAGTCTGCACATATCAATATTAACTCTCTAGACCTTTTGGAACTGGAGAAGAAGATGAGAATTGGTTTTTAAGGTTGTGACCCCCGTGACCCTATTTGGGGTCATGGGGTCACGAAATCTACAATTAAGAATCCCGATTTGCCAAGGAGTCTGCACATATCATTCTCAACTCTCTAGCCCTTTTAGTACTGGAGAAGAAGATGAAAATAGGTTTTTAAGGTTGTGACCCCTGTGACCCTATTTGGGGTCACAGGTTCACCAAAGTTACAAATTAGAATCCCCATTGTCCAAGGAGTCTGCACATATCATTTTCAACTCTCTAGTCCTTATAGAACTGGAGAAGAAGATGAAAATAGGTTTTTAAGGTTGTGACCCCTGTGACCCTATTTGGGGTCACAGGGTCACCAAAGTTACAAATTAGAATCTCCATTGTCCAAGGAGTCTGCACATATAATTTTTAACTCTCTACTCCTTTTGGAACTGGAGAAAAAGATGAAAATAGGTATTTAAGGTTGTGACCCCTGTGACCCTATTTGGGATCACAGGGTCACCAAAGTTACAAATTAGAATCCCCATTGGCCAAGGAGTCTGCACATATCATTTTTAACTCTCTAGTCCTTCTGGAACTGGAGAAGAAGATGAAAATAGATTTTTAAAGTTGTGACCCCTGTGACCCTATTTGGGGTCACAGGGTCACCAAAGTTACAAATTAGAATCTCCATATGCTAAGGTACTTGTACACAAAATGTCAGCTCTCTAATGTGTATGGTTCATGAGGAGAAGTCGAAAGTGTCAAAAGTTTACGGACGGACGACGGACGGACGCCGGACGACGGGCCATGCCATAAGCCCATCTGGACTTTCAGTCCTGATGAGCTAAAAATTAAGTATCAAACCTTGTTTCCTATCTTGAAAGCACTGTTGTTCTATTTTGACCAATTTGCAACAGATAAAATCCCGCAAATTGTATTACTAAATGTATTCTACTTTTAAAATTTCAAGAGACATCAAACCTATAGCATAGTCAAAATTCACTTGGAGCCTTTCAAAACTTATCCATAATTATTCTTAAAACAAAATTTTGTTTTCCAGAGTAAAAAGTTTGATGTATGATAAAAAAAAAAGTTTACAAAATGTCATTTTTCATATCATTCCTCATATCAGTTCTCGACCCATGCTGATATGGGGGTCTGATATGAGGTATGATATGAAAAAAGATATATAATAACCTCTAAGTATTACATGAAGTTTGTTAAATATCCTATACATAAACACATATATAATGGCAAGTCAACCTGTTGAGCAAGCTGGTCTTCATAACGCTTCCGTGCAAGTTGGTCCTGATACTGCGCCCTCTGTTGGTGTTGTTTTGTTTCCTCCGCTAGTGTTTTTCTTTTTTCATCCTGGGAAACTCGGATTTGTTCTATTTTCAAATTTTCAACTTGAGCTTCATACTCCTAAGAAAAGGAATGAAATTCGCAAGTGAAAAAAACACATTTTCTCACAGCAAAGTCATGCATCACAGCATCACCACTATAAATATTGACAACATTTTTGAAATTATGCCTTTAATCAAATAGATGATTAACATTCTGTGAATGAATCCATGTTTAGTTGACTATATACAGTAACAACTTAGTTTGCAAATGTAATTATATCATGCATGATGACATTTTATTTAACAATGTAACGATGAATATATATATAGTCTATGTTATAAATAATAATACCTTTATATGCTTTTGATGGTCAAGTTGTGTACTTGTTTCTTGTAGTTTAGTTAGTTCTAAGGCATCTTTAGCATGTTCTGAAATCAAAAGGCATTGGAGTTTATTAGACATTGTATGTATGAAATTGCAAATATTCTCAATTCCCACTTTCAAAAATATACCAATCAAGAACAGAGTGAATGATATTGAGCACTGCAAAAGTTAAATTTGCATAGATACATTGCAATTTGAAAGTATTACCACTTGTTTATATTATCAAAGATCTATTGATTAAAACTTCATAAAATCCTTTTGATTTGAACTTGAGTTGAATGATGAAACAGTCACCTATGATTTCCTTCACATCAATAACATAAACTTGACTAATGGTGACATTTTGCAATCATGATTGCATTTAAAAGCAACACAAACATTGTCAATTAACGAAATGCATATATTTGCCGGTCAAAATGTTCATTAAAATTATCTTGCATAATCCTACTGGAAGATTCCAAGTCCTTCGCTGCCTTAGCAGCTCTCTCTAATGCTGCAGAATCAAACCGATATGCATCCATTTTCGATGGTCCCTTTCCTCCACCGCTTCCCCCCTTGTCGTCACCCCCAGATGGAGGCGGAGGGGGTAGAGGAAATTGTGGAGGGGGGTCATTCCCCTGTCCCTTAATTCCAAACAACCAGGACATGCTTGTCTGCTATAAACTTCACGTGGTTCCGTCATACATGCGCATTAGAGGTCATCGGGTCGTTATAAAATGGGGGCTGGCTTTCATTACGAATACGGATTATCATATTTTTTTTTTTACAATAAAAATGTTGCAGTCGAATTTTCGCTATCGGTTTTAAGCCATGCTATTGCATCTTGTATTAATTTCATAGAGTAACAGTTAATTAAAGAGCCATATCCGTGATTTTCATCACTTCATATTGTTTCGCGTTTGTAAGAATTTTTATAATGCCATTATTATTTGGATAGCCTTCATTTAACAATTATGACATATTCATCCTCAAATGGCAAATATATGATAGATATCTTTTTTCAATGAAAATATCAAAACATTCATATATATTCAAAGAAGCCTAAATAACACCCGGTGGTTCTAATCAAAATTGACATAATTATTATATGTGTCAAAGATTATCATGTCATAATTAACTGCTCCAAAGTTACGTTCAAACTTATATATAATAACATTTTAATTTGACATGTAGATATGATGAACATACAAATTGAGTAAATAATATCCCTGATCTAGTCACAGATTTAATTTAAAATATAATTTCGATTTTATCTTCCATCTCGTTAGGGGCCAATCAACATACAATGAAAGATAGATTGGTAACACTCGCCATCTCGTCAGAGTGGAATGGACAAACAATTAAAGATTTGATAGTAGTACTCACCAACTCGTTAAGCTGTTATTACCAAACAATAAAATACTACTTAGGATTACTTACCAACTCGTTAAGCTCTCATCAGAAAACAAATGAAAGGATAATTGGTAGTACTGTTTAGGGGCGGTATACTATTAAAAAAATCTATTTCTTTAAAAGTTTTAACTTAAAAGTTAAGCCAACCCTTTGCAGACTCCCACAATTGTGTACATGATCAGAGGCTATTTAATATCTTATATCATTATCTTTTTTAAAATTTAAGTAAAAAAACAAAAACGAGAACGATATCTCAAAACCTACAAAGTTTTAGCAAAACTAAAGTAAATGATTGATGTTCAAAACCGTTGACATAAAGACCCAGATTTTACATATACATTTGATAAAATTCTAAGAGCATCTGTCATAAAGCTATTGACAAGATCTGCATAAATATAAAGTTGATAAAATAAAAAGTGGGTTACATTAGCTTATCATTTATATAGTTTTCTTAATACATTTTCTCAACATTTTAATAGATAAGATTTGATTAATTAACAATTCTTGCAACAATGTCATGTCCGTTTGAGACCGTGACATGACACAGTTCACACTTTTTAAAATGAATAGCATCATAATTTGTGAACATTATTTGTGTTAGAGAAAGATGCATTTATTGATAATAACAATATTAATGATGGTAATGATTCTTGATATTAGGAAATCCGAATCACGACAATTATTCCAGTTAACAATTGTATTTGATTCAATCTAGTTGTATTTGATTCTACAAGTAATTACACACATAGCAAAACTTTGTGTAGTAGTTATATCAAACGTTGTTTTACAGTAATCCAACTTTTAAGAAATCGGCCCTTTTTTACCGCCTTTTTGACTTTTGACTTTGGCCCTTTTGACTTTTTGACTTATTTCTTCGGCCCTTTTATCCTTCGGCTCCCGTCACAAATAAGTCATTAAATGTTGGGATATATATTCATAAATGAGTGTTTCAAAATAAGGTAAATCAATATTTGAGTATTACATGGACATTTTTAAAAACATGATATAAATAAAACACCAATCTTATTAAAATACGATCTATTTGCTACACTACGCTACGCATGTAGATCTTACCAGGCTCAGTTATAACAGCCGTCAGAGTATCCTTTGACTCAGCCAATCAGCGACTTTGCCCCGTAACTCGGGTTGCTGGTGACGGGTATTCATATATAATCTTCAAAACTCGAAAAACGAACAGTTCCGACTATTTCTAAATGTCGACAAGAAATATTACCTGTCATGTCCGAATGAATAACTCAAACTGTGCTTTATATCGCTCCTATCAATTTGTTGGTCCAAAATCGTCCAGGTAAATACTTTAATGTTATCATTATCGAAGAAATCACCGTAAACGGGGCAAATTCAAACAGCAAGCTGTAGATGCTATTTTTGGAACAGTTACGTTATATAAACGTTTCCCTTTAAATCTTACATGAAACGATTCATGTTCATTAAATTCGGTGTATTTTGTATCCATAAATACACTGACACAAATGAAAAGACCAGAACTGACATAAAAACATTAGATCAAGTCTTGTTGATTTGATATCACACATATTCGATGTACATATGCAAATTAGAAAGAATCTAGTTCTGTCAAATAGTCAAACATTACAAATGAATTTACGACCTATGCAAATTACCTAACACTGCTTTTTGGGAAATTCGAAAGGTCATAAGTTATCATTATATCATTTTGGCTGTGCCGGTTTACGGTTTAGTCTCTTGAATTGTCCTTTAAGAGGCCTACGATTTGATTGGTGGATGAAATCTTCCTCACATCAAGCGGTTAAAGGTTACCCTGACGGCTGGACTTACGGGGCCTTGTGAGATCTTTAATCTGCGTAACGCAGTGAAGCAATTAAGATATCATTTTAATGAGATTGATAAAACACTGTCATGTGAAAAATTTACTTCTGCGCCCCAGTGACTACCATTTTACAGTCTGCAGGAAAAAAGGCACCCGGATAACATGTAGTCACCTAGGACAAAATCCAACCGGAAAAAACCCAGGTTAGGAATATATACATTTACTTTGAAGTGAACATTGGAGCATTTTCAGCACACTCCACTCTTTTGGACAATCTTAGTAAATTATTTATTAAATTAAATTACATTTACTTCACTATTACGGCATTATTTTAATGAGATTGTTCTTCTTGATGAAATGAAACCATTATAAAGTTTGATACACCAACAATAACTGTTTGCAGATTCTGAGACTTTAGCGCAATTTAATGTGCGCCTTCCTATTTCGTTTTAGTAATTACAAACTTTATAAACAGCCAAGGGGAGTAACTCTAATTTGTTTATTTCAGTGAAGTTCACGTATTTTTGTGTCGTTTGGTTTGAACACAAAGTATTTAGATATGCGAAATGAATTTCATTGTTAAACAAATGTAAGATGATGCGGTTACTGGTGTACCCTTTGTATTAGACCAAACAAGATATTCGATAGTAGCTAGAAATTCCTCGGTAGTCATTCATGTCAGGTGAGAACCTTGCTTTTGTTGTTAGAAATCTAGCAGTTTTCTGAGATAACGTCTAAGTTGCAGCTAACGTCAGCTGAACGTGTATCAATTCCTTCCCAGTAACACAACTGTGACAAAGGAGAGTGGGACAAATATTGAAATTTTGTTGATATTTTGTCTATTTTCTCTGCATTTAGCTGTACAATTAACCTGTTTGTTGATATCTTACTTCAGTCTCTAGTAACAATACACTGTAATCAACAATTTCTAATGTACTGAGAATTAACACTCTAGAGTACCTGTCATAAGTGTGATCTGTACCAGGAATGCAACTTCAGAAATCATATCAGTTTAAAATAACAGCATTTTAATCAGGTTTATTTGTAGTCCAGCATGCTAGACGTCTTCCTATGTCGACGTCTTCGTGTGTACAGTTATCGCACATAAAGCGAAGTTAGGTTATCTGAACTAGTTTATTTGATCCATTGTCAATTCAATGATTGAACTAGACAACAAAGTGATGAAAGGTAATCATGTGATAATGAATTAAGATGTCAAGTAGTGTTTGACTGTTTGTGATGGGAAAATAAGCAGTTTGCACACATACACAACACTTATCTTTCTAATTAGCGATATATATTATCAGCAGTGATAAGCAGTATATATCTTCATTCAATACTATATATATACCTCATGAGCTCTGTCTTTAATTCATGCTTGATAACGATACAAGAATCTGCATCTATACGTCACACTCTGTGAATGAGGAAGTTGTCATCCATAACTATTGTCCTTTTTTAGTATATATCTTGTCATTGATATAAGCCATGTTCATCTGTTTCAGTCTCTGTGATGTACAATACAGCATGAAAACATCAATAAAGCAGATGTTGTAAGCATGTCGTAAGGATTAAGTGACAGCAATCCATAAATCAACCAAGAAACAATCACTATGAATCACAAGTCATCATCTGTGGACAGACTTAATGTTCCTGGGACCAGCAGTTTATTAAAACAGGTACTTTCTTCTAAGAGTTAGTTATAGAATATGGCTAGAAATTCAGCTATTTTTAGGGCAGGGGTAGCGGAGTGGTTATCACGTTTGGCTTCGGATCAAGAGGTCTGTGGTTCAAATCCTGTCGGCAGCTCGGCAACTTTGTCTGCAGAAGAGAACTGTTCTACAGGTTTTATTACAATTCTTGACTGAATTTCAGCGCAGTACGACCCATGGTTTGCTAGTTCCAGTCGATGCTCCCAGGTTTCACTGTAATGCACAGCCACTGTACTGTGTTTCCAGCTTTCTATCTGCAATGATACAAGCAGCCGTGATATAAGTAAAAATACTCTTGAAAGCGATGTTAAATCCAGATCACCTCACCTCAGCTATGTTATCAGAAGCGCTTTGTTTTTCCCTCAATCATTCTTCAAACCACACTTTATCAAAACTTAACTTCACTGGCACCACAAGTTAATCTACCATGCTCACTTTTGAGTTTTGATGTACGTATTCACAACTTGTGAGCTGTGAAACAGTTACATTTTTTTTGTCAAGGAAACAGACCATTGCTCTATCTACATCTAGGTGTCTGCAGGTTTTCCTTTAAGTTGTCAATTGATCATTAGCTAACAGATTTTGGGGAATTTTTATTGTACAGGATTGTGTATGCATGGGGCTGCGACTACACTGAACGAACCGTAGGACATACTAGGGCAGCACAGGCTCTCTATCTCTTAGCATTTTGGAACTGTGTCACTGTAAATCAAAGTGAAATTTTTCTTTTATTGACTAGTGCCAAATTTAATTGAGACCCTCTTTATAGGGGAAATTCAGCAAACCATTGCAGTGTTCATGATATTGATATCTTCAGCAGAGTTTCTTGTCCCCATTGAAATCAACATTTGAAAAAAGTCCAATCTTTGATTTTGTTGATACACATTGTTTGATAAGATATGTTAAATTGACTTAATGCTATACAAAGAACATTAAATGCACGAATCTCAACATTTTCTCAACAGGATGATGTCAAGGTGTCTCTGCTCGATAAATCTGTCAGTGCAGACGGATTTCTGGATGGTCGAACAGAAGCAGAGTCCGACACAAGACTCATGACCCGATCTGCAAGCTGTGAACGAGCGTTGCTAGGCGTCGCTCCACGGCAACGGTTGCACGTCAGCAATGAGGGGTCGCGCCTTTCGCTCCAGAGTATGATCAGAATCACGGAGGTGGCGCCATCCAGTCTCTATTCTGGTATGAGATTATGATGATTGAATCATTGTTAGTGTTCGGTCTAATCAATCCTAGCCTCAATATTTTCCGTTTCACTCCTCACTCAGTATAGGAGTGAAACGGATAATATTGAGGCTAGGTTTACTTAGACTGTGGTAGTGTTGATCCTTGAGGGGTCCTTGGGAACACCCTTTAACCCTTTCATCAGTATTAGCCAGAAATAAGGCTAAAAACATATTTGTTAGGGTTTCTTAGGAAAAGTTTGAGCTTGGTGTCCCTTAACATTTTGAGAATAAGAATGATTTTTAACATTGGAGCAGTGTTGTTCCTAGAGACTCAGAGGGTCCTGGGGAAATTTGACCACCCATTGGTGTCCCTTAAAATTTGGAGAAGTGGAATACTTCTACCATTGCAAGGGGTCCCATATGCTAAGAAAAGGCCAAAATGACCCCCTCAAGTGATGACCTAGAAACAACACTGTTGGAGGGTCCTATTTCTTCAGATTTGGTCACTATGATCCCTTATGCTGACCACCTTGGACAATTATGATTGTAAAATAAGTAAAATAAGTATTGTTGTTTTGAATTATTATTATACTTTTTGATCATGTACCTGCAGTTTAGATTTACACTATTTGGTAGGCATGTCTCAAAAGATATATGGAAAAGTCACAAAATAGCATGAATATTTTATGTTTAAAAAACTAGCAGCTGGAACATTGATTTGTTGCATACTCTGTACCATATTAACCATTATTGGTACTTTAATATCATTGATGAAGGTAATGTTTGTTGGTATATTGGCTGAAGATGTCCAACCATATTGGCACACATTTCTGTTCTTAAAAAAAACTGATTTTGTGTTTTGACATTTCTATCCTTGAATAACAACTTTTTGTAACGAGTGTCTGAATCTTGTAGATGGCACCTCATCGTGGAGAATGCCGCTGTCTATATTCTCGGAGAAAAAAAAGGTTTCAAAACGAGATGACACAAAACTGACAAGAAGAATAAGGTAGGTCACAAAAGAAAAGGGGGAAGACATCAATATTCAGAAAGAATGTAAACTGTTAAGCCAATCACATTCATTTATTCCACTCAAAATATTTTAAAGAACACTCACTTTATTGATTTCCAAATATGAGCCATGAATATTTCTATCTCAAAAGGAAACTATTCATTTGACACAAAACTATTGAATTTTAAGATTAAAGAAATTTTTGTAAAATTGATTAATTATTTCATCATGGAATTGTTCATCACATTTCTTTTGGAATAATGTCTTTATGAAGTTATTCACTACCAGCAATATCATTTGAATATTAACCATTAGACATCATGTGATGTTCTTTTTTTGACCCTATCTATGTTTCTCACATCAAGACTTAATACCGAGACTGCATAACCTATTTGATTCCAATATGTCAGTAAGACTGTGTTTGTTGAATGAAATACTAAACTTTACCATTTGCTCATATATAAAGTTTTCTGAGGACAAATATTCCTTAGATTCCTTAAATAGTATAAATTGTAACCACATCAAAATGAATCCTAAACAAACAGACGAGCACACTTTTAAAAACTTACATATACATTGTATAAATGAATTGTGGCTCTCATACTTATTCGACTTTGTAGACTTGTAATTGATAGAGTTGCGACAATATATCGACATATCCTATCATGGTACCATGGCTGTATAATGATGGGATATCGTTGACTTTAAAATTGCATATTTTAATGCAAAAAAAAATGTTTGTCAAAGTAAGGTTTTTTTATGCCCCCGAATCGGAGATTCCGGGGGTATATTGTTTTTCACCTGTCCGTCTGTCCGTCCGTCCGTCTGTCTGTCTGTCTGTCCGTTTGTCCACAAAAACTTTAACCTTGGTCATAACTTTTGATTGGTCAGAGCTAGGTCTTTGATACTTGACATATGGATCCCTTGTGATGAGACCTTTCAGATGACACCATGACATTTGACCTTGTGACCTTGACCTTGACACAGCGAGCCTTTTCCGAAAACTTTAACCTTGGCTATAGTTTCTATACTGTCAGTGCTAGGTCTTTGATACTTGACATGTGTATCCCTTGTGATGAGACCTTTCAGATGACACCATGATATTTGACCTTTTCCGTTCGTCCGTCCGTCTGTCCGTTTGTCCACAAAAACTTTAACCTTGGTCATAACTTTTGATTGGTCAGAGCTAGCTCTTTGATACTTGACATATGGATCTCTTGTGATGAGACCTTTCAGATGACACCATGAAATTTGACCTTGTGACCTTGACCTTGACACAGCGAACATTTTAAACTTTAACCTTGGTCATAACTTTTGATTGGTCAGAGCTAGCTCTTTGATACTTGACATATGGATCCCTTGTGATGAGACCTTTCAGATGACACCATGACATTTGACCTTGTGACCTTGACCTTGACACAGCGAGCCTTTTCCGAAAACTTTAACCTTGGCTATAGTTTCTATACTGTCAGTGCTAGGTCTTTGATACTTGACATGTGTATCCCTTGTGATGAGACCTTTCAGATGACACCATGATATTTGACCTTTTCCGTTCGTCCGTCCGTCTGTCCGTTTGTCCACAAAAACTTTAACCTTGGTCATAACTTTTGATTGGTCAGAGCTAGCTCTTTGATACTTGACATATGGATCCCTTGTGATGAGACCTTTCAGATGACACCATGACATTTGACCTTGTGACCTTGACCTTGACACAGCGAGCAGGATGCATCCGGGGGCATTCGTGTTTCACAAACACATCTTGTTTCACTTAATATCATGATGATAGTGTATCGTGACATACAGTACATGAATTGTATCCAATCAAATCGTTCTATGATATTGTGATACATATCGTGACATGTATCGTCACAACTCTAGTAATTGAGAGTTTCTCTGCACCAGGTCGTACTACAAGGCCCAGGATGAGTTGATCACAGCCTACGAGAATCTGCAGGTTGAACGGCCGACACAGGGACAGACGACGGACAACAACCAGAGAATCGTCTCCATCCTCTCCAAAGTTTCCTTCGCCTGCAACTTTGTGAGTCTTGCAACCAGTGTTAGAAACAGCAATCGGCTAGCCATTTTCTCCTGAAGGAGGTAGATCAAGTCATCAGATGATGATCTCTGTTTCAATTAGAACTTCCTGGTTTCCACTTCCCCTAGGGTCTGAAAACTGCACCAAATACTATTTTACAAATACCGGCATATGAAAACAGTTCTCACATGGAAAATGTGGTTGTTGTCACCAAGGCTTTGCAATGATTCAAGGGCCAAAATGACTGACATTTAAGCATTCATTGCACAAATGATTTTTAATTTGATTTTGATTAAACATAATATTACCTTTTGATATAAAATAATGTTCCCATTGTTTCTAAAGTGAGGGAATTCTGCATCAGAAAAGGAAATTCTGCAAGTATTCTGCATGAAGACCTTTTTTGCATCGGAAGCGTATTTTGTTCTTGATTTAGCCATATCCAGCTCTATCTAGTTTAGTATCTTTTTATCTGTATTGCTGATCGGGAAGACAGAAACCGTGGTCAGCTTTACCTATTGTATCTTTATTTATTACCTACGAAGGCTGTCATATTAGTCTATATCAAGGTTCACATTTTTCACATGCTGCCCTAGGGCAAAATATTGCTTTTTCATTGTGACGTCACGTTATAAACAATGCTTTAGCGTCTTGGTTCACCTATCAAGTCATAATCTATGCGGGGCGTCGGCGGCTAGTCTTTCTATGCTGAGAAGTAGGTTTTGAGTATTTTTATCTAATTTTGCGACTACAGTAATAAACAGAATATTATATTCGTTCCCATGACATACTATGTTTACGACACGGGTGCCTAAATAGCAGTATATCCCTCGCTCTCGTTCGGGAAATACTGATATTTTGCCACTCGTGTTGTAAACATAGTATGTCATTGACAGTCATTAAATATCCTCTATATCTGTATATCACAGCTGCTGCTGATAGGGAAGACAGTAGCAGTAGCCATGTCCAGCTCTATCTCCATCATCTCGAGCCTGGTGGACTCTGTGGTGGACCTCCTGTCCGGGGTCATCATCTGGTGGACCTCCTCCACCATCAAGAAGAAAGACATCCTCCTCTACCCTAGCGGTATGTTGCAAGAAAACTAAATTGACTGTATCTAAATGACCTATAATACTGATCTTGTGCATTGTCAGAATTATTAGTTTCATCATGAACTTGCAATGCACTGGCTATTATACCTCTTAACATCAAGAGCAAGGATCTTGTTCTCTACCCCAGCAGGAAGTTGCATCGACAAAACATTTCTGAATCCAAAGGACTGAAAATGAGACCAGCATGCTAGCCACTACACAGAGGGAAATTCGTAAGCATACTTGCCTCTGACACCAACAACACATTTTTTACATGGACTTAACACTGTGTTGTGTCCCTGAGACACTTCATTCACATTGCATTCAGTTAACCCTGCTGTACAAATGGGTACCTGGAAATAGGATCATCGTAGGACCAGTTTTGATCACTTTGAAAGTATGATAACTTAAGTTTTATTATGAATAAGCAATGAGCAGTCCTTGTATGGCTTATAATTTGTAATTATTGATATCATTGAATTACCTTGTGCATTGCAAGAATTATTTAGTTATTTGGTCCATTTGCAACAGACTTGCTGGCATTTTTCCTCCACTACAAAGAGACGGGTATCCTTCTCTTATCTAGTGGTCGGACAGTAAAATATTTCTGAATCATATCTATCAACTTTACCTTTGACACTCAAATTAACCTTCTTATTCGGCAAACTTAATTTAGTATCCTCTATATAAACATCCCGTCTCAGGGTACGAACGTTACGCCAACTCCACTAATCTGTACCCTGGGCTCAGAAGCTAGATTTGCTGGCACGGCCCGACTTTGGTTATATCCAATCTCATAATTTCTTCACCTTCTCAACGAGATAATGATTCTATTGGCTATATCCCAAGTCGGGCCGCACGAGCAAATCTAGCTTCTGATCCTAGGGTACAGATTAGTGGAGTTAGTACCCTGAGACAGGATGCTATATAAATTATATAACAGACTGTTAGCAAATGATAGCTGAATTGTTTTTTGCTTCTATTTCAGGACGGACACGACTGGAGCCGATAGCTATTGTGGTTCTGTCTGTGGTCATGTCACTTGCATCTTTACAGATCGTCATAGAGTCCATACAGAAAATTGTTGCATTTGCCAACTTTTCAGGAGACAAGCCCAAGTTTGACATACCAACAATAATAATAGCTGCAAGCACTGTTGGTAGGTATGTGTAGTGTGGAACTCGTCATTGGTTCGCAGGTTGTATTCAGTTTCACATCACAAGGGTTAAGTTATGTGTTGTATCATCAGTGTATGAAATTACCTTGAAGCTCAAAGTGGTATTTTGGTACTTTCGATTTGTAAAATTGAGCAAAAGTCTCAACAAGTTGTGATCATGTGGATAGTTTCATACACTTCTACTTTTTTGTATCAACAAAACTACTGTATTTGACTCAGGATGTTGTTGTTAAGACACATTTGAGTCAGCTACCATTACAGGCGTTATACTTATCTATATCTAGATTTACCTAAAAATCAGATGAGTCATAAAAAAATAATGGTCTATTTTGTAAAAAACCTTGAAATAACGTATCGTGATAACTGATGTGTATCGTATCGAATCATATCGCCATGAGATATCGAGATACATATCGTATCGTGAAAAATCTGTATCGTCACACCTCTAGCTATTAATAAAGTTTGTCATATGTCACTTCAACAGCTCACCTATTAGCTCTGTTAATAACTCTTCTCTATCCGCCCAGTGATAAAGTTTGTGCTGTTCGTGGTGTGCTACCGATACCGGAGATGTGGCAGCTCGGTGCAGGTCTTGATGCAGGATCATCGCAACGATACCATCTCCAACACCGTCGCTCTCATCTGTGGATACCTCGGTAAGTAGTCATCAGTAAGGTTGGAGGTATTACCAATATTCTCTATATTACAATACGGAAACAACATAAAATGTTTCATCCTGCTAATAGTTACCGACTATGACCGAGGTGTTCAAGTTAGATGAACCCTCGCCCACGTGAATCATGAACGCCGAGGCCGTTAGGCCGAGGTGTTCATGAATCACGTGCGCGAGGGTTCATCTAACTTGAAACCGAGGTCGAGGTCGGTAACTATTTTACACACTAGCTCAACGCTATATTAATCCATTTTTAACATGACATCAGTTTTGATAATGCTGAAATGCATATCTTTCTTATATATAATGAAAAGGTGAAATATTGACTGTAATTGAAGAAACAATGTCCATTTCAAATTGCTGCCATTGGCATTTGCCTCTCGTGCTGCACGTGCAAACCGTACGGGACCGTACAAGCTACCACAATGGATTGATATGAAAACACATTACAAAAAACTTTATTATGCATATGAATATTTGGTACCAATGATGTTTTTTAATAAATCCTCAATATATATATATATTTATATAAAAATTCACAGATATGTTTATTCTAAGGAAAAAATTCAATCATGATGCCATGAAATACATACTGTCTTCTCAACTGGCCTCCGTGGTCTAATGGATAAGTCACTGGGCGCGGAATCAAGAGGTCACAGGTTCGAACCCATGTCGGGAGTGCAAAATTTGCAGTTTTAGTGAGTGTCTTTGATTTTCAAAGCCAACTTTGAATTTGAATAAATTTCGGGAATCAAAATATCATCGTTTCACTATCAGGTGTTCATCACATTACTGGGTGTTCATCATGAACACCCGCTTAGTCTGATGAACACCTCGGCACGTGCATTTCACAGACAATATGAGTTTGTATGAAAAATGAATACTCGAACAAAACAAAGGAGCTAGTGTGTAAATCAGCGTATATGTCTCCGCGTTATGCTACAACCTATCGCCTGATATCCTACACAATATCTAATATATCGGACATTTAACAATTTTCAGCTAAAATGGTAGAAAAAACAAAACCCTATAAAATGTGATAGCACAGAAAGTTGTAAATAAGGAATGAACTTGTGCTGTAAATAAATGCAAGTGCATTTATGCTCATACACAGGAACATAAAATGTTATATTTTCTAAACGGCTGACAGCTGAGCAAATTATTAGTCACGAGACCATGTAAAGTCATAATTATACCCCCGATACGACGTAGTAGGGGGTATATATATAGCGCTCCGCGTGTCCGTGTGTGCGTGCGTCCGTGTGTGCGTCCATCCGTCCGAAATCGTTTCCGGAGCATTACTCTAAAACTATACTACTTACAAGATTCAAATTTGGTATGGCAGTAGCCTATATGATACTGTTGTGCCGTTTGGGGGTTTCATCTCAATGGTTCAAATAATTTTTGAAATTTTGACCAAAAAACGTCCGATTTCTGGACTTTGTCTCGTTTCCGGAGCATAATTAAAAAACTATACCACTTGGAAACTAAAAATTTGGTATGGCAGTAGCTGATATGATGCTGTTGTGCCTTTTAGGGGTTTCACCACCTACGTTCAAATAATTTTTTAAATTTTGACCAAAAACGGTCAGATATTCAGACTTTGTATCGTTTCCGGATCATAATTTAAAAACTATACCCCTTGGAATTTTCAAACTTGGTATGGCAGTAACCTATATGATGCTGTTGTGCCTTTTAGGGGTTTTAATTCCAAAGTTCAAATAATTTTTGAAATTTTGAACCAGAATAGTCCGAAAACAGTAGGTTGAGGATCAAGCTTGTAAATATATTTCCTAATGACAAACACATACCGTATAAACATTGTAAATGTGACTGTTTTGCCTTCAAGTTATCTTTTGGGAAGTAACCAAAAGAAAGGGATTGTGACCTAATGTGATACTCATATGGATACTGTATGAACATAGAACATGACTGATGTTGTTACCACTGCAAAGAATACATATATTGGAATGTTGATACCACTGCAAAGAATACATATATTGGAATATAAATTGACTTACATGGAACTGAATGGAAGGTGAGAGTTTGTTGAAAAACATTTATTATCATAGTTATACCAGTTCACACATATTCAGACAAATTAAATTTTAATGTTATTTTCTATATCATGTGATTGAAAAATACGGTAACAATCCTAGGACTTATCAGAACATATGACTTTTCACTGTTTTCGTCAAGGAGGCGGTCAAACTACAGGTGGGGGTATGTGAGCTGCGCTCACTTTTGCCTTGTTTTGGGGGGAAAAAATTATTCAATTATAGACTGGTGATAAGGTCAATACCTGTTTTTATAGACCTGAGGAAAACAATATTGACCGAGGACGAAGTCCGAGTATTTATAGACCCGAGGAAAACCATATTGACCGAGGACGAAGTCCCAGGTCGATATTGTTTTCCTCGGGTTTATAAAAACAGGTATTGACCAAATTCACCAGTCCATAACTGTTTTATTACCTCTCAGTCAAAAAACAAAAAGATGATAGAAAACTACAGCAATGAGTGGCATTTAGGCTTGATTGTTGGCAAAGAAGGGCCAATGACGTAATGATAACAATAGCATGATGTCATGAAACAACGGTTTGACGTCATCGGCTCTCTTTTTAGTAATTCTAGTCAATATCACTTTCTGTCGACTGTCATGTGACCACTTCTCGAACAGTCGGATTGCCGGAAAATTACGGTCACATAATAAATTACAATATCTTTTGCAATACAATTTTTTATTGCAATATATTGCAATACAATAAAGAGGAACCATACCCATCCTTTAGTAGTCATTAGATAGTATGACGGTTTCATGCATCATTCCTCATTAATAGCTCATTGAACTCAAGCTTACCACATGCAATAATAAGTCTTAATGTCGGTGTCAATTGCACCATTTATCTTTTATATACATGTACAGTTCTTCATGTGGTAATTTCCAGTGATGGCAATTTTCAGCTGATCAACTGAATTCAGCTATTTTTAAATTGTCCTTACTGTAGTTTTATTCTTAAATGACCATCTAAGAACCTAAATTCCATGCATTTCAGCTGTTTTACAAATTACCATACCTGAATTTCAGGTTCAACACAGTTTGTGGAGAAAACAAGCGAATACAATGTTGTCTTCATTGATCCAATCGGAGCCATAATAATAGGTTTCTACATCCTTGTCAGTTGGTGGCAGACAGGCTGGGGTGAGTTATCTGCCTTTAAACCTTTCAAACGTAAGTGTTATCTTGAATGAGATGAGTTATCAACCTTAAAAACCTTTCAAACGTAAGTGTTATCTTGAATGAGATGAGTTATCAACCTTAAAAACCTTTCAAACGTAAGTGTTATCTTGAAAGGAGTGTACAGCGTATTCTTTCTCGTTGTAACCTTCAAAATGAGGATGTTATATCAAGTCTTTGTTTCAATATATTTGTCAAATCATTCCCTGTCTGAAGTAAGTATGTTTTTCTTAAGTTGAGGAGTGAGTGATAAGTGTTTTGAGCTCCTTGGGAAATCTTTAAACAAAAAGTGGCTGACATGGCATGACAATGAGTTGAGTAGAGAAGTTACGGTAATCCAGTAATAGTTTATTTTAATAATAATCTAAGTTATTTTCTTGAAAATATCATTATCATCTTCAGTGATCTCATTAAACAAAGAATACAACTTAGCTGTCTTAGTTCCTCTTCTGCTGATTCATGATATATGTATATAAATATACTAGTGGGCTTATTTATATCACAAACATGTATAAAAACATTTACATGTATATACATGAATTTTTAAGTGTGTTTATATATATATATGTATGAGCGGGAGTATATCGTATACCATGTCATATATAATATGACCTTTTCTATGAGTGAATTTCTGCACCAGTGTTCACATGTTGTAAAACAACATGTTTAACATCTGGTAAGTGAAATATTTTGGTTTTGATAATGAAAGACATCAAAACAAATAACGCTACTGTTTTTCTTTCAAATGGTTAATTTCAACACCAAATTTCTTCCAGATCAAATCAAACTGCTGACCGGCCACACAGCGAAGCCTGACTTCCTGAAGAAGATTACGTGGATCTGCATCAACCATCACAAGTCCATCAGTCAGATCGACACCGTCCGTGCCTTCCATTTCGGGAACAACTTCCTTGTAGAGGTAGACATCGTGTTGCCGGAGACGATGACCCTCGGGGAGGCTCACAACATCGGCGAGACGTTGCAACAACGCTTGGAGAAGCTGGAGGAGGTAGAGAGAGCCTTTGTGCATCTGGACTTCGAGACCTCGCATCGTCCCGAGGACGAGCACAAAATTGTTTAATTGTCTGTGGCAGTGTTGGAATAGTACATAAGGAATATAAAATTTGAGTACCTTCTTCCTGTATGGAGTAACTTGGAAGAGGTGGAGAGGGCCTTTGTGCATCTGAACTTCGAGACCTCGCATCGCTATGAGGAGGATCATAAAATTGTTTAGATCTCTTGGAGTTGTTGGTGAAGACTCAACTTTGGTATAATTCTGATGTTTTTCATGAATCTCATTTTGGAGTACCTTGGTCTTTGTGCACCTGGACTTTGTGACTTCTCATTGTTAAGTTGTCACAGGAAGACAAGAATTGGGATGAATTCATGAATTTCAATTTGAACCATGTCACTCTGAAGAAGAGCATGAGAGTGTTGATGTCAGATGGATTCTAGGGTAAAAAGTGAACTGACGGTTTACATTTTGCAATCTTTTTACTTTAACTTACATTTTAAGACATATTTGGTAATTAGAGGAAGATGAGATAAAATTCATGGATCTCAAATTCGAGTACCTTCAGTCAGTAAGGGAGAATAAGATTGTGAAGTTTGGATTTAGGGTGAACAGTGAACCTGGGCTACATTTTGTTCAAGCTCAGGATGTTGGTAACTAGTTACATACAGTGTCATGGGAGATGAAAGCATTGAGATCTTATTCATCAATGTCAGTTTGGAGTATTGAGATCTTATTCATCAATATTGAGATCTTATTCATCAATGTCAGTTTGGAGTATTGAGATCTTATTCATCAATATTGAGATCTTATTCATCAATGTCAGTTTGGAGTATTGAGATCTTATTCATCAATATTGAGATCTTATTCATCAATGTCAGTTTGGTGTACCTGAGAGCAGTTGAGGAGAGCTTCAAGACATCTCATGTTCCAGAAGAGAAGCATAAGATTGTGTAGTTGTCTGTGAAATTGTTTGGGCAGTGTGAATCCTTGGTTATATCTTGTATGAGCTCCGGATGTTGGTAACAGCTTCATGGAAAATGGAACAATGAGATCTTATTTATGAAATTAAGATCTTATATTCACCAATCTCAAAGTGAAGTACCCTCAGAGAATGTGATTATCAAGTTCTCTTTGAAGTTGTGACTGAAAAGTGAAACTTGGGTAAATTGCTTGAGATATATCATGTCCTGGGGAAGAGGAAGAACTGGATCAAATTGATGCTTTTCTGATTCGAGAAGGCTACCATCTGTCTGAAGAAAAGTTGCTTAGTTCTTTTAGGATTTAGGGTGAAAAGTATATTTTGGATCAATGTTATACATGCACATGAGGTAAGAAATACCTACTGCAAGAATGGAAGAATGAGATCTTGTTCATAAATTGTATGTATGTCTGTACATTTGCATTCAAAAAGCATAATATTTGTTTAAGTTTTTGATTGAATATAAATCACTAATGAGACACCAAAGATGAAAATATTCACAAAACCTTGCAAGAATCCTTAATCTGAAATGGAGAGTTTGAGAAAAGAAATGTAAGATTTTATTGTTCTATGGGTTTGATTTTATTTCAGCAATAATGGACGTCTTCCGTACTCTAAGATCAAAAGTTAGATTGACATCATTGTCTTTGATTATTCATGTTCATGGTTGTTGGTGATGCAATCAGCAGGTTTTTATATTCATCTTCTCAGTGCAGAGAGTAAATAACGCTGTTGACATATTTTGACTAAGATTCATAAAAAAAACAAAAAATCCCTGTTAAGCAAAAGAAATACCATCTTGGCATCGTTTTACTTACCGGATATATGCTGGTGTGAGAGTTTGTAAGTAAGGCGAATATTTAAAACCAAAGAGTATGTTAATGTTTGTAGCAGCTTTTTATATTCATTTTCTCTGGTGTAGGGGTAAATAAAGCTGTTTACATAATACAATAAAAAGATAACAATACAACAATATGACAATAAAAATAAAAACACATATTTTGCCTACAAGATTAAACAAAAGAAATACCATCTTGACCATCCTATATGCTTGTTTGAGAGTTTGTAAAGTAAGGCAAACATTGAAAACCACAGTGTATTTCATACTTGTAGAACAAACTACTATATCCAGATACATAAATGATATCAACCCCTATATTAAACTACGTTTCGTCAGGCACTTTATGTCATATTCATAAAAGGCCTTGAAAACTTTTTAAAATACTGAGATATATTTTTTTATCCATGTTGCCTCTTTTAGCAACAGTACTACAAGACCATTGGCATTGCACAGATTGATCTTGGGTATATCTTAAGTTGCTGTTGTTGAAAAAAAATATTGTTTGAAAGAGTGAATGAAGTGGCAGTAAAATCTGCCAATGCTGGATGGATTGAGGTGAAGTTCCAAGAGTATTTATGAACAAAATTTTTAATGTACAGTTATTTACATGCCTTCAAATCCTTATCCCTGTGAACATGATAGAGAAAGGACGTATATATTTTTAAAATATCATTGTATGTATCATCTGACTTACAGACTAATGAAATTTGTTTCTTATTCTATTGAGATTATCTAACCAATGTGTATTCTGATACCAAATATATCAACATGAGTTGTTAAACATATTCAAGGCCTGTTTTATTTCTTCATATTTCAAGTTTAGAAAATAGCTTGAAATCCTTTATGCGTATCATATCACATTCTCTCCCCACAGAGGCAGATCAAGTCATGTTGATTTAGCCTCTGTTATATTACAAGTTTGTGGGATAGAATGGGAGATGCCTAATTGGAGGCAATCAAAATTAGTTGTGCAATCAGCGACGCTGTTCTTAAATCATCATTTTGGCTACTGAAACAAGGCAAAGGCATTGTAATATGAACTACCCTTTCCATGCGAGAAGCCTTGTCATTTGATAAAGAAATTCAAATGTATTGAGATGAAAGTTTTCCACCAGGGGAAACTGCCGTAACCCACGGATTTCGGCGTAATAGAACAGAGGCTAAATCAACATGACTTGATCTGCCTCTGTGGTGAGAGAATGAACATATCAGAGAAATAATCAGAGTTTTAATTACATTATTGTTTTGTTATTATATATATGATTGTTAATGAATTTGTAGCATCAGAATGTGTTTACCTTTAGAAATCCTTAATCTGGATTCAAAACTTTTATGGTGTGTTTTATCACTTGCTTTGTTAAAAATTGTTTATCATTAAAAAGATTTTTTTTGTTTAGTATCTTTTTATTGATGAATCAGCATTTATATTTTATCTGGTGCATTATGTTCAACAATCAACAGAATCTCAGGAATGGCATTATATCTCCTTGCAAGCATTTATTATTATCCCCCGCCACAAAGTGGAAGGGGGATATAGGTTTGAGCTCCGTGCGTCCGTGCATGCGTCCGTCCGTCCGAGTTAAAGGAGCCAATTTTTCTCAGAAACCGTTAAAGGTAGGATTATCATATTGTGTGTGTGCCTTCAGGGTATCAATACCTTGATGAAGTTCGAAAATCAGAACCTCGCAAATATTTTTTCCGGAGTTATTGCCCTTGCTACGTTTTTTGGGACTCTGTTCGAGGGGTCTTCAAAGGAGCCAATTTTTCTCAGAAACTGTTACAGATAGGATCATCGAATTTGATGTGTGCCTTCAGGGTATCAATACCTTGATATAGTTAAAAAATCAGAACCGCGCAAACATTTTTTCCGGAATTTGGTGTCATGATATTTTTGAGTACACTCGAGTATATTAGGAGAAGGTTCTGACTTAATTTAAAATAAGAACAAATCTGGCGGGGGATGTTGATGACTATGTCTTCTTGTTTTAGTCATTAGTCTTCCAATTTGTTTGTAGATTTTATCCTTTGTTTTGTTTAATGAATAGTTAATAATTTGAGCCATTAGCACAGTGCTAGTTCAGTAGTGGAGTTTGAGAGTTAGGAAGCAAAACTTGTCTGTTGTATTTTGAAAAAACTCAAGTTCAATGCTTTAGCTAAATTCATAAAGATTCATTAAGGTCTAAGTTCATCTGCTTTACAAGATGAAATATGTTTATCAATGAGTTACAGCGTGTAATTGTGTAATCAAATGCTTCAAGCAAGGGAATTTCTCTTGAAACAGTAGAAAGCAACATTTGTCTGTTGTAAACTTTTGAAATAACTCAAGTTCAATGCTTTAGCTAAATTCATAAAGATACATTTAGGTCAAAGTTCATCTGCTTTAAATGATGAAATATGTTTCTCAATGAGTAACAGCGTGAAATTGTGTAATCAAATGCTTCAAGCAAGGATATTACTCTTGAAAGCAAAGTTAAACCACAAATAACCTAAATTTCTCATTGATGAAACTTTTGGCTGAATTGTCGTGTGATTTAGGTAAACTCAACAATGTTCTTTACAAATTCAATTATCCTACCTCATGTAAGAATCTCTTGAGCAGGGTAAAAAATCATTTATTCTCGACCATTAAAAGCATGAAAAAAGCGTGCAGATTGAGCGTCTTGAAATGTACAATGTATGTTACCTCGAACACATCAAGGTTACCTTTGATCAACCGATATGTAGCTGTACAGTTTTCTTACTCTTTTTATTATCATATCATGTGCGTTTTGTTTAAATATTCGGTAAGATAAATTTGTTATACCATTCAGATGAGGGAAAAGGGTATATTTCAACCCCTCGCTTGCTGTTATGCAACTCGCCTTTGGCTTGTAATATAGAGAATATAGAGAATAGTAAAACGACTTACCGTTTCATAACATATTTATGAAACGAGTGAATAGGTTGGTATTAAACGAGCGAAAGCAAGTTAAATACCTTTACCATTCACGAGTTTCATAAAAAATATTATGGAACGGGACCGAGTTTAGTATTTCACTTATTACTGACTTCATTACATCATAAAAATATGAAGAAAGTCGCCGACATAACCATCCGCTGACATTGTGACATCAAGTCATTTGGTCAGCGAGAGATGTTATGACACATATGTTTAATAACATGGTAGATTTATTAAACAGCGATATCTTCAACGGGAGAGTAATAAATCCCCATATCCCTCGTGTCTGAATGGAATAACTTATATAATCTATGATATTAACAAAAGTTGTCTCCCTTTGACCATTGTCATTAATGAGCCACTCTGTGAATTAAGTTATTGAGGGGTCACATATTCAGAACTTAATCAATAGTGTCATTTGATACAGAAGTATGCATTGTTGCAGGGAAGACATCTGATGACGTCTAATTTTGATAAGTATTTATCATATAATTGCCGTTCGGGGAGGAATATGTGAGATTTGAGATTTATGTGATGAGATTTACTATTGTATAAAAGGAAAATATTATATTTTGAAAATCATGGAGTGGCTCTTTAAAGGAAAAAGGAAAATGTATCTAAACACGTGTATGAGGTGATTGTTTATCACAAGTATTGTAGTTTTGATCGTTTTATTTTAATCCTCCGAAAATTTCAAATCGAATCCTCGGAGAATAAACCATATTAGCTCAAAAGTATATATGAAACCAATACATAATAAACAAATTATGTGTACATATTTACATTCCGTAATTTGCTCAACTTGAGAATATTTTGTAAGTGTGGCAAGGATACAGTATTTTAAAAAAAGATTTATTTTCAAATTCAGTATCAAAATGTGCTTTTATCTTTAAGTGACCTTAAAGGTAATATCTACGTCATGGAATGAAACTATACAAAGCAATAGCCCATGTTTCTTTTACAGAAATCTTTTCAGATAAACTGATTTTTCATTATTGTATATTGATACTACCATTTTTGTTTTCAGTATCTATTGGTTGATTGACAACAATGCCACTGAAATTTAAAAATATATAATAATATAATGCATACTATCAAGTGCCAAAATAAGTATTGGTCTATTTTGATATTCTGTAAGTTTCCATAGAAAATTACTAGTTATTCTTATATGAGAGCTTCATTTAAGATATTTTCAATCTGATTGACCTGTACAGGAGTTATGTCCCATTGACCACTTAACTAACATTATCTTTTGCTTGATTCTAAAAATTGATTATGCATTTCCATGTGAATATAATTGTTTTATTTTTCTCAAATAAAATTGATTTTCGAGAATATTGAATTTTTTCATTTTGTGGATGGTTGGGTTCCATTTTCTCCCCACAGAGGCAGATCAAGACTTAGTCATGTTGATTTAGCCTCTGTTCTATTACGCCAAAATCTGTGAGTTCCGGCAGTTTACCCTGGCGGAAAAAAACTTTCATCTCAATACATTTGAATTCGTTATCAAATGACAAGGCTTCTCACATGGAAAGGGTGGTTCATATCACAATGCCTTTGCCTTGTTTCAGTAGCCAAAATGATGATTTAAGAACAGCGTCGCTGATTGCACGACTAATTTTGATTGCCTCCAATCAGGCATCTCCCACTCTATCCCACAAACTCGTCGTAATATAACAGAGGCTAAATCAACATGACTTGATCTGCCTCTGTGGGTAGAGAATGGGTTGGGTTCCTGATCATGGTAAAACAGTTTGACATTCTTGTTTAAAATATGACAGATAAATTGTCCTCTGTTTTGAACATTTTGCTTGATCATTCATGAGATTGCATTTTGTTTCAGATGTTTCCCTTTCAACACTTCCTTATTCTCTAAGAAATGATACAATTTTGAAATTATTCCAAAGGCATCTGTTTCCTTGTACCTTTCTGAATATGAATTTCGATCTCGTCATGTTAAGGAACTACAACTGGTTTAAACCCTTCAACAACTCTTGAGTGAGTTATTATTAACGCCACTTGGACAATATTTCAGCCATTAGCGGCCTGAACACGATAGGCAACACTTATATATAGGTACTTCTGTTTACCGTATTCAACGTAATAAGCGCCCAGGGCACTTAATAAATTGACTTGGGTGGGCGCTACTTAAAGTGGTGTGAATGACAACCAGAAATAAAAGACTACTCAAATGGAACTGTGTTTAGATTGTCTTTGATAACTGATGCAGACATACTTACACATTATTGAGTAGAAAAAAACACATATTGTCACTTAATGTATCCTTTAATTGCTCATGAAAGAAAGTAAATTTTTATACAGAACCACATTGCCGATGGCGGTTGCCATTTTCCCAGGAAATAAACATAAATCTGAATCAGTTTAGTACAGCTGGTACATGGGCGGTCATTAGACCCAATTACAAAACCCTTTTGGGGGGAGCAGGGCGCTTATTACGTTGAATAAGGTACCTGGGATCTAAAGACATTGTGATGAGTTTTGGGAAGTTTTCGAGATAGTGTCACACCGTTAACATTCTTCTCTCCAAGGACTTCAAAGGAAAAAGATGTTCACATGTTTATAACTTTATAACCCCTGCTTTTCATTGTTAACACTCCAGCATCTGATTAAACCACTGTGTGAGGAATTTTCTTCTTTAAAGGGGCAGTAGCACATTTTTTGATAATTTTATATTTTAAATGTTTCACTGATAATTGTAAGTTGATGCTAAATATATTATTTTGAGAGTGTCAAAAATCTCATTACACAAGCCAATCATTCATAGTCAGAGGACAAAGTATGAAGATTCACATGAAAATCCATTGGCGGCCATTTTGTGTGAACACTTTTAATTCATTTTGTGTATCTTTACGTTATATATTTGAATTATTACTGCTACATTTAGTTTAAATACATTGTCTTTCAATTGGATTTCATTTTCCTGACATCACCTCAAATTTCCCCTAAAAACGTGCTACTGCCCCTTTAAGAAGACTTGAACTCCCTGGGGCAGGGGTTGGATGGATCTAAATTTTCCTTCATAAATGTTGTGCGTTATTTATCAGACCAGAACAAGATATATTGTGTTTCTAATTCAGATCAGCCACAAAGAGAGGGCCATACCATCGATGGAAAAGCGTTTAAATAACAAATACCCCTTTTACAACAATGTCATGTCAAAAATTGGCTTGCAATGAATGTTACAGTTATACTGAAGATCTGCTTGAAAATCTCTGAGGCTTCATGCCAACTGATGCTCATTTTGTGTCGTGTTTGTTATTATTTCAATATACATGTACCATACTCATATATGAATATTTTACTTAATTCTTAAATCGCATACAAGAGTGTATTTTCAATGTTCTACGTGATGAACGTGTGGACAGGCAGCTGGCTATAGTTTGTTGCTGTTGTGCTTTAACTGTTTATATATTTCATGATTTTATCTGACTTTGACGGCCTTTCTTTCACTTTATGTGAAAGACAAAACACACAATTTTAGAATTTCAAACAATCTTCAACTGTACAATAGTTCCTTAACCATTAAAACCATGAACAACACTTTCCACAACACAAACATATAATGCTTGTCATGTCAAATTTGGAAGAAATACCAGTAATATATTCTATTTGTTTTGTGGAAAGGGAGGCTACTTTCAATTGACACGTTTTGGATTAAATAGAGGTGCATAGGCCTCAAATTCTGTTTTGAAATAGTAGCCCATTGAGCCTCCTAAAGCATGTTTGCTTTCAAAACCTGGTAACATCAAGAGCTATTGTGTATGTTCGACTGGACAAGTGAGTGAGTTATTGTTTAACGGCAATAGGATTTCATATTTCAGCAATTAGCAGTGTGTGGCAAATACGGGTGTAATGATAGATCAAACGATAGTTGCTTTGGCAATAGTCATTTCTTAAATGATCAATAGTATCGATAGCAGGTCTAACAATCAATAGTATCGACACATTTGTCAATTCACTTGTTAAGTTTAATTTTAAAATAAGATTAAACAAATAACACGTCTTTTTACGTTTGGAAAATACTGGAACACATTTGGCTAAAATGAAGCTAAAAGTAGAAACTGAATAATACACCAGATAAAGTTCTTGTTGCCAATGTAAATAACGACTTCCACAAGTGCGGCTGAGTTTGAAATCATCACAAAGCAGCAAAATCTGTCTTTCCCTCATTGATAAACTATTGCAATAGTACCCCGCAATAGACTATCTGTATTGCAATAGTTACTCCCGTGGGGGTCAATGGTCACCCTAGTGGCAAACCCTGTTATCATTAAGAGTTATTGTGTATGTTCAACTAGATAAGTAGTATTGTGTTGATTCCAAATGAGAACAGGAGAGGATGTATTGTTACAGTTCTGTACATTTATTCCATAAAGTTATATCACATCATGCATTGTCAACAACTATGTACACCTCAACACTCTACACATGGAAAATATACAACTCAATGTCTTTTCAAAAATAAATGGTACCTTTGTATCATACCATGCTGCCACCTATTAGGAAAGAAATTCATGATTTGTGTCGACATGTCAACATGGCGACACCCCACTAGCACATTGATAACATAAACACCACAGTCTCTTACTCAATCTCAAGCAAGAATATTTGTTGTTAGACCGCTAGTATCTTCCACCTCCGAGAAATATGTATAGCCCAAATTATCATTGAAATTAGAGGTTATTATGGGTTATTGTTTAACGTTGAGAATTAATGTTAAAGCCCAAGATATCCATTATAAAATTATATGTTTAAGATTAGTATCTAGAAAAATCCACCCACCCATTAGATAAGAATATTTTTAAAGGCCCACCCGAAAGATTAAAGATTGAGAATCAGTGTTAGTCTTCAAGAGATGTGACAATATGAAACTGAATGTAAATTTCACAAAGGATGAAGTCAAATGTATCTATGCAACAAAATGATAAATTTTGATAATTTCAAAATAATTTTTACAAAAAAAATTTAATGTTGCATTTTTTTGGTGGTTGCTGAGTTTGAAGTAGTATTATTTGGGAAAAATTACAATAAGAGAAATTGTAAGAGGAAAATGTGTCTATGACAAAATGATGGCGGCGGCATCTTACCATACTGGCAACTCATAATGTTATGTAGTGGAGTAGATGAATGATAATTAACTTAGATTCATATGTACATCAGTTGGGTAACAAGTAGCACATAAATTGCCTCAACACAGTCTGTACAAATTCTTTACATCAATAAATCCTGCCCACTGTCTTACAGATGGTGGCAAATGAAACGCACATGCACACACACAAAATCACACGCACAAACACACAAGAGAAAGAGTCTTAAACACAATTCTCTCCCTTAGCAAACACTACTTTTTAATGAAAATAAAATGCATATTTTGTCTTGTGCGTTTGAATCAAATTATTCTAAATTTACTAAATTCATGAAAACTGCATCTAGAAATTTAAGAGAAGAATACTCTTGGAGAAAATTGTGTTTAAGACATATGGCAGTGATAGCTCAGTGAATTTTTGGCAATCTTCAACAAAAAATGTTCTCCGTGTTTTCTGGTAACATATAGTCCTTCAAGCGTAATGAATCATCCCTGATCAACAATTTTAATAAGAATTAGCACTACGTAAGGGCTGTCAAACAAAAGCCATAGAGATTTCAATAATCCAAATTTTTAAGAAAACTTATCAAAATGTCATAATAAAATTTTCTCTTAATTCTCATTCTAAATTTGATAGCATATTACATATTATTCAAATTATTGATATTTAGAAAACTTAAAATGTCATATCCAAATATTCAAACGTCCTCACTCTAAATTTGATAGCAGTTTCATATTGAATCATTATCAAAGTATTTTCTTTACAATTAGCAGCGAGATTATAACAATGAAAATTTCTCATTTTCTAATTTTCTTTTAACTAATGTTTCAACATATTCAAGAATTTACATTTTGCCAAAAAAAAGTTTCAGGTTCAATTTTAGAAAATTTGTATCCAAGTGCCCCCCCAAAAATAAACAAATCTTGTCAAGAAATTCAAATTTAGAATGAGGAACATTGTATTCAAGAATTTACATTTTGCCAAAAATAGGTTTCAGGTTCAATTTTAGAAAAGTTGTATCAAAGTATCCCCCCCCCCCCCCCCCCCCAAAAAAAACCCCCCCAAATCTCGTCAAGAAATTCAAATTTAGAATGAGGACTTATTATAATGATTTAAACAACGGGTAAGTACAATTGGTTCTACGAACCTCATCAACGCAAGGTAACAGACACACAAACAAATGCACCACCAGATGCTTCAACAATGACATGTTACTATGGTTACGACAATGTTTCCCTGATCTGGTGAGAGTTACCTCCCATTAACATATACATCCTATATGCTTGACAACGCGACTATGATGGATAACATTATGACGTGTTGGTGACGTGACGTGTACACATAATGACATGAAGCAATGATCATGCGATGGTGAATATAACCGGACCTAAAATTCATTTCATTCGTCAATTAACTTCATAATTTCATGTTCTCTTGTCGTAAAGTGACATATACAAATAAAAAGATTTCTGTTTGAATTTGATGTGATACAGTCTATCAAAATTTGATCTAAAAGAAATAAATTGAATTTGAAATATGACAACATATTTCCTCAAAATCAGCCATGTTTGGCTGACAGAAGCCGATGTGTGATGTAGCAATGACACAAATGTTTACAAGTATATATACACAGGGTGTGTAACCAACCCCTCTTGAGCATCATTGACAGTGCCGTTATAACCGATAACAAGCCAACTACAGACCCTGTTGCACTTTACCTATTCGTCCTTGGCCTGCGTGTACACAATGATAAAATAAAATTTGGTCAAGACTGATTTGTCAATTCTTAGCACAAGCGTTGTACACCAGGTTCATACAAGCCGGCAGCTTTTAGTGTAATGCGACACAAAATCCAAACCAAACTGGCATCTCAGTCGAATAGTGAAATGAAAATCCATCCAAGCCGACACCAACAATGTAAAATCCAAGAGACCCTGTAGTTAGCTAGTAGTGCCGGCGACACATAGGAGGTCCTGAGATCGCAGTGTGAGTTCTTACAGGGCATACATCCTACACCATCAGACGGACAGACAGACAGACAGATGTCTGTGCATGTCTGGCTGGTGAGGTAGCACTGTATGCGAGTTAAAGCTATGCGACGTCTGCCTGAGGGACACACAGACAGACTAGTAGTCCTCTGTACAGTACAGAATTCTAGTTCACAAAATACTAAACACAAATAAGCAAAACAACTTCAACTCAAAATAGCTGCCTTTTGACGTCTGGAACTGATAAATTGCAGTCCTTGCTGTCCATTCAGTTCCAGACAAAATTAGAATAATGATATACGTATCCAGCTTTCGTCCAAAGCAGACAAGCCTACAAGCCTGCCATCTGTCCGTCAGAACCAGATGACAAGCGTTACCATTGAATACATCCAGGCGAAAAGCTGTTTCCAAGCAATCCAGTGAAATTCCTAATAATCCTGACATGGGTAGCCCTCAAGTAAATCCCATAATCAGATAGTTTTAAGCTAGCATTCAGATTCTCCCGGCAGAAGGCTAATAAAAGCCTGTACTTAACACCATACATCACAGAGTTCCATGAGTCACATTTCTCAACAAGTTGGTACACAAAGGTTCATAGGAATATGCCTTGACAAAAACATACAGACAACACTCACAATGTGAAAAACAATGGGTTGAAGTCAAATCCAGTAAAATATCTCACATCATTCAGGTAATAGTCTAGGCCGAGTTTTCAAATCCACATTGATCAAAGGTCTATTCCGATTGTGATTAGTCAACATTGGGAAAAAGTCTATTCCGGTAAGAAGAAAATCCTCTCTTATTCTTCAAATGGATATCATCTTCAGCCTTTTGAAGTGTGTGAATCGGGGGAAGGTATCAAAACCAGTATCCAAGAGGTATTTAGCTCCATAATAAAGTATCCAAAATGTATCCACCAGTATCAAAGAATTGTTATCCAATGAGCAAAGCTTATGATTCCCAATGATATGTTGATGAAAATCCTTCATGCAAAGCTGAACCGTGTCTTCCTGATGGAAATTTCATTGATCAACAAACAATTTTTTTTTGGAAGTTGATAATAATGGTGCACAACCATCTACATCTTCAGCCAATTTTTGTTATTCAGCCATTCGCTGTTGCTCGACTGTTGCTGTTGATCAGCCCACAGTCGTGATAATGATGAGAGCGTGAGCAAGATCCGTTATGTGTTCCATGAGTCCACTTGTGTTGCGGGCCACGGAATCATGGGAGAACGCGCATGGTGGGAAGATGTGGACCACATACGCAGGCTGCAAAAGAAAGTAGAAATGAAATTGGAAAGGTTGTAAAACGAAATATGATGAAAACTTTGTAGTGTTAAGACATAAAGCATAATTTCTGTTATTCAAATGATTCCAATTTAACCAAGAAGTACCAGTATCTTATATTAAAAGCTCTGCATTAGAACAAACATTTCAATACTTCTAACTATTATTTGCAACACAATTTATGATTAAATTATTACTTATTAATTATTTTTATAACTTGTCAGTCAGCTATGTAGAGCTGCAAGTTTCGGCCAATACATGAGATATTAGGTTTTTACTGGAATTTGGATGGTTGAGAAAGGGCTTATACCTGGTCAAATACATTAACCTTTTATCTCCCTGTCTAAAATAAGATAGAACTGCAAATACAAATACAATACAATGGCAGGAGATTAAGCACTATCTAGACTGACCTGTGTTGATCCTGGCATCGGGATGTTAATGATGCCAGCCACGCCCTTCCGGAGAAGATATTCGATGACACCCTCCGACAGTCTGCGCGTCTGTTCCTCAAGATGGGGCTGGTCTCGACCGTTCGGGATGGCAAGCAAGATACAGAAATCTTCTTCCAGCTGAAATGAGGGGATCAGTGAGATAAATTTGAATTTTTTTTCTGAAATATGAAACAGACATTTCATAAAGCCAGACAATGCCAATTCACTTGTGATTTCAAAGCTTGATTTCTTTTACAATACAAAACACTATTTGCATGCAGGCCAGGACCAAGATGCTTTGCAGTCCGTTACTCCATATGGTAGTTAGAACTTGATAGAACAAGTATGTGTTCATCTTCCTACGCAGAGCCTAAAAGGCCAGTTTCCAAACTGTCAGTTTATGCCTGTGCTGCTATAGTGCCCCTACAGAGTAGAGAGCAAGCACAGAAAACTCAAGGCTATGCAGCAAGGCATACAATGACAGTTTGGAAACTGGCCTTTTAGGCTCTGCGTAGGAAGATGGTATGTGTTTTATGAAACAGGACCTAGGTATACCATTTTCATGGTCGGTCATTTGTTACAATATTTCATTTCAAAAGGATATCTGTGTCGTAAGAATAAGAGGACGTACCTGCATCCGTTTGGCGACCCCATCAAGCTGTGAGTGTTCCATCCTCATCCGCTGCAGGATGCGGAGAGGGAGGATAGCGCCCCCTGGTATCTGGGGCGGGAGGGTCACCTTGGGGAGGGACTGGTTGCCAGCCACATAATGCATCTGGACCTTGCTGTACTCATTCTTCAGGGCAACCTCGCCTTGCCACACTATCGGGTACCGCTGTGATAGAGATCATTGATATTAATCTTAAGAGTTGAATAGGGATTTCTTGTAGGGTGTAATGATATTTTGTGCAAAAGATTTGACACTCTTGTGACAAAGAAGAGATTTAAGTGAAAACATTATGAATGAAAAGAACATATTTAATGATTGAAATTTACGTTAGAAAAAGATCTGTATTAAACAGATCTGTAAATGGGTCAATCTACCAGATTTGGAAATTGAAAAAAAAAGTTGTTTTAGAAATTTCATTTCTTCATGTTAACATGGTTTGATTGTCTTGTATTTGCATGATAGAAAATAAGCAAGGTCCAAAGCTCAATCAGACAACACAACAATGCCTACCTGAAGCTTATTAAGATGTCTCTCCCGAGGCATGTCATACAGGAGCCTGGGAGGCTGCATGATCGGTTGGTGGATAATCTCTGGCACATTCATCTGAGCATTCTGAGGCTGGGCTGGAGCTCCGGCTATCATTCCAGGTGGTCCACCCTGCTCAGCACGTCTTTCAGGCCGATGAGCTTCTCCAGATTGTTGTTGTTGTTGTTGCTGCTGCTGTTGTTGTTGTTCTAATCTCATCTTATCAATGAGTTGTGGCGGGAAGTGGCCAACCATACCCACATCTCGGCCTGGGATGAATCCTGGCTGGTCTATGCCCTGGTACATGCGTGGATCTATCGGTAAGCGGATTCCTTGTGGATAGATGTCAGGCCTGTACATATGAGGCAGATCTGGTCTCTGACCAACCATCCCACCAGGCACAAACCCTTGAGAAGTCGGTGGTATTCTTCCCTCTGTTTGAGGCATCATCATCTTGTGATCAAAGGGTAGGTACGGTGGTCCCTTGCCGGGGCGAGCCTCCTGACCAGGGCGATGTTCAGCGTCGGCGTAGTTGACTGCAGTAGGAGATGGTGATGGGTGGGGGTGGTCTGGCAGCTGGTTCTTCCGAGCTGCTGCAGCCTCTTGTGCCATCATCATCCGGTGTTGTTGCTGCTGTTGCTGCATGTAGATCATTATCTGCTGCTCCCTTGATGGTGGGCGCATCTCTCCCTGAGGGTCTGCATCTGGAATGAACAGAGTTAAGGTGACATCAGGATTTCTGGGCTGAGTTGAAACCATAACCTCCAGTGAAGATTCATGTTTGCATTATCAAAGCAGTCACAATAATATTTTCATGCATGTTCATCACTAAGGATTCTAAATGTTAAAATGTACATAACAACTTTACTTATTGTTACATTGTTACTGAAATTTTGTATGATCAAAATGTTAACTGTTATAGAAATGCAGTATAATACTGTCAAGATTTGTTACACAATACAAAATATCAATACATTATAATTTGTTACACAATGTATAACCCCTGACAAAGCTGTTCCACAAAGTTACCTTTATTAGGCCTGAGCTGATGCATTGGAGCCTCCTGGTACAGAACATGCTCTCCTTGTCGCAGGGGATTGGGCAGCCTCTCAATCACCTGGACACAGCAAAAAAAACGTAAGTTATAATCAAGGCACAGCTAAGAAATAAAATAAATTATAACCTAATTATATAATATATATAATAAGTTACGTTATTGGAGTCATATTAAACTATGGTATTAACCCTTTTACTAATTCTAGGTTAATGGATTCTTTCTTTGAAAGTGAAGCATATTAGAGTTTTGCAATGTTTAACATAATAGATCTGAGTAACATAATGCATAAATTTTGAATAATTTCAAATTTAAGCAATAGAATGTAAGAAAATAAACAGAAAAATAACTTGCATTTCCTACCTGCCCCACAGGGCTTGCTGTTTTGGGTGAGAGGGAGCTAGGATGTCCTGCCACTACTCCAGCATACAACGTATTGGCTGCAGAGGTTGCAGGAGGTGTCTTGACACAGATGGCATGGTCCGGGGCTGGACCATGGATCCTTGATGAAGGTCCTCCTTGTGGGTGAGGTTGTGGATGTTGTCTCACTTGTGCTTCAATCTTTTGATTCATGATTCTCTGAATCTCAGACTGTCTCTCCATTCCACCATGACGCTGCATCTCTGCAAACCTCTGAGCTTCTGCTCTTTGCATTTGTTCTCTTCGGACTGTACTCTGTGGATCTTCACCTGGGCGCACCATGTGGTGAATAGGGGGTTCCACCTCACGCTTTCTTTCTGCCCCTCTGGCTTGTTGGTGAGCTTCAGGAATTTGTTCCTCAGGCCGAAGATGGAAGTTCATGTCCGGTCTATGTCTCATCTGTTCTTCTCTCCTCATCTGTTCTTCCATGTGCCGCTTCTGGTCAGCTCTCAATTGTTCTCCTGCTGCCATCTGCTGCCTTATGTGCTCAACTTCTCTCTGGTCTCTCATTCTGTCAGCATTCCGCATTCTGTCAGCCATTGTTACAGATGTTGTTTGTCGCTTCAGTTCTGCTTGTGCCATCTGCCTCATCTGTTCAACAGGTCCAGGAGGTCTGTTCTGGTCTCTTTGCTGATGAGGTTGTCTGATGTTATCAGGAGTTGGTTGACGTGGCATTTCAGGATAGTGACCAGGCATTTGTCCCTGATTGGGTTGACGAGACATGTCCCTTGGAGCCATTGGATGAGGATCTGACATAGATTTCCGTGGGGGTTCTTTTGCATGAACTTGTGGCTGTGGCTCTCTTGGACCAACAGGAGACATGAGCCTTGGATCTCCAGGTGATAGCATGCGTTGATCTGCGATAAAGAAAGGTAAACCATGAGGAACTGGCATCCTTTGGCCCATTTGGCCCTGTTGCATTCCAGGGAACATGAAAGGTGGCTGACCCATGGGAGGCTGATAGCCTTTTGATTTACCCTCTGGTACTGACTTGAGAGGTTCTGCCTTAGGTTCATTAGATTGAGCAACTGATTTTGGTGGTTCTCTTGGAAGTGCCTGCATTCCTTGGAAGGGTGCAGAACTGTGAGCGCTTGGTGGCCTGGGAATGCTGACCTCTGGACTGCTGACAGGATTGTGTGTCACAGGCAGTTGGACACTCTGAGATCTCTGTTGCTGATGTCCAGATGCCGACATCTGAGGTGGAGGTGTCATGATTGGCTGAGGTATACTCTTTGGACGAGGCTGAGCTGGGGCTGACACATGAGCAGCAAGAGTCTTGTTTGTATGAATTGCAGGGTTCTGCATGATTGTGCTGGTTGGAACACTGACAGGCATCTGTTGATGCTGTTGCTGTTGTTGTTGCTGCTGCTGAAGGTGTTGTTGAAGTTGCTGATGCTGTTGTTGTAGCTGTTGCTGGTGTTGATTTTGTTGTTGTTGGTGAAGTTGCTGCTGCTGTTGGTGGTGTTGTTGCTGATGCTGCTGGTTGTGCTGCTGATGTTGTGGTGGAGGTCCTGTGGACATTTTGATTGGATAGTGACCATGCCTCTGAGCTTGCAAGGCTTGGACTCCCTCATTGAACTGAGCAATGCCAGCAGGAGAAGAAAGCTTCCCAATCAATGTGTCTTCAGTCTTGACAACAGCAGGAGATGGGACTGAAGTGATAGGAGTTTTGTTTTGCGGTGCAGGACTGAGGGCTCGCAACATATCTGGTGTTGGGTGGTGTTTAGGAGTGGGCAGTGATGAAGTACCATGTGCAGCCATGGACACGAGGTCAGGACTTGGCATGCTGACAAAGGTGGAGAGAAGGCTTGTTGTCTCGGGATGGCGACTGGGCTGGGTATGTTCTATGTTGACAGATTGTTCTTGCTTCATGACCTCCTTCTTTGTCTTGGTCAAAATATCATAGATTTTCGAGTTTACACTCTTCTCGTCTGAAACACCAGAAAAAGTCAAATTAATAACTTGATAATATAATGAATTATATGAAACATTGAATATAAAAGATATATTATAGGGAATAATAACCTTTTTGTCTAAATTATTGAGTATTAACAATAAAAAGTTAGATTATAAGCAACGATTTAACAAGATACCATTTTAACCCTTACGATGCGGGGCGCGTGATATTTACGGGCCAAATATAAAATGGCACGTAAGCCCTCTTGGCGAAATCCGTAACTTTCAGGATAAGGCTATATATTGACTGCAAGCAGTCTTGGCTGCTCCCGGATATAAAATATCAAACCTTTTCTCAAAAATGATTGAGGGTACCCACCTTGCGGCATTCATATCTCACAAACCAATAGAGATAATTCTATAATTTTTACATCATCGTGTAGAAGAGAGAATTGTCTTCATTTCCATGTATCATATGTATATCCGCGCACAAAAATAAAGAAGCGGCAAAGCGTTGCGACAAGTGCCGCAAAAAATTTGTTTACCTCAAAATGATTGAGGGTACCCACCTTGCGGCATTTATATCTCACGAACCATTAGAGATAATTTTATAATTTTTACATCATCGTATAGAAGAGAGAATTGTCTTTATTTCCATGTATCATATGTTTATCCGCGCACAAAAATAAAGAAGCGGTTAATCAGGATATAACGGTGGCTGGCACCGGACAAAACAATTCCGCCACGTGGGCTTGTAGAGCAAAAATATATAGCCGCATCGTAAGGGTTAAAATGCAGGATAAGATTATAAAGACACAAGTAGGTTCTAACCTGGCAAAGATGTTGATGGTGTTGGTATCGGATGCATCACTTCAGGTATTTCTGACTTTGTAGGTCCAAGTTTGCTGACACCATCATTTGAACCAAAGATTCCTCTTGACACAGCATCAATGATCTTGTCAACATTACTCATGGAGGAAAAAGTGTCATCAGATCCACCAGTATGGGAAGCAGCTGCAGCTGCAGCAGCAGCGGCCGCTGCAGCTGATTGTTCTGCCTCCTGTTCTGCTCTCACAGTCTGCATGATCTTGTTGATTGTTTCAGCCTGAGAAAGATTTGTGCTGCTTGTGAGCTGAGACTGTGTTGTAAATGATGCCATACTTGTTGAAATTGGAGCTGAAGATACTGTAGGTCTGAGTTGTTGAGGTAGCTGCTGCTGTTGTTGTTGCTGCTGCTGTTGATGATGCTGAAGAGGAGGAACTTCAGGTTCTGATACATCCGCCTTCTTCTTTCTGCTTCTGAGACGAGGATACAATTCAGACTTTTCCTCTTGATCTTGTTCATTTGCTTCAAATTCATAAGGATTCTTAGCAACAGGCGGTTTCTCATCTGCATAGCTAGGAAAGAACTTTGGAGACTTCCATTCGTCTGATCTTCTTGTTTCCTTCCTTCCTCTATCCATCTCCAGCTTTTCTAACTTGACAACAGGTGAACCAATCTCAGATGGTTTAGGAGAACCTCTGCCTCTTGGTGATGTATTTTTGGGAGACTGAGCTTCACCACGCTGAGCCCGAGGTGATGTTGACGATCTTGTTGGACGTGGCGATGTTCCTGAAACCATGGCTTTGTAATTTGGCAGTTTTCTGTTCCGGGTAGATCTTTGTGGAGTTGTTGTTATATCCTGAGGTTTATCCTCCTCCTCAGAGGCAATAACTAAGTTGCCTTCTTCTGGTTCATTATCACAATAGCTAATGGAGTAAGGCTTTTCTTGTTCCTCTTGTTTGGATGCTTCAGTCATGTCGTACCTTGAACTGAAGTGAGGTGGTTTGCCTGTGAAGCTCTCATCAGAAGTTGAGGATCTTCTTGCCCTCTCCTCAGCCCAAGATGGCTTCACACCTTCATTGTCAGCATTTTCAGCATTTTCCTTATTCAAATTGCATGTTCTAGGTCGGCGCCCACGTCTTGATGTTCCTCGACCACGAGAACGATCTGATCTTGGTGACCGCAATACTCTAGGCTGGTCAAGAAGAGAGTTGACATTTTGATTTTGATCTTCACTTTCAGATTTATCGAAGTCCCACTTGTCACTGTCTGAACTCAAGCCAGATCTATTTACTTGATCCAAACTTGAATTTTGAGCAGGCTGTTCTACAGTTTCAGTATCATCTCTTGAGCCCCTATTCCTTGTTGACTTGCGACCTCTTCGTGATTTGCCCCTTGGTTTCCTGGTAGTCTCTTTTGGCTCAACAATAACAAGTTTATTATCATCAAACTGATTGGTATCAATATCTGGCGAACTGAAAAGACTTGGATCTGGCATTGGCTTATCTTGGGCTAGTTGTGATGGTTCAGGGGTAGCTATCTGCTGCAAGACATCCTCTTCTTTTGGCACATGCACATCTTCTTGAGGTATGTGGCTAGGTTCTTGCTTGCCTTCTTGTACTTCTTCCACAGGCTCTGTCTTCTCAATCTCTTCTTGGACAGGAGTCTTCTCTGTTGTTGGCGCAGATTCCAGTTCAACCTTAGGAACAGCTTCTGGTGAAAATCCCTGAATATGAGCAATAGCCGCTTCTGCTTCCATTGCATCTGACCATTTGTCCTTGTCATCAATATCTGGCTCCTCCACATGTTCTGGAGGCTGGAGTGAGATCTCTGGTTCATCTGTCTTGAAAGTGATTGGTTGATCATCACACAATATGGAGGCAACTGCTGCAGCAGCTTCATCTGATGCTATCTGAGCAAGTTGTGCAGCCTTTTCCTCATTGGAAATTTCTGAGAAGGCTGGATAGTTATCCTCTGGTGGTGTATGCTCTGGTGTAATCATGCTGTCAGTATTATGTAGAGGTGAGAAATTGGGATGATCATTGGTCAACTGTTCTGCCATTGAACTTGGAATCTTTGGCAAAGAGGCGGCATTTGGTATTCCGAGATGAATTGTTAGGTCTTCCTGAGTTTCATTGTCATCCTTTTCTTCTGGGAAATGAATGACAAGCTTCTTTGGATCCATTTCTTCGAGTGATCTTGGGGAATCATCAACTGACTTTGCCTCTTCAAATGTTGACTTGAATCTTTTGGTCCAATCTGTATCCAATTCTTTCTTAGGGAACGATTCACAAGTGTCATTACTGTCATCAAAGATATATTCATTTGCTTGAATGATATCTTCATTGTGCATTGGCTGGTAAGGGGCTGGAGATTTCTTCATATCAGTTGGAGTTTTGTCAAGTTCTTTAATTGGGCTTGACAGAAAGTCAAATTTTTTCATAATATCTGGAGAAGATTCTTCATTTGTAAGGGGATCTTCTTTTTTAGATGGTGATTCATCCATTTGAATTTCTTTTGATTCAGGACGTTCTTCTTCAGGCTCTGGTTGTACAATTTCTTCAACTTTGCTCTCAGTTTTATCTTCCTTCTCTTCCTCCTCCTTCTCCTTCTCCTTCTCCATGGGCTCAACGACAATATCTGAAAGTCGCTTCTCTTTATCCTTTTTCTTTGCCTTCTTCTTCTCAACTTTTGCACTTTTATCTTTCTTGTTGCCTTTCTTGCTTTTCTTTGATTCTGCTTTGTTGTTGAAGGCTGGCTCGACATCAGTGCTTTCTGACTCATGATAGTCCTTAACTTCATCAACAGCAGATGTTTGAGGGATACAGGGCTCTTCTTTCTCCTTCAGGGGGATTTCAACAGAGTCTTCATGTTTGGAATTCTCTTCAGGAGTCTCTGCCACTGGTGGCTTGTGAGACAGATTTTCTTTAACAATAGTGTCCTTTGTTTCTTTGAAGGTTTCTTTTGCTGGCTCTTTTTCTTTTAAAGTATCTTTAAGCTTATCACCAAAAGTTTGCTTTGGTTTGGTCTTCCCAAATAGAGAGCCATCTTTTTTGGATTCACTGAAGGACTTGCATTCAAATTTCTCTAATATGGAGTCCTGTAAATCATCAAAATCATATGTCTCTTTTGCCAGCTCGGAGATATCGGGACCATCAGGCTTTGAGGACTTCTGTCCAAAGCTAGAGAAGATGGACTCTCGTTTATCAGAGTTATTTCCAGGCGGATGGTCATCAACATCCATCTTGCTTTCTTTCAGTTTCCCGTCCTTCTTCTTCTTCTTCTTTTTCTGCTTCTTGGGCTTTGGTGGCGCAAGATCTTTGTCAGAATCATCATCCTGGCTTGAATGTTTCTCAGTTTGATTGACATCCATTTCTTGTGCTGGTTCATTCCTCACTTGTTGCTTACCACCAAAAGACAACTTGTCCATCTCTGAAAAAATGTTCTTTTCTGGATCCCTGACAATGGAAGTATAGACTGATGAAAGCTTATTGGAATCTGGTTCAATTTCAGACAGAATATCTTTGTTTGTCTTTTTGCCTTTCCCTTTGAATTTCTTGTCTTTTCCGTCACTTTTACTTAATTTTGATTTCACATCCTCATCAGTATCTTCAGGCTTAGTATCAACTCGAGGAGCTGGTCTTGATTCTTCTTCAGTTGTGTCACTCTTATGTTTGAGTTTTTCATCTGTTTTTGTCTCAAGCTTGTTCTTGATAGGCTTGTCTTCAGTTTTCACATCTGTTTTGTTCTTATTGAAATTGTCAGGCTTAATTTCA
This sequence comes from Steromphala cineraria, assembly GCA_916613615.1. Classification (NCBI taxonomy): domain Eukaryota; kingdom Metazoa; phylum Mollusca; class Gastropoda; order Trochida; family Trochidae; genus Steromphala; species Steromphala cineraria. Next base: position 27,545,841 of record OU744732.1, read on the forward strand.
GTTTTATCAGTCTTGGGCGTCCGGTTATCTTCAGTCTTATTCTCTACCTTGCTCTCAGATTTTTTATGCTTAGAGGTTTTGTCATCAGACTTGCTCTTCATCTTCTTTTCTTCTCTTAATTCAGATGAAAAACATTCCACTTTCTCATCTGGTTTGCTTGTCTTGGACTCCTTTGGTGTTTTATGTTTCTCACTTTTACTTTTCTTCTTTTCTTTATCCTCAGATTTCTTTTCCTTTATGTCATCATTCTTCTTTTCCTTTGGCTCATCAATGACTTTCTTCTCCTTTGGTTCCTCAACTTTCCTCTCTTTGGGTTCCTCAATTTTCTTCTCTTCTCTTTGCTCTTTGACCTCATCAACCAACTTATTCTTATGGTCATCGACTGATTTTTCCTTCATAGCTTCCATCTGTTTCAGCTCTTTCCGGATAAAGTCATTAAGTTGGAAAACTTCTTCTTCCTCTTCTTCAATTTTTGGTTTATCGACCTCCTTCTTCTTTGTCTTTGATGAAGAATCCTTATCTTTCGGCTTCTTTTTCTTCGGCTTCTTTGCTTTTTCATTCTTTCCCGAATCGGGTAGCTTCTTATCTCCTTCATCCATTGTCTCTGGTTCCGTGATGCTCATTTCTGAAGGGAATGCATCCACAAAGGACCTGTCTTCAAGTCTCTTCTCCACTTTAGGTTCTTCTAGGAAGTCATTTTCATCATCACTCCAGTCCTCTCTGGATTTCCTCTTCTTGGTCGGCTTCTTCATTGGCTTGAATGAAATATCTTCATCATTTGGTATGTCCATTTCTTCCTCAGATTCAGAAGTAGAGTCCAGCAGCTTGCAAACCTTCTTCTGTGCAGGAGTCTTGGATTTCTTCTTTCTCTTCTGCTTGATATATTCTTCAAGCTCATCAGAGGAGGAGGACTCGATGATATGAGATTTCTTCTTTCTAGCCTTTTCTTTAGGAGGTTCAGGATCCTCTTCATCAGAACTCTGGGTGGCTGACATAGCACTGTCCTCATCAGAGTTGAAGAGGCTGCTGTCACTGCCATCTCCTCGAATTCTTCCTTTCTTCTTTCCCTTCTGCTTCCGAGATGTCTGGAAATGATCAATCTCTTTGCTCTTCTCAATTGACTTACGCTTAACCTTATCATACATGGACACATATGGTTCAAATGTCACTTCAGTGAACATCTTCCTGTCGTTGATAGATGCAGCTTTCTTCTCATTTTTCTCTCTGTCCTTGTCTTTCTTTTCTGGTTTCTTTTCACTCTTGCCTTTGTTGCTCTTGGAATCATTTTTATCTTTAGCACTATCTGACTTCTTCTCACTCTTCGATCCACTTTTTGAGCTCTTGTCACTCTTGTCACTCTTCTCCGACTCCTTGGCCTTTTTCTTCTGATCTTTCTGATCCTTGGACTCTTTCTGGGATGATTTTTCCTTTGAAGATGATGATGAAGATGATGAGGACTTCTTGCCATCTTTGTGATCATTATTAGGTTTATCTTGAGACTTAGATACTGGCTTGTCACTTTTGTTATCAGAAGAGGATTTGTTCTTGTCATTTTTGTTCTCTTTACTTTTGCTTTTATCCTTCTTTTCTACTTTCTTCTCCTCAGTTTTCTTTTCCTCATTCTTCCTCTCTTCTTTCTTTTCATCCATTTTCTTGTCCTCTTTCTTTTCCTCGGATTTCTTCTCTTCTTTTCTTTCTTCATTTTTCTTGTCTTCATTCTTCTTGTCGTGTTTCTTGTCATCATGGCTTCTTTCTTTGGGTTTACTCTTCTCTGAAGATTGGTCTTTCTTGCTTTCACTCTCCTTGTGCTTAGCCTTTGTCTTTTCTTTATTGACATTGTCTTCCTTGTGGCTCTTGCTCTTAGTTCCAGAATCATGCCTGGTTTTGTCTTTATGGGAGGAGGACTCATGTTTCTTCTCCTCCTTGTGATCCTTCTCAACACTATGGGACTTGGAGACTTTCTTCTCAGAAGATGAGGATGTTGTCTTGTGATGATGTTTGTCATCTTCCTTCTTCGAGTCAGATTTGTGGCTTTGATCCTTATGCTGGGAGTGACTCTCGTGGCTCTTGTGGGAACTCTCCTTCTTCTTCTCCCCTGATGTTTCTGGTTTCTTGTCAGCAAGTTCAAGAGATTTGCTCTGAGAGGACATCTTGGTGGATTTAGAAGCTCTTTCATCGCTCGTTGACTTTGACCTCATCAGAACAGGCGGCAGACTGTGCTTTGTCTCCTTCTCTTCCTTCACCTGAGTTGTCTCTTTCTTTGATGAATGATGATCAACAGTTGGTTTGTTGGAAACTTGAGCAAAAGCTTCTGTCTTTGCTTCTGGTGTCACTGGGACACTGGAAACAGGTTGACTTGAGTTTGATGATGAGGAGTCATTCCGGCAAGAAGTTGCAGGCCGGGAGGGTGAACTCTGTGTTTCCATTGGTTCAGGATGATGACTTGTAGACAGGTTAGCAAAAGAGTCTGAAAGTCTTCTTTTCTGAATGGGAGCACTTAAATGATGCGAGTCTCTGCTTGGAGTTGGAGCAGTAGTAGACACAGGTGACACAGAGAGGGTTCCAGTTGAACTTGAGACAGCTTCACCTGCACTACTGGGTATATTGACAACCAGAGGTGGCCTGGGCAGATGTTTATCACTAGCAGTCTGGGGTTGATTGTGTTCTTGTGGTTTTGTCTGGGTGTCTGTATCAGCAGCGACACTTCTTGGTACCTGGAACCCATGGCTTGAAGCCGAGACTGCAGGAGGATTGTCAACAGGTGGGGAAGTTTGAGGAGCAATTGTAGCTGTGGGGGGAGACTGATGGGCATGGAGTGTTGAGGTAGATACAATCTGTTGTTGTTGATGCTGTGATATCTGAGCAGGAGAAGTTGGTGTTGTGAAAACTGATGACTGATGACTAGATGTAGTTGGTTCTGATGCCTGTGCTGGTGTGGTGTTGTCATGTGCTGTGGAACTTGTGGATGTGGATGTGAACTGATTTTGTTGCTGATGTTGCTGTTGATGTGTTGGCTGATTATGATGTTGTTGTATGAACTGTTGTTGACCAACCTGTTGTGGAACTGAGTGAGACATAGACTGGGGTGCCTGGAAAGGATTACAATTGTCAAAATTAAAAGAACCCATAACTCCTTGGAAAGGATTCATAGATGACACTGGCATCTGTTTCACAGCTGCTTTCGTCTGAATCTGAGGGAAAGTCTTAGGAGGCGAGTTTGCAAGTGTCACTGTCACATGTTGAGGTTCATACTTCTCATTAATCTGTTCAAGACGCTTAGAGTCCTGATCTAGAATGCTCTTACTCCTCCTGACCATTAGCTCACGCACAATGTCAGAAGGTTCACCCTTCTTGTCATCACCACTCATCTTTGAAGGATCCGGCTTCTTGCGGATTCGGAACTTTGAGTATAAGTTAGCAGTCAATGGTGTTGGACTGGAACTGCTTTGGTTGTTCAGCTGAGGGTCCATGGGTTTGCTTACAGGCATGCTCATTTTCTCATCAAGAATTCGAATCCTTTCTTCAAGACTCAGCTCGCCTGGGGTTTTGGGCTCTTCTAGACTACTGTCAGAGAAACACTCGTCCTCAATGACAGCTGATCCAAAAGCAGAAGATGGACTTGTTTCACCCTTTGTTGCCGTCGTCACAGAAGTTGAGTCAACAACACCCTCAACTTCAGACAGCCCTTTCTCCTCACTGACTTCCATTGGTGAACTCTCAGTTTCTATTGGCACAGGTCTAGTCCATGTTTTTGTTGTTGAATGTATATCCTTTGGACTGTGTTCAGATACATCAGCATGATCTCTCACAGTAATATCCTCAGCATTCTTGGGACTTTTCAAGTACTCCGGGCTATTACGAATCACAAACGTCAACTGTTCTTCTTTAGGAGAATTTGTTGAACTGTCTGCCGGCACAACATGAGGTGATATTTCCTTACTTCCAGCTGATGACGATATCCTGTCATCATAAGCCTGCTGGTGTCTCTTTATCCGGGGATCTTCCAAGGTGGTATCCGACTCATCTTTGATGATCCTAGGAAGGCTAAAAGGCTTTTTCTCATGCCTTTCAGACAATTCCATAGGAGCGTGAATGTCATGTCTAGGAGATTTTGACAATGGAAAATGACCTGAATATCCAACGTCTAATTTTGTCATTCCATCATGTAATTTCACATTTTTACTATAGGGTTCTAAAGAAAATTCTTTCTGTTTTAAACCCTTTTCAGTCAATTCGTCATCACTACTTATAGGTTTATCACTTCGTCGATATGTTCTCACTTTCAAACTTAAATCACCTTCCTTCACATCAAACTTTCTTCTCTTGGCTTGTGGCCTGAATCCCCCAGGCATATCCGTTGGGGATTCAATTTGATGGTCCTCATTCTCACTTTCTTCAACTCTCGACACAACATTGACAGCCGCTGACGGAGACCGTCGCCTACGGGCGAGGTCATCGGCTGTCACTCTTGTCTCAAGAATCCGTAACTTCTCCATCTGCTTACGGTAACTCTTAGTACTGTCAATTTTCTTAATTTCTTCAGCAAGTTCTAGCTTCTTCTCTTCAAGCTTACCACTCTGGAGAGATTTGAGTATCTTACTCCCTTCCAGTCTCACAACATTTCTCACATCCTCACTCAGCTGAGGATCAACCTCTGAGGTATCCTCGATTTCCTGAAGCTTCTGAAGTAATAAGGATTTTTTACTATGCAGTTCTAACAAGTCTGATTCGCCCAGGGATCCATTCTCAGACTCTGGATGGCTGTTTGTGGACCCTGGACTCCCTGTAAATTGTCCATCCATGAATGCTTTTGGCATCAAACGACCCCCCTTCTCAAGACGAAACCTTTCCGGAAGGAAAGGCTTAGTCACACTAATTTTGGAGGCAGTTGATTTTAAAGTCACACTATGACTTTCACTCCGTTCCAACTTCTTTGTATTTTTAGCGAGGTCTTTGTTTAACATAGCATCCTCATAGGAACGTTTTCGTGAAGACATTTTCTCTGGAGGTTTCACAATTTCTGACTGAGGTTTACCAGAAGTCACAGAAACAACACTCCATGGTTGTGGTTTTGACACAGAATCCTCAATAGACACATGCCGATGAACTGAATTACTACGCTCTGAGCGAGCTTTCCGTGAATAGTCATTAGGGTAGTATCCATACATGGGCGGCTCCTCCTCAGTAGGAGTCGGAGGTGTGTATGACCGATTTGAAAGTTCATCTTCTTTCCGCCGTGTTGGACTTCTAGTAGGGCTTTGGAATGATAATGGCGACTGACTCCTGCTGGGATCACTATGCAGGTCGTAGTCTCTGTGTTTGTCGAGATCAAAACGATCTCTGGAATAACTTTTATCGTCCGACCGACTTCGGTACCGACCTTCGGACCGATATGAGTTCCGATCACTGCCCGGACTCTCGCTCCGGCGATACAATTCCAGTCTGTCCTTACTCCGCTCATCGTATGAGTCTAAGGACACGTCACGTGAAGTTCTGCGAGATGGCCTCTCCTCGTAACGATCCTCTGTTCTCCTTGGACTGCTGTGTCCCCGGTCTCTCTGGCGTTGACTGTGGCCATATTCCCTGAGCTCTTGTTCGTACGAGTCTTCAGTTTTAAAGTACTCTGTACTGCTCCCCTGTGTGAAGCCCTCCGTAGACCTGGCAACAAAGAGAAAATGATTTAGGACCAGGAGTTTAAAATGCAATCATAAAACATTGGTATGAAGATAAACCTAACAAATACAGGTTAAATTTAGCATGCATAATGATAGAGGACTGGCCGTTGGTTTAAGAAATCTTTTACCAGATATTACTACATTTTTCAAATGACTAGTATTGGCGCTAATCAAGTTCTATAAAAATCTTTAACTAAGTTACAACTTTACAAGAATAAATTTGAGGGTTAATAACTTTACAAGAATTAATTTTAGGGTTTAATGCTTTGATTTCTAAATGTTGCAGCCCTTTTATCCAAGTTACAAAAATTGTCATTACCCAATCCCATCATTCCTTCTTGGGATCAAATCGGATAGCCTAAATAATGATTTTTTTGCAGAAAGTACAATTAAAAAAATGTTTTAATGTGATGCATATTCGATGAATTATAATAAAACAACTGCCCACCTCTGTCTTCGCGTTGTTATTTCCTCAGTAAACTCAGCACTGCCTCGTCCCCGGTCTCTAAATGTTGTTGAGTTTCCACGGTTATTTCTTGGTCCACGAAAGAAGGGTTTCTTAGTGAATTGGGTTGGGGTATTGAATGAAGATGCCGTTCTGGAAATAGAAACAAATCATTGATACTTTTAGCTATTTTCAAATTTTTATCAAGTGTTCTTGAAAGCAAAACAATTGTCAATTTTGATAATAAAAAAAAGTTTTTGCTTGAATGGATAACAAACGGTTTTGATCACATTTTTTATATGATAATAATAATAATAATAATTCATTTGTATAGCGCCTATTTTCCAACTTTAAACTGCTCAATGGCATTTCATTTTCTAAATATCTATATCAATATTGTACGTCACATACAGCATCATGGATGGTATTTAGCAAAGGTTAAGGTTTTCATGGAGTTATTGAGTAAATAAATAAATTTGCTACTTACTTCTCCTCCTGGAAAGTTTCACCAAAGTCAAAGTTTCTACGGAATCGGCTGCCTGCCCGTTCATCTGGCCATTCCCCTGGACGGAGCTGCCCAGTCTTCTCCATCTTATCAAAGAATTTGTTCTGGCACTCGCGACTCGCAAAATCAATCTGAAATCATTATTCAAATTTTTAAATGTGATATTTTGTTGAAAAAACTAAATGTAGCAAAATAACATGACTTGGTAGATCTTTAAGTGTTTAACAATAACATCTCTAACAATTGAGATGCTTTAAATTACACAATGCTACATTCAGAAATTTATTGATGAATTTTTAGTCATTAATATTTAAGATATTTAATATCACTTTTAAACTCTACTCATTTCACAGGTTAATAAATGCCTTAAATAACATATAATAACTACAACTACTGTTTTTGAATTTTAAATGATATGCATGATGAAAATTACAAAATTTCTAAAAAGAAATCAAAGCCTTTTCATAACTAGAAGAAAGTTGGCACTTTTATGATTACAGAATTCAATATTCTTATAAAGACAGAACAAACCATCAAACATAAAATATGCCATCTTACACAAAAACGAGGAAAATACTTTTTTGAAGGAATAACAAATATATTCTCACCTGAATTTTTTTCCCACCAAGACTTCGAGATCTCATCTCATTGACAGCGTACTGAGCATCGTCCAGATTTGAGAAGTAGACTAGAGCTCGCCCCTTGTTTCTGTCAATTACATCATGGCTTACTTCCCCATAGCGACTGAACACGCGGCAAAGATACTTGTCTCCAACATTCTCTCCGATGTTATCAAGCCATACACAATTGGTGGGCATGCTCTTGCCAAAGCCAAGCTGTGAGAGAAAAGGTGAGAATAACATAAGTCTGTTAAGAAAAGTGTTGCTATGAAACCATCTTGTTAATAATAAAAGCTGAATATTGTATTATTTTCAATTTTAAATGAAATTAAATTTCAACAAAAAAAAACTTGATGCAAATTTCCAAATTCAAATTGCAAATTATGATATTAATTCTCGCTAAGATCATTATCATGAAATCTGTTGAATTATATAACAGAAATACTTTCTTACACATAATACTATATAGACCTTTGTAATTGGCTCTGATGAATCTCTGCCAATTTTCACTATGTCTTGAAGAATGTATCCAAACTAATGATTTTCATTTATGACAAATCCATTCATCAATTTCAGAGACTGTACATGTTTGTCAACAGTCTTACATTGCTCTTAATTATTATGATAATTATGGTCAAACCAATCATGACTAGCCATCTACAGATTACAACTCTTTAACCAGTGTATTTAGTGTCCCTTTACCAAAGATACCCATTTCATTCTCCCTCTTTAATAATAATAGATTTATAAAGCGCCTAAACTTCACCTTACAGATGCTCAGTGGCGACTGATGAAACTAACAAGTCCTAGTTTTTCCCTAGTTTATAATTTGTCATTTCAACAAAATGGCCATCGAATGATCTGGTATTCATAATTCATGATAATTTATGCAACTGACCTTGACCTTATTGGCTCCGATATGTTCGCCTTCCATCTGTCGTAGTGCCTTCACTACGCTGACGATGTCGGCGTACTGCACAAACGCATACGCAGAAGCTGCACCCTGTCGTTTGATATCAACATCCTGGAGGAAAAATTGCACACTCAGCGTCATTCATCAAAAACCAGACTCCGTTTATACAGCTTATTATATGTGTGTATTCTTATCTAATGCAATAGTTAAATTATAGGGTGTAGACATAATCATACTTTAGTAATAAAAGAAAAAGCTCTGTTTAAATCTTGTTTCCTGTTGATAACAACTCTCAGTTTATATCGATTAATGACTCACGAAAAGAAATAAAAAGCTATCTTCAAGAAATTCATTCAGAATCATTGAAATCAATAAAGTACGGCAAAAGATTATTTAATAGCTTTGCTTTATGTAATTGTTTTACAAACTAATCATCTTTACCCCAGTATTATGTAATTAGTTAATTATTTATCTGATATTTCTGGCACAAAGACAGATGTCTATCAAACTTCATACAAGTGGTTTTTGATTCATCAAAAAGAACATTGCTTATCCAATTAATTAAAAAATATACAGTTTTTGTCTATCCATAATGAAATATTATCCAAGTCTTCCTACAACAATTTCTCATATGACATAAAGATGGCAAAATCAATGTCCATTTCAAAAATATCTCGGCAGTTCATGTATCAATTACGTTCACTATGAATAAATATGAAATCAATATCGGAAATAAGAAGTTAATACATTCAGTAACAAGGCTTGGTTACAATTATATCAAACTGTGACAAGGAAATCAATACCCATAAATTTCATATAAACACGAGCATTAAATATGCCCTGGGTCACTGCGACATTAGCATTTCTTTTTTGGAGTATCAAGCATCATTACTTAACTCTTTTCAACTTTTGGTAATTTGAAAACATAAATTTTCATAGAAAATTATCAACTTATGCCTAATTCAATCATTTCTGTTTCTTCAAAACTTTGAATAGTTTTGGCAGGGCATTAAAATCTGTAATTAGTGTCCTAAGGGCACTGGCTACAGCAACACAGATAAATAATTTGTGGAAAACTTAAATTGGTAATATTATTTCTTAACATATAGAATAAAAGTGAGTTTATGCAAAATGTATATAAAGTACCAAACCAATCTCGTTACTGTAACAAATAATCCGTAGTCTGGAAGAAATATTCATGACATAAGCTAAACTGCCACTATCGATTTAAAGATGAAAATCTTTTAATCATTTGAGGTAGTGGTATGGTATTGCATAGCAAAACTAAACATGGTACATCTGTTTTACAAATGCTTCTTATTCAAAGACAAAGCCATGCAGTTGGTAACATCTATTTTTTATTGTAAGATCTTTTTATTTACTTATATACCAATACATCCCAAATGGTGAAAGATAGACATTGTGTTTTATTTACAGTACAAAAGAGGCAAAACCTGCATTAACCATCTCCATATATAATATTTATTTGAAGATATCAAGAAGGGAGTATCCTTTCAACTTTAAATTCAAAGTAAGATCAGAGATGCACATATACGATATGGACTGCAGTATAGTAAGCATGAAACTTACAATTATTTCTCCAAAATCCTTAAAGATTTCTACAAGATCTGAAACTGTTGTGTCTTTTTCCAGATTGCCGACAAACAATGTCCGCGTTGCTTTCGGATGGTATTCATCCAGCTCCGATTCAGATGGACGGAGTTCCGTATCGTCTACGTCTGTAAAGAGATGACAGTCGGAACGGGTTTGAGCTATAAGGAACAAAGGAAAATCTATTGGGTCGCATATTGGTCCAGTATCGTTCTTGTTAAACAGAAAATGCAGAGTGTGCATTTTAACCCTAATATGCTGAAATATTGAATGCTCTATCATTTCTTAGTGGCTGAATTATAGAACTTTTTTTACAGTGTTAAGGCAGATTCATCCTTGGCCAGAGATTTGCCAGCCCATCAGTATTCTGCAATTGCTGCAGTAAAGATTTGATTCAAATACTTCAGCCACTTAGAGAATGGTTTTGCACTAATAAATTCAGCACAAAAAGAGTTGATTATGACTCACAAAAGTAAAATCAGAATGATGTATGCTTGAGAATGATTTGCATGTATTTTAAAGATTGATTGACAATAATAGAATAAAAAATAGATTGTTATTCATTTTTAAATTGATACACACAAATTTTGATTTCAAGAAATCAAATTATCAATATATTATGAATCAAATGATGAAATATTTTCTAAAGATGAAAGATGAATATGATATTTTTTTTAAAATTTCAATCATGGTACTAAGTTTATGGACCAGCGACCCTTCACAGAGATACATACATCATTTGATGCATAGACATCGATCATAAAAATTAATTGAAAGCGGTATTAAAAGTACTAAATCATTTCTACCCTTTCTAATCAAAATGAAATTCCATCTTACAAAACAATGGTTCATTGACAAAAAAATTGTGACAAAAAAAATTACTCTTCTGACAGAGAAAGTGAAAAAATTCTTCAAAAAATCCTTCTGATGACAGTAAAATTACAAATATAACTTCTTAGTAAAGTGGAACTACAAAGATATTTCACGCCTACTTAGGTCGGTTTTCGAAAGAGTAAATTCTATAGAACAAATGCCTGGGAGGTGTGAAAAAGTTTTAAATTGTTCGTCCAACTGTCTATAAGATTTAGTTGTGTTTCCCTTTTGGTTTGAATGTTTCCACCTCAGAATATTCTAACACAATCAAGAGGTAGTCATCCAGAAAATGAAAGTACAACATGCATCTGTGATCAAGAGAATGCCAAACTTTGATAATATGCTTCAATTTGCTTTGAAAGTATTGAGGCCTCTGGCTATAAAGGTCATTCTGAAGTACGTAGGAAACATTGTTTTACTAAGATGAAAGTCAAACGTCCTCCCCTCCCCGGTAGCAAAAGATTTTTTTAACAACTAGCCCCAACTCTTAAACAAGCTTAAACTCAAACTCAAGCTGATTTAATAATCCTCTAATTCAAAGAAAGCTATCAACCAACATCAAAAGAATGATTTCAATGAAATGACATGAAAACATATTATGAAGAGCAAAAGAATCGTGTACTGACCTATTCCCTCGTGTTGGGCAACCTTGATTCTGGTTCCGAAGAACATTTTGTCTTGGGAGGCTTCTAGAGCCTTGGATGAGTCCTCGGGGCGGCGGAAACTGACGATGGCGTACCGGTCTCCGCCGTCCCCCGCAACCTGCACGGACGTGACCTTCCCGTGTTTCTTGTACTCGTGAAACAACCCATCTCGTAAACTTGTATCTGAGAAAGTAAGAGATTGTTTCTTGAATTTGAATTCTTTGGGTATTGATTTTGTAACAGGAATGCAAAGAAGGTTTGATTTTAATTTTTACCAATTAGAACATGGATTGATGAAGCATCTGTGATTTGAAACTTGAACCTATACAAACCAATATTTGAATAAGGGAAGGGAAAGTTTCTTGACACAAATCTGGAAATACCAATCGCCTTGGACAGTGGTTTTGATATTACTCAATGTTTGTTGGCCAGAAATTGATCACGACAATGATCTTTGGAAAGGTTTCCAAGACTTTCGAAAATGTTTTTAATAAATCATAATCTGTCTGGACAAATTTCTAATAATACAGATGGTCGTAGACAGGGTTTTCAATGCTTCAAGAATGTTTCTTGACCAGATTCTGATACACAGGCCAAGACAAGGTTTCAATACTTTAAGAATGCGTCGCTGATATGTACATCTCCAATTTCAACTTACCACTTGACCTGAGAGGGAGGCCTGTTACGCAGATGCCGAGGGGTTTGCGTTCTGCGTTGCTGGACTGATCATCACTCTTCTGTTTGTCCAGCTCGGAGTTCTTGCTGTCGATGGACGGCAGCTTACATCCAGTCGTGACCGACCCGTGTAACCGACTTCCATGGCTGCTTCCCGGACTGTAAGGCAGAGGAAAGAGCTATAAAAGGTGTACGCTTCAATGTCAAAATATCTTTTCAAGAGGGATTATATGATACTGTGCATTTTACAGTGTCAGTGTATCCAGTTATAAATGGAGAGTGAGTAAGAGGTAGACCTTTTTAACATTTTGACATTAAACCATTTTATTTTATACATAACAGATACAATTCATCATGAATTAGAAAGCAAATGCTTGTCTTAAACCATTCCTGACTGCTAAATCTTTACAAGTACAAAACAATATTTTCTGTACTGACCTCCGAGACCTTGACCTTGACCTGCTGCTGTGAGAAGACCAGCTTCCACTGCTGCTAGATCGTGACCTTGATCTTGGGGACCGGGAGCGACTCTGACTCGGCGACCTTGAGATTGACACAGACTTTATTCTCGTAGTTGCAGCCTCTCCCTGCCGACTCCCAGTCAGCGAGTGGGGTGGCGAGGCCGCTCGTGTCCTCTCGTAACCTTCCTTGTCTGGCCCATACCCGTCAACCGCTGGTCGCCCTGGTCGCCCTGGATATGTACCACTTCTGCAATACAAAGGCGACATTATTAAAGTGAACTTCATGAGCGACTAGAGAGCTATATTCAAATCAAAATCACAAGCATTGTTTACTACTCAGTCTTAACTCTCCGACTGACGGCCACCGACAACACCGACAATCAAAACTGTATTCAAGTAGTTCCTGAAAGGCAAAGGGTGCCACATAGGTTTCCAAACTGAAAAATTATACAAAATAGAAACAAAATAAACAGTTTTTCTTACAAAATCCACATGAAACTTGCAAGACAAAACCAATGACATCAAAACTGCATTCATAGTCTTAACCCTCCTGCTACTGAGGGCCACCTAAGTTGCCCAAACAGTATGAATGTCAGAAGACTCCAGCATGCTAGAGGGTGAACATCTGACTTGATAAGACTGCTCTGATGGATAGCTTGACATTCAGCAGGACGAGGCATATCTAAGTAACAGTGTGATTAGCTAGGAATCAATACAAGTCCGGCAATTCTGTCTGAGCAAACCCTCTCCTCCACTGGCCACATGCAGATAAGAAACGAAATAATTTCAGTGAGAAAGAGCCAACTTTCATATTACCGGTATATTGAAAATATAGAAGCTTAACAGACTTGTAAATAGTACCTAAGTATAACCTACCAGTAGTCAAAAAGAGAGACTTGTTTAGAAAAACTTCAAGACAATAATGTCACAAAAAAATCTAAAGATACAATCAATGCTGCCTATTCATAACTTATGCCCAAACCAGAAAGTTAACACTGACAAATTCAGATTGACTGATTCGTAAGCTTATAAAAACTCTACCAAAAGCTATGTACAATTTATTTTTTGTTGTTGATACAAATAAAAAAGAGTAAATTTTTGATCTGCTGTAGAATATCACTTTTTTCAAACAGTTTATTGAAAAAATTAAGGAACAGCATAATTTCAAACTTAAAACATGTTACCAAATATAATAATGTACTTTTTTCACAAAAATTATGTGCAGTTTTTACCATCAACGAGTTCATGTAGTCATTGACATTGATTTTTATCACTCTGTCTAAAACCAGACCCTAGCTGATCGAAGGTTAAACTAGTGCATGAAATAAGTAGTCAAGCAGCTCAACTCAAAGCTTATCAAAGGCTCAACTAGTGTATGAAATAAGTATTCAAGCAGCTCAACTCAAAGCTTATCAAAGGCTCAACTAGTGTATGAAATAAGTATTCAAGCAGCTCAACTCAAAGCTTATCAAATGTTAAACTAGTGTATGAAAAAAGCCATCAAGCAGCTCAACTCAAACTATCCAGTTCATTAACTACATTTAATTTTTTTTTATTCAAATTCATGAAATAACCTTTCAGGACTGGTTTATCTTTATGATCATTTCATACACATGTACAACAGGGAAATGTAAAACACTCTTTTCCCTATAAGCAAGACTAGCTAAATGGGTTTCAGTTTTGATTTCGATTGACCGACAATGGATTAAATACACAAGGAGACACATTGCTTGGGTGAGGTAATTGTTACAAGTCAAATTCTCCTTATAAGGAAGGAAACCTTGAACTCTCGACCTAAGTAAGAACAAATAAAGGAAGAACCGTCACAATCGTGTAAACAAACCTAAACGTGTAAATGTTACTTGTATCCTTATATACTGGTTTATTGTCATATATGTTTAAAAGAAGGTTATTATACTATTCAAATAAAGGAATCTTGACACTATAAATATTTGAATGATCTTAAACAATCAAAACAACTGTATCATTTGTTTCAGGAACAGATCTGTATTGTTGTTACTGGATCTTTTTTCTATAATTAGTTTCTGAATAATTCATAAGCTAATCGAAAAATCTGAAACAAGTTGAATTTCAAGTTATTTTTCACAAGAAGTCTACAAAAACAACAGGTAAACAACCTACTTAAATTTTGACGATAATTATAAACTGAGTCAGCACTTTCAAGAGCCTGAACTAATGATGTTTAGTTAGCTATATACTAATAGGATCTGCCAGACAAGGTCGACCGCAGCCTGCAGACTATTAACAATAACTCTTAGTCTTGAGTCAGCAGATTCACAGGCTACAAATACACATGTTATACAACTGCAAACAAACACCGGAAACATTACATATTCGCTGTAATTGTCAAATAGAAATTCCTATTGCTACATTTATGTTAACTCTTGAGGTATAAAACCATAAACCCCAAAAAATAGCTTGATATGTTAAGATGCAAAAGATGTTTTCTTATTCCAATGCTTAAATCATCTTTTACATTTTGTATGCTCAATTTTGACTGAACTGTAAAGATTCTTCTGTGATCAAGGCGTGGTTTGAGGCTGGTAGGTTATTTATTCACCCTCGTCAACAGAGCGGTCGGAGGACTAAAAAGCAATTCCTACCTTATGTCAACTAGTAATTTGAAATTGACATTGTTTTTATCAGTTCAGGCCCTGAGAGTTAAGGAGTGAATTAATATGAATTTAATTACTTTACTTCAATACTATCCATGCAAGGAATTGTCCATATGAAAGGCAAATTGAAGCTTCCAGTTATAAGATTCACACCTTCAGGAATTGTTTAAAGTATGAAATCATCATAAAAGTTAACAAGTCTTCATCAAGTACAAGACTTACATCATCAAAAATCAAAGAACAATACGACATCATCTCAATCAACATCATTTTAACGAGCCTCTACAAACATCAACAACAAGACGAATATCAAGAAATGTATTACCCACATAAAACCACATCATAAAATCGAAACTTTCAAAGTGAATCATTCAAATGTCAAAAAATAATATTAACAAAATGACCAGAGAAATATGAATAACACAATAAAACAAAATCTTGAATAAAATGTAGACCAACAAATAAATAATTCATTGGTCAAATTTTGAATATTTGAATACATAAATGAAGTTTAAATGCATACAAAACATGTAGCAAATACACTGTACCATGGACATGAGCGCTACCGCCTCAACATCAGCAACTGAAAACTGGATACGTCGATACTTCACACTGTACGGCAAGCAATAGTGAGGGAGAGATTGCTGCCTCTACATAGAACTCAATCCAACCACTTCACATTAAACAAAACCCACAGAAGACACAGGGTTACAGCACAACAGCTCTGATCCCGAGCCGGAAAAACACATTCGAGAATAATAAGTCACATGACTTGAACACATGCACACTGTCGTCTTTAACACTCTTCATGAAGCAAGCATATATAACTCGGATGAAGAATGACAATGCTCGGCTCCAGCAAGTCAAGAATTTCCTTACGTTAATCCCACTGGCATACACAATATTATGGATACATCGACCACAATCAATTTTTTAAACGTTCAGTTTGTTTTTGATCAGCCCACGTATCAAACACGGATAAATGGCAGACACAGGCTTTTAGCACAACACATCACATATCCCTGAATCGGCAAAAAGTATCTATGCATGTCAAACACGTTGGTCGGTGAACATAGAATTAAACATAATGCTCCAACAACATGAAAATAGAGGCCTGCCTTCATGGATAAAGACCCAAATTTAGTCCAAGGATATTAATATAGACCATAGCTAAATCTGATCCTTGTAGATAAGGACAAACCGGAATGGAAACTGTTGGCAGATTGAGACTTGTGTATTGTGGGTGCTACATCCTGCATACAATGACTGATACAGTAGGTCAAACCTGGTTGAATTAGCACACAGAGCAAACTAGCAGTCCGAGCAGGGACATACAAATAATGTACATACATACAGGAGGTACACATGAAAACCAGTTTGAGAGGAATTTCAATCATCCACGCCATCTACTCTACATGCATCTTGGTAGGAGGGAATTAGACTGAAATAAATAGCTAAATGAAAGTTTCATGCGATTAGTTTTGTTTTCTTCTAATTTAATGCTTTGATGGAAGTATTCTTCAATGCAGTTAAGAGTTCCTCCCCAATGTTTCCCTTGCAATTGTCCCTATGGTACAAAGCTACCCATACTTATTTTGTTGTGACCAACTTATTTTGTTGTGACCAACTTATTTTGTTGTGACCAATGATAACACACCTAGTAAAGCATGAACAACCTAGAATCCTAGTAAGGAGGAACCATATAGTATTGAGTTAGAACAACAAACTTGAATCTTTAAATGGTAAATTGGTACCACATAACATCCCTTATGACTACAATCATCCACCTACCACACTCTTTTGTTGTGACCAATGATAACACACCTTGAAAAGCATGAACAACCTAGGATTTTAGTAAGGAGGAACCATATAGTATTGAGTTAGAACAACAAACTTGAATCTTTAAATGGTAAATTGGTACCACTTAACATCCTTTATGACTACAATCATCCACCTACCACACTCTTAGGCTAGAAGATATACCACATAACATCCTTTATAACTAGCATGATCCATCTACAACACTCTTAGGTTAGAAGATAAACCACATGACATCCTTACATTCGGTTATCTATTGATGTATTGATCAAGAGTAATAGAACTATTACCAATTACCAGACAAGTTCAACATTTTAATTGTCAGAGAAAAAACAGCCCAGAAATATGGAATTGAATGCAAACCCTGATATAACCAACAGAAGGTTGAAATGAAGCGTGATATTACAACATATTTCATATATCCATGGAATTGTCGTATTTCATTTTGGTAAAAAAAAATTGTCAAACATTTAGAATTCAATAGTTTGTTCAAACCACTGAACAGAAGGTGTTTGTAAAATAATGTTGGCATGCACATGCTAAGTATCAAGAGCTTTCACTGACCAATCAAAACAGATGAAAACAACAGTGGGGAATAAGAAGGACATCAAAATGTATTGTTCTGATGTCCTTAACACAAAATTTGCAGTCATTTTTGCAATGGCTTCTGATAAAAGGAACTAAAACATCTTAAACCGTTTCAAAACAAGGCTAGAAACAAAACTGTCAAACATGAACATTTGTTAGATTGATCTACATGCAGAAAAAACAATGTCAAAGACACAAACATGGAACTGAACAAACACACACATGCAGAGATTTCAAAACAATCACCTATCATTTGGCTTGCCCAGAACAAATTTGCCACCCCCAAATATTCTTTCCCTTGGGCGAGCACGGTAAGGTTCGCTAGTGTTAAAGACTGCTGTTGGCTTTTCAAACGTAGTTGGTTCAGCAGGCGCGGGCGCTTCATCTTCACTGCTGGAAAAACATCACAACATTTTGGTTTCGGCTTTTAAGTAATAACACAAAGGCTTTTTTCGCATGCAAAATTGAACTAGAATCTGCGTTGCAAAGGAATTTCAGTTTTGGCCTTTATAAAACAATGGCCCTTTTTCCACAAACCTCTTTAATCTGTGTTGAAAATTTTCATTTTCAAAACAGTGTGGATCTTTTCATATTCACCGCTGGAAGACATTCAACATTTTGGTTTCAGCTTTATGGTAAGAAATTCAATAAAAATCTTCATTTTTGAAACCATCATAAACTTTGCGTCAACAACAGTTTGGTCTCAGGTCTACAATCAATAATGAACACCTCTTCTCTATTTCTAGATGCAAACTGTTTATGTGCTTTAGTGTGGATTCAGTGTCTCATGTTTTTTCACTGTTTTTCATTTAACAGTTCAATAATTAATCATTATGACAACTCTCCCTCGGTTAGTTCTAAAAGTACACCACATGATTGGAAACGTACGCAAGATGATAATTATGTTGGTACATCAACGTTTTAAATAACTCGATGATTTAAATCTTATTCTTGATGTGGCTAATATGTATATTTGTAAATAGACATTCTTTTGGATCATTTCATAGAAAAATTGGCACTTTTTGGCAATGAAAGTATCCCCCCCCCCCCCCCCCCCCCCCCCCCCCACAAAAAAAACCATATTTAATATAGAAAACACATGATCTGTTCTAGTTCATTTGAAGCCTGGAGCAGATTTGCTGGTTAGGATTTCAAACATGATTTCTGACCAAATTTCCAAGGAAAATAAACATTCTTTCTAGGTTTAGTTCATCAACAGCCTAAAGCAGTTTTACTGTGGCAGGGTTTCGAATACGGAGAATACATCGACCAATCATGTTAATGACAATTCCTTCCTCCTGTCATTTCTCATCATCAATCATTCTTGTTTTTCATTTCCGTATGTCCCACCATGCAATACTACCTTCAAATTCATATCCATTAGTATTCATTTACATGGGAAAAATTCCATTTTTAAGCAAATTGATAATCTATACATATTTCCATATATAGAAATCATATCCTGTAATAATCAATGGGGAAAAAGATATCCCACAATGCAATACTACCTTCAAATTCATATCCCGTAGTATTCATTTACATAGAAAAAACTGTTTTCATTTTTAAGCAAATTGATAATCTAGACATATTTCCATATATAGAAATCATATCCAGTAATAATCAATGGAAAAAAATAATTTCCTCTCATTTCTAGATATGAATAACCTTTGTTCATAAGCTCAGAAACTGATATTCGCTCTTAAATCATAGCATTCATAAACAGATAAAAGTACCCATTTTGCTAATTATTGATGCATCTATTTTTGAAAGAGAAGAGCCAAGTAAAGTGAAATATTTCTGGCATAAGATTACCTAATGTGAACAGAGCAATGTAATTTAGGCATGAATTATTTACATAGATTATAAGTTACTCAACCAGGAAAAAACCTGAAGTGCTATTTTTATTTATGTCACAGTATCTCAAATATTTTTAGAAAATTAGTAATTTCCTTCTTCAAGCATCTATCACCATATCACTTGCAAACAAATGCGCAGGAGCAAATTGAGATGATTTATAGTTGATAATAACATATGTGCTACAGCCATTAGTATATTTAGATTGACAAAGTCTTAAATCTTGAGAAGAAATAGAATTAATGCTGCAATTTTCTATAGTTTTACATTTATCAAACAAACTATATTGACAACCACCATATTTTGAGCAACTGAATAAATCCTGATCATTGATTTAATGTGTTCTAGCAAGATAACTTTTCTCTTAAGACTATGAGAACAGAAGGTACAAGAATGTTATTAAACAACTCAGATTTTGAAATTTTCATATGAGTGGAAACTACAAACATTTTATTGCGAGTGACAGACCAACATTAAATCACTTGGCTTTCTTTCAAGTTCACATAAAACAAGCACCCTTAATCAGAACATCGGCCAACCAAACCAACTAGCCTAATGGGTGTAATAAAAAGGGTACTTCAGTTGGTAACCTTATTCAACCCTGTGTTCATTGCACCAAGATCTCCCCAACATAGCACAATTTTCATGATTAAGGACCCTAATCCTCCTGACAGGGGCATATCAATCTGGCTAAACCAATCGAAATGTTGTCAGTTTACCCAGAGGCGAAATAATGACCGTACTGTCCCTAAAGCCGATCCAAATGTCATCAGATGCGGAATAACGAAGCACGACCATACATGCCAATCGAAATGCCTTCAGAGGCAAAATAATGACCATACTTCCCTTCCAGCCAATGGAAATGTCTTCAGTTAACCTACCGGGGAAATAATGACCATATTACCCTAGAGACGTGGTCCAGCCAATCAAAGGGGTTCAAAAGAATGACCAGGCTTTGGAAGGGATTAGATGGGGGATGATTGTGTCGAGGACTTTGGTTATCTCAGCAAGGGACTAATAGAGGACTGTGAATTACACCCAGAGTAGAGTCAGCACTTCAGAGACAATCCTTCAAAGGAATTCTCCTCAATTATCTCACATCAGGGAAAAAAGGGTCTGTGGTCTGCTGGCCATTTCACAACAGTTGGTTGGATTTCCATTAATTATGGGGCTCCTTCGACCACTTGTTTAGCCAGACTGTCTTCCAAGACCTTTGCTCAGAATGAAAATTTAATCAAGATGGTGGATTATTGTATCAAGATGGTGTTTTTGAAGGAAAGAAAGCTCTCGGAAGTCTCGAGTGTATACAATTTGGACTTGCTTCAAATTATACTTTTCAGCAATTTTAACAGTTGTTGATGCTTGCTTTGTATGGTTGCTACTAATTCGAAGTAATTATTGAGATACTGGTAAAAGCATTGTGCATCCAGAATTAATGGCAGGAGAAGAAATGTCCATGGTTGTTATTGAAACCTTCAAATGAAATTACACCTACAGGCTTCCTTTCAGAGTGGCATACAACATCATTGAGGACATTTAAGCTAAGTTTAATTCAGGTTCATGCTTGAAATTTCAATCTTTAAATACTAACACTATCACTGTCAAAACAAGACATTTTTTCAAAGTAATAATTTTGTTACACGGACACACTCAACTTTGACAAAATAATGACCTGTTATCATAAATTAATATTTGGTTTACAATGTTTTTATCACTCCTGAAAAGGGCTGACATGACAACAAAATAATAATAGATTTATAACAACATTTGGTCTTTAAGATTTGTTTTCAACTATTAAGGTGCAGAAAAGATTGAAAATGATTAAAATCAGGAACTGTTCAACCAGTCACAAAAAACGGCAATATTGTCTTGAAACTTTGCATGTCTTAACGAGCAAAGCTTGCATGAGTTAACTTGCCAACAGGTAACGAGTTGCCCATTAATATTGATTTTTAATGCTGAAGGCTAATGAAAGCCATTAGCTGAGTGAAATCCATTATGGGTTGTACGTGTCAGATGGTCAGACTGATATGGACCAATCCAGCAGGTGCTTGCTGTGGGGTTCACAAGGTGCCCTCCAGGGGTCCCTCCATTAATCAGGGCCTTGACAATACAGCAGCTGCTTGACTAGGTTAGAACAACACAGCTTGGCCATCTGACCATTAACTCAGTACATTTCTCTATTTACACGGGACATTTCACCATTAGCGGTTGCATTGAGGGATAACCTGGGTTCCTCAGTACATTTCGGTATTGACACTGGACATTCGCCCATTAATGTGTTAACCCTGTTTGTCCGTACATTTCATTATTGATACTGGACATTTGACCATTAATGGGTTAACCCTGTTTGTCAGTACATTTCATCATTGATACTGGACATTTGACCATTAATGGGTAACCCTGTTTGTCAGTACATTTCATCATTGATACTGGACATTCGCCCATTAATGTGTTAACCCTGTTTGTCCGTACATTTCATTATTGATACTGGACATTTGACCATTAATGTGTTAACCCTGTTTGTCAGTACATTTCATTATTGATACTGGACATTTGACCATTAATGGGTTAACCCTGTTTGTCAGTACATTTCATCATTGATACTGGACATTTGACCATTAATGGGTAACTCTGTTTGTCAGTACATTTCATCATTGATACTGGACATTTGACCATTAATGGGTTAACCCTGTTTGTCAGTACATTTCATTATTGATACTGGACATTTGACACTTAATGGGTTAACCCTGTTTGTCAATACAATTCATTTTTGATACAGAACATTTGATTGGTAATGTGTTGTTACCTAGGTTTTCAGAGCAGTGTTGTTTGTTTTTGACATTTGGCAAAAAACATAGAGGTTAACAAAGGTTCTTTTTTCATGGGACATTTAAATTTAATCCATCTACAGTAGGTAAGGCAATGATAACAGGTAAAATGATTGTCTTACCAGAACATTCAATAACAATCGGGTTTTTCAGCATATCATTGTTTCAAAACATTACAGACATATTTATCAGTTTTAATGGGCAATTGGATTGGATGTCGTTATATTTGGCCATAAACAGGTAAACTAAGGTCAATTCATTTCAGTAAGCTTAAACAATTTTAGATAGAAGATTGACTAGTACACCCCTTGACCAACTCTGGACAATTGACAATCAGTAGCTGCAATGGGTTAACCAGTGTTTCAGTTTTTATGTTAAACTGTATCCTCATTATGAATATAAGTATGTCATTATTGTGTTTCTTCAAAATGTGACCAATTACTTAAAACAAAATTCCAAAACATATAAAAACATCAACATCATAAAAAATGTGATGTTAAGACCTATTTGGAACAGCCTTTATGTTCCACATGAGTGATACAACAGATATCCAGCCGGGTGATAACACCTCATGGTCCAATGTCTGAGCTTGATAGTGATAACAACGCCTCAATTGCTGACTAGCTGATGAAGGATCAGGGGTTATCTAATACAGAATAAATGGACACGATTACATCATTGGGCAGACAGCCCAGAGGCCATTGTGCCCAAAATAGCCAGGGTGAAGGTGAAGGTCACTCATATATCATAGTCAGGCATGGGATACGTCCTGTTAGTGCACAACTGGAAACAGTTGCATCTCTTGTCCAACTAGTACACAGCTGTTGCAAATATACAGAAGGCTGTTTGGAGATGTACAGGATAACTAATGGGAACTGCTGTCTAAAGTTTCAAAACTACGTTTGGATTTCTCCTTTCTTACATGGGATGCTGTTGGATGTTTTATCTCATCTTGAAATGGATATTGTCATGAATGAGAAGAGGCTAGGTCAGGGAAAACTGTGCTCCATGATAAATGAATGCAGTTGTGTCCAGAATTGAAAACAGCTATCATAAGTTTGCTTTTGAAGAACTCTTCAGGATTAGAGGATAATTCTTCTTTCACAAAATTCTTTGACACAGAATATCAAACATCAACATGACCAGACAGTTTTTGACAACATAGTATCTCTTTAGATTGTTACACACTTTCACAGAAAACTTAGCATATGTAAAAAGTCTTGTTTAAATCGTATGCGTACCTAATCAAAATAGTTTATCTTTTTACTGTAATTTACTACATCATTCTTTTCATCAGGTAAACAATGTGTATATAAACCTTGATTTCAACCATGTAGAAGAGACTAATAAATACATTGATAGGTAATGTAGACCAACAAAACAAACTAACTGAACCTCAAACTACTAATCAATTATCAGTTCAGTAAATAGAAATAGGGTATGCAAAATTATAAAGGTATTATGCAATCACAAACTCAAATTCAAGAAATTACTTATCTCAACTTCTTTGATTGGCATTCTAAAGTTGGTGTGGTGAACAATTAGGACAATTCACCATTGACATTTAATCATAAATGCAGATATAGACTTAAAAGAAAAGGATTTATGAAATATCACTTGTCAACTTAAGCAACAGATAGCTGAGCGTGTGAAGATTCAGATACCAAATAATATTCAGGAAATTCAGTCTCATTACTAAAGCCCTAAAGGCGAACTCATTATCACTTCTAGTTTGGCTCAGGTTTCAAAATGGCCGCTAGCTTGAAGGTCACAGCAAGTAGTAAACAAGTCCAGCATATCACAAGCAGCTAACAACTAGAGTCCAACCCTGGTCAATAATTCAACCTGTCCGCAGTGATTGACCACTAGCTTGGGGGTGGACAGTGGTGGACATTGCAAGGGGTCAAGCTTCGAGCTGTCTTGTCAACATCATAAAACTATTTGGCTATTAATCATTGGAAGAAACTATTTATCAAAATTAACAGTTTGACCAAAAACAAGTACTCACACCTGCAAAAGACGTTTTTTTTTCTCAAAAATAAATGGAATAATGTTACCTATATTAATGAGAAGGATGATGTTTTTAGTCAACAAAACAAAAGTATAACCGTTTATATTTCCATTTACTGAAAACAGAATATGAAAAACATTATCATTATTTTATTGAAGCCTTTCAATAAAACTCATACATAATAAGAACAGTTGGGTTAACTTTTTTCTGAAAAACAGACAAACAAAAACCAGTCCAATACTACATTCCTCATGTTTTCTAGAATTTAAAATAGGGTTTTTTCAAGTTACTTTTTACAGTAACACAAAAACCAGTTCCTAGATACTGTTCATGCTAACAGCCAATCACATGATCTCTGGCATCTGCTATAGGTGGCAAAGTTCCTTGTTTTCAGATGAACCACAAAAAATGATACGCATTGAACTCTAGGTATCTAATCAAGAGACATACCACAGAGAGACTGTCTATCTTATCACTTGGTACTTCCTTGTGCCCTGAACAGGTGCTTGCTGCCTCTCACAGATGCTTGTCATTTCTCATCATAGACTGGGACAGTCTTTACTTCAGAACTGTTAATATTTATATGTCAACAATTTCAGGATTTTTCAGATGAAGTTACTTTTTGAGAAATGTCATAATATTTGATTTTTTTTTCATTTGAATTTTAGCTTTAAACATCACCCTCTAGATGTAGTTTTGTGTGAAATGAAATTAAATATATCTTATTGATTCAAAATTAAATCAGTTTTTTACAGAAATGTCAGAAAACTAGTTCAGATGAAAAGTAGTTTTTACATCAATGTAAATATATAGTTGTGAAGAAGTATAGCAAGATTATTAACAGATCATATATTCAAAATGAAATACATTTTTCAGAAATGTCAAAAACTAGTTAAGAAGAAATCTAGTTTTACATCAACGCTAATATATAGTTGTGAAGAAGCTTGTATAGTATGATAATTAACAAAACATATCCGATGGATTAAAGAAAACTTAATGTGAGGCGAGTGAGAGAGTCTAGTGTTATCTTGACCTTTCAGTTGGTGCATGCAGGGATAGATCAATCAAAACCAGGTGGCAAGTCCACAGATATCTGGCATTCCCACCTTCTGGCGGCCATTTTAAACACTGAATTATGTTTTGGATATTGAATCAGTTGGAAGAGAATTTAACTTTTTTCAAGATGGAGATTTACAGGAAGAAAACTCTCACTGCCACTGCTGTGTTTCAATCTGCAGAAATTTGCACATCGGAATCTTGCATTGAATTCAACCAAAACCATGAGCATCTTTTATCATAACAGGTGATTAAAAGATCGCAGACTCTAAGTGTCACTCCATGTTTCTGCAACTATGAATGCAAAGATTCAAACTCTACACCTTTTTAATCCCATGTCATCAAAACGCCAAATATTGAAGGAATCTGTTTAACTTCATTCCATATCAAACAAATTTTCTTTACATTCAGGACTTTAATGCAAGGTTTCTTTTTCTCCAAAGCCTGAAGATTGACAAGAATAAAACCTTAAGACCTTATATTCCAAATGTGATCTACCAACTACCTCCCTCTCCTGTTGACCTGTATAAGAATTTTTGCATAAACTCCCTAAAACATTGCTGTATTGAATTATCTAGGAGAAAGGCTGTTCAAATCAACAGAGAAGACAATAATCAATACTAACTGGTTGATTAACAGTGTCTACAATACATGCACTCAAGTATCATAGAGCATGAAACTGTTTCCATGAAATATTCATAACAATCACCTTATCAACTACATTTGACATGAGATATACTGCTGCATCATTCTCCCAACACTTTAATTACAATACGCAGAATAACCGTGCTGACATTACACGTTCTACATCTAAATGTCATTCCCACTGGGAGCTTTCATGTAAATAATGCACCGTTATGGAGCTATCTCCTCTTTCAATATCCAATACCAGAGCAATAATACCCATATCGACCTGAAAACCTTTCAATAATTAATTCTTATTCCACATCAAAATTGGCACGGGATTCTATTACAATACACTTCGCTGAAACAATTCATCACCATTATCTTGATAACATTGTTCCTGAAAATCCATTGTTTTCATAACAATTCTCATTTTTACTCTCCAACCGATAACACTAGCGCTGGACAGGAAAGTATGTTGGTATTGATCTGAATCCGTTTCCATGGCAACTGGACCATTAAAGTAATTGGGGAGTTGGAAGGTGAAGCTAAGCCTTGATGTGACAGCAGCTGAGTCCAGAACCTCGTCCCAATTGACAGCTAAATAAGATTTGATGGCAGGGAGAGCTCTTGGAATAAGGGAGAGTCTGCCTCGTGCTCGTGTGCTGGCTTTGATCAGCAACTCACTCGAGTTGCTTAGGATGTCAAGAAATCTCAAGATGATAGTCAACCTCGTGCAAGCAGGGGCTTTGATCAACGACTCATTTTGAGTTGTCTTGGACGTCAAGAAATCTCAAGGTGATAGTCAACCTCGTGAACGCAGGGGCTTTGATCAACGACTCATTCTGAGTTGCCTTGGGCGTCAAGAAATCTAGCCACCCTTTTCTTATTGTTTGTTTACAAATATATACTTTTTTCACCAAGAACAATAAAGGATTTACAATTAAATATTGAATGTCAAAAAATATTTGAAAACAAAATGGGTATACATCCATTAAAACAACTTGGACATACAAAACGTTCAAATCTTGTTCAATTTTATTTGATTTATTAACTATGAAAATATGACCAAAAAAACTTATCATTCAGCCATTACTTCAATGTCACTTCGTCTATTTCACAAAACATCTTCAAGATTTATATCAATGCATTCTTTTTAAGCACCTAAGACTCAAAAAGTTTCCTAAAAACATCAATATTAAGCCCGAACAGTCACTCGAAGCAGACATAATTAGATCCCAGGTGACAATAGCTATTCAGAACACAAAACCAAAATGTCAAGATGGAAGTTACCATGGAAACAAACCAGCGACATTTAGACAAATCTAAACTAAGCCTATGAGCTGGATG
This sequence comes from Steromphala cineraria, assembly GCA_916613615.1. Lineage (NCBI taxonomy): Eukaryota > Metazoa > Mollusca > Gastropoda > Trochida > Trochidae > Steromphala > Steromphala cineraria. Next base: position 27,573,031 of record OU744732.1, read on the forward strand.
AAACTACAGATAGAGGGCCTAGAGCCTTATATGGCCTGCTTAAGTCTCCTCACATTGCCATTTTTGGAAAATAATTGTTGGTTATGAAACATTTTCTAAAAGCTTTTCTTGTATTTCTCAATTCCAATGTATCTGAGTCACCTTGCATGCTAAAAGAAATTCAAGTTATATCAGTTTCTTTGAAAGAGCAAATCTATTTTCAAACATATCTGTGATTAATTTTCAGAAAAAGAAAAGGTCATTTCTGTCACTTATGTCTTAAATGAAAAGTATGTTTGGATGTATTAGTTATTTTATTCACTTCTCTACCATAAACAAGTCGCAAATATATGTGCAATATTCAAAGACGCTGTGATATTTCCTTTAAGTCAAGAGGAGGTTGAGGAGAGGGGGAGAATTAGAAAAGTTTCCATGTGTTGTCCCAATTACCATAGACATTCTCCATCATCTAACATCCTACTATCCCTATCTTGCCCTCGTTACGAAGGGTTGAAAGAGCTCTAAGCAACACTTTATTCACCTCTACCGACCATTGTTCTTGTGTATCACAAACCCTATCCTCAAAACCTATCTCTATCCACCCTCAATAACAAACTGACGCACTCCTACCTGCTCCATTAAGGCAAACCCCAAAACCCCCCTCACCAACCAAAAAACCCCTCCATCTTCAAACAACTCTCTACCCGACCATTGTTCTTGTGTATCCCATACCCCATCCTCAAAACCTATCTCTATCCACCCTCAATAACAAACTGAAGCACTCCTACCTGCTCTACCAAGGCAAACCCCAAAACCCAAAACCCCCTCACTAACCCCAAAAAAACCTTCATCTTCATTCACCTCTCTACCTGAATATCTATCTTCATGGACCCTCCACTACAACCCATCTTCCACTCCTCAATACCCTTCCAGTGTCGTTCCTAGAGGGGTCCTGGGGAAATTTGCCCACCCTTTTTGCTAGGTGTCCCCAAAATTTGGAGAAAGTAGGATACTTTTAACAGTGCAAAGGGTCCCATTAGCCCAGAATAGGCCCAAATGACCCCCTCAGTTGATAACCTATGAACAACACTGCTGTTCTCACCAACCCGAACCCGCTCCATCTTCAATCACCTCTCTACCTGACCAATAAGCCCTTTGTGCCTGCTCCTATTGTTCCCTTGTGTCACCTGGACCCAGACTTCATTATAGCAGACAGGTTATACAGAATCAGCAGGGGTCAGTCGGTCTCCCTCCCTACAATGGGTCTTTCTCTTACCCTTTGTCAAGGGGCATTCTTCAATCTCATGTTAACTCAAGTGTTCTGAAGAATCCAGAATATAAGAATAAAGATTCTCCTTGAAAAGCAAAAAAGGTATTGCAAATACATTCGGTGAATTTTCTATTTCACTCTTCGGGGCATGAAAAACAGTGTCATTTCTAGAGGGGGTGCTGGTGAAATCTGCCCACCCTTTTCGCTTGTTGTCTAGTGAACTTTTCAAAAGTAGGATACTTTTGAATAAAACAAAATACCCCCCTATGCTAACAATCTAGAAACAACCTTGAAAATAGAAAATAAAAAACAATTACACAATCCACCTAGAAATTCTGAAGGATTAAATACACTTGCCGTGACAATTTTCACCTCAGTGACAATAAAGAACATAAAAATACAATAACAATAAAAGCTTTACTTTGGCAAATCCAACAAAATAATATGTGACATTTCTATTTTCAGGAGGTAATTCTCTGCCTTCTTATGTTGTGTTAAGATCACTTTTGGATAACGACATTTGTTAAATCATTCATCCTTATTCAGCTTTTTGTATAAAAATAAATATGATAAAATCTGTTATTCGATGATATGAAAATGTCACAGGCCAAACTCATATATCCCACTGAAGCATTGTACACATTATGAATAATTCAGTTATAATTCAGCCCAAATTCTTGGATCTAAAAACAGACAAGATTTGTCTCCGCCATCTTGGCAGATCACTGATGGCCTATGATAAGAAGAAGCTGAAGAAACATGCTATCTCGTTCTACCGGTTAATCAGGAACTATTTTCATATTCACATCAATCCGGGGGAAATTTTAAGCTGATAAACGCCAAGAATATTTTGAAATGAAATTCCTCGCATATCAGATCAGATCTAGACTAAAAGCTTTTCAATTTCGGATATTCTGATGCAAATCTCTTAATGGTTTTCCATTACCTAAGTACATAGCTGTTATAACTGTTAAAAGCTTTCCATTTTCAGATACTTATCCTTATAAACACTCATCAGGATTGATTTGCTTTCCATTGTAGTTTAGACCGTTATCATTCCTTTAGTGGCTTCTATTTGCTTGTAAATAGTCCTGTATATGTCTATACCTTTGTGTGTACAGCTTAATAACTAGTCCATGGAAAAATAGAATTCATAGTATTATTTTGCTCTATTAATATCTCAGAACATAAAGAGATGACCTCTGCATGTACAAACCTATCTTCAATACTTAGATATTCTATAGTTCATAAAATGATGCCCAAATGTTGTATATTGAGTTTGTTATAACCTTATTGAGTATATGTCACAAAATCATGATCTTGAACAGCATCACAAAACTATCAAAATTTAGAAATCAAAATTTCAAATATTTGATATATTGCCAACTGATATAACAAAATATATGATAAGGTAGAAGAGATATGCAATACAAAATCATTTACAATTTCTCTCAAAGTGGATGACCTGTTTTAAACCTGGATATATCGACCAGATGTAATATTATCAAACCCCATGTGGTAAAAGGAAAAGGAAAAAATCTAGCAAATCCATATCAAGCGAGAAAGTATTTTTTTCAAACCAGGTTACAGCAACCAGATGCCATAATATTACAAATTATCTTCTGGCCGTATAAATATATATATTTGCATCAAATACTTGGGAGGTTGCTAGCAAATTTCAATCAAGCTACATTAAATTTTTCAAACTGGGCTATATCACACAGATGCCAAATCTTTACAAATTTGCCACTGGCCAAAGATATATGCATTAAAACTAAGGGGGGAGATTGAATAATTTCATCAGCTTGATCAAATTGGCCAAGTAAGCTATATCACACAGATGCCAAATCTTTACAAATTCTCCACTGGCCATAGATATATGCATTAAAACTCTGGGGAGAAATAGCTAATTTCAATCAAACTAGATTAAATTTTTCAAACCAAGCTCTATCTTACAGATTCCAAATCATTACAAATTCTCTCCTTGGCTTAGGTACCAACCAACAGTATACAATATTAGTAGATTTGCAGAAGCAGGAAGCAAAACAAGTTATGTACACCACACAAGGTTACCACGGAGAGTGGCATCAACAAACATGATCTCCAAATTTCCTCAAACTATCCAGACATTCTCTGAAGCGATGCCAAGATTATGCTCAATCTCCTTGCACTTTTACAGTCTGCATTTTGTCTTCAAGAATTTGGAACTCACAGCAGTGAAATGAAAAAACAATCATAGCAAAAGAAGTAAGTGAGAATATTCCATCTAAACTACTGCCAGAGACAAGCACAGCATTATTCATCCTAGAATTTGATATAGAGCGCGTACTGTGAGGTTACAAATGTGGAAAGTTGAACTAAAGCTATGACAGGGAATATATATAAAGAAAGTTCAATCAAACAGTTAAGAAAAAATGCTACAATGTTCCATGAAATTCAGAACAAACAGAACGGGTATGGTCTGGGACAAGCACAGCATTATTCATCCTAGAATTAACATAGAGAGAGTACTTTGAGGTTACAAATTTTGAAAGCTGAATTAAGGCTATGATTACAGGGAATATATATACAGAATGTGTATGCAAACATTTAAGAAAAAGATCTACAATGTTCCATGAAGAATTCAGAACACACAGGGAGAGAAATCATAAGCAAGGACAGCAATCAATCATAATTTGTGACACTATGTGACAAAGATCACAATCGTAATAGAAAAGTTCAAAGATAACAGAAATATCTTTGCTTTTTATCTTTTAAGTTTCATTTTTTATGTTAATATATAAGAATTCTAAGACTAACAACAAACATAATTAAATCTGTTCACAAATAAAACAACAAGGCATAGAACACTCATTGCTGACAAAACCCATCATACTCAAATCTAACCGTAGGCATAACTGCAAAACCTGAGAAAAACATCTTGTATAACAATACAATCAACTCAGAACCAATTGTACTGCAGAAAACATTGTTATTGAGCAAAGTTCTCCTTGAAACTTGGCTCTAAGGCAAAAACAGACATCACGCAAAAGCCATTACTGTATGAAAATAGAACTGGGTTCCTGAAGGGGAGTTATGGCTGGCAAGCTGCCAGGGTAGTGAGGTAAAGCAGGCCACACTAGGAGATAAATATATCAAGATTCTTCTAGCCAGAAGTGCAGGACTCCCATAACACATAGGTGGGAAGATCTTCAGACATGCTATACGGTTCGTATCCCATGAGCTTTGGGTAATACAATTATCAACACCTGCTATATTGCATCAGGAAAATAACAGGAACAAGATGCTGACATGTGGTGTAGATTGGCAAGAGCAGAATGCGGAAAATAAATTTTCAAATGAAATTATTAATGTTTAATGACCAGACAGGAGAGGTGAAAAGGTTGCAGGTACATGATGAATTACTTAACTGAAGTACTATCGAAGCATCCTAAATATGTTAGCAAAATTGATGTTAACAAAAAGGTGAAATTGGGTAAAATTGGGTAAGAATATTGTATAAAAACTCCATCAATATCATACAGCAGTCCAATTTGTATACTCAAAATTGTTCAATATGCTAAATAAGTCCCTCAAACGAAAATATATTTAGAATGTGACTAAATATATATATAGTATTTAAAAGGAAAGGAGCCAAATGGAGTTATTCATTTTCCTGAAACAGCAGAAATCTAGACTTCCTTCAATTACGTAGACTTAATTCGCTTTAGTCTTAAGAAATATTTTGATTCAGGTGTATCAGACAGACATAATTTTTAATATGCTGACAAAAATTATATGCAGTATACAAGGGAAAGAACCACAGAGTTCAACTCTAAATACCACATTGACCTTTAATTATGATTTATCAACTTCTACAAACTGTATTTTGAAAATAACAGCAAACTCAGCGATTAAGCCCACTATGTACACAGCAAGGGGAAGGTTAACATATATAACAAACTTCATAGAGCTGAACTTCAAATAGGCTATGGGAAGGGTGGTGCTGATATTAACTCTCTTCCTGCCAGGGGCCACTATGGTTTCAAAATTAATCTGGCTCTCAATCCTGTGTGACAGAGTGTCCCTGTCAGCTTTATTTGATCTAAATGTCAAACTAACTTCATTGCCATATTTATTCGCCTGACCTCAATTAATGACTCATAACCACAGGTGGTAACCTAGTTCTCATTGTTGCAGAGAGCCAGCTTGCATTCACTGTAACTAACCAAATAGGCTGAACTGTGGGCTAGATATGTTAAAAGTTGCAATAAAGACCTGTAGTTATTTAAACCTACGGCAAATGACGGTATAAAAAAATTCCTTTGCTATACATTGTGACGTATTTTTGTCAGCATGGCTCACTTTGAAATTGGTAATTCTTACAGATATTACAAAAACCTCTATTATATCTAAGACTGGATCAAAATATCTTTCATGCATATGCATTTAATTCTACGCCCTACATTGGCTTGGATGTGGACATATTTCTCAAAGATTTGATAGATAACCATGTAACCGCAAATACAGACAATATCTTTCTGTTACACTGTCAATTTGAATTCAGTTTGACAATTTGAAATTTCTTGTTCATATGACATAAATGCAAAGATTTTTGTTCTTAAAAGTGAGAAAGATTTGGATTTCATATAACAAACGTCAATACAACCATACCTAAACTGACATCATACAATGGTAATTCTGCAGTTAACAATTGTCACCCACTACTCCTTTGGCACAGTACGGAGGTCTAGATAATAATTCTCCAATAGCAGCAAATCATTTTGTACAAGTATATATGTTAGTCTTAGCCTGACCTAGTGTGGCATGTCTCGGTTTACGCACAGGAAGTCAGCGTGTTTCTACATGTGTTCCACACGTGCAAGTACCACAGCACAGACTGGACAAGTGTTCTCACTTTCGCTATCATTATGGGAGGCGGAAATGTCTCCTTGTACATTATGAAACAGAACATACATATTGTTGTACAAGATTTTCAGCCATGGTGTTCTTATTCAGTGCGAGGAAACCTATAAGCACTGGTTGGAAGTCACATACCATAGGTGTTACAGCAATGAATCATGGAGTACTATTGTACCTGCTCTGCAAGATTTATATAGGGTCTCTAAAAAAAAAAAATTTTAAAAACCCAATTATAAATTAAATCTGAAAAGGAGCTGTACTAGACTTATATAAAGTCTCTGTAAAATATTTCTAAAAAAAAATTGTTTTTAATTAAATCTAAAAAGGAGCCTCAGACAAATGGCTATTTCACTTCAAATCTAGACTTGCTTTTATAGAGGTTTTGTTAGGTCAAAACAATATTAACTATGAACAGTCTGAGTGTACGACTCCTGTTTTACCAATATGTGGTCAAGTCCATGATTGTGTATAGAATAGGAGTCTAAGGTCTTTGTACTGTAAGTCTAGATTGTAAAACATTATTAAAGACTTAAAAGAACCAAGTTTTTGCCTACATTTAACCCTTACCTACCACCATGCAGCCATGCTATATAACTGTTTAGAATTGGAGTCTGTTACTCAGTCAAGGCTTATGTTCAGTAAGTCTAGATTCTACCGATTAACATCAATAGATAACAAAACCAAGTAGTCAACCTTGAGAAATGAATTTCATTAAAATGTATCAAATTTCATAACTAAATATTTGTTTTATCATCATGACAAACAACATTCTACTGCAGATTTAGCAAGGATAGGTAGATAGACTTAGCAGTAGATTCAGTGAAGGAAGTAAGATAGATTCAGTAGTAGATTCAGTGAGGATAGTAAGAACAAAAACAAGGACCTATAAAAGCTTACAATTTTAAATACCGTAGATCATTGTTCATTAAAGACTGCATGCTTCACTACTTCGACAGACATTCATATATTGGCATAGTAAAATTAGAATCAAAACATGAAATACATAAATAAATAATAATTAAAACATATTCCAAGATTGTCTCAGAGAACCTATGTATCAAAGCTTTCATAGAGACAGGAAGCGCTGAATTTCTTAGCGTTGTTGTCACCGGAATAAACACTCATTAGAGAGAAACATCAAAATGTTATCTCCTGCCCTGACAACATTATTTCCTTTTACATTTGTATGGAGACAGTCTGCCGTGTTTTATATCTTCCCAAAACAAAGCTATTGTTGCAAGGTTGATAGCAAAATATAAACTTCTAGATGTGACAAAAGAAAGAGTCCATGTGCAACAAAGAAAGAATGGAGCATTAAAATGACAAATTGTGCTTGTAAGGCAACAACACTTAATATATTTGTCTTCTTTGCCCTTGTTTTTTAAAGGTTATCTTGATATGGATAAATAAACAGCAATAACATCAAACTAAGTGAAAATAGCTTGTGAGATAATAACATCTCAAATATTTTAAGTGTCTTCGCAGAAAGGTTTATCAACAAAAGGTTTAACTTTTCGTCTATTTTATTAGAATGAAAAGAAAATTTTGAACTTTTAACTTGATATCTTGTATTATAAGTTCAAGGTTTTAAAGATATTTTCTTCCGTGTCATTGATCTCTATAAAGTCAGAACAGTGAACATATTGTAAAAGAAAATTCTTCAGATACAAATTTTTAAAAAGAAAATGTGTTTTTTTAACTGTGCAGGCTTTGTCAAAGATGAGAAAGCTAATCCATCTCTAGCTGTCAGCAGAGTGTTCTGTTTCTTCCTTATTGTCAAACTTTTTTGGAAGGCTTTGAATTTTACTCATTTTGATAGCTCGATTTCTTTTCTATTTTGCAGCAAAGATTTGGCAAAAAAATTACTCAAATCATCCTTTGTTGTTTTTAAGGCTAGCTTATCAAAAGGAGAGAAGTTTTCCCACAAAAGAAAAGTATATGATCTTGAACAACTCACAAGCATTATAAAGCTCAAAAGGCTTATAAGCCATGAATAACAGTTAGTCTCAGTTTATGAAATGGCAAAATCTGAAGAGCAGCCAAATGGTCACAAGATTTGGAAACTTCACAAGCAGCCATTTATTGACCGAAGTTCAAGAAGCCAAGGGATGCTCTTCTCGAGGCAACTCAATTTCAGAAGGTCCTTAAGAAATGGCCAAATGAAAGGAAGGAATCGATTGTTATTGATTGAAGTCTCCAGAGACAACGCAACACAGCTGGCTCTTCAGAAAGTGAAGGAATGAAGGAGATTGTTTAAATCTCATGCCAGATGGAGCCACCTTACTTGCAGAATCGTCACTCCATATGTCACAACATCTAAAGGCTTCGTTAACTTTGTCGGACCAACTCATTAAAACAAGAGATTAGGGTTGCTTCAAGGAGCTTTGATGGGGTTAGTGGAAAGGAATCCTTCATTTGAAATGGAAGATTGGAGGACACGGCTTGCTTTGGTTGAAGTAGAAGAGGAACAGCATTGGAAACTTGTTGGTTAAATCTTAAACTTTACTAACTTGTTGATAAAAAATAGAAAATCTGTATAAAAAGGTTGTTTTCAATTAAAGTATTGTTGGTATAGTTTGAGCAACACTTGATATTTATCTTACATACAAAACTAGAATTTCACTGACTTTTCCAATATACAGTAGAACACGGATATAACGAACTCCAAGGGACCAAAGAATTTAGTTCGCTATATCTGGTGTTGGCTACACGCATATAATTTTAGTGATATTATATAGGGACGGGACTTGAATTTGTTCACTATATCCCGTTGTTTGCCATATCCGAGTTTGCTATATCCGTGTTCTACTGTAGGATAAAAAGTTGATGGTGTTTGGTGAAGAACAAATGCATATTTTTGGACTTGAAAATAAACTAGAATTTCACCTAATTTAATTCACATAAAGACCTCAAACTAAAAATAACAAAGAAGATAAGACAAATTTTCTATGTAGTGAAAATAGAGGGACAGGTGAACGAACATATTTAAGTGAATTCAACCACAAGGTGACATATTCTTCACATAATCCAGTGTATGAAATAAGCCTGAGAAGTTACCAGCCCGAAAGAATGATTTTACTTAATTTCATGGTCAAATTCAACAAAAACATTAAAAAGTTAACAGCCCAGACCAGAAGTTACCCGTTTCGGGCTGTTGGACGGGTCTTATTTCATACACTGCATAATCTGGCAGCGAAGGAGTTAACAGCGCCACGCGTTCTGAGAATTATGGCCACCATCATCATCATCAAGTCAAGATCGCATTAAGGAATGACTGAAGAGCTCACTAAGCCGCTATTGGCCTGACCGGAAATTACTGGAGCTAAACCGTGCTGTTATTGACATAAAGGTAAAAGTAGTCCTGGGTCGACCTGAAGCCCATCTGTTTGACAGACAAGTTAAGACAGCTACTCAATCTAGCGTTCCTCAATGAGTTGGACAGAACCTCCATCTGCTAAGGAGATAGACCGTCTTAGTTTTTGAGTCATATTCAGAGTCGCTTTTGGGTTGAGATCGAAGAGAAACTCTAATGTCCCTAGTTTGACAGTAAACATTGGAACCAGTCTTCTTTACAAGAATAATCAATTTGTTTTGAATATGAAACCTTAGAGCAATATTCCAGCCATTGTTCAATGAGAAAGTTTTACAGCTAGTTGAAAATGGATAAAGAATCATTTTCAGCTGTTCCCTAGACCTTTCTATTTACTCCATCTTACATCCGCATTCATTTTTCTAGAAATAAATCTTGTGGAAAGACAGATCATCTCACTCCCAATAGTTCTTCTCAACCTACTCTATTTACCATCCTTACGGGTGTTCTCTCCTTTTTCTGTTTTGCCATTGACCATTAAGGAAGTTCGATATTTTGTTAAAAGGGAAAACAGGATTCTCCTAGTACAGAAAACTATCAATTTGCCCCTTCAATTACACTAATTATCAATTTGTTTTACCATTGCTTAGTGAAAAAAGTTTGCCAGTTTTGGTTGAAAAGAGAAAGGAAAAGGCTTCAGGTACCGAAAGCTATCATTTTGCCCCATCAATTAGACAACTTCTCAATCTGTTTTACCCTTACTCAGTGAGAAAGTTTGTAAGTTTGGTTTAAAACTGAACCAAAAGCTATCAATTTGCTCCTCAAATGAGACCAACGTTCTATCCGGTAGAAGACAGCTCCTCTAAGTGGTGTATTGAGATAGATCCTCTTTCCTTATATATAAGATGCAAGTTCATCTATCCTACACTTACTCTATCACCATCACTGGTCAATCCTATTCCATCTTCTGAGGTAGACAATTCTGCAAGGTTATGGATGTACCAGACTATTGGTCCAAAGAAACCAGGAAGAGTGAGTGAGTTTTTGAGAGTGAGTGGGCAATATTACATCCATTAGTGGCGTTCGAAAGACGACGACAGGTGATTTGGGACTTACATCTTCAAAACTTCTTCACATATAGTGGATGTGTGCTTTTACTTATCAATACTTTGTCAGCAATAAAGGCTGGTACAATGCAACAGAGAACATACATAAGCATATTTCTGACATTGTCATATTTGGAAGAGCACTATCAGAGTCAGCATGTAGTGAAACATTTTTTGCTTGGACCAGTACGCTGAGATTTCACCACCATTTGCTATATCTTTAAAATAGAAGAAAGGAAAACATGACACATTTGACTGAGACCTCAAATAATTTGAAATGCATTAAAAGCTGGTCAAAGTCTATATTGATAAATCTAAAATTCAGATTTTGTACAATTAAAACAACTTCACGACTTAAACGACTTTAAATCAGAAGGCCAGGCTTCTACCAAAACTGATGTGACCGACATGTAAAACGTGAGGGTTCGACTTGCAAAGCTCAATTAACATAGAAAAGGAGGAAGTCGCGACACATTTTTTTTTTCATATTTAAATTGAGGCCAGCCAGTCGACAGCTTTGCAAGGCATATACACCGTACGACCTATGAGTCATGTTGTGAGCATGTGTTAGCATATAAATGTGACTAGCCATGATGAAGGGAAACCCAGCCTGGGACACTATGTCCTTGAATAAGCCTGGTTGGCTGGTTACACAGCCTATTATGTCTCATAATGGGATTTAGTTTCAAAATGGCCATCTTTAAATGCATGAACTTCATTTTTAAAAATTTATTATGTAATGCTATTATTATCTTGGCATGACTAATTTGCCCTTGCTTTGAGGTGTATGTTGCATGTTGTCTTGAAAAACTTGTTTTTTCTTTTTTTTCTTACATAATACTGTACTATAATAACTATTATTTGCCTGTGATTTATTTGGGTTTTTTTCCAGAAAGATGCATCAAACTTTTTTAAAGAAATAAATTATTTGTTTAATTTGTTCTTCCATAAAAGTTCTTGCTTCATTTGACAACAATTTGTTTCTGAGACGTAGTTTGGCCCTTATCTATAGAATCGGAACAACAAAATAGTTTATATGTCCTTGCATAAGACAGCATGTTGGTTTAACATGTGCTCTTTTGTCCCTGGAACAATATTTTTTGTTTCAAAATGCCCTTCCTCTCATTGGTCTTAAAACCAATTTGTGAAAGAATTTACTTAAAACCTGTTATAAGAACTGTCCTTGCATAGTGTTGATCGTTTAGATTTGAAAAATCTCATTCAAAGGTGACCTTCCTATACAGCTACTTAGACTGCAATCTATCATTGAGCCATGGCCTCGGCTTCAAGATAGCCTACTTTGAACACAAATGTCTGCATTGAGCAATTTGGACTTAAGATATGGTCACAAATTCTCAAAGGAGCAATAAAAGTTGCTGGAAATATCATTCAAAGTAATGAAATTCAAAAAGAAATTGTAGTTCAGATCAGCAAGAGTTTTCAGACATGATTTGAATAATAACAATTTCAAGAAAAATAACTTAAAATCTAAAATAGGAACTGCAATCTTGAAATTTTCAAAATTGCAAGTCCCTTGATATTAGTCCCGAATGTACAACAAAATAAGAGCCAAAACAAGTTGTAGGACCTCAATCAGAAATTCAAGACATTACAAATAACCATGAAACAAGGAGAACACAAAATTAAATTATTTCCATATTTCATAGACTAAATCTTAATTTACTGGATTGTAAGTTTTCTTAAAAATACTCTGTAGTCCTGTACTCCCCTGTGCATCACGTATATGCTCTTACCCTAATATATTCAAAACCTTGTCTGTTTACAGTGACATAAAAATTCCTCCTTGCTTGATTTCCATATTCCATGAATGTTGATCATAAATTATTCAAATACAGGTGTCCATTTGAATAAAGATGGGACATTTAATCAAGATATGCATTCCAGCTGATCATGTCAAAGATACCTCCCTGTGGTCAAAAAGTTTCGATTCTTGCTTGGAAATAGTCATGGCATTTGATTATAAAAAGACATTTAAAGACAAATGAAAATTCATAATGAAGCAAGTTAATTCATAAAAGAAAATGTAGGATTTCAGATGTTAAACATTAAAGAGTACAGATTATTTTTCAGTTTCCATGTATGTAAAACATCTAAAAATCCCAAATATTTTGTAATTTTAAATTTTTGGCTTGTTTAATTATAGGACATGGTTTTTTTCCCTCCTGATTTCATTTTTGTTTGCCGGTAAAAATCACTACAGCACTAGTAGCTGATGCCATAATTTTGCAAATTTTTACAGGAGTTGTCGTTTATCCAATCACTAATACGTTCAAACAATTGTTCAAACGTTCTGCTGAGTAAGCAGTTTTAGATTGCATCAGTTGACCTCAGGAAGACCTGACACTTAATAAACACAACTGACAGATTCAGTCAAAATACTGTCAGTTATATGAATAAATATTTTGACGAGAGGTCAAAAGGGTCTTTAAAGATACTAAACATGTACCTTAAAGAGACAGTTCATTCAAAATGATCATTAAATCATAATTCAAAAATTTTCATTTAATATCTATCCATGTCCATGAACTAAAATTAAAATATTTTTGTCAAAAGTGAATCAATAAATATACAGATGAAACCATAAATACATATTTTGAAGAATAATCTTTGACACCATTATAATGAAAAGATGTCTCAGTTCAATCAAAAGATGTATTTTCCACCCAAGAGACTTGCATGAAGATAAAACATAATAAGCACTGGTTCCAATCATGTTTTACTTCTGTTTTATTGCAGTTCTTTTCCCTTATCATGGAGCCAGCAGATAAGGAATGATTTAGCTTTCCACTATAATGCAAGTTTCAGCTCCAGAGAAAAACAGCTCAGCATTTCATGTACTTCCATCATCAGATTTGAAGGAGTGTTCTTTTTTGGTAGTTGACATTTACAGATAAAAAAACCTCAAAATTAACCACTTTTTGCGCACTGGGTTTTTCGAATGTGAAGCAGTAAATTAAAAAGGATTCTTGTTCCTTAAATCCAAGCATTACAAAATATTTGCTTTTTTCTGATATCAGAACTGTTTCCAATTTTGTTCATATTTGAAGTTAAAAGACAAACTTGATATCTTTAGACTTAAGTTAATTTAACTGCAAGATTATCTACAACACTGCAATCTTCAGTAAAGATATTAACTTTAAAATTTGTTACTATTTGTGATAGTTTAAAACATTCAACCAATTTAACTTCTAAAATGTTTGTCTGGAGTAAGCAACTAAATTCCTATTCAATTCTAGAGATCTTCTATTTGCAATCAGTGGAGATAAAATTGTTTTTCTTGGAGTTGAAAACTTTCAAATTCTTTGCTTCTACTCAGTTTGGAGATAAAATAACTTCCATTTCCTATCTGTTCAGAGTGTCAACCTGAATACAAACCGCCTCCAACAATCGCAGACTCAGTAACGATATCGAAATGCAAATAAGATTCGAGACAACCAAGATATTCACGGAATCCAGCGTAGGGAAAACGAGATAATCAACCCAAACCAAAATATCTTAGAGAAAAAGAACAAGGCCATGACTAGCCAAGACACATTCTTCTGGAGAAATCGAACCAAAAGCTTCTACAACTACCGAAAACTCAATATTCAGGTGAAATTGAACTGTAAGCATGAAGAACTACAAAAACTCTATATTCAGAAGAAATCGAACCAACAGCGTTAACGACTACATAAACTCAATATTCAGATGAAATCAAACGGCAACCGAGATATCCCGAGAAGCAAAACAACCAACGAACTGGCTACGTGCCATTCACTGCGAAGCAATCAATCTCGCTATTTTGGTTCCATATCGCTTCTGCCCCCTCAGATCTCAAACTTTCCATGGCTTCTAATGGCCGACTAAAAAACCCACAAATTGGATTTATCCCTCGCTAGGGCAGCCAGTGAAAGAAAATCAATTGTTAATCTGGCTCCCTGTGCAGTTGGCATAGCAACCAGACATCAAGGGATGGCAATCAAATCAACAGAGGCGAGTTGGTTTGCAGTCCTTTTCTGCCAATAAGGACACTGCTGATTTTGAATTCAGCCTTCCCCCTGCTTGTATTTGTGGCTCTGCGAGACAATTTCGATGGAAATTTCAGAATTGCAGACACTAAAATGAGTAATTGGAGAAGATTACTATCGAGCAAGACATGATAACTCAAACCTAAAATTTCTCTTTTTCTAATTTATGTTTAACAGTCATCTTATTATTGAAAAGTTTGACTCATTGGATTTTTAAAGTCAATCGTGTTCAATATTTGGAATTTATCATCTGAAATCCTTTGTTGAATATAATACAACAATGATTATATAAAGAGTTAGAAATAAGTATTTCTCAGTTAAAGGGGTTTGCTACTAACAAAGCAAGAAATTGTCACTTCACTGATACAACAGTCAGTTACAAACAGTTTATCATACTTCAGTACACATATTCTGTAGAATAAATTCCAACTTTCAAGAAACAACAGCTTTAAAACTGGTCACAACCACCAAAACACCCCTCATAAACAACTAGATTTATATAAATCCAACTTATTAGTTCTAGCAATAAGAAATGAAATGGCTAATGCTCAAGTCTGAGACAGTTCAACCATGGTCCTTTGAAAGTAAACCTGACAAATGGTCATTGTTCCAAAGCTGTGTAGATACTAAGCTAATTTGAGGTGTGTGATGTAATATATCCTGTGTTAATGGAATATCTGTGGCTAAGACTAACTAACTGTTACTTTACAGCCAATAATATGATGCAATATATTGCGTAACATCCCAGCTGAGAACTAAATCTATTATTATCAAGCCCCAGGCTTATTGCCAAGATACATTGTTACAAGTTGATATAGTGTAAACAATAATAGCCCATAGTCATTGATCCAGAACACTAATTAGTAGGTCAAACATGAACTAATTCATTATAAATATGCAGAAATTTCCTTGCTAAGAAGAACTTTTATCAATAAATTTGCATGTAATAACAGAATAAGAAACTAAAGTCAAATTTTTTGTTAATATTCTTTATTTCGTTGCTATTGGTTATCAAAATGTAACTGAATTTAACCAAGACAAAATTATGTCTTTTTTTCAAAATCACACATTTTCATTAACTCCTTCAAGAAAAAGATTAAATTACTCTGATAAATTTGATACAAAAACATGTTGTTTTTCTCTTGCTTATCACAAAACCTCAGCTGTTGTCTGTTTAATCATTCAGCTACCTAAGGAAACTGTATAAAGATATCTCAATGCAGTATACATATTGGATGATTAATAGAGGCTGTTTTTAGATTAACGAGACAGACTTAATAAATCATTCATGAAAATCAATCCCAAATTACCAGGGCTAGAAATAACAGGAGATAATGTTGAGCTTGCTATATTATTTTCTTACAGTCAAGATGAATCAGGAGTCAAGAATAGCTCTTACTCATATTTTCTTTACTTATCTAAAATATTAATCTCTGTATTAAATTGCTTTTGTTAAATATCGGAGAAGGCTAGGACCTTTAGAAAAACTGAACAAATAAATATTAAATATTAGAAAATTTACTTAAACATAGCTATTTTCAATTTCAAGACTACAAACAAAACTGCGCCTCAAAATCCACAAGACAATTTTTAAATATTTAATTATGGTCTGCCCTCTCAACTTATTTTCCTGTGTTTGAGTTCCTCTTTTAATTCATTTTATACCGATTCTGCATCCAATTGTCCTGTCTCTATTCTCCTTTACTTAATGATCAATCATGCTTTGTTTCAAAAACTTTTATTAATTTTGTTCTGATTATAAATTTCTAAGATTTATTACAACTTCCTTGTTCACAAATTTTTTAATATTTTTACAGTTTTTCTGGCTTCTCTATCAAGACTTTCAATATCACTCTCTTTCTAATGTGCAAAAATATCATATGCACATTCAAAACTAACTCCACACTCTTCCTCACTAACCGACACTTGGTTTTTTTTCGAGATAAAGATATAGACGGATACTTCTCTGTGTTCTCTGTAAGTCTCTTGATCTACAATCTGTCATCACTTCCTCTGTTCAGTTCCCTCTATCACTCTCTTTTTCCTAATATCCAAAAATATCCCATACCCCCCTCTACCCTTTCTTAGTTCAAAACCTGACATGTTTTTGTTCCAGACTGGTTAATTGTTGTTGAGACTTACTCTCTAATCTATCTTTCCCCTGATCTCATTTTCACCTTACCAAATGCCCAAAATATTTAAACATCCCTCTATCACGCTTTATTTCCTGATATCCGAAAATATCCAATACACTATCTACCCTTTCCTATCTCAAAACCTGACATATGTGTTCTAGACTCGGTCACTGTTGTATCTATCTTTCCTTTGATCTCATTTTCATTTCTATCCTCTCCATTTTCAAAATGCCCCAAATATTTCATTCACCTTCAAAACATACCCCACCCTATCTAATTCCTCAACAATTTACATCAATTTCTTCACGATAAAGAAACAGGCTACCAATCATTATTCCCCTTCCCTCCCCTACACTGGTCTAAAAAACCCTCAGTTTTTATCATATTCTCCTCAAAAACAAACAGTTTTCAACATATTCTCCTAAAAAATACATAATTTTCAAACATATTCTTCTCAAAAACAATAAATTTTCAACATATTCTATTCAAAACCCTCAAACATATTCTCCTCTAAAACACTCGATTTCAACATTATTCTCCACAAAAACACAATTTTCAACAAATTCCCCCTCCCCCTTCTACGAAATAAGCATTTATTTGTCCTTGCAGACCAGTTAACCACTATTTTTCACATAACATCGACAGCCCCCAACCACCTCTTCCACAATAAGCAATTATTTCTCCCAGCAGGCACATCGACCACCATTTTGTAGTCTACATCACACTCAGACAGGGCGTTGCACAATAACACTGGGAGGCTAGGATTACACAGAGATTATGCAAATACGGATCTTTGTAAGACCTGCATGACCTACAAACAGCTTATAAACAAAGAGGGATTGTGCACCTACAGCAGAACTAACTTGGAAATATGTTTGAGTTTACTAGATATATAAATTTACAAAATGACACGGAGTGGTTTATTTTCAAATTTATGTTATTGTCGATTTCCTTTATGCATTTGATACAATTAATAATGTAGGATTTAAGATATGAGTTAAAGGAAGAGATCGATTGAAATCTTTGAAAGATTGATTATTATGATTATTAAGTCCAACAGTCTCAAGCATATGTAATGAGTCTATTTTTCACATATTTGAAACAAAGTTTCAAAATAAACACCTTTTTGAAATTGTCAGTGTTTTATGTGTGCTGAAAATCTAATGTCCAGGTGCTACATAGGAGAAGCATTTATATATAGGCATATGCTGCCTGTTTGCTAATATTTTTCCTTTGTATACATATTCTATTTGTTGTGAGTTACATGTTTTACGGAAATAAAACTGTTTAAATCAAGTGCTGCAAAGTACAAACAGTGACAGACAATTCATCAACATGATTCCCTGAAAATAAAACACATTTGATACAAAATCAAGAATATTGAACCCAATCTTCAGACTTGCATATCTTCCCTGTGTTGCTTAAGCCTTAAAGGGACAGTCCTATTGGGACTTCTGTGAAAACAAAATTCCAGAGTACTGCCATGTTTATACTTATATATGATTATTACAGGATTATTTCCCACTTATTTACAATATGTAAGTGAGGGTAACATTTACATTATTCTAGATTTAACAATTTGACAAACGATAGAATACATCACCTTGCCCTCTTGAATTTTGTTTCCACAAAAAAATACCTTGATAGGACTGTCCCTTTATGACACAGAAGGATTAGGTAATTGGTTGTGGTGAAGATTTAATACTCCTCATAGCGCATTTATACATTAAAGCTTGACTAGAATACAGCGAATTTGAACCAACTTTAAAATTGATTTTATTTTGTTCACGATCTGTATATGCAGTACAGGCAAAATTGTTTTGTTATTACTTTGGTTGACAAAAGATTCATGAAAGCATAGAAACAGTCAAAATTGCTTTCGGTGGTTTTTGATAGGCAATATTGCATATAACAATAACACAAGAGTTCCTTTTGATGTTATTTTGATTGGAGATTATCCATAAATTCACAGTCAAATATGCTTTTGATATTTTTGGGTTTGTAACGTTGCATAAATGCACAAAACAGTCAAAATTTATATGGATGTTCAAACGGTTAGTAATCATTCCCAAAACAGTGTCAATTATTTTTTTTAGTGTCAAGTTATTGTTATCGAATCTGTATAAATGCACTATTAGGAGTGTTGATCATCCAAATTACCCCAAAATAATTATCTTTTGATGACATCAGAGGCAGAAAATACTTGAACATGCAAAAAAAGAAAATCTTCAATATAAATCTTCTCCAGTATATTTGAGAAGGTTACAATCTTTTTTTTACAATTTCCAATTCCTAGTATTTTGAGCCACTGATGAACAAATATTCTAAGCCTCTAGGTATCTATGACAACAAGAGCAAAAACAAACGATTCAAATACATTAAATATTTTTTATTTAAAACAAATTTAACAATGCATAACACATTCAAAAGGGGGAAAAATATCACATATGTTGAAAAACCAACATAGTTAAAATATTCAACAACAGGCATAAAGAGCCTAAATTGTATTTATAACAATGAAAAAAGTGACTGAATTTATAGTTAATTTGATTCGATATATCATTTTGTAGTCAAATGTTAACAGTATTATTTTTTAAATTAGATTAAGGGGAGATTTTTATATATCTGCTGATCCAAATGAACATTGAGAGGACAAAACATAATCACACAAATTGTATAAGAATTCAAAGAGTTTAATCAAATTTTGAGTTAAGAATTGGGAATATTCATTATTAAGTTCACAAGACAGAATAGAAAACCTTATTTTCACAGAACAAATATTTTTCAAGATTTAAAGAGATTTATTTCAAATTCTACAAAATAGATGACTGTGCATTTTAACAAATTAAATATTTTCCTAGCTTTATGACGATTTAAAACAAACGTTGCACGACAAAGTAGGTGAGTGGATATTTCCTGTGCAGCACAGTGGGCTAGACAGGTAAGCTTATTACAAACATGTCTTTCGCATGGCATTCAAAAACTCTTGGCTCATCTCCAAGCCTCTCAAAGGGAAAAGAAGGTGAACTCAAACCTGCATAAATGTCACAGCCCAAGGACAGAGGAGAACAATATCTAGCCCACACAAATATCTTTATTTAAGACCTTATGTGTCAGACTAAACCCATAAATAACATTTTATTTTGAACATTACATGGTAGAATTATACCTTACCAACAAAAAACTTGTTTTTAACACTACATAACAGAATCAGCCCACAAATAACATATTTTGAACATTACATGGTAGATTTATACCTTACCGACCAATAACTTGTATTAACACTACATATCAGAATCTATACATAGCCCACAAATAAAATTTTATTTTGAACATTTATATATGGTAGAATTATACCTATTCACCAATAACTTCCTTTTAACACTACATATCACAATCTATACCTAGCCCAAAAGTAACATTTTGTTTGGAACAATACTTTGTTGGGGAGAACCATATATCTTTATCTGCCTTTTAGAAATTGTAATGTTGAAGCAAATTCTAAAATTATTATATCTCAACCAAAACTCTTAATAAAAATATTTATCTTTCATTGGAAGTTTTGTTTTTGACATTAGGAAAAAGCTAGTAGAGTAAGACTGTAAAGTATTGTTTTATTTTTTTGTTACTATCATTGACAAATAAATAAATGTCATTAGCCACTTGCTTAATGCCACTTATCTTTAACATCATTGTGTATATAATTTAGTCAGTGTCAAGGTCAATTAATATCAAGAACATGTAATGGGACTCAAACTGAAAAAGGATTCTCATTCGAAAAATATTCTCTGTATAACATCTTTCAATAGATCTATCAAAAGGGAATTAATTCTCAAGGAAATGTTTTCATTATTTTATCTTATAACAGTAACAATGAAAAGTCTTTGAAAGTTTCTAAATTTCAGAAACAATCAAAGCCATACAAAATTAAAGTATTTTTAATGAAAATAGTTTCAAAACCAAAATCACTTTTTCCTTCTTTTGGATGACTGTTGTTGAGATGGACATTTAAAGTTGATGAAATGCAGATATTCTTGCAGTAACGCACCATCAACCATAGGAAAGTCAATTACAGTTGTCACAGCAACTTCGGAAACGGCAACAGCAATTCCATCATCAGCAACTTCAGCAGGACAGATGTAGATGAGGTATTTCTTCAATGTTGACCAATGGTAAATGTCCAAGGTAAAGTCCAGCCAGTCATTGCAGAAGCCAGGCCAAGACCTGTATAATATCCATGGTATTGTATCCAGTCACAGGTCACAGACTCGTCCCATTGGTAGAAAATCCATACAGTATCTCCAGTATCCCATCCCAATTAGCAGGTGCTTGTCAGAGAAGTCCAGTTAGACTAGACAACACATGACAAACACAGTGTAGAGGTAGAGGTAACTCCAGATTAATCCAGTTGATGTGTCCATCCAGTAGTCATTTGGGTGTTTTGCTGTAAAGCTAAGCAAGTAATCCATGGTATATATATCCAGCGGTACTCCAAGGGTAAATATCCGAATGAGCTGTCAAGTCAAGAGAGTAAATCCGAGAAAAAAATGTGAGGGTAAAAAGTACAATCACAAATACTCCATACACGACAGTTAACTGTAAAACAAGTGTTTAAGAAGAGCATAAAGGAATAAAATGAGATATGTATATATCCATTGGTAATCCAGAGTTTGCGACTCAAGGGTACTCCAACCGAGCCAGCACCAAAAACAAACTCCATGTGAGGGTATCCAAAACAGTACATGGTCCGGCAAGAGGGAGAAACAAAAGTTGTCACATGATAAGAAATAGCAACTAAACCACACATTGAAGACTTACTTGACACGCACAGCACAAAACAAAACATACCAAGGCAAAGGTGATGGTCCAAAATAAAATCCAAAAGGTAAGTTTTGCTTTGGGAACAAGTATCCGTAGAAGATGGTCTTGTCCACCAATAGAAATTAAACAAAACAACAAATGCAAATTAAAGTCTAATATTGTCTCGATTGTGTTCCAACTGTGGTGTCTATACTACAAGGTCAAGTGTCCTAACCCCCACAGCAGATGATATGCAAGTCTGAGCTAGTTCAATGTTCTACAATATACAGTTTGCTTTAGTCAAGTGAGGATGCATTGAAGGCAGAGTGAAAGGTTACTATACATTACAATCGAACCATGGTCTAGATCCGTCCGAAGATGTCCCGGTTGGACAGACGGATGGACAGACCAAAGACAGCACTACCAACCAACATCTGCAGGCAGAAATGTCAACTTACCCCTTTTGCCAAGGGAAAGTCCCGGTTCCTCTTGCAGCGCTACCAGAAGGGACATGAAAGGTCCCACGGTCATGTTCGTGAGTCCGTGTTACGATGCTTCCCGTGGTAGATCCCTCGCAGTAGTCAGTTCTCAGGGAACAATTCTCCAGTAAATTCTCAGCTCCATGGGCCTTGGACGCAGACTTGATGTCCATGAAGGCGACCGTGGCCGCCGGGCCGCCATCACTCTCCTTGTTCAGATGAAGCTTCACACTCTGTATCTTCCCATATCTACAACATAGGAGGTCATATTAAGGTCAAGGTCACTTGTATTGCATTGACATGTAGGTCAGTAACAATCATACTTTATGGACAGTCAGCTGTATGAGGTTATTCACATACAAAAAATGTCATTAACAATCGTATTGCAAGGACATGGACATTGCATTTGAAACTAACATTCATTTCCTACAACAGAGGGGAATACTAAGGTCAAGGACAGTGATATTGTATAGACATCAAGGTCACTAAAGATTGTATTGCATAGACATGAAGGTCAAAGACATTGATACTGCATTGAACATATCATCTCCTTTAAAAGGTCAAGGTCAATTTGATTTGATTTTCGTCATTTGAAATTTAAATTGAATGAATTCCAATTGAACGTTCATACAAACAAATTAACAAGTATCTTGTGCAGATATTCAGGTGAAGGTCAATAAAGTCACCAGGAGATCAAAATTATCTTAAAGAGGGTCAGAGATTGTGAAAATTGTGAAAGCAAAATGGTAAAGGAGATTTATTACACATGTGAAATAGTTCAGAGTTGTTACAGTCAACAAGTCAGGATTGGCATTTTTATATTAAATTGCATGGGAAACCACCAACATCTAATGTTTTCAAGGTACTCTTCATAACAACGTTTAACACTCAATCATCATATTTTTCATCCAATACGATCCTTCTTATCGAAAAGGTACACAAACACGCACTCCTATTCCACCAACAATCTATTCGTGTGAGCTGTTATATCAGTTCTTGGCACAGTCTCATCAATAATGTACTAAATGGAATAAGTACAGGGTCCGCAGCCCAGCCAAACCAATATATATTACCACATCCATAAATAAATGTCCTCGGAGCTTCTAGTATTCCCCGACTCCTACTCTGAGTTCAGCAAGAGCTTGGCTAATGTATTACGTCTAGTCTATGGAAATGTTATATGGTCAGAAACTAGGGGCCAATCTAATTTGCTTTCTGATCATCAGTTCAACAATGACTGCCGGCTTTGTCCGCCACCCTAAACCCTCGCATGGCCATCGGGGAGGATGGTGTTACATGGCTTTGTAGATAAACCATGCTCAATTGGGTTGAGGTTGTTTATCAAAGTCCCTGGTCTGGTGCAAGCTGAGAGACAGGAAGAATTATGAGTTTCTCATTCTTGTGAAATAGTCCTTTGGACTGTTATGTATTGGATAATTAGATGATTGTGTTTGATAAAGTATGTAAAGAATCAAGGTATCTGTGTATTGTATCACATACATCTATGCACATGATTGGAGTAATGTTTTAAACCTGCTAGAAAAGATTGGAGAACAAGATTTATTTAGCATTATTGTAAATATTTAAAAGCTTTTGTTACATGGTTGAAGACACTAACAATGTCATACTGTTTTTTCCAGAAGTACTTGGGAAGTACATAAATAACAATATGTTAGGTGCAAAAGTACTAAACATTGATTAAATATTTGAGGATTTGTTTTCAAAGGAAATGTTTATGCTTATTTCCTATTATTATTCATCATTGAAAAATTCAATTTCCATTTCACAATGCCGGACTAAGTCATCAGAATGACTTCTTCTTTCCTAGAAGTCTTCTTCCTACCTGTTCAAACAAAATTTCTTCCGACCTATTTATAAGAACAGAAGAAGCCCCACCAAGCTGTAACCTGACTTGAGGAAATTACAACCTGGTGCAACAATGTAATACACTGCATGAGTCAAACAGCAGGTATAACAGTTAATTTCATGACTAAACAGGTGATCTTGGGTCTTATCACATGTCAAATCCTTGTCTATTTTCTTCATGTTAACTTCTTTTCTTTGCTCTTCACATAATGAAGACTGATTTCCAGGTCATATTGGTACTTGCACATATGTACAACAATCCATGGTAATAGTGTTATCAAAATGTTCATACTCTAAAGAGATTAATTATATTTAAATGATTTTAACAACCAATTACAAACATAAATCACCCCTCATATACTCTGATGTGTCAAATTTGACACAATTCCCCCTAAATCATCTCAAATTTCAAGTATCTATGAAGTAAATAGTCTAAATCTGTTAACCAGTAAATTTATCACCCTTACATAATGCACACCAATAAATTGGCTTGTTTGTTAACACACATGTCAGTACAGGTCCTCCTAGGTAACTCTCAGCTATATCATACACTTCAGTGATATGTCCCTTATCCAACCTTTGTCCTGTGCTATACAACACTGGCAACCAGCCAAGATTTGAGTCAGAGTTGTCAAGTCCTTCTTCCTTCATAAACAGCTTAAAAGGATATCACCCCCCCCCCCCCCCTTCTCCCCCATCCCTTAACAGGCTCCCAAACACATATACATACATTTCCCATTTCTTGAATATGTTAACTTCCTTATAACTAAGTTTTATTTGGTATCACAGTATCAAACAAATTTAAAGCAAGCCATGCACAAATTTCCAGCACTGAGCATCCAACAGATGATCCATTCATTCACCCAAGCCTCGCTAAAATATCAATTTGAACATCAATCGAGGTTTCTTCATAACTGCTCCCCAAATTCCTTCAACATTCCAAATAAGGTGCTCCTGGTGTCAGTTCACTCTCTCTCATTATCTTACAAACCCACTTTTAGTTAAACCCCTTCAGAGACATGGTATCCCTTGAACAAAGATACAGCATTGTTTTATTAATCTTTTATGTCAATGTTCCTTCATAAACATGATCCTGAACCTTTTTTTACCAGTTAATCCAGTATCAGTCTCAAAAACATTATTCTTCCTGGTTTCCTAAGGGTTAAAGGGTTAAAAACTATGACTCTCACAACCTTTTCCCTAAATATTCTCCCGTTGGATCCTTCTCAGACATGAAACTTTAACCATCCACCCAACTCTCCTTCAAAGACTGAAACTCCAACCTCACTCATTCCTTCCTTCAAAGACCCCCTCCCCATTTGATCACCCTCCCCCTTGTGAGAAGAGCTCCCCCCTACCTTTCACCCCCCAATACCCCCCTGTGAGGTGGACCTGTTTACCAGGCTTGTCCTGTGTCCTACTTTAGGAGCTGATTAGTGTGTATGTCCCATCTCCACCCTCTCTTATCACCACAGGGGCCAAAGGTCAGCTGGCAAACTGCCAAGTTTTAAATAACAGCCAGGTAGCTGGGCGATAAGAAAGATAACAGCCCCCTTTGAACAATGTCTAGGCCGATATAGGTATATTTCCCTACAACTAGGCAACTGTACCTCTCAACTTGGCGCTCGGCCAGGGAATAAATAGAGGCATGAATAAACTTGACTGTTGTGGATTTATTCAAAGTAAACCTCATTAGTTTGAGTGTCTGATATAACCGATATCGCCTGGCTTACTGTAAAGAATGTTGCCCTGTTTCTCATTGGTCATAAGAAATGCTTTATCAACTTGCATGCAGCTTATCTTGACTACTTTACTTGGCCAGGTTACATAAAGCAGATAGGAAGATTAAATTGTGGACTTGTTTGATAAGTATCCTTAATAACTTAATGATTTCAAAGCCAGTACACTTGTACTAAGAACATTCACTGGTTACTTTTTCTAAATAAATTAAGTATTATAACATAAAAACTATTTCTAAATAAATTAAGTATTATAACATGAAAACTATGAAATGTATATAATATTGTCTTTATTGAAACAAAAATTTTCGGAAAAAAGTTTGACACAAGCAAAACCTCCTGCAAACTTGAACACATACTTAACAAACTTCCAAGCAAGAAAATCACCAACATCTCAAAAGACTGAAAGCCATATCTTATCAAATGTACAGATTTGAGATTGTTGTTCCCCACAAAAAGTTATTCCTTTTGGCTTGGTTGATGTTTCATCAGACAGTTTGTGACTCATATTTCAGTTTTTCATATTACTGGTAAAGTCATGGCTAGATAATTGAATTCTGAATAATTGATAGCTGAATTCTATATTTCATTCATATTGTGTATCATGCAGTAATTGGTAGGGATACCCAACATTACACTGGGTATTTCAATTCCTTCAGACCTTGTTTACATATTTAACCATTTTCTAATTTCCATTCAGCTAAAATTAAATATCAGTCATCATATTTTGTACTAACTCAAGTTAGTATTTTTTGTCTATTTTGTTTTAACTCATGTTAGTATTTTTTGGTTTTTGAACAAACTTTACTGGACAACTGTCATCTTAATAAACAAAAAGATAAGTAGAAAGAAAATTTGAAAGGGAATTGAAAAAAAAATTGTGGCATCTTCAGACGTTTATTGCTACAGAAGTAGTCAGGTCTTTCTTTTGGTTCTTACATGTATTGATTCGAGTATAGATTTTATTGTAAAAGCTCTTTCTCTTGCGGCATCTGATATGAAAAAAAGGTGTACAAATAAGAAATTTGATGTAAATAATTGGCATGATGATGAATGCAAAAAATTAAAATCTATACGTTGTAGGGCATTAAACAAGTTTCGTAAACACAAAGATAAACATTTGTTGGACCAGTATAATATTTCAAGAAATAAATACAGCGCACTTTGTAAAAAGAAACGAACTGACTTCTATAAGCTAAAGCAGTATAAGATTGAAGAGAGCATCGATAACTCCAAATCTTTTTGGCACGAATTAAAATGTCTGAATGGTAGGAAGATAGCAAAGAACAATATACCTACTAGAGACTGGTGCGAGCACTTTAGAACTTTGTTTGAAAATAATGATGAAAATGAAAATCCAAGTGATGCATCTTATTCAACAGCAGATCCAAACCACGACCTCACACAGGAGATTCTTGATTCCCCGATTACTAGAGAAGAAATATTAGATAGCATAAATAACCTAAAACTTAGTAAATCTCCAGGCTTAGATAATTTATTACCCGAATTTTTTAGGTATTCTGCGGATTTGTTGGTACCATATCTTGAACTCACTTTTAACTTAATATTGGAAAGGGGCTCATTTCCTCAAACGTGGTCAGTCGGAATTATAGTACCCTTACACAAGCAAGGAGATTTAAACAATGTGGAGAATTATCGAGGCATCACTCTTTTGAGTATATTTAGCAAAGTATTCACTGCAATTATCAATAAAAGATTGATTTTCTGGGGCGAAACTATGGATAAAATAAGTGAATCACAGGCAGGATTTCGGCAAGGATATACTACAGTTGATAATATGTTTATTCTTCAGAGTGTTATACAAAAGTATCTAAATTCTAAGGGGGGTAAATTTTACGCGTTGTTTGTGGATTTCTCTAAAGCCTTTGATTCTGTACAGAGACATAAGCTATGGGATTTATTCAGAACCAGTGGTCTAAGCACTAAAATGTCAACCTTATTAAATAGCATATACGAAAATGTGAAAGCTTCTGTTAGAAATAATAATGAAATGTCAGAATATTTTGATGTACGAATCGGTGTTAGACAAGGCTGTGTACTTAGTCCTTTTTTGTTTTCTTTCTTTATCAATGAATTAGCAATGCAAATAGAAAACAACTGCACAAATGGTATCCAGCTGCATCCGGATGTGTTACAAATTTTTCTTTTACTGTTTGCAGATGATATTGCTCTTATTTCAAGTACTATTGGCGGTCTTCAGAAGCAAATAACCGAACTAGAAAGTTACTGTGAACGATCGAAACTAAATGTAAATATGAAGAAAACAAAAATAATTACTTTTAAAAAAGGCGGTAAATTGTCCCGACATGAAAAATGGTACTTTAAAGGAAAACTTATAGAATCAACAACCTCATACAAGTACCTAGGTGTTTATTTTACAAACCATCTTTCTTGGTCAACCCATGCAAAATATGCATCTATCCAAGCACGAAAAGTATTTTTAGGTATTTTGAGAAACTTAAGAATACTAGGAGATTTGAACATATCTTCTTATTTTAGAATATTTGATGTAAAAATTAGCCCAATTTTATTATACGGTGCAGAAATTTGGGGATACCAGTATTTTGATCAAATAGAAAGAGTTCATCTATTAGCATGTAAGAAGTTTCTTGGAGTAAAAATAAACACACCAAATACAATGATATATGGGGAATGTGGGAGGTTCCCGCTTGTTATAGATGCACAAGTTAAAATGATAAAATATTGGCTGAGACTTTTATGCATGCCCTCTTACCGTTTACCAAAAAAATGTTATGAAATGATGATCTTATATGACCAAAATGGACAAAAAAACTGGATAACAGATTTAAAGAAGCTATTAGTCACAACTGGTTTCAACTACGTATGGCTAGAACAAAATGTTGAGTTTCCAATAAGATTCTTAAATTCATTTACTCAAAGACTTAAGGATATCTACCAACAAAAATGGCTTACCAACCTTCATCTATCCACAAAATGTAACTATTATTCAGCTTTTAAACACTACATCTATACTGAGCATTATTTATCATGTGTTACTATAAGAAAATTCAGAGTAAGTCTAGCACGCTTCAGATGTTCCTCGCATGATTTATGGATTGAAAAGGGCAGATTTCTTAACATGAAAAGAGAAGTGAGACTATGTAAATCGTGCAATAATAACCTCTTGGAAGATGAGTACCATTTTTTGCTTGTGTGTCCTTTTTATAATGAACTACGTAAAAAATACCTTAAAGACTTCTATTATGTCCATCCATCTAAAGATAAATTATCGCACTTATTAAACTGTAAAAAATTGGTAGAAATACAAAATCTTGCAATGTTTTTATACCACGCATTTAAAATCAGGAGACAGTAGTAACACTGAATCACATATAATTATGCTTTTTGTGTAAAACAGATTTATATGATTGTATATTGAACTATGTAATACTATACAATGTACTATAGGCCTGAGGCCTCTGAGTATTGAAATAAAGATTGAACAAGTTACTCCTTTTGGCTTGGTTGATTTTGCATCAGACAGTTTGTGACTCATATTTCAGTTTTTCATATTACTGGTAAAGTCATGGCTAGATAATTGAATTCTGAATAATTGATAGCTGAATTCTATATTTCATTTATATTGTGCATCATGCAGTAAATGGTAGGGATACCCAACACTACACTGGGTATTTCAATTCCTTCAGACCGTGTTTACATATCAAACCATTTTCTAATTTCCACTCAGCTTCAATTAAATATCAGTCATCATATTTTGTACTAACTCAAGTTAGTATTTTTTGTCTATTTTGTTTAAACTCATGTATTTTTTTGGTTTTTGAACAAACTTTACTGGACAACTGTCATCTTAATAAACAAAAAGATAAGTAGAAAGAAAATTTGAAAGGGAATTGAAAAAAAAATTGTGGCATCTTCAGACGTTTATTGCTACAGAAGTAGTCAGGTCTTTCTTTTGGTTCTTACAGCAACTGCAAAACTGGTCTTGGATTCATAATTATTTTAAAAAACAAAGCCGCCATATTAAATAAATTGCAACTGCCATGTTCGAAACAAGAAAGACTCAGAAACAATCATTTCCAAGGAGGCAATCATAGATAACATGTCGTTACTTTATAGGGTAACTGCCACATTTCAAGTAAACAAAGTACAATCATCACCATTATAGCATAGCACAGAAATCAGACTCAAAAAACATATTTCTTACGGTTTTTAAGGGAAGAAAGGGATAGCTAATAGGACAACTGCCATGATGAAAACAAGTCAGACTCAACCACATTTATTTCTACAGAGGCCATCATATTCAATATATTGGTTTGTCCCTATTTTAGTTTATAGAGCAACTGCCACGTTGGAAGCGAGTGAAGTCCCAACATAGAGCAAACTAAGAGGCAAACAAACCACAAGTAAAGAGCCTAGTTGGCCAAGCAGGCGAATGAGTGAGTCATACTCTATTATGGACTGTTTGTCATACCCGACACATGCCAAGGTCATGTGACTGCCTGAACCGGCCTCCTGCTCACAACTACGAACTGGAAAGGTTGATGAGATAGCAGAGGGGGAGCTGTCACGATTTCTTGGAAAAATCCACTCGAAAAAAAGCTTTTATCTCATCCCTTAAAATATTCATTATCCAAGCTTTCTGAAGATATGAAGTATGATGGGAAATATGTTTTAAATAAAAACATGAGAATGTGTCACTTTTAATGCTTTTTCCAAAAAGTGCATATTTTGCTTATTATGTTGCTTGCCAAGAAAGATAGCTAGTCATTGATAATTTGAAATGTCTTGCTGATAAGGAAATGATAATATATAGAGATTTTTTCAATTATTTTTCTATCAAATACGCTGAAAATAGTGTACTGTGACATTGTATTGAATGATATCACTCTTTAATATTGTGATACTTATCATGTCCTTACCATCACAACTGTAGAGATAAATATTTGACCATTGAAAATAACTGTTTTAGAAGCTAACAACGTTAAGACCTCAAACATTGAAATAATAATGACTGTATCAGGTAAATACTGTATTTATTGTCCGATGAGTCATGTTAATTACACCTGACACCTGTAGCAAGGTATTCATTATCACTACACAGTACAATCATGTAGGTGTGCACATAAGTATATACTATACTTTGACAGGTGTTGATTTTCACTTGTGTCGTCTTTTCCATAACTGATCGAGTTATGGTTTAGAATTCCTTGGGTAATCTGGCATCCATTAGCCAAAACTATAGACCAAACTGAAATAGTGTACTGAATCCTTCGCTAATGGGGGGAGCATTCTGTCATAATCACTAAAATATCATCTTACAAAAATTAATTAATAAACACTTTAATATTCAATCAGTTAATTCCAGTTTCATAAAACATTTAATTGTCAAGGGTGATCAGAAAACCAACCAAAAGTGGATACAGGTACATGACTCCCAATGACAAACTAAAGGCATCTGTACGTGACTGTCTGCACATTCTCTTATCAAGAAGGTGCGTACACTTCAAGTCCACCTAATCCTCATTGAGCTTGACTCACAGAGACAAAAGTCACTTTAACGAGCATACAGTTAGAATTATTTCTATTTTGCTCAAGAATAACAATTCTGACAGATTTTAGTTTCATTTTATTCGTGAATCAAAATTGGATGAAGCCCATTTCAGATAGTCTGGTTTCTTGCTTCGATTCACTCACAGCCATAAATACTGAATTTCGTCAAGCTCAACCAATTTTATTTCCAACATCGGCCATCGACATAATCAGGGCCGATTTCCCAGAAATCAACTGAATATTTCACCAGTCGAACCAGCAGTTTTTAGAATGGCTATTGGCGTGAACGTAACGCCCTGATTAACATAAACCCATCACGAAGATAGAGAACAGCGTTCAACAATCCATCAGCAATAACCTGCTAACAACGATCGATGAAGCAACGAGGACCAAAAACATAACCCAAGACACAATTTAACACTGCGAAACATTAATCGTTAATCCATCGAGGGAGCCAAAGCATACAACAAGCACTTTATTGAAATGAACTGGCCTTGTATTGATCAGGCGTTGAAAATAAACCCTAACTACGTTGTATCTTATTCACTGCCTGTTCCTCCCAATAAAGCAAGCCAGCCAGCAAGGCAGCCTGCAAAGCCAGCTAGTTTAATTCAGCCCATGCAGAAATCTTTATTTCAGGCCAGGTCGAAAGCAGTCCACGTGTCTGCCTGCACTAGCAGAGCAGGGTTCGTAAACAACAGCCGATAAACCAGGCAGGCAGAGCTGGCAGCTTGCCAGCAAATCTTGGGCAGATGCCAAAACACCCAAGGCAAGAGATAAAAGCAAGCAAAGATTAATCATGTTGCTATGGCGACGACCAGCTCAGAGCTGACTGGTTTGAACCAGTTTGCAGGCTGGCTGGTGTTCTATTTTGAGCTTGCTACCTCACTGTAGCGGCAGGGTTTGGCCTGACGAAATCCTTCAACAAGCCACATCTGATTTTCCTGCCATTTTCTGTCCGATTTAAGTCTCCAAGCTCGAGAAAACTGTGCTAAAAGGAATATTACTAACCTCAGTGATAAAAATGGAATGTACACTGTGTGTGAAAGTTCTACAAAATATGAATTTTAACGGATGTACATGAACTAGCCCCCTGGAGCCTTAATGGAGTAAACACAATGGATTTTTATCTTTCAGCCATATGTTATCCCAGTTGAGATTGTCTGAAATTAAAGTATTTACAGTTTTTTGCCAATCTTCTTAGTTGAAATATATTAAACTTGATGAAATTCCATACAATATGTAAGTTTGGGTTAGAATTTGAGAGTTCTGAGAACAAAGCTGGTAGCTTCGGCTGCTTATGCTAATTTATGTAGCAAGCAGACCGGGATGCTATGGCGGCCATGTTGGCTGTTCAGAAAGAGAGAAAGCATTACATTGTTTTACTTTACTGCATGATACGAAACTTATTACACTGTTTAGTGCTGCATGATGCATAATTTAGACAACATACTGCATGCTTTAAACTTGAATACATTTGTTTATGGAGAAAGTTAACAAATTTGACCTTTGACCTATGGGATAAAAGTGGATAGTGCCTAGCTGGAGAATACAGGGAATGAAAGAGTGGTTGATAACTTGAATAAATGATTGATTTTGTAGAGAGTGTTTACAATTTAAACAATACAAGATTGTTACACATGTGGAGCCTAGAAAGAGACTGCTGGGTCCAACAGTATGTTATAGAAATAGGACTTCACAATGGCTCTTTTATCCCATAGAAATTGAGCTTTCCAGGTCAGCTCTAGTCAAGTTTGCATCGGCAGTTTTGAATAGCTGTTCTCTGGGCTAACCACAGGCCTAGCTTTCTATACATTGTCTAGATTTTGGAGGCTTACCTTGGTGGGTTTTCAAGGAGCAAGTACTGTGGGAATGACTTCCCCAATTCAATCTTTTGAAGGCCATAGAATGTTTTTCTGCAATTTATTTTCTCTAAGGTATCAAATTTTTGTGTTGGCTTCTTGGGACTGAAAGCTTCTTTTATATCCATACATTTTTTTGTTTATAAATTTTTGTTTTAGCCAATTGACAAAATGTTGCTTAAGATGAGTTTTATTTTTTCATACATTTCCTTATGATTTTCCATTATGTTTACTATCAAAGAAATACACCTGAGTTATGTACAAATCCTTATTATATATTACGAATCCTTCATCATGTTTTTCATATTTTTGTTTAATTAAGATCCTATGGGATAAGAGGAAATTTTACCTTTACCATCACCTTATTTTGTTTTTTTTCAGAAATTTGACCAAACTCTGAACAAATCAGTTATTTTCCATTCATTCACTGAGTTGATATGTTCTCTGGTGCTAATATTTTCAACCAATTTATCATTTTAGTTTTTCTATATTCCCAAAACAGACGCGACTGATTCACCTCAGTCAAACAAAATCTCCACATTGCGGGAAAACTTTGAAAACACAAATTTTGATCATATTTCATATTAAGTAGCCCGGTTACGACAACCCCTTTAAAAACAAAATCTTAATTTTTTTTACTAACATTTTTACAAATGTGGTTGACAAAGCCTCTGAACAAGTTTGGTGATAAACATTGAACTCAAAAAGAGTGAGTGTATGAGGGAGTTAGGTCTAAAGGTCTAAGGTAGGTCTAAAATGAAAACCTGTGATAGTCGAATGTCAGGGCAAAACAAAATGTCTGCCATTAGTTTGTCCAAGATAACGCTGCATCCAGTTCTCAAACCAAATTCAAATTCAGTGGAGATTTTGTTTTTGCATGTCCAGTAGTCAAGTTAACTATCCAATTTTTGTAGAATGAGTTTTAAATGCAAGTACAGTGTTTGAGATATTTATTTTCACAACAATATCTTAGATATGAATGTTATCAAAATTTTAGGTTGGACAATGTTATAATATTTGTTTTTCCTTAGCATTAATAGTTCTTATAGTATAAGGCTTTAAAACTTGCCTAAAGAGCTTTGAAGCAGAAGCCATTGTGAGGGGGCTACAAAATCCGAAAATAGGATTAAGGCAGTCTTAACAGTAAGTTCCTTTGTGTCAGTCTACAACAATTACTGAGCTTCTTATCCCAACTGAAAAAGGGGATAAATCCTTAATGATATCAAAGCCTTTTGGCAACTCTAAACCAAAGATGAATTTATCTTCAGTTGATTTTTGCTGTTCATTTGGGCATGTCAAACATTAAATCAAAATGGAGTACTAATATCCTCCGCAGCTGTAATTGAAGTCAAAAGTTATTTAAAATATCCCATTTATAATATAAGGATAGCCATTATTCACTTCCAACAGAAGCTTGAAAATAATTACAACCAGAATAGCTAGCATATGGTTATCAAATTATGAAACATAAAGATTTCAAATTCTATTTTTTTAAATGGTGGGATGAGGTCTTGTTTTAGAAACGTGAAAAGCAAATCCTTGGATAATTCGCTTCAGATTTCAGCCTCCACTGCTTTTGATACGATTTTCTGAAGGATTGACGCGCGGTCCCTGTGTACAAGTTAAAACCAACAATTACAAAACGGTTGCCATGGAAACCATCGACTTTGGCTGGAAATCAATGGCTCAAAGAAAAGACCCGGAGCTTCAAATGTCTCTGCTGTAACAGACACTACTTCCCACAAAACTCATTAAAATTTTCTCCCTTCTCAGACGGAAAAGTTTTCAACGGTGAACAATAATAGAGCAAGTTTGTTTAAAGCCTGAACAGACGTCCAATTAAATATTAATTGGTTCTGGGTAATGACTCCGTTGTTAAAACACATCCTGATGAAAGCTCGATTCCCTGACATATGATGAGTCAAAGGAGAGGAATGCGGTATGTTCGGCTTCATATTGAGTACTGTTTGTATACAACTAATTAGGATGCTGGCCCTGTGCCAAGAGGAACAGATGTCACTAGTAAAGTATACACACTAGAAATAGAAGGTCACTCTACTACTCCAGTCTTCTGGCTCAGTCACCATTTTTAATAAAATTGTCATCATACAGACATCTCACGATGTGAGCAAGTCGGAGTTTGCGATGCCTTGGCAATATTTCAGCCATTGGCAACGTGTCGTACGATGTGTTATATATCACCTTATCACTGATATTTTTGGATTAAATATGATACTTGTCACGATACCCTACTTTGGTTATCTAAAAACAGGATTAATTTTAACAAAAACTTTCAATATTATTGAAAATTAACAATTCTTACTGCTTTGATATGATCATGATTCGTGATAATACAGTATATCACCACAACTCTGTTAAAACTTTTACTCTTAACTGTAACATGAGTTTTTATGTTGCCTAGCCGTTTCCTAAAAATTAAAGCATAGTATATTACTTGCATTATAAAATATTTCGAAAGAATATTTTTTCCTTTAACCAAAGTTTCCTCATGAAAGTTAAAATGGTCCGTGTATGAGGTAGATAAATATTTTAATGACAATACGCTGAACAAGAGGAAGTTGTTGGATACAAATTTTGGAATGATAAGGTGACAATATGATAATGATTTTCCAGCAAGCCATTATCAATCAATACAATAAAGCATCATACCATGATTCATGCAACTACAGTGATGCTGCAAATATGGTTGGCCATTTGCGGCAGAAAAACTCATTTCCCCAAGTAGAAATGATGGCAATAATGATTAGATTCCGGCAACAGCCTGTGAATACACAGAAGGTGACATAGAGCGATATAGCCAAGCACTGGTTGGTTATCATGGAGCTACTGTGGAATATCATCAAATATTCACCATCCCCTGCCAATCTCACATATATCATAATGCTGTTGTTTTTGGAATAGCAAAAGAACTTATGATTAGAGTCAAAAATGGAAACTGTCACAATCTTTTCTAGATTATTTATGGAGAACTTTTGTCCAAATTTGAACTGATACACATTTTTCATAAATTATTCAATTTACAGATATGACTATTTCAGACTCTAAAAGGTCAAATATGAAAACGACCAATTTAACAATTTCTTATTTAGTATGTGATTATTTAGGAAAAGAAGGAATTAATCACAGTAACTAAAGGTTACTTGGATAAGGCTGTAAAGGAAATATAGATCTATTGTCGTTTATTTCAGCTATAAACTTGAAACCATGCTACAATTGTAAAGGATCCAGATAATTAATATTTCAAACAGATTGCCAAGATCATAAATATACCAAAAATCATCAGGTACAAAAACTGACCAAGCATTCAAATACCATACATATCTTTAGAAACACACATTTCAAATAACTAGCACATGGAAAATGTTATTTTTTGGATCAAAGTATCTCCAAAACTACAAATTCCTTTAATTATTCAGTGCAAGCATTGAGTGAGTGGATTAAATAATGGATCCCTTAGAGTGCTTAAACATATGGTTGTTGTTTTGCATAAGCACAAGATTTGCATGGGTGAAAAAAGTGCAAAATGTATCTCAAGTTACTTGTACTTCAAAATGGAACTAAAAAGAATGTCACATAGAAAATGTTTATAAATATTCACAAATCAACACTGCATTTACTATTTACAAGTCCTAGTGGGGGTCCTGAGGACATTTGACCACCCTTTTGGCTTGGTGTCCCTTAAAATTCAAAGAAGTAGGATAATTTTACCATTGCATGGATCCTGTCTAAGGCAGAAATGACCCCCTAACTGATCACCTAGGCACAACTATGCAGAGCCTACAGCAAAGAGAAATCTGACCAATACAACTAAATTGAGATGCGAGGTTGCCTTTAGCAGAAGACAAGGTAAACTAATGTTCAATTTACCATTGAGGTAGTACCAAGGATGAAAAGCTAAGAACATAAATTATTATGATGCATAAATATCTGAAAGCTAATTCATATAGTTAAATTTTTGGGAAACAGATAGTCGATAGAATGAAAACCTGAGTCATACAGTAGTTTACACTAGAACCAATGTCTGAAACCCGAAAATGAATATTTTGGATTCCAAAAGAATACAATATCGAAAGATTGAACAGATCTTGAATTTCAGATAAAAGACGATGGTTATTGATGTAGGAAAATTTGCAATACAAAAGAGACTTCAAAACAGTCAAGTCACGGAAGATCGCATATTATAGCTTGAGCACTATCTTCAATCGACCTGCTCAATGCGAGTAGTAGCCTATACATCAATGCATATGAATAATATCCATAGTGACGCCCTCTGTAGGGGATAAAATGCTTTCACTGCAGAAAAGGCAAGTAGGAACAGGACCAGACAAGATAGTTCCAAATTTGTCACGGTGACACATCAAATTATGAGAGTTGAATGAATATTTCAAAATGAGACAAATACCTAATTCATCATTTTTGAAAATGCATAAATATTCTTAACTTTCTACGAAAAAGTCAGGAAGTAAACATGCATCAAAACAGGTTTTCGTAATATTTATCCATGAAAATATTGCAATCTGAAACTTGAGAATTTAATTCGGACATGAAACCTACATTTAGTAGAAACCAAATAAATCAACCTTGTATAAGGGTTTTACATCTTTGGTATTTTCATACAATAAACGAATTAGGATCAAGGGATTACTGAATTCTTTTGATCATATATCAGTCTGACAAAAAATGAATAGACCATTAATCCTTTTCAATAGTAAATATCCAGAAAACATTGTAAGCACAAAATTCACCAATCATTTGATAAACAGCCTAAAATAAAACAGAAAGGTCCTCTCAAATTGGTTTCCACAAGTATATCCCTCAAAATCTAACATTATTTAATATTTGTCATTCAACACCTTCAAAATACATTAAAATATAACAAATACAACTTCATTGCTCATGTTTTGCGTAATCCTTTTATTTAGCCTGTAAGTGTGAAAAAGGACTACCGGTATCTGAATTGTTGGGGTGCGAAAAACAATTAAACTGTACAGTAAAATAACATGTTTGTTTGCACACAGAAGCCAAGCAACACTATAAAGAAAACATCTGCATGCAATAAAAGTCAAAATTTATCATTCCATTTATGGTAAGAAAAGCAACCGGAATAAAAGTTTTCATGGAAATGTACAAATTTCATTCAGCTATGCCTCTTTGTAATACAGTGTATTAGAATGAAACCAAAGCATCCAAAGGATATATTTTTACATATAACACTTTGAATGTATAATAAGGCAGGATTTCCTTATAACAATAACTTTAGTAGTTTTGGTATAAAAATCAAGACTACATCATGGTTTATACATATGTATGGCGTTTACACACTTCATAATCATTTTCATATATGTTAGTGAGGGTAACATTTTTGTTTTTCTAGATTTAACCATTTGATAAAGGGTAGAATGCATCACTGCATCCTCTTGAATTTCGTTTCCACAATAAAACTTGAATAGGACTGTCCATTTAAATGTGAATAACAGTTTCCAAAGGATGTTTGATTGCATTCTCAAACATTTACCTTATTGTGTTCAAATTTCACTGATTTTCATTGCGTTTTCAATATGTATAGAAAGTTCACCAAATGGCAATTCATTTAGTAATCATGGAACAACTTTGCAAACACTCCTAATATATTCAAGATTGACTAGGCAAAGTAATAGATTGTTTTCAATTGGTAATGTTTGAGTCTTGCTAAATATATCAATATCTATCATGAAACATGGTACATTAGTGCTGTTAATTCGATTCAAATCAAAACTATTTAATAATTTTTGGTTTTGAGTTACCTGAAATGACAATCTTAGCAAAAAGGGAGATATATTTAAAACTATTTCAAACATTCAAAGCATGGCAAACTAACAATCGATTTTGTGTTACAAAATGCCATATTTTACAACATTGTTGAACAACACTCAATACCAAACTATCCATATGTTGTTATATTTTGTATTCCATAGTGAAACTGACAGCAACTATGTGATACCTTGATATTCAAAGCCCTTTATCAATGACCTAAACGATACTATGTATTTCTCCTCCCACCAAATAGGTCAACATAGTAACATGTAAATTACAGTTAACGTATATAATTTCATATCATCACTGTCATGCAATAAACAAACCTAATGATTCAACATAACATAAACTTAAAATATGTATCAAAACAGCGCGTTTAATAAGTTTAATGAATATGAAAGGTGACAAACGAACAATACACACAGTGACACACTTGAAACGGTTTCCTGTAAGAATTAGCATTTCAATATCTGCCCTAGTTTCAATGCATGTGTAATTATGACATTTAAGTTAACGATATATGATATAGGGGGCAGAAAAGGACAAGAAAACGCGGTTTGAAGTTCAATCTGACCCATATTGATAAAGCGGAGAATATAGCCCAACGCAAAGGTATGGTTTCGATCATCACAGCCGAACATCGCCATGTTTACTGCCTCGGTCAGTCCGTATGGCAAGCAAACCACGGACTATATTCAACTGCCTATACACCAGGAAACGAGGCGAAGTCAACACACACATATACAAAGCGTATCCAATATGCAATGTGCAGTTTTTTCACCTAATGTCACCAATTTTCTTTACCATAGTGTCTCAAAATGGCCGGGCAGAACCCTTATCGAATGTAACCACGAAATTTGGAAGGACTTACCGTTGGAAGTGATTATTCACCGCGTCTTCAGAGCACTTTTCGGGTAGGTTTCTTACCAACAAATACCGTGTTTCTCGAACCATTTCTTCGTTAGCTACATGGTTTAATGAAACGAAGTTCCATCAACCTATCTATCCGTGAGCATTGGCGTTCATCGTAAGAGCGTTTTCACCGCGCTAGGAATAGCACACACACAGAATGTGACGTCACAAGCTTTTCGCGATTCAGTTCCCCGACCTTTCATCCTGGCTATAGCCTGTTTCGGAAATGTTAAGCGCGTCCTTCGATTGGGGCGGGTTGTAGCTGACGAAATGCTACCGAATATTGTGGCTTTACAAAGGAGTTGCTATTTGGGGATTAATCCTTATAAAACAACAATAGTCAGAAGTAGTCGATGGTCCTGATTGTTCTTTATCTT
The DNA here is from genome assembly GCA_916613615.1 of Steromphala cineraria. Lineage (NCBI taxonomy): Eukaryota > Metazoa > Mollusca > Gastropoda > Trochida > Trochidae > Steromphala > Steromphala cineraria. Next base: position 27,613,163 of record OU744732.1, read on the forward strand.
TTGATTATCCGTACGTGAACAGTAAGTTATATTTCTTCCGAAAACGCTCGATTTGGCTGTAATAATGAATTACCGTATCAATGCTTAAAAACGTAATTTCATAATTGTAACTTAAATATAAAAAAATATAAATTCAAGAAATTGGTGAACTTTAAGAATAAAATTACTCATGTCAAAGAAACTACTCAATATTATCGATCTCTTATAATAAACACTGAATCAATCTAAAAGACGAATATATGTCGGCATTCTGCAGTTAAGTCCATAAGTACTGATGATTTGTATTTCGTCAAATTCCAACACGGAGAGGAAGAGGGTTTGAGGGTTGAGGTGGGTATGTAAATAAAAAAAGTAATCCATATTAAAAAAGTTTCCTCCAGCTGTGAGCCTCTGTTTACACCCTCTCTATACCTGCCTATATACACAGGAAACACCTGCGAGTAAAGATGATACTTATGTATACAGACCTGAAATCTACAGGTATCTAATCGACAGAGTACAGTGTCCAGGTAAGGCTGGAAGATTTCTCAAGACTGGTTTCCATGGAAACTGTTTCCATCCATCTTTGACGTTCAGGGAAATATATTTCTTTGAAAACAAGTTGTTTTTCTCTTCGAATTTTTAGATCTCATAGAGTGTCTTTTAGACGTTGTCGTGTTTGTTTCAAGTACAAATACGATTGATTACAACTTTTTTTTATGTCACAGTGATCATGGCTAATGTTTGTATTTTTATATTCTCCCCTTATTTGCCCACCTTTTGCCTTACATTGTCATACCGGTAATACCCGCAAACAATTTAAACAGTAGAAGGTATTACGTAACGTTGAACTAAACTGAACGAGGCGTGTCTCAGTCATTCTCTCCCCACAGAGGCAGTTCAGTGCTTGATCGGGTATTATACATATATATGACTGAGCTGCCTCTGTGGGGAGAGAATGAGTGAATAAATTGGAAAATGGTGAACTAAAATATTTGTTTATATATGTTTTAGATCAGAGATCAAAGTTCTAAACAACATATTGAAATACATATATGTTGTTTTGATTTAATATCTGTTTATATTTTCATATTTTTATATCCAATCATAACATCTATATACCTTCAAAATATTGAACCATTTTATTTTACAAAGAAAACGATATATTCCCTCGTAAAAGCAATATGAAACAATATCCCAATGACGTTTATCATATTCAACACGAAAGGTTTATAACAGGAAATTATTGATAATCTTTTGTATTTGGCAAACATTCATAACTAAATTATATACAAAGTTATTTGTAAACAGATAAATAGAAAATACGCCAATCATTCAAAGAGAATGAAAAAAACATAGTATTAAAAGTCACTCTTTAATTATTACGTTGTAATGTTCATAAGTGAAAGACTCTATCCGATTACCATCATAGTAATACGCGAGTTTCTCGGTTAGATCCGACGCAATAAGCCAGGTTTAACCCCCTCACGCTCAACGTACTTCTGGATGGCTTATCTTTAGCTTAGCAACATACACAGTCACGTTTGTTAATGGCTTCCTATACCATGAAGTAATTTGCTTAAAGTACGACTATACGTTCGTGTCGGCATGCAATATAGAGAGCCACGTCAGGTATTGTATATCCCACGTCAGGTGATCCTCACGTATTCCCTACCTGGATAATAAGAGCTCATTATTCACCTGCTCGATATAATACTTATCTACCAGCCCTGGCACAGAGTCATATATATTCCCTTCTGATCTACTAACCGACCTTACCCCGAAAATCAATCGTGGACATTGTTAGGAGATGGTCTTTCGATTGATCTTGACTTGGGTACGTACATTCGTACGCCCCCTTTTAAACAGCATATAGACTTGTCGATCGTAAGTACTATAGCTCGGGTTTTCTGAAGTAAGGTGAAGAGTTGGGAGTTGTTTTTTATCTGAACTGAACTTTATTTACACTCAGGCTGCAAACTGCAGCATAAGAGGTACAATACATATTTACATTTATACAACATTCAATATAAATTTATCAATTACAAATGAGTTATAAAACATATTTCTTAAATAAAGACATGATAATTTTACAAAAGATGGATAATTTTCTTAAAGTTCCTAATCTATTTGAATTGAATAATATATTCATTTTGTACATATTTGGTCTGTTATAGTAATATCTATGCATATATTTGACTCTTTCTGATTTTAACATGGGGCATATAAATAAGTAATGGAATTCGTCACCAATATCATTTAAATCTATCTGTCAATGGAGTTCGTCGCCATCTACCTGTCTCGATTGGGAGAAAATGATTTGAAGTTCGGAATTTCAACAAGTTATTGTAATGCTGATAATTTAGATAATTTTCAAAATGGAGAGATGGATTTTTAAAAATGGTATAAATAGTTGATTTGGAAGAATTTTCAATTGATGACAACCAAATTTGCTGGGAAATATCTTTCAATTTATTTTTAGTGATAATTTTCAGCCATGAAATACTTTTGAAATTTTGAGATTTCCAAATAAAACTTAATCCTATATCGTCGAAAGTTTTCTCAAGATAGCTTATCCATTTGTGTGTATATTTTCCAAAAATAGAATCGTTGAATATCAATTTATAAATCAAAAGAGACAATTTTGAGGATTTTCCAATCATTAGTTTAGCCCAAAAACAAATCATTCTGCTTTTAATAACATTTACAAGGGGGGATCTGCCAAATTCTCCATAGACCATATAGTTAGGTGTACTTTTCCTCAGTGATGTTAAATATTTAAGAAAGCGTAAGTGAACATTTTCAAAACAAGAAATGTTTTCAAAACCCCAGACTTCACATCCATACAAAAGAATTGGGGTAACCATACAATCAAACAATTTCAAATGACAATAAATGGAGAGTTTAAGTTTTCTACCTTGGCTTAATATGAAAAACATTGCCTTTGTTGCCTTTTCAACCAGTGAAAGTTTGGTTTTGGTAAATTTACAATTCTTTTGTAGTGTAATACCAAGATAAGGATAATGATCAACATTTTCAATAATGGTATCTCCAATATTAAAATTACTTTTATAGTTTTTTTTTGTGCCACCGAAAATAAGAATTTTGGATTTTGATACATTAATTTTAAGCTTCCATTTGTTGCAGTAGTTATGAAAACAATCCAACATATTTTGTAGATCACAAGGTTCTAAAGACATAAGCACGGTATCGTCAGCATATAACAATGCGAAAAGTGTAATAAGCTTATCTAAACGGTTGTGAAAATCATCGGGTTTAAGTTGTAAACCATTACATGAATATGAGGCTAATGTATCTTCGAGATCGTTTAGAAACAGTGAAAACAAAACTGGAGACAAATTTTCTCCTTGACGGACACCCTGTTTACACAGAAAATATTCGGAATAATTCCCGCCGTTACAAACACATGATTTTATATTTTGGTACATGTTAAAAATGACAGTAAAGCATTTCCCAGATATGTTATTTTGTAAAAGTTTTTGCCAGAGTCCAGATCTCCAGACGGTATCAAAAGCTTTTTGAAAATCGATAAATGCGCAACACTGTACCACATCATGTGTATCCCCTGCAATCATGGGGATATTTAAGAATGGGAGTCACGGCTAACCTCATAAGAATACTATTAAAAATGAACGAGTACCAATGAAAAAAATACTCAAGGCTAAGATAATATAATCAATTCGTACCTCTATAGGAATTTACAAATAAGTTTGAGATATGTTACTTAGTGTGATATTTTTGCTGCTAAAGCAATAACAAATTGAGTAGCTTGCATACACACTCAAACAGTGAGCAAGTATCTCACATAAGGCGTGTACATACGAGTGAAGAATCCTGTAACTGAATAAGAAGAAATTCAAAATCATCTTATTATTATGTCAATCATTTACAATTGCATCAATACAAATATGTATTCTTGACAGGTTAAATTTAGTAAAATGGCAGCCTTTTTCTCACTTTTTTCACATCGCAAAAACTGGTTGACTCAAAGCAATTCTCTTTGAATTATCATAAGTGATTCTGTTCGTGACGCTGGTTAAGATTTGTAACATGCCAGTGAAATCTTACGTATTCTATGTATATAAACAAAAATGACACCTCGTATTTCGTTTTCAGAAAAATAAGCGCAATAAGACTCTTTATTAAGAGGCATTGCCATTATCCTAAAACTGGTGTAACTTTGAATGTGGCCCGAGTTGGAAAATAGCCCTATGGGTAATTATTCAAAGCTGAAAAACTTACATCTTAGATTCAACATTTAACAGATTGTTGCCAAATGGTCATGGACAGAAGTATAAGGTTACACTTTTAAATCAGGACTTACTATTTTGGGCCACACGCGTGATTATATTACTTTATTCGCATTGAACAATATATCATGATAATAACTGTTTATAAGCCTATGTCAAACTAAATCATGTGATCTCTTGTTATCTGTGTTAACACATACACAAAATCCATACAAGAAGGAATCATCTGCAAATCTGTGATACTCGAACGCTTTCAGTGTATTTCTGTAGTGTCCGTTGGCCACCAACTCTTGATATAGAAAACAACGCCCATCGATAAATATTGAAGCAGCGTAGCGGCGACATCAGTTTTAGTACTTATCAATAAACATGAACATAAATCACACCTTTTTGATCGATATGACCATAAGACGAGTAACACGCGTTATTGCATTGGGTGGGTTTATAATTACTGAACTGTCAATATGTGAAGTAGGAAACATGGCTCTGAGGTTATTCTGAGAGCAGAATACCGAAAAGTAATGTTTCCTCCAATTTATAAACCGTCAAATGTTTAAATCTTTTCTTCTTTTTAAATTTTAATGGAGTAGAAGCCCCGATCTGTGTTATGTGTCATACGGGGTTATTCTCGGAAGCAAAACCTCTTAAGAGGTTATTCCTAGAAAAGAAGTGACATACAAAACAACAAACAGAATCTGAGTTTATAAAATACGGCTTTTTAATTCCACCACATGTGAAAATTTCTAACCCTGGAATGTCTGCGTTCGGCTGGACACAATACAGGTTATTTTAGGTAGATGATTAATGGCAGGTTCATATTTAAGATTAATTATTATGACGGATTCATATAACAACGGATTCTTGATTTGGCTTCTTTGTAGAAAAGTCTTTTGATAAAAGGAAATGGAACTTGACTGAGTAACGATAATGCTGTCAAGTCAATAGGCATCGAAGGCTAGGATGATTTCATTTGCGATAAGGAATTATTTCTAAAAGTTGTGAATATTTAAAGTATAAATATGTTGACAGAATAAATGTCTTATGCTTTGCTTCAAGTGAATAAAACCGAAGCCAAAATGACAATTATTTCAATTTCAGACGTGTTTGGGAAATTTACAATACGATCTACGGTAATACGTTTATTACATCTTACTACGTTTTCAGACATTATCTGAGTGTCAAAGTTTTGTTAACAAATATATATGAAGTTTTAGTTCAAATTGAGAAAATATTCTAGTCTTATTCATCAAGAGTTTACCATATTAGTCCATTGAACTAACATCTGCCAGTTTTAACAGTTGAAAAGCATGTCTGACAGGGAAGTTAACACACACAGTCAAAGCTATACGTAGGAGGTGATTATCAACTTCCTCATGCTAGGTAACGTAATAATGTTCCTAAAGTACGTATTCTATATGAAAAATACGCTGTTTGATTCAACAGGAAAGTCGAAAAACGTAAATATGTAGAGCTGTTTGTATTTGCGCATATCTTGAAACGGACTATAGAACTCGTGATTTCTCGTTTGTCTGGCCTAGTTTCGAAACGAGACGAACAATACGGCTAAATTAGTTCACGTGGAAAGAGGTGCAGATTTCGAGGAGCTAAAACCCATCTTTTAACCAGGTGTTCAGTTTCTGTTGAAGATATACCAATGGATGACAAGGAGTTTTGCATCATAGGAGGCCATATTATCGATCCTGCGAATGGCCTCAATGGTTTAGGGAGTATAGGTGTGAGTGACGGGAAAATAGCAGCCGTGAAAATGGACTCGCCTATGACCCCCGACCCCGTGCATGCAGTGCGTGCAGACGGGTGTATTGTGATTCCTGGGATGATCGACATGCACGTGCATGCTTATGAACATGTCACACCGTTAGGTGTCAATATTGATGAGTGTTGTCTCGCACGTGCTGTCACCACTGTTGTCGATGCCGGGTCCTCAGGTGGGTGTGACCTGTCAATCATGTCGTCAATATCACCCAGATATGAGATAACTGCCCAGTTAGCCGAGGGATAAATCGTATATTACATGACTGTATCACAATGAATATAATTATCACTAAGAACTACAGTGTTGTCATGGGAATATTACAACATGCAGACTTACATACCATAACAAATCCTTGAATAATATCAACATTTGGTAATTAAATTGTACCCGAATCCATTGTTTATTGATAACCTGAACGAGTGTTAATTGTTTTCTGACCCGAACGATTATCAACAAGGAAGACATTGTTTAAAATACCTTCTGACAAAACGCGTTGGATTTTCATTCAAATCGATCATAACCATCATCATCGTCGTCGTCATCATCACCAGTCACACTACCCTTACAAAGACGTTGGCACCAAACGACTTAAACTCTTTCATGTCACTTGTAACAGTTTCTATATAGATTTAGGATTTTATCAGTAGAGCGCTTCAAACAGTTTATTTCTTTGGGTTGCAAGATACTTCCAAATTTAACTTTCATTACTGTTTCTTGACATTAATAGTAAATCATATGGGGAACTTTTAACTTAAATTAACTATTTTAAGCTGGAATATATCCATACTGCTGCATCATGAAAGCTAAAATGTTTTGAGGGCTAAGGGATCGAATTTGAGAATTTGGTTGTGACCCACAACTTTTCAAAGTCATTTCAAGTCATTTCAACTTTTCAAGGTCATCACATCATATACTTACTCCAAAACAGTAACTTGTTGTTGTCGCTTTCGATCTGCTCCTTAGCTGGTCAGGCCGATAGTAAGTTTGTTACCTTGGAGATTTTACAGGCGCTTCCAGCGGATCATATTTCGCAATTTGAAATTGGAAGGCCGATAGTTTACCTGTAATATTTCTAGTGTATCTCGGTCAACTGTGCATTTATGGAATATGTAATGAGGAGTGGAGACATACGGCTTGGTTTTCGGTTGTGGTTTGCGGGAAAAGGGGACGGGAAACATTGCAAACAGGTTGTGATATAATTTAGAACCTTGTGCTCTTGTAAGAGAGTGTGTCTTGATTTCTACTGTGCAAGTCAGTTAAAGAGTCCAAGAACAAGAAATTTGAAATTAAGCATGATCTAAAACATCACTGTAAATACTATACTCTATACTAATCTAGGGATTGGAAAAGACATCTGACAATGTTTCGTTTTCAGGGGTTTTAGCATTTTTTCTGATTTTTACATGAGCCATTGCTCTTATAACAATAGTAATCCAACAATTCGAATGGGCCAATTTCTCACCCAATGGCCCATCGTTCCTGCATTTCCCGATCCCTTATGATATATTTATTGTCCCCCGCCGCAACGCGGAACGGGGGACAGTGTATTCAGCGGCGTCCGTCCGTACGTCCGTACGTGCGTGCGTACGTACGTCCGAATCCTTGTTAACGCGATATCTCAAGAACCGTTGCACCAAAAGTCTTCAAATTTGGTTTCAGTCTCACTTGGGGGATTACGCAGACACCAGTCACTTTTGGTGACCTTGACCTTATTTTCAAGGTCACAACGGCACTTTGACCACTCTTGAAACTCTTGTTAACGAGATATCTCAAGAACCGTTGCACCCAAAGTCTTCAAATTTGGTGACAGTCTCACTTGGGGGATTACGCAGACACCAGTCACTTCGGGTGACCTTGACATTATTTTCAAGGTCACTCAGCACTTTGGCAACTGTTGATAGTCTTGTTAACTCGTTATCTTATGAACTACTGCACCTAATGTCTTCAAATTTCGTCACAGCCTACATTGGAGGATTACGCAGACACCAGTCACTTCAGGTGACCTTGACATTATTTTCAAGGTCACCACTTTCGCCATTTTTGAACTTCTTGTTTACTTGATATCTCATAAACCACTGGACCGAATGTCTCGAAATTTGGTTAGAAACGACATTGAGGGATGAGACACCAGTCACTTTGGATGACCTTTAGCTTATTTTCAAGGTCACAATGGCACTTTGACCACTTTTGAAACTCTTGTTAACGCCATATCTCTTGAACCATTGCACTTATTGCCAATGGGAATATAGCATTTGCTTATTGTGACCATTCTAACGCAATATCCAAGCGGCGGGGGACATTGCCACATTAGTGGCAAACACTTATTATTTTTAATTCCCATATTTAGACCTAAAAAGTTTAAATTTCTTGTACCATAGCCCGAAAATCTTTTAAAACAATTATAGATTTCCCTCATTTCCTAAAGACTCGCTCCAATAAATTAAGAAATGGCACCTTTCATATTTCAAAACATAGAATGTCTATCAGGAGAATTTTAAGTGTGTTAGTTCATAATCTCGACACTGACCCTACAAACAAAACTGCTGAGTAAGGACTATTCAAATACAGCCCTGTTTGCTCCTGAAAAGTAAAGCTAATGTCTATATGTGTACGACTTCTCGCTTTTCTCCACATAACCACCCTGATACGACACGTTCCGTCGTGTTCCTGTCAATGTTTGTTAAGAAATATTAAGTTTCGTAGCATTGGCTTTTAGAGTACAAAACGATCAACCTAAACCTAAATCTAAAATATGAGACCTTAATAAATTTAGGCCCTTTAGAGTATTATTCTGATAAACATGCAACTGTATGTCCAAGGAATTTATTTAAAGAGTGTTTCGTGGCATTGGCTTTAAGAGTAACAAAACTAAACCTAAATCTAAAATACGAGACCTTTATCAATTTAGGCCCGTTAGTCTAGTCAATTATTCAGATATACATGCAACTGTATGTCCAAATTTTTTATTTAAAAAGTGTTTCACTTTTTTGAACAAGTAGTTTAAAGGGGCAGTAGCACTTTTTTTGATAATTTTATATTTTAAAATGTTCACTGATAATTTTAAGATAATGCTACATGTATTATTTTGACAGTGTCAAAAATCTCATTACACAGGCCAATCATCCATTGTCAGAGGACAAAGTATGAAGATTCACATAAAATCCATTGGCGGCCATTTTGTGTGAACATCTTTAATTCATTTTGTGTAAGAAAAAGGAATTGCATGGCTAAACTTTATGTTAATACGTTAAAATACATTGCCTTTCAATTGGAACCATTAATTTTAGTTTTCCTGACATCACGTATAATATTCCCCCTAAAAACGTGCTACTGTCCCTTTAACGGCTTAATTAAAGTGTAACATGCACAAGTTGTCACGGGCTGGCGATGCATGTGACGTCGCCACCAGTGTTGTACATGTGAAGCTATGTCCTGACATTACCTCGGCTGTGTGAACGTGTGTGTATGTAAACCCAGCCCGTGATGCTATCCCAGCATTGCTTCCCTTGTGAATAACCTTTCATGACGTTCTACCTCGCACCTTGGGTGCAATTTTCTAATCGCTTGTCAGTAGAGGAATTTGTGAGTATAAAACACGTACAAAAACTGAGTTTTATACCCTGTGTCTATCACAAATTAGCGATGACAAGGCGTATTGAATGTCGCCTGAAAATTGGTAGTCTAACAATTAAACTCAGTAAAAATTCTTGTATAAATCTAAACTAGAAAATAGGTTACTTAGACATTTGGAAATATATTCAATTTAGTTCCTCGCCGCAAATGGCTGCGATATGCCCAAACGGCGCTAAACAACAACTCACTCACTCACTCACTCACCCAATTTAGTTTGATACTGAACAAGTGCCCTCACAATATCTGCAATAGTACAGATTATTTTTCTTTTTCGAGTCGTGTCCTTTTCGGGATTCGAACTCACACCCCCGTGAGCATGCCGAGTCGGACAACACCGAATAGTTGAGCAAGCTAGTTTAGTAGACATCACAGCAAAACCAGTGTATGAAATACTTTTTCAAGATCACTGGCAAACTGGGCTAGAAAGTTTTCAAAGTTCCCAGCCTAAAGGAAAAATTACTTGCCCAATTAAGTAAAGATAAAAAATGTTTTCTGACATTCATCGTTTTAAAATCAAACACATATCTGCTCAAGAGGTCTTGGCATGTAATGGGGGTGATCGCAAAATGACACAAAATAGTAACTGAATTATTTACAAAATTGAATGAAAAGAAGTCAACATATTTTTTATATACCAATCCACACTCGCCAACCGGGCTATCATTACATTTTTTCTATACTAGCCCAGGCAAATTTCAACCAGCATCGGGCTACCGGGCTACCGGGCTAGTGGTTATTTCGGACACTGAGCTGCAAAACGTATACAGGAGTATTTCACAGACCTATAAGGAAGCACATAATTGAAAACGACAAAGAATGATTCTGTTCATAACAGAATGGAAAGATGCAAAACGCACGCTGTGTCCTTCAAATAAGATAATGGTAATGATAAAAATAACCTTTGGTGTGAATTACGTTAAAGAAGAAATGTATACTGATACTCAAACTAGAAAAACAACATACGTTTGAATAATCTGCAAATATATTTAGTTAACGTGAATAGACCAGCCTTACAAATTGAAGATAGTATCTAGGCAACGGTGATGTATTTTCAAATGAATGAAAGAAGATTTATTTAATTTCAACAATACTTTAGAACACTTATTGTTCAGTGATGTTTAGTTATATGCAAAATGTATATCTGCTCCCTAACATTGAAAAGTTCGGGTCATTGTAGTCCGATAATTAAGTATGTTTGTCAGTATGTTTGAGTGCCTATGAGGCAATCCAGTGAAATATTAACCTGTGCGTAGGTTGCGTATTGTAACATAGGTTTCGATGAAGCGTCAGTGTCAATTTTGAGTGCATGGACATAAAATTAAATGTCAAAATCGTGTTTGAATTACTTTGTTATCTTGACGTCTTATCTAGATGACGTCACAGATATATTTGGACCAAGATTCTAACCTGTTATTTAATACACTGATATTCAACATTTGAAATTAACACTATATTGACAGGTTAACATTGCCTTACCTTCACGGCTCCGTTTGATACGCTGGCATTTAAAGGGGCAGTACGTGTTTTTTTTTTAATTTTATATTTTCAAATTTTCATTGATAATTGTACGTTAATGCTAAATGTATTATTTTGATGGTGTCAAAAATCTCATAACGCAAACCAATCATTCATAATCCGAGAAAAATTATAAAGATTTAGATAAAGTCCATTGGCAGCCTTTTTTCTGTGAACACCTTGAATTCATTTTGTGAAAGAAAAAATAATCCCGCATGCTGAACTTTACATTTCATATTTGATTCATTACTGCTTCATTTAGTTTGAATACATTGTCTTTGGACCGATTTTTAATATATTTTTTCCCTGACATCACCTTATATTTACCATAAAAACGTGCTACTGCTCCTTTCAGATATAAAGCTTGAAGCTGTTCACGGTCATCCAGTATGATAGAACACTTTAAAATCTTAGTATTGATTGTCCAACTTGCACAAATCTACTTTTCTTTTTCTCATGTCTATATTTGTATTTTAAAACAAATCTTCTCCGGTGAAAGGGGCTTCTCATGTCGAATTCTCGCCTCTCAAGTCAAGACAATAAACAATAATATAACCAATTGTATACAAATGAATATTGATTCCCATCAAGGTTTCTTAAAACGCCAACTATACTAATAAACGAAATCATATTTCTGTACGATGACTTAACAATCTTAATTTTGTTTAAACTATATGTTCATATCCGAGCTAGAGACCATCGAAATCCAGGGCTACCTTACGACCTTGCCCGTGAAACTGTAAAGTTGTTTTACTCCGACAAATAGTATTTGCATCCACGGAACAGAGCTCTGTACTACATATCCAGTATGTCGAGTATCTAAAGAATTTGTTTCCTTCTTTTCCACACTCAACCCTCATCTTTCAACTTTCCCTTTAAAGGGGCAGTAGCACGTTTTTAGGGGGAATATAAGGTGATGTCAGGAAAATGAAAGTTAATGGTTCCAATTGAAAGACAATGTGTTTAAACTAAATGGAGCAGTAATAATTCAAATATATAATGTAAAGTTCAGACATGCGATTCCTTATTCTTACAGAAAATGAATTAAAGGTGTTCACAAAAAATGGCCGCCAATGGATTTCATGTGAATCTTCATACTTTGTCCCCTGATAATGGCCGATTGGCTTATGTAATGAGATTTTTGACACTGTCAAAATTATACATTTAGCATTAATAAACTTACAATTATCGGTGAAAAATTTAAAATATAAAATTATCAAAAAGCGTGCTACTGCCCCTTTAAACTGTGAACATTTAAATATAGTTCCGATCATTGAATTAAATAGAAATAGCCTTACGATTCCGAACTATGTGCGTACCGCACGTATGATGAAACTCTAGTCTATCTGTTGTCAATGAATAATATGTAAGTTCATTTTGTGTAAGAAAAAGGAATCGTATGGATGAACTTTACATTTTTTATTTGATTCATTACTGCTTTATTTAGTGTAAATACATGTTCTTTCAATTGGGACGATTTATTGTAATTTTCCTGACATCACCTTAGATTCCTAACTATCGCACGTATGATGAAACTCTAGTTACAATAATATGTACGTTTCAAGAGAAAACTGACGAAGCTATTTGAATAATGATGAGAGTTATAAATATTAGTTCGCGAACCTGCACCGAACTTGCACTTTTCTGTTAACAAACAACGATTACATTGCAAGTGTTAGAATACTTTGAATTATCCCCCCCCCCCCCCCCCCCCCCTTTCTGGAAATCCTTCTCCGCCAGTTAACATGATACAGCAACGTTGATGTATATGCAGGCATATCAAACTATTGGATTCAAACACAACTCGGTTGTCAATCGTGAATCATCCACTTCAACGTATTGCCTCGGCATATAAAGGTCGCTGACCTATATGGTTTAATCACATTGCTAGGATATGTATATCGAATCATGCCCTCAACTCGAGAATATCTACCTGCAGGTCATTCCACATTTCCGGGACTGCGGAAGTTCATAGCGGAACCAAGTCAGACTCGTCTCCTGTGCTTTCTCCATATCGCTTCCCATGGGCTCGCTTCCGCCGGCTGTTCCGCTGGGGGTAGGTTGTTCTATCTACTGATATTTCTATTATTGAACATACAAGTAACATATGGTGCGTGTCTATTTTAGTTAGTATTTGTATATACAGAAAGATGTGATTATTAAAAAAAATATTAATCAGAACTTATTGTTGTGGTTCAATCCAACCTTTTTCATAAATTTTCAATAAATGGGTCTACATCACTTCAACCCTCCTCTATGTGGCTGAAGCGTAATAAAATCAAAACGAATTTTTTTGTTTGATTTATCATGTGATACGATTTTTTATATCCATATACTTTCAAACAGAAACATGTTGATAGATAAAATACAAAAATAAAAAAGTCAATTTTTTTCATTGAAGTGTATTGAAATGACCAATATATCACAAAAATTCCTTTCCCCACATCTTAGCTGCTAACAGGGCTTCTTATCCCTCCTTAACTAAATTAAATGAATTTTTTTTTATTTCTCAAAATTTCCTGCTCCTGTGCCACTTGTGCCTCTCTGTGTTCCATAACACCCTTTAGGAAGCGTTTTAAAATCGCAAATTTATAATAATGAATTCATTCCCGCCCATTTTCTCAGCTGCCAAAAGGAAGTGCAGTCATTTTACTCTACACATTGGATGAAGCGTATATAATTCACACATTTATAATTATAACACGCATCCGTATAATAAAATGTATGTGAGCTGCCATCGGGTGTGCCAAAGTTTTACTCCCAAGCACACTGATTGAAGCGTCTTTAAAACCGTCAATCTCTTTGATATCGTAGTTTTGGCAGATTCGAACGGAGAGTGACACAAAACTAAAGAAGCCTATTAAAATAACCAATTCATTAAATATATATCTATATATCATTCTATCACTCAGCTGCCGGCGGGGAGTGTGATCACCTAAACCAAGTCGACGTCGCCAGTTGCGTGGATCGAATCAAGAATAACCGTGACCTTATAGTCGGGGTCAAGGTCAGGCTCTCCTTGAGTTGTACGGACAATGGTCGAATAGAAGAGGAGGTGTTCAGGTCAATATGAAAACAGGAATAACTGATAACAATCATATTCTTTTCCTTTTTCTGCTTCGGTTGGACATTTTATCCGCGATATCCTACAATCCCCTGATTGCCTTAAAGTAACGGAATTCACCTGGAATAGTCTATGAACATGCAGCCAATGAAATGAGCAATATCATATGGCGGTAGACTACTCCATTGAGAAAAATGATAAGATTCATCCTGCTTTTAAAGGGGTCGTCCTATGGGGGTATTCTGTGTTGATATATAACTACAACATGGTTATTTCTCACTAATTTCTAATAAGCAGAAGGTTAACATTTAAGTTGTTCAAGATTGAACAATTTGACAACGAAATCGCATCAATAACAATGGAAAACATTGGAAAAATATGTAAAGCCAATCATCGGAGCTACGGGCACTAAAACGGCAAAACAAAGATATAATTGAAATCCTTATTTGAACTATTTGTAACTAAAAAAATAAGCCTTCTCTAACTATGTTAAAAATTGCATAATACATATGCAAATGGCGGGTAAAAAGCGATAGGACGGCGTCTTTAACAATCATGAGTAACGAAACGAAGGAAAGCAAGTGACGGCAGTCAGAGCATATATATATATATAGAGTCTCATGAATATATATATATACCCTGGTGAAACAGTAGGCCTGTTGTATGTGCAAAGAGTTGTCTCTGTGATAATTAACTAATAATTTAGTGTTATCACCTAAAATATATATTCACGAGACACTATCGGTCTTCTTTGGATATAATTATGCTTCAGATTGACCGTATTAAAGCTATACCTAGATACAAACGATTTTATCTGGGGGTTTCTTCATAGTGGAATAACTTCATATCCCAGTAACAACAATATTTTGAAACTTTATCCACGGTACACGGTCGATTTTTATCAGACAGATACTTACTTACCAATTGTCTTTTTCATTAAGTGCATGTTAAACGGCATTATGCTCCTCAAAAACTCTCAAGTGAAGAAGAGTTGTCTCCCTTGAATAGAAACGTCCCTTTTTAGAGCTTGTCACTCAATTAACAATATGCAACCACTAAAAACTCAGCATTCGTTATATGCGATTCAGTGTTATGATGTGCATGTTCCCCTTAACATTTGTGAAAATGAAAAACAAACAATAACAGACCATGGAATTCCTAAGGAAGGATAAATAATGTGTATTTCATTGTTTGCTTCTTTTAGCATTAGAAGATCTCAAATGGCAATTGACCTTATTTTAAAACAAATACCAGTATGTATGAATAATAAAAAGTTAGCTTTCCGTAGCCTTCGATTCTGATATTGAATTAGGATATGTTGGTTAACAGATCATGTGAATCAACAGTTATTGTACATAGTCCGTCATCCGGACACAATATCGACACAAATGCGACTCAAAAGTTCTTAGAAACATCGTTTATAAGAAAGCTGCAGTTCTTGACCACAATCATCATTTCAGAGGCCTTTCATATTGAACCTTGCCTTCACTAACTTCTCTTTGAGGCAGCGGTCCATAAAAATCGATCATGAGGTAAGTTGCCATTTTTAAATCTGACATTGTGTTGCAGACGAGCCCTGGAGGCGGCAGATAGAGCCGAGGTGCCCCTGATGGTTCACCATACTATATCGACCATTCCAGCTCACAGAGTCCAGGGTATTGCTTTCTCTTGACTGCTTTTTTTATGATTACCGTATTTCCTCGAATAGACGCCGGGATAGGGCTGTTTGAAGTAAATACTAGCCGGGTCTCGAATAGAGGCTGGGGTAGGGCTGTTTGAAGTAAATACACGCCAGGGTAGGGCTGTTTGAAGTAAATACACGCCGGGGTAGGGCTGTTTGTAGTAAATACACGCCGGGTCTCGAATAGACGCCGAGGTAGGGCTGTTTGTAGTAAATACACGCCGGGTCTCGAATAGACGCCGGGGTAGGGCTGTTTGAAGTAAATACACGCCGGGGTAGGGCTGTTTGAAGTAAATACACGACGGGTCTCGAATAGACGCCGGGGTAGGGCTGTTTGTAGTAAATACACGACGGGTCTCGAATAGACGCCGAGGTAGGGCTGTTTGAAGTAAATACACGCCGGGTCTCGAATAGACGCCGAGGTAGGGCTGTTTGTAGTAAATACACGACGGGTCTCGAATAGACGCCGAGGTAGGGCTGTTTGAAGTAAATACACGCCGGGTCTCGAATAGAGGCCGGGTAGGGCTGTTTGAAGTAAATACACGCCGGGTCTCGAATAGACGCCGAGGTAGGGCTGTTTGTAGTAAATACACGCCGGGTCTCGAATAGAGGCCGGGTAGGGCTGTTTGTAGTAAATACACGCCGGGTCTCGAATAGACGCCGAGGTAGGGCTGTTTGTAGTAAATACACGACGGGTCTCGAATAGACGCCGAGGTAGGGCTGTTTGAAGTAAATACACGCCGGGTCTCGAATAGAGGCCGGGTAGGGCTGTTTGAAGTAAATACACGACGGGTCTCGAATAGACGCCGAGGTAGGGCTGTTTGAAGTAAATACACGACGGGTCTCGAATAGACGCCGAGGTAGGGCTGTTTGAAGTAAATACACGCCGGGTCTCGAATAGAGGCCGGGTAGGGCTGTTTGAAGTAAATACACGCCGGGGTAGGGCTGTTTGAAGTAAATACACGCCGGGGTAGGGCTGTTTGTAGTAAATACACGCCGGGTCTCGAATAGACGCCGAGGTAGGGCTGTTTGTAGTAAATACACGCCGGGTCTCGAATAGACGCCGGGGTAGGGCTGTTTGTAGTAAATACACGCCGGGTCTCGAATAGACGCCGAGGTAGGGCTGTTTGTAGTAAATACACGCCGGGTCTCGAATAGACGCCGAGGTAGGGCTGTTTGAAGTAAATACACGCCGGGATAGGGCTGTTTGTAGTAAATACACGCCGAGGTAGGGCTGTTTGTAGTAAATACACGACGGGTCTCGAATACACGCCGGGGTAGGGCTGTTTGAAGTAAATACACGCCGAGGTAGGGCTGTTTGAAGTAAATACACGCCGAGGTAGGGCTGTTTGTAGTAAATACACGACGGGTCTCGAATACACGCCGGGGTAGGGCTGTTTGAAGTAAATACACGCCGGGGTAGGGCTGTTTGTAGTAAATACACGACGGGTCTCGAATAGACGCCGAGGTAGGGCTGTTTGAAGTAAATACACGCCGGGTCTCGAATAGACGCCGAGGTAGGGCTGTTTGTAGTAAATACACGACGGGTCTCGAATAGACGCCGAGGTAGGGCTGTTTGAAGTAAATACACGCCGGGATAGGGCTGTTTGAAGTAAATACACGCCGGGTCTCGAATAGACGCCGGGGTAGGGCTGTTTGAAGTAAATACACGCCGAGGTAGGGCTGTTTGTAGTAAATACACGCCGGGTCTCGAATAGACGCTGGGGTAGGGCTGTTTGTAGTAAATACACGACGGGTCTCGAATAGACGCCGAGGTAGGGCTGTTTGAAGTAAATACACGCCGGGTCTCGAATAGAGGCTGGGGTAGGGCTGTTTGAAGTAAATACACGCCAGGGTAGGGCTGTTTGAAGTAAATACACGCCGGGGTAGGGCTGTTTGTAGTAAATACACGCCGGGTCTCGAATAGACGCCGAGGTAGGGCTGTTTGTAGTAAATACACGCCGGGTCTCGAATAGACGCCGGGGTAGGGCTGTTTGAAGTAAATACACGCCGGGGTAGGGCTGTTTGAAGTAAATACACGACGGGTCTCGAATAGACGCCGGGGTAGGGCTGTTTGTAGTAAATACACGACGGGTCTCGAATAGACGCCGAGGTAGGGCTGTTTGAAGTAAAAACACGCCGGGTCTCGAATAGACGCCGAGGTAGGGCTGTTTGTAGTAAATACACGACGGGTCTCGAATAGACGCCGAGGTAGGGCTGTTTGAAGTAAATACACGCCGGGTCTCGAATAGAGGCCGGGTAGGGCTGTTTGAAGTAAATACACGCCGGGTCTCGAATAGACGCCGAGGTAGGGCTGTTTGTAGTAAATACACGCCGGGTCTCGAATAGAGGCCGGGTAGGGCTGTTTGTAGTAAATACACGCCGGGTCTCGAATAGACGCCGAGGTAGGGCTGTTTGTAGTAAATACACGACGGGTCTCGAATAGACGCCGAGGTAGGGCTGTTTGAAGTAAATACACGCCGGGTCTCGAATAGAGGCCGGGTAGGGCTGTTTGAAGTAAATACACGACGGGTCTCGAATAGACGCCGAGGTAGGGCTGTTTGAAGTAAATACACGACGGGTCTCGAATAGACGCCGAGGTAGGGCTGTTTGAAGTAAATACACGCCGGGTCTCGAATAGAGGCCGGGTAGGGCTGTTTGAAGTAAATACACGCCGGGGTAGGGCTGTTTGAAGTAAATACACGCCGGGGTAGGGCTGTTTGTAGTAAATACACGCCGGGTCTCGAATAGACGCCGAGGTAGGGCTGTTTGTAGTAAATACACGCCGGGTCTCGAATAGACGCCGGGGTAGGGCTGTTTGTAGTAAATACACGCCGGGTCTCGAATAGACGCCGAGGTAGGGCTGTTTGTAGTAAATACACGCCGGGTCTCGAATAGACGCCGAGGTAGGGCTGTTTGAAGTAAATACACGCCGGGATAGGGCTGTTTGTAGTAAATACACGCCGAGGTAGGGCTGTTTGTAGTAAATACACGACGGGTCTCGAATACACGCCGGGGTAGGGCTGTTTGAAGTAAATACACGCCGAGGTAGGGCTGTTTGAAGTAAATACACGCCGAGGTAGGGCTGTTTGTAGTAAATACACGACGGGTCTCGAATACACGCCGGGGTAGGGCTGTTTGAAGTAAATACACGCCGGGGTAGGGCTGTTTGTAGTAAATACACGACGGGTCTCGAATAGACGCCGAGGTAGGGCTGTTTGAAGTAAATACACGCCGGGTCTCGAATAGACGCCGAGGTAGGGCTGTTTGTAGTAAATACACGACGGGTCTCGAATAGACGCCGAGGTAGGGCTGTTTGAAGTAAATACACGCCGGGATAGGGCTGTTTGAAGTAAATACACGCCGGGTCTCGAATAGACGCCGGGGTAGGGCTGTTTGAAGTAAATACACGCCGAGGTAGGGCTGTTTGTAGTAAATACACGCCGGGTCTCGAATAGACGCCGGGGTAGGGCTGTTTGTAGTAAATACACGACGGGTCTCGAATAGACGCCGAGGTAGGGCTGTTTGAAGTAAATACACGCCGGGTCTCGAATAGACGCCGAGGTAGGGCTGTTTGAAGTAAATACACGCCGGGTCTCGAATAGACGCCGAGGTAGGGCTGTTTGTAGTAAATACACGACGGGTCTCGAATAGACGCCGGGGTAGGGCTGTTTGAAGTAAATACACGCCGGGTCTCGAATAGACGCCGAGGTAGGGCTGTTTGTAGTAAATACACGACGGGTCTCGAATAGACGCCGGGGTAGGGCTGTTTGTAGTAAATACACGCCGGGTCTCGAATAGACGCCGAGGTAGGGCTGTTTGAAGTAAATACACGACGGGTCTCGAATAGACGCCGAGGTAGGGCTGTTTGTAGTAAATACACGCCGGGTCTCGAATAGACGCCGGGGTAGGGCTGTTTGTAGTAAATACACGCCGGGTCTCGAATAGACGCCGAGGTAGGGCTGTTTGAAGTAAATACACGCCGGGTCTCGAATAGACGCCGAGGTAGGGCTGTTTGAAGTAAATACACGACGGGTCTCGAATAGACGCCGAGGTAGGGCTGTTTGAAGTAAATACACGCCGGGTCTCGAATAGAGGCTGGGGTAGGACTGTTTGAAGTAAATACACGCCGGGTCTCGAATAGATGCCGGGTGATAAGTTTATTAAATGTTCCCGTAGTTGAATGCAAAGTATTCTCCCTCTACATGTGAAGTGGACGAAATTTCCTACTAAAAGTAGATAGACGCCGGCCTCGAATAGACACCAGGTCTCGAATACACGACGGGGGTAAAGGGCGTCTGAAAATATTGACGCCAGGAAATACGTCATACACAGTCAGGAGTTTCATGTCAATCTGGAGAAGACAGAAAACAGGGATTTGTATATCCGATAATAAAACGCTCTTTGTCCAAAATTTGTTCACTTACCATAACCATAATACGTATTTTGTGTTTTATGTTTATTTTATGTTTTAAGTTATCAGTTAGCTAATTTTGAACATGTGAGGTTTTATCGTCTGTAATACCAGTCCCTGTGAGATAAATACGAGACTGAAGACCTGTTGAGCAGACTCAGATTAGCATAAAAGGAGATTTTACTAAGATTTGACTAGCAAAATCGTTGCAGCTATTTGTGCACGTTTTGTCAAAACTGAATCTCACATGTGTAAAATCGTGCAGTTCTAAGCATCTACATCGATCTAGAGTTATTTCCATCACTTGTGCATAGCACATATATCCCCTGCGATATAAAACAAGAATTGTCATCTGTTTTAGGTAAAATGTGTTGCCCGCTTGACATGCGCAATGGAGATATCTACACGCATATGCTTCATCCGAATCCCACCCACATCGTAGATTTGGAAAACAGAGTTTTCCTTCCTGATGTGAGGAAAGCGCGGGAAAAGGGGGTGTTGTTTGACGTTGGTCATGGAGCAGGGTCATTTTCTTGGACAGTGGCCGAAATTGGAGCAAAGGAAGCGTTCTGGCCTGATGTTATCAGCACCGACTTGCATTCCCTGTCCTCGGACGGACCAGCATATGATTTGGTAACTTGCATGACCAAACTTCACGCAGTCGGCATGCCTCTCCTTGACGTCATCGCTTCCGTGACGTCACGACCAGCAGCTGCGATTAGTCGGAGCGATACGATTGGTTCTCTCACTGTTGGTCATGAAGCTGACATCACAATGCTGAAAATTGAAGATTGTGACGAAATGTTGGAAGATTGTTCAGGTCAAGTGCGAAGAATAAAGAAGAAATTTGTACCTGTTGCTGTTTGGAGGAAAGGGAAGCGTTTTGATATATCTCCTGAGCCGAAATACCTCTCTGACGAGAGCATGAGAAGGGGTAAAGAAGCTTGGTCGAAAATTGAAGTTCGCGACCAGCCTGGTTGCAAGACACTTGACTAGCTAATCTGAAGGTTATTTACATAAGTGAGAAATAAACTCTTGAAAATAAAGTCTATATTTTGGATGCTGATGCTCCTTTAAAGGGACAGTAGCACGTTTTTAGAGGGAATATAAGATAATGTAAGGAAAATCTTAATAAATGGTTCCAATTGAAAGACAATGTATTTAAACGAAATGAACAATAGTAAATCAAAAGTTTAATGTAATGTTCAGCGCCATCCGAAAATGAATTTAAGGTGTTCACACAAAAATGACTGCCAATGCAGTTTATGTGAATGTTTATAGTTTGTTCTCGGACTATGGATGATTGGTTTGTGGAAGGAGAATTAACATTAAATTATTAGTGATAAATTTAAAGCATAAAACTTTCAAAAAACGTGCTACGGCCCATTTAAATGTTTAATACAACAAAATTTTAAAGAATTAGTTAAGCAATATTTAAGCAATTAGCGGCGTAATCGGCAAATTTTGAGTGTTTTACAGTGCGAGAAGATCCATATTCAAGGGTATATAATTGCTTCAAGATTGATTTTCGATTTTATTTGGCCATGTCTATACTTGCCTTGGAATAAGAGTAACTGAAATGTTATACATCCTATAGTTTGAGGAACGCAATAAAGTGATAATGTAGAGGAATATATGGATGACAACTTCTTTGTTCATTGTATGCGAACGACACAAGAATCTGTCGAAACGTCGCAGACAATTAACAAGGAAGTTGTCATCCATATATTCCTCTGCATTATTGTTACTCCAACTTCTAAAATGCCTCACAAAGAAATCACAATTAGTGGTTTAACACTTTATGTTCCAAACCTTGTGGTATAACATTACAGCTGATTAAACGCCACTATCAGGAAATCGAATGTACGAATTGAAAGACATTAGTTTATATTCAAGAATTCATGAAACGAACTATCAATTGTATAGGAGAAGGGTTTTGTTTAAATCTTTATTTTTCATGTTGATGCATCTGTTCACAAAATCATTTTAACCCATCAATGTTGATCTTTGTATATATGTTTTCAATTGATCTCATCGCGATCGGAAATCAGACACATTGAAAAGGGAAAAGGTTGCATCAATTTGTCCTTGTTATGAACGAGGTATCGGTGATATATTTCTAGTGATCTCAGGGTATTGTCAAACGATGATTATGTGATTATACTCACCAATGCTATTGCAATGCATGATTTATTCATTTGATTTTGTTAACTTCTAGTTTCTTGTTTTTATAAATTGTTCCTATAGCTGAAATAAAGAAAGTACCAAAGTTAAATACCTGTTGTTATTCTTTCAAGTCATAGTAATTGACCTGATGAAATAATTCTGTTTCAAAAAAGAATTGCGTCTTTGAAAATGTAGTTCGTAAACTAATGCGTACGTATGCATTTAAATTAATCACTGCTCCGGTTACATGTTAAAGGGGCAGAAGCGCGTTTTTTGATAATTTTACATTTTTGATTTTTCACTGCTAATTGTACGTTAATTCTAAATGAATTATTTTGACAGTGTCAAAAATCTCATAACACAAACCAATTATCCATAGTAAGAGGACAAAGTATGAAGATTCACCTAAAATCCATGGGCGGCCATTTTGTGTGAACACCTTAAATTCATTTTGTGTAACTTCACATTATATATTTGAATTATTATTACATTCAGTTTAAATACATTATCTTTAATCTGACTAATTAATTTTCATATTCCTGACATCACCTAATATTACCCCTAAAACGTGCTACTGCCCCCTTTCAAACCTATATAATTAATTGAAATAGACCTACAGATATTTAAAGTCTATAAGGAATCTGTTTAGGTCAAATTGATAATTTTATTTCTTTTAAAAGGCAAACAAAGACTCAGTTTCGTTTCTTGTTCTTTTGTCGATTCCTTTCTCAGGCTCTCTTCATTTTATAAAATTGGGTATTTGATAAATAAGGTCAGAAGAGTTATCTCCCTTCATTATATGTCCGATCAATATATATATCCCGACATTTACATAAGCATACAGTAATCATTATTTTGGGATTTAAAAAAAGAAATGAGATTGATGTTTATATGAAAAAAATTGAATTACAGCATTTTAGAGTTATTCAATAATTTGAATTTTGTTTTAGATTTGAAGCATTATTGAAATAAACTTACTGTACGTACAGGTCAACCATTGCAAAATTACGAGATAAATTCTTTAAATGTTGCGCAGATTCATATTTCATTCTCTCAAATGATATAATTTCCTTTTCAAATATGATACGCATTGAACAGACAAGGAAAAAGTTCGTGACACAAGAGGAAGCGTCCATAAAATATTCGACAAATGGCGTATCCTGCTCCCAACACATTTGGGTTTTAGTTGAGCAGGTAACGTGTTGTAAGTTATCTTCCTACAGTACGGTGACTCTAATCCATAGACGTACATGTTAAATTGATGTATCACTAATAATTTTCAAGAAATAAATTCTTGTTGGAAAACTTAGCTTGAAGGTCATGATTTATATCTAATTTATGATAAAAATACATTTCCCTTTATATTCATATAGATAAAAACGTTCCCAATAGGTCATCCTTCTCCGATTTAATCAGACAAATTAATTAAATCATTGTCATTCCCTAATTAATCAATGGATGATTAAAATAAATTATGAGATGAAAGAAGAGTTGAATTTTAAAAAATTGGATATTCTAAGTGTGTTGTGGAATAGACACATGGTCAACTTTGATTTAAAAACTCAATTTTTCCTGACTTTTTCAGTCAAGTTAATAAAAATAGAGCCATAGGTTCTGTAGCTCATCAGGCTTTACATTTGATTTTGCTTTAGGGTGAGGCCAATGTGGTTCCCCCCCTTAGTAGGGGTTACAGGGTTACAAAATCTACAATTATTAATCCTCACTAATCAAGGAGTCTATACATAAACTTTCTAGGCCTTATGTTTCTGGAGAAAAAGATGAAATATGTTTTAAGGGTGTGGCCCCTGTAACCCTTATTAGGGGCCACAGGGCCACAAAAGCTACAATTTATAATCCTCACTAGTCAAGGAGTCTGTACACAAAGTTTCAGCTTTCTAGGCCTTTTGGTTCTGGAGAAGAAGATGAAAATAGGTTTTTAGGGTGTGGCCCCTGTGGCCTTTATTAGGGGCCACAGAGTCACAAAAGCGACAATTCATAATCCTTCACTAGCCAAGGAGTCTGTACACAAAGTTTCAGCTTTCTAGGCCTTATGGTTCTGGAGAAGAAGTCGATATTCCACAAAGTTTACGGACGGATGAGCTACTAAAAATGGAAAACAACAAAAATGATTTTGATATTTATTAATCAGGAAGTTGCAATACAATATAAGTGATATATGTGGAGATTTTTCCATTGTCTTAACCAATAATGAAATTATAGTGCAAGAGCCTGCTTGCCAGTTATTATAACATTTTATATATATAAATACAAAATGAACTGATAGTTTAACAATGTAAACAATAACATCTTTACAGCTCAATGTAATGTATAACAAACAGATCAAAGTTTGTACAAAAAGTATAAACATAGAAAATAGTTAGATTCAATCTGAACAACTTCATTTGATAATGGATTTGCTTCATATTGAAAGATCATCATCATCAAACAAAGATGTAGTTTCCATTCTGATATTTTGCCGATAATTGATTTCCATCATGTTGAAAGATCATCCAATAAGCCAGGTATGATCACATAAAGCTAAACATTGACAAACTTTAATTTAAGGTTACCATAATTTTTAAGCAAATGAAATCTACCTGTAATGAGATAAACAGAATACCTTTCTAATTAAGACCAAAAAAGTTTTTTGCCCTTTCTTTTATCCTTTTCACTTCTAAACACTCATAATTATTTTCATTTTTAAATTAAATACCCGATTTACATTTTATTTACCGATATAATATCAAAATTAATTTAAATTTAAACTAATTTTATTATATGGCGAGCAGTGAAATACTGGGATTTATCAGTGAAATAAACTGTCTATCAAGCTACAGTGAAAATAACTTATATTTTCACTGCGAACGGTGACTGATATAATTTGACGTCATAAAACAATGGTCTCACGCGGCGAATTGGCTTATGACGTCACAGTGTTACTGTGGTGACGGGCTGTTCCTAGCGGCCGCTCGGCGTGAAAATGACACTTTTCGGGCGTATTTACAATGGTAAAATCATATAATAAATAGAATATCCGTCAATTCTTGACAAATACCATGTTTATCTCATCTCGTGAGGTAGAAAAGTTATATATTTTCACTCGTGGCTGCGCCACTCGTGAAAATATAACCTTTCTACCTCACTCGATGAGATAAACATGGTATTAGTCAAGAAAAGACAGATATCCTCTATATCTTTTAAAGATTAAATCAGATGAATATAAAAATAAATAGGGTATATTGCCAAAGTTCTCCAAGAGCTCTATCAGTTAAAGTAATGACATATTTCTAAAAACCTGCTGTAATTTTTTCACCTCATTGTATAAACTAGAAAAGATGATTTATATGTGTTTATATAATGTTTACAGATTAATGGGAAATTAATGAGAAAACTACTTGTTAATCTTGAAATGACGTTGCTAGCTAGGCATTTATCCCTTTTGCCTATTTCTGGCTTCCTTTTTCGTTTCATTTTCAGTGTATGCAAGCAGTTATATATATTTGTCTTAAGAATTAAAGGGGGTCTGCAATCTGAATTTTTAACTTCGAGGAGTTTTATTAGCAGGACCCCAAAGGAGTCGCAAATGCTGGATAGGGACGAAATCGTTTCGTTGCAAACCGCTTACAGCTGACAGCCAGTACCAAGTTTGTGACCCCCCTTACTCTTACGCTCTCGTTAACGGTGGTCAATGAGGTTTCACGAGCCAGGTTGTTGATCCCCTTTAATGGGTAATTTAAGAGAAAACTACTTATTAATCTTGAAATGACGTTGCTAGCTAGGCATTTAACACTGGTGCCTATTTCTGGCTTCCTTTTTTGTTTCATTTTCAGTGTAAGCAAGCAGTTATATATTTGTCTTATGTAACAAAATTATAAGATTTATACTCAGAAGAAATATGCTTCAAAATTTTTTTAAAATCATAATTATTTTAGATTTTAGATATGGGGTTAAACAGGAATATCCCTAATTAGGTTTCCAAATATCGGACAGGACTCTCTCTTAAAGGCACCACTCGAGCGGCTTTCATCCGCCATTTTGAAAGGTTAGCATATCGAGAAAACAAATGTGCTGTAATATGCATATTCATTAACAAAATTAAGTAATAACTACTAAATTGATAGAGGAGGAGCATATTTACAAATAATTCATGATAAAAGTTTACGACAGCATTTTGTTGTAGTAATTCATTCCACGATCGAAGCTTTGATGATTGGCTTCATTTCACAATGTTTTTATTTTTTTAGCGATACACTTTATTTTTTGTCAAATTGTCAAATCAACTAAAATGCTTATCTAACAAACATATATAAAATTAAGTCTGAAATTATCATGTAAAAATCATATATAGTTGTAAACAGAAAAGTCCTCTTGAATTTCGTTTCCACAAAAAAATAAACAAGATGTGTTTGTGAAACAAGAATGCCCCCGGATGCATCCTGCTCGCTGTGTCAAGGTCAAGGTCACAAGGTCAAATGTCATGGTGTCATCTGAAAGGTCTCATCACAAGGGATCCATATGTCAAGTATCAAAGACCTAGCTCTGACCAATCAAAAGTTATGACCAAGGTTAAAGTTTTTGTGGACAAACGGACAGACGGACGGACAGACGGACAGGTGAAAAACAATATACCCCCGGAATCTCCGATTCTGGGGCATAAAAATGGTCCCTTTAAAATGAGTATCTACCCTCTCTGCTATGCAGAATGTTTACCTAAGTTCCCCTGTAAATGTCAGCTCGCTTACTAGACAAAGGGAGATAACCCTGAGGTCACCAGAAACATCCACATAATCAGTTCTATTCTCAGGAGCAAGTTACACCTTCATTGGTAATGCCAGATAATTACTCGCCTGTCTTAGATACACTACAGCTGCCAACCAAAATTTTGTTAAAATGTTTAAGATTTTCTTTGTAATATCATAATTTTTTGAAATTTTGAATTGGTCACGATTTCTGAACAAAATACCTTTTTGTCAAAACTTTTGGATCAAGTCATGAATTATCTTATTTCCAAACTTTTCTTATCAAGTTATGTTGTTTTTTCTTCATAAAGTACCCTTATATTGTAAACAAGCAAATACGAAAAGGAAGCTTTTTAGTTTTTAGATAAATAGAGGCTTTTTTCTCCTATCTCTTTTTGAACAATGAGGGCTCTTTTGGCCTATTTCAACAGGTTTTAACATTTCCATTTTTTGTGACAAAGAATAAAAAAATCATGATAGAATGATTTAATACTAATTTTTTTTCAACTGAACTAAAAATTTTATCATGGGAAGAGAGTTTTTCAAATAATATTTTTTCATTAATAAAACAAACATTCATTCAGAGCAAGTAACTTAAAATATAATTTTTGGGTCACATAATATCCATCAAAGATGTAAAGATTATAAAAATAACTGAGATTCCAATACTTTGCTAGATCGACTTTACAAGACACTCGAAGATTCAGTAGTAGATTTTCAAAGGCACTTTAAACATCAAGAAAATTAATTATTATAAATGTAAATAAACATGAAGAACATGTCAACAAGCCAGGGAAATCATGATTTAATGATTTAAGATTTCGATCGACCAAACCTGCATTTGTCATATAATTTTTGATACTACTGA
The DNA here is from genome assembly GCA_916613615.1 of Steromphala cineraria. Taxonomy (NCBI): domain Eukaryota; kingdom Metazoa; phylum Mollusca; class Gastropoda; order Trochida; family Trochidae; genus Steromphala; species Steromphala cineraria. The sequence continues at coordinate 27,641,267 of OU744732.1, forward strand.
ATTTTAGAAGCTAAGATCAATATAAGTTGACATCAGCCTACAACCCACCATAAAAACTAAATTTGACTTCGTTCCATAAACAATATTGTGAAAATATGACTTAAAAAATCCCAAATAATTGCTGATCAATTCATATGAAATTCATAAATGATAAAATTATAACTCTTGTATGAAATGAAACTAAAATAATCAAAAATATTAATAATGAATATTAATGACTAACTCAATAATTTCTCAGCAAAACAATGTCTAATTTTCAATATGAACCATATTTTTCAAAAATAAGGTATATATATATATAACAGAAGCTCAATGATGACCTCATTATTTCATAACCATAACAATTCAAAATTTGTCAATATGAAGCATATGAAGGTTTGTCTCTTAGGGAACCACTTGAAAAAAGTGTTTGTTAAAGGGGCAGTAGCACGTTTTGAGGGGGAATATAAGGTGATGTCAGGAAAATGAAAATTAATGGTTCCAATTGAAAGATAATGTATTTAAACTAAATGGAGCAGTAATAATTCAAATATATAATTTAAAGTTTAGCAATGCGATTCCTTTTTCTTTCACAAAATGAATTAAAGGTGTTCACAAATATGACCGAAAATGGATTGTGTGAATCTTCATACTTTGTCTTCTGATTATGGATAATTGACTTGTGTAATGAGATTTTTGACACTGTCAAAATGATACATTAACATTAACTTACAATTATCAGTGAAAATTTTAAAATATAAAATTATCGAAAAACGTGCCACTGCCCCTTTAAAAGGGTATTTGAAGTAAAAAAACACATTTTCACCTCAATTAATGAGAACGACCACCAGCATTTTAAGCTGCTTGATAATTATTTCAATAGTTTCAGATAATCAGATTGAGAATTCAGATGTCTTACCCTCTAAGATAACACATTTGGCATAAACTTACCAGTATACTGTATTACTTTACGGGGATGACAATGGTGATTTTGAAAAACAGCCGAAATGCATGGAATTTAGGTTCTGGGATGGTAATTTATGAATGAAACTACAGTAAGGACAATCTAAAATCAGTTGAATTCAGCTGTTCAGCTGAAAAGTGCCATCCTGTATTTAATTGGGAAAATTTTAGAATAAAATTCAAAAAAATATCCTACTGCCCCTTTGAAACAAATAATAATCCATTATCCTACACACGATTATAATCACAGTAATCTTGATGGAAGATCTAGAATTAGGCGTTTGATATCACAAGATAATCTCTCATTCTAGGTGATAAATAGTGGAACTTTAAGGCACATATTATCAGCTGCTTGATTGATATCACAAGATAATCTCACTTCTAGGTGATAAATATTTGTAACTTCAAGGCACATATTATCAGCTGCTTGATTAAGAATTGGTATATTTCTATATACGTTTATGTTTTGGCCAATGATATCCTTTGTTATCAGCTGCACAATTGTAGTAAAGTAATCCTTGTTTAGCCAATCCCATCCATTGAAACATTAACTGCAAGACTGTATTATCCTTCAGTAAAATACAGCTTGATTCACAATGATAGACATAACAGCCATGTTTGACCAATCACTGTCTGTTTGATTGTATATAAACATCTCCTTGCTTCAACCAATAAGATCTCTCGTAACACTTGCTTATTGCTTTGATATGTCCACATGGTCAAGTTTGACCAAATACATCCCATAAATGTGTAACATGTCTGTGATCTTACTATTCACAACTTTTGTAAAATCACTGACCAATCAGAACTTCAGTCAGGTTTATATGTTGTAACAAGTTACTTTTTACAACCATATTTCCTTATTTCAACCAATCAGATCCTTTCTCACATCAGCTGCACAGTAATATTCCATGGTATCAATAAATAAATAATCCAAATAGGAGAATCACAACCGAACATATTGAGCTGAATCATCCTCATTTTCGATATCATCCACCACAATAGCAGGGATATAGGAACTTGGTTGAGGTATGTCCTTGACCTTTGACACGGTTTGACCGGTCATGGCCTTGACAGCTGATTGGCTGATGTTAACTCCTTTATAGTCCATTTTGGTATTGTCAGATTCAGTAGGCGTGCCAGGTTCAACTGGCGTTTCACTTCCGCTATCAATACTTCCATCATTTTCTGGTTCCATTCCAAGTTCAAAATCATCAAAATCGTAATAATCCCAAACTGGAGTTTCTGGTCTTGAAGGTATAGGAGACGTAACTGATGTTTCAGCAACTCCGTTCCCATCTCGGGGAAAATCAGCAGCAGCGTCTTCTGAATGTGTCGAACAGGGGATTGGTTCCATTTCTATTTCCATATCACCATTAAACTTTGGAGGTTTGATTTTTTTCAGTTTTTGTCGAGATTTTTGTTCCTCAATATCAACAACACACTGATTATTGTCTTTAGGTTTTTCTACTTTTTCAACTTTGACCTCTTCAAGCTGCCCTGGCAACACATGTGGAATGTCAATGCTGCTAAAATCGGGTTTAATTTTCCGTCTGACCTTGACCTCTTGAAGGTGAGGTTCAAAGTCATGAGACCCGTTTTGCATATTAACTGAAACAGAGGTATCCTCATCTCGTTGTATAGTTACACCTTGAAGGTCGAAATCACTTGCTGACCTTTCAGTCTCATGAATATTCAAATCCGACCTCCCAAGGTCACGTAACAAAGGTGAACTGTAAAACATGCCGAGATTGCTCTCAAGTTGAAGGTCACTTGCACTGTAGACTCTCATATTATTGGGTATTGTATAGTTCATACATGGTATCAGAGGGTATTTCTCTCTCAACAACATCTTGACAGCGGACTTCAACGGCAAATTGATCATCGCGATCAAAAAAATCCTTTTTGTGTATCTCTGGGTCATACACACCTCAATTTGAACACTTCGTTCTTCTATGATCTCCTTCGTGACCCCTGTGTATATAAGTGGCATCGAGAAGTGGAAATTGGACGGGGTGAAGACATATTGGATTCCTGGTTCCTCTGCAGATCGATTTGTTGCTATGTGGGCCTCGCTGGGAGCGACCTTGACATCTTCTGTTCGACGGTTCGTCTTCTTTGGTTTGTCTGGGATGAGGTAACTCCTAACGAAGATCGTGTTGATCATGGACGTGTGGGCTGAAAGATAATGAATATGTCTTGAATATTTGAAGAGATATAATTTAATATAATTAATCAACATGTGTCAAAATTTTGCAAAAGTTTTCTGTCATTGTCACCCCAAAAGGACAAATGTGATCTATGATGAATTGATAAATTTTAATTTCTCTAACAACATGATTGGAGAATTGTAGGTTTCTGAGACTACTTTGGCTTTCATGAATCCAAAATCATGAACCATTGCAATGGCAGAAGAGGTGGAACAGGGGCAATTTAAAAAAAACAAATTCCAAAATTCCATGAATCCCCCCTCTGGTTGTGGATTGCCCAGTGGTATTGTCACATGAAACTGGATAATAGTGGATATAATACATTAATTTACATAAAGTGCACCGCATGTGTTTTTCCTTTATCACATATTCACAACAAAGAATTTTGAATTATTTTCCTGAAATATATTGTATTTATACTTACGAGGGGGCAGAAGTAGGTCGCTGACCTGCCATACGCGGATCTTGAGCGACCCCTTGTGGACGTGGTACTCGAAGGAGAGGTGCAGGTGTCCCATCGCTGGAATCATAAAAATGTTATTAATTATCAGCTAAAAACTACATTGAGTTGCAGGTGTCCCATGGCTGGAATTATGAAAATGTTATTCATTATCAATTCAAAACTACATTGGGCTAAATTCTAACATAAAACATAATTTCTCTATCCATTGATCACCATAGTTATGATTGACCCATCAATGGAATTGTGGAAAAAGAGCAATTAACATCATTCAAAAATTCCGGCAAGGAAGCCCTCACAATGGTATACAATAAATCATAAGGTATACAACATATATAATCAATCATTTCAGAATAATAAAAGCCTAAACAGAAAACCGCGCACCTGGCAAGAATAAAAATAATTGAGAGTTATCTCCCTTTGTTCATGTGACTACAGGTTCTGAAAAAAGATAATGCAAGGTGACCTATCCCTGGAATAATACAAAGAAGAATAATAGAGTAATTTATAAACTCAAAGACTAAAGGGAGCTGAAATATACAACAACTCTACCAATTCAACCCTCAAATTAGTAAGAGTAATTGTACTGTTCCAATATGGGACTAAAACAAGAACCTCAAATATCCTATTGTAGACATGATCGAGCCATAACAAGAAACCTTTGTAATCAGGTCAAAGGAGAAATTGATCAAAACCTTTGTCAAAGTCAATCAATTGGAATAAATTTCCTCTCTTGAAATACCTATGCATGTGGATGAACAATCATCGCATCTATCACAATAAACGTATGTTAGCAGTGCGAGATATATGCTTGAAATGATATCAGAATGGAACTATTTTCCGATGCCAGCCTGTTGCAAAAATTGCCAGGCCGTGTTTTTCTAACTCGCCTTTTTCATTACACAGCTATTAATTGAAATAATTAGCTAATATATCATACAGAATATGAAACACAATGCTGGAAATATTCAATAACTACGCTTCAGTATATATAACTATTACACTATTCAAAGTCGACTGTAGATTCATTTATTTGATGCTGGCATTTGCTTAACAGTAATGTCTTGTGAGGTATTGAACTCAACCAATAACATCTATCGGTAGACAGTGTATCAAACAAGCTTGAAATAGTAGCCAGTAGTATTTTTCTAGATTTCATGGTTAAATCCTCAAAACGCCTAGACAAAAAGTAACAAGGTTTATGAAGAAACTAGTTCCGACCATGTGAAGTCTATGTTTTTGTATATACAGTAAAACACTGATATAACAAACTCCAAGGGACCAAAGAATTTAGTTCGCTATATCCGGTGTTTGCTATACGCATATCATTTTAATGATATTGTACAGGGTCGGGATTTGTCACTATATTGGATTGTTCGCTATATCCGAGTTCGCTATATCCGTGTTCTACTGTACAATATAACGGTACATAAAATTTGTTAATTAGTTCTATCTTACACCTTTTACCCTACTGATAGGAGACTATCTGAAGTTAAGGAAAATAAGACTGAAACTGAATTACACCTTGACTTAAGAGCTATAGTTTCTGTTAACTAGCTTCTCTAAATGATTTAATATCACTCAGGTTCAACAGTAGAAATGATAAGGTGGTTAGGAATCTTTATCAAGTAATGTAAGTTTATCATGTCCTGTTTTTTTCTGTATAAACACTTACCACTGCAAATAGACAGCCTTAAAATATCCTGAACTGTAACCATTCCCTCTGGACATTTCTCAATCATAAAACTTGACATTATGAACAACTTTTCTACAAAACTTTGATAGTATTTACATTCTACTTCAAGATTTAAGTTGCAGTATGACCCGGCGTTCATGATTCACGTGAGCGAGGGTTCATCTAACTTGAACACCTTGGTCTCAATCGGTAACTATTACTTACCACTGCAAATGGACAGCCTAAATATCCTGAACTGTTACCATTCCCTCTGGACATTTCTCAATCATAAAACTTGACATTATGAACAACTTTTCTACAAAACTTTGATAGTATTTACATTCTACTTCAAGATTTAAGTTGCAGTATGACCCGGCGTTCATGATTCACGTGAGCGAGGGTTCATCTAACTTGAACACCTTGGTCTCAATCGGTAACTATTACTTACCACTGCAAATGGACAGCCTAAATATCCTGAACTGTTACCATTCTCTCTAGACCATTTCTAAATCACATTATAAGACATTCTAGATCATAAACTTTTACCTAAGTAACAACTTATCTACAAAACTTTGATAATATATACATTCTTCTTCAAGATTTAGGTTGCAATATGTCTCCCTCCAAACCTGACTTTCATAAACAATTTCTTCACTGCTCCACAATGTGAAACTAAACACCACAGCTATTATATACAGTGAAAACAATATTTCCTGTAACTGCAGAAGATACTATCTTCCTAACTACTCACAATGACTTTGTCAATACACTGACAACAATATACACACAAACGACACTTATCAAGATTGAAATATTTTGTGGCAAGATTTAAAAAACATTTTCAACTGGAATCATTTCCTTATTTATTTAAGGGGCAGTACTACATTTTTTGAATTTTTATATTTTACATTTTCCACTGACAATTATACAGTATGTTGATGCTAAATGTATTATTTTGATAATGTCAAAAATCTCATTACACAAGCCAATCATCCATAGTCAGGGAACAAATCATTTTGTGTAAGAAAAAGGAATCGCATGGCTGAACTTTAAATAACATATTTGATTTATTACTGCCTCATTTAGTTTCAATAGATTAGAACCATTTATTTTAATTTTTCTCACATCACCTTATAATCCCCATAAAAACGTGCTACTGCTCCTTTAAAGTAATGCGAAAAGTGAGTTTGTACACTGAATACCTTCAAACAGTCAATTAAATTTTAAACTTTCAGCCAATATACCTGGTCAGAGCTGGAAAAGTCTTTTTTGATTTTGATTTGGTTAACTATATGCTGAATTGGAACAGCTAAATGGAGACTCATCGACAACAATCTTTTCTGCAATAGAGTGACGTTTGTATTTCAACTACTGCAGCATAAATTATCTGCATAACTGCATAGTCCTTGACCTTCATATTTCCATGTTAATAGATGATACAAATTTTCTTAGCAACACCTGTAATGAGTAGATATTTACATTTTACATTACAATATCTCTCTATCTTCTCTCCTTAAGGCCAAAATATTACCATCATTCACTCAATCTTCATTCCTCCTCATATACAACATTACTTATCAATTTTGTCTCCAGTCTACCATTACAGCTATATTTCTAATGTTTGACCTTCAACTTTATACTTTCATTGATCAAAGTATTTTCTAACATTATAAATGAGTTTACTACTCAATGACAACCATTTCCTGTACAGAAAATAAGAAAAAAGATAAAATACCCTATCTACCATCTATGTATAAATGAGTTTCTTATCAATTTCCCATACTGAGAGACAGTAAAATAGACAAAATAATCTACCTACCATCTATGTATAAATGAGTTTCTTATCAATTTCTTATACAGAGAGTGAGTAACATAGACAAAATACCCAACCTAACATCTATGGATAAATGAGTTTCTCATCAATTCCTTATACGGAGAGAAAGTAAAATAGATAGAATAACCTACCTACCATCTATTCCAGGACTTGACAGTCATATACCTGGGCTTTAGTTAGTTCACTGGATAAGATATTCTTTTATCATGTTAAAAGAGATATTTCTATGAGCGTTGCTTATTTAGTACTTCTATTTATCACTTGAGGGAGGGTTTCAAACATTTTAAACAGGATTTGTGGGTAGAACCTGTATATCAAGTGTCAACATAGCTGAATGCAGTATTGGGTCAAGGATTATAATGCATTCTCAAATAATGTTACGTCTTCTTTAAGCAAATTCTTTCAATAAGCTATTTAAAGTATGTACATTTTTAGTGTCATATCAAGGACTATAACTAGGCAATATTCAATTACTATTTCCAATTATAAATCGTTCAAAACTTTGTGGTAAAATAAATAGTTGGAAAATAGATTTCATTCTTGACATGTTTATGAAAAGAATAAGAAATATTTGATACCAAACAGTAGCATTTGAAAGAATAAGTACCAATCTATAAACAACATTTCCTCACAAATAATACCAAATTTGTAAAGAAAAAATATACCGCAACACATAAGATAATACTTATTAAGGAACACATAAGTAAAATTAATACTGAGGAAGTGTACTGAAAGCAAAATCCTAATAATAAAGAAGGTCATACAGGTCATCCCTGTCTACCGTAGAAATTCCACTTCAAATTTTTATCCCATAAATGGAAAAGGATATTCTGTATATAGAGGATATCTTTTGTTTTCAGTGTGATATCACCTTATCTCTCATCCAGACATGGATCAAGCCGGTATTTTTCACAAATGGAGCGGCCCCTGTGGAGGTATGTTTTACAATACATCGAAAAATTCTTGGCTCAAGAGTTTTCTTGCAACCATTGCTGTATCGTAACTAAGCAATAGTGATGGCATTGCACTGATTGTAGCAGTTAAGTAACATCATATCTGTTATATTTTCATCGACTTGAAAAAGTAATATCACACGTGGCGAGAACACTAGAAATGAGAAAACTCAGTCTTCAACCACTTAGCATATAATAAACTCCAAAAATATCTTCAGATTGTAGAAGGTGTACATATAGTACAACCCTGTTTACCATAGGTATTTCACTTCTGTCCTAAAAGACCAGCAAGCATGTTTGGAGAGAAAGCTTCTGAGGTCAAATTGGTCAATGTTCTCTGTGCCCGCAGGAACCACTGCTGACGGTCTATGTGTTACAGCTATAAATGTTCTCTCTTTGTGGGCAAATCCAAAAATTGTTGGATTGCAACATCCACAGTTTGGTAGAGCAAGTAATAAGTGCTCTACAAATGTATTGTGCCTTCTGGTCAGAAATGCAGTCAAGAGTTGTTGCCGTTTAGTCTGACCGGCCTCCAAAGGTTTCTTCTTGATGTGGCCTCAGACTTAACCTTTGAAGATGTCTTTAGGGAAGCAGGATCTATGTCACCTATCAGAGGAGATTTATCTGCAGCTATCCTAGTAAAATATATCTCTCTACATTTATACGAGGATAGTTGCCTGTAATTGTCCTACTTTGGTAAGGGAAAAAGTAAATAATTAAATACTTTGTTACTTTTATCAAAAGCAAATATAAACCTAAATCGCATTGATTATCCAACTTTCTAAGACACATGTTGACTTTGGAATAATTTGATTCTTCAAATTTGAAACTCAATTATGCATCACTTTCTGTTACGCTTATTATATTTAATGCAAATTACAATATGTTTCATAACAATGCAGGTTTAAATCATTCTGCTCACTAGCTATTGCTTCATGAAACTTATGATTGGACTAGACATGATTTATCATATGCTTACAAAACATTATCAATTATTAAATTGTGGAAATGGATCTTCCATCATTATACAGGAATTCCTTTCAAACTTCATATCCATACATTAGCTCTGTTTAAAAATAAGATTTCCTTACATGAAATCTTTGACCAGAACAAAATGCCCTTTAATGTTTGTCCAAAATATTTCTTTCTCAATATTTCTTGAACTCAGCATCGCCAGCCACCATAACCGACGTGGAAAATGCCATCAGACAAGTTCAAAATATTTCTTGTATCACATAAATTTGTCTGGTCTGTTGATTTGATAAAATTCTCACGAGAACTGGGATACTGTGTTCAAATGAACAATCGATTGATACGTTACATTCTGCTGACTTCTGCAACAATCACCGCGACATTACGATCTATCAACAATGTCAAGGATATCAAATGCTATACTGAGCCAGATTTCATATCATGTTCAGAAATTGATTTGGGCTACATATAATTTACATGATCCAAGCATGTCAGGTTAAGGGTGTTCAAATCACTAACCAATTTCTTTCAATAGGTATAATGGTTTAAAAATAAATAATTGAGGCATGACATTTTTGAGAAATTGCAGAGGAGAATTACCAATTTAAGAAATAGAGCAAATGACTCTGTAGCTCATCAGGCTATCAATAATTTATCTTATAAATGACCACTTGGTAAACATATGAGTGGCCACAGGATCAAATTTAATATTTCTAGTGTCAGAGGTTGTATGAAAACAAAGATGAAAATGCACAAACTTTACAAAAGAAAAGAAAAGATGCCTTATGCCAGACACTGTGCCATTCCAAATGCCCATTAAGCCTGTCAAAAGCGATGAGCTAAAAAAACAAGACATCCTTAGCTTCCTAAAGACGAGATACATCAAGTTTTTGAAAGGCATTATTTAGTGGCATACTTCTTATATTTATGAAAGACATTTCTGATTAATGAAGGAGCTATTATCTATCAAATCCTGCTGTTAAAATGTAATAGATGGACTTTTATTTGCACAAATCACATTTTCCTGTTTGGTAACCTTATGAATATTTTATCAAAAATGACAGAAAGATAATGCATTTGAACTTAACAATTGTTTCATTTTCTTTTAAAAGCAAAAAACTATTTTGCGTCCTTTATGATTCAAATCAGAATGTGAAATTCTCCACATAAAAAACAATATAATCTCTGTTTGATTAATTATCTGTTCCAACAAACATAACAAACTTGCTACAAATCAATCTTACTTACATGACAAAACTAAAACATTTTTCATAAATTTCATATTTTTATCTCTACTTCTTAACAGGTCTGAAGAATCATCTTTTTCTGGAAGCCTTAACAACATTTCTTGAATTATTGGTAATAAAAAGAAAAACAATTTCACTGTCAAAATACTGTTGTACCTTGGCGCCATACTCACATTTCACAGTAAAACTCAAAACCCCACCACACATAAGAATTGTATGTTTCATCTAATAGCTTGATATATAGATAAAAGCTTTACTTACAAAGATATCTATCCTCTGACCATGATGTTTGATCTTCCAATAATGAGATACTGTATACTTGAGTTCCTCTTAACAAGCATCTGCCTTCGGAATACACATCTTCCTAACAATGATATTCATCTCAAGCCCCTAATCTGTATAATCAAACAACCACAACCACTCTCCAGCAGCAGTTTTCAATACTAGCCCTTCCTCAGTGTTTAGTAATAAATTTTGATAAGAACTTTTTCTACCTATACAGCTCATTCCTGCACAGAAATCTATCACCAGCCCCTACTCTAAATACAGAACCAAGGACAGGTGCTTCCTATATCCATGCACATAGACAGGTTGTTCTAGACCTGAGAGATTGACCTCTGTTTACTTCCACTCTTAACACTCAAACAACAACACTGAGTATGCCTCGACCTTTCTTCAAGAATGTAGATTTACCTACGAGAGGAAATACTTAGACTAATTTTATGTCAAGTGTGGCTTACTTTGAAATATAAAGGATTGATTGTGTCAGATGAAAAGACCTTTAATTGGCAATCAACCCTCTACCTGGTATATATAAATCAGGGCCAAACATTTAGTTTTAACTTAAAGTAGAGCTTAGATAAAAGGAGAAATCTCAAATATACTCTATTTTTAGAATAATTATGTATTGGGTACACATTCTCTACCCACAAAGAAACTCAAATCAGAAAATCCTCTGTTGTAATATAAGCACTTCAAGCTTCCATCACACAGTCTTAAAAATGTTTTGAAAAATTTCAAGCAGCCCATGCATGAAATTTGTGGACAGCAGAAAACACTCCAGGCATGGAAAGCTTGCTTGTTGTCATCAAGGGATATGCCATGATTCAGTTGCCTTACGGTGTGACCATGTTGTGTTAAGTTGACACAAAGTGCAAAAGGCATAATACATGTACTTAGGCTTCCATGGGTCCAAAAAATGGAGTACTGAAAACTCGAGCGGTCAGACTTGACTCGGATCCCAGTACCCAAAATGTTATCCCTACCCGAGGATTTTCTGATTTTTAAACTCAGTCCTTGCTTTACCTAAAGAACCTTGAAGTGGTGAACAGTCTAGATATTATCACATATATTCCGCCTTTTAACTGGTCGTATCCCTTCCTTTCTTGCTCAATATTTTTTATAATTTTTATATCTCAATGAACACAAAATAATTGTCATTATTCCATATAAAATTTGTACTTTTGCACACTAAAAAAAAGGAATGGTAAAGGATTCGAACTCAGGCTGTTCCTCATTTATTCTGTTGAGTGTATATAAACATGACAAAACTGCACTTTATTTAGAAACACAAGATTAAAAAAGCCCCTCTAAAACTAGAATATAAAGGAACTCACCAAAACTGGTTTTGAATATACTCCCTCCTACCACCATGTCATGCTGGCATAAGAGGACCCATTTATAAATACATTGACAAACATATTGACTTACAAGAGAAGCACTATGGTCACTGACAAACCAGTTTCTCATGCCACTCACTATATAAAGATCACATCTGATTAAAGCTGACTTCCCAACCTCTCTATTCATAGCTTCACACCTACCGATCATCTTTCATTTGACCAAAGTGATCGACAACTGTATAGTCTATGATACAAGGGCTTTACATTATACAGCACATGGAGATGACGCTGCTATGGTTATATAGAGGATACTAAACAACCTTCCATTTAATACTATTTTTATTAAACAAGCTAATGATTTTGTATAAAACTAGTTTCACACCTACCGATCATCTTTCATTTGACCAGAGTGACAACTGTATAGTCTATGATACAAGGGCTTTACATTATACAGCACATGGAGATGACGCTGCTATGGTTATATAGAGGATACTAAACAACCTTCCATTTAATACTATTTTTATTAAACAAGCTAATGATTTTGTATAAAACGAGTTTCACACCTACCGATCATCTTTCATTTGACCAAAGTGACATCTGTATAGTCTATGATACAAGGGCTTGACCATAGATACCAACACAAAACAAGCACATGCAGATGAGGCTGCTATGGATATATAGAGGATACTAAACAACCTTCCATTTAATACTATTTTTATTAAACGAGTAAGTGATTCTGTATAAAACGAGCGAAAGCGAGTTTGATGCCAAATCATTCACAAGTTTAATAAAAATAGTATTTTATTGAAGGAATTTTAGTATTCTGTTTATTACTTGCCATAAAACTCAAGCAAACATGCCGACAGAGTGCTGAAACTAACATTTCCGGGACGAGGCAGCCATTGTGACGGTGCACTTACAGTGTGACATCATTACAACACTTACACTTGTTTGATATTGTCCTATAAATATTACACTGCGGTATCTTACACAGACGAATAATAATTCCTTTTATACAATGATTTAGGTATAGATGCTCAATCGGAGCAAGTTGGGAGTTTTATACCGCTTGGGCAATACATCAGCCATTAGCAAAGTTACTAGTTGACCTGACAAAGCATAGGTCAAAAGTAAATCCTTAAACAAATAAATTATATTCTTATGCTGAATATAAGTTTCTTTGATCATGGTTAGAGTATATGCTTATCACTCATTGTAAACAAAAATCAGTTACTGAAAAATGTCTGATTCCATTTAAGAATTGTGAAGATCAAACTTATTCTTAAAGACTTACCTAAGTCTAAACAAAAATCACTTATCTGATTCCGTTCAAGAATCATGATAAAAAAAATATGCTAAGAGATTTGCCTAAGTCTATCTATCCATTGGGTCAAGCAGTGATTAAATACCTGTCTCTTGTTAAAGGATATAAATCATGCTAGAGTCAATTGGAACACAGTACTGGACTGACTGACCTTGTACACTCTGGTACCCTGAATGTTGTTTATAGGAGGTAATTGTACATGAAGATACATTGATTAAAAATATATTTTCAAAATTTTTTTTATAATACCCTCTGTCGCAAATTATTCAAATCAAAGTAGCTATCACTAGAACTCTGAATGTTGTACATAGAGGGTAATTGTACATGAAGTTACATTGATAAAAACTAGATAAAAAAATATTTTCGAAAATCTGTTTAAAGGGGCAGTAGCACATTTTTAGGGGAAATAGGAGGTGATGTCAGTTAAATGAAAAAAAATGGTTCAATATGAAAGACAAGGTAATTAAAGTAAATGAAGCAGCAATAAATCAAATCTATAATCCAAAGTTCAGCAGCTATTCTTACACAAAAACATTGATGCCAAATATGTTCTAATAAACTTATATGTTAAAATATGCAAAATACTACTCTCTGTAACCTGTCGCAAAATATGTTACAAAAAAGAAGCTATCTTTGAAAGTTTCCATTGTTTTTTTATTTTAAATGGTACATTGAGATAATTTGAAATTTTCAAAATATTGTTAAAAGTACCCTTTGTCACAAAATATGTAAGAGAGAGAAGCTAAGTTTTAAAGTTGTTATGCAAATGTTTTTTCGTGGGTGGTAATAACAGGAAGATACATTGATGAAAGTTATATTTGCAAAACTGTTTAGAGTATGCTTACCGGTACTAGTATCAAGATATGATCAAAATTTTCTTGATTTAAATCTAAACCACTAAAACATATTGCCATTTTTCAATTTAAAAGCTGAGGCAGTCAGAAAGGAAATAACAAAATACATAAGTATATCTAAATCACAAAGACAAAACATATTTTGACTTTTAAAGGTCATCATACCAACAAAATACTTGTAAAACTAATAGATAAATCCCAAATACCTGCGATCATCCCTTATCCATCTGTAAATCCATGAAGAACTAACTAAGCCCTGCACAACACACAGAGAACCTCAACACAGCATGACATATGAAATCAATTACAGTCAGACAGCGTAAATACTGATTGTAATTATACATAATGTGATCTAATCAGGACATAATGAAACTATTAGCCAGGGCTCTTGTTTATGAGTCGATCAGGATATCTATCATATACTGTATTTTAAACACAACTTTGCAACCTTTGAATATACATCTAAATGAAGAAGTTTATATTTTTCTGGCAATGTCCTCATAGGAATAATTTCATTGGCCATAAGTCATTAACTTAATACTGGTTTTGAACTTAAATACAGGGTCACAAATACTTCAAAAAAATATTGTCTAGTTTTACATGTCGTTGACATTTTGATGCGTCAAAATTATTTTTAGGTCAGGAAACTGAAACTTAGACAATGAAGAAATAAGACATTGTTTTATATCTCAAATATGACAATGTTAACTAAATATAATTTATTCTTTCTTCTCATTTTTCAATTTCTTAAAATTTAACAAGCTTGTATTCAGCTCCATCTATTTTAAAACAATGAACAGTTACTTGATTTCAATCATACATTCAATGAAATTTCTCCTTTTACCAAATCTTGACAACAAACTTCTGTATCAATACCTCTTTCATCTCTTATCATTAGTACATTTTGTTAAGTCACTTCAAAGGATATATTAGAACTGTGTTATTGCTTGGTGCCCCAAAGGGCACCAAGTATTATGATTTGATTCTCCTAAAACTTTTCTGAATTCTCTCTATATTACTCTTGATATTTTTAAAGGGAAGCCGAGCCAATCACATGTGTTGTATCCAAATCAGAGACCAATGAACAGAGCTGTAGCAAAAAATGCATTACGTCACCATGTGGGTAATACAAAATATTTGGCACATTAAACTGTGGAATATGATTTCGCTTTAAATGTCATGTTAAAAGAGAAACAATATTTTCTATTAAAGACGCTGATAAATGTTAACAGACTCAATCAAAAACATCTTCATTTGATGAAGAGTCTGCATTTGTTCCAGATAAGAGCATTATTTCGCATTCAATAATCGCAGAATCCACTTTTTTATAACCCACGCGATTTAATTTCACGCTGGGCTCGCCTGGTGATTTAAAAGTAATGTTTGTGTAAGAACGATGGTGACATCGAAAAAAGATTTATGTTTACTAATAGGTACATCACTTACGACCACGTGGCAAGTCATACTTAACGATGTCACTAAATGTTTACGTTGAAAACATGTATTTATTATCAGAGCTACTGAAATTGACTGGTGCTATATTTAGAATATGACCTACATCGCTGGTTCCATACGGTTACTATAAGGCCCCGGCTTAGCTCAGCGGAGCTGGGTTGAAATCCTGTCAGATCATTGGAAAGAATTTTGTTTATTATCTGTAATACTACAGTTAATAATTAACCAGCATGACAAGGACATATGGTTTTGGCAGTACGTTTTGCACACAGGCATCCGTAGCAGATAGGTGTGTGTGTATATATATATACACACACCTATCTGCTACGCATGCCTGTGGCTTTGCACAATTTCCTGTCATTGTCAACGCTACATGGCAACCCATACAGTGCTTTTACTTCAAGTAACAACATCACAATGCCATAACATCATAAACTGTCACTGTCACATCACTGTCTTGAAAATCTAGTTTTTCTCTGAGATCTCAAAAAGAGTGAATTTGAATGATAAATAGAATATCACCGTCGTGTGTTTTGATTTGAAATATACCAACAATCGTTGATGAATGTAAACAATATTTATAACTTTCAGCAATTCGTGTTGATAGAAATTAATTTTGTGAAATTAACTTTGAGTAATACTCTTGTTAAGATTACTGCTGTTATCCAGTGTTGTATATATTATCACCCAAATTGTTCGACAAATCACAATCTCCTTCATCGGCCTATGTGGCACCAAGCATGCCTTTTAAAAGGCTTTTCTTGTTTACAACCACATCAGAACTTCAACAGATAAGATCAATTATGAATATGGAGTTTTAATCTCAATTCACAAGAAGACTCCAACAGATAAAATCAACTATAAAAGAGTTTCAACTAGAAATTTGATTAGGCCAAAAACATTTTTTTAAAAGTTTCTGGTCTTTACATTCAGGCAAAAATGATGCAATGACACAGATTTTTTTGTTTATATCCAAACAATTTTTATTATTGAACATGAAGAAAAAAATTAATAAATATAACCTTTAAATAACTTTTTCACTGCCTCTTTAAAGGCACTCACGGACAGAAACGAGTTGCATTTTAAGAGCCTGTGTTTGAATCTTTTTTCTAGGCCATGGGACTCAAATTCAATTTTTCCCTTGTCAACATCTTGAAAAAAAAGGCTTGATGCGGGGGTTTGAAACTGACGTGGGCGGAAATCAGAAACAAATTACTTTTTTTCTAGGCCTTACCAAGTTAATTAAATTTCTGTTTTTAATCAACTGGCTTTAGAGATCTCAGTTGATTGTATAATGTTACTATACAACCACAACATGGGTAACATACCATGAGAAATCAGTTGCATCAGACAGCGTAAGGCTGGAATGCAATGTCATATAACATGACCTAATCTTCTTGTAAGGGACCAATTAGCCAGAATTAAGGTCAGGTCTGGTTGTAATCTGTTTGGTATTTGGTAATGAAAAGATTATGAACAGGATTTAAACAAAATAGGAAGTGTTCACTTATTATTGTTGAAAAAGGTTTAGATTTCTTATCATCAAACCTCTTAAAAAAAAAATTAAAATATGTGTCCTTAACCTGACTTTTCAAACCTAATATACACCTTAAATAAAATGTGCTCATTACATAGAGCAAAATTCTTAAACAATATGTCATAAAACCTAAAAACATCAACAAACAAAAGGGGAACACAATAAGATGGAAGTAAACACAAAAACTGCTTGTAATATACAAACATATCCTGAAATCAGCACTGAAATGAACAATAACAACAACTATATGGTGTGATCTATATAAGAGATATACACCTATTTAAAATCAACATTCTTTTTTTACTATCAGGAAAATCCACAATAACAGTACAAATAAAAGTAAAATTCCATTTGATGAACAAAAAGAGTGAATAATTTATGTAAAACATACCAAACTGCCTCGGCCAGCATTGAAACAAGCGACTACAATGTACAACAGTCCGATATATACGAGCATGTATCACATTCTTAATGGGCTAGCTAAAGATTAGGACTTGGGCTATAAAGTCAGTGTGCTTGTGTTTGGTCAACATTCTTTAGTTGAATCTTGTCTTGTTTCCTTGATTAGAGATGATCTTTTCTAGTTCTAGATACAAACTTCGTAACTTGAAGCTTTTAAAGTGTCATTCAAAAAGGGAAAAATATTCATCTTTGAAATTTTGAAAAATAATTGCTTGAAAAAAAAGAAAAGGATAAAAGTTTAAATTAACTTTATAACATTTCCTGACTTATCTAAAACATTTACAAAATTCCTGATTTTTTAAGGTGATGGACAATATATCAAAACAAATTACAAGTTTAAAAACAGAAATACATCAGAATTCCTTTTTTATCCAAATAAATTAGCTTGGCCAAGTGCATATTTATATGACCTGAACATCATGTAGAAACTGAACATAACCTGCATCTTAATTTTAAATAAAACCTTTAGAGATAAATGCTTTGAGAGGTATTTTAGAAGTTGGAATGAAAATATTGCAGAGGAATATATGGATGACAACTTGTTCGTTCATTGTATGCAATGTTTCGACCCAGATTCTTCAAAACCTTGTTTCAAAAAAGAGAAATAACATCTTTATCAAATTTGTTAAAATGGACCTGTGTTGGATTTAGAAAATTTATTCATAAAGGAAATGTTGAATGTTTAACTCAATGGCTTACTTAAACTACTCAAGCCTGTTGAGGGCTAATTCAATTTGAAAGAATTTTACGGCATGTAAACACTCTTCAATTTAGTAGAATGAAATTTCATAGCACGTTAAACTCTCACTATAAGTATGTTGAAAAGTCAAACCACTGAATCAGCAATAATTACAGTGTTACCTCAATAACCAGTTATAGCTAACCTTAACTGACACTAATTGATTCATAACCACTAATTATAACCCATTTCCCCTGTAATCTAACACAGCTTACTTTTATCAATTATAGACTCTTATACTTACCATAATCATTACCAAAATACATTCCCATTACTTGTAAAGATTATATGTATAATTATTTTCGTAAAGCTTATATAATGTATATTATTTTCACATAATCATCACTGAATGTTGTCAATGAAAACAAAACTAGAGGATAATTTGTGTGCATTGTGTAATACTGCAAAAGTGAGCATAGCTCATATGGATCTGTTCATATACTACAGTCATATGAATTATAAGAATTTAGATATATGAAGTCAGCCATATCAATTAATGATAATCATTTACAAAGGACCAAGATAGAATTAATATTTTGACATTTATAGGTCAACACACTGAACAAAGCTCAAAGAGAAATTTCTAAATTCATTTAGCAAATCTAATAAATTCAAATTCAAATTTTAGCAATATAAAAATGTTTTCAGATTATGGATTGTTCAATTATTTTATGATTTCGGCTTCTTTAATACACTAACCATATGATGATTTGAACAAAATTTTCAAAATAATTACCTCCCTAATGTTGATAATGATGTGTGTAAAACCTGTTGAACTCACATAAAAAAAACATCAATCTTTTCAGAGAAAACTAATGTTAACCCTTGCCATGCCCCAGCTGAAGTTGGTCACCCAAAACACTCTGTACAACTATCCAATCTGACTTAATTCTGCTTCAATCTGAATTCCTTCAGGTTAAGAATTATGATTAACATGCTTATAAAGTAAGCTTATAATTGCTTAATCAGCAAATCTAACCATTCAAATTCCGCTCAGATTTAACATTGTTAATGTTAATTATAAGATTAACGTTAAACCAACTCTTAAAGGGGCAGTAGCACATTTCAAGGGGGAATATAAGATGATGTCAGGAAAATTAAAATAAATGGTTCCAATTGAAAGACAATGTATTTAAACTAAATCTAAAATAAACTGAAGCAGTAATAAATCAAATATATAATGTAAAGTTTGGTCATGCAATTCTGTTTTCTTACACAAAATGAATTAAAGGTGTTCACACAAATATGGCGGCCAAGGAACTTTATGTGAATCTGAATAATTTGTTATCTGACTATGGATGATTGGTTTGTGTAATGTGACTTTTGACACTTTTGAAATAGTACAATTAACTTTAACATACAATTATCAGTGAACAAGTTAAAATACTTATTTAAAAAATCTCGTGCTATTGCCCCTTTAAAAGTCATAGAAGGGGAGATAAAAACATTACAAATGAAATCTTAAGTGTTTACATTATCTAAACTCAGGTGTCACGTAGGACAGTTATCAAGGTATCCTATCTACCAAATTTCAATCCTATTTCCTACATCAAAATTCTTTCTACACCCGCCTGGGAAAAACACTGTTACAGTATTTATCTTTCCCATCATCAAGACTTCAAAGCAAACAAAATTTCCTGCCATTACGTAGGCTGACGACGTCAGGTATCTCGAGACTCTTTGAAGTCCCATCAGGTGATATATGTAAGGTGGGACATCACTGGACATCCGGTCTATGTAGGTAAGGGGTCAGGATATTTTGCTGAACATTCATTGGGGTATGAGCACAAAGTTGGTGATGGGGATGGGTTTATTGACTCTGGCTTTACATTATACATATTCTTAAGATAGTTATCAGACACATAGATGTCCAAGATATGTTTGACAGTCATCACCAGGTCCTGTGTACATTGGTTGGGGCTCTTCAGGATTGGTCATTGTCACTCTTCTTAAACTCAAGATATATAAAAAATCATTAAAGGCTAACGGCTTATAAACTATTACATTTTGTTGCTTGAGTCACTATCAGAAGAGTGTTAAGACAAGAAACCAGGGAGAATTTAAACTTACTTTTAATGGACTGGCATTTTTATTTTAAAATGAAACACATTATTAAAATAGAACGGTCAAACATTCTCTGTAATCAGGGCTGTCAAACAATGTACTCTATATCATCCCTTGGATGTTTCATAAGGGAAAACTTCTACTCAAAGTTACTGCTCAAGGTAGGAGAATACTTTCCTCATGACATATCCAGATATTCACATAGCAGTGGATCAGAACATGGAACACTGACTAATTTGATTGTTAATTTTCTTAGAAAATCAGGCAAGTCAGCCATGTTTTTTTTTGTTGAAGTATGTCCCATCAAAGGTAAAATTTGATAAGTCTGTGACATTGGACTTTTTTTAATCCGCTGAGAGATCATGGATACTACGGGTAATCTGTAGCAAAATAGAATACAACTTATCATCAAACAATGATTAAAAAAGTGTTAAACCATTCTGTGTGGCCAAGTTAGGGGGAAGAACTTACCGCTTACAATGCCATAGGGTTAAGTTTAAGATGACATATTGGTCCATGATCATGTCTCAGAAACATCTACAGCACTAATTCCTTGGTGTACAGAAAATTTAGGTTAGTATGAATTAATCACACTGTCATCTTGGAGGTCATGGGTTGTTATCACCTGTTTGTAGGATGTTATAGTTGATGTGACAGAACCACTCCCTTTTGTTCCTCACAAAACAAAGAACTGTCTTTCTAGGGTCATACCATTCAGTACAAATGACAACAACACAAACGGTGTTAGTACCTACACTGAAACGTTGCATTTCTTTGCAATAAAGAAGTTGTAAATCCATATATTTGTATTTCTTCATCAAACCAACTTCTAAAATGCCACTGAAGGAAACTTTGTGATCCTTTCTTCTTCTTTCCCTTCATTGAATCTACAGATATGATCTGCTGAGTTCAGGTACCACCCCGTAGGAGCGGTGAACGGCAGGGAATATTTCATGTCTGGAAGTGAACTATTTGCCACGCGAGAGAGGAGCACGTTTTGTATTTTAGGTGTAGGAACATTGTCAATATCTTCATATTAAGAAGCCAGATTGTCACCAAAATTCAGGCTGTAAAATAGAAGACATTTATGCGTGATACCACAAAATATTGTTAAATTCTGTGTTGATACCAGCCCATGAGCCTCTAAAATAATGTATGGCTGTGTGTTTACTTTTTCGTTTATTTAACAATGATACCTTATATTTTGGGAAATTGTTGAGTCTGAGCGGACTTTTCCCTTCAGCCAGACATTGTTTTAGAGGCTCATATGGGTTAGTATTAAAACAGAATTTGGCGATATTTGGTGGTATTACACATAAATGTCTTCTATTTTACAGCCTGAAATTTGGTGACAATCTGGCTTCTAAATATGAAGATAATGACAATGTTCCTACACCTGAAATATAAAACGTGCTCCTCTCTCACGTGGCAAATAGTTCACTTCCGGACATGATATATTCCCTGCCGTTCACCGCTCCTACAGGGTGGGTACACGCAACCACAAAGTCTTTTGGGTCTGAGCAGAACCCTTCAATAATCAAACAATTAGTACCAAATATTAACTTTGAATCCCACAAGTCACAGCGTAATTTATAGTTCCACGGTAGGTTTTCCTCCCTACTCTGTCTCTGTTCCCAAGTTCTCTACAAGACTAAATTTAGTCTCTGAAAGGAAAATATATCTTTAATGTAGCTATTTATTATCATAAAGCCCATATAAGCTGTTCATTTTCAGAAACTGAAACCGCGGTGATCTAGACTTGCTTCAAAATCATAGATTTGCATGGGATTTAGGGGATTTTGTTGCAGGGGCTGTTGGACAGTCTGAGTATCTCTCTCCTTCTCTTCTCCCTTTCCTTTTGAAGCCCCCTCCTTTCTATCGTTCTTTATGTCTTCCTCCCACCTCTTAACTCTCTCACTAATTCACTCTGTCTCTTCTTCCCTCTGTCTTAAAGACTTTCCAGCTTTCCTTTCTTTCCATCTTTCCTCTTTCTGCCAAATGATCTATCTCCAGCAAGGAAAAAGTGAGCATTGCTCATATACCCTAGCAATCAGTTATAAGGCCATAGTTCATGAGTCAATGAAAGAAATAACTTCATAAAGCCAAATATTTTAATCACTAATGTGTAAAGGTGTTAGAAAAAACATGTCCCAATTGGAGCATCAGACCTCTTTTAATTCTCCTTGCCAAATTACAGAATCAGGGGCCATATGTTGGAAATAGCTTTTCAACTCAATCAAAAGTATCATCAAGTGTATCTAAAACCAAAATTTCATTCACCTAGGAGTAATAATGGCTGAGAAAACTTGTCCCCATTGGAGCATCAGACCTGTTAATTGCTCCTTGTCAAATTACAGAATTGGAGGCCATAACACCGTCATATATTTTGGACTTGCTTTTTAAGTGGATCAAGAGTATCACATGATGTGTATACGCAAAACAAAAATTATGTTATGGTGTCTGAGAAAACTTGTCCCCATTGGAGCATCAGACCCATTAATCACTCCAAGTCCAATTGCAGATTTTAGGGCCATAACTCCATCAAAAATAATATTTCTGAAACGGATTTTAAAATTTCATTGTGAATTGTAACAATGAAAAGTATCAAATCAATTGCTCAAAACAGGATACAGATAGGGTCACACACATCACAACCATCCTACCACACCTTGATGTATGTAGGTATGTAAGTATGTCTGAACCTCACGGTCAACCTCTATGGTCATGTAACTGTCAGCAAAGTTCTTCTCACCCAACCTTCTTTCTCACCCTCATGATTCTAGACTTGTCACCGTCTCCTAATCAGACTGATAATGATATTCTAAGTCTCTGGGAATTATTTCTCAAATTCAATTTTCGTACTAAATATAAGAAAGGATCTTCAGAAAAATATTCATTTGATTCAATGTAAACATTTTTTTAAAGAGGATTTTGATTTTTGATTAAAACATATTTTAATTTTTAAAAAAAATTAAAGGGGATTGGGAAAGGTTATGTTGAGGTCAAGATATTGTGGTGCTGCCTGGATGCAAGTTCAAATGAGGATGTCTATCCAGGTATTTGGATACGGGGCTCCGGGTTTTACCCGGCCTTTAAGACAATCGAAGCATAGCAGTTGTAGGATACACACGTGTGTGACCAGCTCGCTTTGGCATCCTGCCTTTTATTCATGTAATAAAGTTTACTACATTCACCCATGGAATATTGCTGGTTGTGGGTACAACAATATGCAAGAACTTCAGTTTGTGTTTTACTAAATCCATGTCCATGTCCTAAGTGAACCATAAAACCCACCCTCCTTTATCTTTTAGCTTGAATACAAACTATCAAAAAATATCCCAACTGCAAAAATTATGATCTACACCGCCCCATTCACTTGGAAAAGCCATGCAAAATTATTTTCCATATCATTTCATATCATATCATCTCACTCTCCTACACTCATATAATCCCTTTCATAATCTTTCTCTCTGATATCTTAAATCTTTCTCAAATATTTATCAATGCTGTCATCTAGTCTCCAAAAGTCTTCTTATCTTTATATCAATTTGAGAGATATCAAAAAATCATATTTCAGATAAAAAATATTTCAAAGTTTAATTCTCAGAAAAAACAAATAGTGGTATGAATGACTTTCTCCTCAAGCTGAACTGTATGTTCTATTTATCAGTTGTCCATCATACATACCTTAGAGCAAAAATCTTTAGGAACTTTCTTGAGTCTAGATAATGTTGGCCTGCAATTAGGTATTGTTCAGGATTTTATTCCATATCACACAAAAAAAAAATTTAAAAAAATTAAATTACATTTTTTTCACAGACTTTAATGTTAGTCTCACATAACCTCTACTGTAACTGTTCATCAGACAAGCTGTCTCAATAACTAATGAAGGGGTAGTTACATAATGTCTGGCTCAGGTAGCATGTATCAGTGTCCAATCATACAGGTACATTCATCTCACTCACTCAGGTGAGTCTGTCTGACTGCATGGGAACTTCCTGTTACCTGTCCTAGACTTGCTACAGTCACCTTTACATATTTCTCTCCAATTCATCTAAGCCTTATGGTAACTGTTTAATGCCTCCCTGTGTCATTTCACTAAGTCTGTCTGCATGAGAACTTCATGCTTCATGCGCTAGACTTGTAACAGTCCCCTTTATATATTGTCTCCGCACTTGATCTAAGCCTTTGGTAACTGTTTAATTCCTCCCTGTGAAATTACACTCAGTCTGTTTGCATGAGAACTTCATGCTTCATGTCCTAGACTTGCTACAGTCTCCCTTACATATTTCCCTCCACCTTTTCTAAGCCTTATGGTAACTGTTTAATGCCTCCCTGTGAAATTTCATTCAGTCTGTCTGCATGGGAACTTCATGCTGTCTGTTCTGAGAATTCTAGACTGGCAACAGTCACCTTTACATATTTCTCTCCACTTCATCCAAGCCTTATGGTAACTGTTTAATGTCTCCCTGTGAAATTACACTAAGTCTGTCTGCATGAGAACTTCATGCTTCATGTCCTAGACTTGCTACAGTCTCCTTAACATATTTCTCTCCACTTCATCCAAGCCTTATGGTAACTGTTTAAAGTCTCCCTGTGAAATTTCACTCAGTCTGTCTGCATTAGAACTTCAAGTTTTATGTTACCTGTCCTAGACTTGCAACAGTCCCCTTTACATATTTTCCCTTCACTTCATCTAAGCCTTTTGATAACTGTTTAATGTCTGCCTGTAAAATTTCACTCAGACTGTCTGCATGAGAACTTCATGCTTTCAGTTCTGAGATTTCTAGACTTGCAACAGTCCCCTTTACATATTTCTCTCCACTTCATCTAAGCCTTATGGTAACTGTTTAATGCCTCCCTGTGTCATTTCACTAAGTCTGTCTGCATGAGAACTTCATGCTTCATGTTCTAGACTTTCAACAGTCACCTTATCTATATTGTCCCTTCAATTCATACGTCTTTTGTTAACTGTTTAATGTCTCCCTGTGAAATTTCACTCAGTTTGTCTACATGAGAACTTCATGCTTTCTGTTCTGAGCATTCTAGACTTGCAACAGTCCCCTAGTCAAATTTTCCCTTCACTTCATTTAAGCCTTATGGTAACTGTTTTATGTCTCCTTATAATACTTTCACAGTCTGTCTATATGAGAACTTCAAGCTTTGCAATGCTAGACTTGAAACAATTCCCTAATCTATATTTTTCCTTCACTTCATCTAAGCCCTAATGTCTCCCTAAGAAATTCAACTCAGTCTTTCTGCAATGGAACTTCCTGTTACCTGAAGCATGCTTGTAGACTAATATTTAGTCTCAGAAGTATTTTTTTTCAATATTGACAATATTTTTAAACCAATCATTTATTATAACAAAATGGACCCCAGAAGATGCTTTAACTAAAGCTGAGCAATCTAGACTTGCTTTTCTTTTCTAGACTGGGTTGGTCATCAATTAAATATTTTTGCTTTAGGGTCTGGATGACAGACTACCATGCTTGACTTGACCCAGTCTCCAATCAATGTTATTATTTTCAGGGATCTAGACTTGCTTATTGAGAAATAAAGACTTTATCAATGGACTTATGACCATGTTGACTGTTTCAGGTTTCCTGTCTGCATTCCAACTTCCTGTAACCTGAAGCATGCTAGACTTCACTAAGTCTCCCAATCAATATTGATTTTTTCAGGGATCTAGACTTGCTTCAAATTGAGAAATAATGACTTTATTAATGGACTTATGACCATGTTGACTGTTTCAGGCCTCCTGTCAGCATTGGAACTTCCAGTAACCTGAAGCATGCTAGACTTGACCCAGTCTCCCAATCAATGTTAATGTGTTCAAGGAGATAGACTTTCTAAATTAAAAATGTAGTCTTTAGTAGTTATTTCACTTAGAAGATATGAATGAGAACTTCTTATTACTGTTTTTGGCATGCTAGCCTTGTCACAGTCTCCTTGTTACTGCTTCCAGTGATCAAGCAAATCAAGCATGTGCAAAACATAGACACATACCTTGTTACACCTGAACTTGTAATGCATGTTATCTTAAGATTTTACTGTCACAAACTGATGTGAACTAACCAAAATTGGATGCTTCACTTCACTGTCATTTAAGGCCCTTAATCTTAATGCTAACAGGAGTTTAGAAAATGAACTTAGAAAATGGCAATATCTTTCTTGAAGATTCCTCATTTGGAGACATAAATGATTAAAAACCCAAACATTTTTTGAAAACTGTAATGTTTTCATAGAGCAATTTAATAGTAGACTGTTAAGCTTCAGGCACAATAAGTTAACATTTGTCAAAAAAAAAGATTTACTTTGATAGCTTAGAACAAAGGAAATTCAAAAAGGTCATTGTCTACAATTAACAAATTGTCTTTGTAGTTGACCAGAGAGTTCAGAAAAAGATATGTGTCTTCAAATAACTTCAATATTTTCTCTGAGTTTTTGTTGTTAAGCACACACATGTACGTGCTTTCTCAGCATTCTTTATACTATTTGTCAAATAACTAATTAGATGGTTCAACACTGTCCAAGGAACCTGTTGTGAATTGTTAATGACTTCTTTCAAGTTATGCTATATATGCTTTGGAGAAAGTTTTCAGTAATGAAATCTCAAATCACCAGTGAGAAAAAAGTATATATCAACATCTAAAAAGAATCTCATAACAGTATTTTCTTCAGTTATCCTTCATATGTTTGGTAAATCTGAAAGCAGAATGTTCACAAAGATGGTCTTTCCAGAAATCAGGAACCATAAATCATGAAATAATCAATTCAAATATTGATAGACGAAAATTATTATCTTAAAATAAGCCATTGCTTAACAAGGTCTACTTGAATAAATTTATTGAATGATAAAATGAAGATCCCTTTGTCAACGCCTTTATCAACCCCAAAAAGTCAATAAAAGTGACATAAGAGTAAATTTAACAACAACATGAAAGAGACTGGACAAAGTACTGATCCCTGCCTGACCCCAATGATGCATGTAATAAAGACACTTTGCGAAGATTTATAAGCGTGAGATGCTTCATCAAAGATAGTTAGATGATAGAGAGGAGTCACTAGGTGACAGAATGGCCTCCTGGTGGTCAGTTGTGGTCAGCGAAATGACCAAGGCATTAATAATACACAGGTGGTAGGTTATAAATGATCTTAACACATTGAGGGGAGATAATGATTGTGTTTAACATGCTAAGAAACACTTTGCTTCTCTTCAAGACAAAACGCCAGAAAATATATTTATGCATTGAAATTTTAATGAAAAAGAATAACACTTCAGTAACAAAATGGAAACATAAAACCAATTTAACTTTTGAGCTTCCTTTTATCAAATTTTCAATTTCATGGACGATAATCTCAGTGTGTCATCTCTCATCTCAATTATTGAAATGGTTTCTGGTCATGTAGGATTAAATTTTATTTGTACTGTAAGAGATTACTGAATTATTCATGCACATGTAAAATTTCTAATGCATCATTTTAGTACCAGTATCATGGTTTGTAACATTTACATTACATTGGGGTAATTATTCTACGACAAATTTAAATTGAAAATATCTATATTGCAAATAATTCTAGTACCAGACCTTTAGTATTCACATTCATTGTGAATTAATCCTACCGGTATATGGGGCGTTTACACTGAATGTGAATAAAGTAGTATGTAAATCACATTGCAGCTTTATGGCTGTTTACATAGCTTGAGTCATGAATGAATCACATCATATTACATTCGCTGTAAACTGCATACGTCCATTTGATAACTTCACTAATTTCTTCACAAAATCTCTTAATACAAACTTATTATTGTAATCAGGTTTGCATTGGCTTTTGAATTTTGGATAGTAAGAAGCTTAGGTGTAATGAAGTTCATTTCAGTTAGGGAATGAGTAAGATTTAGGGAAGGGTCGAGATATTTGAAACAGATATTTCCTTTTCCTTTACTGCAAAAATGGCTACACTGCTCAATAAAATACAACCTTTGTGTGTTGATGAGCCAAATGTAAAAACCAATATCTTTTTGTGTATTCATAGTTTGGCCTTGTTCAATGATTGATCAAGTGCTCATTTTAGAAAATGACGCATAAAATATGTAGACAAACCTAATTTATATCCAGAGTCATTTTGTTGGCATAGTTCTCTCACTCTCATGGCTGCATTCCTGAGTCAACATGCTGGTCAAATTGTGGATCTGAACTACGCCAATTACTAAGAAACTTAAATATTTATGGTAGAAAGGATGTTGAATCAACTTGGAGTCAATCCAATAAAAACTAAACTCACAGACGCTGACAAACTTGCTGTATATCCATCTGAAGGTTGAGAAAAACAAAGTTGTGCCTCTTCAATTTATGTTTGACATTTCTTGGAGAAGTATGAATTCGTATTTTCATGTATTTAAATAATACAAAGTTTTAGAAATTACAATGTATTGACCAGATTTGCTAGATGAGGTCATAAATTCCAATTTACCAAGACTATTCCATGTTATTTCACTGAGTGAAAATACAGGGTCATTTAAAACAATGCATATATGACCTATATTGAATTACATGAATAATTATTTAGTCTGTTTCATAATGCTGTCTATCAAATCATACTTTGAGGTCTGGTTCTCTTCTCAAAAGTTCAGCTTTTTATCTCAAAAGTTCAGATTTTTACGAAAAGCTGTTTTAATTTATGCAATAGGCTTGTTACATTATTACATACCGTCCTTAATCCATATATCAAGCTCAATAATATTAATCAGAACTTGTTAATTTGAACTGTATAAATCTAAAACATTATTCAAGCACACATCAAATCAACATATACACAGACTAGGCTTATGTTTCAAACAGGTCATATTATACTGGTTTTTTTCAGTTTGGTTTCACTAATCTGAAATTATTATTCAGTTTGAGAAAAGATTGGCAATATAATTTGGCATATAATGCAGGTATAAATTTACCTGCGAGTCCTGCTTCAAATACTCATAAAATTTAGAAAGGACTCATAGAAATTTAAGCTGTGAGTCCTGGGATGCATATTTTTTTTTGGTGATACTATGTGCTTTCTTACTAAAGGACTCATTTAAATCAGCTTGGACTCACAACACTTTTCAGTAGCGAGTCCCTTGACTCAGAGGGTCATATCTGTAGATTGATCACTGATAATGAATCACACAGGAAATGGCTTGTATATCAAAATATCTTATCATGTACTTTATTGTGTTTATGATCCAGAAGAATTTATTGGGTGTATATATCACTGCCAAAATAAAGCCAGATAACCATCATATGAACCAAACACTTTATAAGATAGAGTTTTCTAGTATGTTTATTGTAAAATGAGCAGTTAAACATTAGGATTAAACAGAAAAGAAAAACATCTATGAAGACAAACTGATGATATCTTACATATTCAGTTGTCAAAGAAAACATAAAGAGAGATATTATTACCCTTACAGGATAACATGACTTTTTTTATTTATAACTACTTAAAAAGAGGGTTATAACTTGTCTCAAAAAAGACCTGTCCGCCAGCCCATTATCTCGAAAAAATACTTTTGGTACGAACTGGTAACTGGTAATTATACAATGTCAACACATATTTTGCAAATATCTTGTGAGACAGTGACACACAGTTGGAAGGTAAATATACTGAAAGAGATATGACATCAAGTACAAATTTGTTTGATCGATAGCTATTACACTTTATAAATTCTTTCATCTGTTAGTGTAGGTCAGCGCCTCCCCTATCCTATCAAGTGAAGATGATTTTGACAACACATTGTCACAATTGTTTCTGGTCAATGCTAATTGCATATGAAAACATTTGCAAAATATGACGCACCTTACATAATGAAATGCCACCCTTACTTGGGTAATATTCTGTATATGTGTGGCCCTGTTAATCCCACTATATTGACTAAATATAGAAAAGATAATTTTTTGTCATGACAGTTGCTTAAATTCACAGGGAAAACGTTTCAATTTTTAGGTCAATATTACTTTTATGATATGGACAGTGTATCATATATATATCATCAGATTGTGTACTATGATACTACAATATTAAGTCACAAGTTCAGTTATACATCATACATAACACTGACAATCAATCTAACATGGACAAACAATGTAATTTGAACACACACTTATCTAACGAGAATAATTCTACACCAACAAACATTTAAAAATTGTGGATAAACCATCTACTAAAGATATATTTTCACATACAAAGACATGAAAAATATGACACGGGTTACATAATGAAATATTCAGATGTCATTTGAAACCTTTTCTTAGGTATAAATAATCTCTATATATACAACAACGACAATTGAACTACCATAGAAAGATGATGTCTACAATAAGAATACTAGAAAGAAAAAGCCAAACTATATTTCTTAAAAAGGGAATATTTTTAGACACCACAGACAAATGATGATCTACATTCAAACAAGAGAGGATCTCGATCACACCTTCTCCTCCCATTCGTTAACTCACCTGGGAATTCCTCCCTGCTGTCACACCTCTGCACACCTGTTGACGAGTTCCGTCGATCATCATTTTCTCCTCTTTCTTTTGTATCCATATTATTGTTATGATCGTCCCCGACTCCTCCATCTTTCAGGTGATGTGCGTCTGAAGTACTCGTCTCCATTTCTAAAAGTTTCAAATCATTTTAAATCGATCAAAACCAGATTCTCAAATCTCTCTCCACCTTACGGCCTACCTGCACAACTGATAGCCTTGACCCTACTTTACAATAATAGACTCTTCCACTGGCTTAGATGGAATGTTCTATTGTTGACCCAAGGAGTGACAGGTTATAGGTGTGGGCTTCACCTGAGATTTGGAAAGGAAGTGAACCTCGATCAACTGTTATACCCCTCCGCTCTGAAAGGGGGCCTTTGTGTGGGCTGTCATGTTCACATTTCATTCATTTTGTTTGTTTTAGTTCGGAACATTCACTTGCCATGTAACTGAGTTGACATTACGAGGGATTGGCTAGGCTCTAACTGTTTAGGTCAAGTGAAATGTTTATTGGAATGGAAGAGTGTGGCTTTCTGTATTATTGTTATGATAGAATAGTTATTACCCTTAACATTGTAATGATAAAATTATTCAATAATGCAATTTTTAAATTATATTCACACTTCATGTTTGGATTTATTTTTCTAAAATATTATGGTTATGAATGATATAATTGCTAATGTAATTGAAACATGAGCACATCTAAATGAGGATAATTTATCAAAACATAACAACATTTTTTACAATAACATCTTATCCTTGCAATACTTTACTCACCAAATTCTGATATTATTTTTCAGGAAAGCTACAATTTTGTTTTCTATACTGATTTGTAAAAACAAAGTATTTAAAAGAAGCTTTTATCATTTTCATATAATCCATACATTTTTGCTTTAATCCTAGTCATTTTTTATCATTCTAAAGTGTCATTAAGGATCAAATTTATTACCAACTAAGAACTTGGTCAATCTGCTCTATCAATAAAAGAGATCATAATGCTTTTATAGAATGTAAAACAGTTAGTGGCCTTATGGCTTTTTAAAAATTACACAATTTCCTTTCAATATGAAATACACACGTTCTGTCAAAATTATGCACATTTTACCGCACATCATTAATGGTAATATTTAACCAAACTCAGTATGTAGTCCTGCGATTGTTCAACAAAACATTAAATATTCAATGAATCTGAACAGTAATGGCTAATGGCTTGAAGGCGACATTATTGTTATGAACTATTAAAGATAGATTGATAGTTGCATAACATTCGGTCACAGCAAATGAGAGTTAATTCATTCTATAAGCCCAGGGCAATAAACACAGAGAACTAGAATTCTGATTGTTTGAGATAATTAATAAATTAAGAAATGCTTGCTCTATTTGAACTGATTCATATTTTCATGAAAACTTTGTTTTTTTAAATTGCATGTATACATGTCATGAATATATCTCTAATTGTTGGTATCAGAAATATGTGAAATTTTATTTTATTTCCAGAATTTAAAATTCACACATTTGATATATGTAAATATCATGAAATGAAAATAAAACAAAATCTCAAAAATGAAGATGATAAACTCATCACATCAAACCTATTTGACAGAAAGCCCCTATTGAAAAATACAAACAAATCTTTTACATTTATAACAAAGATGATAAGTAAATACTCAACAATTTCTAATGTTTATGAAAATGACTAAGCTATGGAGTATACAAATTGTCAACCCAAATACCATTTACCTACAATGCCTTGATTGATATAAACCCATACCACCCTGAGGCAAACTGTTCAATATCAAATGATCAAGCCGACAGGCGAAGCGTGACTGTTCAGTGAACATCATTCAATACAGGTGTTTATCAAATAGTGATCAGTCGACCATGAACTAGTATATAATGCTGGTGATGTAGTCCTTGTAATAAACTCCAGGGTTAGAAATTAGCACTAGCCCAGAAGCCAATGGCTAGTAAAGATAATGATGGGCTAGTAAAAAGTGTTCCAATAACTAGTTAAATGTTTAAGAAGATATTACATGTATTACATAGATGTATTTGGCTAGTTTAAATGAGCTTGGGCTAGTACTCTCAGAATCTTACTAGTCCAAATGACTACTAGGACAAAAGGATTAATTTCGACCCCTGAACTCAATGCCAGATATGAATTAACGTTTTTCGATTTATTTTGGTGGCTGATCCATAGGGGTTTCGGGGGATGGGGTTGGGGGTGGGTTTCAAACAAATCCCCTTTCGTAATTAAGAAAACCCTCTTATAGTAAAAATGGTCGACACCGAGGATGAACTTCCCTCTTAAAGAATTCGTAAATCTGCCACAGTGTGCCATACCATGATGTCAAGATGTGTTAAGAGATGTTTATTTGCAGTGTTTACTTGATATAAAAATAATAAATTTAAATGTTAATACATAAATGATACCAGGGATCGCCCTGGTTCAAAGTTTGAAAGGGAGAAAAAATCTTACCTTGGCCTAATATAATGGGATTTTCAGAGAAAGCAATGGGATGTTTGAGAAGAAAAATAATAGTTTTGATTTTTGCAATGAGACTTTCTCCCCTCATTAGTATTGATAATGGGATATCTTGATACATCAATGGGTAAATATCCCCAAATCCCTGTCCAAAGTGATCTCTGTGATACATATAATCCCACCCTTTAAAGTTACAATTTAACTCACCGAACTGGACACATATTTGTAACTTCCAATAGTTTATCAATTTGTAATATTTTGACGCTTTTCTCTACCATAATATGATATTTCTCAGGCCTGATTTAGGATGAAGTAAAGATAGTTAACCCAGCCATTCACAACACTTCTGTACTTACAATAAAGTTGCTGACTAAATTTCACTACCAAATCAAAAGTATCTTTTTTCTGAAATTGTTGTTTTACACTCAGCAGTTTTTGGGCTATCTTTCTAAGAAAACAACACCGATAATTGCTGAAACATCGGCCTTGGAGCAATGCCAAATAACAACACTCTCACTTAGAAAAACAACATTAGTGGAAAAATTGGCATTTATTACAGTAAATATGGTAGACTTGCTGAAGGCCCCCTACAGCGATGGCAACTGGTTAGAATACATCTCTGATTGTGTGGGGAATTGTTGGAATGTTATGATCAATAATGAGTGTATCATTATGAGTGTATTGATGAAAACTGTAAGGATTATTGTACTATAGTAAGTATTAACACTGAATTTCACTAGAAATTTAAAAGAGTGTTGAAAAATGTACTGTTTTTATTTAGTTACGTTTTTACGTACTTGAACTAAAATACTGCTGGATAGCAAATTGTCGTCTATTCCATAATGTTGTTTAACAAAGTTGAGATTCCTGAAAATTGTTCATACAGAATGGTGTTGCAGTAATCAATACTCATACAGTACAATAGGAAGACTACATCTACTTCTATTCAACATTGCGCAATACAATATTAATTTCAACTTTGGATACAATTTCTACACATGTATGATTTGATTCAATTTTTGGGGTATAACTCATTTTTTCGACCATTATATCCTTTTAACTAGTCTAACAATAAGAATCTGAAATGAATTTTTTTTAATAAATCAGAAATTTTGAAAAAAAAGGATGAAAAGGAGACTGAGATTTCTTCATTTTCAGAATTGAGCTCTCAAGTATTATTATAGACTTGCTTAAGCTTGCATTTTATTTTAGGGTATGGCTGACAGACTACCTTATAACATCAACCCTTTAATTGCTATCAGGATTCAATTCATACATATACCTATATCTCATGCACCAGTGCATTAATGCTAATTATACATAACTGTACATAGAGGTAATCATCTGAAGAACTTCAGGTATTACCCAGCTTAGACTAAGAGGGAACACGTTATGGATTATCTCCCCTGATAACTCAGATTACAATTTGCTGTGAGACTAACCAATTTGTTGAAGAAAGATTCGGCATTCCTCCGTGGCCACATCAAATGCTGACTTGTTATCACTGTTAATGATATGCGTGTCACCTTTGACCTCTAACAGCACTTTGAGACAGCCCAGATGATTTTCCTCAGCTGCGTAATGAACAGCAGTGTTGCCACGGAGATTGTCTTGGCAATTTGGATCCCCTGAAAATAGAGAAAAACATTCTTCAATTATTATATAATAACATCAACTTTTTTTTCTTAAGTTTGATGATCAATGTTTTTTGGAAAACATGCAATTATTCCAACAATAATGGGTTTTATTTTTGCAGAATGAAAAATATGTAGTAAGTAGGTAGTAGTAAGTATAGTTCAAATTCATTAAAAAAACATGTTTTCTCTCCACATTTGCAAATTATCTTTTGATGAGCCACTCCAAATGGCATTTTAATTTGCTAAAAGATATATACCAGGGTAAGATAGCAAACCTGACAGTTTCTACCTTCAAAGCTTATAAATATTAAGGGGCCACTTTATACACTCAGGTATGACTTAACTTTATTTACAAGATCTCTTTGTAATTAAATTATTTTCAATTGTCAATGTCAATTTAATCATGAAAAAACAAAAGCAAATTTGATAACAATTTTACAAAGAAAATGATGTGTTTGATGACAGCTTCATAATTAAGAATAAAACCTGTAACAAACTGTCTTTTTGTCAGTAGGTTTTTCAGACCATAGATATATAAATAATTTTAATAATATTAAAATAATGGATAACGGCTATTATTGACTACACATTTCTATTAGTTCTCTAGAATATAGACAAATTCACTATGTCAACAAGGAAAAGAAACATGTCAATATGCTCTGTAATTTAAACAATATCACATATCATATTCTACAAAATCATAATATAAAACAGCTATCTTAACCTTTTCAGTCTTAATCAAAAACGGAGCGTGGAATGGATTTTCCTATCTCCTTGAAAATCCTTTCCATACAAAACACCAAATAATTTTTTTAAATACATTTTTCAGAGTAAGTATCAGTTAAAGAATATGTTATAAAATGGGATATAAAAAATAAGGGAATAGGATTTGTGCTTAACAATTAGATCATACAGTGAGAATTGATATTTCAATTTCTCTTCATTTTTTTTTCAAAATCAAATTAAAATTCATTTTCAAACTATAATTTCCTGAGTAACGTATCAGTAATTTAGAAAAGGGGCATCGTCCAAGTTCATATTTTTTGCCTTAAAGTACAGAACGTCACCAAAAACTTGATGAATTTAATGTTTATTATGTATATTTGTGTATATTTTGTATTGATATGTTCATTGGGCCTGTGGCCTTCAAACTTCATTAATATACACCTCAAAAAGGGGCATGTATATAAGGTAACACGGTAAATTGTACACAGCAAACAGATCAAACAAGGACAGTACCGTTGGTGTTTACAAATAGAGTTTGCTTGTTGCTAGAGAAATCAAAGAAAGCAAGGTTATCATCTTACAGTAATTAGCTATGAGACAAAGCAAGAGATCTTGTCAGTTTGGGTAGGTGATCTCGCAGTCATTTTATGTACAAGCTTTGACAGTTTGACTATGCTCTCACAAAAGCGAGGATGTAAGTTTGTATACCCTTTTATGAGGAGTCTGAAATAAAATTACAAAGAATCAAATAAATTCAATTTGGATTAAACAGAAAATTATTTCTATTGATTTTTTTTTGCTGCAGACGTCAAGATTTTTTTAATGGCATTTTTTTTATCTTTTAAATTCTTATCACCTTATCTTTGATGGATAAATGTTTGACATTTATGTTGCAACATAATATTTGAAAGTCAGAAACTAACAAAAGAATAATGTGTTCCAAAATTGATTTTCAAGACAATCTATGGTTGAATCAAAACAGCTAGAACGTACAAACAACTTGAGATCTATATGCTGTATTTTTTGCAATTAAAAACATTTCTTCATTTTAAAATGATTCCCTCAGTATAACATTTTGAGATGATAAATCGAAACAGCAATACTTAATTTTCTCTGATAAAAGATTTAAAGCTTGTCAAGAAGTTTACTCCATGCTAAAAAAAAAAGAGAGAAAGAAAACAAATGATCTAGTTCAAGTAGAACAAAAACAAACAATGTCACACTTCTGTCATTTATAAAACATATCTGAAATAACATGATATACAGTAAAAAAGTAATCAAATGTCAAACATGTCCCATTTTCAGGAAACTTAACTTACCTTTATGACGTAACAATAACTTCAGGATGTCAATTTCACCGTTATGTGCCGCTTCGTGAACTGGGTTCCACTCATAAAGTCCGATCAAGTTCGGGTCGTATCCTTGATTCAACGCCTTAACTACGTCACTAATATCGCCGTATCGCACAGCTTCGTGCAGTTTCGTATCCATTTGTCAAAGTAAAGCAACATCGGTTCAATGATTCTGTCTCTCAAAGTTGTCAATATCACTCGAAACGCGCACCTGTCAATCCGTTTCCACAGACGCCTCTGCCATGAGAAATATGGTAGTTTCAATACGACTAACTATTAATGAAATAGTTTAGTGAAGGCGTCTGTTGGACACTGCTGAAAAAACATCATTTTTCGCAAACTAAACTTAAATTATTGAATGTTTATCAAAAGATTAATATGTATATTGTGTGTATTAATTACACATTTAGATATTGGTTTACATATGAAGTTTGAAATTCTTCAAATTCTACGTAAACGAAGAAAACCATTGCAGATGATTGTTTTTTTGTTGTTGAGAAAAAAGTCTCATCATAGGATGGGGTTCCAGTTGATGGGCATGGTTGGAATGAAATCCTGATAACCTCTGTACCCAATGAACAAGTGTTACTTGAAAGATTCATGCGAACCGTATGCGTATGGGGAGGATACTTGTAGAAGATTTGGAATAAATAAATAAAAGGTCCAAAATTTACACTCAGAATTTTTTTTTATCAATGATATGTTTACATTGTTTCTTTATTTTTTGGGTATTGTCAAATACCAATCTCATAAATGGTAATATATTCTAGATACACAATTATGCTCACATGCTTTTGAAATCGTATATATAACTTCATAAGTTTAAAAGACCCGTATTAAGAAGTAAGATAATATGATCCAACAACGTTACGCATAAATCACACTATATGCCTAATATTGGCAATCACAGTAGCGGTTTTAATTTAGCCTTTAATATATCTTATGATTACTCGGTAAATAATTCTCGTAGAATGAATAACGCTTGATGCAATCAAATTTAGCTTGTGTCGAAAATTGAATTCAACCCGACCTAAAGGTTATTGATATAACTTAAGTGTTGATCATAGGCAAAACATTACAGCACTAAGTGCAAATACAAATTAATATACCTTAAATCTGATAATAGTTTACTTTTTTCTTGCTTAATTGTCTGTCTTAAATAATCGCTAAATTAAATTCAGAAAAAGTAATTTATTTCTAAACACTGTTGATAATCACCTGCTTTGAAAATGTTGATAAATCTACATTATTTGAAATTAATAATAGCCATGCGATTATTATGCTTTAGGGAATGCATAGACAATTTGGATTATAGTTGAGGATTGCTATCATCACTCGTTTATTACTCAAAAATGGTACATGAGTAAACAAATAATACAACAAAAATTTACAGCAAGGTGACTGCATTCATTAGATATAACAATCAAAATTTGCTACAAACAATCTTTATAAACTTTGATAGTGTTTTGAGAGTAGATATTCTACTATTGAAAAGTTGACGAAACTTTAACATACTTGGCCAGTATTGATAGTATTCATGCAAACATGACTTACGGAGGGAAAAAAATCACAAATATTTTGATAAACATTGAAAAGAAAAATGTAATGTTGCCTGTATAATTCAGCGAATTCGATAAAAAATTGGTGATTTGTTCTGAAATAGCTGCCTAATAATCTACCTAATTAACTCACTCACAAACTGGTATCCCACTCATCCTATGTTTTCTGACCTTCATGTAATTCATCCTTTGATGTAATTGTCACCTTATTCTGTTGTTACTGTTATTGTTTTCTCATTATCATACCAAACTGTATAAGTTGCTGTACTCCTCAATTTTCACCATATGCTTGTAAACGGTATAATATAAGAATCTATACCGAAACGTCTCAACTGTCCAATAAAGAATTGTTCATCCTTTGAAGTAATCTTGTCTTCCTGACTGATATACTTGTTTTGATAATTTAGACGTTAGATTAGGTAATAAAAAATCAATCTTATTTCAGAACAAAGCATCAACACATTTCCATCTAATCATTGAAACACAATACAGTTTGTATCTGAAAATTGCGACAGATGATTGTATTGGAGGATATTAAACTAAAATATGTTGTTACGAAAATCTACTTCCGGTTTATAGCGAAAGTTCACATCCGGTTGACCGTCGCGCATTGACCTGTGGGAATTAATGGCGGTGTAGATGTGAAACTAAGCACTACATCTTGGAGCCAATAGGCCCGTATCTTGTTTTTTTCTGCTCTTTCTTACCTCTTTTTAACTGAGATTCAGGGGGTGAAATTATTCTACACTAATGTTCAAGTACCTTGTAATGGGTTTGCGTGGATTCTTCGTATTGGCAGCTAAAATATGGAGTTTTGTGTGTTACTGTTTCCGAAGACAGGTTCGCGCAGTAAGTGTTTCAACATTTTTTCTTAAAATTTGAACATTCAAATAACTGTCATGTGTTTATTTCATTTGCATTGTTTTTGTGATCGCTCATGTGTCTGTCGAGTTTGTTTTATTTACTATTTACAACATGACAGCGCAGTTATCCTTCAATGTTATGGAGAGCATGACGCGAGAGATTTTCAAACCGCACATGACCTCTTTTGACATACGGTGTGTTACGCTCGATTTTTACGCTGGCTAGTATGCCGGAAGTATGAGAATAATGTTTTGATTTCTTGTGCAGATTGTTGTGTGGTTAAAAACAAAAAGAAAAGCCTCATTTGTAGTCGTTTGCCTCAGCAAAACACATGGCTTATGTCCTTATGACTAATTTCTATAAATGTCTTTGCTCAAGGCAAGGAGTTCATGATTTTACAGAGTATTTAGGCTAGTATTAGTAATTAGAGGGAATACTCTAAAAGTAAAATCATGATAGTTTGTGTATCTTTTATGTTTTTGTGATATTTTGTCAAATATATGTCAAAGTATACTTTGTCTTCCTCTGACACATATATGTGGACTAAACAGAAGGATATCTATATCAATCTTTAAATGTTTAATAGTGGTGTTATTTATATCTGTATTTGAAAAATTGATTTTACAACGACAATATAGCAAATCATTTATTATATAAAGAACAAGTCAATGATTGATACCCTTTTAAAGTCATAAATAGCAATGTTAACAAACGCAATACAATAAAACCTTCT
The DNA here is from genome assembly GCA_916613615.1 of Steromphala cineraria. Lineage (NCBI taxonomy): Eukaryota > Metazoa > Mollusca > Gastropoda > Trochida > Trochidae > Steromphala > Steromphala cineraria. The sequence continues at coordinate 27,681,499 of OU744732.1, forward strand.
AATTTAAAGTGTACCTGACTTCAGCCACTTTTGTTAACAAGAAGTGACGTGAATCAAATGACTATATTAACACCTATCAATCACTCCTTAATCACACTATGGATATACCTATTAATGTTATCAATGAGTATCATTAGCCCACATTAAACGCTTCAGTAATCTTGTTTATATAGGTCCCCTTTATTAGCTAATTATCCACTTAAATGATTTAGTTGTTTAGATGCCTTTAAATCCTTCAATATGTTGCAAAGGCTGATTTTATGCTTAGGTAGCTCAAAATGTAGTGTGTTTAATTGACCCTTTGGGCAACCATGTAACCAGGACCTGCTTGGAGAGTCAATGATACAAGACTATATGGTAATATACAATTATAGACTGGTGATGAGGTCAATACCTGTTTTTTATAGACCCGAGGAAAACAATATTGACCAAGGATGAAGTCAATATTGTTTTCCTCGGGTTTATCAAAAACAGGTATTGACCGAATTCACCAGTCCATAATTGTTTTATTATGTCTCGAAAAGGAAATAGAAAACTTACAAGTATGAGCAGCATTTTGGCGCGATTGTTGGCAAGGTCAGGTCAATGACGTCATGATAACAATAGCATGACGCCATGAAGCAACGGTTTTACGTCATCGGCTCTATTTTTAGTAAATCAAGTCAATATCACTTTTGGTCGTACTCAGGGTCATGGGGGTCAAGTCAATATCACTTTTTGTCGACTGTCACATGACCAGTTCTCAACCAATCGGATTGTCGGAAAATCATGGACTTTATCACTCGCACATGTAAGATACAACAGTGTAATATTCATATGACAATATTGAACTAGTGTAATAACAGTGCAAGTATGATGTCACAGTAGTATGTTGTTTACAGTTATGACGTCACAATGTAAGCACGCTGTTACAATGGCTGCCATAATGGCTGCCAAGTTACAGAAATGTAGGTTTCAGCACTCTGTCGGCAAGTTTGCTTGAATTTTTGGGCATGCAATAAACAGAATACTAAACTTCCTTCCATTTAATACTATTTTTATTAATCTCCAGAATGATTTGGTATCTCTTTCCATAGTTTAATACAAAATCATTAACTCGTTTCATAAAAATAGTATAAATAGAAGGTCGTTTAGTATCATCTATGTACTATGGTACCATTTTTACCGTTTCCTGGTAAGCTTATCCATAAAATATTTGTCCTTTATCCTGGTAAGCTTAATTGTCATGCACATCCATACCTGATTTTCCCCTACAGTCACAAGGGCAATATTATCGTTTTAATTGGCAAGTTTAAAAAAATTTAATCTTTTTGTTTCAGTAGTTACGAGTAGTATATAACATTGATTTCACAATGTTGTTAAGATCTTATATCTCTTGGAAATCTGTACTACTCCTAATATATACACTTGAGATTAGCAAAGAAGATCAGGAAAAAGAGGTTATCAGAGATAAGTTCCTGTGTATGCTAGGTTCAATAATTGGATTGAAATATGAGACAATTCTATTATATTTCACATAGATTAGTGTTTCTAGTGTTATCAGATTCCTTTCGTTTGGAATAACTTGACTTTTTTCAATTAGTCATATGAAGAAGAAATGCAAGAAATATTTTTGTTTCTATTGGCCAGAAGAAAATTGCACAAGTAATTTTCATTTTAACTGCACCCACAAACCACTGACTGCAATAAAGAAAATTATGATGATGTATCTTGCTAAATATATTGATGCATGCATATGCACATTGATCTTAATGAGAAGGTATTTGCACCAGATGCAAGTTGAAGTTCATTGTTGTGACCACACTGCAGCACTAGTCTAGCCAGCTTTGCATAAGTTGAGATATTTTATGCTAAACAAAGCACAGACGCCTTCATTAGTGTCTACACTGTCAATATTTGATGACTTTGTTTTTTGGTCTTCATCCATTGTTATACAACAATGATTGAACGGTTACAGACAGACAGAATATTTTATTTTTGTCTCACTTGTTTTACACAACCAATCGCTCAGCGATTTATGAGAGACACTTTTACATTCAATTTAAAATGCATGTAAATATACATTAAAATCTATAAAATACAGCTTAGAATGACAGTAAGATCATATAAAAAGGTACATACAAGACCCTTAAAAGGCTAACACAAACCATAGCTATAAACATATTTACATATCACAGTCATTCATATAAAATATTTCTACGTTGGCTTAAGATTTGATGGCAGGTTCTGGCAGTGTCGAAGGTTAATTTGGGGTTACTCATTAAAGTATAAAACTTGTTTTCAGGCGACATAGAGATAAAATCAGGCAATTTCCGTTGGCATATGTCGAAGAGTTCCTTTCTTTTATCATTGTATACCGGACACAGTAGCATAACATGTATTTCGTCTTCAATGCTTCGTGGACAGTTGAAACAGTATCTTTCGTTATAGTGCACATTTTCATAACGGCCCGTTTCTACCCGTAATGGGGCCACCCCACACCTAAACTTAGCAAATGCACTTCTGTGGGCTCTCGGTATCGGCTGCGTAAGGTATGCTTCTGTCCCAAAACGTTGTTTGTAGTGCCGATAGTGACGGAGTTTACTTAGACCGGTAGTAGTTCGATTTGCGGGTGGGTTACACTACAACTTATTTAGAACCTTTACAATTATGTGATGAATATGTTTATACAAAATTATTAATGTGGTTAGGATTAGTTTATTAGAGCATCAATTTTGAATCAAGCCTTTTAGTTAATGACACTGTACAATATCATTTATAAGAACTAAGGAGTCTTCTAGGTAGGAGATAATGAGTGGAAAATCCATTTGGTATGAAGTAAAGATGTAATATGGCAAAGTATCGAATCACAATATATGGTCCACGATGTAATGTTTCTCTGTTGAAGGATGCATATCACAATACATAGCATATAAATGAACTTTAAATTCATATGCTGAAAATTGAGATAAAGATTTATAAGATACTTCATTAATTTATGCACACATGAACCTCTCCTAATACTTGGAAGTTGGATCATATTACAATTACATCCATCCATATAAAGTTAAATTCATGCACAACAAACTGATCAGATTATTTTGTGAAAAGAGCATTATGTAAGGAGTTTATGTTTTTTGGGAAACGTATCTTAGTGTAAAACCCATATCGGATTACCCGATATCTCGACCATCCCGTATAGTTACATCTCTATTATGAAGCAGCCTCCTTATGAAGCTGTCCCATCAGTGTTGAGCATCCAGCCATCCACTTTACTAACTGGGTTACATCTTATCAGCAAATGCTTCAATCTGCTATCAACGCTGCAACCCCAGACTGAAGGGATAACTGTATCTTAGTTGACCTTGTTATCATTTTAAATTCTGACAAGTACACTTCACTGAGAAACTTAATAAACCACCAAATGAAGGGATAACTGTATCCATGCTGACCTTGTTATTAAATTTTAAATCATGACCAGTACACTTCAGTGAGAAACTATAAATAAACACCCAAATGAAGGGATAACTGTATCCAAGGTGACCTTGTTATTAAATTTTAAATCATGACCAGTACACTTCAGTGAGAAACTATAAATAAACACCCAAATGAAGGAATAACTGTATCCAAGGTGACCTTGTTATTAAATTTTAAATCATGACCAGTACACTTCAGTGAGAAACTATAAATAAACATCCAAATAAAGGGATAACTGTATACATGCTGACCGTGTTATCATATGATTTTAAATTCTGACCAGTACATTTCAGTGAGAAACTATACATAAACCCTCAAACTGAAGAAATTACTGTATCCAAGGTGACGTTATTATCATTAGATTTCAAATCATGACTGGTAAACTTCAATGAGAAACTATATAAATAAACACCCAAATGAAGCAATAACTGTATCCATGCTGACCTAATGTCATCATTAGATTTTAAATTCTGACCAGTACACTTCAGTGAGAAACTATAAATAAACCATCAAATGAAGGGATAACTGTATCTTAGCTGATCTCACTAACTGTATCTTAGCTGATCTCACTATCATAAGATTTCAAATCTAGACCAATAAGAATCTATAAATGACATAAGCTTCACTAGGAAACACATGGCATGCTGGAGGCTTTACTTTGCCTTTACTTTGTAGGTGTAGGTCTTGTCTAGGCTAGACAGAGTAGAGTCCAGACTCTGCGTGTAGTATGTACTCAGTCTACTCTGAGGGGGAGGTGGGGAGGAGGTAGAGCACAAGTAACAGTAATTGCTACAGGTGTTTTAGATAAGAAAACAGGGATATTGCATCATTTGATAGTTTTCAAGTCGCTGAAGGTTTTAGTATGTCTTTACCCTGGATGTCTAGGTTTTGTCTAGAGTAGACTACGTAGACAATGAGCGTAGTGTGGGCTCAGTCTACTCTGAGGGGTGAGGGGGGTGGGGGGGGGGGGGGGGGGGGGGGGGGGGGGGGTGTGGTTGGTACAGCACAGGTAACAGTAATTGCTACAGGTGTTTTAGATAAGAACACAAGGATAATGCATCATTTGATAGTTTTCAACTAGATGAAGGTTTTAGTGCGTCTTTACCCTGGATGTCTAGGTTTTGTCTAGAATAGACTAAGTATACACTGAGTTTAAACTCAGCCTGCTGTAAGGGGAGGCTTTTATCTTAAGGGGGAGGGTGGGGGGGGGGGGGGGGGTATGGTCAGGTAACAGTAACATCAACAGGTGTTTTAGATTGAGCATGAGAACATTGCAGTGTTTGCAAGTATCCAACATGTGTTGTCTTGTGTTTGCCTTTTGCAGGGGAATTCAGGGAAAGACAAGTATTTGAGGTTTCCTTCAATTTTACTTTTAAAATCTACAAGATACAGGGGGCTACTTTTCTGGATTGTATCATACACTGGTAATGGAAACAAATGTTTTTGATAAAGCCTATATTGCATCATCGGCCGGAAATGATTCAACTGGTGTTTACATTGGGCTGAGCACATTGCTTTATTCTTGTCTAGGCCAGCTTGCATCTGAAGTCTGTTGGTCTTATATTTGGTCAGGTAAAACAGTACAGGGAGGGGTGGGGGTGGAAGGGTTGGAGTGCTTAGGGGAGGGGTGGAGGCTTGAGGGAGGGAGTGAGCGAAAGTTTAGAGAGAGAGCCCAGAAAAGGTGTTGGATTGAAGTGGGTGGTGGTGAATGTCTGATTTGTAAAATAATAGCCGGAGATTGCATCATCAGTAGAGAAATAATTGAAGACATTGTGCTGTGAAATAATCTAAATACCATTGTCAATGAACTGAAAAAAGTTCTTTATGGCAATCAGCATTAAGACAAGCTTTATGTTATATGAATAGGCTAATAAGAAATAATTTGAGTTGTATTAGCAGAAAGAATATTATTGAATTAAGATTGACACACTGATGAATAAACTGTTAACACACAGAGCTGTACTTGCATAGAGAGAATTTTGAAGTAAGATTGACAACAATGTATGTTGCAGTGTAATGAACACACAAAACACAGAACTGTTCATGTGGGGTTGATTTGGTTAAAGATAACGGTTGCTGTCAGTTCCATCCAGCCCAATCTTTGTTAGAGGTGTCAGTGTCGCTTATTGTTTTTCACTTCCACAGATACTTGTTCTATGGTAGTAGCTGAAACTTTTACCAGAAAAGCCATACTTATCTAAACTCCTATATCGACACATTTAAGACATTCAAAGTACTGTTAATCAAAACCTGTTAACATTTATTCATTTTTAAACAAGAATTAATCAAGATTAAACCATAATAACCTTTACAGACTTGAAAGTTCGAATAATTTTGATGAAATCATGATTTAATTATTAAAGGACTAGAATTCCGGCATTTTTTAAAACGACTCATAAGCTAGATAATCAGGTTGACATATTGCAATATCTAAATTACAGTTTAGCACCTGAAATAACAATCAAGATTTTATGCAAGGTTTGAAAAATATTGTCAATAGCTATATCCAGTAGTCAATAGATTCAATAAATCATCATGGATTCAAATTGTCAAAACTGTTATAATATCAAATCTATTTGGTAATTAATATTGGTAACTAAAGCTAAGAGGCCATTAATTTTATGGGTTTTTTTATATGAAAGATATGAAACAAACAAATGTACTAACTGGAACCTACAGATATTTTTTCACGAAAGTTCTTTGGTTAGAATTTGAAATTTTAATTCACTTTTCAAGTAATATTTTTGTTGACATGATTCTGATTCAATATCTTGTAAAGGAGTAGCTTTACAATATGTTCGCCACTTTATCAACAACACGTTATCATCCCTTACACTCGATAAGCTAACCCTAAAATGTCATCGATACAGATCCAAGGGTTAAAAATAAATAGTCAACAAATATCTAAGGGCTACAAAATCAGTCAAAGGTGAATCCAAGGGTTAAATCCCTAAATATCTAAAAGTGGCGAACATATTGTAAAGTTGTACCCTTGTAAACACCCAATTTGACTACTGTTTACAAATACAATTTTGTTGCCTTCTGATGATAGAAAATCTGTTGTCTAAACATATCCCTCCTACATGTAAGCGTATTTTCACTGTCCTCTGTTTTTGAGAAGTATATAGCTGTCAAACCAGTTTTAGCCCAGTCGTTTATAAAAGAACACTATATTCTCTGGTGCCTCTAGAGAACTCTGAGGTAAGTAAGTGCTATTTGTAGTTTACATATGCATTGTGATCACTGTCTCCTGTTAAAACAGTAGGGAGGAAAACAGTGGCTTGGGTAGAACATACAGTCACTGATGTAAATTTGGAAAGTTTTCAAGAAGCAGGGATCACCCTGGTTCAAAGTATGAAAGGGAGAGAAATCTTGGCCTAACATTATGGGATTTTTAGAGAAAGCAATGGGATGTTTGAGAAGAAAAATATCAGTTTTGATTTTTGCAATGGGATGTTTGAGAAGAAAAATGGGACCTTCTCCCCTCATTAGTATTGATAATGGGATATCTTGATACATCAATGGGTAAATATCCAAAAATCTCTGTCCAAAGTGATTCCTGAAGAAGTATTGAATTCTGTCCAGTATTTAAACTAAGGATTTTGCTGCAATACAGAAAAATCATGATACGAATCGGTACACACTTTTGAAAATATTAGATATATCGGACATTATAAAATCAAGCAATAATTAACGGTGTTCTTAACTGTTAATTAGTCCATAATGCACACAAAATATTAATTTTGAAAAGTTCCAATATATTGCATCACAAATCCCAATACACTACTCTGTATTGCAATGCAATATTGAAATTAGGAACGATACCCATCCGTAATGTAAGCACTTCATTTTATTCCCAAATAAAAAATCCCCAGATCTTTTTGGATCTAATTGTCCAGAAATCATAGAAAAAAATGAAAGGGTAAAAAGTGGCAGACAAGTCAACATTCAATAAGACACTCAATATAATTAAATTTTTATAATTCACGACTTTCATATATCTTCAAGTTCCATAATCAAATTAAACAGAATCAAGCATGTATCAATAACAGAAAGTGGTCTCCAATAGACAAAACCAGAAACTAGTTAAGCTCAACATTAGGACATTATTAGATATGTTCAACTTATCTAATAACGATGACAAATTTAAAGGTTAGAAGCCCCAGGGCTGATCACAAGTGTGTTTAGCAACATGTTCAAGATCTAGGTCACTGGAGCGGAAATTATCTAGGTTATCTCATGCCTGGTGTATATCTTGAAATAGTTCAGGCGAACTTGAAATTTGGTAGACTTAACATTTAGTCTCAAAAGTATTTTTTTCAATATTGACAATATTTTTAGACAAATCGTGTATTGTAACAAAATGGAGCCCAGAAGATGCTTTAACTTCAGCTGAGCGATCTAGACTTGCTATACTTTTCTAGACTTGGTTGGTCATCAATTAAATATTTTTGCTTTAGGATCTGGACAGACTAGAAACTTGGGGATGGATATGTGGTAGATAAAGAGGTTTTGATCTTGATGTGGTGTCATTACTCTGAACTTACAAAGATTAAAAATTACCTATATTGGAAAACTCTTATAAATAATGATATCAACTACATAGATTACACAATGCCCTAAAGAAAAAATGAAGGTTAACTCAAAGCTAGAGGGATACGTGATGTTTCTGTTTGTTAGGCTTCAATGTGTCAGGAGAAGTTAAAAGAAAGGATTAAAATTAGTTTTTGTGGTTGGCATTCTCTGAGTATCACCTTGAAATTCAGCAGAGGAAATATTTATGGAAAAAAAAAATACAAAAAATTTAATTTATTTGTTGATATCTCAGTTTCAATAATTCAGATTTCAGTAGACAATCTTATTTCAGCAGTTTGGTTACAAAGAACAGATTTTTAGCTCATCTGGCCAGTAAGGGGGGAACCACATTGGCCACACCTAAAGCAATCAAATGTAAAGCCTGATGAGCTACAGAGCCAATGGCTCTATTTTTGTAATGTGTCTTCAAAGCATTATATACTTTATTATTAGTCATTTGTAAAAAGACAACTCTTTTTGACAAATTGGATCTCATCCTATGAAATGATTTATAGGATGGCTGTGATTATTTCATGTTTTTCTGTCTTTGAGGATTTATTTGTCAGATTTTGAATAATTCAACCATCAGTACTTCATTAGTAGCCCTCAAGCCATCACTATCAATGACAATTAAAGAATTCATTGGAATAATTTGTTTACGTTGCCATGGTTCCACTTGTCTCTCTGTTTTGAATTATGCAACAGTTGTACAATTTCTTTGTGGATCAACTTGTGTAACATGATCAATATAGTGTCAGTTGAACTTTTTATTGATCCATCTTGTACACTTCATGGCCTATTGATGCTGGTACCATCCTCTCAGATCTTCGAAGGTTGATCATTCTCTCTTGAACTTTTTGATTTGCTGTTCATTTTAATTTGATTAGTCTTGTTCAAAAATATTGTTTTTGATGCAAAAGTCAATTATTTTAGTTTCAGTCAATTTAGTGGAGGTATACTGTAGTTTCTTTAACTTGCCTCATCATATTTGAACCATTTACTTTCTTCCGAGACATGTCAAATAAGATAGACAACTTTTTGGCAGTGGCATGTTTTAGGTGGAATATAAGGTGATGTCAGGAAAATGATCATAAATAGTTCCAGTTGAAAGATAATGTACTAAACTTAGCAGTAATGAATGAAATATATAATGTAAAGTTCAGCCATGCAATTCCCTTTTCTTACGAAAAAAGAAGTGAAGCCGTAAAGGTGTTCACAACAAAACGGCCACCAATGGACTTTATGTTAATCTTCATAATTTGTTCACTGACTATGGATAATTGGTTGTGAAAGGAGATTTTTGACACGATCGAAATGTAACATTCAGCATTAATATACAATTAACAGTAAAAAATTGAAAACATAACATTTTCAAGAGACATGCTACTGTCCCTTTAGAAGTTGAAATATGAATGCGGTTATGAAATGCAAATTTGAGGTAAAAATAATCTACGTGTCACATTTTACTACCGAGATTGTCTGAAAACTTTGTTATATCCTGTTTAACAAGTTTCTAAAATTGGCCTAAACTTTTTTTGTGTCTGCTTGCAAGCAAAGGAGAAAGAATTCAAAAAGATAAAATAATCCGTAATCTTTATGTCTGTCTTTGAAGAATAAAGATGAATACCAGTTAAGATTATTTGTGTTTATGATGCCACTGCTGTCTCGCAACTGAATGAATTTACAGATCTTTTTAAAACAGTACAAATGTATTGTTTAATAATTCTATGTGTAATAATAAAAAACTATTTAGTTCTTAGTAGAAAGTTTGATAATTTCAAGGATATTTTCACTGAATAAAGTCAATGAATTTTTGTCCAACAAGCTAGTTTTCATTACTTTAATGATGTAAGTTTACTTTCACCAGATTGACAATTAAATTAACCCTGGGAGAATATTGTGTCGAAATAGAGATTTATTGTTGCTGACAAGCTGTTAGGAAATAAGGATAAAGAAGACATAGATAATTTTATCAGTCTGTAGTAAAATATGCATAAAATCGTAGTTTAAAGGGGCAGTAGCACGTTTTTAGGGGCAAAAAAAGGTGATGTCTGGAAAATGAAAATTAATGGTTCCAATTGAAAGACAATGTATTTAAACTTAATGGAGCACTAATATTTCAAATATGTAATGTCATATACGGCCATGCAATTCCTTTTTCTTACACAAAATGAAAAAAAGGTGTTCACAAAAAATGGCCGCCGATGGATTTTATGTGAATCTTCATACTTTGCCCTCTTACTATGGATGATTGGCTTGTGTAATGAAATTTTTGACACTGTCAAATTAATTCATTTAGCATTAATTACAATTATCAGTGAAATTTTTAAATATAAAATCATCAAAAAACGTGCTACTGCCCCTTTAAAGCTCCTTATGCAGTAACTGAGTCTGTTCCTTGTTGAACCTGTGAAAGATCTCTGAATATGTCCTTGAAAATGAGAAGTAAAATATTGATGAGCAACTCAGATGTGAATGTCTTGGCAACAATTAATTGAACATGTAAGGGTTTAAAGGGGCAGTAGCACGTTTTTAAGGGGAATATAAGGTGATGTCAGGAAAATTAAAATTGATGGTTCGAATTGAAAGACAATGTATTGAAACTAAATGAAGCAGTAATAATTCAATTAAATAACGTTAAGTTTACCCATGCGATTCCTTTTTCTTACACAAAATGAATTAAAGGTGTTCAAACAAAATGGCCACCAATGGATTTTATGTGGATCTTCATACTTTGTCCTCTGACTATGAATGATCGGCTTGTGTAATGAGATTTTTGACACTGTCAAAAGAATACATTTTACATTAACTTACAATTATAAATGAAAAATTTAAAATATAAAATTATCAAAAAACGTGCTACTGCCCCTTTAAATTAAACTTTTATACATTGTGGAATGTGGAAGTACATCACGTACAAAGTTACAATATACAAGGGCTGCCGCTTATGAAATTACATCTTGCATATGTTTTAAATGTTATATGTATTCTGATACTGAAACAAATTGAAAAGGAAATATGTTGACAGACTATGATAGATTTATATATATTTGTTTGTTTATATGATTGATACAGGACAAGAGGGATATGGCTAGGTTTAATAATTTCATTGATGCATCAGATAAATATTTGTTTTTTATTTGCTGTATATCGTGGAACCAGGTGAAATTGAAGCAAGGGTTTTCTTTTAGTAATCTCGGTGTATAAAATAGATTGGAAACCTAGCCTACCCTGAAATTGGTTAATATCTTAGGGGAAAATAAAGAACATTTTTGAAAAGTTACCAGTCCTGACCAAAAAGTAACCAGTCCTGGCAAAAAGTAGCCAGTTTAAGGACTGGCGGACGGGCTATATTTTAAACACTGGTAATCTAAGCAGAAACTCTGTTTGAATTTAATTACCAAGACTTCAGACTCTCAAATTTGACTTTTAAATCAACGTTGACAAGTCTTTGTTAGCTTTGGTATGAAATACACCACTAGGAACACTGGAATGTGAACTCATGTAGATTAGTGAGCTAGTAGACATATAAGTAGACATTTTTACCTGTAAAGAGCTTTAAATACAGAACTATCTAAAATATGATTAGACTTAAAGGGGCAGTAGCTCGTTTTTAGGGGGAATATAAGGTGATGTCAGGAAAATGAAAATAAATGGTTCAATTGAAAGACAATGCATTTAAACTAAATGGAGAATTAATAATTCAAATATATAATTTAAATTTTAGCCATGCGATTCCATTTTCTTACACAAAATGAATTAAAGGTGTTCACAAAAAATGGCCGCCAATGGATTTTAGGTGAATCTTCATACTTTGTTCTCTAGTGGTGTTCCGATTAATCGATTTGGTCGAGCATCGGTCGGTTGACCCATTTGACCACATAATCGATTACAACTTTCTATAATCGATTTAATCGATTACTGATAAAAATCAAGATATTTTTGCAGTAATTGTCAGTAATATTACTAAAAGAATGATTCTGATTGATTTCAATACTAAAACATGTTATTTTTGTTTTCCAAATATAGGATCAAGTGAAAATGCAATTAAGAAAGTAGAAAACTTATTTTTTAAACTTTTCTACCCTTATGAAGGAATCAATCTTAGACACCAAAATGCAACTATATGTAACCGATTATTAATCGATCATCGATTGGTTACCCCCAACTGATGATCGATTACAAAATTTCAACCGATTCCCAACACTATTGTTCTCTGACTATGGAAGATTGGCTTGTGTTATAAGATTTTTGACACTATTTAAATAATACATTTAGCATTAACTTACAATTATAAGTGAAATCTTTAAAATATAAAATTATCAATAAACGTGCTACTGCCCCTTTAAACAGAGCTATGTGACTTTAACTTTATCTTGAGATATTGTTCAGTGTAAACAAACAGTTAAAAGTTATTTGTAATTTTTTGTTAGTGACCAAATAATTATGGTTATATATTGGTCATATGCTGATGGTAACGTATTGTCTTTTTTTGTCCGCTGATAAATAGTTATTTGTCAAAGCCAAAATTGGTAGCATTTATTCTCAAATTCTTAATATTATTTGTCAATTAGTTTGGAAGCGTTCTGAGTTTTCTAGTTGATTGAGACATGTTAAAATGAATGTTTAACTAGATTTAAGATGGAACTCATTCATGTTGCTGGAATCATTTCTAATAAGATTAAATAGTCATGAACTTTCAAATGAATATAGATATGGATATAGATCAGGAGTTTATTTTCAGAATTGTGATAACTGAAAATCAAAGCCCTTAGCCAGTATAACCTAGATTTGAAAAGCAAATAAATTCAAATGTACTTTATACAGGGAAGTAAAATTCTGTTGTCAACTTTCTATTGGCTTCAAGTATTTGATGAAGAAGATTAAAGGTATATGTAAATAAGCAGAAGTTGGTGAAAGGTAACTGATCACTAGGTTAGAAATGAGAAGTAAACAAGTAAAAACAATAATTTTTTTCACTCAGATTTTCTTTCACTGGGACTTTTATTTTTACCCAAACTTCTTCAGATATATCTGTTTTAACCTATTCAGAGGAAAAGGTGATATGAAAGTTTTTCTTATCTGACAATATTACAGAGAGTTTGACCTAGATATTTGGATAAACAACATTACAGTGTAGATCAGATAGGACCCTTATCTACAGTTTCTGGTTCAATGTTTTGGCGCAAGGCTCTTGTGTAGTTGCACTCGTTGATGTGTTTAATATTTGCAATCTGGATTTATCGGGCCCAGAAGCCAGACTTTTAACAGTTTCTATTATCAATGCTTTATGCATAATGTATTCCTTAATTTTTTTCTCAAGAAATTAATCAAAAACATAAAAATTTATTTCAAGTATCAATTTCATTGGTGCTTAGAAGGTTTATATTTTGACTTACAGGAAATATAGAGTTGAAATTGTTTCAGTTTGGTCATAAAGTTTTTGCATTATCTCATGGAAGAAAGTCAAATTTGAATTGGTTTTTCTCCTTTCAAAAATCTAATATTTCATCTCTGGAAAGAGTCCTTCATAAGAATGTTTTGAAACTGAAATATTTTATATTTGTTTCTTAGCCTTGAACAGAGGACAAATTCTAGATTTGGAGAATAACTATGCTTATTCCAGTTTCTAGTACCAAAGCATTTGGATGATCATATCAGAATCATTAAAAAAAAGGAAATATCAAAATACTGGCTATGTAAAGGTAAAACAATTTTATCATTCCATGATTTAAACGTAACATGTTGGAAAAAATGAAGTTTGAGTTACAAACACCTATGTGATGTCTGTGTTATAATTATGTTGATGAACTGTTTCGTTTATTTCAGATTATTCAACACCAGACTGTGAAGTATGAAATGATACCTCTGTCTCCCTTGTCTAAACACAGGCTCAGTGAGTAGCATTCATTCATTCATTCATTCATTCATTCATTCATTCATTCATTCATTCATTCATTCATTCATTCATTCATTCATTCATTCATTCATTCATTCATTCTAAACACAGGCTCAGTGAGTAGCATTCATTCATTCATTCATCCATCCATCCATCCATCCATCCATCCATCCATCCATCCATCCATCCATCCATCCATCCATCCATCCATCCATCCATTCATTCATTCATTCATTCATTCATTCATTCATTCATTCATTCATTCATTCATTCATTCATTCATTCATTCATTCATTCATTCATTCATTCATTCATTCATTCAGGTAACATTAGTTATAAAAAAGACTTCTGTTAAATGTGTTTTTATGAATATTTAGATTTTTAATTAGGCAATGCATGGATTTATTATCGATAATGAACTGTTAAAGTTACAATTCATAACTTGTGGAATAATCTCTTTACACCAAAATCAAGTTTATGTGTTTGAAAGGAAATTGTAATATGAAACCTTATAAGATTACAATATCATTATTTTATGAAATCCAACAATCATTAAATATTTTATTTGATTTGTTGAGGAAAATACTTCTCAAACTCTAAACATGTTTTCATATCAAGATCTTACATGTTTGGTCATTCAACTTGTTTATATCTCTAGAGATAGATAACAAATTATCTACTATACTCTGTGGTGTGTAGGCTTAATCTGCTAGATAACATACTCAGCTACTGTTTGATATCGCAAATAGGAAAAAAGTACTTCATTTCACTTTGATCGTTGTTCTGGTTAATGTCAAAGGTTTTGAGTCCATTTATGCACAGCTGACTGTTGACCGTTTTCAATTTATCCCCATTTCATATCGTTTGATGGAGGAAATAAATTATTTCCTTGTTATGGTTCAAAGAATGGTTGCCTGACCAAAATGCTTTGTCATAATAATTAAAATTTTGGAGGTTGATGAAGAATGGACTGTTTTATATAATTTTGTTGTTAAAAAATATTAAGTAACATGACTTTCATGTCTGATGATTCACTTTACTAGGAGTGTAACGATAGATCAAACTTTCGACTTATCGCGATGTCCTGTAAACGCCGCCTTTGGTCAGAAGCAGTGTGGTTCCTAGAGGAGGTCCTGAGGAAATATACCCACCCTTTTTGCTAAGTGTTCCTTAAAATTTGGAGAAGTAAGATACTTCAACCATTGCAAGGGGTCCCATCTGCTCAGAAAGGGCCAATATGACCCCCTCAACTGATCACAACGCAGACAGGAACAAAATATTTAAAGCTATTGGCCTCAATGATTCTAATCTGCCAGGAAACTTGGATCTACTGAAAAATTTACTTCAACCAAAATATGCAATCAGGTTGATATCAGCAATTATCTTCGCCATGTATAATATAAGATGTAATATGCCACCCATTATTGTATAACCATACTTTTTGTTCATATTCACCATTCTATTATGTCAATGTTAATGTTGTTATTATAGTTTTAGTTTTGTACTCTGCCTTCATGAGGTGTTTGTGCAATAAATAATCTTGAATCTTGAATCCTAGGTACAACACTGAGAAGAGTTTTAGCTCCTCTTACCACAATTGCCCGATAGGCTTATGGCATGGCATGACGTGCATCCAATCATCAATTCATACATCATTGTTGTTTTTATTATCTTATTTGTTAGTCATCATTGTCCGATTGTGTCTGCAGGTATGTTGAAGAAGAAGGTACTGGTCCTGGATTTAGATGAGACTCTTATACACTCCCACCACGACGGAGTCTTGAGGCAGACGGTCAAACCAGGCACACCACCAGATTTTGTGCTAAAAGTGAGTACAGTGTCAATCAAGGAAGATATAGACCTACGAGGTTGCACAGAGAGTTTGGAAGCAATCATTGAAAGGACTGTAATTTCTCTATTAATTTAAACCCTGAATTTTCAAAAGATTTTCAGAAAAGGTCTATGGTTGAACCATTTTTCACTTTTGGTGGATCATTTGGCTCTTTGGTTTATAAAACACAGTCAGAAAACAAATTATAAAGATTCGCATATAATCCATTGGCGGCCATTTTTGTGTAAACACCTTTAATTCATTTGTGTAAGAAAAGGGAATCGCATGGTTGAATTTTACATCATATACTTGATTTATTATTGCTTTATTTAGTCTAAATACATTGTCTTTCAATTGGAACCATTCATTTTCATTTTCCTGACATCACCTTATAGTCCCCCTATTAACGTGATACTGCCCCTTTCATCCTATCAAAATTTTCCAAACAAGCCTCTGGTCTGATCACCTAGTAACAACATTGATAGAGATAATCTCTTGTCAGGTGTTTTAGTTTTAATTTTCATCTTTTCATGCCGATGTTAGCATTTCAAAGAAATGTTATTTATGTCATTTCAAAAACTGAAATTATTTCAATATTTCATAAAAATTCACCCTGCTGTTCAAGTATTAAAGTAACATTATCATCAATCATTGCCCAACATTGATATTTAGATCTTGCAATATATTTAATATTTTGGTGTTTTTAATAATGTCAAGTTTAGAAACAATAAAATTTTGAGGGATTATTGTTGACAATGTTGTCTTCCTATAATGAGTTGTTTGGTATTTACAAGAAGTAAACATCAATAAGAGACCCTCAATGTAAGATATTTATGACATTTTATTGCCATTTGATATTTGAGAAGTATATGAATTTGTTGATAACCTATTTAATTGTGTGACATTTCAAAGTAAGCAGAGACACTTTGTTATTTATTTCTACCAACATTAAAGAAGTAATTTTTGCAGAAGACTGAGTAGTTTGATGTTATAATATTTCAGGGATACATTGTATTGCAACGGTTGAAACAACTCAAGCATGTCAAATTTTACTTGTCTTAATCTTTTTCTCCTGGAGAATAATAAATTTTGTGAATTGAAATTTATTAACAAAGTCCTCTGCTAATGTTGTCATATCTCGTAATAATACTTGTAATGACGTCATTGACCATTGTATTGTGATATTAATCAAACGCACTGTGATGTTGAATATAGGGCGGTTGGGTCTTTGATTTTTGCAGGAAACAATGCTTTAAAGGGGCAGTAGCACGTTTTTAGGGGGAATATAGGGTGATGTCAGGAAATAAAATTAATGGTTCCAATTGAAAGCCAATGTATTTAAACTAAATGGAGCAGTAATAATTCAAAAAAAGAACGTAAAGTTTAGCCAATGCGTTTGCTTTTCCTAACAAAAATGAATTAAAGGTGTTCACACAAAATGGCTGCCAATGGATTTTATGTTAATCTTCATAGTTTGTCCTCTGACTATGGATGATTGGCTTGTGTAAGTAGATTTCTGACACTGTCAAAATAGTACATTTAGCAATTACTTACAATTATGAGTGAAACTTAAAATATAAAATAATCCAAAAACGTGCTACTGCCCCTTTAATGTCTGAAATTGATATTAATATTGATAAAAAGCCAACAGGTAAAATAATTTCCTTGAGCATATATGGTTTAGAGCAAATGTAAGTGAAAATGAATTTTATTGTTTAGATTTCATGTTTCAAGGACAAAATATGAAATCATGTTTATTAATCTTTCAGGTGACTATAGATAGACATCCTGTCAGATTTTTTGTGCATAAAAGGCCACATGTGGATTATTTTCTCGAAGTTGTGAGTATTTTCATTGCACGGTTAACATTTTATTATTGTATTATGTTTTAAATGCCTGTCTTAAATTGTCAACTGGATAATGATTTTAACCGTTTTAACTTTATTAATGAGTTGGGTTTTTTTCAACATCTTTCAAAAGTATGTAAAATGACATCAAATACACAAACCAAAACAACGTCAACCATTTAATGTCATGGATAACAAACCTAATGCTTCAATTTAAGAACTTTTCTGTGGGAAGATTCATTTGTGTCAAGAACTATGTACAGGTTTATGTACCTAAATCTCAAAAAAAATAATGTGTATTTGATTTTGGTCTCGGATGATAAATAGATCGATGTTAATTTCTTTGTCCATAATTTTGTTCTTAATAAGCATATATGCTCATGACAAATGTCGGCGAGATGAAAATTGGATTCTGAAATTTTTAACCCTATGTTTCCATGGTTACGCAGGTTAGCCAATGGTATGAGCTGGTTGTATTCACTGCGAGTATGGAGATATACGGAGCGGCAGTAGCAGATAAACTGGACAACAACAAGGGTGTTTTAAGAAGAAGATACTATAGACAAGTAAGTTCCTTCACAAAAATTAAAAAATGAAATATAAAAATTAAGTTTTTTCTTTTTTCTGGAACTGTACTGAGTCATTTTCCGTTATGTAGAGTTGATGCCACTATTTGCTGAAATAATGCCCAATCGGTATTAATCTCGAAGTCGCTGTATAGAATATTGTTAGTTACGTTTAATTTCAAGGGATATCCGTAATAATTATAAGAAAAGAAAAAATTAAAAGAATTAGAAGAAAAAAGTTATTTTAGTTACATGTGAAACAATTCAAATTTAGGTAACTTAGTGACCTCAGACTCTCAAAATATGAACCAGTCTGTAATGTATGCTTCACTTTAGTTCGAAGATAATTGTGATCTCAAATCTCAATCTTTAAAGTATCAGAAAAAATGAATTATCAGCAGTAAGTTTCATAGATTTCATGTAATATTATATTATATCTATATGGCTTCGGAAAAGATAAAATAGTTCATCTGTAAGTTTTATAGATAGTTCATATAACATTTATATCATATCTATTTGGCTTCGGAAAAGATAAAATAGTTCATCTGTATGTTTTATAGATTGTTTCATATAACATTTATATCATATCTATATGGCTTCACTGTCACTTCAGAAAAGATAAAATAGATAGTCTGTTAGTTTCATAGATAGTTAATTGTGATTTTTGTTTCAGCACTGCAATTTAGATTGTGGCAGTTATACAAAAGATCTCTCCAATATATGTCCCGACTTGTCCAGCATTTTTATACTGGATAACTCACCTGTAGCCTACAGATCTTTTCCAAGTAAGTGATGAAATGCTTCTACACATTTGTCAAACAAATAGGTTACAAAGAGCACTCTTATAATAATTTTTATGTAATGATTTGTTTATGATGACCAAACATATGATGCTATCCCTCCTGAATAATTGATATTTGATTACGATAAGTGATATTTCATGTCACCAATTACCCTTGAGTTTTATTTAGAAACAGTTCGAACATTGTTGATGGTGAAACAGATTAAGGGGAGGTAACTCCTCTTTATATTTGAGGTCCTAAGTATCTAACCAGTCTGGCCAATATGACTTCAGTGAGGCTCTAGTATTGTAGACATTGGCAGTAGGATTTATCATATTTTGATATAGCAGTTATTGATAGGGTATCAATTCTTGAAACTTGCCATGTTTTTCTCAAGGTCTGAAATCAAATATCTTCTGCATGTCTCTGAATTCTGAACCATAAAGTAAAAATACAATAACCACTTTTATGATATCTTATTTTATACTGAAGAAAATAGTTTACAGTATTTGGATTTTTTTGAAATATTGTGTTACTTGTTTATTCATTAACCTGCTGAATATTTTTACAAAAATTGACTAGTAAGTTACAAATGTTACACTGCATTTTTTTTCAGGATCCTCTTATCATTAATTAGTATCTTTTATCTTTACATACAACACCATCCCAATTAATTCATGAAAAATTACTCTTCTTATACCCATATACCACCTATTACCTATTAAAAAAACCCTGCACTTTCTCTTTGTAGTAGAACTCTATCACTTAACACACTATCTCTTATTTTTACAGATAACGCCATCCCCATCAAATCATGGTTCAGCGACGCCACGGACACAGCTCTCTTGTGTCTCCTCCCAATGTTGGATGCCATCCGATTCTGTAGTGACGTTCGTTCAGTCCTCAGTCGGAATTTACACCTTCAACGAGCGTGGTAGCGTCTCGTCCACCATCCCTGTATATAGCAACTGTTAGTCTGTCATTGTGTCATCTTCACCTTCTACTTCAACTGTGGATGCCATGGATGTCATCTGCCATCTGATGCCATGGATGTCATCTGCCATTCTTGATGCCATGGATGTTATCTGCCACCCCTGATGCCATGAAGGTCATCTGCCAACTCTTGATGCCATGGACTTCATCTGCCACTCCATGGCATCTTCAAAACCTTAAAATTAAATGCCATTTGCCACCCTTGATGCCATGGACTTCATCTGCCACATTGGTGCCATGGATGGCATCTGCAAAACTTTTGATGCCATGGATGTCATCTGCCACCCTTAATGCCATCTGCCAATCTTGATGCCATGGACTTCATCTGCCACCCTTGATGCCATGGATGTCATCTGCCACCCTTGATGCCAAGAACTTCATCTGCCACCCTTAATCCATGGATGTTACCTGCCACCCTTGATGGCAAGAACTTCATCTGCCACCTTGGTGTCATGGATGGCATCTACCAATCTTTATGCCATGGATGTCATCTGCAAACTTTGATGGCATGGATGATACAGTGGTCATCTTCAACTGGGACTAATTCAACTGGGACGACATGGGTGTAATTTTGTGTTGTCATCCACCAACTCGTGATGTAATGTGTGTAATCCTATGCCATCATCTACTTCAACTGTGGATTACACAGGTCACGGATGCTGCCATTGTCATCATTTGCCATTGTCTACATCAACTATTGATGCCAAGGATGTCAGTCTTTGTCAACAACTGCTTTGGATGCCATAGAAGCCCCTGGTGTCAAGATGTGTCGCCTACATCATCTGGTGAGGCAAAGGCTGTAATACTTTATCGACACACTTCAATTGGTGACAACATGTAATAAACTGTGCATCCTGTGTCATCTCTACAGCAACTGGTGATCTGAAGGGTATCATCCTGTGTCATCAACATCAACTGGTGATCTCATGAATGTCACAGATGTCATCCTGTGTCATCTTCTTCAACAACTGGTGATGTCACTCTTGTAATCTTCTGTCGACTACTTCAACTGGTGGTGCCATGAATGCCATTTTGGTAATCCTGTGTCATCAACTGGTGTACCGTGATTGTCATCATCTGTCGACTACTTCAAGTTGATGCCATGGGTGATGCAGATGTCATCCTCTGCCTCCTATTCTTGATGCCATTTTAAAAACCTGATGATGCCACATTTAATTCTGATGTTGATCTACCTGAAAACAGTCAGTGATGCCAACTTTAGTGCTGATAATGCCAACATAATGTTCTTTAGATGTCATGTTATGGTTTGAGATGCCATTGCTAAACTTAAATATTAAGTTTTTCTTCTGAATTACCCGAAGATGCCATTTTCAAATGATGATAATGATTAGATAAGTTTGGCGAATGCCTCTTTCTCAGCTGACAAATGCTAATATTTAGCCAGACTTGTGCTTGTTCATTTTGGCTAGACCATTGTTTACCTCTGACTACAAGAAGAGAAGTGATGATCAATTTCTTGAATTTTTTAATAGGGTTTATATAAATTCCATGAGAATTTTTTTTATGATAGTTTCTTGAAGCAATCATCATTACCATCAATCATGACCTGGCAATTTACAAAGGTGTTGATATTTAGAATTTTAAAGAACGCATGGCAGCAGTTTGTCCATAAAATGATGTTTGATTCCTCCGGCTTGTTTTGAAATGAGGTGTGGACTCTTTGGTGCATCATTGGAATGAGTTCATCATGGCTAGAGACGGGAAGCCTTTCATCCATAGTCTGTTCTCATTATACCTCAAATAGAGAAATATTACTTGTGTGTTGAATATTAAGTCAAACTCAATCTCAGTAAACTGTTGTGTGGATTGTTGTAGGTAATAGTCTGAAAAACAAGTGGTAACTGTTTATTTTGCCTTTGATTTAATCACATTTAGTGCCCTCTCTAAAATAGTTTGTGTAATTCATTCTCTCCCAACATAATTCACTCAGGTCTTCACAAATTTACTCTACTTTACGTCACAAAATACTCCTGGTTTTGAACATTTTAAAAAGGTTACCATTGTCATTTTCAGCCAATCAGAAATTGGTTTATGTTTGTTAACTTGAAAAGTTCAAGGCTGAGGTTAAGATTTATAAAACAAAAATTTAAGAAGTTTAACAAATTGTATCACCATTTGGTACAGTTATATTTAAATTCAAGTAAAAGAATTTTCTTTCAGTTCCATAATAAAATTATTAAATAATTTAATAATAATTTGATAATAAATTTTATTCGAGGTAAACTGAGATTTGAAAAGTCCTTAGTGGAGAGAGTGATGTTTATGTTGCCTTTGATTTCCTTGTAAATTGGTGATATCCGAAAGTGTTAATAGGTATGAGTGCATTATGTCATGTTTTGCGACATATACCTCAATGGTTAAGAATCAAAGTAGTTGCAAGAGAATATATGGCACTAAATATGAAAGGAAGAATTTAGAAAGAATTTTAAGTTATAGTAGGTTCGACAATTTATCGGATTCCATATCAAACAGTACTTAACTCATTAAATCATCAATATAATTATTTATCATTGATCTTTTCAAGTCATATTTTCAAAGTTATTTTTTAGTTTTGAAATATTTTACAATCAAGCTTTATACCAGTGATTGATGTGTTGAAGAGATTGAGGATAACAGGGAAATACCTGAAGTTGATTTTGCACAGAATATGAGTCTTTGAAAAATATAGCTTATCGTATTTTGAATTTCAAAGAATCATGTATTTGAATTAGTCATCCATGCTGATGTATTATATATATATGAAAAGACAAGATCATTATAAAAAATATGGAAACTAAACAATGTTAGGTTCTAACTTATTGTTTTGGGAACACAATTTGGTGTAAATGTGTTTTAGTGAGTTCATTTCAAAACTGCCATCAATAGATATGTAATTTGACAGGGTAGAATAAGACATGAGATATTTTCCCCAAAAAATGTCCAATGCAAACTTTAGTCATACCAAATGAAATTCACACATTCCCTCAGTAGAGATTCAAATAGTTCCAAGGTAATTCATAAGAGAGCTAGCAAGTCTGATTAGAATCTTGTATGCACTTTACATTGTGAAATTCAAATGAATTATCCCCCCCTCCTAGAAGTGACAACCTACCCCCTTGCTACATCCAGTACTTCCTTGGCCTTTAATCTCTTAAATTAAAATACAAAAGACTATCTCCAAAACATCAATGAAACGATATCCTAATAAGAAAGTACAATATTGTAACATGATAGTCTTCTTTTGAATATCATCAACTTTTTGGGAGGTTATTAAGTATGATTTTAGATTTGTTACTTGACTACAACCTTTATTTTCTTCCTGAAACTCGGATTTATATCGTAACTAAAAGTGATGCCAATATAAAGGTTTCAGCAATGTCTGTAAGCACTTGCTTGTTTTCTTAAATTGGCTCTTGATTTTAACATTCTTTTCATTTTATGTAAGATCTCTCAATTTCAATAAAATGCATACAAGATTTTAAATCTGCTCTCAAAAACATTGACAAGTTACATGAAAAGTTGTTATCTCATATCATTTTACTAACAGAAAAGTGTGGTTGAAAATAACATTTAATTCAATAGTGCTATTTTTATTTGTTTAGGATTTAATTTTTTGAGAAAATTGAGGCAGCAATATTTGCCATTTTACACTGAAGCATGTCTTAATTTTAATATAGAATGCTGTGGTTGAATTGTTTTTTTTGTGTCATTATGAATGTAATCTGCAAATAAGGTAATATTCAAATAATTTCCATCAACAAACCCTGTTAGAAAAGAATTCTAAAAGCAAGCCTCACATAAAGGCATTGATTAACCCTGCAGTTTAAAGGGGCAGTAGCACATATTTGAGGTAAGTTTTAACTCACGAAGCCAGAAACAATATAACAAGACAATGTTTATTAATCATAGTAACAGTTTAATTTCCCTACCTTATTATCATACAAAGGAGTTCACACAAAAATGGCTACTTGCAGATTTCATTTGATATTTAATTTCTTCTCTACAACTACAGATAATAAAAAAATAATCTATTTTTTATATTAAGGAAAATTTGAAAAAATATCCAAAAACTGTGCTACTGCCCCTTTAATGTTAATTATTTCTGTGTTAGACAAGAGTTGTGGTATGGACTTTGTTTGGAAACTTGTGAGTGTTGTAAGTCTACCTCGGTAACCTGGGAGTGCTTTGTTGACAGTTTGATTTTGATAAGACTACCAGTTTAAATAACAACCATCCTGCTACATCAGCGTATATGTCTCCGTGTCATGCTACAACCTATCCCCTGATATCCTGCTATGATATTTAGCCGTATCGCTGACGGGTGGTTGCTCAGCGCTATTTATAGCCTGTCTGTTTTCAGTCAAACTATTTCGAACTCCATACACTGTTGTCTAGTGATGCCGCTCGTGGCAATCTAAGAGAGTGCAATTTGGAGCTTAGCGGGAGCCTGCAATGAGAATCAGATTTATTATCTAATAGCACTCCTATTGGTTAATTTGAATCATGCGGTGAGCACGTGGAACAAAGCCAAGAAACCAGTTTGCCGCTATCGCTGAAAGGGCATCATTTGATTGGCTTACTATATATAGCGATACGGCTGAAGACCAAAGCAGGATATCAGGGGATAGGTTGTAGCATGACGCGGAGACATATACGCTGATGTAGCAGTATGAACGACAACTAAAACTGATCATTTTGATATGAGAAAAAGTAAAACCAACAACAATGTAGCTGTATTGTGATTTGTTTATTCAAAAATTCATTAGCTTGTGTTTTGTTATTTTCCTTTTTATACAAAAAAGCATGATTTGAAAACGCTATATCATTGTTTCAAGCTCTCATAAAATCCCTCAAAAGGAACTTTGCTATGTTGAATATGACAGTTTATTTCTTGATAGAAATTGGTTCTTTTGCAATGTTTTGTGACTAGAATAACTTCTGACTTTTATTGTGGTTGTTCTGCGTTAGCTGAAAAGTGCTTTTAATGTGCGTGCTATGACCGGAAATCATGAATGTTTATGCAGTAACCCTTTTCAGTATCATACATTTCACAGAGAAATTCCGCGATAAGAAACTCAAGTTATTAATCTATTTATACAGAATTATTCTATGGTGCAAGTTTTTCAGATACGGTCTGTTATTTATGGAAATAAATGACTTGCAAAGTTTAATTTAAAATTTCTCACATTGTTAACTTCAAATTAATAACAGGATATCCAGAATTGTTTTTCAATTCATTTGAAAGATGATCATGTCAGTAAGACAAATGAGAATTCATATTTGTGTACATGTACTTAATGTCACCAATATTATTTTGATGCCTCTGTCATATGTGTTTTCAGGTAGAATTCAGTAAGTCATCTATCTGATAAAATGCAAGAAATTTATTTTCGAAAGGTAATTGACTAATGTAATAACAGAGCTAAATTTAATTCATTACACTGAATGAACAGGTAAGAGAAAAGTGATAAATAGTGTGTTTTGTGTTTTAGAAAATAGTTTCATTTACAAAACATTGATTTTGTAATTTCTTAGATAAGAAAAGATTTTACAACTAAATGAAAAGTTTTTAGCACTTGTAGTTCATGGTCAAAATTGCCATTTTCCAAAGATATTTTGAATGATGTAAATGTGTGATATCATATCTAGTCTTAGAGATCCAAATTCTTTATAATATTTCCAAAGCTAGCTGACAGAGTTTAAGTCGAACCCATACTAAATTTGTCAAAAGATGTGATTAAAGACACATATTACAGACAAATGTTGTTATTGCCTCGGTGAAGTTGTTTATTTGTAGTTGTAAATGTGTTCCATATCCAACTCTCTCCTTTTGCATTTATTTTTTCATAAGGAAAACATCATCTTTGTAGTTAGAGAAAATACATATTCATCGAAGTGCTGTCTTTGATGTTGTTGGGGTATGAAAAGTTGAATAAGTATCATAATATTTTAGGTTTGAATAAAAAGTACAATAAAAACGTGCTCTTTGAATTAAGTAATGAAATGAGACTGGAATGTCTAGATTATTTTAAAAAATCTTTATTTACGAGCAAGAAATGTTCGAAAAGTTTACTTAATTCTTGTAATTGTAATGGTAAATATCTCAATGTCAACCTACATGACAATTGGTAATTGTCACAGATATTAAAAGTTTTCTTGGTGTTGAGAAAGACATGGTTTTTTTTTCAATGATCATGATTCCACGAAAAATGTAATAGAATTTGCATATTTAAAATAGAATTATTGGGTTTATCTACAGAACTGAGATGATGAATATAATGCGTTATTGTGATGTAAAATGACATCTTAAGTTGGCCTGCAGGCTGCAGTGTTTAGTTCTGTCCTGTGTATGTTAGTTTCATATATTGTTTGCCAACTCTTTTGTTACTGGTATATGCCTAGAGATTATGGCTGCTGTTTGCTTGCTTCTTGATGTAATCGTCTTTCTGCAAGTTAATAAGAGTAATAAAAAAAGTAAGAAACATCCCAAAATGTCAAATCCAATTGAGAATTGAAGAATAAGTCAACATTTTCTCATGAAGAAATTCTTGTTAGTGGAAACATTCCTTTATAATAAAATCTTCAACTTAAAAGATTATTCGACTTTTAATATGGTATATGGAAGTAGTCACTATCACATTAAATTCCTTTGTGGTAGCTTGTAAGTAAATATATATGTCCACTTCTGCCATTCACTTTGGAAGTGAAAAACTGAGAAACCTTATTGATAATGGTTAGTGAAAGTAGAGATAATCATCTTTTGTTGTTGTAAACTATTCCCAAGTTTTCACAGAAGATTTTGCCCAAAGATTAATGAAAACATGAAATATATAGCTTATTATCAATCTGATATTCTGAAGAATACTAAAGCTTAAAGGGGCAGTAGCATGCTTTTAGGGGAATAAAAGGTATTGTCAGGAAAATGAAAATTAATGGTTCCAATTGAAAGACAATGTATTTAAACTAAACGGAGCAGTAATAATTCAAACATATAACGTAAAGTTTAGCCATGCAATTCCTTTTTCTTACACAAAATGAATTAAAGGTGTTCACAAAAAATGGCTATGTCAAAATACTACATTTAGCATTAACTAACAATTATCAATGAAAATTTCCAAATATAAAATTATCAAAAAAAAAAGTGCTACTGCCCCTTTAAGCTTCCTCTGGTTTAAAAGTAAATTGGGTTAAATCAAGAGATGAGCAAACAGGACAGCTATAACTATAACTAGAGGCTCTGTGTAATGCCAGCAAGACCGAAAGCTTGTCAGGTGCAAGTTTGTGAATTGTTCATAGAATCTGTATGAAGAGAAGAAAATTATGTTTTATCTTTGATTTATTCAGCTGTGATTTGTTTCTCTGATCAAAATGATCACAATATTGAGATATTTTTCATATCTACATTATAACAAGAATGTTGTGAATGGTGTATTTGAAATGGATAAATGGATGATGTATAGTTGACATATATACACGTTGAAATAGTAATTTCAACTGCATAGTAAAACATTAAAAGTTTTCTGATCTCTTATATAATCTATTATCTATTATAACAAAAATAGCTAGTTGGAGTGATGAACACAAAGTTAAGATATGATAATTTTTACATGATATTGTTTACATGAATTGACTTAGTTGACGACTTGAGTTACATTATTTTGTCAAAAGTTATCAAATTCATATATTTTCTTTCAATTATCAATAACCAACAGAAGTATAAAATATAGAATATAAGACTTTAAAAGAAGATTTATCTTTTGTTCAATTTTGACAACATAATGTAATTCCTATGATTCTAATACAAAAAGGTCTATTCTCAGACAATATTTAAATGTCCTTCTGTAAGTGACTGTGTGAACCCTCTGTGTGCTATATGGTTATGAGAGCAGCCACATTGGCTCACGGCACAGAGAGGGTTAAGAGAGTGTTCACAACATTGATGTTACAAGTTGTATGGAAGATCTTACCGTTGTTTGTCAAGTATGGTTCTTGAGTGGAGCGGTTGGTGCGACTTGCCGCCTGCTGTTGCCTGTTGACTCATGTCTCACAATGTGTGGTGTGGAAAGTATCATATAGTGAGACAGGGATAACCTCTTGTAAATAAAATGTTATTATCCTGTCAGATTGTCTCTGTTTGTTTTTTTTAGAGATTTTATATTTTTATTTAATGAATAAATCGATGATGACATGCCCAGTACAAACCAAGATTTTAACCAAAACCAAATCTCCATCTCACATCTACAACAAACTGAAAATTTTAGCTTCCTTAGCCAATTTGTTTTCTGAGAAGCTGTGCAATAGTGGGGATACTTCTTGCCATGTTCATATTCAATTGTGTCAGATACAAAGCTACAAATTTTGATCCTCTAGGTGCAAGGTAACTAAAGAAGGACTACCTTTAGGAAGCGACAGTTCTAAAGAAGTCATCATTGTAGACTTGCAAGAGATCACTTCCAAACTGCAATACAGTAAACATAATCACGGAACTTCTTGATGCTTGCTGTTGAAATGCTTTACAAATCCTTTTGCTATCAGCTATTTCTCTAATATATATATTGATGATCTGTTTTAGAGGCCTGGTAGAAGTCGGCTATATCTGAAGGACAAGGAACTTTAAATGATCAACTTCTTTTCTTAAATTTTCAGTACACATCCCTATACCATTTACAAGTAAAGGTCAATACTAACTGGCACAAAAGTAATAGATATGTATGTGAAGTCTTTGGTATGCATTTACAGATTATGATATCAAATGTTTAAGGGTAACAACATCAAGAATGTCTCGTGAGAAGTATTTTTAGGAATTAAATACTTCAGATGAAGCATGAAAGTGTCATTGTGATGATAACTGTTCACTGCAACATGTCTTTTTCAAAGTTTTGATTTAATAATTTGGCAAGTGAAGTTGTATGTTTAATGTGACGATAAGTGTACTTATTTTATTTTTGCTATCTAGCCAGTAGCTTTGATTTTTAAACAAGTTCAATGTCAAAGCTATATCTACCATTAGGCCAACCCAACAGTGCTGTGATTGATGGAATTTTAAATTTTTTGTAATTCCTTGAATAATTGCCTGCCTAGAATAAACACCGAGTCTAAACTGTTGAAAATCACCGTTTTTAAGTACTTCTTGCATATACCATATTTCCTCTAAGGGCGCTTATTTTTTCAGCACCCTTTTACCCCCGTTTTAGTGGTAGATATATTGAGTGAATAAAATAAACAAATACAAGTTAAGTATGCAGGGCAATCAATCCTTTTTGGGCTGCATTAACAAGAAATCTCTCTAAATTTATGTGAGTATTGTCGGTCATACTGAAGCCCAAACTCCAAATGGCTGTCTGAAGCGCATTAAAAGTTTTGGTTAAAGGCTTAGTAACATATCCTTTTTACGTACATTTGTATAGTGACAGTTGAATCTTTCTTTGGTAACCTAAACAAGATGATAAGAACAGCCCTGTTATGAAGGAAACAATTTATAGGCCTAAACAATAAATGCCATAGGTTTTGCTGAAGAATTTCAACTTGACAATAAAGGATTCTGATATTAAAAAACCCCAAATGACTTAAGATGGAAATGTTAAAGGTGAAAAAATAAAGAAATTGATATTGGCTCTAAACATAATCAAGAGAGTTAAATTGTTAACTACACATACAAAGATGTAAACCACAACATATTTATCTCAAGGAACATAACTTTGAAAATATTTTCTTCCTCTTCCCCAGAAGGAAATGGGAATCCTTGGACACCTTGGCAGCATCGGATTGTAAGTGTTTCAGGAATGTTGGACATGTTTAAAATAGTAATTGAGGTCTTTAATTTGTCCTTCAAATTTTGTGCCTGTATCTATGGCAAAAACGTTAAAATAAACAATTAGAATTTATGTTAGTTATTTTTGCTACATTTCCACTGGTTGAGTTTGCCTTCTGCCTCCATCAGAAAGTGTACAGTCAAGTATCACATTACACACAGATATTCAAATAATCCTATGCACAAACGAGACTTATATTAGCCTACTTACAGTGCGAAACGCTGAATTTATCCTTGAACAGACTCAGATTGAATAAAATCTCTTCTTTAGTGTGCATGTAGTTATTGCTTGGTGCCCAAAGGCACCAAGCAGTATTATTTTGATTTTTCTCAAACTTCTCTCTATATACTGTTGATATTTTCAAAGGGATGCCACGCCAATTACAAGTGTTGTATACAAATTACATGACCAATGAACAGAGCTGTAGCAAAAATGCATTACGTCACCATGTGGGTAATACAAAATATTTGGCACATTAAACTGTGAATTATGATTTCGCTTTAAATGTCATATTAATAATGTTTTCTATTCAATATGCTGCTAAATGTTAACAGACTCAATCAAAAACAAAAAGAGTCTTCATTTGTTCTAAATAAGAGCAGCAGGCCTGCCTAGCTCAGTGGAAAATGCTTTCGACTTCGGATCATATGGACCCGGGTTCGAATCCCGTCAGATCATCGGAAAGTATTTTGTTTTTTAGTATATGTAATACTCCTGTTAATAATTTACCATCATGGCTTGTGAGAGATAAAGTGATAGCGCCTAGGAGATATCATTTTGGCAGTACATTTTGCACAATATCCTGTTATTGTCAACGCTTCATGACAACACATTGATTTTACGTCAACAAGAAATTACACCACAATGCCATAACAACATGAACATAATGACGTCACTCTGCAGTGACATCACTGTCTTGAAAATCTAGTATTGTTGTGATCAGAGGTGTTCATATTTTCTCTGAGATGTGAAAAAGAGTGACTTTGGATGATAAATAGAATACCACCCTCGTGTCTTTTGATATGAAATATACCAACACTCGGTGATAAATGTTAAATTATTCATAACTTTCATTAAATCGTATTTATAGAAAATAATTTTGTGAAATTAACTTTGATTGATTGATTAATGCTCGTGCTAATATTAGTGCTGTTACCCAGTGTTGTTACTGTTCACTAATCACCCAAATTGGTCGACTTATAACAATCCCCTTCATTTGCCTATGTGGCACCAAGCATGCCTTTTTGAAGGCTTTTCTTGTTTTCTTACCTGAGTTACCTCCCTTGGTTGAAATTATCTTTTGACTGCAGGACATCAAGGACGGAAGAATACATTTTGGTGCAAAGTAGGGTACGAATGAATCCTTAAGCAGTTACATATAGTTATTTTCATTTATTCTAATCATTAAAACTTATGTATAATTCTGAATTGAAGTTGCTTGAATGCTGAAGAATTGATACGAGGAAACCGAGGTAAAACTCCAGGTGAAGACCAACTTCCCCCATCTTAAATGACCCTATTCACCCCTAATTAATCAACAATGAATTAATCTCTCAGAGATGTGGGTTAAGAGGATATATATATGTTCTTAAAGGACGAAAATGGCCACAAAAGCTACAGCTAATAAAAAATATTACAATTTTGTAGAGATAAATCTTGGAGAGGGACATCATGACTTACTCTGAAGGACAGGATGGTGTGTCCTAGGAGACTGTCTTGCGGTATCGAAGGTGTCAACGCTTATTGATCAGGAAAAAGGCTGACTTGTTTTGTTTACTGGTATTGATGATATAAGAATAAGCTTGATAATGTTCATCAGGACCGGGCACCTAAGCAACCCAACTCCTCTGACCACCGACGGGAAACCTCTTTTGGCAATGGCGGCCCATGTATGATTTGAGTAAATCAATAGTTTCACAAAAGACACCTCTTGGTCAGGCCAGACTGGAGCGGGTACTCATGAGACAAGGTCAAAGAGTGCTAATGATGTTTCTTAATCACTTGAAATTCATCCATGTTCACCAATAGAACTTGTTTTATGTCTGTCGGTTTTCATGCTTGCGTTTTCACCAGACTTAAACGCATGTTTTAAATCCAAAGCCAGTTGGCTTAGATTCATGCCTATCTTTGACTTTGGTGGATATTAAGACCCTTTAGAGTCGAGTAAAGGGACTCATGGACTTCAAGATAACAAGTCAAGAGAGCTCACTTGAATTTACAGTGAGGACTATGCATATGATTTCTAAGGATAATCAGAAGAGGTAGATGATCCCCTCTTTTAGAGCCGGTTGGCTGAAGTCTCTTTGATTGGTAATGCAACATAATATATATGTTTGCACATATATATCTTACCTCTAGCGCTCAGTGGAGACTATCTTCATAGTAAGAACAAACTGAACCAGTATGACTAAACAGACCAAGCCATAGCCATACGAACATCCAGAAACAGAAAGAAGGCTAAAATCCAAATAGTCAGCAGACATCTACGGCTGCAAAAGTGTTGAAAGTTGAACAATTTCAGTTGGACAGCTACGGAGCAATATAACTACATATAAGGCTGCACATCATCCACCATGGATGAAGGACACTTACATATGCAATGGACAGACTGAGAGCCCTTGGACCAGCAGACTTGTATTGTTTTTTCTGATCAAGATAAAGCCTCGCTATCATGGCTGTATATGATGCACGTAATTTGACGCATTCTGTGGGTTATCGACTTCTACGGTGGTGCAGACCATGCCATAGCAAGAGGGACACAGCTTAAGATGCCAGATGGACAGATCAGCAGAATTGAGGGCCCCAACATAGCTGTATCAAATGGATGACTTTCGATCCATGTTTTCCTGACTTCTACGGCTTTATGGACAGCCATATCAGATGGAATGATTCAAATCCATGTGGTTGTGTACTATAAAATTTATCTGGTACGGATTGGGAATGTCTGTTTGATCAAACTTACACCAGAAAACCAAACTATATGATATCGGAGATAAAAATACGATTCGGCATAGTCTACTTCCATCAAGCATCCTTCCCCTTTGTTAACCAGAGCTAATCACCAACCAAGGAATACCTGATGATGTTTTACCCCGAAAGGAAAACCTCCAAAAATAACGTTGCGTTATTAATGATCAAAATATCATGTATTATCTCGTGAATGATAACAGTTTAAAGGATCACTCTGAAACTGACACAGCATGACTCCGCATTTCAGAGAAATACACGAAATATGAATTTCCTGCTTTCAAGGGGAGATAATTTCAATCAAGAAAGCATCCTCCACGCAGGCGGTCTGCAACTCCGGACGTGTCACTTCCTCCTTCGTACTGCTTACTGTGTAAGCCTGGCCTGGACATGCGCACATCCCTGTTTGGAGGATGTCAAGAAAGGGAACCCAGGGAAGAAAATAACAACAGACACACCACTATTTTTCTCTTACTCTACCTTATTCAACTCTCCTGAGGAAGGAAGCAAACTCAAGCAAGATGGATCATCTTGCAATATTTATAGTAGAAGAAGAACAAGTTCTTATGGTTTTTTAACTTCTTTATTGCATGAAATGCGACGTTTCTGTGTAGATACTAAATCCGTTATCAAGCAAGTGATGTTGGACATGATTTTTAGAGAGAATATATACATGAATTGAGAATAGTTTATACAATTAAGAGTTGTGATGTACTAAGACATAAATTAAGTAGGTTTATACACAGGAATATGTTGATGTACATACTGATTGGTTGTTATTACAGTAAACAAAGCATGGAGAAGCCAGATGGACATGGTAAGCATGTCTATACAATGATGTAGTTACAGTAGACAATAGATGGACACAGTGAGCTAGAGTTACTGATGATTGGATTTGATTAGAATATGGTAAGCTGGAGGGAGATAATAACCCTGGTCGCGATTAAAGGTATGCAATAAAGAAGTTGACTATCCATAAGAACTTGTTCTTTTTCATCAAACAGCTTCTAAATGTCTCTCAAAGAAGAACTATAGTACATAATTCTATGATTCACATCCTTAAATGCTACTTGTATAGTCTACCCAACATTTTAGTTGCACTACATATTGGTAAAAACTTATCCATAATCCCACAATCTACTTCCTTTTTATTCTGTTCTTCCCTCCTTCTTGAGATCATCCTGGTTCTGGTGTCGTAATTTGATCTCCATCTTTCTTCATTCCTCCTCCGTCTCACTGGGTGAAATGAAGATATTTATTACCTTTACAAGATATTTTTTTTTTTGTAAATATCATCTTTACAAGATATTTATTTCTTTGTAAATATCATCTTTAATCCTTTGTAAATTTTTGTAAATATTTGTAAATATTTGTAAATTTTTGTAAATATTTGTAAATATCATCTTTAATCTGTAATGTAGACTATGAAAGTAAAAAAATTGGTAAATGTTGACTTTGAAAGAAATATTTGATGAAATGTTGACTTTGGATAGAAATAATTTGTGAAAGGATGACTTTGGAAAGAAATAATTTGTGAAAGGATGACTTTGGAAAGAAATAATTTGTGAAATGATATCTTTGAAAGAAATAATTTGATGAAATGTTGATTTTGAAATGAAATTAAGTTGAAATATTGACTTTGAAAGGTATTAATTTGAAGAAATGTTGGCATTCGAAATTAATGATTTGATGAAATGTTTACTTTCAAAAGTAATAATTTGGTGAAATGTTGACTTTGAAAACTGATATGTTTGAAGAAGTGTTGACTTTGAAAAGAAATAATTGGTGAAATGTTGACTTTGAAAAGTGATAATTGGTAAAATGTTGACTTTAAAAAGAAATAATTTGATGAAATTTTTACTTTTAATATCAACAATTTCATCAAATGGTAACTTTGAAAAGTACAAATTTTATGAGATGTTGACTTTCAAAAGTGATGATTTCATGAAATGTTTACTTTGAAAAGAAATACAAGATGAATTTGTTGAGTTTGAAGAGAAATATAATTCTTCGAAATGTTGGCTTTGAAAAGAGATAATTTGTTTAAATGATGACTCTGAATAGGAATAATTTGGTGAAATTATGACTTGAAGAGGAATCATTTGATGAAATGATAAATTTGAAGAGAAATAATTAGTGAAATGATGACATTGGAAACTAATAGGTTGGTGAAATAGTGAAAAAATGCTTTGAAAAGTAATAATTTGATGAAATGTTGAATTTGAAAAGAAATAATTGGTGAAATGATGACTTTGAAAGGAAATGATTTGATGAAATAGTGACTTTGAAAAGTGATTATTTTATTAGATGTTTACTTTGAAACGTGAACATTTTATAAGATGTTGACTTTGAAAAGAAGTAATTTGGTTAAATGATGACTTTGAAGAGGAATAATTTGGTAAAATTATGACTTGAAGAGGAAGAATTAGTGAAATGATGACTTTGGGAACTTATAAGTTTTGTTAAATGTTGACTTTGGAAAGTAATGATGAATGATATGAAGTCTTTGAAAACGTATAAGTTTGGTGAAATAATTACTTTGAAAAGTAATAATTTGATGACATTTTGACTTAAAAAAAGAAATATTTTGTGAAATTTGTGAAATGATGACTTAGAAAAGATATAATTTGATAATTTCCTTATTTTAACTAATATGAATAATAAATACAGTGTTGAAAAATTAAAACAGCTTGTTGGAAATTATTTCCACTCATTAGGTTGTAGCTTTTACGAATACACTTGCTAAATAACTCATTAGTCAAGGTGTTGATTGTCTATTGAGTGACAATGCTGTTGCATAATCAGTTCGATGTATTCATTACGCATTTAATGGGTGTTAATTTTTCAGATGGAATATGAATTTTTAAGGAAAATTTGATAATTTCAATTGTTGACCTTTTGTAAAACATAGACTTATAAAATCCATTGTGTTGTTGAATGAAGATTTGTAATGGTGATTTCGTTGAAACAATTTTTGATGAAAAATTAATCATGAGATACTGGAAATGTTTACTGTTGTCTTTAGTTTGTGAAATATTTTCTCATTTTCATAAGAAAAAGAAAAACTAATCACTGATTTGAGGAATCCAAACAGCTTACTAGAAGTTAAATTCCCCTCACTTGTAGAATACGTGAAGGTGAAGGTCGTACAGGTGAAAACACGACACTCACAGCTCTGATAAAAGTGAATTTTGTCTGAAAATTACACCTCGTGGGAATATATAAGCAGTGTGAACAGCTATATTGAACTTCAGCGGAGGTATCAAACCCCGTGGGACCCCCGATTGACTTAAGTAAGTGTGTGAACTTTTGTAACTCATGGATGTGCAGGCCTCGCAAGATTTTGTGAATGCGGTAATGGCGTCACCAGCTACATGTGAAAATAATCTGACAGACGGGCGAAAACGTGGCCTTAGTGACACTAGCGAAGTAAGTGAAGATATCACGATCACTAAAAAGCAAAAAGGTGAAATCCATGAACATTGTAACAATTATACTTCGCAGAAAATAACTGGCAGTGAACGGACGCCAGAGTGCACGAAAACTATATCAGACGTATGGCTGGCTATTCAAGATCTTACCAAACATCTTGACAACAGATTTCAGTCTTTAGAAGATAGAATGACAAGTAAATTGGAAGGAATGATATCGTCGGAAACAAATAAAATCCGCATGGATTTCGAAGGCAAAATTGAGGACATACACAGAGACTTGACCCACATTAGAGATACACACTCTCACGTGCAAGAACGATTGTCTCGTGACATAGAAGACACTAAGCGCAGGGTATCTAACTCGTCGCAGCATGAAGATATCAGACTGAACATTGTAATTCGCAATGTACAAGAATCTGAGAGTGAAAACGTGGTATCTAAGGTCAATGGTTTGATACGAGATGGACTCAGACTTCGGGATATTCAGGTGGAGAGCGCGAATAGGAAAGCTAGCAACAACGGCAGATATCCCGGCGTTATAGTGGCAAAGTGTAAGACTCTACAAGATAAAATAAGTATTCTGAAAGAAAAGAAAACGCTGAGAGATAGTCGAAATTTCAGCAGTGTATATATCGCAGGGGATAAAACATTCCAACAACGTATGTTTGAATCAAACATGAAAGTGCTTGCGGACTCTGTGGGAGATAACCTGCGGATCACCGGCAGCGGCAAACTGTACCGGGCAGATCGACACGGCGAGACAGAAGGACGTGCGAGGGACCACCACAGGGAGGAAAGCAATCGGCGGCGAGATCGGGACAGGAACAGCGGCGGCAGGGGACAGGACGACAACACACGCGACCACGTGGACAGAGATACACGTGCTGGTGTTTACCAACAGGAGTCACGTGATGACACGCGTCAGGCGAATCACCGTGATCCACGTCATGGAGCCAGAGGTCACAGGGATCAACCAGGTCGCGGTCAAGCTACATCAACCAATCAGCGCTACAGATAGGTCAAATGCGGGTACTTGAATGTGGCAGGGTGGAGTTGTGACCTACTTTCGGAGAATAGCAAACTACGTGCACATATTGTTAATAGTAATGACATAGACGTGTTCGCTATTGCTGAGACTCATCTAGTTGGACAAGATAAGCTGTCAGTGGAGGGTTTTCGGTGGTTTGGCCACAATAGAACTGCACTACATGTGAATGCCAAGCACGGATCAGGAGGTGTCGGCTTTTTAATAAAAGATGAAATATGCCAGAATTTTAATGTATATGTTTTAGACCGTGAATATGAAGGTATAATGTGGATTAGAATAATGGACAAATCTGACAGGAATATTATAATGATAGCTTGCGTGTGTTATCTCTCACCAGAGAACTCTACTAGGCATGTTGATGCCTCCACCTTCTTCGACACTCTCTTATCTCAGGTTTATACTTACCATCACCCTGGAGTTACGTATATATGTGGAGATTTTAATAGCAGATGTGGCAGCCTGTTAGACTATGTGGAGGGAGTGGACTCCGTCCCTACGAGAGACACTATAGATAAGGTTGTTAACTCACATGGACATCTTTTTATTGATTTTCTAATTAATGCTAACTACTGTATGTTGAATGGCCGTTTTAAAAATGCAAATGATTTTACCTTTATTTCCAGCCGTGGTCTTTCAGTTGTGGATTATTGTTTATGTGCTTATGAATCCATTGATAAATTTATGAATTTTAAGGTAACACGCCCAAATGATTTGTTTCAAAGTGATGGAAGTGTAGGCTGTTTTGACCCAACAGCTATACTAAAACTGGATCACTCCTTACTACAGTGGTCAGTTGATATTAACATAGTAGATATATCTTCTCAGTGCTCTAATACAGATGAACCCCTAACTCACAAGACCAAGTATGACACAACGTGTTTACGCAACATGTTTATGCCTTCAGGAAAGAGTTATATTGACATTCAGAATTATATCAGTACTTTGGAAGAGAAAACGAAAACGCAGGAAAATCTGGACAAGGCCTATGATATATTTACGGACACCGTGATTAGTGAAATGAACAATGTTTTACCTTCCAGGACAATTATATTTGACGGGAAGAAAAGAAATAAAAGATGTAGAACAAAGAAGGAGTGGTGGAATCAAGGTTTGACTGATATGTGGAATGAACTGTGTCGAGCAGAGAGGGAGTGGTGTCGAGCCAAAGGTGTACGGAAAACAGTTTTTAAAAGTATATATGTTGGAAAAAGGAAAGCATTTGATAAACAATGTAAAAGGGAAAAACGCACTCACAACAAAAAGACTATAGAGGAAATTGAAGATTTATGTAACTCTGATACTGGACAGTTCTGGAGGAAGATAGGGAAGATTGGGGTAGGATACGAGAGGCAGAATACAATACCAATGGAAGTTAAATGTGAGGATGGATCCACTACCAGTAACCCTGAGATAGTTATGGACAAATGGAAAACGTGTTATTCGGAGCTGTTGAACTGCGGTACTGAGAGGGCAGATAACCACCCCCTTTATAAAGATGACACAGATAATGCAGAGATGTGCCAGGGTATTACACTGGAAGAAGTGAGGGCAGCTGTAGCCAGAGCGAAGAAGGGTAAAGCATGTGGTGTAGATGATATCCCAGCAGAGGTATTGTGTAATGACATATGTGTAACATATCTACATAAGCTCTATAATTTATGTTTCGACACAGGATGCATCCCTAAAATCTGGACAAAGGGCATAATAACTCCTATTCCTAAATCGCCTATGGAGGACCGTAGGGACCCTTTGTGTTACAGAGGACTTACCATTACAAGTGCATCATATAAGCTGTACTGCAGTGTATTAAATACAAGACTCTACAACTTTGTTGAACAGCACAAGATTCTGGAGGACACTCAGAACGGCTTCAGAAAAGGCAGATCGACAACAGAACACGTAGCCTCTTTGACGTCTATAGTTGAAACAAGGAAAACACAGAAAAAGCCTACGTTTGCAGCCTTCATAGACCTAAGAAAAGCTTATGACTGCATTGATCGATCGACACTGTACACCAAACTATTGGAAGCTAACATAAAAGGAAAGATGTTTAATGCAGTCATATCCCTTTATAGGAGCGTCAAGTGCAGTGTTAGGATCAACGGCAAAAATACGGAGTGGTTCGATGTCAAATCTGGTTTGAAACAAGGATGTTTGTTGTCACCAATTCTTTTTAACTTGTACATAAATGACCTTTTAAGCATCATCAGTCAGCTGGAAATCGGAGTTGTGGTAAACGAGGAGAGGATAGGAGTACTCGCTTATGCAGATGACCTAGTGCTATTGGCCGAGGATGAGAATGATCTCAACCTGCTTCTGGACTGTCTGAATACCTGGTGTCAAGTGAACTCTATGACTGTCAACGAGAGGAAGTCCAAGGTTATACACTTCCGG
The DNA here is from genome assembly GCA_916613615.1 of Steromphala cineraria. NCBI lineage: Eukaryota > Metazoa > Mollusca > Gastropoda > Trochida > Trochidae > Steromphala > Steromphala cineraria. The sequence continues at coordinate 27,721,103 of OU744732.1, forward strand.
CCAGCCTCTGTTCCCAGGACAAATGTAGAATTTCAGTGTGGAAAAAGTACTTTAGATGTCGTAGATTGCTACAAATATTTGGGAATTCTCATAACAGAACATCTGGATTATAATCGAATGGCAAGAGCAGCAGCTAGTTCAGCGAGCAGAGCACTGGGCCTTCTTATCTCTAAATCCAAGGTGCTGGGAGGGATGGAGTATGACACGTTCACCAAGCTTTACGACGCCATGGTGTGGTCAACTATACAGCACAGTGCAAGTATATGGGGGACTTACACGATTAGTTGTATTGAAGCTGTACAAAACCGGGCCATGAGGTTTTACCTTGGATTGAGACGATACGCCCCTAACAACGCAGTATGTGGTGATATGGGCTGGGTCCCGCCGACAGTTAGACAATGGGGTTGTGTCACCAGACTCTACATGCGGCTTCGGAACATGGATTCCAGTAGAATGGCACACAGGATTTTTGTCTGGAGTTCCCAATGGGCATTAAGACGTAAACGCAACCAGTGCTACAGAGTAAATAACAAGTTTACCCTCCTTGGAATAGCCCACTTCATCCCACTCGAGAAGAGATATGCTGAGCAATATGTGGTCAACAAGGTCAAAGAATACGTTTTTGCAGATTTTTTGGAAAAATGGGAAGCTGACATCACTTCCACTGCAGGCAGAACTGGAGGCAATAAATTAAGGACTTATTGCACTTTTAAGTCTGAATATCATCCTGAGGAGTATGTAAAACGTCACCTCAAGAAATCCCAGAGAAGCGCCCTTGCAAGGTTTAGATGCGGAGTTGCTCCCCTCAAGATTGAGACAGGAAGATACACTAACACCCCAGTTGAAGAGAGAACCTGTCCGTTCTGCGTCATACCAATAGAGGACGAAATACACGTGCTACTCCACTGTCCAATGTATCAAGAACAAAGGAATATACTTTACAAGAGATGTATTTTAACTTGCCCCGACTTTTTAAACTACTGTGATATTAAGAAAGTAGGTTACATACTCTCCACGCCGGATGTGGTTTTTACAGCAGCCAAGACCTGCAAAAATATTTTAGATCATCGCACCTCAATTTTATACCACGTTTAGTATGTATATACATGTTCGCTTCTTATCATGTTTTACTATCTCTATACACAATGTTTATGTAAATATATTCTTAGTTTATAGTTTATATCTCGTGTACCTTATAATATTCATATATCTATAAATTGTTCACTTCCTTTTATTTTTTTAATATGCATATTTTAAGATATGAACCTTCTTTCATGCACTTTAACCATATATAAAGTCTCTCATAACCCTATACAGGGTGGCTCATCGTTTTAATTTTTGTATTAGTAAATATTATGTATATGTGTTTGATGTAATTGATGAGGTGAGACTATAATAAACTATCTGTCTGTCTGTCTGTCTGTCTGTCTGTAGGTAGCTTAACGAATACACCTGTTGGAATATCTCATTAATTAAGATGTTGATTGTGTATTGAATGGCAATGCCGTTAGCTCATGCTTGATATGCTTCATGGCTCAACGCCTGGATCAACTCTCAGCGTAAAAGCCTACCCTAGCACTGTTCATTGGGATCGACCATCTTGTATGCCGGGCAAATGTTGTTTTATGTATATGGTGCTAATTTTTATGTATACGATATGTCAACAATTGCGTGACACAATAATAAAATAATTAAAAAAATATCTCATTGCAGTTTTTAATTTCCAGTCGGTGAGGTGTCCATCAATAGTTTATTGACGTTTACATAAACACCTTACACTGCAATAGATCTTTAAAACTTGTTTGAGTTAAACATCATATAACCACAAACATATGTTGCTATTTTCTTTTGAATATAAGTATGTCTGATTAAATATTTTATAGTGTGTCAAAGGTTGATACTCAATTATGTTCAGTTTAGTAACTAAAGCCGTTTTTGAATGCCGACTTGATGGGCAGCTAGATCTGTCTCGCGACAGACCCGTATATGCATGACTGGTCACACGCCATTTTTGAGACGTCATATATACAGAATGATTACAACGAGCTCTATACATCTATCTTAACGAGATCACCAAATAAACCCATTCATTAACGATTTTCAGAAAATGTTAAACACTCAGTTGGATTAGTCATTTGACGATGTAAGACTATTAAGCGTTTGAAGTAATAAAGATATTAACATCACTTGTAAATAAACAATTATTTAAGGCGGTATTTCAGTTCAATTAACGATGCGCTAATCTATATAGTCTGTTTATTACGCCACACCCGCGCGAGTTTTATGGCCCCTATCTCAGGTAGGTTTTTTACAGACAGACAGACAGACAGATTGTTTATTAGCGTCTCACCATATGTACATTAATATATATATATATGAAAAATAAAAATAAAATCATAAATGGACATATGCCACTCCAAAAGGAGTTATGAGAGACGATTTATATATACACATGACATAAAAAAGGGCATGTAAATGAAATTAAAACGGATATTTGAGTTAAATAATATTGGTACATACAATAAGTAAATAGTAGCATTAAAACAACAGGGTAAAACGTGTGCATTAATATCACTTGTATAAAATTTGTTGGCGTCTTAAAAGTATTTTAAAGCAGTTTTTGGCACATATTTTTATAAGATCTTTAGAGCTTAAAAGGAGTGATAACTTCTCAGAATCCGTTAATAGAGTAAAACGTGGAATAAAACACTTCGATGATGTAAAAACTTCTTCTCTTATGTCATTGTAAAGTGGACACTCGAGTAAAACGTGATGTTCTGACTCAACTAGGTTTGGGCAATGAAAACATTTTCTATCTTGAAGTTCGAGTCCTTCATAGCGGCCGGTTTCAATACGCAGGGGGGCAGTACCAGTCCTGAACAAAGCAAGGGCACGTCTGTGAGATTTTGGCATATGTGTTAAAAGATAGGCTTCTGTTTCGAAAGTCGACTTGTGATTTCTGTAGTGCCTAAGCTTGTTTTTTCCCGGACCTCTTTTAGCATTTTCCCGTTGTAATGACGTTTCCCATGATGTAATAAAATCTTGAAAGGACAATTCCTCACAGTCTCGTACAGTAATGGTGTTTGTTAAAAGAGCTTCCTTTGTAATCCCCAGGTTATGCATACGACGGTAGAAAGACGAGTGCCAAGTCTTGTTGCGTTTCGATAATGGATTACATCCCAGATTAAAAACATTGAAATTTAAACGTTCTTGGTCCATATTCATCATTCTTCTCCAATATCGAATCAAACAGACATCTTGTCGTACTTTCACAGGGGTCCAGCCCATATCACCAATAACTGCATCATTTGGAGCATATTTTCCTAAGCCTAAATAAAATCTCATGGCCCGATTTTGGATTGCGTTGATTGCTGTAAAGTCTTCTGTCCCATATATAGATATCCCATAAGCAATAACTGGCCATACCAATGCATCGTAGAGTTTAGTATAAGTTTTAAAACCGACGTTACCGAGAGTCTTACACTTGGATATGACAAGACCGAGAGCACGACCAGCAGCTGCTGCCACGTGACCAGCTGTAACCTTGTAGTCGAGGTGTTCGGTTATAGTCAGTCCCAGGTAACGGTACTGGCTCACTGTAGACAGGATCATCTCACCGCACGTGAAGGTGTGTTCAGTGATAGGAGCACTGGCTTGCCGAAAATGAACAACTTGCGATTTTGTGCTATTTATAGTTATGTCATTTCTGTCACACCACAGATTTAGCTCATTTAACATAGTCTGTAGATCCTCTTCACTTTCAGCTAGTAGGACGACATCGTCCGCATATAATAAGATACCAATACGTTCATCTCCTACTTTCACTCCAATGTCTTGATCCTTTATACACGTGACTAAGTCATTAATATACATGTTGAACAACAGTGGAGATAGTACACAGCCTTGTTTTAAACCGCATCGCACATTAAACCAGTCTGTAGTGAGGTGGTTTATTCGAACACAGCAACTGACAGATTTATAAATCCCTCTTAAAGCACAAATGATATGTGAGCTAACTCCGAAGTCTTTCAGTTTATTAAAAAGTAGATCCCGTCGTATATGATCGTAGGCTTTTTGAAAGTCAATAAATGCGGTAAATGTTGGCAATTTCCGTGCTTTTCGTGATTCGATTATATTGGTAACGGTAGATAATTGATCGATGGTAGAGCGTCCTTTTCTGAAGCCGTTCTGCTCGTCGGCTATAAGATTATTGTCTTCACACCATTTGGACAGACGATTATTTAAAACTGAACAATAAAGTTTGTAGCTGACTGGAGATATAGCAATTCCTCTGTAATTATATGGATCACGACGGTCACAATTAGAGTTCTTCACAATCGGTTGTAGAACAACTTTAGACCAACACTCGGGAATCACACCATATTTGAAGCATATATTAAAGGTTTTATGGAAAAATAAGGTACTTGTTTTATTTCTCAATACTTCTATAGGGATGTCATCTATTCCTGGAGCTTTTCCAGATTTGCTTGTAAGGATGGCCAGATTGATCTCTTCCAAGGTAATAGGCTGATTCAGTGGATCACAGTTAGTGTCTATTGCTTCATCTTGTGGTTTTCCTGATATTGGATAAGACTTCTTGTTAGGGTTGAGTAACAGGTTGAAATGTTCCTTCCACGTATATAACAAAGTATCTATATTTTTAGTAAACCCGTCACCTATTTTCACTTCTTCCGGTATCTTATTGTGTCTCTCAAATCCAACTCCAATCTTCCCAATTTCCTTCCAGAATGTAGATTGTTGTTTCTCGGAAATGTTATCAAGCATATTCATAGCATCACTTGTGAACTTCCTCTTTGCCTTCTGAACAGATCTATCAAACGCTTTCCTCTTTTTCACATAGACAGCTTTAAACGTTGGCTTGTTTACAGTCTGAGTTCGAATCCACTTGCGTTCGGCGTCACACATGTCATTCCATGAAAATGTTAATTCCTGTGTCCACCAAGGTTTACCAGTCCGTCTTTTCTTGTTGTTAACACTAGATTTTATAGTTATTCTTCTGCTTGGTAGTGATGACAGCATTTCTTTCTGTATAAGGTTATTGAATTCGTTAAAAGCATTATTTATGTTATTTTGTACAAGATCTTCACTTTCAAGCTTCGCAGTAAGATCCATTACCTGTTGAAGGACATCTTCACTGCACATGAAGGAATTTGGCACATTTCTTGAATCGATCTTAACACGAGACACAGTATGGCTTTCAGCACAATTATCAGCATTAAAAACCTCCGTGTAGTTCCTCTCTAGACTCCACGAAAGCAGGGAGTGGTCAGGTATAGCACTTGATGAGTTTAATATATTAAACGCTTTGGCCTTATCACACACTTCAGACGCTCTTATTACTGTAAAATTAGAAAAAGAGCTTAAATTTTCATATGGTACTAGACAGTAATCAACAACCGATAATCCTTTGGATGACACACTTGTAAAATCGTCCTTCAATACTTTTCGTCCGTTTAAGACACACATATTTGCATTTCTAGCAAACTCACACAACAGTTCACCGTGCCTGTTCACTCGCTCGTCTATTACAGTTCTTTCAGGTACATCATCTACACCTGGAATGAAATCATTTAATCTACCACAGCGTGCATTGAAATCACCACAAATATAAAATGAACCATATTTCTGATAGTCATAGACATTTTGTAACAAGGAGTCAAAAAATGTTTCTGCACTAATATTACGAGTTGAAGATTCTGGAGGCAGATAGCATACACAAACAAGGAATACATCATCTTTGTCCTTATTTTCACACTTAAGCCACAATATACCTTCGTTCTCAGAGTCCAAGATCGTCACATGATAACATATCATAAAATCATTCTTTAAAAACACACCGATACCACCTGAGCCTTTTTTCGCTTTCACATGTAATTTGGGTCTATTTTGTCCAAACCACTGATACCCAGGTATCGAGATAGAACAGTCATGCTTTAGATGAGTCTCAGCTATACATACAATGTCATGGTTGATATCATTTATACAACGTTCTCTTAATAAACTGTTTATAGAAGTTACATTTTCACTCCACCCATTAACGTTCCAAAAACTGCAGGAAACCTATCTTCGTCTGTGCTGTCGAGAGTGATCGTCACTAGTATTGTTACGGTGGTCTCGACCTCTCCATGTTGAACGAGGTGCACTCCAGTCTCGCTCGGTGTAACGGTAGTCCTCTACCGCTGGTTCACGTGCACGCTCCAGGTCGTCACGAGCTTCCCGCTGGTTAGCGGGACTCCTACTAGCGTTGTTCTGCTCTACGATACGCCGACCTCTGACCGTGAGACGGCCCCCACCAATTGCAGATACTAACGTCCGGATGTTGGCCGCATTTGCTCTCTCTTCCGGTGATAGGTCATGCATGATGTAGATGTCTTTGTAGACTCTGGATTCCTTGAGTTTCTGCTTTGCTGTCATGATGTTCTTCTTATCTGTGTCGCATCTGCATGTAGCAATCACCAGACCGGGATAGCGACGATTATGAGATTCTTTTCTAACTGCGGATGTAACTTTAATGTCATTCAGCTTCAGTCCTTCTTTTATCATAGCATTCACCTTCCTTTCTACATTCTCATTCTGTCCCTCTGGAAGGTTACGCACAACGACGTTAAGTGATCTGTCAGTTCTTACAGCATTTGTTGTTTGTCTTCTTACATCAGCAATGTTTGTTCGTAGCTCATCTTTTATCTCACATTTGGTCTTCTCAAGTTTATCACAAAGAGATGATACTTTATCTTCCACAGTTACAGTACGAAGATCTAGTTTCTCTAGGTCATCAGATATAGTTCTTCTAAAATCACACAGCTCTTTATCTACTTCTTCCATTATCTTCACTGTCAATCGTTTTTCTATATCTCGTAATTTCTGATTGAAAGAGTCTTCCATTTTACTAATTGCATTTAGAATAAGTTTGGTATCAGCATTATTGTTGATCACAGAGCCGCATGTCTCACCTCTGTCGGTAATGTTGACGTTTTCTTTCTGCCGCGTAATGGCGGCCATCTTGTCCAGTTCAGTGGTGTGGACGATTGCTGTATGTGTCACAGTGTGACCCTCTGGTCGTATTTTCTTCTGTACACTGGATATAACTTCATCCTGCACACAGTCATCCTCCTTGCTATAACTTCTCTTCCGATCGTTCGTAACTGACCTGACCCGGGTGAGTTGTTGTGGTGACATGACAGCTTGCACATAGTCGTCCGAGTCGGTGACGGTCAGAGATAAATTATCCATTTCTGACATCCTGCCGTCCGATCGGTTGAAATACGTTTTCATATGGCAATAAGACAGTTCAGTGAAAGTAACTTACTTATTTACAGCCGTTAACTACGCAGTCTTAATAAAAAGCTAATTGAAGGTGTTTATTGGACAAATTGACAAAAAGCACACCCAGTTCTTATTTAGTTGAAATATCTTTGAAAGTAAATCGAAAAGTGATCGAGGTTAGCGGTTGTTGCAGTTTTTAATTTTCTGTCGGCGAGGTGTCCATCATTAGTTTCTTGACGGATACATAAAACACCTAATACTGCAATAGATCTTTAAAACTTGTTTTAGTCTAAATGTGTTTAAACGTTAAATATATAGTAGGTATTAGAAATTGTCAATTTCAATTCAATTCAATTCAATTCTTTATTAACCTTAAGTTACACAACTTATCAGCGGTTACATAAAGTGATACAAAAAGTGATACAGGTGGACGGTGATTGCAGCATACATACATATGGAGAATGTACATTGTTATTTTAAGTACTTACTAACTAAGTAGTAACTAATGAATTAAGATGGTAAAGTTGATACGGCGCCGGATACCCCACCGGATCCTCACCCAGAGAGTAGACAATAATGAAAGAATGAAAGGTTTTTCGTCATTTGGTGCATTCTCTACCTGATGTAGACCTATTGTTAGAAAAACCAAGTATTACATAGTTAACATGATTTATCTAATGATTTTTAGAAATAGGTTGAATCAATGAATTGATGATTTCATTTAATCAAATCATCTACTTAATACAACATATTTGTTAATTAATTAATCAACCGTAATTGTTGATTGTTTAGATATAATCATAAGAAATAGAATTTCAAGATTTTATGTTCCAATCAGTTATCCTAAATGTAAAAGGTTTTTACATGTAGCTTTACACTTTTAGATAATATATTTATAACATATTTGCAAAAAAAGCGCAACCAGTGACCTCACTGACAATGAAAAAAGAAGCAATGGCAATCAAACATTGCCAAGATTCTACATGTCAAGGATTCAGCCAAAGGCTCGTTAAGTCTTCGTGCATGCATACCACTTTACTACCTAATAAACACAGTGTGTCACTGCACCTGTTATGTTATTGTTAGTGCAATAAACTAAATAATGAGAATCAAATATCTTTACCCATTAAAGGCTCATCGAATGTATAGTACAAACATCCTTTATTTGCCACACACACAAAAAATGAGGAGATAAATCCTAATTTCGTAAATAATGATTCTATTGAAATGTTGACTTTGAAAGCAATTAGGTTCAGTTGAATATTAACTTATTGTTTATGTTATTGTTAATCATAGTAAGGGTATTGATTCTGTGTTGTTTAAAATTAGTGATCAGCAAGATATACTGTAGTACTTGTCTTTGTCTGGGTGACATATTCACATTGATAGTATATTACACTATATCATGTTAGCATGTACATCATGGTGTCACTGATATTTTGATTATGAAAGACATACTGCTTCATGTGTAAAATTTACCAATTCAAATTCAACAATATAATGTTGAGGCCACTTTGTCCCGTCAAAGGCATATCAATGCTCTTAGCATCAATCTATAGTCTGCTACCTGCTCTGACTCCAATACCTGTCTTGTTAAGTTTAACGACATTCAATCAATATATAAGATGATAATACATGAATATACAAACAATTTAATGTAACTACTTGACAATCAAGCTTGGAGAGTTTTAATCAATGTTTATCTTGGAGAAGTTAACGCTCAGACAAAGTGAAAATTTGAAATTCTGACTTTCCAATATATGTAATTGAATTTGGTGTACATTATTTGCTCTGAAGCTGTCATATTGTTCAAAGGTTATTTCCAAAGTATAGCCCGTATGAAAAAGGGCTATTTTGAGGGTTTATAATTTTAATGAAGTGTTTACTTTGAAGTATAGTTTGATGTTGTTGACATGCTTGTTCAGAAAAAATTGTTATTTGTGAACGTTTAATCTATTTTTATTATGTAACCAGCGAGTGCAAGTTGAATAGATATCATTGTCTTTCAGTTTGTCCGTATTACAATTGTTGTGATAACTTCTTTGTGAACATATTGATGATGTATTTTTTAAAGTTCAGCTTCATGGGCAAACGTATTGAGTAATTTTCATTTCATGACTGCACATTTTTGAGAAAAATATTCTCAATGAGACTTTTTATTTGCAATGTTTCTGAAAGAAAGTTTACTTTGGATTATTTAATTTTGTAAATATGTAGCGTCAAATCTACCAATTCAAATGTTACCATATACTATTTTAGGCCCCTTCGTCCTGTTCAAGGGCAATCAATGCCATTTGCATCAATCTATCATCTGCTACATGCTCTGACTCCGATACCCTCCTCGTTAAGTTAAACGACATTCAATTAACAATAATCTCAGATGACTATACCTGAATATACAAACAATCAACAAGCAACTACCCGACAATTAAGCTTGGCGAGTTTTCACTAAATGTATATCTTGGATTATAGAGTAACAATTATCAATCTATCGTCTGCTACCTGCTCTGACTCCAATACCCTCCTCGCTAAGTTAAACGACATTCAATTAACATAAAGTTCACATGATTATACCTGAATATACAAACACTTAACAAGCAAGTACACGACAATTAAGCTTGGCGAGTTTTCACTAAATGTATATCTTGGGGTTTAGAGTAAAAATCAATACTCATACAAAATGAAAATATGAGTTCTGACTTTCAAATATATTTGAAATTAGGAAGTTGTTGACACTGAAGTTGTTATATTGTTCACAAGTGATTTCCAAAGTAGATGCATCATAATTATTGGCTATATTGAGAGATGATACTTTTGATGAAATGGTTACTTTGAAATAAAGTTGATGTGGTTGACATGCTAATTTTGAAAAATATCTTGTTATATACGAATGCTTGTAAATATATCCTTAATCTGTTTACATGTGATGGGCGTGAGCAAGTCCTGTAACTTTACAGCTTAAACAGATTGACTTATTGTAGTTATATCTATATCCTTTTGTCCCTGTATGAATTCTGCATATGATGTAAAATATGTATTTTGTATTAGTAATGTCAGATCCGAGATGGTGTGAGACATTCAACAAATGATAAAAACAAAATGTTGCTCTAATTGACCTATTGAAATGTTATTGAACCCACAAACATCTTATTAAACCTTTTATGTAGAATGTCACATTATTACATACTCAACTTAAAAGGGAACCTTTATGATACATTTTACGTAATTAATTGTCTACTTTGAAAAATAAATTCAGAATGCAAAAACAACATTCCACCTTCACATGACAGAATAATAGATGCAAACAGGATATTGTGCAAAAACGCAAATATTAAGTAAAAAAAGCAAACTGTGGGCATGGAATAGACGGTGTTTCAATGGGTATTGAACAGGGGTGTGGCTACATGAAGACTTTTGTCCGATTAAAGCATATGCAGGTGTTTGTTCTACGATTGCTATGATTCAATCAGTGTTGTGCATCTTGAGACAATGTTATTTCAAGGTCAATCTATTATGATAGTGATTTAATTTTTAGAGCCTGATTAGATATTTATTCGCGGGAGAATCAAACCCGTAGTAAAATCTAGATTCGACTTTTATTGATGATTGGTCAAAAGACACTGAATTCATTTGTTGACGATGTGGTAAATACATCAAACTACATCACTGAAGTGACCTCATTGCAATACAAGTAGAAGCGATAAGACAAGAGGTGCTTTCAAGCGACTTATATATGTGAACTTTCTTATTGAGAGATATGTGGTCCTCACGAGGAGGATCACCCTAATTTGCCACATATATTTCGGAGGCAATGAGTAAATTAATGAATATTGACGGATGCATTGTTATTATTTGTTCATTCAGAAAAAGTCATCTAAGACTATGCTAATTGCATGTCGTTTAGGTATTGGAGAAAGAGAGGGTGAATAACAATCCATAGATTGATGAAAATAGCATTGTTTGCTCGCTAAAAAGACAAAGTGGTTCATCTTATTATGGTTTGTCCATCTTTTAGCAATGTATAATATTCATTACTTCCATCTTTAGATACGTTTATATCACTGATATCATAAGAACATAAACAACTGCAGTGGATATTTTGAAAGAGTGTCAAAACCTGTCTACGCATGCTCCCATAATCAAACATGTTTATTTGTTTTGTTTTTTCTATGTCATTTTTTGTGTGATCTTCATGGTAATAAACCATTCATACACTTACAATAATATACTCAATGAAGGATTATTTTTCATTGGGAATGTTAACTGAATTCGAATATCTTTAAATATATTCTAAAAACATTAAAAAGAGACAACATACTTTTCATATTTATCAAAGTTAACTTTTAAACAACATCAAACTAAACTTCAAACTTAATATTTCATGAAAGTTATCATCTCCCAAAATAGCCAATAATTCAATAATAATTTGATATTAGAATAAATTGAAAGTAAACTTTGATCAATTTCAGAACATTTTAAGAATTTAAAAAAAAATGAAAGTCGGAATTTCATATTGTCATTCTGTATGAGTGTTAACTTCTACTCAATGCTCCAAGATAAACATTTATTGAAAACTCGCCAAGTTTAATTGTCGGGTAGATGCTTGTTAAGTGTTTGTATATTCAGGTTAGTCATCTGAGATTTATGTTAATTGGATGTAGTTTAACTTAACGAGGAGGGTATTGGAGTCAGAGCAGGTGTAGGATATTATGGAATGTAGTCGCAGTCTTATATACCATAGAAAAAGTTCTCATGTCCCAAGAAGTCTTTCTGTTCTGAAAATAGTGCTTTAAATAACATGTTTGTATAGTATAGTTTGTATATATAAACCTCATGAAATAAAAAACAAAACAAAAAACTGTTACTTTTTTTCCTGTTACTTTTTTTCCTAGCAAAAACTGTTACTTTTTTTCCTTTACTTTTTTTCCTGTTACTATTTTTCCGATCACCAGCAGACGATGGATTGATGATTTCTATTTTATGCTCCAATTAAACATTTATTGAAAACTCACCAAGTTAAATTGTCGGGTAGTTGCTTTTTAAATGTTTGTATATTCAGGTATAGTCTTTGAGATTAATGTTAATTGGATGTAGTTTAACTTAACGATGAGGGTATTGGAGTCAGAGCAGGTAGCAGATGATAGATTGATGATTTCTATTTTATGCTCCAATTAAACTTTTATTGAAAAGTCGCCAAGTTTAATTGTCGGGAAGCTGCTTTTTAAATGTTTGTATATTCAGGTTAGTCATCTGAGATTTATGTTAATTGGATGTAGTTTAACTTAACGATGAGGGTATTGGAGTAAGAGGAGGTAGCAGAAGATAGATTGATGGTTTCTATTTTATGCTCCTATTAAACATTTATTGAAAACTCGCCAAGCTTAACTGTTGGGTAGATGCTTGTTAAGTGTTTGTATATTCAGGTATAGTCATCTGAGATTATTGTTAATTGAATGTCGTTAAACTTAACGAGGAGGGTATTGGAGTCAGAGCAGGTAGCAGACGATGGATTGATGATTTCTTCTCTATGCTCCAAGATAAACATTTATTGAAAACTCGCCAAGTTTAATTGTCGGGTAGATGCTTGTTAAGTGTTCGTATATTCAGGTTAGTCATCTGAGATTTATGTTAATTGGATGTAGTTTAACTTAACGAGGAGGGTATTGGAGTCAGAGCAGGTAGCAGATGATAGATTGATGATTTCTATTTTATGCTCCAAGATAAACATTTATTGAAAAATTGCCTAGTTTATTTGTCGGGTAGTTGCTTTATAAATGTTTGTTTATTCAGGTATAGTCTTTGAGATTAATGTTATTTCTTTTTAAAGGGGCAGTAGCACGTTTTTTAATAATTTCATAGTTAAGATATTTCACTGATAATTGTGAGTTATTGCTAAATGTATCATATTGACAGTGCCAAAAATCTCATTACAAAAGCCAGTCATCCATAGTCAGAGGACAAAGTATGAAGATTCATATAAAATCCATTGGCGGCCATTTTTGTGTGAACACCTTTAATTCATTTTGTGTAAGAAAATGTCATCGCATGGCTAAACTTTACCTTATACATTTGAATTATTACTACTTCATTTAGTTTAAATACATTGTTTTTCAATTGGAACCATTAATTTTCATTTTCGTGACATCACCTTATATTCCCCCTAAAAACGTGCTACTGCCCCTTTAAAGTCAACATTTCATCAAATTATATATTTCAAAGTCAACATTTCACAAAACTATTACTTATCAAAGTAAACATTTCACCATTATTTCTTTTCAAAATCAACATTCCATCAAATTATTACATATCAAAGTAAACATTTCACCATTATTTCTTTTGAAAGTCAACATTTCAAAAAAAATATTTATTTCAAAGTCACCATTTCATAATTTTTTCTCTTCTAACTCAACATTTCATCAACTAATAACTTTTTAAAATCAACATTTCACCAAATCATTACTTTTGAAAGTAAACATTTCACCATTATTTATTTTGAAAGTCAACATTTCAAAATAAATATTTATTTCAAAGTCACCATTTCACAATTTTTTTCTCTTCAAACTCAACATTTCATCAACTAATAGCTTTTTAAAATCAACATTTCATCAAATCATTTCGTTTTGAAAGTAAACATTTCACCAATTATTTCTTTTCAAAGTCAACACTTCTTCAAACATATCAGTTTTCAAAGTCAACATTTCACCAAATTATTACTTTTGAAAGTAAACACTTCATCAAATCATTAATTTCCAAAACCAACATTTCTTCAAATTAATACCTTTCAAAGTCAATATTTCACCTTAATTCTTTTCAAACTCAACATTTCATCAAATTATTTCTTTCAAAAGACATCCTTTCATCAAATCATTTCTTTCAAAGTCTACATTTCACAAATCATTTATTTACAAAGTCATCATTCACCAAATTATTTCTTTTCAAAGTCAACATTTCATCAAATTATTACTTTTCGAAGTCAACTTTTCACCAATTGTTACTTTTCAAAGTCAACATTTTTCAAATTATTACTTTTCAAAGTCAACTTTTCACCAATTGTTAATTTTCAAAGTCAACTTTTCACCAATTGTTACTTTTCAAAGTCAATATTTTCAAATTATTTCTTTTCAAAGTCAACATTTTGCCAATTATCACTTTTCAAAGTAAAAAATAATCAAGGTAATAAATATCTATTAAAGATGATATTTACAAAACTTTACAAACCTTTACAAACCTTTACAAACATTTACAAAATAATAAATATCTTGTAAATATCATCTTTAATAGATATTTATTACCTTGATTATTTTTGTAAATAAGTACTTTAATCTTTGTAAATATCTTGTAAATAAGTACTTTACAAGATATTTAATCCTTTGTAAATATCTTGTAAAGAACTTCTTTTCATGCAGTGTCTCATATTAGCGTTATTCATATTCATAGCCCCTTTTCTCATTTGATTGTCTTCATTCCTACCCCTATAGATCTTGTCACCAGACCTTGGGTTCCTTCTCATTTGGTTTTCTTCATTCCTACCCCTATATGTCTGGCCACTGGTCCTTGGGTTCCGTCTCATTTGGTTGTCTTCATTCCTACCCCTATAGATCTTGTCACTGGTCCTTGGGTTCCGTCTCATATTGTAGCCTTCATTCCTACCTCTATATACCATGTCACTGGTCCTTGGATTCGGTCTCATTTGGTTTTCTTCATTCCTACCCCTATATGTCTGGCCACTGGTCCTTGGGTTCCGTCTCATTTGGTTTTCTTCACTCCTACCCCTATAGATCTTGTCACTGGTCCTTTGGTTTGGTCTTGTATTGTTGCCTTCTTTCCTACCTCTATTTACCTCACTGGTCCTTGGATTCGGTCTCATTTGGTTTTCTTCATTCCTACCCCTATAGATCTGGTCTCTGATCCATGTTTTCGCATGTTTGTTACCTCCATCTCCATTTCTCCTAGTATACCTTGGATCTCCTTGATCTCTGGTACTTGGGTTTGCTCTCAGGTTTATGTTATCTTCCTGTCTCCTCAAATTCACCAAGTCTCTTCTTTGGGATTGTCTCTTTTTGCTGTTTTCCTGCATATTTCTCCCAAAATGCATATCGTCTCCATTTCTCCCTTTAAATGAGTTATTTCTTAGTTGAGTGTTTTCTTTATCCCTTCTTGCATATATATGGTCTCTGGTCCGATCTCTTATTTGGTTGTCATCTCCATGCCTCCTTGTATGTCTCTGATCTTTGGGTATCTGGTTTGGTTTACTGTTGTTCAAGTATTCATTCCTCCCCATATCCATCTGTCCTCTGATCTTGAAGTCTGGTCTCGTGTTGTTGTTTTTTCTAATTCTCCTCGAATACAAAAGGTCTCTTAGTTTGTTTAGAGTCTCATTCCTCTGTGTATATATCTGGTCTCCACTCCTTGGGTTCGGTCCCATCTCGTTATTAGCTTCATTTCCTTGGTGTTTGGTCTTTGGCGTTTGTCCCATTGGCCCTGTAAAGTCACTATTCTTTCCTTTCATAATGTCAATTATTCTTTGAGCTACTTTCTCCGCTCTTTTCTTCTCCATATCTACCTGTTTTAAAGGTCTTGGTTTAGATTTCATTTTCAAGTCACCCCTTAAGTCTACTGAAAGTTCTTTGGTAATGTTCATTTTGTCCATTATAGCTTTTGCGTTTCTTTTGATTTCTTTACTATAATTCTTTGACATATTCATGTGGTCCATTGTCTTTGGATTTAGTTTCTTTTTCACGTCATCAGTACTCCGATTATTTACTCCTGGGATGGTTTTGATTTTCTTCTGGTCCATAATAATTTTCTTAGTTTCATTTCTTGATATGTTCAATTGGTCTATAATCCTTTGGTTTAGTACCTCTCCTCTTGTATTAGTTATATTCATCGGACCTATGGTATTTGAGTTATGTTTCAAAAGCTGGTTATGATTTTCCACTTTGTTTACTTTGGGGTTGGTTCTCATATGTATCGGTTCTGTAGTATTTTGGTTTTCTCTCGTGGTATTCATCATTTTCAGTTTCTCAATTGTTGTTAAGTTTGATTTGCTTTGATTGTGGAGCTCTCTTCCTTTCAAGTCCTTTAAGAGTTGGGCATGTTCTCCCATTTGTCTTTGCTTGTTGAATTCATTTCTTGTTGAGATCACGTCAGCTTTAGAGGTCAGCATAATAGCCTTGTCTAGCTCTGAAAGAATATATATAAAATGTAAAATCCGTCAAAACCAAATTTTAATGTTTTGCCATTAAACAACCAAGCAAATGATCTCTAAGAAAGCATGAATTGTGGTCATTCAATCATGACCAGAATGGAATTAATGAAAGTATTTGAAAAGATAACAGCGACCACGTTCTTACATTCTTATTGGCATTAACCATCCTAGGCCAACCACCACTTTTAAGGGTGATATTTTGTTACGTATCTGACACACTCAAATTGTGTGTATCTGAAACACAAACAATCTCTTCCTAGATTATTGTCTATCACAGCTCAGAAATACGGATAATAACTATATCATACAACTATATAAGACACAACTAATTTCCCTCAAGTATATAAATGATCTCATCCCATATAAACAAGAACTAGCCCACATATTTTAACTAGACGCCTGCTATATCATCCCAGTTTATAGGACAAAAATAAAACCAGACACCCAGTACAATGAAAGAAACATTGCACACAGATTATCATCCAAGTACAATGATAGAAACACAGCACATAAATAGTATTACAAAGAACACGGCACACCATTTTCTCCCCACAGAGGCAACTCAGTCATACCTGCTAATTCAGGTATGACTGAGTTGCCTCTGTGGGGAGAGAATGAGGTACACAAACTTTCTCACGTTAATACAATAATAACACATCAAACACAAACATTCTCACCTAAGAACAATACTATAAAACTTTGCACACAAAAATTCTTACTCAATCGAGCACTCCCATCTCCTACATCTCCTAGAAAACAGTTCGGCATTACTGGTCACGCCCTATTATGGTTTGCCTCCTATCTTGATGATCGCCACCAGTCTGTGTTAATAAAAGGGGAAATGTCGGACTCAACTCTCCTGGCATGCGGTGTACCCCAGGGCTCCGTACTTGGACCAATATTATTTACCATGTACGTAAGAAACCTTGTCGACGTCATCTCAAATGATACCCAGCTTAGAGATTGGTCCAAGATACAAGAATTCTCTGATCTTCTTGCTCGCATGACGAAGTGCACGGAGGACATCAAAGGTTGGATGACGTCAAGCATGCTCAAACTGAATGACAACAAGACAGAAGCTTTGCTTGTTGGTCGCCCAAATGCTCGATCTCAAAATTAAGATGACTCAATTCAAATCGACGAATCCACCATTCACTTCTCAAATTCTGTCAAGGACCTCGGATGTCACGTTGACGCTGATTTTTCCATGGATATACACATTAGTAATGTGTGTAAGACCTGTTTCTTCCACCTGAGAAACATCAGTAACATGAGACACTCGCTATCAACAGAGGCAGTCCACTCACTTGTAAGATCGTTAGTCCTATCAAAACTGGATTACTGCAACGCTCTGTTCTACGGTTTACCAGCATCCTCACTTGACAAGCTCCAGCACGTGCAAAATACTGCAGCGAGAATAGTATGCCGAGTGTCCAAGAGATCCCACATCACTCCAGTCCTACAGTCACTACACTGGTTGCCGGTGCGAGCCAGGGTCGAGTTCAAGATTCTGTGTCTTGCATACCAAATATATCACCAGCTTGCACCAGAGTATCTTTGTGAACTTTTGACACCATACCAACCAGAGACAGACTTAAGATCAGCCAATCAACATCTGTTCCAAATCCCGAAAAGGAAACTGAAGTCCTATGGTTTTAGATCTTTCAGCTACGGAGCCCCAAAACTGTGGAACCAGTTATCAACTCACCTCAAACTTTCAGCATCAATAGCAGCTTTCAAGAAAGCACTAAAGACTCATCTCTTCAAAGCCCATTTCAACTGCTGATAATCAACTTCGTTCTCACCTTTGCTTGTATATATGAATATATTGTAGCGCTTTGAACATACTATATGTGTATGGCCTAGTAAGCGCCTAACAAGTACACTTATTATTATTATTATTAAGTACAAAGATAGAAACATCGTACACAAACATTATCACCTAAGATCAATTATATAAAACTTTGCAGTCAAACATTCACACTTTAGTCAAATGATAGAATAACAGCACACAAATATTATCACCAAAGAAAATGGTGCACAAACCTTTCTCACAGCAACATTTCGAAGCCATTACATGACATACAAACATTTCCATGCTAATACATGACACACCCAAATTTCCATGCCAATATATGTCTCACAAAAATGTCTATGCCACTATACATGACACACAAACATGTCCATGCCAATACATGGCACTCAAACATGTCCATGCCAATGCATGACAGACAAACATTTTCATGCCACTATACATGGCATACAAACATCCTTATACCAATACATGGCACACAAACATGTCCAAGCCAATACATGGCATTCAAACATGTCCAAGCCAATACATGGCACACAAACATGTCCAAGCCAATGCATGACACACAAACATGTTCATGCCAATTCATGACACTCAATCATTTCCATGCCAATACATGGCACACACTCATTTTCATGTCAACATTCTCACATGTAGCATGAAACATAACCTTTGAGTTTGAGTATCACAGTCTGAATGATCACACCACTGTTCTGTAGACACACACATGCGTTGCGTCTGTTTTTGACACTTGAACTTCCCTCACCGCAAGAGTTTTCCAAGCCACATCCCTTGTACTTAACCTGTTATCAAAAATATTTTTCATTAACAACTGATTTGTTTTACATTATTCTCAAATTTCTACTGCATTATGTTAGAACATTATCATTTGTGACTAGCATAGCTAATAATGTTGACTTTAAAAAATATACTTGTGTTTATAGTCCGTTCCTCCTTAGCGATAGAGTCTGTTTGCTTTAAAATTAATGATAAAATCATTGTACTTTAAATAAATCAGCTTACATTGAGTCGGTTTCTGAATATACTCGTTGTTCTGGCAACGATATGACGCATTGAGCGTACCACTAAGTAAGAACATACCTCAATGAGTAATGACTGATATGATAAGATCAACCATATAATATATTACATCGGTCTTGGCTGTGTTTACTAGTAAAATTAACTAACTATTGTACCTCACGAGATCGGATTTGTGGTATAATAGTATTAATAATAAACGGGATCATTTCATGAATTGCAGTTTCAGTGATAAATACTCATAAGAGAATTCGTCATGTCAGACCATTGTTCTCGAACCTTTGAGTAGTGGAGACATGTAATTCCCTCAACTCATTCACGTAACTAGAAATAGGATAATGATGCTAGAAGTTATTTCCTGAAATCAAGTATTTGAATTACCCTGTTATAGGAGTTGTTCTGGCAATAACAAAATAAAAGATTAAACATATAGAGAATACTAAACGACGTCCCGTTTCATAACATATTTATGAAACGAGTGAATGTGTTGGTATTTAACGAGCGAACGCGAGTTAAATACCTATACCATTCACGAGTTTTTCATAAAAATGTTATGAAACGGGACCGAGTTTAGTATTTTATTTATTACTTGCTTAATAACATCGTAAAAATACAAAGAAAGTCGCCAACATGACTGTCGCGGCCGGCCCGCTGACATTATGACGTCATACTTAACAATTGTGACGTCATCATTATGTCATGTCATTCGGTCAGCGCGTGATGTTATGACACATAGTGTAATAACATGGTTGATTTATTAAACAGCAATATCTTCAACGGGAGAGTAATAAATTAATATAAGTTTACAAAATAAATAAATGCTTTCGATGTCATATCTTGGGTTTAAAGAAAGGACATAAGTTAGGATTCATTTTGAGTTAACTTTATTTGTATGGTATTCCTAACAAATAATCGTAACAATTGTGGCTGGTCAGCGATCAGGAATCAACATGTTGAACACTTTATTACATATTTTACTCTAAAACGTCATTCATAAGTGATAAACAGCTTTATGCCTCAGCCACTTGTGTTCCTTTTCACTAAGTCTATGTCATGGTGCTGAGAGAGCCTATATGGAAATGTCGAAATTCAAGAAAAGTTTAGTAAAAAAATATGACCCTGCTGAAAATCATACCATGCCAAATATGGATTCTGCATCAGTCACGAGACGATCCAAAATATAGTTTGAAAATGGTTATTTTACTCGACCTAAGCTTAATCTTCCTTACGATCGTGCATGATTCACATTGAGTTCGTTTTGTGGTCGTGCGTCATTCTTTTAACATCGAATTGCCTTCTTTCTTTAGAAGTGCCTCCGATGATGACTGTTTTTTTAACCATATTCGGGTCCAAATTAAACAAATTCAAAATTTTCTAATTTGTGTTTCTGTGTGAAGCCACCTTTATTCGGATCAAATGCGACGTAAGTCAGTTACTAGCGCCTCGTACTATTGCATGTTCACACTACTATGGGCTAATATCAGGTTTATTCCATCGAGATAATACGGTATCTATTATACTGCCAATAATGTAATAAAGAAATTGTAATTACCTGAATCATGATCACTTTAGAGTTATTCTTCACAACGTGTCCTCCTCCTTGCTTTTGGCAGACAAGCGTTTGTTGATAGTATGTAATCATAAAACAGTCTTGAATCTCACTGCACTGTTTCTCACACATCAACAAGCCAATGTGTTGGTCTACAGTACACGATTCCATGACGAAAAGAACTAAACCCAAGATCAGAATTCTGACCATGACAGATCTGGATCTTGTCACAGCTTTCCAAAGAACCTTTAATTCTTTTCTTCTTTAAGACCCGCTACGTTTGCAAGTTAAACGAAAATAAATATCAAGGACTCCACTTTTCAATGTTTCAATAAATGTTCCTTTTTTGCAGGCGCAACTCGGATAACTGCCGGAATCTAAAAACTATCAGGGAATATGAACATTAACATGAGTATTCTAATTTAAAAAATAATCATATCACCCTTCTTTTTTTCAAATGGTTGTATTATATGACATCGTTAAAATGCAATTTTACATTGTGATGTACAAAAGCATTTTCGATTTAAAAAAATCCTATTTTCTACTTTCAATTCCCATTAGATAATTTAAGAATAGTTTTTGCTGATAAAGTTGCTTATAAAAGAAGAATACATTAGGTCTGCGGATGATCAATGATTGAACAAAGATTAATTGCTTGATTAACTTGATTGTCGTCTTATCTTAATTGTCACCAAATGCTGGGAAGTGGATTTTAAGTATCACGTTTTCTGCTTTGTCAATAATTTGCTGAATAATCAATATAGTTAAGTTTAAACATGCCTTGTCTCGATCAAGGCTTTAAACAGATCCGCCCTAAGGACTGTAACAATGCTGTAAAATGAAATGTGATTTCTTGGGTCAACATATGATAGTGAGGAAAGTGAATTTGAACGTTCGTGATCTTTAAGTCTAGCATTACATAGCGAGTTTCTTTGTCAGTGACAGCCTTTCAAAAACTTTATCGCAGGTTTCCTTCAGGGATCCGTCCTTGGCCCATATCTATTTCTGATAATTGGCTTATGCGATGAGGTATAAAGCAAACCACATTACAAGTTACCGATGGACCTGAATCTGAACTTTTTTTTATCTTTTAGCCTAGCATTTTTGTGGTTTGTTTACCTATTGATAATTTTGTGTTAAATTAAAACGAGTAAGTCTTTTGACAATGGCTCAGGCTGATTATAGTGACCATATATCATAATGACACAGCAACGCATTCAAGTGTGTCGTGTTCGTCTCCCAGTCAACAGTTATATCATCCTACATCATGTGAAGTGAAACTCGTGCCTACTTCAATGCACAGAGACATGTATCACTTTAAAGCAGCTTTAGAAAGACACATATTCTCATAGACCCTCCACATTTACTTACATAGATATAAAGGGGGTATGGTTATATATGTCTTTCTTAAAGGGGCAGTAGCACGTTTTTTAATAATTTTATATTTTAAATATTTCACAGATAATTGCAAGTTATTGCTAAATGTATTATATCGACAGTGTCAACAATCGCATTACACAAGCCAATCATCCAAAGTCAGAGGACAAAGTATGAAGATTCACATAAAATCCATTGGCGGCCATTTTTGTGTGAACACCTTTAATTCAGTTTGTGGAAGAAAAATGAATCGCATGGCCAAACTTTATGTTATATATTTATATTATTACTGCTCAATTTAGTTTAAACACATTGTCTTTCAATTGGAAGCATTTATTTTCACTTTCCTGACATCACCTTATGTTACCCTTAAAAACGTGCTACTGCCCCTTTAAGATAAATGTTTATAAGAGTAAATGACACAAAATAGACGAAAAACATTAAAAATTAGCCTATTCTATGACAATTATAAAAAAAATAAAATCTTTTAGGTTCATATGTATATGAACAAATGTGTCCTTACACTTTACCAATACTGTTTCTATTTATATTGACATAAAAGGTGCATTTTTTCATTTTTATGTCTCCATCAATGATAGATATGGTCACACCCTCGAACAATCAAGATAAAAACTTTCAGTCCTTACAACCTGCGGTAAGACTTAAAATATTTAGAACGCTACTTACAAGAAATTTTTATAATCTAAAATCAGAGATGATAGAAAATAAAGTACCATTAAT
The DNA here is from genome assembly GCA_916613615.1 of Steromphala cineraria. NCBI lineage: Eukaryota > Metazoa > Mollusca > Gastropoda > Trochida > Trochidae > Steromphala > Steromphala cineraria. Next base: position 27,744,113 of record OU744732.1, read on the forward strand.
GCAAGATTTAAAATTAATATAAGATTTTATTGATAATGAATACCTTAGAAGAAGAATTCTAAAACAAAGTGTCTTTTTATTGAACATGCTTATCATATACTATTATTTGCTTAAAACAAGTATTAAAATCTCTGAAAAAATAGAATCAATCAAATCATTTCTTTTTTCGGCCAGTTAATACGCATTTTTTGTTGTATTGTCTAACAAGCTTACTTTTCTACTTTAAAACTTTATTTCAAGAATACATACAGTGTATAATGTTAACGAAGAATCATTTAAAAAAATCCGAATATTTGTTAAGGTTAAAAGACACAATAACAAGTATTTTCACACTCAAACTGGCTATCCTAGGGCATATAAAGACATTGTTACTTTCTGTTGATAATAAATTACTTTCTTCAAACACCTTACAATATCATTCTTTTTAATTTACTTTTAATCAAAATTGAAAGTATAAAAGTGGGTTAGCACAATGTGGAAAACAATATGTTGTAGAATCGGTTACAACATTATAAACAAGTTTAATTCGTTGTTTTTAAAACGACATTAACAGTTTTACAATCACTGACTGCATACATTATTTTACCTTGGTCTTATCCAATTAACCTTAATCTAAATAATATCTAGAAAAACTAGTTTCCCACTTAAGATCTTAAAACAATATTCTTCTTTAGTTTGAAGGCATGCACTAAAACATGTTAACGTTAAAGAGCTTTCCTGCTCAGGGTACGAACGTTACGTCAACTCCATTAATCTGTACCCTGGGCTCAGAAGATAGATTCGCTCGCGCGGGCAGACTTGGGATATAGCCAATCAATTCATTTTCTCGCCACCTTCTCAAGTTTCAAATTTTCCTAGTCAAATTTAGGACTTTTCCAAGTCAAATTTAGGACTTTTCCAAGTCAAATTTAGGACTTTTCCAAGTCAAATTTAGGACTTTTCTTCCTGTACTTTTTTTCCGTGGACTTTTTTCTTAAACACCTGTAGCTGCGTCAGTCTCACTCTCCAGTGCGTTTCAAAGTGTTCCAAACTAGTTAAAACTAGCTGTAATGTTATCTTCCCATATGTCTTTACGTTACATCTAGCTACTAACCCACCTGGTCCGTGTCACGCATGCGCGGAAATCAGCCAATGAAAAAAGAACTGGCTGATCCCTTTGAATTTAACATACCTCAATAACAGGTTAAATGTAGTAGGTGTGCTATGGCGTTTTAGTGTCACACACAACAGTACGTCATACAGTAAACAATACACAACAATAACGCAATTTGTTTCGAGCCACAAATATTGACATTTTAGATTGAAAATAAATTTGTATTATACTTTTACCATATTTACAAATAAAGGAGTAAAGCGAGAAAATAAAGTGACGTGTTGTCTTTCACTCGCACGTAACAGTTTTGCAATTTAAACAAATCTTTAACCTATTTGATACATTTATTTCCGATTTCCCTTTATATATAAACTTTACAAATGCCCTATTTATAACATGGTCCAGGCATCGTCCAGGCAAACAAGGACTTGAATCTAATCATCATAATGGAATGTATTTTTAGAGGTGTAAGGAAACAGGAGGTTTGCGATACGATACGTATCCCAATATAGGGGTCACGATACGATACGTGTTCCGATACATATGATCTCCTGACATTATGATCTTTTCACAAAATATTTGAGTTAGTTGATCTCGAGAAAGAATTTACTTGCAGCTTCTTTTTGATGTAATTGTAATGTAATTCAACTTCCAAATTTTAGGAGAGATTCTTGTATGCATAATGAAGTATCATTTTTTATGTGTAACTCAGTTTTGATCACCTACATTGAGAGTTTATTATTATTTCATGTATCCCAATACGCATCCTGCGATACGATACGATATATTGTGGCCCATGTATCACGATAAGATAACGTATTGCCGTATCGCTACACCTCTCGTATTATTTTATAATGGAAAGTAGTGATACAAAATGTTACATCGTATTTTAACAACATTACTGCCCTCCGTTTCCAACTCAAAGAGAGTCAAGAGACAATACAACATAGAAATTGTCACTTCATTCTCCTTGTGAAAACGCATTTGATCATGATCGTCCTTGAGGCGAAGGTGTAGCAACGGATCGCACAAGAACTCACTCTTATGAAATCCTATTTTGTGATAAATCTGGAGTGGCAATTAAGGAATTGAATTTATTTATCAAAATGGAAAGTATTTTTCATAATGGAAAGCATATGAAAAGTAGTTATATAAAATGTTACATCGTATTTAAACAACATTACTGCATTCCGTTTCCCACTCAAAGAGAGTCAAGAGAGAAAACAACATAGAAATTGTCACTTCATTCCCCTTGAGAAAACGCGATATATTTGTGATATATCTGGAGTGGCAAATAAGGAATTGAATTTATTTATTAAAATGGAAAGTATTTTTCATAATGTAAAGCATAATTGAAAGTAGTTATATAAAATGTTAAATCGTATTTAAACATCATTACTGCCTTCCGTTTCCAACTCAAAGATAATCAAGAGAAAAAGACAACATAGAAACTGATCCTTCATTCGCCTTGAAAAAACGCATTTGATCACAATCAACCATAAGACCATGGTGAATTAACGAATCGCTCACTAACGTATTGTATGAGTAGATTTTCCCTTCTTGATTACTGAAGGAACAGTTTTAAGTGAAATTTGAAGAGCTAGTAAATTGAAACTGTTTAGATATTGATGCTGTCTAGATATATGTAATACTCATGAGATTGCTATAACTTCAATTCAAACCACACTATTCAAACATTGTCCCCTTCATTTATTAAGAATCAATTGGACTAATGTTTCCAATCATCTTGGATCACCATCAGATCTGAATTGCGGACACCACTTTTAGTGATGCTGCGAATACATGTGAGTACCGGGAGATCAAAGTCTGTCTATCGGTTCAGGATATATTGGTTAAACATAGTTAAGGTAATGGATGGTTATGCTCTTCAAACTGAAATTGAATAAAAGACTTGAAAACATTGATGTGCTTCATAATAAGTTTGAAAAAGGAGAATTAGAAACTAAATATAGTGATAAAGTGAAGATTTGAAAAAGGTAAGCATAATTACAGTGAATGACGTCATTCTAATTTCATTATTTCGCACTGTATTTCATTTCAAGCCTAAAACAAAAGTGTTATATTAACAACATGGTGAATGAATATTATTAGTCAACAATTATTCAACTCAATAATTTATCAGACAAAGAGTGCTCAAAGTGAAATACATGCTAATATTTTATCGCGACTTACGATTTTGCCCTTTATATGGTTGATAAAAAAAAAAAGTGACATATTCTTGATACGTGCTCATGTGCAATTATACATTTTGGCTGGATACGTACGTTTTATCTTAGTGCCAAATTATCAATATAAGAACGTGCCTTGAAAAGATTGTTGTAGCGGGACTCCTCGAATATTTCATCTGTGACGTCATAAAATAATTATGACTTACAAATAGATACGAAAGGGAAGTAGGATTTTCCTCGGATATTCCCATGCAATTTCAGTGTAACAGAACCGGTAATAAAGAAATAATTACACGAAGAATTGTGTCATATCACTTTTCAAAATTGAAACAAACATGCTCCTGTCACTTTAAATTGTTCTTAAAGTTCACATAACCACAAACATATTTCACTATTTTCATTGGAATATAGAAAGTCTGATTACAATATTGTACAGTGCGTTAAAGGTCGCTACTCAAATATGTTTAGTTTGGTAATGAAAGCCGTTTTTGAAAGCCACTTTTGATGGCATGGGCCGCTTAGACCTATCTGAAAACAAACAAGTACATGTCAATGCATGACTGGTCACGCCCCCATTTTGTGACGTCATAAACAGAATCAGCCTTGTTATCTATACATCTATCGTAACAATACCACAGGTAAAAAACTAATAATTAACGATTTTCAGAAAATGTTTTCCACTCAGTTAGATAAATCATTTGACGATGTAACACTACTAAGCATTTGGTGTAAAAAAGATATCCACATCAATAGTAATTAAACAATTATTTAGGCGGTATTTCAGTTGAAATAATGATGCGTTACTCTGTATACATTTTGTAGTCTGTTTATTACGTCACACCCGCGCGAGTTTTATGGCCCCTAACCCAGGAGGTTTTTTCACAGCCGATAATTACGCTGTCTAAATGAAAGGCTAATTAAAGGTGTTTATTGGACAAATTAACACAAATTGAGTCCAGCTGATATTTTTTTGAAAAATCTTTGAACGAAAATCGAGAAGTTGTTAGGTCGAGGTTAGTTGATGTTTAAAGGGGCAGTAGCACGTTTTTAGGGGGAATATAAGGTGTTGTCAGGAATATGAAAATTAATGGTTCCAATTGAAAGACTATGTATTTAAACTAAATGGAGCAGCAATAATTTAAATATAAAACGTAAAGTTTGGCCATGCAATTCCCTTTTCGTACACAAAATGAATTAAAGGTGTTAACACAAAATGGCCGCCAATGGATTTTATGTGAATTATTATACTTTGTCCTCTGTTTACGGGTGATTGGCCTATGTAATGGGATTTTTGACACTGTCAAAAAAATACATCTAACAGTAACTTACAGTCATCAGTGACAATTCTAAAATATTAAACTATAAAAAAACGTGCTACTGCCCCTTTAAAGACAGGGATTCGATCTCCGAAGTTCCCGTAAGTGTTTTCATTGTATTGATAAAGATGAATTCATAAATGAGGTCATTAAAATGCATTTGTATGTTGATATAACCACTATTATACTATAGCATACAAACCCTGGGGTGACCTTTGACAAAATTAATATCTTATCTTTACTGGCCTAGCTTACTCATATTGAAATCTCAAAATAATACAAAAGCAGAAATATTACATAAGTCCGTGAACTATAAGTTCAAAATTGTTCACTGAAAATCAAGATTCATGATTCTGAAAAGAAAACAGCCATTATGCATTCAATGTACAAAATTAAGGATGATTAGAAACTGCTGATTTAGTGTTTACGTGAAGAGTGTTTCTGAATATTATTCAAGGCCGTGTCTCAGAGATAAAGGAGAAATGGCCTTATTGAGAATTTCTAGACAAAGTCTTGACAAAGGCTCTCATCATCGACTTGCTATGAAGATCTTATTTCTCCTGTTCTTGCCGTATGTGACAAGCAGACCGAATGTGCTGTTCCTGGTTTCTGACGATATGCGACCAAATCTAGGAGCGTATTTTGGTCCCGACATGCCCTCGCCTGTCCATCCACAAATGCATTCTCCAAACTTGGATGCCTTGGCAAGTAAGAGCATTCTTCTGAAACGTGCATACGTGTCTCAAGCATTGTGTAGTCCCAGCCGAACAGCCCTGCTGACTAGTAGACGTCCTGACACAAGTCATATCTGGGATATCGGACCCTACTTCAGAAAAGAAGGGGGCAATTTCACAACACTTCCTCAATATTTCAAGCAAAATGGTTATCGGACAGTTGGAATGGGAAAAATATTTCATCAAGGTACGTCATCAGGCGGGGACGATCCAGTTTCGTGGACAGATTCGTATTTCCATGCTATTGATGCATACGTACTGGATGACGTAATCTGGGAAGCAGTGTCGGAGGAGAGGGAGAAACAAAACAAACTTATGGATACGCTTATTGCCGACCATGCCATTTCTATCTTGAAAGAAGTTGCCCCTGATGCAAAGTCTGGAAAGCGTCCCTTCTTTGTAGCTGTGGGTCTTCACAAGCCGCACCTCCCATGGAACTTCCCAGCCCGTTTCATGGACTACTACCCTCTTGAGTCCCTCAGACCTCCTCCTAACTATTACGCCCCTGTTGGGATGCCTTCTGTAGCCTGGCACAACTTCTCCAACATGGCCTTATTCAACGACATTAAACCCCTGCATCTGAAAGACGTGGGTAACGTCAACTTCACTTTTCCGCCAGAACTCACTTTGGAGCTACGACGAGCCTACTACAGCTGCCTTAGCTTTACAGACAGCGAACTTGGGAGGGTAATTGCCGAGCTGGATAACCTTGGTCTTTCTGATAACACCATCATTTCCTTCTGGGGCGACCATGGCTGGCAGCTTGGGGAACATTCCGAATGGGAGAAACACACCAACTTTGAGGATGCCACCCACGCTCCAATGATGATTCATGTTCCTGGACGAACGGACCAGGGCATTGTCACGGAACATCTCACAGAGTTTGTGGACCTCTTTCCCACTCTTGCCGAACTTGCCGGTCTTCCTCCAATTGACATGTGTCCCGAACATTCTCAGAATGTCTCTCTGTGCACTGAAGGAAAAAGCATCGTCCCCCTTATCACAAATCCAAAAAGGGACGACTGGAAGACTGCAGCCTTCTCTCAGTACCCACGGAATGGAGACGCGCTTCACGGGGACTGTATCATGGGCTACACAATGAGAAACGATACTTTCAGGTACACTGAATGGGTAAAGTTTAAAGGAAAGCCTATCTTCAAACCCATGTGGGATGATCTGAGTGGGGCTGAACTTTACGATCACATCATAGACCCACAGGAAAACATCAACAGAGCTGATGATCCAGCATATGCTGACATCCGGAAGGATCTCTCCCGGAAGTTGCGCATTGGGTGGCGGGGAGCATTGCCGAACTCTCGCCCTTAGCCTTCGTTTTTCATTCTAAACATGTTATTTGGAGCATGTATAATAATAAAAACTTACCAAAACAATTTTTGGGTCAATCTTGGTAATTTGTTTATAAAAAACAGGTTTCTATAGGTATAAATTGACACGCATGCCTTATTTCACAGGTGACTACCGTTAATCTATCTATGATCATGGAAAGAGCTGGTAAGGTGTAACTCTTGGTCACAATAGGTGTCACTGCTTCGTCTCACAGGTTGTGTATGCCTTGAAGGCAAGGTATGAAACCTTGCTATGGGAAGATGGAGACAAAACCAAAATACCTGTCGTCTTATTATCGTTAATAGTCGTTTTTGACTACATTTCATCACATTCTTGTAATGATATTCTCCAATCATTTTCATAATTTATTTTCTTTTTAGTGGACATAAAAAGAAATTTAAAATCAACTGATCAATTTGTATGTCAAACTTCAAGTCCAGGAACTTTAATTATAAACGTATTTATATATCTAATGTTTATGAGAAATTACAATTACCATAGGTTATCAGCCACAGGTGTCTTTATTGATTCGAATGTACGTTAAGTAAAAGTTTTTGATGTTTAGAACAGATTTACATTGAAACTTTCTATATCAATAAGGTTAATTCCTTTTAGGTTTTACAAAATTGTTGTTAAAGGGGCAGTAGCACTTTTTTTGATAATTTCATATTCTAAAATTTCACGTAATAATTGAACGTTAATGCTTAATGTATTATTTTGAAAGTCTCAAAAATCTCTTACACAAGCCAATCATCCATAGTCAGAGAACAAAGTATTTAGATTCACATAAAATCCATTGGCGGCCATTTTGTGTGAACACCTTTAATTTATTTTGTGTAAGCAAAGGAATCGCATAGCTAAACTTTACGTTATATATTTGAATTATTACTGCTCCATTTAGTTTAAATACATAGTCTTTTAATTGGAACCATTAATTTCATTTTCCTTACACCACCTTATATTCCCTCTAAAAACGTGCTACTGAGTCTTTAAAGAGTCACGTCGTGTGTTGTCAGGGGTTAAATATGCCAAACTGTACCAATAGTGTTATCTGATCGAGAATAATTGACTGTAAAGTACCATTTAGAAAACTTATAGACGTGGTATGGCGACATCAGGATGGTTTAAAGTCGCGATTCTGATCGAAAACTAGACAATGACACGCCTCCTTCACTCAAACGTAGTTTTGGAAACTTATCTGAAGTAAACACGATGACAGTTACGCTTTGAGGATATTTGATAGGTTATAACTAGTATTTATGTTCGTTGGACGTGTGAATTTGGCTTTTGCGAATATATATGACTGCTTTAAAAATTTCATTGAAAACAAGTTTTTATCAAAGTAATTGCATTTGGGAATAAATATGTGAGATATTTTGAATGAATGTAATAAATAATGACATCTACGTTCGTACCAAAGCAAAACAGAATGTGATGAAAATCACTGAGTGGCTCTTTAAGATGATAAATATAGTTTATATTGAAAAATCAAGTCCGCATGTACTGGAACTTGCAAATTTATGATCAACTGTAAAACTATTAACGTTTATCACATCATGAATCAAATTCTTTTATAGCTGAGGTTTCATTACTTACTCCCAAGTACCACTTAGCAACACATATTGATTCATTGATTTAAAATTTGTTTTGTAATGGACATATGACCTAACAAAGACTTGTGCATTGAATACTGAAACCATAGAGAATACAAAACGTTTAATAACCATTTTATGAAACGAGTGAACGATGTTATTTAATTAGCAAAAGCGAAGGAAACATAACAGATCTGATGAACATTAAATCAGACTAAATTCATCGGCAAAAGAAAGTTATCACTCAATTTGAATGACTCTCATTAAATAACGAAAAGGGCTAGAAAGTTGAAATAAAGTCAGTCAAGTATATCAACTAATCAAAACCTCAAAACGGTAAATGATATTTGACATAACCAGTAGTGCGCTCCAACCAATTTAAGTAAGAATAAAGGGGTATAAAACAACAATTAAAAGCTCTCATTTCGATTATGTTATCATTATAAAATCATGAATATTGAAACGAAATAGAGGTTATTCTGCGAGTGTATCCTGCGAGTGTGTTTATGAATAAATATTGTATTTTGCAAGCCTTGGAGAGCTAAATACATAGTGTTTATTCCTATTGCAGGATATATTCGATCCCAAAACAAACGAGCATGATCATTTCTTTATCATACAATTTCATTCTAAGTATTTATTCGAAAAAATGCCTGAATTCGAACACACGTTCTACACCTTACGTAATATTAAAGAGGGCGAGTCTGTCTCACTTAGGGGCAAGAGTTGCTTCCCTTCAACTAAGTTGCAATGGCAGCTTTCGTCAAACCAACGAACTTTGACGGAGAGCTATACTAATAGATAGCCTGTGCATTTTCTAATCCAAACTAAACAAGCCTAAAGTAAAGAAAACTAAAGATGGATAGATGACTTGTTTGAACATGAGACTTGAACTGCCTTTGGTACCTGTAAGTAAAATCGTTCGGTCAGTTTCATTCAATTCACGATGGCTGAGCGCTTTTGACCTGCTTGGTCATACATATGGCTGAAGAACCACACTTTTTTGTTGTAATTTCCTAAATCAATGTCTTTGCAATGTATGATTTATAATTTGATGGTTTTCCCCGTTACTAAAGGCGTTCAAAGTATTAACGCTTGTGACATCATCGGAAATTTCAGAAGAAGTTCCGACCTTGACCTTTCAAATTTACATCTTTAACCGTATATGACCCAAACGGATACCGAAGATATCCGTTGGCTTTATTATGCCGAGAACACTGTCCATTGTATGATAAAACATTAGATCAAACCTAGATATGATCAAGTGTAAACACATAAAGCATATTGCAGGAGCAAAAATAGATGGCTTGTGTGACAGTATTTGTCAACTTTAAAAGGCTTCCCATGGTTTGTGGTCTGACTTTTGATGGGGTGTAGTTGTTCTTTCTTCATTGTAACGTTGATGATCGTGATCCGTTATGAGCATTTATTTGCCGTTTTTGTCACGTGACATTGCACATTTCAAGTCAAGACACCACAATTTATATAATTAGATATAATTAGACAGATGGGGTCATATTTGTGAAATTCAGATATTTTAAGATTTCGATTTAAATAATCCCTATAAACTTTGTAACAAAAAGTTAAGCACAATTACATTGCCTTAGGGAAAATAAACAAATATGACTTGGATCTAAAGCTGTTGATCACTTATGAAGGATTTTGTAGACACAAATAAATAAAGCGTTTTCGAAATTTTGACCCCTGGTCACTTCAATGCCCTGTCTCATTTGATAAGATTGTCTGATAGATATGTTATACAGATATCTTAATGCTACCTGAATTTTTACTTATGTTTTGAAATTTCAGCATTATCCGTTTCGATTTCGCAATGCTAGGATGCATCAAAGACATTCCAAATTACATAATATTTGCACTAGAATGCGCAGGTAAATGAACAAAATTAAGATACGCAGCTGTAATGAAATGATAAAAGCTTTTAGTTGAGGTCTTATTAACAGATATGGATTTAACTGAAATATAAACATGTAAAAGCGAGACCTGAAAGACATACCTAAAAGGAGTTGCAAGACATTCATATCAATGCCAATGTGTTGGGCGTAAAACAATTGTCAACAAGTTATTTCAATCAATCTATACTGGTATATTGATGTCAGGGATGCTCTGTTTTACCTCCTCTCTACTTCACACCCTATAATACGCACCGTCGACGAATGAAGGCACGCGTAGCTACGGAAGGCTTTGACGCGTTACGGAAGGCGAATGACCACCCATGTGATGGATGCGACAGCTTGAAACTAAATGTAAGTCTTAATGATTGTTTAATTTAAAACCATTATCGCCTCCATTGACGTTTCATACGATTAATTTCATGACGCAATGCAGAAAACTGTTAAAGGGAGTTTTTAAATTCTGTAATTCATCGTCAAGCTACATATGTCGGCATTTTAAAACATAATTTGTCTAATAATCCATTATTAACAAGAAATTAAGCTTTGAAATATTATTTTCAGAGTGTTATAACACGCGTTGGGGTTCAGTCAAACATATCCTTGCAACATATGTACCGATAAACGTGTTGATAAAAAGAAATATTTATTTATCACATCAACGTGCTGTTTAAAAAGTGTTACGGGGCACACTGCATTGAACTGTCCTAGCAACGGAAGGCGCATAATCCCTTCTTTATTGTGATACGGAAGGCATGCCATAAAGATATATTTTAAAAACTAGACTGGTTCTTGACAGTTACTTTGTACCAATATTATTTGTGATAACCTTTCCAAAACCTTTATGCAGCATCATAAAATACCACTTCTCGCTTTTAAAATAAAAGTCTTACTCAAATCAGGACATAACGTAATGATTCATTTTCTTGTTTCAGTGACTGATGTTTCGCTGCTATAACTGTAAGTTCGAAGCCGATCAATTCAAATTGATCATCAACCATCTGTCTTCAACTCCCGAGAAAAAAAAGGAGTTAAAGTATCGCTTGCTTAAACTATGTGAATCAAGTGGAAAGAAATAGTATTTGAGTTAGAAATTCGGAATAACTCCTGATGGAATTAATAAAGAAGGCAAGCATATTCATATACTAGAGGATGACCAGAAGATATCAATTTCTTGAAGCTGTGTTTCGTTTTGGCAATAGGGGCTGTTGTTATTGCTTCGGGGTCCAGAGACCCCGAAGTTATGTAACATTTGATATTGAAAACTAATGGCAGAAGTTTCTCTCTATATTACTCTTGGAAACTTCAAAGAGAAGTTTCAGCCAATGATATTTGTCTAAAGCATATCCTGGTATTTCAAACGACAAATGAACAGGCCATTTCCAAAGTTCATGTTTCAAAACATAACGTTATGGATGATTTATTTACGATTAAAGGTGTCTTTCGAAAAAAGTATCGACATAGAGTCTAAAGTATAATAAAATATTCTTAAATATCATCCTATAACATAATGAACATTATGAACTTGTAGCTGAGATCATTTCTACATTTATCAGCAACTTTCGGCTTTCGGCTTTCGATCAACACTTAATTAAGGAAAACTATTCTTGCAACATGTAATTAACCTGAAAGTCAATGGGAAATTCGTCGGGTTTAAACTAAATTTGCGGTTATTGCAAGGAAAGCAATGGAACCCAGAAAGTTTACTAGCGCAACTATTTATCTTCGAGTTAATCACTGACTCACCGTCAGCTTTCTTTTAAATCAACATACATTTGAATTACCGTATTAATGTTTAACATTTTTATATCATAATTGAGATATGAGACGTATCTATCATTGTTGAAATTTAAGCGGAACGAACGAGATGTTTTACTATGTAAATAATGTACTGATAACTATCAAATCAAAGAGCAAAGAACATGCGTCTCCGATTGGAACAATTTATTCAAGTAAAAGTCTCCGTCCCCGTCCTCCCTAACTTAAATCTCCTGGTTCTATACAGTGATACAAAACCGGGCGCCCCAAAGCTTGCCTTTTCAAAGGCTTTTCTTGTTGTCTCCACGGCCGAAACATATAACAGAGAGCCGTCGATTGCTTCTAAATCCATATTGATCTGAAAACACAATATGATAACATTCATTAAGCGTTTAGTTAGATATGCCCAAATCTAATTGAGCAATAAACGATATTTTCAGTACCATTTGAGGTCATAATTCGCAAATTGCATCAACATTTCTATTCCACTTATCCGTAACACTTTTACCTACAAAATATGTGCCTTCCGGTACTCAAACATTGAGATACCTTTAGCCTTCCGTTCCCATTTTTTCTACACATTTTGGATGAAACAACGTCTAAATTTTTTATTACATATTCAATAATTATGAAAATGACACAAATGATTCTTTGATACTAAACCTTTAGTTCGAAATATATTTGGTATATCTACTCTAATTATATTAAAAGATATCTACCATAATGTGCAGTTAGTTCGTCACGTAAACATAAAAAAATCACTTTACTATTGATTTACTCCACAATTGGTGTGTTATTCATATATTGACTCATATCATATTTGAAATAACACCTTTGTGAGCAAAATTATGCCATTTTGTCACCAATTTACCCACGTATAGCTCCCTACCTTGTATTAGAATGCGCTCCAATCCGCTCACATCCGACACGTGGGTGGTCATTCGCCTCCCGTAACGCGTCAAAGCCTTCCGTAGCTACGCGTGCCTTCATTCGTCGACGGTGCGTATTATAGGGTGTGTACTTATACAGTAAATAATTATAACCAACATATTGTTGATATGTGCACATGTGTAGTTATCACTTTGTCCAACATGATAAATGGTTAAATCATACGTTAACATGATCCTCCTCTGTGACGATTTACTCATTATTCGTTGAGACAACGTAATGAGCCATCGAGGGGGAAGCGGACCATTTTATGGATATTTTACTAAAAGTGCTAATTTGTAAATAAAGATCTAATACTCATTATGTAAAATCCATATGACACATAGCTTTATGTACTGCAAATGTATCATCTTAAAGTTTATATGATCTATGGTACTTTTCTTGGCGTATACCTTTCTATGAACATATTTTTTTATGCCTGGTTATTTTAAATTGGTGCACTCGTCTTGAATTGTAAATAAGAGATAATGAAATTAATACGATATCTGAAGTTAACCTAATTGGCTTCACATAGGTTAGAGTGATTTAAGTGGAAATCCATGTTAATAACTACTGTTACTGCAAGCGTTATGGTGACCTTGACAGGTAGCTTATCAAATCCTGACATAGCTTACCACACGATAAGCTCTTACTAAACCAAAACAGCAGACAACGTGACAGTGGTTGCTAAATATAATTCAAGGCCTTATCGCGGATAAAGAGAGAAACGTTTTATACAATCTTATCGTGAGTTCTAGACAATAATTAACAAAGGTTTCAGACAAACGTTTCTGAGTTCTCATCATCGACTCGGTATGAAGATCTTATTTCTCCTGTTCTTGCCGTATGTGACTGGCAAACCGAATGTGCTGTTCCTGGTTTCTGACGATATGCGACCAAATCTAGGTGCGTATCTCGGTCCCGATATGCCCTCGCCAGTCCATCCACAAATGCATTCTCCAAACTTGGATGCCTTGGCAAGTAAGAGCATTCTTCTAAAACGTGCATACGTGTCTCAAGCATTGTGTAGTCCAAGCCGAACAGCCCTGCTGACTAGTAGACGTCCTGACACAAGTCATATCTGGGATATCGGACCCTACTTCAGAAAAGAAGGAGGTAATTTCACAACACTTCCCGAATATTTCAAGCAAAATGGTTATCGAACAGTTGGAATGGGAAAAATATTTCATCCAGGTTCATCTTCAGGCGGGGATGATCCAATTTCGTGGACAGATCCGTATTTCCATGCCCCGGATGTTTATGCAAAGGATCATGTAATCTGGGAGGCAGTGTCGGAGGAGAGGGAAAAACAACACAAACTTATGGATACACTTATTGCCGATCATGCCATTTCTATCTTGAAAGAAGTTGCCCCTGATGCAAAGTCTGGAAAGCGTCCCTTCTTTGTAGCTGTGGGTCTTCACAAGCCGCACCTCCCATGGAACTTCCCAGCCCGCTTCATGGACTACTACCCTCTAGAGTCCCTCAGACCTCCACCTAACTACTACGCCCCTGTCGGGATGCCTTCTGTAGCCTGGCACAACTTTACCAACATGGGCAGGTATAATGACATAAAACCCCTGCATCTGAAAGATGTTGGTTATATCAACTTCACCTTTCCGCCAGAACTCACTCTTGAGCTACGACGAGCCTACTACAGCTGCCTTAGCTTTACAGACAGCGAACTTGGAAGGGTAATGGCCGAGCTGAATGACCTTGGTCTTTCTGATAACACCATCATATCCTTCTGGGGCGACCATGGCTGGCAGCTTGGAGAACATTCCGAATGGGAGAAACACACCAACTTTGAGGATGCCACCCACGCTCCAATGATGATTCATGTTCCTGGACGAACGGACCAGGGCATTGTCACGGAACATCTCACAGAGTTTGTGGACCTCTTTCCAACTCTTGCCGAGCTGGCCGGTCTTCCATCAATTGAGATGTGTCCCGAACATTCTCAGAATGTCTCTCTGTGCACTGAAGGAAAAAGCATCGTGCCCCTTATCACAAATCCAAAAAGGGACGACTGGAAGACTGCAGCTTTCTCTCAGTACCCACGGAATGGAAACGCGCTTCATGGAGACTGTATCATGGGCTACACCATGAGAAACGATACTTTCAGGTACACTGAATGGGTAAAGTTCAAAGGAAAGCCTATCTTCAAACCCATGTGGGATGATCTGAGTGGTGCTGAACTTTACGATCACAACACAGACCCGCAGGAAAACATCAACAGAGCTGATGATCCAGCATATGCTGACATCCGGAAGGATCTCTCCCGGAAGTTGCGCATTGGTTGGCGGGGCGCTTTGCCTGTTACACGCTATTAGCCTTCATCATATTGGTTAATGGGTATATGATTCTGTAATCATGAGAAATTAAAAACTTACCAAACTGTTTTTCAAATCGTTTGCTCACGACGCGTTTTTCGTATGTATCATGTGATAGTATCATGCCATTTTTGTCCTTTTTTCCCTTTCTCTATACTTTTTCTGCAATCTCATAGCTGTTAAGTACCGATAAGCTGGGGTGCAGGGCGAAGCCTTGTTAGGGGATGTTGGGGGATGTATACCTTACTTAGAAATACTGTTTAATTCAGTACTTGACAGTGGTATTTTCCCAGATAGGCATGATAATACCTTTGTATAAGAAAGGTGATATTTATGACCGTAACAACTATCGTGGAATTTCCCTTTTAAATACAATGGGTAAACCTTTTACAAGTATCCTCGAGTGCAGAATAAGGATATGGATTGATCTTAATAACAATTAAGACGAATGTCAGGCTGGATTCAGAAACGATTTTTTCAACTATTGACAACATTTTTGTTTTTCAGTCATTATGCCAGAAATATCTACGTAAGCCACAGCACAGGTTTTATGCCGCTTTCGTTGACTTTAGAAAAGCGTTTTGTAAATAGACATAAACTACTACACGTACTATTATCAAAGGGTGTTCATAGAAAGATGTTCACTATCTATCGGCATGTGTCCGAGTTGGTGATGTTAAAACTGAAATATTTACAACGTCGTCTGGCGTACGTCAGGGATGTGTCCTGTCCTATTTATATTTTTTATCAATGAAGTGGTCGACGAATTGAGAGAATGTGGACTATGTATCTTTATTAATGATGATGTCGACGATATTTTGCTATTGCTCTTTGCAGATGATGTAACACTGGTTGATGACACTGTCATTGGTCTACAAAGGAAACTAGATAAGTTAAAATGCTACTGTGATAAATGGGGATTGGAGGTTAATTTGGAAAAGTCGTATATCATTGTTTTTAGAAATAGTGGTTACCTGAAAAGCACATGCAGAGAAATGGATTTATGGCGGAGACAATATGGAAGTGGTATATCTTATAACAAATATCTAGGAATCATGTTTTCATCAAGATTAGTATGGTTTAGGCCATGTGAAACATGCGCTACAAGCAAAGAAAGCCTGTTTCCCTATATTTAGAATTATCAGAAATTACCCTTCTCTCCCACTTGAGATTATAACTCCAATTTTTGACAGTAAGATTGCACCAATACTGTTATACGGATCCGAAATATGGGGTTTTGCAGTTAGTTCAAAATTGAGACAGTACAAAGCCTTTTCTTTAAAAAGTATCTTGGCGTTAGCAAATATGTATCCAGCAATGCTATACTTGGGGAAGTGGGTAGAACTAACATGTGTGTTAACTATTACAGTCGCTGTGTTAAATACTGGTGTAGACTTGTGTGTATGGACACACAGCGCCATCTCAAGGCATGTTACGAGATGCTGAAGTCATTTGATGACAATGGTTAACTGGGTGTCACATGTACGTGTACTCCTGATGCACACTGGGTTTTCGTATGTATGGATCGCTCAAGATTATAGGCATGTAAATAGTTTTATTCAATATTTTAAACAACGATGTAAAGATACACAGTTTCAAACCTGGCACGACAGAATTAATTCTTCACTTTTACTCAAATATCATTCAGCCTATAAAACAGTTCTTGAACCTGAGAAATATATTCTTGAGTTAACTCAACATAAAGATTTAATCCGCATTCTATGTAAATTTCGAAGCTCAGGTCATAAATTCAATATTCAACAACGTCGATACAATGTGAATATTGATGAAGCCTTGATCAGATGTACGAAATGTAATGATAATGTAGTTGAAGATAAATTTCATTTTTTATTAGAATGTCCATATTATTCTCAAAGCAGACAACAGTTTATACCATACTACTATTATACATATCCAGAGAAATTCACACTGTTACTTTCAACTAAAAATGTATACCAAATAACAAATCTTGCATTGTATTTAAAACGTAATCTACCTGTGTAAATTCATGGAAATGTCGTCTGTACATGCGCAAAACGATGCACATATACTGTAAATATTGTACTTTTGGCCACGAGGCCTGATATACAAATAAACTTCTTGTTCTTGTTCTTGTTCTTGTAGGGGGAGACGGACCTTGACAAAGGGTGGGGGTATGGATTTAAACTTATTTGTAAGGTCGGGGCAGCTCTGTATTTTGTGCAGTTTCCGCCACCTCCGAACCTCTGAACGTTATAACTCATATAACGCATAAATATACATGTAGGTTGATAACTCATTGCTGGTACCTCGGGGAAACTATTTTGATCTGTTGATCTACAAGGTAATACGTTAAGCTCAGGAGTTATGGAATCACTGCAAAAACTCGTTAACACGATACATGTAACTTGAAAAGTTCTTATTTTTGGTATGGATCAACTATGGAAGAATACAAATTTTGAAAAGGTTTCCACTATGTAGTACAGTCTATCAAAGGTCACTACGTCAGCACGAATTGAAAAAAAATGCATTATTTTAATTGGTAACACTTTTATTCATTAAATTATTGTTATACTCAAGGAAAAGTGTCCAGTGGTTGTGTGACCTTGAACGTCGATGAAAAAGTTCACAAAATATGAGTTATTGCTATGTACACAAAATTTTGGTATAACTTTATCCCATTAAGACTTTAAAAATTCATATTAGTTTTATATTATCTAATTGGGATTAGGAAAAAAGGTGTTTATTAAAATTCAAAGACGAAAAATAGATAATGGTAAGAAAACTTATTGTCTCTGAATTTGGGTATTTTTAAAGTTAAATAGTAAATTCGCGGAATTGTTATCTCATATGTCATATGTGTGCTACGATTGTAGTATCCCAATAATACATGTTAAACGTTTTAAAGGGGCGGTAGCACGTTTTTTGATAATTTTATATTTTTAATTTTTCACTGATAATTTAAGGTTTTGCTAAATGTATCATTTTGACAGTCTAAAAAATCTCATTACACAAGCCAATCACCCATAGTCAGAGGACAGAGTATGAAAATTCACATAAAATCCATTAGCGGCCGTTTTGTGTGAACATCTTTAATTCACTTTATGTAAGAAAAAGGAATTGCATGGCTAAACTTTACGTTATAAATTTGAATTATTACTGCTCCATTTAGTTTAAATACATTGTCTTTCAATTGAAACCATTATCTTTCGTTTCCTGACATCACCTTATATTCCCCCTAAAAACGTGCTACTGTCCCTTTAAGACTCTCCTGATGTTATGCAGCAATATCATGTTTCATTTACAAGTGACTACCGTTGCTGTTTATCCTTAATAAATTCTACATTAACAACAAACCTGCCTTGACTTGAGCTTGAACAGGGCTTTCTGAGGATTTTAAAAAGATAAACCACAATATTTATTTCAAATGGCTTCTATATTCTTAGAAATTGTTGACAAAGAATCGTTTAATATTTCAATTTTACACCCATGTTTACAATTAATATGAAATTGACACATGGATTTGTTCAAAATCCTTTCTAGAATATACGTAAATGGTGGAAACAGTTTGAGAAAAATAGAAAACCGGCGTCTTATCAAGGAGTTTAAGGTATCGATTGAAGTCGGATTGAAAGTGCATTTGCAAATACCTTTGTTGGCAAATGTGCACTTAACTGGATTTTTTTGTACACACTCTTATCATGCCAATCTCCCGTCAACTAACAAACAACTAATCAATTTTCGTGTCAATAGTCCAGAAACTTTAAATACTGACTTGATCATTTTTTGTTGAAGGGTTTGAGAGAAATTAAAAGTATTAAAAATAATCAGGCAAAGGTATCTTTATTGATTCCAATTTACGTAAATGAAATTATTTGATGTTAAAAGTTCAATCATTTCAACATTTTAATGTTTTTAATCAATGATCTTAATTACTTTTATGTTGTAACAAAATTGCTTTTAAGATGATAAATATCGTTTTAAATGAGAAATCAAATTCGCGTTTACTTGAACTTGCAAATTTATGATCTACTTTCAATCAAACTATTGAAGTTTCTAAAATCATAAATTAAGATTTTAAAAGATAAGGTTTTAATACTTACTCCCAATTACCACTTAGCAAAACATATTGATCCATTGATTTCAGGATTGTTTTATAACTGATATATGACTCAACTAAGACTTTAAGCCATTAAATATTGAAACATTTAATTTTAACTGAAACATATTGGTTTTAATAGCACTATACAGTCAGTCAGTTCTATTTACAATGATAACCATGTATTCAGCCGAAATTTTAAGGTGGCTGGAAGAAAACGAACCCCAAATAGTCAAGATCCAACCTGGACCCATTCTCTCCCCACAGAGGCAGCTCAGTCATATCTGAGTTAGCCTCTGTTCTATTAAGCCAAGATCCTAGGGTTCCGGCAGATTGCCCTAGCGGCAAAAAGTTATAACTTGAGATAGCTCCCTTATATGCAGCCAATGAAAACACCTTTTGGATATCCACGACTTTGGGAATTCTTAACGATCGTATAGTGACTTGCAAAAGCATCATGCCTTTAGGTTTATTTTTCATTAACAGTGTGAGAGGGAAAATATTTGAAAATCAGATATGGATAGGGTTTTTCATTAGAAACATACTGTTTTATAATTATGTAAATTGTTATTAGTTTTATGATAAATTTTATTTAAAAAATTCACCAAATAAAAACTAATGAGAAGGTAAAAAGCGATGTTTTGTAGAAGGAAGAGTTATCTCCCCTGGATGTTAAATTTCAACGATAGCTTGGCCGAACCACACGGGAATAGCCGAGCATTTGCGAATGACTACTTTTGAAACGGCGTCGCTGATTGCACAACTAACTTCGATTGCCTCCAATCAGATTTCTACCTTTCTATCCCATGTATTAGCCGTAATAGAACAGAGGCTAACTCGGGTATGACTGAGCTGCCTCTGTGGGGAGAGAATGACCTGGACCTTGACTTACGTCATTTAATCAAGCGTAATTTTAGAAGCAACCAGACAGACAGTTGGTAGTTGATAATTATATTAGGTTATATAACTATTATCGGTGTAAATTGACCTTAACGTCTGCCCTTACAAGGCTATTTATAGATCAGTCTGATTAAAATCGACCGTACTCCGAGAAATAATAAATATTGTCTCTATCGGGGCTCGAACCGTCTCGGTCTGAATGCACCCACCTCTGTCGCATGTTGCTATGACCAGTTGAGCGCAGACAAACCGAGTCGTAAGTTATCCAATTACAGACAGACAGATAATTTATTTCAGTCTCACCTCATAATTACAGAGTAAAATACAACATCTTGGTAAAAATTTAGACACTCCGTGCGGAGTTATGAGAGACTATAAAAATATATTATTTACATAAGATAAAACACAGTAAATATATATGTACATTGGTTAAGACATGTTCTTAACGACCATAAAAATGAGACCTCCTTTTCAATAAAATTATGGCAGATAAAAAACACATTTCATGGCTGGACAATATAAAACAAACTTTTTCCATATCTGATAAATAATCAAAATTAAAACATTTATCACGACAAACATGTAAAAGTTGCGACCTTTCATCCTTGTACAGAGGACAGTTAATTAAAACATGACATTCATCTTCTATCAAATTTGAACAATGTAAACAAAATCTTTCATTCACCACTGTGCCATCATATCGTCCCGTTTCCATCCTTAAAGGGGCAGTTCCACATCTAAAATTGGCAAGAGCTCGTCTGTACGGACGGGGCATAAAACATGTCACATAAAATTCACTATCTGGAAAGAACTTAAACTTAGAATATAATCTAAGCTTATTACCCCCTGTACCGTTAATGCTTGTAGGTCGGCACACGTTTTCACACCATTTGGTACAAAAATTATCAAACATTCCATTCTTCACAGATGATATAACATGCTTAGAACAATACATATTGGTAATATTACTAAAATGATTAAGACCAAGATCGGATAATTTCTTATTTACTCTAAAAGTCCAATTTCGTTTGTTGACATGAGCCTTGTTATAACTCCAAACAAATATTTTTGATGTTATTCGATCAGGGTTTACATTACACAAACGTCTATAAAATCTAATAACACTACACCATTGCATAATAGGAGAAGGCGTCCAACCCATGTCACCAATTACAGCATTAGTTGGTGCATATTTACGTAGCCCTAAGAAGAAGCGCATTGCTTTATTCTGCACGGCATTCACACATGACAATTCATACACACCCCATATACATGCACCATAGTCAAGAGTAGACCACACCATCGCATTATACAGCTTAGTAAAAGTACTATAATTACAACCTCGTTTTTAAATAGCGTTTAGCGGCGATAATGTATAACGAATGGTACACTGGAGTTACCTGCCCCTGGCATGATATCGAAAGCTTTTACTGCGCCACCTGCGATTGGCTAGATGAGCTTGCGTCAGAACATGCGGGTAATATGGGTGCCTTCAGACTGTGAATGAGAGAAAGCCGGGCTCAGTGAAGTTCGAATCCCACTAGAGATAATATTTTTCCACTTCTTTTCCTCGAATCACAGTCAATTTTAATCAGACTGATTTATAGATTTTCATAGAAAACAAACAAATATCAATGAATAATTGAGATGTTTTAAATTTATTTACCATATGTGGCGTTTATGGTTGTATCAAAAGCAAACAATTAATGTTGAAAATCATTGACTTGCTCTTGACTTAACAGATAAGTGGGTTATAGTGGACTAGTACTTATACAACAGATCAATGTTTTTTTGCGTGCAGGATTGAATTATTTAGAATAGGTTGGTGTAGAAGTGAAACGACTTGTTGTTGAATGATGTTCTCTCTAATGACATAAAATAAAAGGGAAGTCACCACATTAAATTTAAGTAAATGTACTATACTACGTTTCCGAACGTTAATGGGTTTGCTCATTAACTTAGAGCAGAGAACATTTTTCTGTCTACGATTTCACAGTAGCTGTAATGGTTATATCTCTGTATTGATTTTTAATCTCCAAATCAGAGATGTTTTGTTCCCCATTACCGCTAGATCCTTTGATTGCATTTCAAACAAGTCACATCTTCTAACAACAGGAACTGCTTTTATAATCCATTGAAGACCAAGTCTGCCGGATTAAAATCGACCGTGTTTCGAGGGAAACAAATAGAATTGTGTATCAGGGCTTTCCTCTCGAAACGGTTAGGCGCTTGTTCAACACCAGTTTAGCGCAGACAAGACCTAGTAATAAGCGAACCAATCACATCACCCTTTCAAAATCCAACGTGGCGGCGATCATGTAGAAAATGGATTTTACAAGAGTTAGGTGCCCCTAGCTCAGATATCGAAAGCTTTTGCCGCAATCCTTGTGATCGGCTAGATTAGCTTACGTCAGAACATGCTGGTAATGGACTATGAAGGAGAGCAAAGCCGGGCTGGGCGTGGTTCAACCCCAATTGCAATAGAGATAATATTTTACACCCTTTTTCCTCGATTTTAATCAGCCTGATTGACACCCATGTTCAGTTCTTCTTGACCTGACCGTTGTATTGCGAAATACGCTTTCATATCTTCTGGGGTGTGCAGTATAGGGCGGTTTGATTGGTAAATTCAGGTGTCAACTTTGATGGCTGGGTGGACAGGGCAATACAATGGTTTCAGATACACACTTACATTACTAGGTGAATGTCACTGATTTATTCAGGTATTGACTCGAGCTACTCCCTGAACAGGACGATTTCATTGGTTAATTCAGGTATCAATTTTACAACTAGGTGGAAAGGGCACTTTAGTAGATTAATTCAGGTATCCAATTGTACTGCTGGACGAAAAGAGCAATTTAATTAAATAATTCAGGCATCGAATTGTAGTTCTGAGTGAAAAGGTCAATTTAATTTTTAATTCAGGTATCCTCTTGTACTGCTTGATGAAAAGGGCAATTTAATTGATTAGTTCGGGTTCGACTTGTACCGTTTTGTGAAAAAGTGTCACTAAGCCTTAACTTATGAAAAAAAATTGACATTTTATCTCAGAAATTAATAGTTGAAAATGTGCGGGTATCGACTTGTACCGTTTTGTGAAAAAGTGTCACTGAGCCGTGACTTATGAAAAAGATAGACATCATATCTTTAACAGAAATTAATAGTAGAAAATTATACTAACTAGTTCTTCAAGCTCTGTGAGTTTCAGTTATATTAGAGGTTAAATAAAAAAGATAATTGTTCTCAAAAGATTAATATAATTTGAATATCGTATATTTGCGTCTTGATCAGGCGTGCTTCATCATAGGAAAATATGATAGACAAATTTGTACTGTAGTCAAACAGGAAGAATGACAAGCTAGGGCTGTTGCGTAGTCTACCTTGATAAGGGCAACAATGCTGATAAGAGACCTCGAACTTGGGTACATTCAGTTATCTCGTCTACGTAACAAACAGAGTTAACTCCCTTCCCGATTGTGTGTTTTACAACAGTGATTCGCAATGGGTGGGGCCGCCACAAATCTAGTTTTAAGTTTTGGACTTTTTGTGCTAATTCTAGGATTTGGTAAGTTTGTTTATCAATTCTACGATAATTATTTTTGATTTAGATGATATTTCTGTGACTCTACTTTCTTTTTTTAAAAATTCAGTACTGCGTTACATGACTGTTCATTTTGTCCTTAACATTTTATACTAATAATCAATATTTATGAATATTTCTGTTTGTCAATATCTTGTCACAAGAAGAAGTATGTTATTGACAAAAGAAGCATATATATTTGTATATTTACGTTCTTGTCCTATAAGTGACACAATTCATAGTATTTTGTTATCATACGTGTCAAAGCACTACATTATAAATCATATTATTTCAACACATCTTGTATATATACATTCCAAATTAAAAACAGGGAAATTCATAAGTTTTCAACGACAATCGAACATCACCCTTAATTTAGAGCCGAAGTCAAAATCTATCAACCATTTTCAAGGTAATAGTTATATTTCCTTTCAGCAGATTCTTCTCAATATAATCTTGAAACTTTACATTTAACTAATTGTTAAATTGATGAAATACAATGTTTCGATTAGAATTAAATCAGATTGAATATACTTCCATGATACTTAGATATACAGTGAACAGTAGATGTTCATAGCAGGGTTATATATACGTCGATTTTACATGGATAAACAGTGAAGAGTAGATTATCATAGCAAGATTATATATACACACCTTGATTTTACACGGACATAAGTGAATGGTAGATTACCATAGCAAGGTTATATATATACCTCGATTTTATACAGATAACTGTGAACAGCAGATTATCATAGCAAGATTATATATATACACCTCGATTATTCCTATAGATAAACAGTGAACGGTAGATTATCATAGCAAGATTATATATATACCTCGATTATTCCTATAGATAAACAGTGAACGGTAGATTATCATAGCAAGGTTATATATACCTTGATTTTACATAGATAACTATGAACAGTAAATTATGATAGCAAGGTTGTATATACACCTCGATTTTACATAGATAACAATGAACAGTAAATTATGATAGCAAGGTTGTATATACCTTGATTTTACATAGATAACTATGAAAAGTAAATTATGATAGCAAGGTTGTATATACCTCGATTTTACACAGATATTAGTGAACAGTAGATTATCATAGCAAGATTATATTTACCTCGATCATTCCTATAGATAAACAGTGAACGGTAGATTATCATAGCAGGGTTTTATATACATCGATGATACATAGATAAACTGTGAACAATAATTATCTTATCCATCACCTGGTTCAATATGCAAATATTTATTATATGTATTTTACTGTTATGTTCAAAAATATTTTTCGCAAAAAAATATGTCAAATAGAAAATTTTCGGGAATAATTAAAAAGAGAAATGATCACAGATGGTTTCTTGCAGTTAAACAATTTTTGATCCAGATCCTCCATTAATATAATCCTTTTCATGACCCCTCAGTGTTTCTATCGGAAGGTTACAAATTGCCGAGAACCGTTGTGATAAATAATATCAGACATATGACAGCCTTTAAAAGAACTTCGTTACAATTAATTTGTTTTATTAGACAAGCACTTAAGAATAAGGGAATGGATAAGTGATATGAAGATAATGTATATTTACATATGAATGTTCGCTTTTTTTGTGTACATAAAATTATACTGCTGATTTGAAAAATGTAATATATCATATCTTTTTAAGGATATCTATTTCATGTTTTATGGACAAAAAATAAGAACCATAGAACTGTTCAATACCTTGCTTACTTTGGTTGACGGATCGTAAATCAATTATATAATTATGATCAATGGTATCTCTTATCACATTCTCTCCCCACAGAGACAGATCAAGTCATGTTGATTTAGCCTCTGTTCTATTACGCTGAAATCCGTGGGTTTCCGGCAGTTTCTCCTGGCGGAGGAAACTTTCATCTCAATACATTTGAATTTCTTTATCAAATGACAAGGCTTCTCGCATGGAAAGGGTGGTTCATATCACAATGCCTTTGCCTTGTTTCAGTAGCCAAAATGATGATTTAAGAACAGAGTCGCTGATTGCACAACTAATTTTGATTGCCTCCAATCAGACATCTTCCATTCTATCCAACAAACTCGTCGTAATAGAACAGAGGCTAAATCAACATGACGTCGACTTGATCTGGCTCTGTGGGGAGAGAATGCTCTTATCACTGAGGTGGCTTTACAAATTTGCACTTGACTCTCACTGCCTTAGTCTCCAACCTCGGTTGCCAAGGGTTAAACGCCACTACATATATCACCCCTTGGACTTTGCTTTAGGAAACTCTCTCCTCGGTTACCGAGGATTCTCAATGACTGTTGATTTTGGTGCCCGTAAAATTGCCATCAAATTGAAATCAATCTTGACATTTGTCCAAACATGGATTCCGGATCTTCAGAAGGTGCATCTGCTACAAATTCGCCAGAAATAGTTTAAGTGTTGTTTGCATCGAATGACAAAGGAAAGCTTTATATAACTCCTTCCCTGGCTATTCTAACATTTGTAAGCTAAAGTTTTAAAGTTTTGGCGATCAAAACAATTCTATTCAGTTACAAAACAATAATAGAATATGCCAATTCTGAATGACTCTTTGATATAACGGGCTTGATAATAAGTGACATTTTGAAAATTTTATAATCATAAATAATGACATACATACATGTAGGTCACCGTAGGATTCATTAAATAGACAATATACCTAACTTAATTTGTCTAATATGACATTAAAGGGGCAGTAGCACGTTTTTAGGGGGAATATAAGGTGATGTCATGAAAATGAAAATTAATGGTTCCAAATGAAAGACAGTGTATTTAAACCAAATGGAGCAGTAATAATTCAAATATATAATGTAAAGTTTAGCCATGCGATTCCTTTTCCTTACACAAAATGAATTAAAGGTGTTCACACAAAAATGGCCGCCAATGGATTTTGTGTAAATCTTCATACTTTGTCCTCTGACTATGGGTGACTGACTTGTGTGATGAGATTTTTACACTGTCAAAATTATACATTTAACATTAACTTAAAATTATCAGTGAAACTTTTAAAATATAAAATTATCAAAAAACGTGCTACTGCCCCTTTAAAATGTTAAATATCGTATACAGATGGGCTTGTATAAATTTAAAATAAATATGACCGAATGATCTGTGACTTCATAATGTAAACTTATTCACAACGTCACGACACAGATATTCATGTTTTCAGGAAGATTTTGTACACTCACCACCCAGCGAGTTCAAACTGTTATCTTTACATGATAACATTCCCAAGCTATTGATATGATCATTGACATGATTAATGTGTATTTGCCTCTGTCAACTAGGAAGTTCCCTAGATAAATGCTCGAGCGTTCGTGTTAAGGTGCTCGATATTGAACATATTGTAGACTTAGTAAATCCGTGTTGACAGATAGCAAACATATAAGTAATACTGTATACTTGAATTGAAATATTTCGTAAGAATGATTTGTTAACAGTTAAAGCTGATAAGCTCAAGATATTAGGTCATTCGGTATAAAGTATAATTGAGACAAATGTTTCACAAAAGTTAAAAAAATATTAGTCATATTTGAAAGAAGATGTTAATGAATTTGAAATTTCATAATCATCTGTAATTCTGTGTTAAAACGAAAAGCATGTATTTTATAAGAAAAAGTGTTTCGTCACCCTTCGTAGACATTTTCACTAAGGATTAAATATAATATGTGCTAAAATAGTTTGTGCATTATAAACCTCGTGGGAATTCATTCAAATAATGAAAGTCATGTCAATATTTCAAGGATGTCAAAGGGGCAGTAGCACGTTTTTAGGGGGAACATAAGGTAATGTCAGGAAAATGAAAAAACAAAATGGTTCCAGTTGAAAGATAATGTATTTAAACTAAATTGAGCAGTAATATTTAAATACATTATGTAGAGTTTAGCCATGTGATTAATTTTCTTTCACAAAAAGAATTAAAGGTGTTCACAAAAATGGCCGCCAAGGGATTTTATGTGAATCTTCATACTTTGTCCTCTGACTATGGATGATTGGCTTGTGTAAAGAGATTGTTGACACTGTCAATATGATACATTTAGCAATAACTGACAATTATCAGTGAAATAATTAAAATATAAAATTATCAAAAAACCTTGCTACTGCCCGTTTAAAAGTGAAAAAAAATACCAAGCCTTCATTCCATGCTAAATGAAACTTCTAATCTATGTACATTTATGTGTTCTATTTTGTTGAAGTTACGTATTACTGACTTGCATTGCTTACATTTTATAAGCGCATCACAATGATAGCATATTAATGAGATGTTCAGCTATTTGCAAATGAACATCAACTGAACTCAAAATGAATAAAAACACGAAAAACCTGGAATGATACGCTATGCTAACATTGTTCTAAAATCTTAACACAAAAGCAGTTAAAAAATATATTTATTAACTGATGTTATTCGATTCATTCCATTTAGTACATGTAATTAATTTAAAGACACTGTTGTTCCTACTTTAACTTATCTATTTGCCGTATTTCCAGTGTGAACACCTTTTAATCATTGTAGGTAGGTAAAGGGTATCATCAGGCTAAACAAAACTTGTTGCTTTTGATAAATAATCCTTGTATTCATCAACAACATTTGTTTTTCAAATTCGTGAAATTTGTTATTTTTATGCTGTATGTCTCATAACAAAATATGGTCAGTTTTAACTGTACTGACACCTAAAAGCAGGAAGAAGTGTTCATTTAATCGATTAAACTCTTACACCAAAAAAGGGGCAGTATATGTGAAATATTGTAAAATGTTGTAGTGGAATGTTTATCTGGGATCAAGCGTAGAACTGTTCATATCATGGAATGACATTTTCTTCTTGAACATATTATAGTGCTACATTGTAATCAGCACCTCACTTAGTGTACCTAACCATCAAACGACTTAAAAGCGTTCTGTCTGATTTTCGACTCAATTGTTAATCGCTAATGTCAAAATCTATATCTATATTTAGACACTACAATGGCAGTCACATCAGGGCTTAAATGTTTCAAACACAGACATAAGCTACATTTTGATTTTGTTGACATTGCAATATGGTAGAAAAGTGTGGCGCCATTATTTAATTGGTCCGTAGTCCCTCTTTTTCTTTAAATATATTTGAATTATGTGTGTTCATTTTTTTCAGGGTTAGATTGAAAGGACATTTAAGTGTCCATGTTATACTATGTATATAAAGTCATTACGTTTTGCTGACTTGCATGTTTATATTTTGTATTCATTAAGCTTTCGTGTTGTAAACTTTATATGACTCGGTCAGTTATATATGTTCGTTTGGTTGTTGACTGCTTTGTCCTGACGATAAAGCTTTTGATATGACTAGCATTCGTCGCTAAGTTCAATTCATCTGTCTCTAGTCAATTGTTGCTTTCATGGAGACAAACTCGTTACACGGTGTGTTGAAGGGTGATAGATTTCGTAACTCCCGAGGCGCAGCCGAGTGAAATGCGAAACCCCCAAGGGATTCAAGTCCCGTACACCCATTCAAAACACTGTGTAGCGAATTTGTTTCCATACATACACCTTGACCTTTGTTCCTAAACCTTGACCTTTGTTCCTAACTCAACGTACTATGGATTGTCATGTACGCGTTACGGAGTTTACGGCAGTAATCGAGGGAAATAACTCTGCTACTAAATATCTAATGTAGGCTGTCGATAATCAAACTAATCAACGAGATACGTCCTCTTCTTGAGTGTTATAAATGAGGAAACAAAACTAACAAGGTTTTAACATTGAAATTTAGATTCTGATGTTAATTTCTGAAAGCTTTGATTCTGAAATTCGAGCGGCTGTTTTGTTTTCGCGACGTTTATCTTAGGGTGATAATTTTAAACTGCGCCCACATTTCGTGAAACATCTGTAAGCATTTAAGATTTCAATTAGCTCTGAGGCAAGCTCTCATATCACTTTGCTAATCATTTGACTTCGTGCTAACATTAAGTGACTTAAATACTTAGGGAGAGAGTTTACACAAGTTATATAAGTACAAAAACAAATACAGCACAACTGAAGTGAATACAGGAAATTAAATGAAGAGGACATAAAATACTAGTGAGTATTATTTTAAAACCTTGGTCTTTTTTTAAAATATTCAAAAAAAGGACAAAGCAGTTAACATAAATAATTCTGAAAAATATATCAAAATATTATAAAGCAACTATATTCATACAATAGATGAGTATATCGGTTTTCTCTCGTTATAACTGACGTGCTGTACTCTGAGGAGAATTTTCTTTGATTATCGTTTACATACTTGAGATATCCGTCATCGTGTCAAACTAGCCATTCCACACACACTGTAGCATTGATTATGGTTATAGCTTTATGTTGATTTGTAATTAATGCATAAACAATCACGACAAGACAGTGATTAAGGCATAAACAAAGCTCCTATAATTAATATTAAAATACATCGCAATTGATTCATAGGTGGTGTTTGATGGCAACGTTTGTTTAAAGTGTCAGTAGCACGTTTTTAGGTGGAATTTAAGGTGATGTCAGGAAAATGAAAATTAATGGTTCCAATTGAAAGACAATGTATTTAAACTAAACGGAGCAGTAATTCAAATATATAACGTAACGTTTAGCCATGCTATTCGTTTTCTTCCACAAAATAAATAAGGTGTTCATACAAAATGGCCGTGAATATGTGAATATTCATACTTTGTCCTCTGACTATGGATGATTCGCTTGTGTAATGAGATTAATGACACTGTCAAAATAATACATTTAACATTAACTTACAATTATCAGTGAAAATTTTAAGATAAAAAATTATTAAAAAAACGTGCTACTGCCTCTTTAAGATGTACAAATCAATTATCTTTTGAAAAACGTCGCAATTGATTCATAGGTGGTGATTGATAGCTACGTTTGTTTAAGATGTACAAATCAATTATCAATTATCAATTGTGTTTGTGATTTACAATCAGTTACCTTGTACTAGTATCCTGTTTATTTCAGACACAGTATCCGGGTACTACGATGACAATGCGTGCTACTACTGTACAGACACGGGAGCTCACCCTGACTGTCAGGACTACAAGACACTTCGTAAAGCAAACAAGAACCAAGATGATAAAGACCAGACACTCATCAGGAACTGTACAGGACCTCAGGCGTTTTGCATGATAGAGAAAGTTATAAAGCAAGGTATGATGATATTCGGGAAACAATATATTGAAGACAGACAGACAGACAGACAGGCAAACAGACAGACAGACAGACAGGCAGACAGGCAGACAGACAGACTGTCAGTTTTATTTGAGTCTCACCTCAAGCATGGTACAAATATGACATTGAATTTAAAAATACACAACATTCACATGATATACATTAAACTGTGACCGCCGAAGCAACCTTCAATGGGAAGGTGCTGATTTTGCTAAAGACAAGGAAATCAACAGGAAATCCCTGCTAATAACGGCATGAAGCAATAGTCTAGGTCTATCTTAGATTAAGATTTTACACAGACTTTCAGTTGACTTTGATGCAATTCCTTACAGTCAGGCGATTACAATGATAATACTAATGTGGCAGCTTATTTTGCCCTTAAATCCACTCCATGAAAGGGCATGCTCAATGCGCAAGGCATATTACTACCACGATTTCTGGGCCAATATAGTGCCATATCTGTTAGCCTGTCAAGTCACTTCCATGACAGGTAACCAAATGCATTGATGGCTGGAGAGGCACATTTGTATAAGGGTCACGTTAACACCATATATGGTTCACAATTTTGTCATAAAAACAACGAACAAAACCAAGATTGTATATATATTTCAATAACACATATCATGCCAGGTGATATATTTCAATGACACATATCATGCCTGGTGCTATATTTCAATGACACATATCATGCCTGGTGCTATATTTCAATAACACGTATCATGCCAAGTAATTTGTACGTAATAATATGACGTACAATTAAAGGTAATATAATTAAAAAACACGTATCGTTGCTTCTGTTAATTGCAAAAATGAATGAATCGAAAGTAAATAACAAAAATAAAACACTTATGGTTGCAGGGAAGCTCTACAGCTACATCAGAGACTGCACAAAAGACAAAGATGGACCCTTCTCATTTCTAAAGAACGGTCGACTGGCGGCCGTGAAGCAAGACAACGTCACCGTCTGTACCTTCGATACCACGACAATGGCGCAACAGTGCCTTACTATGTGTAAGGGCAAACTCTGCAACGGGCCACAGATTGCTGCAGCGGGATTTATTAGGCCTTTAAGTATTGTTATACTGTCGGCAGGAATTTTAATTTTGAAATACAATTTGTGATTGTGAACTGGTATAGAAGTGCCAAATCCCAAACTTGGTATCTCGAGTTGGATGTACTAAGATGTACGTTTTCTATGTAAATAATTCAATTCTACAATTCTTTGTTGTAATTTAAGTTTACACACAGAAATGCCAATCCCAAATGTATTATTCGAGACTTATTCGAAAGTCGTTTATCGTTATAAACAATTATGGAAACGTTAATTGTTTAGTTCAAGCTCAAGTCATTAAGGCTATTTAGGATGATACCAAACAGATGTATCCAATGTAGTTTAAGTAGTGCTCCTGTACTTCTAACTTGATTACTTTCAAAGATATTGTAGCATATTTTCTTAGGGGAAAACGGAAAGGAAAACAAATATTACCAATTGGCAAGATAATCTTTTGACATATAAGTAAAAGAACGTTTGATACTATGTTTGGTGTAGCTACTTGAATCCGTTTCCATAACGACAGGGATGGCCACAACAAAATGGCTTCACACAGTTTTCACTTTATACGTGTCTACGCCTTCAAATGATCATCAGGGGCTACGGAATAATAAGTTACATAATTTGATGTACAGGAACTCCTTTAAACTCTCTTTATACAGGAGTAATTTGAATAATTTAGGGAAAGAAAATATAACCATTGATGAGTACAAAATTTCAAATATCCTTAACAATTGTAAAGTCGTATAAGGCTTTCCACTTTTCAACACTACACTTTTACTTACGCTTGTTATACGATTCGCTTTGCTTCTTGTTGACTTTGTATCTATACTCTTCTAAAACGAATGTGAAAGATTTGATATTTTGTTTGATATGCAATCAATTGTTAATTTTTGATGCATGATCATATTATTTGAGATAACTTTTTCCTTCGCCTTTAAACCTAAAAACATGTCAAAATGAGATGGTGTATAACAGTAAATTTGTTGCATCCCCATCGTTTGTTCAAATTTAAAAAAAATCTTTGAACAAATATCAGATAATTGTAGTTTTTGATCAGAAAGATGCTATATACGGTGTCATGTGATTACTTTAAGGTAACAGGGGACATCGTAAAACTGGACAACGAGTTGATGTGTTAATAAAATGTGTCATAACCATCATGTTTGTTGTGTTCTACGGTCTTGAGGAAATCTTCATCCTACTACATCAGCGGTTGTGTTCAAAGAGTTCCAACAATACCCTGATATGTACCGGGCTATATTCGTATATAAGCAGCCAATGAAATGACGCGCTATGTCGGCACTACCAGGTAAGTAAGTTCGATTAGCCGGTAGAGTAAATGTCAGACCATGTCATGGATTATTAGCTGCAGCGATTCAAGGCCTTTGGCATTTTAGATATCAGGGTATAAAAGGATACCTGTGGATTGAAATAAGCTGATGTGGCAGGGTGTGGTAGTTCTGTGTGTAACTGTGTGTATATATACGGATTTTAGTTATTAACAATTCATCTAATAGGGAATCCTTAGACATCAATGAGTGGGGTTGAGGTTGACATTAGATTAAATTTGATAAGAATAACGCTCAAGAACAGATGTAAATTCAAAGTGGAGCACGGTGGCGTAGTGGTTAGCGTGTCTGCCTCTCACCCCAACGACCCGGGTTCGAATCCCAGTGGCGACACAAAAGATTTGTGACTTGGGTCGAAAGTTGTGTTGTGTCCTTGGGCAAGGCACTTCATCCACATTGCACTCAGTCCACCCAGCTGTAAAATGGGTACCTGGTTATACGGATGTACTGTCCGAAATGGACTCTCAGCGCAGGCAAGCAGCTTTGAAAACAAAACAATCCGTCAGGGTAATAATGCACATTAGTGAATCGTCGGTGAACAACTTTCAAAGATGGATACTTGACGTTAAACTTATCATTATTATTATCATTAAAGTAATAGAGTCTACAGCAGTATGTATTCCATCCGTATGTATGCAGTGTTTGAAATAAGCTAAAAATGTTGCCAGCCCAAAATTGGTATTTTATAAATTATAATGGTAAAATTTAAGGAAAAGCTCAAAAAGTAACCAGTCCCGACAAAAAGTAACCAGTACCGGGCTATCGGACGGGCCTTATTGATGTATGTCACACAGGCATTAAGTAATTTGACGAACAGATCATGTATATTTCTGCAGTCTGACAGCCGGAACTTATGGTGAAAAGCCTGAAATATAAACATTTGAATTTCAACTGAATGGGAATAAACTAGCATTAGAAACTGTAACTGACCAATGCTGATTTATTGAAACCGGATAATTCAATCAAGAATAAAGTATTGGAAATATTTGATCGTGTAAATAATTTGTGTGTCAATTTTATTTTTTGTATTTTTCTATTAACCAAATATTTCCTCGATGTACATATTACATTTTTATTCGTATTCTCATTGTGTTTCTTGTTCCAGATAAACGTTTATAAAAGCAATTCATTAAAAACACGTTTGTTTAAAGATTATGATTTTTTAAAAACATAATTCTCTAATGCATCTACCGGTAGTACAATGTATTTTCATGTATATGATTATTTTATTAGCATAATTGGATGGTGCATACATGTATTATTATAATAGTGCCAAGCTTGTGACGTTAATTTACGCAATGAAAATATTTTTAGTTTTATCTTTATCTGAATTCAACCCACTGTCATTGAGTTGGTATTTTTCACTGTTTACTGTTAATGGTAACAATTCAAACAGATGTTGATTTCATAAATGGTAAAAATGACATTCCATGATATATCGTTGGATTCAATGTATGATTTAAGATCATGAATCAATATTGCTACACAACTTCCATTCGTTTTTATTGCTTGAAAAATACAAATGACAATAAGAGTGTTTATCTTACCTTACAGAAAAATACTCGTTTTTGATTGGCTCGACGACTTGCGGCTCGAGCAACATTTCTACAAAGATGGTACATCAGACCGTATTATCCTCGTGAGACGCATACAACTTATGTTATACTATCCTATAGAATCTAACCGACAATAACATCTTTCGGAATGAATAAATAAATAAAATATTCAGAAATATATTAAAATTTCAGATATGATAGCAATGACTATTTTTACAATTTCGAATTCTTGATATTTATCATACATAAATTATTGCCATACTGAAAAAAAAAAACAATCTCTGAAATCTCATTTGTGTAATGGAAATGAAGATATAATTTGAATATACCTAAGATATCTTAGTATTTCGGCTCTTATCCAAGGCATATAACAGTTAATGGAACACCTAATCCGAATCTAGACAAACAACTTCTTGAATTTGGCAACCAGACGGATGAAAAATTACGTCTTGTCTCTTATGCATGAATCATTTGAACAATCCATAAAATACGATTCAGTTTCATAAGATATAATCCCCAAAACGTTGACAGTCAGATTTTAGACAGTCATGTTTCAGACAATATAGTAGGGGATAAATTAACACACCACCCATAGCTGAAATGGAACAGTCCTAATTAGATGTCCCCTGGCTTGCACTGACAATAAAGGGGTTAATTTTAAAGTGATGAAATGCTTTATTTGAATATAATTTTCTTTGAAAGATCCATGATAATGAAAACAGAAATGTATTACAGTGAGTCAAATTGCTTAAGAGTTTCTTTTTGGATATGTGAACGTTACCTTTAGAAATGGGGTTATTAGAAACTTATTGTCGTAGGTAGGTTAACAGGTTATGATTATACATAATACAAAGAAAAAATATATTCATGATACAAAGAAAAAATATACATAATACAAAGAAACAAATATAAATAATACAAAGAGAAACAAATATAAATAATAAAAAGAGAAACAAATATTAATGATACAAAAAGGAACAAATATAAATAATACAAAGAAAAAATATTAATAATACAAAGAGAAACCAAAAAAAAAAAAAAAAATATATATATACATGATAAAAAAAAAATACAAAGAGAAACAAATACAAATAATAAAAAGAGAAACAAATAACAAATGTAAAAATTACTAAGAATATTTTTTCATAATACAAAGAAACAAACACACATAATACAAAGAGAAAAATAAAGAATACAAAGAAACAATACATGCTAATAATGTTGAGGTGTTTGACAGGTTCAGCCCTGGATTGCTACAAGTGCGAGTCAACGGTTCAGGGTGGGGACTGCGACCATCTGTCTTCTGAGAACGAGGACTTGAGTAGAAACTGTACCGACCAGCCCTTCTGCATGGTGGAGACCTTCACCCAACATAAGAGTAAGCAAAAGAGATACATGTACATACCATGTAGATAGTGAACAAATATGACATTGTTTGGGAGATGTGCCAATCAACATCTATAAGATGGGTAATGGCAATTCAATTCTCAATTCTCATTAAACAAACCTTGGTGGTGCAAGAGCATATTCACAAATATGACATCCATCCTTGTGGTATGTTCATTGCTGGCGGCGTTTCTTGACTTTGATGTTGGTTCGAATCCCTGGACTCGGCCCGAACAAGTACAAACATTTGTAATATTGAAGAGAGTGTGATCAACAGATATAAAGATGTATTATCCAAAACTGTGTTCTACAGGAGATATCGCTTATTGAAGATCAAGCGATATCTCCTAGGAGATTTGCTTTGACAGTAGATTTTGAACAATGCCCTGTTATCAGAAAATACATGACATTTGTTACTGTAATGGTCTTCTGTATGGTCTACCATCCAACTGCATCCAGTCCCTGCAGAGAGTCCAGAACTGTGCCGCTCGCTTAGTGTCTGGAACCAAGCGACATGACCACATCTCACCTATACTGCAGAAATTACATTGGCTTCCCGTTAAATATCGAATTCTGTTCAAACTCTTGCCCTGATTCAAATCTATCAACCCGCACGATGCCTAAGATCTTCCGACAGTAACCTCCTTAAAGTTCCTTCATCCAGAACTCAAACATTTGGTGATCGTGCATTTCAAGTCGCTGGCCCTTCTCTATGGAATCACCTTCCTAAAATCCTTAGCCCCGTTTATATGTGCAGTTACCCCCGGAGGTAAAGGAAATTGTTTGCCCCAGGGGGGTAAATTTCGTCATGTAAACGCAATTTTTAAGAGGGGTATACTTACCCCCGGGGGCAAAGTGCGAAATATTTACCCCTGGTCTGGAGGTTGGGCAAATCAGATACCCTCGGGGGTATAAATACCCCTGGGGGCAAACCTGTCATGTAAACACTTTATTTTGTATACCCCAGGGGGCAAAACTGAATATCCTTATAAAAGTCAATATATGAAGAGAAAATAATGCCCCTAGGTATTGCAATTTCATTTCATATGCAATGCAATATTTGACTTTTGCCCCTGGGGGCAAATTTACCCCCGGGGGTATAATACCCCCAGGGGTAAATGTGCGGCATGTAAACCCACCTTTAGAGACATAGAGGAACCTCTAAAACCTTAACCTTAAAACACATTATTTCAGTATTGCATTTGATTGACTACCTGACATTTTCATGTGTTCATCACAGCGCTTCAGGGCAGTTTTCTGGTTTTAGCGCATTATAAGTATGTTTATGTATGTATGACATCACAAACGTTTTACATCATCAGTAATGACGTCACAGTAATATGACGTCATAAACACGATGACGTCACAATGCTATGCCATCACTGGTTTTGCACTTTTAGGCCTATGTAGTGTTCAAAGATGTACATTTTTTATGCTAATGTGATGAAAAATGATTTCGGATGATAAATAGAATCTCACCCCCGGGGCTTCTGATATCAAATATATCAACACAAGTTGATAAAAGTAACAAATTAGGCTTGCCGAGAAGACACTTGGGTGAGATTTTCTATATAATAAGAGTAAGCAGTTTGGTCGAAGAGTATTAATCCTTGCTCTTTGATAGCATTTGATTGCATACAGTACTTGAACTTTTCGAAGTTGTTCTGTCATTGTTTATCGTGACAAGTAAATGACCACACCAAAGCGGTTATTTATATAACAGTACTAGTATTGTAATACATTACGCATAGAAACCGAAAAGAAGTATGTATTATTACGATCATAACATGAGTATACACAAAGGAAAGTCTATCTTGGATTTAAAGGGGCAGTAGCACGTTTTTTGATAATTTTACATTTTAAATATTTCACTTATAATTGTAAGTAAATGCTAAATGTATCATATTGACAGTGTCAACAATCTCTTTACACAAGCCAATCACCCATAGTCAGAGGACAAAGTATGAGGCTTCACATAAAATCCATTGGCGGCCATTTTTTTCTGAACACCTTTAATTCATTTTTGTAAGAAAAATGAATCTCATGGCTGAACTTTACGTTATATATTTGAATAATTACTGCTTCATTTAGTTTGAATACATTGTCTTTCAATTGGAACTATTTATTTTCATTTTCCTGGCATCAGCTTATATTGCCCTTAAAAACGTGCTACTGCCCCTTTAAGCCTACCCAGTAAAGTCTGTCAATGCTTTATCAAGAACAATTTGATTCAACAGGGAAACCATTCTATGTACCAATGCTAAATCTTGAAAGAACTAATGCAACCTCTATATCGGCTTGTAAGGTAATTTACCTGGCAAATCATTATTGAAAATGCTCTGCTCCGAATTAAGTTTAATTTGCCAATATATCATTCTGTCGATGTTTCATCCCAAAAAATTCCAACCCAAACTTTTGAAATTATTTAATGACATATTCGTGTGATTGTGAAATGGTACACTTAACTGGTGACAATATTCAAAATAGATGCAGTATTTTAATTTTTTATCAAGTATTTGTCTAAGTGGTTTCCATTTTCTGCATAAACAGTTATATATATATATACATGTATAACGTGCCAGAGCTAACTAGCTGATGCACGATCTAACTCAATATAAACATGTATATTAGTCGGTATACCATCCTGCGATCCTTGGTATGAATTATGGTAATAGTATAAACGACAAACATACCATCTTTTTAAAATCTAATCATGACACTAGACCAACCCCATTCTAAAATGCTTATAATTAAGCTTCAATAATTCCCTTACTGCTTTATTATGAATACAGCCATTTACATTTCAGGATGTTTAAAGAATCGATATACAAATTTATTTTTTGTATTAAAAACGTACACAAGAGATCTAGAGTCAATTGCTATTTTCACATAATACCTCCAATTGTTTGTTGAATCAAGTAGAGAATAAGTGAATCGATTTCTTTCTTATCTTTTGTTTTATTCTTAGGGACAAATAAACTTGGCAGGTTAAATTCAGGAAAAAAGATTATCGTTTTGCACTGTATATGTGAACTTAATGTACTGTTTTCGAAATAAAATACATGCAGTTACATATTCTGACCTACTGTGACTATACCTATTGTATAAGTGACATTTTTCATAAATCGATATATTCCTTCCCGGTGCAATTCATCAAATCAATTGATTATCAATTCTTGCTTTGAATTTAATCAACGTTCGTCTGATATCAAAACACGTGAATATCTAAATGACAATTCGCCTAATGAACAAACTCCTTTTTGAACTTGTCATGTCTGCCACGATCAATCAATTTGAAGGCTGTTTCCCCCCGCAGGGTAAATGAATCAACGTGATTAACATAGTTCACTTCGTGAGTCCTACTGGAAATTGATTGACATATCATATTGATATACAAAGATGTTATACAACTATTTGCTTTTCAAATTGATTTTTTTGTCGGCTTCCGGGGCTGCTACAAGTGTTTGTAGCGTCAATACAGACTCTTTAAAATTGTTGAAAAATATGTATCTACCCCAATGGACAGATCACAACGTAGCACTTTGAGTAAACTAACTTAACCCCTAGAAATTGAAATTGGAAGATTTTCAAAACCCAAGGTGCCACTAAATCAAAGAATTTGTAAATTTTGTTACATTTATGATATTGAGGACGAAGTGAATTTTTTTACCACCTGTAGTTTCTACTTTGATTTAAGGTACGATTTTTGGAATTATATAAACAGCAGAAACCCTCTATTTACCCAGCTTTCGCCAGTTCACCAATTTGTTTATTAATTGTTAAATGACAATGTTTTTATATCTCCTTCTGCCATGAGAAACAAAATGTTTAATAGACGTAAAACATGTAGTTATCATGTTTTTAGATTATCAACGAAATTCGTGTCTCATAAGCATTTTAAGGCTGGAAGTTGTTTTATAAATTGATTTTGTAAATTTTCCAAATGTTTTATAACGACGTGTGACACGTAAATAAAATATATTCTCATCCTCCTTCTTCTTCTTCTTCTACAAAGATGTTATACAACTATTTGCTTTTCAAATTGACTTTTTTGTCGGCTTCCGTGTCTGTTACAAGTGTTTGTTGCATCATGTCATTAGAAACCTTTTCTTATTTTACTATTTGGTATGTATAAAAATATGAACTTATATAAAAATCAAAATATCGGTAAATGACATTATTAAGCATTATTAAACTTATGGATAATCAACTTCTTTATTGCATGAAATGCAACGTTTCGGTGAAGAAACAAACAACGTTATCAAGTGATACAAGTATTTGATGCAGGAGAGTTTTACATAAAATGTTAGTATCTACACCAAAACGCCGCATTTCATGTAATAAAGAAATTGATTATCAATAAGAACGTGTTCTTCTTCATCAAACATGTTTCTTGAAAAGCTTTTTGAATGTAAAGTAAATTTCCCCGCGGGGATTATAAAGTTTATCTTATCTTATCTTATCTTAAAATGCCTCTCAAATTCACCATCCTTCCACTCGTATTTCAGCTGCAAACTCTGAAGGTGACCTGTTCAGCGTTGTGAGGGACTGCAGTGATAACGCGACCTACTCCTTCAAACTGGTCTACCCCCTTACCCTGTCCCTACCCCCGAAACCTATCAACGTCACCACCAACAGCACAGTGTGCGGCTTCGACGGGAACTTCACCATATGCGTACTGCTCTGCAACACCAGTTTCTGCAATGGACCGATGCAGGATGTGTCTTCAGCTTGGACTGTTGGTTGCAATATCCAGTGCATTGTCACCTTGGGCATTGTATATGTACTTTCACTTGCAGTGATGCTTAAGTAGACAGTCAACGTTTTGTGGTTATTCAATTTTTTTGCAATAGCATTGTTAACCTTTTTACGTTATATTGAACCAACAATCAATTATTGGTAACAGGTATGCCTACCTGTAATCCTTTTCCGTTTCATATAAGAAATATATTTTCTGAAATTAAGCCCTGAGCGTTATTTCGAAGGGAAATGAAGTACAACAC
Source organism: Steromphala cineraria (assembly GCA_916613615.1). Lineage (NCBI taxonomy): Eukaryota > Metazoa > Mollusca > Gastropoda > Trochida > Trochidae > Steromphala > Steromphala cineraria. The sequence continues at coordinate 27,785,418 of OU744732.1, forward strand.
AAATTGGTCTTCGTATTATTTTTAATATAAAGAATCCCCGAATACGGCAAATAAGAAGTTAAAAGTTTATTTGTTAACGATTCCATATATTAAACGCTGCAAAAGAGAATAAAAAAAGTCATTTTTAAACTGGATGATAACCAACATAAAACGGTTTTACTCTTACCATTTCCTGAATCCGTATCGTCAAGCCTATTAAAACTTTCATGTTTGGTGTCTAAAATGACAATTGCATTTGGAGACCAATGCCTTTTCTACGTTTGAAACTCTCGTTAAGCATTATCGTAATACAGACCGAGTGATTACATCGAAAGCACTTTTTTCAAATTTTCAGAGAGAAATGATATATCAAATTTAAGCCAACGGGCTAAAATTAGAAATCAAAACTCGTTAATAAGCCTACGGGGTTAATAACGTCAGGGCTTAAATGCGAGAAATCCCGGTATGTTTTTTTTGGAAGTTTTTTTTATTCACTTCAGTTGGATACAAACAGAGGATTTCAATATCTCGCAAGAGATATGAAAAGGAACAGTAAATAATCCCGGTATGTTGAATAACGATTCAGCCTTGAGCAGTGAGTGTATAGGGAATGTTTTCGACATTCACTCGTTACGGCACATCGGGACAAGAGAGCACACAAGTAAGCACTACATAAGACCAAACAGTTGCCTAAAGAAATTGACCGAGAACCTTACTATTAACCATTATAAAACTGGTCCTATTGGTAGGCCTTTATAAGTTATGAAGAAGGAAGCAATATCAATCAGCTATTCTAAATTTAAATTCATGCGAAATTCTATGTAAACTGGATGTAGCAGTAAGTAGTTATGAAACTTAGCAACGCTTTAAACGAATACTATTAACTTAATATAATATACTGAACATATTTAAAAACGGGTCACTTATCGAAAGTGTGATGTTTTGAACATTATATAAACGACCTTTAAACACCTTAAAGGTGCAGTAGCACGTTTTTATGGGGAATATAAGGTGATTTAAGGACAATTAAAATTGGTTCCAATTGAAAAACAGTGTATTTAATAATTCAAATAATTTGTACATAACGTAAAGTTTAGCCATGAGTTTCCGTTTTCTTACACAAAATGAAAAGGTGTTCACACAAAATGGCCGCCAATGGATTTTATTTGAATATTCATACTTTGTCCTCTGATTATGGATGATTGGCTTGTGTAATAAGATTTTTGACACTGTCAAAATACTACATTTAGCATTAACTTACACTTATCAGTGAAATATTTGAAATACAAAATTATTAAAAAAACGTGCTACTGCCGCGTTAAAATCGGTTAAGTAATGATAACTGATCCCACCCAACACCATGACACTGCCAACACAACATCGATGTGTCTACACAACACTTCTTTATGGTAACGTTCTGCATACGTCATACTTTAAAGCGACCATCAGCATGACGTCATTCATTTTGAAGTCTTTGTGTCAGGACAAACAGCACAGAGAGGGCGTCATTCAGTGTCCATAGTGGTTCTAATTTGTTTTGATCTGCTCTTCAAACTTACGATTGTTGACAGGATTGCATTAGTTTGCAAAAGGCCAATTCTGCTGAACATACGAGCTTGGATATCTTTCCAAATGCGCGTTCACGTTTATCAGCTGACAACTTCGGCGTCTCTTTTACGTTTTTAAGATTTTTCAGCCAAGTTAAAGTTGGTTAAGGCATCTTTTACAGGGATAGAAATCATTAAGATGAAAGGTCGGTGTATGCAAACGGTCGTTGCAATTTCTGGAGCAATCGGCAAGGCATTTGTTCAAAGATAGTGTGGTGGAATTCGAAAAATTGGGCGAGATGGTCAGCAAGTTCAAAGATTGATCTCTGATTCCAGTGCATAGTATTGCGATAAAATTTAGTATTAATTGCACCGCACGTTAAAATAATCGATGCGTCCTGTTTTCGATCAGGTTTTAGCGACTGGAGCGACCACCCTTCAGTATTCTATATAATAGGTAGAGATTACGCTAAGATCTTTGGAATTTCGTTCCAAGTTTATCGCAACATATGAAAACGATATATGAGTGCAAAAGTCCAGGTTTTGAATATTTTTTGTTATATTGTCCACTCCGAGATTCGAACCCCTGTGCACTCATTAGCGAGTCATTGGCGATCTTACCTGGGTCCATTTATTGGTAAAGTGCCGGATCCGAGATGCTGTCAGCTAGATATTCAATGTTTTCTACCTTTCCTTAAACAAACATTACAAATCCGATCATATCTAGCGGTGCGTTTTAACCGATGTTAATTAAATATGTTCTTTTCTAAGATTACAGTGTGATTTGTAAATTATTTAAATGTTGAACATTCTAGCGTGAAATTAACTACAATAGAACACGGATATAACGAACTCCAAGGGAACAAAGAATTCAGTTCGCTTTATAAACCTTTAGTGACGCCACTCCATTGTTCTTTGAGGTCTTAAACAAGGGAATTATTCGAGTAATGTCCCTCAGATGCAGGTTATTATCAAGATAATCGCCCTTCAAGGCAGGATATTATTATAATATATCCCTCTTCAAATAATTATTTCGGAACGATGTAATTAATGATTTTGGTTAAAGTCAAGGTGACACTTTCGGAAAATTATCGCAAATGTAATTTTGACACTGCAAATGTTTTGGCGATGTGCCGTGTCGAACCCGCCAAACGCTGAACCCAACGCTCTAACCACTGAGCTATTATGACAGCGCCGACGAACTCCATTTGTTAGGTCCTCTTCTAACAAAGGTCTTAGTTTGGGTTTTTGGATATTTTACGGCCGCCTCAGTTATTTCAAGTCCTTTCACGTTATCGGTCATATCAATGTTATTATAAAATAGATAACACATAGTCCGTGGGCATTATCAATAATAAAGGATGTTTGCTCTCGTGATTTGTCCATGGGCAAATTCCGCGGGCAAAAATCCTTTATTATTGATAATGCCCATGGACTATGTGTTATCCACAACTTATATACCTCAAGGCCCATTTAACACTATTTGAAGCGAGTTTTTGTTCGGGAGAACATCCGTCGGAATGGAATTGAGAGGGCCTTAGACTGTATAATACCCCGCCGGGAGGGCCTTGCACTGTATAAGACCCTGCTGGGAGGGCCTTATACGAAATAATAACATCCAAGGAGGTTATTATTTGTTATGAGGCCCTCCATTTCGCACCTCATAATTTCAAAGACCGGTAAGGTAATCGATCTCAAAAATTTTCAGAAGCGAAACCTCGGGATTCGAACCCACAACCCTTCGCTCTGTAGCCCAAGACTTATACCATTAGACCACAAAGGATTGGTGAATATGAAGGAATTGTTTTGTGAGGTCTTTGCTGCTCTCCTAGAACTTGATGATATTAAATTGCGCTCTACTGTACACTTTATACGTCAGAGATGTGGTGTATCTATGTAACAAAAATTAATAACGCCCTTAATATGCTTATGCTATAGCGTTCTGGCAAAATGTCCAAGATAAAACATTTCGTGGCAGAAAATGGGGGATTCGAACACAGAGACACTCACTTCGTAGTCCAAGATTATACCACTAGACCACAAAGGATTGGTAAGTGTGAAGGGATTGACTGTTGATATCTATTCTGCTCTCCTCGAACTTTAAAAGTTTATTTTCACTGTTCACCTTAAATGTTAGAAATGTGATTTTATTTTCGATATATGAAATTTGCAACAACCTCATCCTCTAGCTATAGCGTTCAAGAAAAATTTCTAAATGTAAAATGTAAAAAAGTAGAACATTAGGGATTCGAACCCTCAACCTTTCAAACTGTAGTCCAAGACTGTACCACTAGGCCACAGGGGATTGGTTAGTAATAGGTTATTGACTATTGACGTCTATTCTGCTCTCCTCAAATTTAATGAAATTAATTTGTTGATTTTGTTTGCTTTTAAGTTAAATAAGTGATTATTTCGGTATATAAGATAGATAACACACACATCCTCGGGTGTTATAGCAAACAGAGGCCTTTGCCTACGGGACGACCCTCGTGCGCTGACGCGCACTCGGGACGTCCCTAGGGCAAAGGCCTCTGTTTGCTATAACACCCTCGTATGCGTGTGTTATCCATAACTTATCCGGTGTTCGCTACTCGCGTTTGTCCGCCATGCATAGGGCTTTTGACGGGACTTAAAATGTGTTCACTATATCCGATTGTTCGCTATATCCATGTTCTGCTGTAATTGTTTCACTTTTCAATAGAACATTCATCTTATAAGAAGATCAGTTCTTCTCCATTTATTCACAACCAACTCTTACCAATTAAGCTATGCTTATAAAAATAGCTGAAGTATACCTTTAGCACCATTTACCATTGATTATTACACGTCTTGATGTTCAAATGTATCTATATACTTTATAAACAATGTATTACGGCGGGTCTATCTGTACCCAAAATTAGATCCTGTCTACGAAATTGTTAAATCGCATTTGATCCAAGAACTCGTTTTCTGCCAGTGTCAAGATAATGACTCGGTTATATCTTCTTTATACGTCATGTAGATAATTATGAATAGTTATGTGTAATTAGGAGTCTGGTGTCTGTAGAGTTTAACAACCACTTTCCATTCTCGTTCACACAAATTTGACCAAGTGTCAGGAAGATTGAAATTGTTTCTTAACAAGAAGTATAACAATGAAGTATGTCTTGACTTGTGTTACCAATATGGGTCATTGAATAAATTGAGCCAATACGAAATCTTTTTTGATCAATCATATACACTATTTGAATCATATTACTGTACGATTATGACGCTAATATGCGAACTTCCGGCTTTAGTGGAATTAATTGACATTATTCTTGACAATAAGCAATTTATATTACTTCTAAAAACGCCTTTACTAGAAGAAAAGGATGCATTGACAAATGCAAATTGATTTCATGGCTAAAATATCGATACTGTCAACGATCTTGTTGTTGTGCTTTTGTTTTGAATGAAATAGAGATATAATACGTATCGTTACGGTCTTCACTTGTATGAACTTGGACGATAAGAGAACAATGATTTATGTTTGTCATCACATGATTTTCACAAAGCGAAGGTTAAATTCTAAAAGAAACACCCACGGTGGAAGCGAATACAAATATACATCTATACATAATGAACAGACAAGAATAGTGGTATCAAAGCTCTGGTCGCTTCTTACTTCTTGGTTCGCGTAATGTTAACATCACAAATAAACCCTTGTTTTGGATAGTTACAGTCGTGGTAAATTCAAAGTGGGAAAACGGACCACTTTTTCACTATATGAAAAAGAAATATGTCAGTAGAAAACTTTTTCCCGAACTTCAGAACAATATCAAAAGCTTCTTTGGTGGCATTTAAAAGTTGGAAGTCAAACAAGGACGAATATTTCATGGATAACAACTTCTTTATTCTGAGTACACGACGTTTCGATACAGCTTCTTGTATCGTTTCAAGCATAATGATATGGACCGTTGTCTCAATCTTATCTTGTTGATTAAAGTTCACATAATAAAATATAACCTATTCTCTGTCCATGTCACTTGACAGAAAACTATAGAAGAAACTGTATCAAAACGTCGTGTACTCAGAATAAAGAAGTTGTTATTTATAAAATAATCGTCCTTATTTAATATAAAAAGCTTAACTGCCAAGATATACGGTCATCTAATACCTTGCATAACAACTCATAGACAATGAGTTTGTGCTGCAAATCTTGCATTTATTTCGTCTCTCAAAAATTCACATTATTGATTGAAAGTAAACAAGTAAAAAAACATTTGCAATTTTTATTTACGATTATTGAAAAATAAAAATCGTTTATTTTGGAATGATAATTGAGATTTAATTTAATGTTAAATGCAGTCTAGGACGTAGAACGTGACAATAGATTTGATGTCAGAAAAAGATACACAGATACACAATATTTTAGAAACAGAATTATGAAATCCATGTCACAAAAAAACCCCAAAAAACTTTTAAATGTTACCAAAAACATCTGTTTGTCCAAAATAGATATGTTAGATTTGTAAAGGACCATTAAAGGTTTATAAAATATTGATTAAATTTCATTGTTCATTATTCATTTGTATTGTCATGTATTTCACTGTAAACATCAGAATTTCATAATGCAATGTTTGGAAACCACACTAACAAGTGACTATCAATAAAGTTATTACGATTATTTAAAAAGATATTCTTTAAATAGTTTTTATAAGGTGGCTTATTTATGTCTGATAGGCGATTCATGTAGTCACAATGTTAGGTAAAAGCTTGATTGACTACATGCATGGATATGAAAGAATGTATTGAACAAAACTCAATTCATGTAAATATCTGTTTTAATACATTTTGCTTTTTTAATGACATAGAACTAAAGTGTATCCATGCCTTGAACCCTATTTCAATGTATGGTTCTATCGGGGGTAATACCCACCCAATACAATTAAAACAGTGCAGTCAACTTATAGGTTAATTTAAAGTTTATAAGTTGCTTGTTCTTATTTAAAATTACACCACTAGTGAAAGTTATGTCCATTGTTCTGACGAGTCGTTTTTCTGAATAACCAAACCTCACCTCGGTTATTTTCATGTGTTGAAGTTGGTTATTGTGGCAATGCGAACGACCGCGGTGGTTATTCAGAGGTTTTTGTATTTGACCAGACATTTCTCTCACGGGCAGATACCTTACATCCTCGGCTTCGCCTCGGTATCTTGGTATCTTCCCTCGAAAATTAATCATTCGGAATTTTCGAATATCGCTTCTCGGCTTCGCCTCGAGTCAATATTCGAAAATTCCGAATGTAAGTTGGATTTTCCGAATTCGATGAATCAACCTCTACCGTGATAACTACCTCATTCGTACGCATAACCAATATAACCACCCCAACCAAAATAACTCAAAAGAATACACAAACATTTAATGCATTTAATTGAATTGAATTTTTTTCAAAGTAAATGTTTCGACAATTTCATCGGATTCGGTCGTTATCGTGTTCCATCCTACATGAGAGGGGCACTATTGCACGTACTGGTATTCATCTTTCCATCACTGCTTCTCAAATAGGCTGTCATACCTGAAATATAAACAAAATAGAATATAATGTCACCTTGTTTAATAGTTTCGAAAATCATATTATTAGTTAGAGTGTGCGTCGCTTCAAAGACTCATTTGCGAACAATATTCGAATGATTTAGTGTTTTCTTCACATTTTCTTATTTTTATAAATCTAGATATGTTATCCGTTTCAAGGAGTGTCATGAACACCATTATCAAGAGAGCTAAAATGTTACCCTTTATATATAAATTATTGAAAATGAACTCGATACTGTATTTTACTTTTAGCCACGAGGCGGTAAATAGTGTGTATATGAAATCATAGTTCGCAATGTTTTGTTTTAATGACACGGCATGTTATACGTTAATCATATTTTGAATTAACAAATTTCATTATACTCTTTATGCAGATTGACCGAAAGGAAAGCTGTTTTATTTACATGTACATGTCTCTTAGTTATGTGACATATCAATACACCGATAGTTTTCGTCAGTCGCTACATTGCCCGGTTTTCTATCAATTCTTTGTAAGCATATGACCAGAAATTCACAATAATACTCACGTTCATTGTTGTTTTTCTGTGTTGGTGGACGTTGTCAAAAAGATCTTCTTCGTCATTCAGTTTTACAAGAGCATTAAAAAGATACCAGGATTGAAATCATTATTGTCACCAACTCCACCTCAATCAGCTCTTGTTCACCATTTCTTCACCGGAATCGAAAAGCTCGTCCCAACTAAACAGTCTCAAATGAACTGCGTCGAATGACAGTCGTCGTGTGACCACGTGTTGAGAGACAATCTTGCACAAGAAGCGCGTGCGCTGTTTCGTCACGTGAGCGCTAATTGGTACGTTTCGGCGAACTGTTAGTTTTGGCGCAAACAATAATATAACCGACCTAGGGCAGTTATTTAATAGAAAAATAGAAATAATTTTGTTGTATATGAATTTTTATCATGCAAAATATGTTACACACTTAAAGGATGAGTATGTCCACGTGGTGTAAGTCGTTTAATCACCCTTACTACGGTAGTTAATTAAAAAAACTCATCTCGGGCTCCGCCTTCGGAAAGTTTTTTGAAATAACTACCTTGTAAGGGTAATTAACCGTAACACCAACATGTTTCCAAAATATTCCTATCTATTATCCAATGATATCTTCCCTTGGAAATTAACAGTTGAGTTATCAATATCAGATGATATGATTATTTATCGTTAACAATTATTTATGTAACAAAATATTTGCTTAATTTTAAACTCTAAAATACAACAACATAACTTAGTCCTTTTAAATATTGATCACTGATATTTTAGAATAAATATTCTGAGTAACAAACGCTCTTAAATAGTGATTTTCTATAATTTTCTAAAACGATAAAGCTGGCCCTGTGTAAAGGGAAAAGAAAGGAAGATGAGGAGAGCTTGATAGTGTTTCTATTTCATAATTTTTTTTCGTTCATACAAAATATGTTTCTCGAAAACTGTTTCCGATGAATATCAATATCAGATTTAGTATAGTGTCTGAGATAATTTGATTTCTGAGGCCTGTACTGAAAAGCCGAAACCTCGTGTCAAAGACATGTCAAAACATTCAACGTTCTTACCGCGAGATGGCTATTTCATTATTTTCTTACTCCCATTAAGTGTGTATTTCTTGAATTTCAGGCATAAAATATTGTTAGTTTTCGGGCCTTTTTCGATATTAACATTGAAATTTCAACGATAGTGCAAAGTGACGGTAAACATAACATGAAGACCGCCCAGGAAAATACTACGAGGAAACTCACCCTGAGAGCAAAATAATACTTTTTGTTGTTTACCCAATAGACATTTTCATAACGTATCGATCCTGGACTTTGTTAGTTGAAAATAACTCTTTGATTTTCAAAACAAACCGTTTTTCGGAAATACTTCTGGCTTGTTAATGCTATATAATGTTGCTTCCGGGTGTTGTTGCGACCTAAGCCTCGTTTCGCCTACGCGCTCGGTTTCTCATGCCTCATTGATATTCATGAGGCACAATTAAGAATCCGCTATTGTTTGCTTTACAGCGTTACCGATTTTTCTTCAAAAAGTAATATGGTTTAAACATAATATTTATATTTCTTAAAAAGAAATTGGATTGGCTAACAAGCCTCAAGGCTTATTTTAAGTACGCCTCTCCAATACAACACACATACAGCTGGTTACAAAATAGAAATAACAATTAAATGTGAATATACCAAATAACTAGGTAACTGATATACATACATGTAGTCCTGACAATGTCATCTTTATAATTGGATGGTGAGTTTATCCACCAGTCGCGCTTAGGTTGTTAAATCAACCTCACCTCACACAGCAATAAATCTGAAAACCCAAAACGGCAGCCATTGCATTGTATGTTTCATGCACTATGTATACTGTGTTAAAGAAATAAGCGAAATAATTAACGGTTAATCCGTAAAATAATACTTCGGCCGTTATTATAATCTAAGAGGTGTATAAAAACGCTGCAGTTTTCAAATCCTTTCTAGCGAGCGCATTTTTAAAGATTTTGGATGCAAAATATCAGCATAGGAGTTATTGTCTTTTGTTGGTAAACGGGCTTTTATTCCAAAAGCAAGTTTAGGTAAAATGATGAATAAAAAAACGAAATTCCCATATTACAGTAAAAGTACCCCAACATACACACTTCACTTCACTTCAAAACGTTCATTAAAAAGCAAAAGAATAAGTGTTGAAATCACGGAGAGGCTTACTCATACAATTAGACTTCAAAATCAACGTCCATTTTACATTTTACATCCACAAAGCATTAGCAGAGTAACGATGCATGAGACCTAAATAAAGTAAGCATGTTTTGATTTCCGCCTGCAGAAGTTTCAAACCCACGCATCAGGCCAAGAGAAGAAACTGAAGCTTTAATATCGTAGCCTAGAAACGTTGACTTGCAATTCGTTTGTGGGCCTTAAAAGGTCATTTTCGCAGGTATATAAGGTTGAAATCAAATCTTTAATCTATATTGAAATTTGATGATGATGATTGATAATTTTTTTAGATCATTAAAAAGAAATTAATACATCAGTTTTGTCTTTTGTAAAGACCAGACTTTTTTAGAATCATTTAGGGGCCTTAAAGTTATTTTTAAGCTCTATATTCTAAACCTAAAATGGTTTAAAAAACAAGAAATTCAAGATCATTAATAGCATAAATGGTGTAATGGTAAAATCCATTCATGTATCCCTCGGTGTATTCAAATAATCGGAACACTATATTTTCATCAATACATGTCAACGTGCTCTAAGGTACAAATTGGATTCATTGGTTCAATCTTCATACACAAATTGCTCATTGATGTGTCGCATGTTTCATCCTTTTGTAATTATCTGCGTGTAACCATAAGTCGAGGTCATTTCACACAATCGAAGTTTATAGAAAAGTATTACTATACATTTTACTAATGAAGCATTCAACAATCCTCAGTTGATATTTTTTTCAAAACTTACATAACTAATTCGTCAATTATTACCTAACTCATAGATCTTGATATTCGATTCCACAATAACAATTTACGTAACACTATTTGATTAAATGTCTTGACTTTGGTTTGCGTTCCATAAACTTCCTCTTTCTCAAGGATTTAAGATGTTATTTTATGGAAAGTTGTTTGATTAAAAACAACGTCAACGAGTTTCACAATATAAAAAGAGAACACTAACTTACACCCGAAACAAATGAAACTCGCTTGCACACGGGGAAGAATGTTAATTGACTCACAAATGAAGTCAAAGTAATATCTTCCTTCGCAATTCTCTGTCTTAATTCCAGTTCTTCTCGGACAAGAGAGATGGACTCAGAGCCTTGCGGGTGCAATCAAAGTTAATAACTGTGAAGTAAGTGATTACGTTTCAAATGTAACAACATTCGAAGATTCCCATGCACTTTCGTTCTTTTAGGTAAAAAAGAGCTTATTCACTTTGCACATGCATTTAAATCTTCATAGAGTAAGTAAAAATGATATGGCGACCGATTCATGTCCAATCTCAATCAAATCAGATCGAAACTTTCAATCCTACGTCAGCGACGTAGGAGTGAAAGTTTCGTCAGCGACGTAGGAATGAAAGTTTTAATCTGATTGAATGACATTGATGTGAATGTCATCGGCGATAACAAGTTATCTTTCCATGCAAACAGATATTTTCATTCGCTGCAAGTTTGCACAACCATATTTGCAGTAGTTTACAACCGTGGGAATCTACCGTACGCATGAAATTTAATCGGATTACTTGAAAACAGAAGCTAGGGTTGGTCTCTGTCATGTTCTTATTAAGCCGTGAACAACTTTAATTTGCATACCACCGCATACATCACAAACAGTGAAGCCAATTGCCGTGTAACCTGAAAATAATTAAAGTGCATATTGATGCAATACATCGGCACCTTATAAGTTTTGACAGATGGTTGGCAACATTTCTCTGTATGGAGAGATATATATATATGGTCAAATATAAACTATGGGGAGTGGGGTTAACACTGACAAACACTGAAAGAAGATAAGTAGGTTAAAACAAAATCGATTTATTTTAAAATTCGTTTCATTAAATTGGAGTTTCGTTTCAAAAAGTTTGTATAATAGAAAATGAGTTTGGATCTCTCATTACCTAATGCTTATCATTTAATAACATTCTGTGGTAGGTATTGCATGTGGAAAATTCCAAGTAATGAGATAACCAAAGACCCATCCTTTATGTTGTTAATAGATTTGCAAAATAAGAATACAAAAGGATTAATGATTTGTGAATTATAAAAATATGATCACATGATAGTGCCTAAAGTATCTTAAAACACAAATCACGACGAGAGTTAATGTAGTTCCTAAGATGTCAAATAATGAGCATATAAAACCTTTCTACATGGCTTTCAGTAGGATATCTTGTCTTACTCATAACATATTTCGTTTCCCAGTAACATGAACAAATAATTAACTTACAGAAATAACACTGTCAACGCTTCTAGGCTACGATATAAAAGCTTCAGTTTCTTCTCTTGGCCTGATGCTTGGGGTTGACACTTCCGGCGGAAATGAGAACATACTTACTTTATTTAGGTCTCATGCATCGTTACTTTGCTAATGCTCTGTGGATGTAAAATGTAAAATGGGCGTTGATTTTGAAGTTTAATTGTATGAGTAAGCCTCTCCGTGATTTCAACACTTATTCTTTTGCTTTTAAATGAACGTTTTGAAGTGAAGTGTGTATGTTGGGGTACTTTTACTGTAATATTGGAATTTCGTTTTTTTTATCCTTCATTTTATCTAAACTTGCATTTGGAATAAAAGCCAGTTTACCAACAAAAGACAATAACTCCTATGCTGATATTTTGCATCCAAGATCTTTAAAAAATGGGCTCGCTAAAAGCCTGAGAAAGGATTTGAAAACTGCAGCGTTTTTATACACCTCTTAGATAATAACGGCTGAAGTATTCTTTTACGGATTAACCGCTAATTACTTATTTCTTGAACACAGTATACATAGTGCATGAAACATACAATGGGTTTTAGCATTTAGATGTTGTCTTTTCCAATGATGTTAATGCAGCGTCGATTTTCCGAGTATTTTAACTCTGGGTATCATGCTTTTCACAAGAAACAAATTAATGTGAGTTTATTTTTCATTTTCACACGATTTAAGAATATCGAGATAACATTTTAAAAGCCAATATTTCAACTCTGTGTGTATCGCCGTTTACTTATTTTAAAATTGTGTTCTCTTGATCGTCAATTTAAACAGAGATGCGTTACTACCATTCGAAACTACGAGAGCCACGCGTGTAACCTACGGAGGCTAAAGTAAAATATACACAAAGAACTTAATTAAGCACCGCCCATTTTGTAAAATGAAAATGGGAGCTCTTTGAATATTGTGATATGTTTGATGTATTGACCACTCTAGATATAACAATTGCCGTTTTATTTATTATTTAATTGACGTAAAAATCCTTATGACACGAAATAATTGAAAATATGAGAAAAAATGTGAGACCACTGAAATTTGGCAAAATATAACTATTGTCTTTGGTGAGCAACCACGCATGAAACTTTGGATTTTTTCAATCAAAAATAACATTTTTGATCCCTAGTTGACATTCAATTAGAGAAACCTTTTTTATCATGCACGATAAAAGCCTAGCAGGACATTGAATTTTCAGTACTTTTTTCAACAACAATTGAGAAAATTTCGAAATTTTTCAAATCTGTGAGTGAATTTGAGATTCTTTGAGTTGGACTTATGGGTCAAACAGTTCTTCTCCCTTTAAATAAGCCATTATCTTAAAGAGTCGCCAGTTTTTTCCTAGGGAAGATTTTTTCAAATTTGATATTTGATAATTTTGTGATTTTGAAGGCTCATACTGCTCTAACGACTAACATTTGCTGAGAGGTCCTTACTAAAAATCATCAATTCAGTCAAGAGAATTATCATTACCATATTGCAGCAAAAAATATTTACTTTCATTTTCAGTTATAAGTAAACTTGAATTTTCAAAAATACCAAGTTGGGGGAAATAAGTTATCCAGAGACAGTGAATCGTAAATTGAGTGAAGTTTTCATTTCTACACTGCTAAATGATCGTTCTATCGAAAAACCCTAATTGTTTTTCTGGAGCCTTGTATGGTTTATTAGCAGAAGCTTATTTTCTGAAAACATTGGTGGTGCTTAACTAAGTTCTTTGTGTATAGTATAATCCGATATCATTTTTATATTGTAGAAACATTATGTAAATAACTCAAACTTGCGCAAAAGTATTTTAAAAGTTACTAAGTCTTTCACCTTGTATAAAGTCCAAATCAGTTTAAGAGCCCTTAAAATGATTAATTCCCACATTTGATATTACTGAGGATGTCCCTATTTTACGTAACCATGACTGTTTAGAAACCGGAAGTGGGCTCGAAGCCATTTTACGGATCGTAATGATTCTGCAAACGTCTACACATTTTCAGATAGCATTTACTCAATAAATGGGTCCAATTAGTAGAATATTATGTTCTTTTTCGTTAAGTTTGTTAAGGACTTATTATAAATACCTTTATAACAATTATTAATTCAAAGGTTTCTGAAATAGAAATTCACCGTGCGGTCCCTAGTTCCAGCAGTGAAACTAAACTTATTACCCTAAGTGGAAGGAAGGTATGTGTTATAGGCATATTTCAGAATTTCAATCTGCTTTTCTTTCAATTGAAAAGTGACACCAAGTATTTGCTTAGCATAGGCCAACGAACGGGAAAAATTAGAATTATCCATTTCGTGAGCGAAATCCGAGGCCTTTCTGTTTTGTTTACAAAAATTCCTACGCGAAAATGATTTTATTTCATGTGATATATGTAAATTTTCATCATGTCAAGAAATAAATATCTGTTAGATGGCAAAATGAAGGGAAGGGTTTTTAAAATTTGCTTAAGTACCATAAAAGAATCATTTATTTGTTGAATGATCGCAGAACAATTTTCTGTCAAAGTGAAGTGAACGCAAAGTAGACGAAGCTCGCTGATTGGCTATACCAAGATTCTGGGTATGGCGGGCTCCCAGTGGGGTCCGAGCACTTGTGAGTGTAACGGTGAGGGCCGAGGTGTTCCGAATGGCGTTACTACATGTAGATTTATGAGGGGTTCCTCTACATTGTCACGTGACATTCTCTTCCAGTCCAACATCTGGGACACAACACGCGAGATATCCCCAAGTGGTAAATACCGCATTCTAGGAATTATCATTGTCTGCCATAACAGACATTCGATTCCTTTGGTAAAAGAATTACCTTTCATTTATATAGGACAGAGGTATGCGGAAAACCCGTACTCAAAACGAACTCGTCCCCACCGGAAGACTCGTACCCCAAAATATCGGAGAACTTATTTTTGATAAATAAATAATATTGATTTTGTATGATATTTATTGCACTGTTTGGGATAACAATAACATAATAACACAACATACAGACATAGTTTCGTATTACAAATCATACACTTTCGTAGTCAGAAAGACTTTCGTATTTTACATTAATTGTGTTACATGGTTTTACAGAGCAAAAACATCTTTATTTGTACATTCACATTAAAAATACATGTACATATAAATATTTATTTTATTGTTCACATTGATATTCTCTAATCGAGTGAAAAGTGTCATGTTAATTCAGCCTTCAATTAGTTATTAATTAATTGTGTTGTTTTAGTGTTTTTGTTGTGTTGCCTTGAAACCATCGCAGAGGCTATCAGTCCAGAATGCGTTTGATCGCATGATGATGTGCATAGACGACATCAAGACGTGGATGACCACACACTTCCTCAAATTGAACAGTGAGAAGACTGAGCTACTCATCATGTGCTCCAAGCCTGTAAGAAACAAGTTGACTCTCCCAGACTTCACCATAGGGGACTGTGTTATTCCACCAAGTGACAAAGCTCGCAACCTTGGATTTGTATTTGATTCACATTTAAGTACAGAATCTCACATCATAAAAATCTGCAAAACTGCCTACCACAATATCAGCCAAATACGAAGACTTTTGACTACAAAAACTGCCGCCACTCTTGTCCAGTCCTGTGTGCTGTCACATCTGGATTATTGTAATTCGTTGCTGAACGGTATCCAAAGATATCTCACCAACAAGCTTCAGAAATGTCAGAATGCAGCCGCCAGACTTGTGACCAAGACAAGAAAAGATCAGCATATCAGCTCAATCTTGAAGAATTTACACTGCCTTAAAGTTACTGAGAGAATCATGCATCTCATTGACGAGTATGAGCCAACAAGAGCACTGAGATCAGGAGGACAACATCTTTCTCAGTGTTCCAACACCCAGCAGAACACGTTGTGGTGACCGCAGCTTCTCCAGAGCAGCCCCTGTTCTCTGGAACAGCCTTCCACAGGAGATCAGATCAATCAAAGAACTAACTACATTCCAGTCAAAGTTGAAAACCCACCTCTTCACAGAATCATATTCTTAGTTTCCAATGTTTGTGCAGACTCCAAAAAGCGCTTTTGAGCAGTGACTCTGCTGGATACTAGCGCTATAAAATATAGTTATTATTATTATTATCAGTAATTTCAATTGACTATAAATACATTTCAATCACAATTATTCAACTGGTTGAAAAAGCTCAACTACTCTCACACGAATAAAAACAATGTCACTAAAAAAACACAGCACCAAAGACAAAGACATCTCAGGGAAACAATCAACCGTTAACAGTACCAAACCTTAAAACCCTCACTGCCTGGTTCTTACCTATCCTTAATTTCATTCCCCCTTTTTTTTGAAAGAACTAAGGCATTGACCCCACGTCGGCAACATCACCGTATGGTGAAAGAAGACGTTAAACTCCAACCCAACAACAACATCTGACCGGCTTCAGTGGGGGAGGACAGGGATTGTACCATAAGCGTATGATGTGACTACCCCCTGCACTTTGCATAGGTACAATCCAGATCAGACGACCTTCAAGAAAGAAGAATGTACATTGCGAAGATAACAACGATGGAAACAATGGCAAATAACGGACTAAGTATATCAAACCAAAAAGTTAGGTATTACTCAATTTATTCACTTATCAATAAATTTTAACATAACTTCACTAATAAACTATAAATACAATTACAATTCAACACCGCAAACCTGTCAATCTAAATAAATTTAGATCAACAGGTTTTATATTTGGTCATACTGTTGATCTAAGATTGGCCCGTAAGGCGGGTCATCCCGCTGACCTCTGAAATCAGCCGCTCGGCCAATCAGAAAAGTTGCCCTAGCTCGCTGGAAGTTCGAAAAACTCAGCAGCACATCTTTTGAAATGGACGGTGTTCGGAGCTATGTCATTCGGAGCGGAGCAGAGCGACCATTTCGATGAATAATCCGATTGCTTGAATGTATTAATAGATTATTTTTTTCTTTTAAAATGATTTAGCGTATTTGCTAGTTGTCAATGACAAATGATGATTGCACATCGCACAAATACCAACGTGGCAAATAATAATCACAAAGTTAAAACATCATAAATGTCAATATTTACGAAAATCATCATGCAAGGGGAGGTAACACTTTTTTTAATCAAACTCGTTTGCACTAATTCCTTTATTTACATCCAAATAATTAAAAATTAGTGCTTTTTTGTCAATCATAAAACTAAAACTATTTAATACAACCAAAATAAATCAACATACTGATATTTTTTTTATCAGTATCAAAAGCAAGGTTTATTTTTCACAATGCACACTGTTATTGAGAACAGGTCATAAGTTAATATATGTTTCTTCCGTCCACACCTTCAGGGAGCGACTATGAACTGTTTGTGACATCGAATTTGATTGATCAAATCGCGAATTCCTTATTTGCATACGAAAGGTCACCGGGACGACCTCACCTACTGGTCAATCTTAGATCAACAGTATGACAAAATAAAAATCTGTTGATCTAAATTTATTTAGATTGCAAACCTGTTAACCTGAGATAAACATACCGCGTGTTGCCTAGTGACATTAAAAAGTATGATTATTATTCGAAATAAAAAGTGTAATCTGCCTTCCAGCACGAACTTTCCGTGAAAATATGGCAGCGCCAACAATCGTTGAGACCGAAGTATTTTTAAGCACAAAATGCCATCGCAAACAAACGGTAATTATTATTAATAGTTCATACAATTTAATGTATTTCATTCTCAAAGCAATTTCACACAAAGTAGGCAAATTCCTACGCTTATTTCATTCACGTTATTGCATATTTGGTAATTTTCAACCCGTCATGTGTAATTGTTATTTTCATGCTATTTTTTTATGAATTAGTGATAGGGAAACTTTCAAATTGTTATTGTAGCAACTAAGTGTCAAGTTTATTCAAATATTATTCATTTTGTGTATTTTAAGCTTCGAGAAAATATTTAATGTAAGGTTTTTTACATTATTTGTTTTTTTTTGTAGAATTACCGCAAATACCCTAATATTTTGTCATTTAGATTCTAAGACATAAATTTATATTTTTTAGGTTTTCTCATTTCATAAATTTACTAAATCTTTTCAATTACCTTTGGCATAAGCCCAAAAGTAATTATCACCACATTTTATTGCATAAGGCAATTAATTCATTCAATAATTCATAAGGCAATCATTATTGTCATTTCCCATTGCATAAGACAATTTAAAGTAATTATTTCTTTTTAAAAAGCAAATATTTCAGAAATCTTTCATTTATGTTTTAGTATTTTTTGCATAAGATAAGTAACAGTGTTTCTTCACATTGAATGAGATTGTTTTGTCATACTTTCCAATTCATAGGGAAATTCTGTCATAAGTGCATAAGGCACCTGTAGTTATTATAATTCTTTACTGTTTAAGTTCATGTATAATATTGTAATGTAAAGCTACAGCTTTCTTCATGTAAGTAATAAGTCATTGTTTTTGTTTTCAGTCAATCTGTGCCTGTAATGTAAAGGTCTCATGTAAGAAAAGTAAAGGGCAACATGAATAAAGAAGTTTTTTAATGAAGAAACAGTGGTGATGCATTCTGGTCGAAACAGTGCCCACTAATGGGATTTGGGACACAACCTTAGACCACGCTGCAAATGGGTTCATCCAACCACGTGTATTGGAATTCATCCTCAACGGCGATGCAATTGACTACTCATGGCCATGCCGTGTGCATTGTACGTGATAGGCATTTCCCCACGTGCACTCACCGCTTCATCCGTAAAATAAATAACAAAGGTTTTATACTGACAAGCAAACTCTCTAATTTCTAAAGTTGTATGTCCTCAATCGCGCTGAGTAACCATTCAGAGAGTTGCATGTTCGAATATTGGCTCACGTTTAACAGTTTATATTCAAAATTAAAAGAGTTTAGATGTGTCGTTCTTTAAACATTCGAGTAGACACTATATTTCAAAAATTATTACAAAACCCGTACGCCCATTTTAGCCGGGACAGTCAAAATAATTCACTGTTTACACAAAAGATCTAGAATGACATCATCACCATGGAGTAATCTCAATGATTTCGTTTTGCTTTGATAAAAAAGTTAAAAGAATAATTCATTTTCATCCATAAATGGAAACTATGTGGTAATTATTTCTTTCCAATAAAAATCTTAAAACACATATACGTGGAAGTACATGTAAAAATCACATATTCAGATCCGATATACATGGACATTAGATTAGCTTTTGTTTCATACCTACTTGCAGCAGTCGATATCTCGATCAAATGACACTATCGATCAAGTCTTGCATATGTGGCAAAAACACCTCACGGAGTGGTTCATTAAGATCAACGAAGGAAATGATGACACGCTCCAATCCTAATACGACAGAATACATGTTAAGTTGCTCTATTAACTGAAATAAGACACAGTTAGTTGGTTAGACTTGTTCTCCCAGGTATATGTCCTTGTACCTGGAGGCGTGAGATATTGATTGAATTGGCTTCGTCTCCTACCCCTCTTCACAGAGAAGTGGCATCGACTATAGACAAACATTGAATTCAACAAACATTACCAAGGTGATGGAACAATTAGTCGTGTCTGATTGCTTTCAACGGTCGTACGGAAGGAAGACAGCTTTCTAGGACCCTTCCCTAATTTGACAAGTTTCCTTTTAAAACTTTTCATTGAGTGCTGTCGTTGTCAAAAATCGTATTGACCTGTTCTTGAAGATGTTCTAATGGCTGATGACCGAGGTGTATAATCCGCTAAGTTTCCCTCATTTTGAATCGTTTTGAGTTAAAGAGGACATATAATGTTTAACGTTTTTGGATTAGCAAGATTTCAACAGCTGTGCGGAACCTTTTTTCAAGACATGATTTAAAGTTTAACTAACCCTAACAAGAAGGGGAGATTTATTTTTGAACAATACCGTAGAATGAGTGGAATATTCAGCTCTACCCGTTACCAGCAGGAACTGGTTACTGTATCCAGTCCTTGGTACCATTGTAACAGAGATCTGCACACTCTCAAGGGAAGACGAACTAACGCTATACTTATTCTCGCTGTGGCCTTAATGCCGGTGCTTGTGCTAATCATACAGAACATTGTAAACGTATATAATGGATCCGTTGCTGTGGGGCGTATACAGGATCTTCGTGAAAAGATACTCTTCAGTACAGAAACGGGCAACATTGTGCACAGGACTCAGATAGAACGAGGAACAAGCGCTCTCTTCATCGGCAGTGGCGGGGACGAGGATATCTTCAACAGTAGGTGTACTTTTGTTTTATTTGAAAGCACATGCCACTTGTGTTGGGTCGCCAGTTGACATGATACTCACTCTTCTATTTAAATATTTTTGTTTCTCACTTGACATTGCCTGCATGAGTTTGCAATGATTTTGAAATTAAAGTGACACAGAGTATCTTTCTTAAAATGTTATTTGGTTTATATAAGTTACAAAATATCTTATATGCTGATTGAAGTTCTCATCTCATCACTGGACTTGCAAATATATCCATTTATGCATAATACCTCTAAAATGCTTGATTTTATGGAAAAATCAAGAAAACACCTTAAATACGTTTAATATTCGGAATTATTGATCCAATGAATCTACCTATTAGTTACAATACCTAATAAACACTATCAAAGCGAATATATCTTCCTGTCAGCTTATGACAAGGTTTCAAAATTACGTTTGGCGAATTTGTGCGAGCCACTGGAGCCATATTGTCCGGTTTTCGATCAAAACCCTGACTTTGAATGGCCGAAATTTCGCTCTAATGTACTGATTGACCTTTAACTTGTTATTTTCAGTAGCAGTTAGTGGTTCCCGATGTAATAACATCGATTTCAAAATTTGACATATGTGATCCTATCAACATACTCTGTGTCTCTTTAAAGATGCTGTAAGATACTTGCAAGCGGTTCAGGATGAAACTCAGCTATTGAGTAATGAAATACATCATTTTGTAGAAAAATCATTCGTCGAAATTTTTATATCATATTTAGATTGTTTAATCAACAAAAACATACTTATTTCGAAGCTTCAAGCACAGTACCCCTCCTAGAAAGGGCATGTCATTTTGCGAACCCGTTTTCGGTGACGTAATCATTATGCCTGTAGGATTTACACCGTGTCTCAACTACCGTAATTGTGTTCGATGGGTATCAACTTTGACAGCAACGAATACCTAATTTGGAGAAAAAGAATATAAAATCTAGTTGAGCGCGACAAAGACGGTTTTCAAGTGTACATTAAGAAACCGGAAGTTGTGAAATGGCCACACTTGATTCGCCCTTTTGTCGACTGCCGTTTTGGTATTTTTTAGTAAATTATTTCCTATTTGATGAATTTTGGTCCGATTGTCTTAAGGTTGGTCGCTAAATTTTTCTAAAAATACAACGTATACATTAAAAATACTTAAAAAATATAACAAGTATGATATAGCATCTTTAAGTCTTAAATATGTACAATGATTGTGGGTATAAGAGATAGAACAAGAAATACATGTACAATATGGACAAATATATTATTTGATAAAGTTCCCTCCGAATCTTTAAGACGAATCATAGGTTTAATACACAATGATCAATTCACTTTCAGATAACCAATCAAAAGCCTCGGTCGGTAGTGTCAGATCTTCAACCATACGTTGTACATGTATAGCAAATCAAATTGTAACAATAGTTCACTATGTTAATGAGGCTTTGTTTTTTATGCACAAAATCTATTTCCAAGTTAAAAAAATAACCGTGTCACATACAGCTCACATGTTTGATTAAACAATTCCATCTGGAGTTAAAAACCTTTCCTGACAAATGTAATAGCTTTTATCCCTATGCTATATCTACATATGTGCGTTTTGGGATGCCATGCTGTTAATCATTCTGATGATTGTTCTTTGTTCTTTGAAAGACGCTAATGTTCAACATGGTCAACCTTTTCACCGAGAAAATAAGAGAAAATCGCCACATGGTCGCTACATGTAGAATAGCATCTATTGTTATCTCACCTTCTTCAGTCTATCGTTTCACGGATTGGCCAATGAGAGAGGATGACGATTCAATCAAAATTAACATCACAATCAGACCATTATGTTATCACAGAACAGAACACAACACAATTTTATTCTTACGAATCATACAACATGATTTACAGAACTAACATAAAATCTTTCATAATATACAATATATTTGGTTTCGAAAAGCAGTTTCAGTAAAATGTGATAATTTAAATACAGGTGGGGTATAATCTGAGTTCATAAATGAAATAAGTTTGTTCACCTGTGGATTCGTACAGAAGTAGGTGGGAATTCTCTTTTCCGTTCGGCAATAAGATGCGTACACGTTAAGATAATATGACATTCGTCACAAATAACAGGCTCTTTTGCAAAGTGTACATGTTATATTTGCCTCCTTTATATTTATTGAACTATCTTCCCCTTTCTATTGCTAATCCATGATAAGATGTTCTTAGTTTCGTTAACCAGGTACGAAAGTTTGATGGGAGATTTAAAACATACGACTCTAAAGTGAGTGAGGTTTTATATGAATTATAATATTTCCCTTTAGAAGAATTTTGAGTATCAGAAAACCATAATTGTTTGAACTGGTCAATTAGTGAAATTTTTGACGTGATGTTTTAACCAGTGGACGCTAGGGAAATTTTAATTTTGCCAGATATAAGAAAGCCTGAAATTTTGAAGAATATTCTTCACAATATTTACTTGATCTAAATTAGCATCATGGAGAATAGATCTAAACTTCATTATGTTATAAAGAACGTAGGGAAATTTACCAGTTTCATTAATTACTTTACACCAATAGCTGATGATTTTAACTTTAATATGAACATCAATAGGGTACCTGCCTAATTCACCATAAACCATAAAATTAGACTGTCTCACTTCTATTTACAAAATTATAAGTGTGTTATTTCAAAGATTCCACTTTTTATATCCCCATACTTCCGAACCGTAAAGCAAAATGGATAAGACACACCGATCAATATAAGTTATCACATTGCATAGCGGGTTACATCGGTATTTATTATTCCCGCGAAAGATTTTATGCAACGAGCGGAACGCGAGTAGTTGCATAAAACCTTTCAAGGGAATAATAAATACCGATGTAACCCGCTATGCAATGTGATAACGAATTTATCTTACCGAATGTCTAAAACTATTGTTAAAAACACAATCAGAAGTGAACGAAACCTTTATTTCAAAACAACAACAAAGGTCCGAGTCACGGCATACTGGTTGACCTATGACCTTATCACGTGACTTTGAATGATTGACGTGGAAGCACGCTTTACTCGCGGGGTATAAGGGATTTATTCTCCCTCGGTGAAGGTGTATATGGGAATTTGTTAAGGGTCACGTGAACCAATCAGAGATCGAGATTCTTACATGAGGTAGGATAAATAGTTTTAACTGACAGTCTATTTGTATGTTTAAATTTCTTGTTAGTTTTGAAAATTGAGAACATGGCTCTAGGTGCTTGTTTCGAAAGTCTATTTATTGCCTTCATTAATTTTCCATTAGCGTTAAATAATATCAAAATTTAGACAAGATGGAGTGAACTCACGTACTATACAAAAACACTGAGTTAAGGATGTCCGCTCCTTACTGTAAACCTTTAAAAATGAAATATGATTAAGTAAAGATTTTTTCTCATCTGTATTTACTTCATGAAATTCTACATCATCTACATACTTTTAAAAACAAATGAAATAAAGAAAATGTGAATTTAGAGCCTCTAAAAAGTGCTTAAACAGCATAAATGGCCTAAATTTGACTCAAAAGGGGGGTTTTCAGGTACATTTTGTGTCAAAGCTTAAAAGAACCCACACTACCATATATATTTTTTTCATTGATTTCGGTAGGGTAACATGAACTTTGTAACATATCACAAAAGGGAAAAAAGTTTAATACTAGAAATGTAGTATTTTAAAGTTTTAAGCAGTTTTTTTCTCATTTTCCCATAGACTCCCATGTTAAAATTGTACTTCACTCCACTATCTTACAGGCGTCATATCTCGAAAAAAAACCACACTACCCCCTATTTTTTAATACTGATTTTTCAATCATATACTTTGATCTTTTAAAAACTATAAGTTAGAAAAAAAGTTTAATACTATAAATTTGAGGAGCGAACATCCTTAATATGATGGGCTGCTGATACCTGACAGCTATTTAAGAGCAATTCGGATGTTAAAAACGCAGATGATTAAGTTCTTTATTTTTCAGGTCATTGAAAATGCTTTTAAATGATAAGTGAAAACAGAAATTACATATTTGTTATATATTTATTGTTATTAAAAAAACTCTTGACAAGAATATGATTATTATTATCATTATTATTTTTAAACATGTCTAAGCTGTAACACAAAGTGTCGTTGAAGTACTCTTGAAAGCGGCGATGAAAAAATATCACCTCACAAAGTCTCATAGAGGAATTGTTTATTTTCTTTCACCAAAGCATACGAAAACGACTGAGGCTCACAGATGGTTACCTTTGGTTGCACCAATATGTTTTTATTGGATCATATCAGGCTTTTCCTTTCTTGCTCATACCACAGGATAGGTTTTTCAGAATGTTTACACTTTGGATATCTCTGTGGGTGAAAATGCTGAATCTGCAAAGACTTTTAAAGAAGTTGTTCATCCATAGAATTACTCTTGTCTTCCTTATATCATCAACTTCTAGAATGCCACTCAAACAGCTCATCCATAGAATTACTCTTGTCTTCCTTATACCATCAACTTCTAGAATGGCACTCAAACAGCTCATCCATAGATTTCTCTTGTCTTTCTTATACCATCAACTTCTAGAATGCCACTCAAACAGCTCAGCAATAGAATTACTCTTGTCTTCCTTATACCATCAACTTCTAGAATGGCACTCAAACAGCTCATCCATAGAATTACTCTTGTCTTCCTTATACCATCAACTTCTAGAATGCCACTCAAACAGCTCATCCAAAGAATTACTCTTGTCTTCCTTATACCATCAACTTCTAGAATGCAACTCAAACAGCTCATCCATAAGAATTACTTTTGTCTTCCTTATACCATCAACTTCTAGAATACAACCCAAACAGCTCATCAATAGAATTACTCTTGTCTTCCTTATACCATCAACTTCTAGAATGCCACTCAAACAGCTCATCCATAGAATTACTCCTGTCTTCCTTATACCATCAACTTCTAGAATGCCACTCAAACAGCTCATCCATAAGAATTACTATTGTCTTCCTTATACCATCAACTTCTAGAATACAACCCAAACAGCTCATCTATAGAATTACTCTTGTCTTCCTTATACCATCAAGTTCTAGAATGCCACTCACACATTTTATCCATAGAATTACTCTGGTCTTCCTTATGCCATCAACTTCTAGAATGCCACTCAAACAGCTCATCTATAGAATTACTCTGTATTCCTTATGCCATCAACTTCTAGAATACAACCCAAACAGCTCATCCATAGAATTACTCTTGTCTTCCTTATACCATCAACTTCTAGAATGCCACTCACACATTTTATCCATAGAATTACTCTGGTCTTCCTTATACCATCAACTTCTAGAATGCCACTCACACATTTTATCCATAGAATTACTCTTGTCTTCCTTATACCATCAACTTCTAGAATGCCACTCACACATTTTATCCATAGAATTACTCTGGTCTTCCTTATACCATCAACTTCTAGAATGCCACTCAAACAGCTCATCTATAGAATTACTCTGTATTCCTTATACCATCAACTTCTAGAATGCCACTCAAACAGCTCATCTATAGAATTACACTGTATTCCTTATACCGTCAACTTCTAGAATGCCACTCAAACAGCTCATCCATAGAATTACTCTTGTCTTCCTTATACCATCAACTTCTAGAATGCCACTCAAACAGCTCATCTATAGAATTACTCTGTATTCCTTATACCATTAACTTCTAGAATGCCACTCAAACAGCTCATCTATAGAATTACTCTGTATTTCTTATACCGTCAACTTCTAGAATGTCACTCAAACAGCTCATCTATAGAATTACTCTGTATTCCTTATGCCATCAACTTCTAGAATTCAACCCAAACAGCTTATCCATAGAATTACTCTTGTCTTCCTTATACCATCAACTTCTAGAATGCCACTCAAATAGCTCATCCATAAAATTACTCCTGTCTTTCTGCAAGGACTCATAAGGCCGATAATTTCGAAAGGTTGACCTCGGCTAACCAGCAAGGATAATTAGAATTTTGTTCAATGTTGCATAGAGAATGCTATGTATAGTCATTTGTAAGTTCAATGTTATAAATCTTTACCTAAATATACTCATTGTAAGTTCATGATGAAAGTAGCAAAAATAAAATGTAATCGCCATACAAAATTCAAAGTAAACAGCGTGCATAGTTTGTATAGCTTTACAAATCATATCAATTCAAAGTATTTTCATAATAAAAAAGTCAAATGTCAGTACAATACGTACAATCGTATAGAACTAAGTATAGTAACATATAATGATATAGTGATTGGTATAGTAATAAATATATATTTCGTAGTAAGTATAGTAGAAAATATTGATACAGTAGTAAGTATAGTAGTAAATATTGATAAAGTGTTAACTAAAGTAGAAGAGAAGGGTATACTAGTAATTATAGTTGTATAAGTTGATATACATGTAGTAATAATTACAGTAGGAGATAATGATAAAGTAGTAAGAATAGATGTAGACAATGAAATAAATTCAGGGGTAAAAAAACGATACCATATGAAATGCATGATACCTTAAGCAACGAGTGATAGTTTCGGCTGAAACAGGGTTATTAAGTTTTCCAGGAGCCAATTCAAAGCTATTTCTGTTAACGCTTTTGAAAATGGCCATTTTGCTTGTTTTTATACCATCTTACAAAAAACATGAACAAATTATTTTCATCCAAGCTATTTATGTTGATAACATCATTAAATTTATCAAATCTAAAAAGTTGATATATTTATGTGCTTTCAACGAAATGAAATCCTTATATTACTCGCACAAAAGTTAAATTGTCGACCATTCCTAGTTAAAAGTAATTTGTTTCTGATTTACGTCCTCGTTTGTTTCATACCCTAGCAGTAAACTCTAGATGTTGACAAGGGAAAAGGAATGGAACTTAATTCCCATAGCATAAAACATGGTAAATAGTATGTTTTGACTTTGCATTGACTTTTAAAATGCAACTCCCTTCGTTCATATAGTCTTTCAAAAATGTTTATTTGAAGTGTTTGTCTCTCAGAACAAACCATGCTTTCGACTTCATTTTTATTCATAATTTGGAATAAAGCTACTAAGGATGAGAGTAGAAATCTATAACTAGACCAAAGATAAGTGAGAAGGCGTGCAGATTGTCGTTCTTTGTTGATATCAAGTAATTCTGGAAAATCCGTTAAATAGTTTGTGTATTTGTAAGCGCAGTCGTGTAGTGGTTAGCGAGCTAGCCTCTCACGCCAAAGGCCCGGGTTCGAATCCGGGCGGAGAAACAAAAAAATGGACTGTGTTGTGTCCCTGGGCAAGGCGTTTCATCCCCATTGCACTCAGTCCATCCAGTTAAATAAATTAGTATTTGAAATAACAGGTGTACATGGATTGGTGAGCGCTTCGGCAGCACCGATAGTACAAATCAGGGTTATTAAATGTAGTGCTTTGAGCAACTGCTTAGCAGTTGGATATGTGCGCATTGAAAGCAGACTGGTCATTGTCATTATTTGCAAAGGGTCAAATGATTGAATCGGGGCACCTATACTAATTTTAAGAAACATATGTCGACTACTATTCGAGGAAATTACCCCCAAATATCTTCTTAATAATTGTGGCTGTTTTACCGGAAGTGCGTGACACAATAAGAGGTAATAAAGATATGTTATTATGTCAGTTTTAATAACATTTAAACAATAAACATCTGAGCTATGGCATTATTAGATAATAAGTTGCTTAAACGTACGGATATGCTAACTGCTACTAATGTTCCTTGAAGTTCAAATATATTAAAATTCTATTTGATTTATAAGAATTTTGAAATATATGTCTCTGTTAAGTTCCATGCAGAAATCAAGTATAGATGTTTCAAATAATGATCCAATTAGATTTCTCAGAAATATTCAGTATTTAGCTACTGGTTCTATCAATATATTAACTATATTAATGTATATCAAAATTAAAAAATGCATCTTCATTGTATTTAGGTACTGTTAACATAGACAAGGCCTTGGATTCATTAAGTGTCTGTTAGTGTTACCGAAAGCTATCAAGTCAGTGTATTTGATTTTCTATGACAATGAACATGCGAAAAAACTAAAGAAGATCTTAATTACTAACAGTTTTAAGGACATTCTTATTTCAAAGTTTAAATCTTGCGTGCAATCTCCTTTAAATGAACAATAAAATTGACTCTTCTAACGAAGGCTTCATCATGAATTTTTATACATCCTTCAAATTTTCAAAGAAATATTGTTTTATTCTTGTCCGTTTTAAAATTACCGTGCTCCAACCTCTAAGGAAACTGGGATTTAAGGGAAGTGGAATGTAGGTGGTTTTTTTTATGTAATCGCTCTAGGCATCATTTTAATGAAGACTCGATGCATGGCATTTCGACTTGTAAACAATTTTTATCAACATTCTGTCTATAAAACTACATTAGTATCATACCGTTCACAGCATGATAATGTCTTTGGTATCGATATCCTGTATCCTATATCATTTTGATGTGACGTCAATGACTTTTTTTTTTGTCTATCGAAAGCATGATGTTCCAATTACTAAGGAAGAACATCTCTTCTTCGTTTTCATCTTTTTAACGCAAATGTGATTTTTAATGCGATGGGCCTTTTGATATCCAAAGTATGATTTGCTGTGGATTTATATTTCCATTTATACTGTATTTGTTGATAACAAACGCATGGTTTTCTTAGTTTTACTGTGCATTTACCTTATTTATGTGGTTTATAAACAACTCATAAAACGCTTTTGGTGTAAACATATTTATTCCGTAAAGAAGGTACATACGACTGGATTGGGAAACGAGCAATAGTGGTTATATAAATCCCTCTCCAGTATACATAAAGTACATTTTCTTAAATTGAGTTGTTAAAATAGCATATTACATAAACATAAATATCTAATCGGAAAAACACTAGAGTTCAGGATATGCTTAATCACTTAAGTAAAAAATGATGATGATGCTGCCAAGTCAAATGATGGTATTTTAATTTTGAAATAGAATGTTTTTGAATAAAATAGATGTGAACAGATTTCAGAATATTCATGTTCGAATCTTTCTTCCATACATAATAGATTTGGATCAAATCGATGAGTAAAATAGAGAAGTTTTGCCTAATGGTCTGATATTTTGGACAAATGCAAAAAGTGTACTGTTGTTTTAGGGCCATATACATAAGAACAACGTGGAGAATCAATAAAGTATCTGTCATATTCCCCAATCTAAGTGTAGAGTGTGTGATTTGCAAACTTTGCGGGCCATAATAGGTACCAAAATTAAAGCTGTCTTCATTTGCCTCGCTATCGATGTTAAGCTTAAACGGAATTTAGTTCCAGTTAACTGATCTGGAAGAGAATTCCCAATACGTACAGAGTCTAGAACTGTAGTACTCACGGAAATAGAAATAAAATCCCCCCCCCCCCCCCCCCCGAATTATTTCTTTATTGGGAAAATAATAAATTGAAATTTGAATTCTAAATATTCATTCACAATAATGTTTCCAAACTTTTGTTTCAGACATCGATTTTAAATCTCCCGAAATATAATAGTTTACAGGAGAGAAAATGAACCGTCCGCTATAACACATTGTTTAATGTACAATATATAGAGATGATAAACCTTGTGTGATTGCGTATCATTGATATCATATAATATTTTTAAGAAAATAAGGCTTTAACGCAATTATTATTTCTTCAAACTTTCTGTTGTGACTTACATGTAGATTTGGCGGAGTTATTGCATTCACAATACACCAAGGTGAAGGTTAAATTGTTGGCAATATACGGTTGTGAACTTCCTTGAACTATTCCTTCACACTTATTTAAAGTGCAATACGGCTCTCCTGAACATCTATCAACCTTTTATATCTGATATCCAGTGCATGAACAAACAATAAGCCTAACTCACACTACACACGATTGTACTACGATAACATTACGATTCGATTGTATTGCTATCGTACCACGTTTTTTACGATTTACTATCTCAATACGATTTATGTGCGGGAAGTGCACGATGCGAGTACAGTCATTGCACGAAAGAATCACAATCAGAACACAATCAACACAAACTCGACACGACGCTAACACGATGCCATCACGTCTGGTGTACGGATAATGCACAATTAAAAAACAATTGTACCCAATCAGAATTGTTCCCTCCAAAAATATTTCATCTCGCTTCCTACTTGTGTATTTAAAGCAGTGGCATTGAATGCATGGCGCTCCGGTGTAGTTTTAAAACATTGTAGTTTATTAGTTTATCAAGATGACAACTAGAAAAAGACTAGAGCTTCAACTGGAGCTGATTGATGTTGAATTTGATTTGATAGAGTTGAATGAGAAAACCAAGAAGAGAAAGAGAATGTAGGAGCTGGACGCACCACCAAATAGAGAAAAACAAGAGCTGAGAGAACTGTTTGGACACTTGGTTGCCTGTTGCAGAGACCATTATATGGACACTATGAGATCCTGTTAGCAGAGCTGAACAATGAGGACAGGGTCAGTTACAAGAACTTCCTGAGGGTGGATAATGCTCTCTTCCAGGAGTTAATAACTCGAGTCGGTCCTCGCATCAAGAAGAACGATACTTCTCTCAGAAAGGCACTCGACCATGGCTTGAAGATTGCAGTCACCCTTCGTTATCTTGCTACGGGGAACAGCTACTTGGACCTGCAGTACTCCTTCAGAGTCGCTAGCAACACCATTGGGCGCGTCATACCAGAAGTTTGCGAGGCGGTAATAGAATAATATTCTGCAGAAGCCATGCCTCCATGCGTAAGTCCAGAACAGTGGAAAGCAATTGCTGATGGCTTCCTTGACAGGTGGAACATGCCGCATGCTTGTGGAGCTATGGATGGGAAACATGTGCGGATCAGGTGCCCGCGGAAATCTGGATCGCTCTATTATAATTACAAGCGCTATTTCTCCAAAGTGCTATTCGCTTTGGTGGACCGTGAGTACAAGTTCATATATGTTGAAGTCGGAGCCAATGGTGCCTGCTCAGATGGCCAGATCTTCAAGCATTCTCAACTCAGACATTTGTTGGAAGATGGAGACCTGGGTCTCCGTTAGCCAGAAAAACTTGCCGGAAGCCAGGAAGAAGTGTCATATTTCATCATCAGTGACGATGCGTTCCCATTGCGAATATGGCTGATGAAACCGTACTGCAGACGTCAGATGACTAGACAAAAACGAGTTTTCAAGACTCTGAACACATGTAAGACAACACGTATCAGTCCTCTTCATGGATACAATTTCTTGAAATAAAGTTACTTGTAATGTCTTAAATCAAGAATGGTAACTGTCATCAATTTAATTCAAATATTGTAAGAATTGATATTTACAATTACATACTTTGGGAAGTAATTGTATTTGGTTTTGTTGAATATGTCATAACGACAGATTAGTTAACTCATGAGATGTTCAGCCAACGCAAAGGAACAGACTTGTAAAATTAAGAAACTGTATTAAATTAGAAATTTATGATTTTTAAGCAGTGAAAGTTGGATTGGAACCAGGAACCTAGGTGCCATCATTCGCCTTTCTCAAATGAGCCAGCTGATCTATAGTTTGTTTTGTCATGTCTGTTTTGTCAATTTATATATAAGCAATAGTTTTTGTCTAGTTTCAATGCAAGTGTTCAAGTTATTAGTTTTAAAATCTCAAGCAGGAGTTTCAGAAGTAAATATCCTTTAATAAAACTGTTATAAATTATTTGTGTACAAAATATTAAGTTCGAAAGGATTGTAGGAGTGTAAGTGTAAGACAAAGCATCGGATTATGGCAATAAACTCTGCACAGGATAAAGCCTTGTGAGTTTATATGGCATAACAGCTCACATCGGGTTGTTAGTTACCACTCAATCATGGTCAATGACGCCGAGTAGTATGCATTTCACCACAAGTTTTCAAAGTCATGTCTCATGGTGGGATAAAACCTAAAACACGTATTAAATTGAGAGCAAGCACCTAAGTCATACCAGGTTTATATCACAATAATGCAAGTTGGGAAGCATTCACGATAAAGCAACAACACATCACATGTATATTGGTGAAACATTATTCTTTTATTAAAAAAAGAACAAAAACAAAAGCACCTTTTTTGGTGGGAAACGCTCTGATTGGTTTAAATTCAGTATTGCATCGTGTAACGATTGTATCCTGGTCGTATAGTAATCGTGTTGACTTCGTGTGCTGTTCGAGCTGCTACTGTGGTCCAAATGTTTAGCAGTTTAAGGGTTAAACTAACAAGTGTACGATAACAGTACGATTGTGAGACGGACAGTTAATTAATTGTGTTGTGATTGTGTTGCTATCGTGTCGAGATGCTGAAGCACAATCATCACAATCGCAATACAAACACTATACGATCACCATACAATCATCACTAGATCGACACGTTCACAACACGATTTTCTGAAATCAGGAACATGTTTCTGATTTGGACGAATCGTGTTGGGCATACAGCACGATCAGCCTAAACGCCACGATCACAATCACGATGACAACACAATAACATCACAGGAACAACACAACAAGGACACGATGACCACACAAAGTTTTCGTGTAGTGATCGTAGTCGATCGTACGTAGTGTGAGACAGGCTTTAGTTAATTCCTGGTTTTCTGATAAAACCAAATATGCCTGAATCGCTGATCAACGTCTCGACAACAAGGGGAAGTAGATCCAACTGCAATTCTAAGAAGCTGCGTTGTCATGGTTGTTCCGCCAGTAACGGTATTCTTAAATAAATGGCTATTGTTTGTGGGTATATATATGTGTACGTTTGTATTTAGAATAATTGATAACGTGAACCATTTCTCGAAAAAAACGCTCAATGATTAGTGTTCCCGATAAGTGGGTCACAGCATCTAAAATCGGTTCATTTTATTCACGAAAATATTGAAGCACATTCGGTAACCAACGATTCAAATATAATAGCCGATATTTGCTGCATATTGCATATTAAGAAAG
The DNA here is from genome assembly GCA_916613615.1 of Steromphala cineraria. Lineage (NCBI taxonomy): Eukaryota > Metazoa > Mollusca > Gastropoda > Trochida > Trochidae > Steromphala > Steromphala cineraria. Next base: position 27,818,652 of record OU744732.1, read on the forward strand.
AAACAAAGAAAAAGTTACATATACTTTTTTTACATATAAAGAAATTTGCAGGTTAAGAATTTCAATTTGATATTTTCAAAATAATTTTCCGACAGAATTTGAATTTTTAATCGAATTTTTCTGATGGAAGTTTCGGACGGATTTTTTTCCGACATAATTTTTAGTAAAACATAATATTTAAAAAAAACTATTGTAAATTGAATGCATTTTGAGTGTGGTGGTTAATTGATTTTGCATATTAATAAATATAAACTTTGGTAACATTTTAACTTTGATATGATATATTGTTTTTGATAATAAGTTGATTTTGACGAGCATTAGTTTTGGTGAATGTTAATTTTAATAATCAAGATTATTGTGAAATGTTTACTTTGAAAAGTAAAAATTTGGTGAAATGATGACTTTGACAAGCAATAAATTTGGTGAAATATTGACTTTGAAAGTTAATGAGTTTGTTATTTATCATGGAAATATGCTATTTAAGAAAGAGCTATGGGAGGTAAGCGAGCTTTAAATGTTATACTAAAGACGTTAATTCACGATGACGGCAATGATTGGCACCCGATGTCGGAGTCGCCCAAAACGTACAGAGTTTTGAGAAAAAAAATCCTCTATTTTGATCTAATCTACATGTTCATCAAGTTAAATATCAAGTTCATCCAATAGCTTTATTTAATAAATATACCCCACCATTAAATGATAAATGATAGCCTAGGATATTCATGAATAGATGTGGAGTTTCAATCAAGTTTATGACCTACTAGGTTACTTAGTTTTACTGGACTCAATAAATCAATAAATTATGTAATTTCATCACAATAAACATCCTTTGAGCTTTAGTGCCGAATTCAGCGCCTACATAGTAAAGTGCCACAGTCTGCCTGTTACTTTGTGTATTGATACAAATCTTGTGGGGCAACTATGATGTAATGATCGACAAATATAACCTCTAGAGCTACCCTCTCATAATTGAAGATCGTTACGACAACATATATATTACTTTACATTATTAAATGCTTAATTGATTGTACAAATAAACATTTATTTACTAATTATTTAATGTACCTTAATGCTGTTGATATTTCTTGCATTATCATTCAATTATCACTCAATTATCACTCAGCGTATATATTATCCCTTCGACAGATTCGATAAAAGCACAATCACATTGGGTGAACTACTATTGTCGTGTTATAGGGAGTAATTAAAACATGTTCACTTTAGCTCAAACTGGACTCATCCTTCTTAAAGGGGCAGAAGCACGTTTTTAGGGGGAATATAAGGTGATGTCAGGAAAATGAAAATTACTGGTTCCAATTGAAAGACAATGCATTTAAACTAAATGGAGTAGTAATAATTCAAATACGTAATGTAAAGTTTACCAATGTGTTTCCCTTTTCTTACACAAAATGAATTAAAGGTGTTCACACAAAATGGCCGCCCATATATTTTAGGTGAATCTTCATACTTTGTCCTCTGACTATGTGTTATGAAACTTCTGACACTCTCAAAATAATACATTCGTCATAAAGTTACTATTATCTAATGAAAATTTAAAAATATAAAATCATCAAAAAACGTGCTACTGTCTCTTAAATACTTACTGCTTGTAAACTGTTTTTTGTTTTTTGTTGGCCAATTGCGATTGGCGACGTAATATCCTTGATATCGTCACGATTTATCCCCAATAGATGTGGTTAATTGAATCAGTATGGTTTTGTGTGTCGCCGCTTCTAGAGTTAAATTAAAAGTACACGAATGAACTCTTTGAACAATTGCCACAAACGAGTTACATTGGAGTAACCTCCGGCACTGTTTCAAATATGTAGTAGAATTAAGAAGGTGTTGTGCTCACAACTTGGTTATTCTATTCTGTTCTATGATAAACGATCCAAACTCTCCTTCCAAAATAAACATCAAATGTTTAGAATAGAAAGAAAGAGGACCTTTACACCCTTCTGTTTTATTATGGAACATTCAAATGTTATGTAAGTACATTAAAAGTTCAAATAACAGTAAAAAATCAATTGGAAAAATTTCGACGGAATTATTTACAAAATATCAAATTGAAATTTCAACCTTTGGTGGCTCTGTTTTATTATGGAACATTCAAATGTTATGTAAGTACATTAAGAGCTAAAATTACAGTACGGATCCGTCGAAATGGTTTTCCTAACCTGAAACTAGAATTTCGAATTTCGGCCTTATTCCCAGTCATGAAAGGACTATCACTATTTGTTCCGGTCCACCAAGCAATGGACATAGCTTGGTGCAATTAACATCTTCAGTGACTTGACGAGTCAGTGGGAATTGAGAGGAAGGAAACGATGTGAGGTCGAGACGGACATCTTATGGTCGAGGGATATTAAAATGTTTTGACAAAGACGTTTTAGAGATACTAATATGCATTTTGGAATATGCACATTTCGAGACAAAGAAGATGTGTGGTAAGATAGATAGATAAACTCATGGGCAAAAGAAACGCTGGGTATTTTCAAACGAAGGATAAATTAAACAAATTATGTATGCCATGTACATTCGATTTCGAATGTGTTTGATAAAAAAAGTATTTGGAGAATTATTGTTAATAATTTTAACCATGATGGCATGGAGCGTTTTGTACTGTGGTTGTCTAAACACTGTTGGGGTGCTAATATTGCTGTTTTCAGGTACTTTTTTGTTAATAATTATTTTGAAATTAAGTTTGAATTTCGGAAATGTATATCAGAAGTTTATTTGAGATACCGTTAATGAAAAACATCCACTTTGACTTTTCTGCATTGATATGTCTTCGCGTTATAACGTCTATAAATATGCAAAAAATAGAGCCATTGGCTCTGTAGCTCATCAGGCTTCATCGTCAATTACAAAATATGCTGTTGAGTGTGGAAAATGTGATTCCCCCTTTGTAGAGGCCAAAGGGTCACCAATCATAAAATTAAGTGTAATAGGCGACAAGTTACAATTTTCAAGGCTGGCCTTATACTTCATTGGAGCAACAGGGTCAAAACCAAACCTACAATTCATAATCCTCAATAATCAAGGAGTCTGTACACAAAGTTTCAGCTTTCTAGGCCTTATGGTTCTGGAGAAGAAGATGAAAATAGGTTTTTAGGACGTGGCCCCTGTGGCCCTTATTAGGGGTCACAGGGCCACCAAAGCTACAATTTATAATCCTCACTAGTCAAGGAGTCTGTACACAAAGTTTCAGCTTTCTAGGCCTCATGGTTCTGGAGAAGAAGATGAAAATAGGTTTTTAGGGCGTGGCCCCTGTGGCCCTTATTAGGGGTCACAGGGCCACCAAAGCTACAATTTATAATCCTCACTAGCCAAGGAGTCTGTACACAAAGTTTCAGCTTTCTAGGCCTTATGGTTCTGGAGAAGAAGATGAAAATAGGTTTTTAGGGCGTGGCCCCTGTGGCCCTTATTAGGGGTCACAGGGCCACCAAAGCTACAATTTATAATCCTCACTAGTCAAGGAGTCTGTACACAAAGTTTCAGCTTTCTAGGCCTCATGGTTCTGGAGAAGAAGATGAAAATAGGTTTTTAGGGCGTGGCCCCTGTGGCCCTTATTAGGGGTCACAGGACCACCAAAGCTACAATTTATAATCCTCACTAGCCAAGGAGTCTGTACACAAAGTTTCAGCTTTCTAGGCCTTATGCTTCTGGAGAAGAAGATGAAAATAGGTTTTTAGGGCGTGGCCCCTCTGGCCCTTATTAGGGGCCACAGGGCCACCAAAGCTACAATTTATAATCCTCACTAGCCAAGGAGTCTGTACACAAAGTTTCAGCTTTCTAAGCCTTATGCTTCTGGAGAAGAAGATGAAAATAGGTTTTTAGGGCGTGGCCCCTGTGGCCCTTATTAGGGGTCACAGGGCCACCAAAGCTACAATTTATAATCCTCACTAGTCAAGGAGTCTGTACACAAAGTTTCAGCTTTCTAGGTCTCATGGTTCTGGAGAAGAAGATGAAAATAGGTTTTTAGGACGTGGCCCCTGTGGCCCTTATTAGGGGTCACAGGGCCACCAAAGCTACAATTTATAATCCTCACTAGTCAAGGAGTCTGTACACAAAGTTTCAGCTTTCTAGGCCTTATGGTTCTGGAGAAGAAGTCGAAATTCCACAAAGTTTACGGACGGATGGACGGACGGATGGACGGACGGACGGACGGACGGACGGACGCCGGACACCATGCCATGCCATAAGCCCATCGGGCCTTACAGGCCAGATGAGCTAAAAATGACCAATTTGGCTCTCCAATCTCGTTTATTTAAGGAGATAGCAAATTGATGATTTTTTTACACACGTTTTCTAAGGCGCCATGCAAAAACATCAACACAAAATGATTCAAACAAGGCAAACATAGTTGAGTTGACTTCTAAGGAAACTTTGCCACTCTGCTTCATTCACATTTATCTTACATGGAATAAAATATCCTGACATTTATGTTACCAGCGTTTCTTTTGCCCGTGAGTTTAGAATATGCCAGGTTTATAACGGAACAAGAGAACACAATTCAATTGGCTTTGAGACGTTTTCCTGGTTATACATTATGGTATTCATTAAAAATACCTGGATAAAACTTCATTTAGAAAGATGAAAAGGACACCAGCATCTTATATTTATTACAAAGGTTGCAAAAATAACCGCAAGACGCATATTTCTTTCATGTTTATTTCATACTTCTGTAGGATACTCCCTTCCCTGGTTATAGAGTTAATGCTATAGTAACAGTAACATTAATGGTTAAGTCGGGATGCACGTCACTTTCAAATTCTCTCCCCACAGCGGGAGATCAAGTCGCCGAAATCCGTGGGTTCCGGCCGTTTCCCCTGGCGGAAAAAACTTTCATCTCAATACATTTGAATTTCTTTATCAAATGACAAGGCTTCTCGCATGGAAAGGGTGGTTCATATCACAATGCCTTTGCCTGGTTTCAGTAGCCAAAATGATGATCTAAGAATAGCGTCGCTGATTGCACAACTAATTTTGAATGCCTCCAATCAGGCATCTCCCATTCAATCCCACAAACTCGTCGAAATAGAACAGAGGCTAAATCAACATGACTTGATCTGCCTCTGTGGGGAGAGAATGGTATAAATTCAAATTCAGAGAAAATCAATATGTATAAAATAATAACTCCATGTGCGCTGTGTGCTTTATTCCTCAATACTGTCCATAATTTAATAGAACGACACGTCTAGTACCCATCTGCTTCAGAATGGTTGTATTTGCTTTAAACGTTATAAGTTGAGATAACACACACTTTTCATTTATCAATATCTCTGTTTCCATTTACTCATATCATATTCGTTTAATTTAGAATATTGATCTAAGCTATTTTGAGATCGAGCTCGTGACAGCAGTGCGTACCTTTCATGTATTGTAGGTCGTTATCTGATTTTATATATTTTGTTTGATTAACAAGGTAAAAGAGATCATGTGTCAACAGTAATAAAGGGAGGTAACTGCTTTGTTCATAATTACCCATTGAAAAGCATACCAAGATCCGTCGACAAAATCGGAAACAAGATATTCTTACTAATCTGAGGCTTGGTCTGATACAGGCATATTTTAGACAGAGACGTATCTCAGCTATGTATCCATTGTTTTACAAATACTCCATAAAAACAATCTTTCATTTTATCTTAGAATATGAAGGTCATAACGATCAACGCCAGGACCTCAGAGAGGTTGTTATGTCAAAATCAAACGTCTTCTCCATTAGATCCATATTAGGAGAAAACCTGATGTTTGGCGAAGTTTAAGGGTCTTTTTTAGATTTTGCCAAACACAGAGGCAAATATGATATTATCTAAACTTTTAACCATTTCTTTTTTAAAACAATCTTTTAACATTACCGTTTAATGCGGGCGGATATAGGTCATTTGGGCCCAACGTCGCCCTTAAATCCTCTTACCTACCTACCTACCTTACATAACCCATTTTTGGGTGGCTCACTTTTAACATTGAATTTTACCTTAACTTTTCTATTATATGTAAAATGAGGTGAGCCTTTAATAAATGTCTGTCTGTATGCCTGTATACAAAGTCAAATGTGATCTGCGACTTTGGAAAAAAACCGGACAAGAATGCATTATTTTGCGTCACGACTGAGGACAGTGCCAGGACACATGGTCATTTGGGAATTAGAAGCTGGGGCATCGGATTCATTTTGAACAATCGAACAATGAAGTCGCTTCTGTTCAATATCCGACGACGATGAGGAAATTACATTTCATTTATGTGTCACGTGGAACATAATTACTTTCGGACAACACAAAATACCAAAAAGGCCTATGTAACAAATGAAAGGCTAAAAATAGTCATGTATATAAAAATGATGTATATTACATTACATTATTAACATATAACCTAGATAAAAATTAAGTGATATTGGGCTTAAGTACATATTTCGTCTATTATACATTATTATTAATTGAACGGCAAAGGGCTTTACAAACCTTATTACGTAATAAGAAGGGGGTGGGATAGCGCAGTGGTTAGCGTTCGGCTTTGGATCAGAAGGGCTCGGCAACGTTGTCTGTAGAGAAGTGTTCTACACGCAGTCAGGTTTGGGTGCAATGTTACACTGATTTTCAGCGCAGTACCACCCATGGTTCGCTAGTTCCAGCCGATGATCGCAGGTTTCACCGCAATACATAGCCACACTAGTGTTGCGGGCTTTCTCCCTACACTGATACTAGCAGCCGCGATATAAATGAATTCCCTGGACAGCGGCGTTAAACCCCATATCACCTCACCTCACCTCAGGTAATAAAAATACAGATTGGACTGTTGAGGACAACTGTGTAAAGAAAGATTTGACACGAGAAATACCCTGCCATACCCTGCCATAAAATTTCACCCAAATTCTGAAAAGGGAAAAATAAACTGCAGAAATTTTACCTAAAAAAAAAGTCAGATTGAGATTTTCGACAAGTTCCATGACTGTAATTAAAAAACTTTTGGTCTTGTTACGTCCATCTAAATATTAAACTTAGTAATCGAAACAATCCACATTTTGAAGCTTCCTCCAAAACTAACGTACCGCCACAAGATAGAAAGCGAGCTAACTGTTTTTTCACATGTAATTTCACATCGCCCAAGGCCCTTAGTTTTAAGAAAACAGGAGCATGGGATTTCCGATATTGAAACTATGGTGCGTTCGTCTCTGTAAGTTTATGTAAACAGAAAGCTCGTCGAGTAAATCGGTGGTAAATATTAAGATTATCAGCGAAATTATTACTCCAAATTTGGTTTTGTCTAATGTTTGGATGAACCAATCAGAAGAAGCATTTTTCATGTCAAGTTAAAATTGTACTTTGATACCCCGCTTACATATTTCTGGTAGGGTCAAACAAGCTGGAGTGGTCCTCTTTAATGTCTTCTATCACAAAGAGCACATACGACTTACAAATTAAAAGGCTAGGTTCCTATCATATGTAGAATAATCAGGGTTTCAGTGGATTCATCATTATCAACTGGGGTCCACGTAATACACGAATATAGTCTGTTACCGTGTTTGAAACCTTGAGAGCTAAAGTTACAAGACTTAGCAACCACGGAAAACTGTTTGCTGATGTCAAACTGGATTAATGTTTAACCAATTTCTAGTTTTAATTAAGAATTAGGGTTAATTTGTTTCTAGTTATTAGTTATATGCATACACAAGTAAACGCCTTGCAATTCAAATTAAAGACATTTAAAAACAACAAAGCACTTGTCCAACTCCTTGCTCCCTAGGGACGACATCAAACTGTGAATTCTACAAGAAGATCGATCTAAGATCCCAGCCCAATGCTTAGTTATGAAGTCGTAGGTCTCTTCACCATTGTCCACCGAGAAGCAGCCCGTCGCCATCATAAAATCCTGACCAGAAGAATTCAACTTGTCCCTTGACACCCATCTATCCTTCGACAGCATCATTGAACTCATCAACTCCTGCATCAGCGCATTCTGCTTTTACCTACCAAGATAATTTACATCAACGCACCCCTGCAGGCCATTTGTCCCTAAAGTTAACTGAGATCTACATGACCCATCTTGAGGCAACTGTCCTGCTGACATCCAAGGTTCAACCGACCTGCAGGTACAGAAAAGTAGACGACGCCTATGTCATCCTTCCATCACCCAACACGACCCGAATATCCCACTCAAGCACCTCAATGCCAAGCATCCCTGTCTGCTGTTTACCACGGAGTCAGAAGCAGAAAACAAACTTCCCTTCTTGGACGTCCTTGTCCAAGAAGAGGAAAGAAGAAAACGAACTCAACATGACAGTATAACCAAAACCGGCCAGTTCATCTGCTTGAAAATTAAAAGAGGCATCATCTCAACATTAACCCTACGTGCCAAAAACATCTGTTCAACACCTGAATCTTACTTCAAATGCCCACCACCACCGTATTATCTAAAATTGTAATATTTGTTCATATGTTTCTTATTAATAATTTTATTGTTTTTGTTTCTTGATAATGACAAAAGTAACTCTGTCGAAACGTCGCCTTTCCAGAATAAAGAAGTTGTATATCCATCAACTTACCTTCATCTTTCATATCTAAGAGTTTTGAAATGAATGATTGGACCTTTGAGGTCAATGGTGTGCTGCATTAATGCAAAAATGGTGGGCCCGTGAAGGCAGTAGTGCTTGACATATATTATTTCAATTCAATTTTAACCAAATACTGATATATCTATTGCCAACATATCAAACCATTCCATTATATCTATTGGAGAAAGCTTTCATGAAAAGTTCAAATTGATAGCTCAATACATATGCAAATAAATAATATGTTTCCTGTTAAACTTAAAGTTTATTGACATTCGATTAATCAACAATAAATTTTTCTACTACATGAATATCACCGACCAATGTTTCTATAATCAATAATGATAATGTATCTTGCGAGTTTATAAGAGTCTATTTCATCGATGTAAACATATTTTAATGACAGAACATTTGCATTGCACATTAAATGGTCTAGTTAGTTACATCGATCGATAAACCATTTAAAGATTAATCTTCTCAAGCACTCAGCATACACATTGAAGACAACTACATGGATAAATATATATTTTCATTTATAGCAACAACAATTGTGAAAGATATTTCTTTACAAGTATCCCATCAATATAAACAATAAACAAGCAGCCACAAAAGAAAATTTTACTATTGTAAAGTAATTGATGGTCCTGGTATTACGTAAAGACAAACAGGTTAAACAATAGAAAAACACATCTGCCAATATAGTAACGGTAACCGTTGACAAGTACCTAGTCGATATAACACATGATAAAGAAAGATGATTAAATATTGAGTTTATTGGTGATCATGATGTTACATTTGAACAGAAACACGACATCTCTTTGTCAGACAAGCAGTTGCACTGGAAACAACATCCACTCAGTTCCATCGATTATCCAGGAAGTTGACATAAGCAACGTATCTGTTATGTGATATGCATCTGATCAATGACTCCAGCCTTGTCAACAGGGAAACGGTGGACGACGTCCTTCAGTTCAAGTGTTTACAAAACCGAGGACACGTAATGAAAAACCATTGATTTGATGCAATAACGGAGAAGGGTACATTGCTATGTCAAAAATGACATTTAACCAATTGATATTTGAAAATTGGTCCTCCGATTGTAAATTAACCACAGGAATCACATGGATTATTTAGACTCGGGAGACACGTGGGATCAATTGAGTTAAACAAGTTGACTTTTTATATATAATTCACATCTGTTTAATGTGAAACAAGTGTACATTTTGCAGCGATACCACAACAACAGCCACAGACCTGGGCATCCACTAGCGATATGGAATAGTGACCGAAGGGGGTATGATTAACACCTTATTAATTTGATGCACATTAATCAATGAAGTGACAATCTCACGGCCGACTGGCAATGACAGATACTCCCTCAATGCCATGGATTTCCAATCTCTAATAGAAAGAAGGGCAAGTACGAGGAACAACTGTGGTATCAAACAATTAGTGATACTGAAATATTGTGTGTTTGGATCAATATACCTATAATCCGCCGTCAGACCACGAGCAAGGTCTTGGTCCATTTTTACCATGTCTTCAAGATGATGGTTCCAGAGAGACAAGTGATCGTTAAGTAGCCAATCATTCTCGATCAGACCACTGCATAGCCGATGACAGTGTCAACAGATGACAGAGGTAAACAAAAACAGATATCAACTCCTAACCCTTGGTAGTTGAGCACGCAACCATTAGAAGCCATCTCAAAATAAATATTAGAATCACCTGTATGCTAGCATCTAAGGAATGAGCTTTGAGATTACCAATGAGTTGATGAAACAATAAGCAGTGTGACGCATATGCTGTTGACAATCTCTTGAGAGCAGAATGTGTTCTTCTCCGAAGAAAAAAAAATCGATTTGGGGACCAATTATAGGATCGTACATTATTACTGAAGGATGACATTTTAGTAGATGTGGCAACGTTCTCAGAGAATATGTCGAAAGTGAAAATGGGTTGTTTATTCAACTCCTCCGCTGACCATTACGAAAAGGAATGTGTGACTGTTTCAAGCCAATGTTACCAGTGTGGGAATTTGAACACTGCGAGGGGCAGGCGGAATAACGCTATTCTCATTCTCGCTGTGGCGTTAATGCCGGTGCTTGTGTTAATCATACAAAATATCACAAACGTGTATAAGAGTTCCCTCGATGTCAACGAGATTAAGGATCTCCGTGAAAAGATTCTCTTCAGTACAGAAACGGGCAACATTGTGCACAGGACTCAGATAGAACGAGGAACGACTGCTCTCTTCATCAGCAGTGGCGGAGATGGAGGAGTTTATAATAGTAGGTCTACTTTCGTTTTCATTTTTATGTAGTTTTTTACATACATCTTTGCCACTCTCGTAAAAGATAATTAATAATTTCCCAGCGCTTATTTCATATATCATTCCGCTCTTTCAGGGTAATTTAGACTTCGTCGTCGTTAAGCAAGTGAGGAACTATGGTTAAACAGTAGTCTTTGAAAATACCCTAATTGAATTGACTCTTGTTTCCTATTTTATTACTGTTTATTTACTTGACATACCCCTTCCGACAACAAATTGAAAACTCTTTAACCCACAAGGCGCATTGAGCTTCAGTTGATTTCTAGCCGGTGACAAATTAACAATTATCTTAATGAAAATTATTTAGTGGATTGAGTGAGAAAGGAGAGAATCCTCTCAAGAAAGAAGGTTTCACGTTATGATTAGTTTAATTTGTACAAAGGATGAAAATTCTGTTCATATTCATATATGATATTTGATATGGTATTCACTATGATTCAGGCTTCTATATTCATTTTACAAAATATTTTCATTCAGAAACTGAAGGAGAAGTCAACAGAATTTGAAGACTACATAAAGATAAATCAATGAATCTTATTAACTTCACTTTTATTTTAATTCCATAAATGTTGCATAACATCATGACGATGTTGCCAAAGTAATGAGCATTTATTTATCGTAGTTTCTATAAGAACAGCTTCTTCATTATGAAATGTTGTTGTACAGTGGACCTGTTTACCAGAATGTATTGCCCTCAACGAACTGAAAACCCCCAGAGATTATCATGTATCGTATATCTGATCCAAATGCATTACTCACAAAAGCTATTTCTAATAAAATGCTGCGATGGGCCATTAGCGGAAGTGCCAATAACAAATACTTTGTCCTTTGGAATAATGCAAACTAATTAACAAACTGATATACATTTATCTATAATTGACATACTTTAGGCTTGACAATCTATCAATTTTGATGAAATTCTGATTTGTTTCTTGTCTCGGTTTTCATTCTGGATTAATCTCTTTTTTTGGATAAGGATGACAAACTGAATTCACAAGAATACCTGAACATTTATCTAGCTTATATCAATTTTGAAATATGCCCCCTTCAAATCCATTGAACCATCAATCTTGTCGATGCTGTTCTGTACTTAATCATTGAAAGTGAATGTGTACCACCAAATACTTTAGCAAAGTACAAATTCTAGATTCAAGAACATTTATTAATTGAACATAAATAAAAGAGCATTCAAAATGTATATAAGGCTTTAGAAATACCTTCTCATTATTATTTTAAGGCATTATCTTTCTCAACTGAAAATGTCAAAATGGAATGTTGACTTTAGCTTTTGAAGCATGGTCAAAACAGGAAACAATGAGAGTTAACTGCCCTTGGCTTAGAGTTACAACAAAACTGAGTAAAAAAGTTAATAATGTGGGTTTAAACCAAGGTATTGAAAACGGAATTTTGTGAAATATTAATTTTGCGGAATGAAATATTTTAGAAAACAAATGATTTTAAAAAACTGAAGGAATAATTAACCAATTACAGTGAAATCTGTCTAAACAGACTAAACAGACAAAATCGGATTGTTCAATGTTACCATTTTCATGTTGACCTATACATGATAGAATTAAGATAATGCTCATACATAGGGACATATTGTCACTTCCAAATGAATATTGAAATTTGTTTTGATATAAATATCATCATTATTTTACAAGGGGTTCATCATATCTCATAACAATACAACAATGAACATAACAAATTGCATTTTCATTAGAAAGTCTGGCAGGGATCCCTGGTATTTCCTCCTATTCTCCAGAGCATATGCGTCCGTTTCATGTTCTAATACAAGTACAGCATTGATGAGACGGGACTCTTTCTTCTGGCAAACTGCTTGATGGTAGCCAAATACCTAAACACACCATGATAGTTCAAGTTTGGCAGATCATCCTCGGGGTCAGGGCCATCTCCTTCATTAGAGTTTGTCTTCATGACTCGCGACATCAGTCAGGTGTTGGTCAGGATGTTCCTCAGGAGTTTCAATAGGGATGTTGTCGAACTCTTCTTCAGCTGCAGGCATGTTTAGGGTGACAGTGAGGTCAGCAAGGGGTATGTTGTCTTCTTCAGTAATAAGTGGAACAGAAGCCACAGTTTCTGAAGCACTTCTGGATGGTCAAACCAGTAGTTTCTTGCCAGGCTCGGCCAATCCACTTAACGGCAGCTAGGACAGTGATTTACTTGCACAGCTCTGCAGCATTGTTGCAATCATCCATCCTACAGACTAGCGTTTTAAGAAGGTACCGTCGATACCGAGCCTTAAATGCTCTTATCACAACCTTATCGAGTGGCTGGAGAACTGATGATGTTGTGAAAGCAGGAAGACATTTCACTGCAACATTGCTGAGATCGAGAGCTGAACCATGAGCAGGGGCATTGTCAATAAAGAGTAGAATATTACGTCGTTGACGTCTCATTAGCCTGTTAACTTGCTGAAGCCAATCAAAGAACAAAGCACTTGTCATTCATGCCTTTTTATTTGCTTTCTACATAACTGTAACCATTAATTTTAATATTCCTGACATCACCTTATATTCCCCCTAAAACTTGCTACTGCTCCTTTAACATGAGATGCAGGATGACAAATACATGTTTAATGGTTTAAAGGATAATTTACGTGATGTGCACTGGTGTCCGATGTAATGAACATTTTAAGGCAGGTAATTAGTTCCCAATTTCCAGCTTTCCTCTGGAGGTTCCATATAAAGAAATGAAGGAACATGTACGCAAGCATTTATTTAATGACATTGGAGATAGTGCCCCCTTATCCGATGCAATGAATTTCATAAGACAGCGACTTAGTTATCGACCTTTTCAGCTTACTGTTGACGATGCTATATCAAGAAATGAACTAAGTTGTATAGCAACCACATCTTTAAAGACATAGAAAAAACTTAATATTTTAGAGAGAATGCATTCTTAAAATCATTATCCTTAACTCATGCGCAGTCGATACCAATCAACTAATGAAAAACAGAACATCAATTAAAGAGCCACCATAATGTATCATTACATTGAAGATCGATTTACCTGAGCCGGAAATCGCAATTACAATGATATATAAATATCAAATAGGCATCGATTAGCGAGATTCCAGCTGAGCATAAAAGGGAACTGTAATATCTATAACATAAAGGGAACTAATATATGCATATTCATATTCCTCATCTATAATGAAGATAACATATTTACAGATACATGTTTGTACATGTATGCTTGTGTGATCGCGATGTCATAGTATTATTCTGGTAAACATCAAAGTATATAAATAACAGATAGTTCATTAATGCTTCTTCGACTAATGGGTTTTTATTCTGACCTTGTTTGGAGATTGGCATAAGTACCCTGGCATTTTTCTTGGGATTATCGTTTTTTTCTTTTATTATCAATGTAGGATAATTCAATGTTGACATTACATTTATAAGAACTGTACTATGTGGTACTGTACTTATAAACATTTTGATTTCAAATTAGATTGCACCAAGTGCATGTATTTAAACAATAGATTTCATGATGTGTTGTTTTCACGGTTAGAACCTGTTGAAAGCTTGTTAGTTAACCTTGTATAACTAAATCTAAAGGCTCGCATAATACAAATTTTATTCCTAATATATGATATTAGTAATAAGGAAACATCAATCTTATTAAAATATGATCTATCTGCTACACTACGCTACGTGTGTAGTAACGTAGTGAAGAAATTATGATATCATTTTAATGAGATTGAAGGAAACACACTCTGTAAATAATCTCTCTTTATATATATTCATATCAAGTACCTCATAAGTTGACAGTTGATTGCTCATGGCCATATTTGTTCGTGTTTTTCAGTCATTTTAATTTCGTGATTTGGTGAGTCCCTCCTTTCATCCGTTGCAACGGGGACGTATTTCATTGGCTGGTTTTATATGACGTCACACGATACTTCTGACCTGATGGATATCTGAGTGTATTAAGGAAGAAGAAGGACTAATTTACTGTCAATTTAAATTTTTAACAGAAAATAGATATTTTGGGACATCGGAAAGAAAGGATTTTATCTGAATGAATAAGAAACTTAGTATGTTTATGCGGCACTTATACCTTCACAACACTGACGGATTTAATGATAATCAAATTTCAATTACATACATCTATTGATATTAAAACCAATTTGTATTTATTACCTCAAACATCTACGTCCATGTCCTAAAGCTTGGAAATTCGGTCTAGTGAGTGCTTAAATCTGACATTCTGGTAATATGAAAATAAGGGTAATGAATCACATTCGTGCTGTGAGCTAGAAGTAATATCTACATTACAACTACTGAGAACGTAGTGGAAATATCATCTTACGTCTATTATTCTACTAAAATTTAGTGTAGATGTTTAGTGAGTATGCACATTGATTTGAAAACGTTAACGTACTTAAATGTTTTACTCGAAGCGCATTTGGTAAGAATTATTAAAACTTAATCTGGTCAAAATGCAATAAATCTAATTTCTTGATAAAGGTTTATAATTTGAATTTGAAAAAATTATGTAAAAAACGGAGATTTCATATCTATATTTTTAGATGAGGGAGGAAAAAGGTAAAAAGGAGATACTGTATGCTCAGTCTTGTATTGAGAAATGAACATGTACATTCATATTAACATATATTTACAATATGGTTCTCTATACATAAAACTCTTGCGCAGTTATACAAAGCAGTTGTGATTTACCTTCAAGTGAACTCTTGTCGTTGCTCAAACGTTCGATTAACAACCTAATGTTATCTCAAAGGAACGAAGCATAACATAAGTGTCAGCAAACAATTGGGAATATTTACAAAGCGACAGACAATGGTGTTTTTTGTGGTCCACCCTTTTCATGTCACAGACATTCACTATCCATTAACACACGAATTAACGAAATAAACACAGGAACAATTGTAACAATTAACTCGCTCCCAGGGACGGAATTGAACATGCCTTTCTATATCTTGATAGATCAAATCGTTTTATGGTTGATGCTAAGTAATTTTTGATAAAGCATGTAAGAGGAACATTTATGAATCTTGAACACGTTTTATCTGATTCATTGAAAGTGACTAAAATACAATATAGTCAAATACATACACATGATCTTGAAATAAATTTTCCTTTATTCCCAATATTTGCACCTGGATGCCTTATTGTTATCGTTGTTGTTGTTGGATTGAGGTTTAACGTCTTCTTCACCATTGGGTGATGTCGCCGACGCGGGGACTATGCCTTATTTGATTCCAATGAATGGGGAAATACAATTTAGAATAGGTAATAGAAAACCCAAATAAAGTTAATAATAGTTCTAAAGTGGTAAAAATTAAACTAATTTGGATTATTGTTATTGTTATCTATCATATCCGTCTTTTTAATTATCATTTGATATAACACCATTAAACATACAAAACTTGTACTCAGGGTATTATTATTGATCATGTGCTCTGTACTCTATGGGGAAGAAGAAACAATCAAACTTTTGACAAAGCGTGAGTTTCTAAACCTATATACTTACAATAGTGATCTCTGGACACAGAGATCTTATTCTGATTATCTTTTCTAATCCCGTTAATGTTTGGTTTTATTATACAAATTGTTGTATAATGTATAATGTATAAAACTACCATTCTTGAAATTATTTTGGGGTCATATTTTCATATATTTCCGATTTCCAATTCCATATTATGTCTTCAAAGAAAAAAAGATTAGTCCAACTACATTGTCTGAGACACATATAACTTTTGTTAGAAGCTGTTGATCACAGAGATTGTGTAGAGAAAAATAGATATTACTATTTCAGAAATATGAGTCCTGGTGACTTCAATGACTTGCCAAAACTGTAACAGTAAACAATAAGATGCTACGAAGCCTCATTTTCATCACGATTTACAAAGAAAGTGTACTAGGACACACAGGAATGTTAAACAAATTCAGTCAACAATAAAATGCTACGAAGCCTCATTTTCATCACGAATGACATAAAATTTGCACTAGGACACACACGAATGTTAACAAAAGTTCGGTCAACAAATATGCTGCGTGTTTTTTAGATCTGAGAAAGGCATGGGAGAAAACGGACGAGGTTATTCTGTCCATCACACAATGGCCCAGTAGCAACATTCCTCACTTCCAGTCGCTCCAGACCTTCCATAACCACATCAAGACCTTCAGAGAGAACCTCAACCCTTCCAATAAGTCCATCAGTGACGTCATCACCTTCTACACCGACGACAACGCCGTCATGCTCAACTGGGTAGCTAAGAGTATCCAGAACTATGCCAGTGGATCTTTGTGGAAGACTTTGGTTTCCTACCATATGCTTGTCCTCAGTAAAGAACAGGCTGGCATAGAGCGAGCTTTGGGAGGAACCTATTTTGCAAAAGGTTGGTGTAGACCCTTTTTTTAGTTGATCCGTTAAATGTGCTGAACTGGGTAGGTAAGAGTATCCAGAACTATGCCAGTGGCTCTCTGTGGAAAACTTTGGTCTCCTACCATATGCTTGTCCTCAGTAAAGAACAGGCTGGCATAGAGCGAGCATTGAGAGGAACCTATTTTGCAAAAGGTTGGTGTAGACCCTTTTTTTAGTTGGTCCGTTAAATGTGCTGAACTGGGTAGGTAAGAGTATCCAGAACTATGCCAGTGGCTCTCGGTGGAAAACTTTGGTCTCCTACCATATGCTTGTCCTCAGTAAAGAACAGGCTGGCATAGAGCGAGCTTTGGGAGGAACCTATTTTGCAAAATGTTGATGTAGACCCTTTTATTAGTTGTTACGTAAAATTTGCTGAACTGGGTAGCTTAGAATATTCAAATGCATGGCAATGGCTCTCTGTGGAAGACTTTGG
The DNA here is from genome assembly GCA_916613615.1 of Steromphala cineraria. Classification (NCBI taxonomy): domain Eukaryota; kingdom Metazoa; phylum Mollusca; class Gastropoda; order Trochida; family Trochidae; genus Steromphala; species Steromphala cineraria. The sequence goes on from OU744732.1 coordinate 27,836,382, forward strand.
TCTCCTACCATATGCTTGTCCCCAGTAAAGAACAGGCCGACATAGAGCGAGCTTTAGGAGGAACCTACAACTTCGTGCCTAAGGTTTGTTCACATGCTTGCATATCTTAGTGCAATTATCATATAATTTGGGTTTCCTTTTGAAGTCAATAAAATAAACATAGGGGCACTAAAAAGAATCACCAATTGTCCTGGTGTAAAAAAACCATACCATAATTTGGGATTGTCTTGTCACTTCTGTTGAATAGCGATATTTGACATTGTTACATAGACAGATGGAGTCATATATATGAAATTCGGATTTAAAAAAAATATTCAGTACATACTTTGTAAGATAAAATTAAACACAAATACATTGCATAAGCCTTAGCAAAGGGACAAATATGACTTACATCTTTAGTTGTTGATCACTTATGAAGACTTTTGTTGAACGAAATAAAACTGGTGTTTTCGACATTTTGAGTCCTGGTCACTTAAATGTCCTGCCAAACTTGTTACGGTTATTTGTTAGGTATGACATACGAATGTTAACGCAAACTGAATCGTAACTTACCTTTGGAATGTCAACATTATCGGTTTTGTTTTCGTAATGTTAAGATGCCCCAAAGACATTCAAAAATATGATATTTCCTCTAGAATACTTAGGTAAGTGAACAAACTTAAGGTACGCAGCTGTATATAGCGAAAGGTTAGTTTCGATACTTGTATTCGTTGATTCGTGAAATCTGCTGAACCAAGTGCCTTAGCGTATCCAAGTGACGTCTCATGTGAAGACCATGTCTCCTATCTTATGCTTGTCCACACATAACAGCAGGCTAGCAAAAGTTTGGTTTGAGTTTTCAATCACTGAAGTCAAAGGTACTACATGTATGCTTACTTCTCACAAATGTGTTTGTTAACACTTTTTACTTTAAGATAAAATTATAAGTAACTTACACTGTATAAGCATATCGATTAAAGTTTATTGTTTGGCGAAGTAAATAAACATTTTATATACGTTGACATGGATTGCAACTTTGAAATTGATATTGTATGTGCAATTTTGTAATAGTTTTACATTTACAACACTTTGATTTGTTGACACTATTGATCAAATGTCCATCCAACACCAAGCTTTTCCCCAATTTCATGAAACCACCATACTGGTTAGCATTTCTTACTTTTTGGGGCAATTTTACGAAGGCGCTTTCAAAATATTTCTTGTATTCTTGCTACAGGTGGTTTTCTCTCACCTGAGCTTGTCAATTATATAAGGAGAAAGACTTTGGGTGAAGCATACTTGGACCGCTGTATGGAATATGACAGTCTACCCCGTGAATTCCTCAAGGCAAACTTTACCGGGACAGAGCTACAAATGGGAATTGTTGCCAACAGGAAGAGAATAGGACGCAACAACGACACTGTCTCATCGGTACAACTGGGTACAGAGTGGTTCACAAACATGACCATATTCATCAACCTCCTTAAGTATTGCCAAGATGCCATAGCAGCAAAGATTATCCAACAACTTGAGACTCAAGGTTCCGATCTTGAACGAGGACTCATAGGCATCATCATCGTCATGATCTTCGCCGTAATGTTGACTCCGTTTGTTGTCTTTTGTATATACAGACTTACCACGAGGATTCAGTCTTACGCTAACACTCTTCGAGAAAAGACTGAGGAACTTGATCAAGAGCGCAAGCGCAGCCAGAACATTCTGTGCGAACTACTTCCGGTAACTGTTGCCAAGAAGATGATAAACAACGAACCCATCGAACCAGAATCTTTTAGTTGTGTGACAGTGTTTTTCAGTGACATTGTGGGGTTTACTGACATCTCTTCCCGGAGTAGCCCCATGCAGGTGGTGGACATGCTAAACCTCATCTACGAGGCGTTTGATACCCGGCTGGAGATGTACGACGTTTACAAGGTGGAAACAATAGGTGAGTGGCGCTGCTTTTCTGTGATTTAAAGGGGCAGTAGCACGTTTTTTGATAATTTTATATCTTTAAATTTTCACTGATAATTGTAAGTTATGTGAAATGTATTGTTTTGACAGTGTCAAAAATCTCACTACACAAGCCAATCATCCATAGTCAGAGGACAAAGTATGAAGATTCACATAAAATCCATTGGCGGCCATTTTTTGTGAACACCTAAAATTCATTTTATGTAAGAAAAGGGAATCGCATGGATAAACTTGACGTTATATATTTGAATTATTACTGCTCCATTTGGTTTAAATACATTCTCTTTCAATTCGATTTTTTGTAATAATTTGTAAATACTCAAACAAATGGTCAGCTGAAGTACTATGTAATCATTCCCCCGCCAAACGTTTTCGGGGGATATATTCCCTCCCCCGTCCGTCCACACAGGCTGTTCTTTCCGGACCAGACCTAAACAGACATAAGGGCTAACTCATTGAAACTTGGTATATGGAACAATCATCAATTCATCGAGTGTAGTGAGGCCGCTTTTGATTCTTAACTTCTTTGACCTTAAAACACTATAAGGGTTAGCTAATTGAAATTTGTCTTGTAATTGTATTGAACATTTAACATGCGAGACGGCGGTGAATTTTGCGAGTCTTTACTTCATCTAAAATGATTCTAGAGCTGTATCGATAAGGCAATACATTATCGTATCGTGATACATGGGCAACAATATATCGTATCGTATCGCAGGATGTGGATCGGGATACCTAAAATAATAATAAACTCTCAATGTAGGTGCTCAAAACTTGGATAAGCATTAAACAGATACTTCATTATGCACACAAGAATCTCTCCTAAAATTTGGAAGTTGGATTATATTACAATAACATCAAAGAAGCTGCAAGTAAATTCTTTCTCAAGAATAACTGACTCAAATATTTTGTGAAAAAATCATAATGTCAGGAGATAATATGTATCGGGATACGTTGTACGTATTGTATCGTGACCCCTATATCGGGATACGTATCGTATCGCAACCCTCCTGTATCGTTACACCTCTTCTAAAATCAAGGAAATCGATCTAGGATTTGCTACACGGAAGTGGAAGGTATATATATATATTGTCAACTTAGCAACTTCTGATTGGAGAGAAAGTACTTACCTTTTTTTAAATATTTCATTATCTTATATCAAACATCAATAGTCTATCTATAAGTTTGAAATTCTTTGTCGGAACATTGCTATTGATGAGTAGAATAAAATATTTCGTGAGTGTCATTATAAACATGCGCTGAGTTAATGGTAGTTTAAGTGTATGTTATTTTGAGAACATTCATTTAATCTTGTTTACGAGCTTGATGACGTTTGCATTTATATTTTTGGCATCAAATCAATATCTCGTACTTATATTGTTTATGTTCACTTTCGCTCGGTCTATCATCGGAGTGCATCATCTTTTCACCTAGAAAAAAACCTTTTTAAAATGGAAATTAGTTTTTAAACATGTAAAATATAATAAGGACGTTTTATATGTCAATAACAATTTATCGATTTATATTTATCGAAATATGTATCTAGTTGTAAATACCTTGTGATAAAGTATATACCCCGAATTCTCGTGTATTATCAAAATAAAAACTGGTTATCATCAACCATGGTTTCTTAACGACGGTGAGAGGTTAAAGGGGCAGTAGCACGTTTTTTGATAATTTTGTTTTTTTTACAATTTTCACTGATAATTCTACGTTTATGGTAAATGTATTATTTTGATAGTGTCATAAATCTCATTACACAAGCCAATCAGCCATAGTCAGAGGAAAAAGTATGGGGATTCACATAAAATCCATTGGTGGCCATTTTGTATGAACACCTTTACTCGTTTTGTGTAAGAAAAAGGAATCGCATGGCTAAACATTACATAATATATTTGAATTATTACTGCTCCATTTAGTTAAGATACATTGCCTTTTAATTGGAACTTTTTTTTTAAATTTTCATTTTCCTGACATCACCTTATATTCTCCCTAAAAAAGTGCTACTGTCCCTTTAAGACCTTATGTTTCTTTCGACAAGACCAACATTTTCTCACGGCAGACCCTTCGGGTAATTAACCTCGATGGGTTTTTAGCATGGCGTCCGGCGTTCGTATGTCAATCCGTCCGTTCTTATCAATAATAACTGACTCAAAACTAGACTTGTTAATAGACTCAATTATTATCGATTATTATTTTATTTAAAGCTTTGGTGACCCTGTGACCCCTGATGAGGAACACAGGGGACACGTCAGGAAAGACTCTAAAACCTCTCCTCATGAAACAAAGTTAAGGGTCTAGAAATCTTAAACGTTGTTTACAGCGGCCTAAGCTAATGGGGATTGAATTTTAAAGTGTTGCTTACCATTTGGTGGCCACAAGTGCCGAGGAAAAGAACTGCAAAAGGAAAGGCCTAGAAAACCAAAATCCCTGTTTGCAGACTGCTTACCCGATGGGGTTCATAATTTGTAATGTTGAAGGCCCTGTGATTCCCAATACATCGCATTCTTTCCCCACAGAGGCAGATCAAGTCATGTTGATTTAGCCTCTGTTATATTACGACGAGATTGTAGGATAGAATGGGAGTTATGAATGTTCTTAAATCATCATTTTGGCTACTGAAACAAGGCAAAGGCATTGTGATATGAAGCACCCTTTCCATGCGAGAAGCGTTGTCATTTGATAAAGAAATTCAAATGTATTGAGATGAAAGTTTTTTCCGCCGGAACCCAGGGATTTCGGCGTAAAAGAACAAAGGCTAAATCAACATGACTTGATCTTCCTCTGTGGGGAGAGAATGCATACATCGATGCTCTAACCATTTGTATGAGGAAGGCTGATGAGCTGCAGTGTCAGTGGATTGTTTCATGTTCAGTGTTGATTTAAAATACCATGATATTGAAATAAAAAGATTCACTATTACGTTCGTTTTGAGGCAAATTTTAGTAAAGGTTGGGGCAGTTCGGGGTAGTATTTATATTTTATTCTCATCCATGATCCAGTCTCAAAATTCAGAATGTTTGACATGTCCATAGGCGATTTTCAATTTCATGGGGTAATTACTTGACAGTTACCATTAGACATACTTTAGGAACAAAATCATCGACTAATGTCACTTTTACAGCTAATCATACAGAGTTGTATCTACATCAAATATTGCTTTGTTCCCTTCAAAGATTCCAAATAGATAAAAATCCAAGTTTACAATGGACCTCACAGCTATAATACTTGGTATTGATCAGTAAAACATAACGTTCATCTTTAGTTTCAATACAATATGTTTGTACTACTTGAAGTCTTAATGATTTGCATGATGATAACAATAAAACATTCTTGTTTAAAAACTTGATGACGTATGCACATGAAACCTAAACGTAGAACTATTCTGGAAGTGTGATTGAAATACAACACTTTAAAATCTACCATACAAAACTCTGGTATTTGTTAGCAACGGTATACAACTGTGCATTGATGTCATGAGCCAGTAAAAAGATAAATTTTTAAAACTCTAACACATTCATTTATTTCTGTTCGTGATAAGTAAATCGTGAAGAATAAACTAATGATAATAAGATTGTTATGCGCTCACAATCTAATCTGTTCAGTTCATTGAGTGAAGGGATTGGAAACCTGTCTGTGTTTCAAAATGTATTTCATTTTTTAAAGTACTTGGGCATGGTTAATACGGAAATGAATGAGCCTCGCGAACAGGGAACAAATGCAGGGAAAATATTTATGAATTTTTTAAAAACATTTGTGACAGGGTGAGATATAAGCATTCCTACTGGCTTTGGGTAGAAGGATATCTCTTTGGCCGAACAGGTAGAGTGTAGGACTCTCAATCCGGAGGTCCCGGGTTCGAATACCGATGGAGGTGGTCTCAAAATCACTTCTGTTACACGTTGTTCAACAAAAGCAGCATAAACATAGCTATACAAATCTAAACTAGGTAGTTAAAAGGTTTTCCAATTCATGAAGACCACAAGAAGTTTAACTTCGGATACTCGGGTTGAATTGTTAGATGGTACAGCCTCCGGAGAAATATAATCGGCACAGCTGTGACTAAACATCAACTGCCTACATTTTACATAACATCGTAAAGACATTTAAAAGACTGCCGAAATCTTCAAGTCAGTAGCTAAACAAGAAAAGCTTTTAAAAAGGCATGCTTGGTGCCACATAGGCAGATGAAGGAGATTATGATTTGTCGAACAATTCGAGTGATAATATATACAACACTGGATAACAGCACTAATATTAACACAAGTATTACTCAAAGTTAACTTAACAAAATTAATTTCTATCAACACGAATTGCTGAAAGTTATGAATATTTTTTACATTCATCAACGATTGTTGGTATATTTCATTTCAAAATACACGAGGGTGACAATCTATTTATCATCCAAATTCACTCTTTTTGACATCTCAGAGAAAAAATGTAAATCTCTGAACACAACAACACTAGATTTTCAAGACAGTGATGTCATTGCATAGTGAGGTCACTATGTTTATGATGTTGTGGCATTGTGATGTAGTTACTTGAAGTAAAAGCACTGTGTTGCCATGTAGCGTTGACAATGACAGAAATTGTGCAAAACGTACTGCCAAAACGATATCTCCTTGTCATGCTGGTTAATTATTAACAGTAGTATAACAGATAATAAAGAAAATACTTTCCGATGATCTGACGGGATTTCAACCCAGGTCCGCTGAGCTAACGTTTGGAACCAGCGATGTAGGTCATATTCTAAATATAGCATGAGTCAATTTCAGTCCTCTGATAATAAATACATGTTTTCAACGTAAACATTTAGTGACATCGTTAAGTATGACTTGTCACGTGGTCGTAAGTGATCTACCTATTAGTAAACATAAGTCTTATTTCGATGTCACCATCGTACTTACACAAACGTTACTTTTAATTCGCCAGGCGAGCCCAGCGTGAAATTAAATCGCGTGGGTTATAAAAAAGTGGATTCTGCGATTATTGAATGCGAAATAATTAATGCTTTATCTGGAACAAATGCAGACTCTTTTTCAAATGAAGATGTTTTTGATTGAGTCTGTTAACATTTATCAGCATCTTTAATAATTTCTCTTTTAATATAACATTTAAAGCAAAATCATATTCCACAGTTTAATGTGCCAAATATTTTGTATTACCCACATGGTGACGTAATGCATTTTTTGCCACAGCTCTGTTCATTGGTCTTTTGATTTGGATACAACACATGTGATTGGCGCGGCTTCCCTTTGAAAATATCAACAGTAATATAGAGAGAATTCAGAAAAGTTTTAGAAAAATCAAATCATAATGCTTGGTGCCTTTTGGGGCACGAAGCAATAAGATGATGTTTACAAATTTTTGTCTAAGAAATAAGCGCCTTCTATGTCCTCATAGCATTACACACTGCTGACTGTTTCTATTGCCAAGCGTACTAGTATTATTGAAAGGTCTGTTGATGTGACTAAGTTAAAGGTATGGACGTCATTAGGAGTAATGGTTTTCAGTAGCAGGGGAAAGTGGTAATTGATAGTAACGCGGTTGACACGGGTTGTTGAGTATGGATCATTGGAGGAAAGTGACAATTCATTAGTGAGATTAGTGAGATATTAGTAGATTGATAGATATGTATGTAGGCTATGTATTCTATATGTTTTTTTAAGCTTCTTTATACAATGCTTGTTTTTTTAGCTTCTTTATACAATGTTTGTTTTTGATAAATACAATTATTTCAAGATAGCGTGATGCGCGGAATACAAATTATATGTAAGATTTCTTGATGTCAACTTATATTTTGACTTTGTGAATCTTATATCATGTAGCTCCAAAACTATTTTGGTTAGTCAAATCTTCGAAAATTAGATAAGTTATCATTTTCAATCATACAATTTGTCTTACACAGCAGTTACACATATTTATGAATTTTTAAAAATGTTTTTATTACCCAATAACACATACATAAATATACAATCAGCTGATTCTTTTAGTCCTCATACTAGGGCTGATATAGTTATTCGTAATTAAATAATCAAATACTGGTACAGACATGAAATTGGAAATCTAATACTAGTACAGATATATTGTAAACAGAGTAAGAATATAATTATACATGGTTAATTTTCAAAGATTCTGTAGTTTAACTTCAATATTTGATTCATTTATCATCAATATTTGTGAAGAGTGTATGGAAAGAAGACCAGAAAGAATAAATATTTATATAAACACATATTTATAATTGATATGAGAAAGTCAAAGTGTTCAAACTGTTTGAAAGCGATGATATAGGTTATCGATCATTGACTTTTGGGCAATGATGACATTTTCTATATTGGTATGTTGATGGTGAGGTCTATGCCATGACTATACGTTATGCAGAAAAGAAAACCTCAAAGGTCAAATAGCATAAAGCACAAAGACCCAAAAAGGGCAAATGTAACAAAAGGGCCAAAGGGCCAACAAGAGCAAAAGGTAAAAAAGGCAGAAGGCTAAAAGGCTAAAAGGGCCAAAGGGCAAAAAACTGCCCAAAGGTCAAAAGGGCAGAAAGGCATAAAGGGCCAAAGGCCAAAGGTGCCAAAAGCCAAAAAGCTAACAGGCGACTCCTTCGCTTATTAGTCCCCCCTCATATACTCATAATGATAATAGGACATTTATATAATATAATTGAAAAATCCCTCATATCTAATTACTTATACATCACTCACATCTTATCATTGAAATAGTACCCATATCTGATCACTACAACATCGATCATATCAAATTATTGAAATTACATTCATATACTATCATTTACACATCAAATCGTATACTATCATTGACATGCCACTTATATCTTTTGAAAAAAATCACCCAAATCTAACCATTAAAGCATCATTTCATATATCATCAGGTCTCATCAATATGCTCTCTGATTAAAACTTCTCTGACTCATCTTTTCTTTAGTAATCAGCAAATCAATCTGGATTCTCCCCCACTTAATCCATAGTTGCTTAGTACCGCACTTCCTGATCTGTACGCTGTTTATTTTGATACACATTGTCTGTGCATTGTATCTTTCCGCTGTGCTTAACACCATAATTATTCTTGACAACGATAAGATGTTCCATGTCAAAAGGCTGCAGTCAAGGAATATATAGAGATGAAGAGTGTCATATGACATTTACGAAACGAGTGTGAATGGGTGTACATGTATTACCCGAGCGAGAGCGAGAGCGAGGATTATACACAAATTTGAACGAGTTTCGTAAAAGTCATTTGACACACTTCCGAGAGTACTTATTTTTTTATTACCAATTCCTTTCGATTTTACTCTCTTAAAAATATCCGATAAAACAGGTTGCTGTCCTTGCGACGGTCGGCCACAGTGACGTCACGGTTCAGGGTGCTACTACGTCACAAGCGAACAAATACGGGACAAACAAACGTGGCTAGGTAAAAGTGATATATGCGAATGGGTAGTATATATGTTTATTATCCATAAACTGTTATTTTACACAATAGTAAACAAAAACGAAATTTTATTTATGGACATTAAAGGGGCAGTAGCACGTTTTTTGATAATTTTATATTTTGAAGTTTTCACTGATAATTGTTAGTTAATGCTAAATGCATTATTTTGACAGTGTCAAAAATGTCATTACACAAGCCAATCATCCATAGTCAAAAGACAAAGTATGAAGATTCACACTAAATCCATTGGCGGCCATTTTTGTGTGAACACCTTTAATTCATTTTGTGTAAGAAAAGGAATCTCTCTCTCTCTCTCTCTCTCTCTCTCTCATGGCTAACCTTTACGTTATATATTTGAATTATTACTACTCCATTTAGTTTAAGTACATTGTTTTTCAATTGTAACCATTAATTGTCATTTTCCCGACATCACCTTATATTCCCCCTAAAAACGTGCTACTGCCCCTTTAAACATAATTATTCTGTAGAATACTTTTAATCATGAAAATACTCTTAAAAATTTGAAGTTCGACCTTCATTCTCGCGTTCAACTATACACGCTTTTGTTCCGTGATATACAGCAATAACTTAGAGGGTTTTGCTGAAAGTTTGCTACCAAGACAACCACATAAACACTTATAATAATGCATGTTATTAATAGTTTCGATAATTGACGTAAGTATCTAGTACATGAATGATGTTTATATGATGTTATTATCGTAATGTTTACAGGGATACGTACATGTATTGAAAACCACAAATGTCTATATAACAGGTGTCGGTACGACCAAGCAACACTCAGTAAAAAAGCAGTAAAAAGTATCATAAGGTGACAAGACGTTTGGGAAAATAATCTTCATTCAGTTTAGGCGTGTTGATTGTAGACTTTTAATTAGACATTTGATAACCCTCAAAACCTAATTTTCCGAGATTTTTATCACAAGTGGGTAGCAAGAGGCAGGTCTTTCATTTTCTTATGAATTACCTCCCTTATCTCTTACAGTTTGAGAGTTGCATCATTCCTGCTTTATGATAAGCCACCGAATATTCAATTTTGTTTGGTAAAAGTGTGACAAGCCTCAAAAATAGGACAACAAGAAACATTTTTGTAGATGGATTTTGTCTTCAAATATAGAAAATACTGACAAAACCATAAATTATTATTATAAGGAAACATCAGAAGAATCAAAATTAGATATTTACAGTGTCATGGCCAGTGTGGAAAAACTAAGGTTTTTGAGATGGGACAAGGGGTTATCATGTTTTCCCCCGAAAATACTATTTAACATGTAACATTTTGAAACGTGTTTTTCTCAAAAGTAGAAATGTGTGGGTTATCATAGTCTTGCCCCGGACCCTTCAATTTTAGTGGCTATATCGATTGGTCGATTTGTGATACACACATGGTATTCAAGACATTTGCATTGTAACTGAAGTCACTGTTTATTGTAGCAGAGCAAACTGATTTTATTCATCATGATATGCGCCTCTATAACAATGTAATGATCACGTCATCAATCAGAATACATCTTTCTGCCGGTGTTTATGTTGGGAACAGATGCAACGTATTGCAATCTTCCAAAGAGTATGCACATATCTTCGCACATTAACAAGACATCTCATTAACTATATGACCATTGCTTTTTTCGAGGCACTTTTGTGACATACTCAAGCCTCTTGAAAAGCAGTGATATACTAATAATGCACTGAAAGGTCCAATTTTGTGCACGATTCGTGTAATTCATGTCGTCACTTCCGCTTCCACAGGAGATGCCTACATGGTCGTTTCTGGACTTCCGACAAGAAATGGAGACCAACATGGCCCGGAAATAGCGAGCCTCGCTTTGGATCTGCTAGATACGATATCAATACTAAAAGTGCCTCATCTGAAGACAGAACAACTGCGTCTACGCATCGGCTTAAATACAGGTAACAGTTGACCATGTCTATAATTGAGTCAATCTAAAAGTACCTGGCATGACCTTTGGTTACGTGCTGATTGTCTGTCTATGCGATGCTTTTTTAGGAGGCAAAACTACCGTGGTTTCTCGTATCAGTATAGAATTCAAAAACAATAATGTACTTTTAAAAGTAGATATCAATACGTGAAATAAAGAATGTACAGATACATTCAATCAAAGACACATAACTTAATGATTCACATTCTAACATTTCATGCAACACACAACACACTTGTTTAGCTTAACTTCATAGATATACTTGAGGTTGAATATTATTTAATCAATGTTTATGTTATAAAAATAATAATTATGATACAACACATGTAAAGCATTTATAAACTATTAATACCACACCTGAAAAACACTGTTCTATGTCTTTTGACTTTTTCACTCGATCCTTTTGACTATTTGTATCGGCCTTTTCATCCTTCGGCCCTATTGACCAGATCTCTGTCACAATAACTCAACCTAGTTAGCTGTAATTTTGTTTATGAACAACTTTTGATCATTTGAAAGGCATCAGTGTAGTGTAGTTCTATTAGAACAACTTCTCAAAACATTGTCTTGCAATTGACTACATGTATTTTCGTTTTCATGTATTACATAAAACATGTAGTCTGTCACCCAGACCCTAAAGCAAAATATTCAATTGACGACAAACATAGTCAAGAAAATTATAGCAAGTCTAGTTGCCTTAGCTTTAGAAATCAAGGCATTGCTTGGGCTCCTTGTTGTTTTACTATTTGTAATTTTAGTAAAATGTTGTTGATAATGGAAAAATTTATTTCTGAGACTAAATGTTAGTCTAATAAAACACGTTACCTCCCCTAAAAGTTCTGCCCGATGACTCTGTTTATTAAAGGGGGTTTGGTACAGTACTGGTGTTCATTTAGTTAGCCTAGATATTATTCAATATTCAAAAGCTTAAAAAAACAACCTCACAAACAATAAAAAAAAGCTTTTCATGAAAAAAGACCTATTTCAATTGCTAACATATCTTATTGTCCTTGAATCCTTATTATCCTTGCGATGCAACCTTTAGGAAGTCATCGATACGAAATGAAATCGCGCAAATCCATGAATCATGAAAATCACCATAGCGTGCTATGAATAATGAATACGATTGGTTATAGTTTACGTATTCCATGTCAATTGAAAGTATCAATACTGTCATTAATGACATTTGTAACCTTCACCAACCTCATTTGTAAGGTTATATATTTAATTAGAACCATGAGAAGCAATCATCATCTGAACCGCTGAGAACAGGCTTTGATAGCATTGTTATTGGAACGTGACTCAATCAATCATCAGTGAACAATTTGGATATATCAGCGAATAAATCATCAATCAAGCTACGATGATAGCATGTAATACTACACTCGTCAAAATAAGTTAACGACCACCCCATTTGGCAAAATTAAGAAACTTTACAATTCATTCTATTACTTAAAGGGGCAGTAGTACGTTTTTAGGAGGAATATAAGGAGATGTCAGGAAAATGAAAAATAATGATTTCAAGTGAAAGATAATGTATTTAAACTAAATGGAGCAGTAATAATTCAAATATAAAACGTAAAGTTTAGCCATGGGATTTCTTTTCTTACACAAAAAGAATTAAAGGTGTTCACACAAAATGGCCGCCAATGGATTTTATGTGAATCTTCATACTTTGTCCCCTTACTATGGATGATTGGCTTGTGTAATGTGATTTTTGACACTGTCAAAATAATACATTTAGCATTAACTTAGAATTATCAGTGACAAATTTAAAATATAAAATTTTCGAAAAACGTGCTACTGCCCCTTTAATGGATGGACAAAGTCATTATCATAATTAATTATCTATTAAGGGTATGTAGCACATCGATTAAAAACCCCGTTAAGTCATGATATTTTGTGTTTTTTTGTAATGAAAAAAAAAGGACCAATCGATAAGTGGTATGTAAAGTGATACTCGTACATACTAGTAACCGATAACCGGAACCTAAAGCAAGATCGTTCTTTCATATACTTATGCTTATTATTAGATATTATTATATATTAATAGATATGATTAGTGTCCATTGTTACCACAAACAAACTCATTATTGACAGTATTCCCAACCTTGCGCCTGGCGTTCCTTCCATGTATATATCACTTTGAGTTGATCGATGTCTTGTCAAATCACAAGTGCCAATTATCGAATGACTTCGCAGCCATCATGGTTCATAAAATTACATTATCCAAAATTAGACATCACTCAACATACACATAATGAATACTTCATCACTTACGGAATATTAGATTAACTAATTAATTTCCTTCGATCCTATTTCGTTTACAGACGTGGTCAATTCCATTATGTTAAGCAAATCACATGGTATCTACCTGGAGGTTTGATGGCAACACATTTCTCTCCGTGAGCGTGATTCGTTTTGATTAAATTCCTAGCAACCTTTTAACAAACACTCATCGACGTCATTTAGTCCTAGTTATATACTGGTGCGTCATAAAAGTGGATCCTGTTGATTTTGATGTCTTAACAAATTGAATTCCAGTAGAAACGAATACGATATTTAAAGAGACACTACGCTTTGGCTATTTTTTCTAGGTTAAAGCTGTGGTAAAGTCTAATTCATCGGTCGTCAATGTTTAGGTAGGCTTTGCCTATTTTGCACTAAGTAATTGTTATGTTACCTGTTTTTTAGTTTATTCAAGGGCGTGAAAAACGTGTTGTGTCAAGGTCATCGAACGCCAGAAAATTATCGAGAGAAAAAAATTACAGGTCTGATTATATGCGACCGTGCTCCGAGGAATAAAATAGTAAAAGTAGAGATATATCAGGGTTCGAACCAAATCACATATGCATGTTGCTGAAAAAAGTTTAGCGCAGACAAAACCAAGTCATAAGCTATCCAATTACAGAAGAAGAACAAGTTATATGGATAGTCAACTTCTTTATCGCATTTCATGCAATAAAGAAGTTGACTATCCATATAACTTGTTCTTCTTCATCAACCAGCTTCTAAATGCCTCTCAAAGAAGTTATTCAATTACATCGTCCTTTTTTAATAGCTTCTAGCGGCGATCATGAATATATATTCGAATAGTACACTGGAGTTACCTGCCCCTAGCTTGATTTCCGTCCGTGCAAGTGGTAAGGTGGCTGCATTCAGATCGTGGTGGTTCAAACCCCGATAGAGACAATGTATAAGTCAATATCTCTATAGTGTTACCAGGTTGAATATGCCTTATATAAGTCAATAACTGTATAATGTCAACAGGTTCAACCTACCTTATATAAGGCAATATCTGTATATTGTTATGAATCTACCTTATATAACTCAGTATATTTATATTGTTACCAAGTTGATCCAACCTCATATCATTCAATATCTGTATAATGTTACCAGGTTGAATCCACCTTATATAAATCCGTTTATTTATATTGTTACCAGGATCAATATACCTTATATAGATCAGCATATTTATATTGTTACCAGGTTGGATCCACCTTATATAAAACAACATATGTATATTGTTACCAGGCTGAATCTACCTTATATAAATAAATATCTGAATATTGTTACCAGGTTGAATCTACCTTATATAAATCAGTATATTTATAATGTTACCAGGTCCAGTAGTTGCCGGTGTTGTAGGCCACAAGATGCCTCGCTACTGTCTGTTCGGTGATACAGTCAACACGGCTTCTAGGATGGAGTCGTCCAGTCTACGTGAGTTTCAGTCTTTTCTTGACCGTGGATTAATATGGAAAGGGATGTGTGCCAAATGAAATCTTGTAGGCGTGTAGATTCGTAACTCGCAAGATGCAACGTGTCGTTCTCAACCATGCAATTCTCGAAAAGACAAATCCAAGAATGTAAACCGTACATTTTTATCCTGTCAATTTTTATTTTCCGTTCTCCACTTTACAAAGCTGAAATCTTATTCTAGAAAAGTCAAAATCGAAAGTTATCTTGTATGTTTGTATCATAGATCTTATTGATATACACACTTTCAGCGTTCCAAGATACCGTTACAAGTCTATATTTTCTCGATTTTGGCACACCTCCTCTTCCATAGATTTCATATTTCGATATGATATTGTGCTTGTAATTCTAAACGATGACGTAAGCTGAAGAGAAATTTGCTTAATAATCCAAGATGTCTAATTTCAATAAACTGTTCCTGAATCTGATTTCAAATGAAAAAAAGTTGTTTTATGTATACCATTTAACTGAGAGTAAGAATATCAAATATTTATTTTAGCCCTACACATCCAGATCTCGGAATCTACCCGATGTGCTTTAGTTAATCATGGTGGCTTCCAGCTAGAACCACGTGGTGAAATTCAAGTCAAGGTTTGTATTGCACGATAATTAATCATGATAAGCTAAGTTGTTAGTAGGGTTACATCAATGGCCATAGAAAATGTGCTAAAGAAATACATTATTCAAATTGGTTAAATGTTTATTATCCCTTTTGCAGTCAAACATAATAACATTAAAAAAGACAGGGTCTAAAACGGCCCATATTAAACCCCCAACCAGTAAAAGGGATGTCAATATATGATACTGGCTAAATTTCCAAAATCAAACGGATCTCCCTTCCCTTGATATGTTAAATTTCGCTAATATATGATACCTATTGTCATGTTATAAACAAATAATTACAAAATGGTTGCGAGATGCGTTCTGTTGCATAGACGGATATAAATTTATCATTTCACACCTATGTTTGTAACAAGTAAATACTCTCCGCTTCCCAAGGAAACCACTATGCATACATTTCCCGGAGAGACTACAATTCAATAACTACGACTCCTCAAGCTTGTTCACCTCGAGCGTCTCGTAAACGGTGGACATTTTGAATTTCGCGTGATATGTAAAACATGTATTCCAATCCTTAAATAGTCTTGAGTGTTCTTGTGGTTAAACTATTTATAATGTTTCAATGAACGTGTAATACGTGTCATATAGTTTTTCTAGACTTTCTAGACTTGCAACATGACTTACACGTATTTTCCCAAAGCTTCGGATAAGGGAGGTAACTCCGGGGTTCTTGAGTACTTACTTGCTTACTAACTTACTTGACACCAAACCAATCTAAACACTAACACACTAATAACCAAGCAAAATTGTTTTGTTTTTGTCTTAATGACTTAAATATATACGAAAAATATGTATACATTCTCATGACATCTGATTTATTATACCCATGACCAACGGTATGGAAATGATATCAACGATTCCAACTGTCCGTCCGAGGACATTTTTTGTCCGACCTATTACGGAAAAACTATTCGTCCGATTGTTGTCAAATTGTGCACATGTTTTCTGTTTTTTTTTTACAAATTTCTCAGTTACTTTCCAAGATCAGAATATGCAGAATTCATCAAATTATTTTCAGATCTTTTCAGTGTAAGAGATGTCTGTTTATATTATGGTTAATGGAATGTCTAAATTATGTAAAGTAAACATTACTTTAGTATGTCACGGATGCACGGTAGGGGGTATTAGTGAGCCAAGCTAATTTTTCTTACTTGTTTCGTTTCCTCAACATCTTCTTTTTTGCTTTTTGAAGGGGCATATATATAATATTTGTTAGAAGTTTGAATGACGACAATGAAACAAAATATAAGGTGGCATAACATGAATAAATAGAGACAATTTCATTGTTTTTGCCGAATATCTATCTCATCTCATCGAGTTTAGTGAGAAAGTGATATTTTGAAAATGACACTTTCCAACTTCACGAGATGAGATAGAAATGATATTCAGCAACAACAATGAATGCGTCTATTTATTATATAGTTTTAAGATCATAAAACGCAGTTGTCAGACATCGGAATGCACAGTTTTGCTGTTTTCATGAATGACAGTCTAGCAACTCCATTTATCCTTTCTCGGTAAAAAAATAGTTCGATAGAAATAAATCGGTATTTAATCGGAAATATTTTTTTGAAAATATGTAATGCGTGAATGTTTATTGATATCAGATTCAAAATATGTTTTGGTTATAACTGGTGAAACAAAGGCTCCATATGTATTTTTGAAAGTGAGTTTGACGCGAACTGATACAGTGAGTGAAACGCTCTGTTGGTGAGAAGATCACTCGCTTCGAAAATTTATTTTGGGAAAAATTGAACAATTATTAACTACAGCAACAAGATATGAACTTCGGGTGGCTTAACGATATCGAATGATACATTTGCATTGCAAAATATTAACAGTTACATACCGGAAACATCGTAAAGAGTCGTTTTTCTTCAATCCTAACCAACGCCGCAACACGTGGCATGCGTTTGATTCCCCAAAGGGAGATAATCTTGTTTCAAAGGGAGATAATAAATTCGGTCCTATTGTTCTCACTGCAGTTAAAATATGAATTATATTTTCACTGGAGTGAAAAAAAGACTTTCCACTGCTTTTCTTAAAACATGGATTTTATTTTCACTCTATATAACCCTATATTTCATTGCTAATCATACAATACAGAACTTTTCATCCATATGTTTCTCCTTCTTATATCTGCAGGGCAAAGGTACCATGACAACTTATTGGCTGAAAGGCAGTGCTTTTAACAGGAAACATATTGAAAAGAATCACGTGAGGATCCAGTGACACTCCAATATATATCAAATTTATGAAGAAGCTCAAGAAAAGTGTATACATGTAGGTGTTTAGTGAACAGCTTGATGGTGATCATGTACTGTTTTCCTGACTTGCACCTTTTGTATCAACTACCTGCCGTCCACACATCGTTCATTTTCATGTGCAGTCTACCAGATTGTCATCCTATTTTTACATCTTGTCTCTGAGCTCCATAGTCAACTGTCATATATGGATTACAAAATACAAAAATATTGCACACAGTTAACATGTGCAGTAGTTCAATTTGTAAGCATCCAAACAATTAAATTGGTAATCGTAGCAATATTTATTATTTTCCTGATAGAGGTACAAATGTGTGTTAATGAGGTTAGTGATGATGATGATGGCGATGATGATGATGTCACCGAGCATCTTGATGGTTGATATCATGATATTTAAGAAATAAGGTGACTATAATGTGTTTTGCAATAAAGTATAGTTTTGCCCTGAACTATTATAGATACCGCACGAGGTGGAAGGTCGAGTGATCTGACGTTATAGTAGTTAATGATGATGACGGTGATGCCAACTAGCATATTGATGGTTGCTATTATTATGATATACAACGGTTATTCCCTTTTATACTTTTTCTTTGTCATATCCGACATTATTTCAGCCGAAGCACTTTCAAAGGACAGTGGTTGTCAAATGTAACTGTTATGTGTCATTATTTGTAGTGGTTTAAAAAAGAATAACACTTTGATGATACTGTAACTTTATTAAATCTGTTTAAAGTTTTTTTTCCACATGCAGTATAAACTGACTGCTTGTTCAGAATGACAGTTACGAGTTGATAATGTATGATAGGAGATATGATTAGTATCCATGTAAATTGGACATCCGAATTTATCTTACGCGGACATAAATATCTGTTTTAAGTTTTTATCGTAAACTCATGTCCAAAAGAAACGATACCATACAAATCCGAAAATAACTCAATCCACTGCAGATTAATAAGACTAAAACATAGTAATATCATTTCTTCAGTAGTCAATTTACGTCTATGCCAAATTTGGAAACATTATCTTTTCATGTTTGCGAGAAACATGCATTTGAAAAAATCATCGATCTGGAATCTCCTTAACTAGGCGAGATAGCAGATTAAATTGGACACTTTCGCTTGTTTTAAAACGTTCTAGTGCAGTGACGCGTCAACGAATTTATGTCAAATAAAGTATATTATATCAACAACATTTTTTCTGACATAAATTCAATACTTTATCAATTTTCAAGTGAAATGACAAAAGTTCTGTTCATAAAACAATTTGAAATTTCGATTTATGCACTCCATGTACATTTGAAAAGACACAAAATCAAAAGTATCTTTTCCTGAAGAATGAAAATGTGCATACTTTTTTACAAGATATATGCCTGTTAGACACACTTAAATTCGACTCTGTCAGGTTATAGAATTTTGTTTCGGACGACTTTGAAAACTTGGTATCGTTTCTTTTGGACATGAGTTATGTTGAACTAGAGTTTGAGTTTTGTCTTAATACTTTGAGAACATTCTGTCTGGATGTGTATTTATCAAGGGTTTGATTATTTTTTATTTTTTTTAATTTTTTTTATTTCACTGTTTTTGGTACAAAGTCAACATACAAAGATCAATCACATCGTTGAGCATAGAATTATAATATCAATATTGCAGATATATAGTAATAATACTAGCGTTTCTTTTGGACATGAGTTTATATTGGCCAGTTTGAAATGAAAAAGTGAGATTTTGGAGATTAATCAATTCCATTATGTCATTTACGTTCATGACACATGGCCCGAAAACTAGTTTGAAAAAACAGCCTTCTGATTGGTTGCTTTTACAATTTTTGGAATAATTATTTCACCGATAATCACCTCTAAATATTTACGACCGCTTCACAATCCTCTGCGCACGTGTACACAAGCTGCACCCGGTGAACTTATAATAGACTTGCAGGCGACGGCGATATTAATTTCAAAATCAGAGACTTGTCGACATTCTGGAAACCTATGATATTTAATGAATTAAACACTTCTTTTCCCCTGATCATGCAAAAGTAAGTACTGCTTTGCGAGATATCACATGTAAACAAAATCAACATTGGACAGCAATTCGTCAAATGAAGAGAAGCGACTTAATTCTTTAATTTTGCAGAATGCTGCCTCTGCCCTACCTATAATTCACTGGTGACCATATTTCCTGGCACGCTGTCCTCAACCATGACACGAAACAAAGCACGTTAAGTTTCTAAGAGTTCAATATTGTAGTGAACAACTACTTTTAGAATGACATCCCTTGATGTAGGGTCGGTCTTATGTCTGTCATGTAGGGGTGGTAGGTCGACCCATGTATTTGCTTAAAAAATCTGTCTTCTATTGATATTTTGCTCAATGAAATAAAGATGAGTTAAGTATATTTTAGTATATGTTATGTCTAGTTTGAATGTAGAGTGTTTTTATTGAGTTGGACTGTGCCGTAGTTTTGCAAGTGAGTGGATCCAGTTTGCACTGGTTTAACCTAATCACATCAATGCGCAAGTCAAAATAGTTCCTCACTGTTTTACTAATTAGTCTTGTTAGAATGGAGATAAATCCTTTCTGTTTTTCATTTTGAGGATGTATGCAGTGCATTCTTTACCCCTAAACGCAAGCCTGGTTTGATATTAAATTTAGGGGTAAAGAATGATCGGCGACGGATCCAGAGATTGAAATTACATATAGGGGTAAACAATGCACTACATACAGGCCCAAAATGAAAAAAACAGAATGGATCTATCTCCTAATTATGTATGATGAAAATCGCGGAATGGCTCTTCAACAGGCCTCTGAAAGTACTTTCTGAATAACCAGCCGTGAGTGGTACGAGGCATTTGTCAGGAGGAACACGAAAAGGATGCAGGACATATTCGCACTATACTTTTGCACATGGGGGTTCTGTGAATCTTCCAGTGGTATCTAAAACATGAACATGACCTCTTAGATCATGAATTTTGTAGTGATTTACTCTTTCTGAACCATTACCTGGTTCCAGCTTTTACTAGGTACATGTAGGTAGGTACAGACACTTGGAGAATTAATTACCTGAAAACCGCGGTCTGACTGCATTCTGATCGCGGTCAACTGCATTCAGATTGCAGTCTGATCGCGATCAACCGGGATCAGATTGCAGTCAAACCGCGGTCGATCCGATCAGGGGTTGAGAGTGATTGTAGACATTGTCTGCATGAGAGACAGAGAGAGAGAGAGACAGAGAGAGAGAGAGAGAGAGAGAGAGACAGAGAGAGACAGAGAGAGACAGAGAGACAGAGAGAGAGTGACAGAGAGACAGAGAGAGAGACGGAGAGACAGAGAGAGAGAGACAGAGAGACAGAGAGAGAGACAGAGAGAGACAGAGAGACAGAGAGAGAGAGACAGAGAGAGAGAGACAGAGAGAGAGACAGAGAGAGACAGAGAGAGACAGAGAGAGAGACAGAGAGAAAGAGAGTTTATTAACGTCTCATCTCGTACACACATATAGGTTACACTCACATAGATACAATGTTAAATGTACAAGCCGCCAAAAAAGCTATAAGAGACAATGCAATTAAAAGACATAATATGATGCAATATATAACAAGACGAATTAAAAAAACTACACATATGTGTGATAACGTATCGTTAAACATTCCGGTCACGCTTTTGTTGCTTGTTAGTCTTATTTTCTTTAATGACATACTCTTTTTTATGTTGACTATTTTTTTACTCACTTTCGTCCGTCTGATAAAGAATTCTATTCACTCGTTTTGTGAAAAGTGTCCTTGAGCATTTGCTATTTCTCCACTTGTACTTCAGATTATGGTTCAGGTTCATACACGTGGGATCGACAATTTAAGTACGCGGATTAAAAATCGGCAAAATCTTCCCGCGTGTATGTCACCTCCACTAGTTGATTTGATTCTTTTATTACCGTTATCTATACAGATAATTGGAAATAACATTCACATATTATGGTATTGGTACAGGTCTGTTATAAACATGGTTTGACTAATTAGTCTTGTTAGAATGGAGATAAATCCTTTCTGTTTTTCATTTTGAGGATGTATGTAGTGGATTCTTTACCCCTAAACGCAAGCCCGGTTTGATATTAAATTTAGGGGTAAAGAATGATCGGCGACGGATCCAGAGATTGAAATTAAATTTAGGGGTGAACAATGCACTACATACAGGCCCAAAATGAAAAA
Source organism: Steromphala cineraria (assembly GCA_916613615.1). NCBI lineage: Eukaryota > Metazoa > Mollusca > Gastropoda > Trochida > Trochidae > Steromphala > Steromphala cineraria. The sequence goes on from OU744732.1 coordinate 27,858,583, forward strand.
CAGAATGGATTTATCTCCTAATTATATATGATGAAAATCGCGGAGTGGCTCTTCAACAGGCATCTGAAAATACTTTCTGAATAACAAGCCGTGAGTGGTACGAGGTATTTGTCAGGTGGAACACGAAAAGGATGCAGGACATATTCGCACTACACTTTTGCACATGGGGGTTCTGTGAATCTTCCAGTGGTATCTAAAACATGTACATGACCTCCTAGATCATGAATTTTGTAGTGATTTACTCTTCCTGAACCATTACCTGGTTCCAGTTTTTACTAGGTACATGTAGGTAGGTACAGACACTTGGAGAATTAATTACCTGAAAACCGCGGTCTGACTGCATTCTGATCGCGGTCAACTACATTCAGATTGCAGTCTGATCGCGGTCGATCCGATCAGGGGTTGGGAGTGATTGTAGACGCATGTCGGCAGTGGTGATCGTAAAAATGTAACAGGACAAAAAGTAACGGAAAAAAGTAACAGATTTTTGTAGGAAAAAAGTAACAGTTTTTTTAAATTTAATGAGAGAGGGAGAGAGAGAGAGGGGGGGGGGGGGAGAGGGAGAGGGAGGGAGAGAGGGAGAGAGGGAGAGAGAGAGAATTTGTTTATTAACGTCTCATCTCGTACACACATATAGGTCACACTCATATAGATACAATGTTAAATGTACAAGCCGCCAAAAAAGCTATAAGAGACAATGCAATTAAAAAGACGTAATATGATGTAATATATAAAAAGACGAATTAAAAAAACTACACATGTGTGATAACGTATTTTTTTTTACGCTTTCGTTGCTTGTTAGTGTTATTTTTTTCCCGAAATACTCTTTTTATGTTGACTATTTTTTACTCACTTTCGTTCGTCTGATAAAGAATTCTATTCACTCGTTTTGTAAAAAGTGTCCTTGAGCATTTGCTATTTCTCCACTTGTACTTCAGGTTGTGGTTCAGGTTCATACACGTGGGATCGACAATTTAAGTACGCGGATTAAAAATCGGCAAAATCTTCCCGCGTGTATGTCACCTCCACTAATCGATTCGATTCTTTTATTACCGTTATCTATACAGATAATTGGAAATAACATTCACATATTATGGTATTGGTACAGGTCTGTTATAAACATGGTTTCAGTAAAATATCAAACAGGAGGATGTACAGTTATAAAATATTACTGTTACTGCAGGATTAATTCATAGATTAGCATTGCAGTGACGCGTCAACGAATTTATGTCAAACATTTTTTTCTGACATAAATTCAATACTTTATCAATTTTAAAGTGAAATGACAAAAGTTCTGTTTATAAAACAATTTGAAATTTCGATTTATGCACTCCATGTACATTTGAAAAGACACAAAATCAAAAGTATCTTTTCCTGAAGAATGAAAATGTGCATACTTTTTTACAAGATATATGCCTGTTAGACACACTTAAATTCGACTCTGTCAGGTTATAGAATTTAGTTTCGGACGACTTTGAAAACTTGGTATCGTTTCTTTTGGACATGAGTTATGTTGAACTAGAGTTTGAGTTTTGTCTTAATACTTTGAGAACATTCTGTCTGGATGTGTATTTATCAAGGGTTTGATTATTTTTTTTATTTAATTATTTTTTTTATTTCACTGTTTTTGGTACAAAGTCAACATACAAAGATCAATCACATCGTTGAGCATAGAATTATAATATCAATATTGCAGATATATAGTAATAATACTAGCGTCAGCTATGCAGATAAGACATCAACTAAACAACATATGACAAGAAGACCAAAATGTGGCAAAAGGTGTTTCACTACAAGTTATATTTGCATTGTATTTATCTAGGGTGTATGCAGATTCAACATCTTGTTTAATGTACGACATGTTTGGATGTCTGTTTGCTAATCTTGATTTAAAAATGTTGTTCTTTGTGATAATTATGATACGATTGACTACGTCATTTCTTTTCTCAGGGTATCCAAATAGTATTTTCGACATATCAAAGTGGAGAAGGGTGCCAGTTTTCAGTTGAATCCATTTAATAACATTACTCCAAATTTCTTTAATTATCTTGCACTCATAAAATATGTGTGTTATAGTTTCCACTTCGTTTTTACAAAAAGTACAAAGATTAGTGTCAATCAATTTAATTTTTGATAACAGTTCATTTGTTGGTATGCATCTGTGGATAATACTATATTGAAACCATTGATGTTTTACATTAACAAGTGCCCTGAAAGGTATTTTATGAATATATTTCCAGTCAATATCAGATATTTGTTCGTTAAAAACGTTATTCCATTTTTTCCTGTATTTGTTGTTAGTATTTTGATTTTCGGTTGTTTGTAGTGTATCATAAAATATTCTGCCTCCTTTGCTTGTTTTCACTAGATCTTGTAAAAAATAGGGAATGCAGGGCATGCAGGTTTTTCTGAGTATATTGTTATTCGTTATTTTACAATAGCTCTTTATAGTTTTATAGATCCCGGCATATTCTAAAAAGTTTGTTTTGCAGTTGTACAATTCCTTAAATTGTTCATAAGTTAGTATTTTTCCATTGTCATCTACCAAATCGTTTATAAAATATATTCCTGCCTTCACATAGTGTGAGTAGCATATTGGCTTATTGTCTATTCTAAGGTTATCATTGTGCCAGATTGGCTGTGTGAGCACATCGTTTTGTTCTTTAATGCATTGTCTTTTACTACTAATATATTGTCCCCATGCTAACACCACATCTGTCCAAAAATCATTTGTTCGCTTTGTCAGTATGTTTTCTTTGATATATTGTTCGCATTTTGATAGAAAATTCATATAATTTGTGTTGAGGTTAATGTAAAATAATTTGCTAAGTTTCGAATCTTTCTTGAATAACCTATTAATCCATGTAATCTTTTGTGATTTGATCGTATTTTCTACGTTTGGTACTCTTAATCCTCCATCTTCAATTGATTTGCTAAGAGTTTTACGACTTATTTTATCAGGTTTATTTTGCCAAATGAATTTGTAAAATTCAGTATTTAATTGTTTCATAAAAGTTTTGTTTGGATTAGGAAGAGATGAGAATAAATGATTTAATTTTGGTAGTATCAGACTTTTTAATACTGTATTTCTACCTATGGGTGTAAGGGCTCTTGCTGACCATTTCTTCATTTCAAGGGTTTGATTATTGGTTGAACACTTTGAGAACATTCCGTCTGGAGTTGTTAAACTAGAGTTTGAGTTTTATGCAAACATTTTGAAAACATTCTGTCTGGATGTTGTGTTGAATATCGTGAGTATACATTGTTTGGTTGGGTTAAAAGCAGACAATTGACAATCAGCTGATTGCTAAATTGAATTTGATAGGGTGAGCGAACTCACCAATCAGGCCTAAATAGCTGAGTGAAGCTTGGGTGTCATAACTTGGGTTAACTTTCACTGTCTGCAAAACGAAACAGTTACTATTACTTGAAACAAATGGAACAAACAGATGACTTGATCGAGCTATATATTCCCCACAAATGGCACAACATTCTTTATCATTTAAAGCTTTTTTTTACACTGTATTGATGTGGAAAATTCCATTTGATCATATTGCAGGTTCCTATGTCAGTTAAAAAACACAACCTTTTCCAAAGATATGAAGGAAAATGGTACCAAAATTAGGTTCACAATTAAGCATAAATTGTGTAAACTGATAAAATAAAAAACAAGTTAATAAAAATAAATATACTTTGAACATTGTGTTAACACTTTTAAAATATGCTGCACAGGGTTGTGTATTGACCTGGTTTGATAATTGTGTAAAATCGAAATTAATTTTGAACTTTATTATATCAGAACTTTTAAGCGAAAATGGAAACTTTATCATGAGAATACATGCATGCATATATCATACTATAAACACATACTTCAATTAAACTAGGGCAACGATTTGTCAATCAAAAAGTGCATGATATAGATCATGTCTGTATATATCAAGCGACAACAAGTGTAATAACTGGCTGGTTTTTGAAATCGAGTCGAATAAATTTGGTACTATGGAGAGGTCAATTTATTGTTCCGACAAAAATCTTTTTTTTTTCATTTTCGAGTCTGCGTATAGAGCCAATTTAACGAAATATGAAATCCCCATTACAAATGAGAAACCTTATGTCTTTTATTGCATGTCTCCAAGCATCCTTTTATAAATTTTCTTCTTTGAATTTTGATTAGCATTTTAAGTCATATGTTGGCGAGAATGAAGGTTCATTAAAATAAGACTACTTGCTTTTTCTGAATAGGAAACAATTCAACGCAATAATAATGTCGTTCCAAACTCTATAAGTTTCGTTTCGCCATGTGCACGTAACATACTTTATGTACGTTCATATATTTGTCTCGGGTTCAGCCCGAGGCTCCTAATCGTTTTGTAGACATGTCTGTTGTTAAACCGTTCACCGGAAGACTTTGCTGGTTGTTTGAGACTCAAATCCTCTAGTTCCTACCACTTTATGTCATTGGTGTTAAAACATAGAGAGTTCCCCCGCTCTGCTGGTTGATAAGGACTTGGCTGGTTGTTTGAGACCCAAATCCTCTAGTTCCTACCCCTTTACGTCAGTGGTGTTAAAACATGGCCAGTGTCCCCGCTCTGCTGGTTGATGAAGACTTGGCTGGTTGTTTGAGACCCAATTCCTCTAGTTCCTACCCCTTAACGTCAGTGGTGTTAAAACATGGCCAGTGTCCCCGCTCTGCTGGTTGATGAAGACTTGGCTGGTTGTTTGAGACCCAATTCCTCTAGTTCCTACCCCTTAACGTCAGTGGTGTTAAAACATGGCCAGTGTCCCCGCTCTGCTGGTTGATAAGGACTTGGCTGGTTGTTTGAGACCCAAATCCTCTAGTTCCTACCCCTTTACGTCAGTGGTGTTAAAACATGGCCAGTGACCCCGCTCTGCTGGTTAATGAAGACATGGCTGGTTGTTTGAGATTCAAATCCTCTAGTTCCTACCCCTTAACGTCAGTGGTGTTAAAACATGGCCAGTGTCCCCGCTCTGCTGGTTGATAAGGACTTGGCTGGTTGTTTGAGACCCAATTCCTCTAGTTCCTACCCCTTTACGTCAGTGGTGTTAAAACATGGCCAGTGTCCCCGCTCTGCTGGTCGATGAAGACTTGGCTGGTTGTTTGAGACCCAAATCCTCTAGTTCCTACCCCTTTACGTCAGTTGTGTTAAAACATGGCCAGTGTCCCCGCTCTGCTGGTTAATGAAGACATGGCTGGTTGTTTGAGATTCAAATCCTCTAGTTCCTACCCCTTAACGTCAGTGGTGTTAAAACATGGCCAGTGTCCCCGCTCTGCTGGTTGATAAGGACTTGGCTGGTTGTTTGAGACCCAAATCCTCTAGTTCCTACCCCTTTACGTCAGTGGTGTTAAAACATGGCCAGTGTCCCCGCTCTGCTGGTTAATGAAGACATGGCTGGTTGTTTGAGATTCAAATCCTCTAGTTCCTACCCCTTAACGTCAGTGGTGTTAAAAAATGGCCAGTGTCCCCGCTCTGCTGGTTGATAAGGACTTGGCTGGTTGTTTGAGACCCAATTCCTCTAGTTCCTACCCCTTTACGTCAGTGGTGTTAAAACATGGCCAGTGTCCCCGCTCTGCTGGTTGATAAGGACTTGGCTGGTTGTTTGAGACCCAATTCCTCTAGTTCCTACCCCTTTACGTCAGTTGTGTTAAAACATGGCCAGTGACCCCGCTCTGCTGGTTAATGAAGACATGGCTGGTTGTTTGAGATTCAAATCCTCTAGTTCCTACCCCTTAACGTCAGTGGTGTTAAAACATGGCCAGTGTCCCCGCTCTGCTGGTTGATAAGGACTTGGCTGGTTGTTTGAGACCCAAATCCTCTAGTTCCTACCCCTTTACGTCAGTTGTGTTAAAACATGGCCAGTGTCCCCGCTCTGCTGGTTAATGAAGACATGGCTGGTTGTTTGAGATTCAAATCCTCTAGTTCCTACCCCTTAACGTCAGTGGTGTTAAAACATGGCCAGTGTCCCCGCTCTGCTGGTTGATAAGGACTTGGCTGGTTGTTTGAGACCCAAATCCTCTAGTTCCTACCCCTTTACGTCAGTTGTGTTAAAACATGGCCAGTGTCCCCGCTCTGCTGGTTAATGAAGACATGGCTGGTTGTTTGAGATTCAAATCCTCTAGTTCCTACCTCTTAACGTCAGTGGTGTTAAAACATGGCCAGTGTCCCCGCTCTGCTGGTTGATAAGGACTTGGCTGGTTGTTTGAGACCCAATTCCTCTAGTTCCTACCCCTTTACGTCAGTTGTGTTAAAACATGGCCAGTGTCCCCGCTCTGCTGGTTAATGAAGACATGGCTGGTTGTTTGAGATTCAAATCCTCTAGTTCCTACCTCTTAACGTCAGTGGTGTTAAAACATGGCCAGTGTCCCCGCTCTTCTGGTTGATAAGGACTTGGCTGGTTGTTTGAGACCCAATTCCTCTAGTTCCTACCCCTTTACGTCAGTTGTGTTAAAACATGGCCAGTGTCCCCGCTCTGCTGGTTAATGAAGACATGGCTGGTTGTTTGAGATTCAAATCCTCTAGTTCCTACCCCTTTACGTCAGTGGTGTTAAAACATGGCCAGTGTCCCCGCTCTGCTGGTTGATAAGGACTTGGCTGGTTGTTTGAGACCCAATTCCTCTAGTTCCTACCCCTTTTCGTCAGTGGTGTTAAAACATGGCCAGTGTCCCCGCTCTGCTGGTCGATGAAGACTTGGCTGGTTGTTTGAGACCCAAATCCTCTAGTTCCTACCCCTTTACGTCAGTGGTGTTAAAACATGGCCAGTGTCCCCGCTCTGCTGGTCGATGAAGACTTGGCTGGTTGTTTGAGACCCATATCCTCTAGTTCCTACCCCTTTACGTCAGTTGTGTTAAAACATGGCCAGTGTCCCCGCTCTGCTGGTTAATGAAGACATGGCTGGTTGTTTGAGATTCAAATCCTCTAGTTCCTACCCCTTAACGTCAGTGGTGTTAAAACATGGCCAGTGTCCCCGCTCTGCTGGTTGATAAGGACTTGGCTGGTTGTTTGAGACCCAATTCCTCTAGTTCCTACCCCTTTACGTCAGTTGTGTTAAAACATGGCCAGTGTCCCCGCTCTGCTGGTTAATGAAGACATGGCTGGTTGTTTGAGATTCAAATCCTCTAGTTCCTACCCCTTAACGTCAGTGGTGTTAAAACATGGCCAGTGTCCCCGCTCTGCTGGTTGATAAGGACTTGGCTGGTTGTTTGAGACCCAATTCCTCTAGTTCCTACCCCTTTTCGTCAGTGGTGTTAAAACATGGCCAGTGTCCCCGCTCTGCTGGTCGATGAAGACTTGGCTGGTTGTTTGAGACCCAAATCCTCTAGTTCCTACCCCTTTACGTCAGTGGTGTTAAAACATGGCCAGTGTCCCCGCTCTGCTGGTCGATGAAGACTTGGCTGGTTGTTTGAGACCCATATCCTCTAGTTCCTACCCCTTTACGTCAGTTGTGTTAAAACATGGCCAGTGTCCCCGCTCTGCTGGTTAATGAAGACATGGCTGGTTGTTTGAGATTCAAATCCTCTAGTTCCTTCCCCTTAACGTCAGTGGTGTTCAAACATGGCCAGTGTCCCCGCTCTGCTGGTTGATAAGGACTTGGCTGGTTGTTTGAGACCCAATTCCTCTAGTTCCTACCCCTTTACGTCAGTTGTGTTAAAACATGGCCAGTGTCCCCGCTCTGCTGGTTAATGAAGACATGGCTGGTTGTTTGAGATTCAAATCCTCTAGTTCCTACCCCTTAACGTCAGTGGTGTTAAAACATGGCCAGTGTCCCCGCTCTGCTGGTTGATAAGGACTTGGCTGGTTGTTTGAGACCCAATTCCTCTAGTTCCTACCCCTTTTCGTCAGTGGTGTTAAAACATGGCCAGTGTCCCCGCTCTGCTGGTCGATGAAGACTTGGCTGGTTGTTTGAGACCCAAATCCTCTAGTTCCTACCCCTTTACGTCAGTGGTGTTAAAACATGGCCAGTGTCCCCGCTCTGCTGGTCGATGAAGACTTGGCTGGTTGTTTGAGACCCATATCCTCTAGTTCCTACCCCTTTACGTCAGTTGTGTTAAAACATGGCCAGTGTCCCCGCTCTGCTGGTTAATGAAGACATGGCTGGTTGTTTGAGATTCAAATCCTCTAGTTCCTACCCCTTAACGTCAGTGGTGTTAAAACATGGCCAGTGTCCCCGCTCTGCTGGTTGATAAGGACTTGGCTGGTTGTTTGAGACCCAATTCCTCTAGTTCCTACCCCTTTACGTCAGTTGTGTTAAAACATGGCCAGTGTCCCCGCTCTGCTGGTTAATGAAGACATGGCTGGTTGTTTGAGATTCAAATCCTCTAGTTCCTACCCCTTAACGTCAGTGGTGTTAAAACATGGCCAGTGTCCCCGCTCTGCTGGTTGATAAGGACTTGGCTGGTTGTTTGAGACCAAATTCCTCTAGTTCCTACCCCTTTACGTCAGTGGTGTTAAAACATGGCCAGTGTCCCCGCTCTGCTGGTTGATAAGGACTTGGCTGGTTGTTTGAGACCCAAATCCTCTAGTTCCTACCCCTTTACGTCAGTGGTGTTAAAACATGGCCAGTGTCCCCGCTCTGCTGGTTAATGAAGACATGGCTGGTTGTTTGAGATTCAAATCCTCTAGTTCCTACCCCTTAACGTCAGTGGTGTTAAAACATGGCCAGTGTCCCCGCTCTGCTGGTTGATAAGGACTTGGCTGGTTGTTTGAGACCCAATTCCTCTAGTTCCTACCCCTTTACGTCAGTGGTGTTAAAACATGGCAAGTGTCCCCGCTCTGCTGGTCGATGAAGACATGGCTGCAGGTTGTTTGAGACCCAAATCCTCTAGTTCCCACCCCTTTACGTCAGTGGTGTTAAAACATGGCCAGTGTCCCCGCTCTGCTGGTCGATGAAGACTTGGCTGGTTGTTTGAGACCCAAATCCTCTAGTTCCTACCCCTTTACGTCAGTTGTGTTAAAACATGGCCAGTGTCCCCGCTCTGCTGGTTAATGAAGACATGGCTGGTTGTTTGAGATTCAAATCCTCTAGTTCCTACCCCTTAACGTCAGTGGTGTTAAAACATGGCCAGTGTCCCCGCTCTGCTGGTTGATAAGGACTTGGCTGGTTGTTTGAGACCCAATTCCTCTAGTTCCTACCCCTTTACGTCAGTGGTGTTAAAACATGGCCAGTGTCCCCGCTCTGCTGGTCGATGAAGACATGGCTGGTTGTTTGAGACCCAAATCCTCTAGTTCCTACCCCTTTACGTCAGTGGTGTTAAAACATGGCCAGTGTCCCCGCTCTGCTGGTCGATGAAGACTTGGCTGGTTGTTTGAGACCCAAATCCTCTAGTTCCTACCCCTTTACGTCAGTTGTGTTAAACCATGGCCAGTGTCCCCGCTCTGCTGGTTAATGAAGACATGGCTGGTTGTTTGAGATTCAAATCCTCTAGTTCCTACCCCTTAACGTCAGTGGTGTTAAAACATGGCCAGTGTCCCCGCTCTGCTGGTTGATAAGGACTTGGCTGGTTGTTTGAGACCAAATTCTCTAGTTCCTACCCCTTTACGTCAGTTGTGTTAAAACATGGCCAGTGTCCCCGCTCTGCTGGTTGATAAGGACTTGGCTGGCTGTTTGAGACCCAAATCCTCTAGTTCGTACCCCTTTACGTCAGTGGTGTTAAAACATGGCCAGTGTCCCCGCTCTGCTGGTTAATGAAGACATGGCTGGTTGTTTGAGATTCAAATCCTCTAGTTCCTACCCCTTAACGTCAGTGGTGTTAAAACATGGCCAGTGTCCCCGCTCTGCTGGTTGATAAGGACTTGGCTGGTTGTTTGAGACCCAATTCCTCTAGTTCCTACCCCTTTACGTCAGTGGTGTTAAAACATGGCCAGTGTCCCCGCTCTGCTGGTCGATGAAGACTTGGCTGGTTGTTTGAGACCCAAATCCTTTAGTTTATAGCCCTTTACGTCAGTGGTGTTAAAACATGGCCAGTTTCCCCGCTCTGCTGGTCGATGAAGACTTGGCTGGTTGTTTGAGACCCAAATCCTCTAGTTCCTACCCCTTTACGTCAGTTGTGTTAAAACATGGCCAGTGTCCCCGCTCTGCTGGTTAATGAAGACATGGCTGGTTGTTTGAGATTCAAATCCTCTAGTTCCTACCCCTTTACGTCAGTGGTGTTAAAACATGGCCAGTGTCCCCGCTCTGCTGGTCGATTAAGACTTGGCTGGTTGTTTGAGACCCAAATCCTCTAGTTCCTACCCCTTTACGTCAGTGGTGTTAAAACATGGCCAGTGTCCCCGCTCTGCTGGTCGATGAAGACTTGGCTGGTTGTTTGAGACCCAAATCCTCTAGTTCCTACCCCTTTACGTCAGTTGTGTTAAAACATGGCCAGTGTCCCCGCTCTGCTGGTTAATGAAGACATGGCTGGTTGTTTGAGATTCAAATCCTCTAGTTCCTACCCCTTTACGTCAGTGGTGTTAAAACATGGCCAGTGTCCCCGCTCTGCTGGTCGATGAAGACTTGGCTGGTTGTTTGAGACCCAAATCCTCTAGTTCCTACCCCTGTACGTCAGTGGTGTTAAAACATGGCCAGTGTCCCCGCTCTGCTGGTTGATAAGGACTTGGCTGGTTGTTTGAGACCCAAATCCTCTCGTTTCTACCCCTTTACGTCAGTGGTGTTAAAACATGGCCAGTGTCCCCGCTCTGCTGGTCGATGAAGACTTGGCTGGTTGTTTGAGACCCAAATCCTCTAGTTCCTACCCCTTTACGTCAGTGGTGTTAAAACATGGCCAGTGTCCCCGCTCTTCTGGTTAATCATCGGGGCGGCACGTGTCTTAAAGGGACAGTAGCACGTTTAAGGGGGAACATTATGTCAGGAAAATGTGAATAAATGGTTCCAGTGGAAAGACAATGAATTTAGATTAAATGAAGCAGTAATAAAAAAAATAAATATATATTATATAATGTAAAGTTCAGCCCTGCGATTCCTTTTTCTTTCCAACATTGAAGGTTCTTACATAAAATTGGCTACCAATGAACTTAATGTGAATCTTTATAATTGGTTCTCTGACTGTGGATGATTGGTTTGTGTAATGGGATCTTTGACACTATCAAATAATACATTAAGCATCAAGGTATGAAATTTTAAAAAAACGTGCTACATGTACTGCCACCTTTAAGCTAGTAACCGTACCAGATTCCCTTTATGATTGCATCATCTGTTCATGTCATGTTGATAAGAGGCAAGACTTATAGCCACAATGTAATGTATTGCCAATACCTATAAAGAATATGCTACAATTTTTTCTAAAATAGCATTGACTTCACAAATATTTTGTAACGAAAATGGCTTTAAAATGTTTAGTCCCAATAACCTACACGTAACCCTTATACAGACGATTACGATTTGCCCTTTTTCTTGATCAATACGCCAGTGAAATGTGCCAATAATACATTATATTGATAAACACATACGACCTTGTTTCTAACGAAAACTTTTTAACGACGCTCAAAGATAAACAAAGTTTTCAAAACTATGTACTCTTGTAAAATAATACATGTGGCAAGCGGAATACCTGGAAGGAAACTTGTTTGGGGTATTAATTTTAGCTTCCATGATTGGCAGTCTAAAAGTGACATGATGGACAATAGGGATAATTCTAATGGATGATCAACTTTTTTATTCTGTGAAAGCAGCGTATATACATTGTCTTCATTCCTCCATAATGTATCACTTGCTTGCAAACGACATTAATTCTATGTCGAATCGTAGATTGCGCAGAATAGAGAAGTTGTTCATTCATTCAGTTCAAAGGTAATTCTTGAAGCAAGAAGTATATGTAACACATAGAATAATAATTAAATATAAACGTCATTTTCTTTAGCCATACTTATTAAGTATTTACCTAAGTTACAAAACACTTTGACACTATCAACGTTAAATAATTGAATAAGTTTAAATACTGATGGATATCTATAATAATATGGCTTAATATACGCTACTCTGTAAGTGTGATATTATGGACATTTTGATATGAAGTGAAATTCATTTTCAATATCGTCTTTACACGTTGGACATTTACGATTTACATAATCTATATTTTGATTTCTGCCACTTTCAACTGCTAGGTTATGAGAACTGAGTCTAAATTTAGCTATATACTTCCTATATAAAAATGGGATAGGCTTACACAAATAATACTGAAGCGATGACTTATTTATAATACATGTATTTCTATACAATACAAATTTTGATGAGCTGGTTACCTGGCTAAAATAAAACTGAATAGCCTGATCATTTATTCTTTGTTTCACAAGAAAGGGATAATCTACAGATAGTTCCTGCCACAGCCATATTTCCCTCATCCCAATGTTTGTGAGAATACATTTGACCTGATACGCCCAATTCTTAACACCACATGTTTCCACCTCCTCATACAAATTTTCATAACAACTATTATATTATTATTGTCAGACACAAGAAGCTTACACCAATATTTAATCATATTATGCTGCCTTTTAAATAGAAGCGGATAACGGCCTAACTCTGAATATACCATACAATTACATGTTGATTTCTTAACTCCAAGCAATCTTTTGCAATAATCCAAATGTAATCTTTAAATTTTTATTACCCCATATTTCCGAAACATAAGAAAGTATGCTGACGACTTAGCAATCAAAAACCGATCATAGAGATTCGGGGTTAAGAGAAAGAGACCTGATACTATGATACTATACTGTGACTGTGTGAGCGATGACCTACTGACTCACGTCGTGTGCCAGTGTGAGAAGACATGCAGTTTGCGGGACGATTTATGGTGTGAGATCAGCTGTGCTGGGCCAATTGAACTCAGTGTTAGGCTCCACGAAAAACAGGATGTATACATTATAACCTGCCTGCTTTCCTGTTCACCCCCAGTCCCAACAGACCAAGAGACATGTCTACAATTCGCAAAGACTGTGATAAAGCATCTCCATCATCTTATAACTATCTCCAATCAAACTAACTTATATATTTAATCACTCCAAACACTGTGTAATGCATGTTCTTTTTCTATGTATATTGTATAAATCAATTCTGTCATAAAGAATATTGCATTGTATACACTCTCCTATGGAGGAATAAAAGCATATATATATAGAAAAGAGAGCCTTCATACCTTGATCCACCAACTGCAGCTGTGCCCTAGAGAACCGGTTGTTATAGTTACAGACTATTCCTAAATAAACAAAGCTATCGACAATTTCTAATACACTGCCATTATATAACCATTTTTCTGAAGATTTAAATTTACCACCATTTCTGAAAACCATAACCTTCGTTTTAACAATATTAACCTCTAACTTCCATCGATCAGCATACGTAGATAGCGAATTTATATTTTTTAATTGTGATTGTAAACCTTCTACAGATTTCGAAAATAGGACGAGATCATCTGCATACATGAGCAAATATAGATTTAAAGATTTAAATTTATACGGTATACACCCCATCTTTCATAAAAGTTTCTCAAAATCACTCACATAGAAAGAAAACAATATCGGTGACAAGACCTCTCCCTGCATTAGACCCAAACTATTTTTGTTCTAATTCGTTTACTCAAACGAACATAAAATATTTTCTAACTAAAAACACTCATATCATGGGTAATGTCTTCCGCAGGCTTAGGCGAGCAGGTTTATTTCTTTAAATAAATGTACATGGTAATATGTTGCGACTTGAGCTCAGGTGAGCATCCGTAATTCGTAGCCGATATAAGATGAAAGTTTATGTGCAAGGGACAGCTGCAGGCTGTACAAATGCCAATCAATCAATCAATATTTTATTCCAACAAAACACCATTGGTGGTACAGGAACAATACAAACAATACTTTATCATACGTGAAAAAGATATAGTGATCACTTGGTAACAGCAAACATTGTATCATGTTATGTATGTATCTACTCATGGTAGTATTGATAATTCTAATGAAATGTGATAAGTTCTTTACAACCGAATTGTTATTCACAGTAAACAGCTTCTTAAATTTTAAGAATATTTTTTCTGTAATATGTCGGAATATATAATGACCTTGTATCATCAAAATATGGACATTTAATAAGTAATGGTACTCATCGGCTATCTCATATCATCGACACTCAAGGTCACACAATCAATGAACACATTTCATTGAGTATAACATTACTGTAATGAAATAAGGTGTTAAAAGTTAATTAAATCCATTTTCTCCGTATATGTTGATTTTGCCATGACCTTGACCTTCGACAGTTCGTACCCAAAACTTTTTGAAAATGTTGTACTTCTCAAGAGATAATTATATACAAAATCTAAACTTCATAGCACAAAAACTTTTAAAGTTATCATGTTTACAAGGAATTACAATAACTCATATCTCATGACCTTGACCTTTGACCTTCAAGGTCACACAATCATTGAACACTTTTTATTGAGTATAACAATCATGTATTGATTAAAAGTCATCATAGTTAAAATAAAGCATTTTCGCTAAACCATGCTTAAGTCATGACCTTGCTGTGACCTTTGACCTTTGACGGATTGTAGCCAAAACCTTTTCAAAATGTTTTACTTTTCCAAGGATGATATATACCAAGTTAGAGCTTCATAGCACAAAAACTTTTCAAGTTACCGTGTTTACAAGGAATTTTGTAGGGACTTTATAACTCGTGACCTTGACCTTTGACCTTGAAAGTGAACATGTCATAATGATTCCCTGGAAGTGTTCACATATAGACATGTTCATGCGTTCTGAAAAGCTAAATGGGATAAAGTTATAACCAAATTTAGTGCACATTGCAATAACTAATATCTCATGACCTTGACCTTTGACCTTCAAGGTCACACAATCATTGAACACTTTTTATTGAGTATACCAATCATGTATTGATTAAAAGTGTTCATAGTTAAAATTAAGCATTTTCGCTAAACCATGCTTAGTCATGACCTTGCTGTGACCTTGACCTTTGACGGATTGTAGCCGAAACCTTTTCAAAATTTTTTACTTTTCCAAGGATGATACATACCAAGTTAGAGCTTCATAGCACAAAAACTTTTCAAGTTATCGCAAGAAATTCTTAGAGTGATTACATAGCTCGTGACCTTGACCTTTGACCTTGAAAGTGAACATGTCAAAATGGTTCCCCCGAGGTATGAGTAGTAAGTTATGAATAAGAGTTCTGGAAAGCTTAGTGGAAACAAGTTATAGCTAGTAGTACGAGTGCGGCGTCCTTAGACTGGGCTGCTAATGATATTTAAGGGTTGATTCTATCATAGAGACAAGCCACTGTTTACAGACACAACCAGGATTATCAAATACATATGTTAAACCACAAGTATTCAGAATACTTTTTATGTGAGATAACCATACGTTATTACTATGTTGATGTAGGGTATTGTCTAATTTTAGCAATTAAAGGACACGCGATGAAAGCTTAATTGACGAGGTAGCGGTTTCTAATTTATACCAAAATGTGATCATCCTTTTAGCTATCATTATGTTAACAGGAAAACGACCCAATTCCCCATAAACCATGAAGTTAGGGGTAGATGATCGTAAACCAGTAGCAAACTTAATGAATTTGCGTTGAAATTGTTCAATATTTGCTGTATTTACAAAACCCTAAATTTCGCAGGGTACAGGGTAATAGGTAATATCAAAGTATCGAAAAGCTTAATCATAGTATCAAGTGACAGATTGAGGTTTCTTGCTTTCTTCAGAAGAGCGAACATTGATTTCTTAGAACTAGCCAATAAATCATTTATTGCAAAATTAAATCTCCTAGTTCGATGAAACTTGATGCCAAGATATGTATAGTTATCTACAATTTCAATGGATTTAGAGTCGAATTGAAAAGACAGTTTATATGAACTAGCAACGCCTCTACCAAATATAACAATTTTCGATTTTGCTATGTTAACATTGAGTTTCCATGTATCACAGTATGTTTTGAATATATCCAGGGAATTCTGAAGGTCTTTTGGGTTTTCACTAACAAATATTGCATCATCTGCGTATAATAGAATACTGAATTTCATACACATGTACACAAAATCATCATTAACACAATTAACATCAACGCCCTTAAAACCAATTACCTCAAGATAAACATCTAAATCATTAAGAAAAAGGGAAAATAATAATGATAGGTTTTCCCCTTGCCGAATGCCAGAATAACTAGAAAAGAAATTTGAAGTCTGGTTGCCAACCATAACACAAGATTTAATATTATTATACATGTTTTTTCACCAGAGTTAAACATTTCCCCTCTATGTTGTATGACAAAATTTTATGCGAAAGACCTACCCTCCATACACTGTGCACCGCTTTAGCGAAATCAATAAAGGCACAAAAGAGTTTTCGTTTACAAGTTTTGAAGTATTTGATTTAACATATTTAAAATGAATATATTATCAAGTGTTGACATATTCTCTCTAAAGCCAGCCTGTGATGGGCTAAGGATATTATTCAATTCTAGATAGCTATTTAATCTTGAATTTAAAAGGCAGGTGAATAATTGGCCTAGACAACTAATTATGGTAATGGGCCGGTACGAATTGGGATCAAGGGAGTCACCTTTTTTCTTATAGATAGGTCGGATCACTTCAGTCAGCCACGATTCTGGGATAACACCAGAAGATAAAATGAGATTGAAGAAAGAAACATAAAAGTTACCAAGAATATGAAATGAGTCGATCAAATAGTCGTTTTCAATCAAATCAAGGCCTGTAGACTTATTACGCTTCGATCAGACCACCGTCGCGCCCCTATTGCGTGTTGTCCTCTGCACCGCGGTTGACGGCCCTCGGTAGCCTTCTTGGTGGGGCTCTGTACGGGGGAGGCACAGGCACAGACTGAAGACGGTTGTCGACATAGAGCCTATCCACAACGATATGCGCTCTGTTCTTCTCAGCTCTTGCCACTTTCATCAAGGGCATCAGAACATTCCTTCTGTAATCGGAAACCTCCTCGGGAAACGATATACCATACTGCTTGCCCGCTAGCATCCTTCCGCATCTCTTTATGGCGTCTCTCTCTTTTGTGACCAGAAATTTGGCTATAATCGGTCGTGGATTGATTTTTTCACCCGTGTACCTAGGGGTACGTCTCCGACCTATCCTGTGAACTCGCTTGAACTGTAAGTTCTCGCTGTCAAATTTTGACTGTTTTTCAATAAAGTCTCTCAAAACTTTTTCGGTGTCTTTAATCTCGTAATTCTGATCATTTTGACCGCGAACCACAGACACGCTCTCCTCAATATTTGTGAAAATCAAATTATCACGCATTGATCTGCACCTTTGGTCAATCAAAGATTCCTTCAGAGAGAGATTTTGTAGTTTTAGATCATCTTAGGCATGTGTCTTTTCTTTCAACTCGGCAATGTCAATTTTCATATTTACAATGTCAACCCTCCACTCGTCGAATGTATCACTAATAGTCTGGGTACTAGCTTCTTAACCCATCACATCCATTCGCAGTTCGTCCAGAGTTTGTGGAGAGCGTCAAGATGGGGAATCCGCCAGTGGATCTGGATCTGTGGTCACTCTTCAGGATCATCTTGCTGGTCCTGATGAAGTCAACGATCTTGAAGAAGAATGTTCCTATAACAGAATTTCGTAAATACCCATCAGATCAAACGCACTATACTAAATCCTTACATACATACAGCTGTAAGCTGATCCTTCATCCTGAATGTAAATATCTTATTCAATGTTCATGAAAGTCTCAAGTCATTGATCTTTAGTTATTCATAATAAAGGATATACTCATCTTCGAAAAATAATTCAAGTTCTGTCAGTTTCCACAGTACCGGAAGCGTAGCCCCAAGTTTATGTCCAGTTTTGGGGCCTTGTTGAAATTCCCTTCTCCGCCACTCTGTATCAGCACATCAGGCCGTCTGAATCATCTTGTGTCATCACACAATGTTCATCTTTTCCTCGCCGTACCAAACCGCATACAATGACACCATAAAGTCGCATTACGCACTGCACATTGCATCACATACGCTTATATGCATCACATTGTGTCATTCAACTCATACATTCTGATGTCTGAATCAGGCATGCACGCCAGCAACAAAATACATTCAACCAATTGTAACCCATATCGCCACCATATCCTGCCACATTACATCATACACTTAAACAGGGAATCATTTATTGTCACACGCCATCCTTGACTGGCAAACTATGTCTCGTGAAATGCCACACCGCATTACATATTACCACATGGTATCAAAAAGTATAATCCGCATCACGCAATACAACATACAAAATAACTGCCACAAGGCATAAATTGCATCATATATAAGCTGCCACACCACATTACCGATTGCCTCACGGCACCATATCACCCAGCATCATACAAAGTTTTACGGCAAAATTAAATGAAAAGAAAAAACATTATAAATGGCAACCCGCATTGTCAAACGGCACAAAAATATTGCATTCGGCATGATCAACTGCCATAAAGTTACAGCAAGTTGGGACAAGGGATACAATATTGCACACAACATACGCTGTCACAGGACACCATGAACTGAACAATAAATCAAACATTGGAAAATGACATCGTACATTGCCAAAAAGCATCATTCACTGAAACAAGGAAACGTACACCGTTTCACTACATATATACCATCATAAACAGTTATTGGCTTGCAAAACCAGTTCAAAATTCTGGAAAACTACAGTAATGAATGGAAATTGTCAGTTAATCTTGATAAAACAAATGTTGTTATATTTAGAAGAGGGGGCCCCATTGCATCGAAAGAGAAAAGATTTTTCCAGGGCAAACCCATGAACATAGTTACCCACTATAAGTATCTTGGTGTATTATTTACATATACAATGAATATGAAACACTGTATTAATGATTTTTGTGTCTAAGAGCAAAGAAGGCTTTTATTTCGATTTTATCTATTTCGAAAGATTGTGGGGTCTTATCCAGGAATGTAGTCTGATAAAATTATCAACCAATATAAATTATTTACTGTCAGTGGAACAAAATTCGAATGATTGATATTGTGATCTTGGTTAATAACAATATTGTTTACCAAATACGATATCCGTGGATGTACTCTTTTTCATTTTTATTTCAATTAGTGAAGGAGTTATAGTCATGTTTAAAGTTCAAATTAAATCATAATTGTGAAAAATAAAATCAGCAACCCTGCTCGCTGGAGACAAGCGAAGACTCGAATGAAGAGACAACTTTCTCACCTTTGGCTTTACTTATAACCTCTGTCGTGTGACTAAAAACGCACGAACTCCACGTGCATCCTATGCACCTGCCTGGGTTAGAACATCAATGCTACCGTTTACTTTAGAAAATACATTTATGTTCTAATTCGTTTACTCAAACGAACATAAAATATTTTGTAACTAAAAACACTCATATCATGGGTAATGTCTACCCAGGCTCGAAATAAAAGAACGGGCCAAATGAATGAGGAAATATCCTTGTTTGGATTTGTCAGATCGACCTGCAACTTTTGAATAAATCTATCAGACAAAGCCAAAATACTGCAGAAGTAAACCGGTGTCAATTTTTCAGACGGGAATAATTTCATATAAGTTTTTCATATCTATACAGTAGGATTGATAGGACTGTGCAGTAAACAATTAGATAGATCTTCAGTAAGAACTTCGAGATTTCTGATATTTAAGATAATGATAAATATCCGTTTCATTGTCTGATCATGATTTTTATTGTTTGATGTGTACAATAAAATGTACCGATTGAATGAGTGAGATAGAGTTTAACACCGTCTCTGAAATATACACATTAGCGGCGATATATGTTAGGTAATACATTGATTTACATGGACATGATCATATGACACAGGAAGATTTCGACATACATGTGCAATGAAAGGTAGGTTATATTCCCAAAATCAAAATACAAATGTAGTCTGATAAAATTATTAACCAATATAAATTCTTTACTTTCAGGGAATTTTTTTTCGAATGATTGCTATTGTGATCTTGGTTCATAACAATAAAATTTACTAAAATACGATGTCCGTGGATGTACTCTTTTTCATTTTTATTTCAATTATTGAAGGAGTTATTTCATTTGAAACGTAATCATGTTGCAATGTGGGAACATTTTTACCTACACCTAAATTATTGCCAATGTCTCCAAATATTTTATGTTACGTATTATAAACTATACCTAGTTAATTATTTATTTGAAATTTTACAAATACGAGTTGAAACCTGAATTTAAAGTCAGTAATTGTAAGCGTAAACATAGTTATTAAAATTTTGAAAGAAATCCATTTCAGGAGCGGCTGTATGAGGTTGATTGTTTCTAGTTTATGAACTACTTGTAAATGTTTAGAATAGTAACGTCCTAGATTGCTCTCCTAACAAGATCTATGTTATTGTTCAGTTGATCTTGCCACGGACAAGGACAAACTTCTTGTGTTGATTTTCGTTTGGGGGGGGGGGGGGGGGGGGGATGGGTTCATCTTTGCACTTTAATCAAAATTCGTCCCAAAAGTACATACCGTTTAGTCCTAGATTGCTCTCCTAACTTCTTGTGTTGATTTTCGATTTGGGGGTGGGGGGGGGGGGGGGGGTGTCATCTTTGCACTTTAATCAAAATTCGTCCTAAAAGTACATTCCGTTTAGTCCATTACAAACATTACAATCATTGATAACCCTCCCTCCTAACCCCTCCCATCCGTGGGCATACTTCGACCACGGATCACTTAACCACCAAAGCATGAAGTTTTGTTTATATCTCGACGGATTAAGCCATAATCAGATCAATCAACATCACACCTGTGATCATCAGCCACTTAATTGGTAATCAACAGGCAGTCAGGTGACTGTGCGGTGGCTTGTTTATGGCCTTAGAAAGGAAAACAGTTTATAGTTTAATTTGTCAAAATTGGATATAAATCGAAAATTAAACATAAGAATCCTTCAGTTGCTTACTTTTTAAAAAAAATGAGAAAACTTTTTTAACAAAAAGATCTTTAATACATTAAACACTGATTAAATTCATAGTAATTAATGAAAGAACCACTGGTAGGTGCCTAGCATTTTGCCTTAGTTGTATGTAGAGGTTTTATGTGTTGTGTATTCAATATTATGTATATCTAAATCGAGATTGTGTTCTTAACACATATATGGCAGAATATTACGAAGATTATTTAGAAGGGTTTTCACAAGATAATATATTTACCTTATCTTAGGTGTAATGATAATGAACAATCAAAACGTTGCATGAAATATAATGAGTAAAAACACATTGGCAATAACATGCTATGTTTGACAAATGAATGAAATTAAACAGCAATGTGATGGCTTGATTTCTCTTCCCATCCGTTTGGTTTCAAGATCTAGAATGGATTCTTTATATGATTCAAAACAAGTCTATTAAAATACTTATAAACTCTCAATATAACGTAACTAGGCCAGATGAAAGGTAGAAAATGTAATTCTATCTTTGCATGAGATATTATTAGTGTCCCACTTTGATAGCATTGAGTATCTATCATAAGCAGTAAACTACTACGACCTATTACTTAGTGAAGGATACGTTGTGGTCACGTTAATCAATTTAGGATTTAATTTGGAATAGGCGGATATCCTTACATACTCACGCATCTGGAGTTTTTCACAATTAGAGAAAAAATAATTTGTACAGATCAAGAAAACTTGCTACGTAGTATATGGAATGATAATTGGCAGAGTAATGGTAATAAACTTAGAACATTAAGATTATTTAAAAGCACTTTGACAGTTTCACCCTATGTTCGCTCTGTGTCAGACCGCGCTCAGCGAAGTATCCTTGCAAAACTAAGATGTGGTTCTCTCCCTTTAAAGATATAACTAGGTCGTTTTTCTCGTCCGAAAACTCCATTAAATCAACGTAAATGTAAATACTGTATTTTTTCTGAAATAAAAGATGAGATACACTTTCTAACTTCTTGTCAGCTTTACTCAGATATCAGGTCCCCGTTATGGTTAAAAGCGCAAGCTATTCACACTCAGTTTATAAATCTATCTCCAACAGATCAGGCCATACTTGCAGTCACCCCAACTCTCCCAACCACTTGCCGCTACAACAAGCGTTATTTATAGACGCAGGAAATATATAATTTCTTAAAAACTTAAGGCTTTTTATTTTTTCTCAATGTCAATGTCTACAAATCAAATTTGTATCATTATAAAGTAAAATGATCCATAATAGCCCACAAACAATATTTTATATTTTAAGTCATAACTTTTTTTGCCAGAAAATATCGTTTTAAAATTATCTTTTAATATTCAAGATATTTGTGAAAAGAGTTTCAAGGCTAAAATTATACCAATTACCTATATTTCAAAGTCATCAATTTATCAAAGTCAACGTTTTTCCAAATAAAGATACACTTTAATTCAAGTCAACATTTCCACTCATTGAAGTAAACTTTTTCCCACTTGTATAAGTGTTTCAATGATTCAACACGTGGAAAATCAAATCAAAAGTTAAGTGAATGAAACTGCCTAGGAATATGTCTACAAACACTCATGTAGATTGGCTCAAATATGATAAGGTCTGAGATCTTCCTTTATTTTCTGTTCAGTTCTTGTTAATGTGAAAAGGAGTAGAGTTTTGTTGTTTGGCAAATCAGATTTCTCTAGGAATAAGAATATGTTTATACCTAAATCTCTCAAAGTCAACTATTCCAACAAAACTAAATTTCTATTAAAGTTGACATGCAAACACAGCTGAATTTCATTAAAGTGTATTTCATTAAAGTTAATATATCTTCAAAGTCAATATTTCATAGAATTAAATAAAAGTTTAAAGTCAATATTTTCAAAAATCTAAATTTGTTTTAAAGTCAATATTTCCAAAAATCAAAATAGCTTTGAAATGTTATAATTGAGAAAATAAATAGATCTTTCAAAGTCAATATTTTAGTAGTCGATAGGTCAAGTAGATAATAAAACAACCAATAAAACTTTCAAATGAATATCTAAATGTCTTTCAAAATTAATATTCCACAAAATCAAAATGTCAGTCAATGTCAATATCATTATTTATCAATATTGAAATGCCTCTTGACTCAGTATCCCATGAAATCATCATATCTTTCAAAATCAATACTTCACAAAGTCAAAATTCCTTTCAAAGTATATTTAAAAACACAGATTTATCAAAGTCAATATTTTAAAGAAAGCAAAAAATAATCCTTCAAAGTCGATATTTAATACAATCAAAATATGTAACAATTTATCGAAACATCTTTCAACCTATACATTCCAAAATATCCAAATATTTTTCAAAGCAAATACTTAAAAAATTTCAATGTAAACTTCAAAGTAAATATTTAACAAAATCAAAATGTGTTTCAAAGTCAAAATTGCACAAAATAAAAAAGTCAAATATTTCTAAAGATGGAAAGGTCTTTTAAACTGAGTATCTCTTAAAATCATGAATTCAAATCAAAGTTAATAGACCACAAAATCAAAATACTTTTCCAATTATGCACAAATTATGTTTCAAAGTCAATATTGCACATAATCAAAATATCTTTGTAACTAAATATTTGCCAATCAATCGTTCATAGTCTACATTTTGCCAAATAATAGTGTCGTCAAAGTCAGTTTTTCATCAAAGTCAAGATAATTTGAAACTTGAAAGTCAATATATTCAACAAGATCAACATATATTTTAACATGAACTCTTATCATATTGTACAAATATCTTTCAATTCAACAGAGCACATTTCAGGATAACTTTCAAATAATACTTCATAATAAGTCGTACTTCTTAACGTTATCCTTATAACACTATACTCATTGTCAAGCGATTTTATGTACGTTTTCAACACTTTGACAAATCCGTTGCGCACCCTCGAATATCCAGACAGACGGCCCACCAGTGACACACCCGTTGGTCACTGGTTGCTCACCAGTGAGCAACGCGTGGTCGCCCGTGGCTCACCCGTTGCCAACCAGTGGGTCACTGGTGGGCAACGCATGGCACACTCGTTCATGATATAGTTACTTTTTCACACTACTGTACATATACATATAGCCTCATCATGCAATGTGTATGCTGATGCATGACAATTACATGTTTAAAAAGGGTTTTAATGCGAAAGAAAAAACAACACATTTCTTAATGTACTCATTTTTTTCAAAACACTGGTTAACCACTTTTAACCAGCAATATCAACAATGGCAGATATCCTCTATGACGAAGACAAGCAACCTTACGTTTAAACCTTTGAAAGCAGCTAACTTAAGATAGTGAAACAATTCTTGGGTGTAGAGAATGAGTTTAATAGTTTGGAAAAATTACAATACGTGTACGAGCAATTCTGTTGGAGTTCAAATACATCACGTAAACACAGTTGAAAAGGACTATATGATTTATCTTCAACAGAACCGAGAAATTTGTTGAAACATTTATGAAAGAGAGACAAATCGCTTGACATTTAATATCGTTGAGGAATGGGTTTTCTTTTCTCAGCATTCTGTCAAATCAAATTATGGTATTCGCAATCTACAAAATAACAATATAACAATATTACTATGAAACTTGTTTCATTAACGTAATTGTTGTACAAATATCGTCACTTTCAGCCTTAAAAAAACTTGGTCATGTATCCTCTTTTCGCTCGATTAATGAGCATTTAAAAAGGTTTCGCAGAAATGTGCGTAAACAGAACTGTTAAGGAAAGTTCATATGGTAGAAAACACAAACGCATGTCGATCTGCGAGACTTCCAAATGCGCAATCGCCTTCAATGCCGTTTTACTTAGCAGGTGGTCCATCTTTTAATCTTAAGGAAAGTCTGGTTTTGTGATAAATCACAATTATTAAATAACAGCGTTTCTTAGTATTGTTTACGGGTAAAATGGACCTTTTGCTTTATCTATAGATTCGGTTGAGAGGGTGTTGTGATGTAAGCATTAATATCATGCACACAAGATCTGCTTAATTTGTTGTTTTAGGAGAATTTAGCAGAAATTCTGTCCATCATGAATATACACAAACGTCGCATGCATGAGGACTTTTGTCTGGCAGAAGTACACTTCAAGCATAACTGAATTCAACCATTTACAGAACGTCGCATTCTTCACGACCATCATCTTCCCCGCACGGCCTAGATAGCCAACGTTAACGCTATAACGAGCCTATCTATCTAAGGTGAGCTCGTCTCTTACGTGTGCTTGGCCTTGCGCATCTTCCTACGCAGAGCCTAAAAGGCCAGTTTCCAAACTGTCATTTTATGCCTTGCTGCAGAGACGTTACTTTTCTGTGCTGCAATAGTGCCCCTACAGACTAGAGAGCAAGCACAGAAAACTCAAGGCTATGCAGCAAGGCATAACACTGACAGTTTGGAAACTGGCGTTTTAGGCTCTGCGTAGGAAGATGGGCCTTGCGGGGAAGATGCACGACCATGTCAAGATTAAGTTCTGAACTGAGTACCTCAAACACATGATCAACGCCCTTTTAGACATTAAATGTACCTCAACGTCACACTACTTTTTGGACACTTCAACAACACGTCATTTCATTTCAGGTAGATTGGGTAGGAATTTCGTAAACAGTGTTTTTTTAATCGTTTAAATTAAACTTTGTATCTGTACTGCTTGTGAATTGAACAAAGTAGATAACATATCTCATATTCAACATCTGGAAATCTCCCAAGGGCCTCCAACATGTTATTACAAAGTGTTATTGTTGATTAAATGGGTTGAGTATTTTTAAATCGTTAACATCTGCCTTAAGTGACATACATAAGTAGGTCATCACCCACATAAAGGGTGCTTTGACGCCATGAAATGAGATCACAATAAGTTGTCCTGAATTCCAAGCCGTTTTTCCCTTAAAGACAATGCACATATTAGAAAATCAAATTCAAATTTTCAAATCTATGATGTGAATACAAGAATGTGCTGTTACATTTCGCCATCTTTTACTTCCTCACCAGAAAACCAAGCCATCATGTACACATCGCAAGGCTAAAATAAAGCAGTATTAATGCATATGTCATCAATGAAAATTTCATCAATTTCGATTTTGACATCTCATGATGTGATTCAGATTGTATGTTTATGCTGTTTAATCCTGAATTTCTAATTATGCATACAAACTTCAAACATGAAAATGACTGAACAAAATGTCTAAAAAACATATGAAATCCTAAACCAATAAGACTGTCATAAATTGTAATATAACACCAAGCCTGATTTTATGTCCTCAAATATTTGCATTGATTTTAAAGGGACAGTAGCACGTTTTTTGACAATTTTATATTCTTAATTTTTCACTGACAATTGTACATTAATGCTAAATGTATTACTTTGATAGTGTCCAAAATATCGTTACACATACCAATCATCCATAGTCAGAGAACAAATTATCAAGATTTACATAAAATCCATTGGCAGCCATTTTTGTGTGAACACCTTTAATTCATTTTGTGTAAGAAAAGGAATCGCATGGCTTAACTTTACATTATATATTTGATTTATTACTGCTTCATTAAGTTTAAATACATTGTCTTTAGATTAGAAGCATTTATTTTCATTTTCCTGACATCACCTTATATGTCCCCTAAAACGTGCTGCTGCCCCTTTAAAGCACAACCACCTCACAAGTAAACCATTTAATTCGTTATTTACATTCATGATTTTGATCACACCTTTTAGTAGGTTGTTAACAAACAGTAAACAGTGTTTTTTTAATCGTTTAAATTAAACTTTTTATCAGTACTGCTTGTGAATGGAACAAAGTAGATATCTAGATCTAATATTCAACATCTGGAAAACTCCCAAGGGCAATTTTATTACAAAGTGTAATTGTTGATCAAATGGGTTGAGTATTTGTAAATCGTTAACATCTGCCTTAAGTGACATATATAAGTAGGTAGTTCGGATAGAAAACTCAAAATCGATGAAACATAGTTTTTATACGTTTTCCAGACCAAAGAACAGCTCATCAGAACTCAGCCAAATTTCTTTACCGAAATTCAAAGCGGAAATGGACTTTATTGACCAGGAACTTGTGTACTGTTAGCTGTTGTTTACAGTCTTTCGACAGCAGATACGCCCCGCCCCAACACTGGTTGACCGACCTTTATCTGCATATTCAAATATGTGTGTCAGAAGAGAAATGTGTAACCCGGATGGATGAATTGGCCAGTAATTTAAAAGGGAACATATTCTTTATGATATTTAATCCCAAATCCTTTTAATCATAAAGATCAGAAGATAAGAAATAACTGTGATTCCCACATTGTAACAATAAAATGCATCATAAATGTCCTCTGTAGTTCAATGGTATAAAGTAAATGGAGGCAAATTAGAATTCACTTATGGCATACATAACAAATGCCTCAAGCAAAAAAATGTTAAAACATAATTGACGTTAAATATTGAGCATTCAAAACGAATCTAGTTTGCATAAGATTGTTAATTATGCTACAGTAGGTTACAGATTCAAAGGGGTAATCGTATGAATACCTTCTATCTGATTATTTAGACCAGTCATACATAAAAGCATTGTCCATTTTCCTGGGGCCAGAGAAACGGATTTCTTAATTTTCTGACGATTTTTATAGATAATTCTTATAATTTTTCGATAATTCAAAGAACAAGTTTGAATAATTTGCATATGTCCATTCCAACAGATAACAATGTTGAATTCAGTAATAATAGCTCGACCTTTAAGGAAAAGAAGAACTTTCTAATTTGCATAACAATAATTTGGACAATGAGAGACATATAATCTTCAATATTGTTTAATTTTTTTATTTATTTCACCTTTAATATGTTCTTGGTTTAAACATAGTTGTGGTAAAAACATTTTTCACAATTTTGAAGAGGATAAATAAATATTAGATATTAAAATAATGCCATTGTTTCCTATTGCTATAATGAATGGTCCCTATCCCATTATATTCCTTCACAAAAGATTAAAACAAATATCAACGTTGTCGCTAGGTTTCGATGCTGCTCATAATTTAAAACATAAAAGTCAAATACTTCATTTTATGAAATAGATAACCAAAAAGTTTGCCGTACTCTCTATCCAATGTGTCATGTAGTATGGCTTGATCGCTTTGTTTACAAACAACAGACACGATCGCCTTTCGGTACAACAGTTGTCATAATGATTTAGATGTATCAAAACATTAATGTCCATTGCACACAAAGAATATTCGGCCAGCGCACGGCGAAGCACATATGCACGTGTAGGAGAGTATTGCATATCATTAGGTGACGTCATCAGGATCAAATTTCATATGACAATGAGAGATGCGCATTAAAACTCAGAACTACCTAACATAAGAACAGCAAGCGACTCTGGCTAACATTTCTTTATCTTAAAGGGGCAGTAGCACGTTTTTTGAAAATTATATTTTTAATGTTTCACTGATAACAGTACGTTAATACTAAATGTATTATTTTGATATTGTCAAAATTCTCATTGCACAAACCAATCATCCATAGTTAGACAAAAAATTACAAAAAGATAAAATATCTTCTTAATTATCAGAAGAAAAGATGTCTGACAAAACATATGATTTGTGAATGTTACCGACAAATGGCATTTAGTTCGATCAATAGATTATTCTCAACTGTTGTAGGCCTATATAGCTTTTTGTTAGAGGAAGAAGATCATTACAAGGGGTATACACACATGTGCACGAATATGATTTATATGACACTCTTTCGTTTGTCCTCTCATTACTGTTTATCAAATTGGAGCATTCAAAGTTACATTGTTAAGAATATTTAACATAAAACAAATAAGACAGCATGAAGTGAAAGCATATAAATAGGATAAGAAATCTAAAAAAAAAAATCTAAAGAGGTCTAAAATGATCAGAGCACTACTTTGAGTTAAAATGGTCATTTAAGATAACAATGCTAACTGGTATAAAAGAGGTCTTGGCACGGTTCCTTCTGCAATTTGGCACTTGGTAGCGGCGACCTGAGGGTAGAAGAATGTATTTACAATTTAGAACGTGGGATGGATAAGCAACAATTTTAGAGGTAAGGGAGAGAACTCTGTCTCTATGGACTATGTCAGTGGGAGTACGGGTGTACCACAGATTTTACTGCTGAGGTTTACTATTTTGACAAGCTTGTTCTTATTCTTCATCGATAGCGAGCTATACCACAGTTGCATAGAAAATGTGAGTACACTCTGTATAAAATAAATATAATATGAGTACATCAATTTTGTTTCTGCATTGAATGAACGGAGTTTCCTCAAGAAATAAAGTCTCTGTTGACACTTTTTGTAGACTACGTCTGTATTGGCATTCCAGTTCAGTTTATTGTCTAGTATGGTTCCCAGGTTTTTGTACTCTGTAACTTGTTCTACGGTCACACCGTCAATAAGAACAGGTTCATCAGTTTTCCCTTTTGTCCGAAAGTCAATTATCATCTCTTTTGTCTTAGAAACATTCAGATAGAGGTAATGTTCAGAACACCAATTTGTAAAATTACTTATTTCAGTTCTATATGGCTCTTCCGTGTCTGATATTAAGGCGACAAGTGCATCATCATCTACAGTCTAGGACCTAGTTTTGCAAGTCTAGATTGACTGAATACACTGTCATGAGAAATAATATCATATAAATAAGGTACAGTAATTATTCCTAATATTTCTTAGACTAAACTTAAGTCTAATCTTTCTTGTGAAAGGCTTTCTAGCTTCGCAAGGATGAACCTACAAAACCGTCAAGTGCCAATGCATCGCTCGTTCCGTTGAAACAATTGTTTCAATCATTGGAATACCAGAACTCGTTCTAAAGGCATCGTTGTTTTTACATCAAATTGTTTCAAAATATTATTGAGATTCCTTACTTCTTTTGGAGTTTTGTAAGGTAAGTAATTGATTTCTAAATATTTATCACCTACGATGGTAATTCATGCTTATGTGATGCATTTGGTTGATGTGTAAGGTGACTGGCATTTAAAAGTTAGCTTTTATTATCATAGACTATATTCATTTTAATATCTGGTTAAATATTATTGTCAATGTTAGTTAAATTGTTCACATACATGCATTGTGTATCTGAGATTTAGTACCACAGAATTTCCCGAGGTTTTTAGACACTACACTTATGAGATAGAACTAACCAAAGTCAAGTAATTCTCAACATTTTATGTATCCGACTTATCATGTATTATGCATCAACGACAGATTAATCAATGGTAGATTAAATAGTTACAACATGTGTTATGTGTATATGTTACGAACGATCTGGGGTATATCACAATCTGCAGATTGTGAGCTCACAATCTAGGAATATTTTAATATTCCCAGATTGTTTAAACAATCTAAGAATGAAAAATATTCCTAGATTGTGAGCTCACAATCTGCAGATTGTGATCATTCCTAGATTGCACGGTACATATACACAAAAACAAGGTTGGACATGTAACACAAACGTGAAAAAGTAGGACAATAAAAACACCTTATTTATACATTGACTA
The DNA here is from genome assembly GCA_916613615.1 of Steromphala cineraria. Lineage (NCBI taxonomy): Eukaryota > Metazoa > Mollusca > Gastropoda > Trochida > Trochidae > Steromphala > Steromphala cineraria. The sequence goes on from OU744732.1 coordinate 27,889,060, forward strand.
CTTTAACCGAGTTTCGAGTAGATTACCTTTTCCCTTGTGAATCTTATGTTTCCTTTTCTCATTCGTTAGAAATCACACCTTTTTTAATTATCTTATCTCTTTATTAATGGTATTTCTTAATAAGTTAGTTCCTTCGTGCAATTAATTGAGAAAATAATTATGTTTCCACACATAAGTTTTCATTATCCCTTTTATTATGAAAACGCCAAAATATGTGTATCACAACTATCATGTATTAAGGATTTTCGTCAAAGGTCAAGGGTATTTCATTAAACAAGTTTATGTGAAATATGTTACAATACAAGTATTCCTTATTTTACAAGTGTTAAATCCACTACAAAATGAAATATATAGTTAAAAGGGGTCAGATTTTCAAAAAATAGTCAAAACTTTTGATATACTTCTCAAAAGACATTTAAGAGTCAAACCTATATTTCTGTATGCCATCTTCACAGAGGGAGAACTTTCATGTCTGAAGGGTAGTTCTACACGTAAAACAAAATGCAAAGAGATTTGGTAGGACATGGAAAAACATTTCTGATGACACCCTGTATCAACAAAATGAGTCTTCCCATTTCAAAATCGACCTGCTTATCTCTGACAAAGACAACATTTCAATCATGCTGAGGAATATTATTATTATTATTATTATAAGGATATTTATATAGCGCACATATCCATCCACTAGTGGTTGCTCAAGGCGCTATATATGGATGACAAACTTCTTTGTTCTTTGTATGCGACGTTTTGACACAGATTCTTGTGTCGTTCTCAAGCAGAGGAAGAATAATGATGTAGGGGCATATTCGTTAGGATATTCCGAACCAATTTCAGCAAAATTTCTGCTCAGAGACGTGTCAGGCAAACATTAGGTTTGACCCTTCACTTATTTTGAGTAGAATATATAGATATTATTACCCGAGAAAGTTCGTCATATCGCTTTTACGAAACGAATGTGAATGTTTGTATTACCTGAGCGAGAGTGAGTGTTATACACAAATTCGCACAAGTTTAGTAAAATTCATATGACGCACTACCGAGGCTAATAATGTCTTTATTACCGGTTTTATTCCATTTTCCATCTTTTAAGTATCAAATTAAACGGGCCGCTTCCCTAGCGATTGCGGGCTTGAGTGACGTCATCAACAATGGTTTATCACGTCACATGCGAAAAAATACAGGAACTAGCTCTAAAGCGAAGAGTAAACACAGATTTGAACGAGTTTCGTAAAAGTCATTTGACATACTTCCGAGGGTAATAATTTCTTTATTAAAGACTCCTTTTGATTTTACTTTCTTAAAAATATCCGATAACATGGGTCGCTGCCCTTGCAAGAGTCGGCCACAGTGACGTCACGAACAAGGGTGCTATGAAGTCACGAGCGAACAAAATACGGGAACTCGTGCTACAACAAACGTTGCTAGCCAGAAGTGATATGTACACATGTGCTCATATTGGAAATATGTCACTGCTTATTTTCAACCATATGGGTAATACATAAACTTAATAGAGGTCAATGTTATAGCGAATATGTAAAAGATAAAACTAAACCATAAAAACATGAATATACATTTACACTGCTTTTTACCAATTGGATATTTCCTCGAAATGGATATAGATTTAAACTAAAAAGTTAATTCATTGTCACATGATTTGTTCCCCCTACACTTGTAACCAGACGCAGTCCAAGTAAGTTTGAAAACTTCGAATTCGGTATGCTCTGATATTCTCATTCATCTTATTTGAGAAACGAACGGCGGATCAATGTTTTAATTGTCGATTATCTTATTGTTTTGACTTGATTTGAAATTTCTAATTAATTTGAAGTGGGTCGAGTTATGAGGAACAGCAATATCTACATCTTTATATTCTGTTGTGATTGATTTCATTTGAGAAACGTGAACAACAACGTGAATTTTCAATATTCTTATTGCTGATTATAAAATGGTTGCAATAGACTACTTATCTGAAGCTGGTCGTTGTCTTCCTTTCATCTCAATCCCATCCTCATTTAGTTTTTATCAAAGGATAGGAAATGTTTTGTACCTTTATAATGTCTAGGTGCCTCTTTCAACATCGGTTTGTCTTATAACTAGCTTTCTTGTAACATACCTCATTATTTCGTTAAATAAATGTTGATGTGCAATACAAATAATGAAACTAATGATTTTGTTCTAGTTGAAAGCGTGTTTAAGAAGAAGCCCGTTTATCAGTATGCTCAAGGATATAACCTTTTCCTTGAGTTTAAGCAGGATGAAAATGAATCAGCTTGTAAATACCAATTATTACAACACTCGTGTAGTTATGGTTTTAATAGCTGTTTGTGTTTTTCATTCCCACTACATTCATTAGCGGTACAGGTTTAATGGTTGTTTTTATGGCTTTTCCATTCTTTAAAACTAAATTAATAGATCAAAGTGATTGCATTTTATTTGGATTTCTTCGAATCATACGAAAGAGAGTCTCAGTAAGAGGTCGGTATAACAATGAAAAGACATAGTTTTTCAACAAATTACTTTAGCATAAAAAATCACAAAAAATTATTTGATACTATTAACGAGGAATGTATCATAAAGCGTCTTGGAAGTAAAACTTAATTTTCCTTTAGGAAGTCAGCAATGCAAAACCTTGGCACAAACAAATCCCATGATTTTATCAGCATCTCTACTTCAGTCACACATGTAACATAGAGGTCCTTGGTTCGAATCAATCATTTTAAAATCAACTTTGAGGCAGTTTTGTCACCCTAAAAGTATGTATTTCAGACTTCTTCGAATAGTTTTACTAAGTAGCTGAAGTCCTCAATGGAAGGAATTGCAATCGGTTAATTTTGGCTTTGATTTATGTTTATCAACCATGTTGAAATTAACTTTTAAATGTTACTTGTAAAAAATATGCTGTGACCAATACTCCTAAATTAAACTTATACAATACTGAAAATAAAATAAAAACTGATAATGTTGTAAATCGCATTTCGCAATATACATATGACAGTATATAAGTATACGTTCTAAATGAAAACTATTTAAAACAAATTCCATGTTTAATGAAAACTTGTCATGATATGATTCCTATCATAAATATGTTATCATACGCAGTTTATTGTTTTTTTGTATTATACATACACGTACTAGTTACAGTAAACAGAAAGTGAAGATCAGTCCTTCTGGACAATAAATCTGTTGTTTGTAAAAAGACTTTCAATACTGTTTTGATGACTTCAAATATTTGCATTGATGCCAAAACACATTTTTTCACAGATAAACCATTTAACGTGTTGTTTACATATTGGTCCACTTAGCGGAGTATTGAAAACATTGGTTGGTAAAAGTTTGAAATGACAGTAACCATACATGAAATGGGTTTGTTAATAGAAGTAGATAAACAGATTTGTTATTATACATCTGGAAATATCTCAAGTTCAGTGAACAACTATTTGAAGACGTGAATTCTCTGAAAAAAGGTGTCTGTTTACGTAGTATCATTGAATGACCTTCTCATAGGTTGCTGTACGAGTAAACTGAATACTCAGAAAGTTTATATTGACCAATGAGAATATCAAACTAGGGGTTCATTACCTGGAAGTAGACAATTGTGATGTTTATAACAACGGCGGCACGTGGGTATTTTCTAGTCGACTGAATTTGGGAAAAATTGGGCATAAAGATCATAAGCATGCGGGTAGCACTAAATTCGCAACTGGAAATGAACCGAAATTGGAAGATAAGGTGTAACATAAAACATAAGTGAATATAGAGAAGTTTGTATTTATTCATGGAAAACAATGTTCAAAAATTCATTCAAGCACTTTTTATCTAATAACATGTAACAATTTTAACAAGCATTTTTTATGGTACGTTGTCCTATGATGCGTTAACAAGATTAACAGCTTTAAATTCATCCCTTAATGATGAAGGCATTTACTTACGGTAAATATGTATAAATCATTTTTATAAGTTCATTTAAACAGTTTATCAAATCTGCCAACTTTGAGAATAATGATTTATTGTTAGTTTTATTATTTATTTGCGTGAAACTGTAAGACTACACAAGAAAAATCCATGCACTTTTAAAATGTTTGTTGATAAGCTTATGGCTAATAAATATAGCAATTCAAGTTATCAATCATACGGTAAATTTATAGGACCAACAACAGTTGAGTTCATACCGAGTGGGTGTGATTTCAAACTTGAAAGAAGTATCTCTTACAAACCCCTTCGGATCAATTCTTGCTTTTGTCAAAACCCAATCTAGAGAAAAATACATTTTGAATGCTATGGGTAATTTGATGAATTAGCACAAACAAAGTGATTTTTCTTATTGGATGACTGTTGAAATTTAAGATCACATGACAAAAAAGTTTTACAAGCGAAACAAATAAAAGAAAGAACATCTTACCAAATATATATTCGACATTCTTTTCTATTAAGGTGTATGTTCTATCCATACCTTGTATTCTTTATGAACAATATTCGAGGTTAGGGATCTAGTTGAAACGTGTAACTTAAATATTTTATCCTTTTTCACAATTTTCATTCATGCAAAAAGAATATATAAAAGTAAGACAATTCAGCGGCGCTACTGGTACAGAGGTTGCTGTACTTCTTTGTCTTCCAAGTGACATGTCACAGTGAATAGGTCACTCCAAACTGTTACATTTGTAATTATTGATAATTGAAGCTGTGACATGTTTTCACCTTTTGGAACTTATATAACAGATGTTCGCACATCATAATAACAGGCATTATACAAATGGGAGGTAATATTGGTGTATTGAATTCTCCAAATCGATGCAGGAAGGTACTTTACCTTTTGACACATCATATTGACATGACATCCTAATGAGCTTATCAAAGTTTGTATTGATTAATCTAACCATCCCATGGCGCTCAATCAACCTTACTCATCTCATCCTTGAAATCGTGACAAGATGCAGAATCTTTTATAAATTCCTTAAAAATTAGAAATCTTAATAGAAACAGTTATTAGAATATTACATTCCATATTTGTCAAAGTATAACTTTTTTCTAATATAATGGTCTCTCCAAGAGAAACAGGTGACTTGGTGTATAGCTATAAGAACAAATAGTGCATTAATTAAAGCTTCATTTGCATACCAAAAGTTTGTTCACTTACATCACTTAATCCACTCATTGCGTGCGATCGACTACGATCACTGTACAAAGGTATTGTGAAGTCTGCACTGCTCTATGTAAAAAATGTTCCTGATTTTGGAAAATCGGATTCTGATAGTTGCGATCATGTGATTGTGTTGTAGGATAATTGTAAAGTGCCTGTGTTGTTATTGTAATGATAGGGCTTCAGCCTCTGGACACGATAGTAGCAAAATTGCAACCTGATCGATAAATGTTATGGGTGGTACATATAAAATCTATTTTCCCAAGATCTTTGACAGAGATACATTTTCTGGCAATAAAACGTTGGACAGCTATCCATATAAAAACATTTTAATGTTAAAGATCGTTTGATGGTTTTCAGCTTAAGTCAAATTTAAAGGTACTTTGTGTATATTTAACCATTCTCTTCCGCAGATTTTGCATTTAGGATCTGTTTCCCTATATTGTTTGTTCCTACAATGAATTGAAGAACGATTTGCTGTCAATTCAAATTAACATTTCCTAAACCGGTTTTGGGATCGTCTATGCAAAGTTTTGGCATGGTGAAATTGACAGAAGGGGTCATATTGCGATATCCCCAATTTCGATAAGAATATTAACTCCGTGAGAGGGCGACAACCCAACTACATTGACTCATTGTTTAGAGGAACTAAACATTCTCTTGAATATCTTACTTCAATGACCTGTTACGGTTTACTCGCATGTACCGTTTCCAAATTTAGTTTTCAGGGAGATAAAATCATTAACGAATTCGTAAATTCACAACACATTTTACCTGCATCAAGTTTACCCATTTTACTGATTCACAACTTTGTCGATTAAGATGCAATACTGAAACCTGTTAACAAAGAAAATGCAGATGAGCACATTTGTTTTACCTACTTTTAACATTAATTAAACATGTCCTTCGTTCCGGACTATATACCTTTGTCATGTTACTTGATAGTTGATACAGTGCTAATCATAACCTTGTCATATGACCATATTAGGGAATTAGAGATATGGTTTTCTCTCCCTTCACCGACTTATGACACACGATTATAGTCTGGGTAGAAATGGAGCTCATATTGGTAATAGAAGTTGAAGCACATTTGGAATGCTACTTTTGTCACACCAGGTAAGAATAAGAAGAAAAACGTGTCTTTTGTGAATATCATGTGTGCTTTTTAACTAAACCTTCAAATTCAATCTATTGCAATGAGGCGCAAACTTTAAATTTGTTGTGAATTCTCTATAAATACAAGTCATAGGTAAAAAAATGCCAGACATAAGAGAAAGTAACAAAGCAATCGTAAACTGGTTTTCTCCGATGTTTCATGCATCATAGACAGTACATTGTTTTGACGTTTTCGTTTTGCTTAACCTACTTTCAACATTTTTGAAAAAAAAGAGAAATTTTTTGAATCGAATAATATAATTGCATTGCAGACATCGAAGGGTACTAGTAGTAGTGCTGTACTATACAATCTTGGAAGAATATATATATATGAAACGAAAAAAACATTTGAGGTCTTGACTTCACAACTCATGTAATATGATGCTTTGTGTGCTAAATTATACAGTATACATATAGGTCATCTCATAAGAGGCGATAATAGGTTTCTGTTGTTAATGCATTGATTTTCACTCGGTTCAGATATAACTCCTACCTTCCACTATACATAAACACGGTATGTAATATCCGTATGCCAAAACCTTGAACAATCTAGAGGTCTTACATCTTTTTAAATATCAAATCAAAAAGCGGCTCAAATTTATAAACAAGGTGGGTATTATCCGTATTCCTAAACCTTGGACAATCCTTAAATGTATAAAAAGTTGTTACACGTCTTACATCATTTTAAATATCAAATCAAAAAGCGGCTAAAATACACAAGCACGGTAGGTATCATTCCTATTCTTAAACCTTGAACAATCCTTAAATGTTTAAAACATTTGCTCACATTTTACATCATTTTAAATATCAAATCAAAAAGGGGCTCAAATACATATTTAAGCACGGTAGGTATTATCCGTATTCCTAAACTTTGAACAATCCTTAAATGTTTTAAAAATTTGTTCCACGTCTTACAACTTTTTAAATATCAAATCAAAAAGCGGCTAAAATACATACACAAGGTAGGTATTAGCCGTATTCCTAAACCTTGAACAATTCTTAAATGTTTAAAACATTTGCTACACGTCTTACATCATTTTAAATATCAAATCAAAAAGCGGCTCAAACACATAAACACGGTAGGTATCATTCCTATTTTTAAACTTTGAACAATCCTTAAATGTTGCTACACGTCTCACCACTATTCTTAACATCAAATAAAAAACAGCTAAAACCGTTTTTATAAGACAAAGATGACAGGGAAAGAATCGCTGCAGATGTTCCCATTATAAGCTGCAGAGTTTTTTTGTCATTCGTGTAAGAAACCCTTTTATGATATGATTGAGGGTGAGATACTCTGTTCTATCAGTGAATTAATCCCTCTTGGTGCTACAGTTGTGATAAACTTTATCGTCAGTCTGCTTAACTTTCCCACCACTCGAGTAACTTCTCGAAACAATGTTCTCACGCAACGAATTCTCAAATGACGTCACCCTGTTACGGGCGCTTCCTAGAGGCCGCTCATAATGATAATGTTTTGATAGGCATTTTAGCAGTTGCGATGATGAAGAAGATGAAGGCAATAATATGGATATACAACTTCTTTATTCAAATTTGTAACTTTGCAAACTTGAATAAAGAAGTTGTATATCCATAAAATGCCTGCATCGTCTTCAATATATTATCCGTTTTGGCGTTAGAAGGATTGCATCATATAATAGAATTGACAGATATTCTATATATCTGTCAATTCTTTGCAAATACCCTATTTACCTTATCTCGTGAGGTAGAAAAGTTGAATATTTTCACTCGTGGCTGCATGGTATCAGTCAAGAAGAGACAAAATAACCTCTATTTATTGATAACATGCACAACTCAAAAGAAATTAAGTAAGACTCAAGTAGTAATATCATTTGTACTAACTTAATGTCACCAGCTTAGCGAGTGAGTGAGTGAGTTAATGCTTAACGCCGCTTTGGCAATATTCAAGCCATTAGCGGCGGGTACCAGCTCAACGAGAAGTTTTTTTGTTTTAAAATGTATTCATTCCGACATGCATACCTGACATTGGGCTACTGATTTTTAAACTTTAAAGAATTGTTTTGAAATTTCGATTTAATTTGGAAGTTTTAAATATTCAATTTCATTTTTCCATGAAAATGTCTTCATCGAGATTTTGACTACCATGGATGACACTTTCAAAACAATAAAGTCACTTAAAGGGGCAGTAGCACGTTTTTTGATAAATTTATATTTTAAATATTTCACTTATAATTGTAAGTAAATGCTAAATGTATCATATTGACAGTGTCAACAATCTCATTACACAAGCCAATCAGCCATAGTCAGAGGACAAAGAATGAGGCTTAACATAAAATCCATTGGCGGCAATTTTTGTGTGAACACCTTTAATTCATTTTTGTAAGAGAAATGAATCGCATGGCTGAACTTTACGTTATATATTTGAATTATTACTGCTTCATTTAGTTGGAATACATTGTCTTTCAATTGGAACCATTTATTTTCATTTTCCTGACATCACCTTATATTCCCCCTAAAAACGTGCTACTGCCCCTTTAAGACAAGACAGCAATGTTTTGAACCTGAGCCATCTGATGTCCTGTGACTTTCATTTTCGACCCCTTTTTCAATACAGAAACTGCGTCCCTCGCAGTATTTTATTCCAATATGTAAGTAAGAAAGTGTTATATTTATTTCATAGAATACATAACTTGCGGTGACGTATTTAGTATAAACGGTAAACTATACAAAGGTTCCTTGTTTATTTTAAGTGGTACAAGAGTGTTACAACTTTTTCGTAAGATTCATTATTAAAAAAACGTCATACAACAAAGTTTCAAAGTTTTTGTCCAAAGACCACACTTGCCGTAGGATTATGCATAAATTCAGGACAACAAATAAGTGTATGTCAACAAGTGTATGTCTTTACGCAGTTATAAATGGGTGAGTGTTAATTGATAATAAATTTGGTGAAAACTAGTCAGCATTCATCTTGAGTGAAGGAGACTGTTATCTGGTACATTCAAAGTTGATATTAATAATAATAATAATAATAATAATAATAATAATAATAATAATAATAATTGATAATTGATAATTAATAATAATAATAATAATAATAATAATAATAATAATAATAATAATAATAATAATAATAATAATAATAATAATAATAATAAAAAAGGACGTAACGTAAATTGTTTATTTTTTAATCAAGATAAACATGTGGAGAAAATATTAATACTTAGTTGATAAAAAAGTGTGATAAACTATTAAAACTAGATTAGCGTTTGCGGGATACCGCAAAAGCAGAGCAGCCCCGGAACTTTGGGTTTCGCCTTACCCTGTTCCGCCTTTTACAGGCCTCACCAAATTGGGAATTTTCTCGTGACCTTGACCTTTGACACTCAAGGTCACACAATCAATGAACACATTTCATTGAGTATAACATCATTGTAATGAAATAAAGTGTTAAAAATTAAATTAATCCATTTTCTCCATATATGTTGACCTTGCTGTGACCTTGACCTTCGACATTTCGTACCCAAAACTTTTTGAAAATTTTGTACTTCTCAAGAGATAATATATACAAAATCTAAACTCCATAGCACAAAAACTTTTCAAGTGATTGTGTTTACAAGGAATTGCAATAACTCATATCTCATGACCTTGACCTTTGACCTTCAAGGTCACACAATAATTGAACACTTTTTATGGAGTATAACAATCATGTATTGATTAAAAGTGATCATAGTTAAAATTAAGCATTTTCGCTAAACCATGCTTAAGTCATGACCTTGCTGTGACCTTGACCTTTGACGGATTGTAGCCGAAACCTTTTCAAAATGTTTTACTTTTCCAAGGATGATATATATCAAGTTAGAGCTTCATAGCACAAAAACTTTTCAAGTTATCGCGTTTACAAGGAATTCTTAGAGTGAATACATAGCTCGTGACCTTGACCTTTGACCTTGAAAGTGAATGTGTCAAAATCGTTCCCCCGAGGTATGAGTAGTAAGGTATGAATAAGAGTTCTGGAAAGCTTAGGGGAAAAAAAGTTATAGCTAGTAGTACGAGTGCGGCGGCGGCGGCGGCGGCGGCGGCGATGGAAACTTCACAAAAACTGATAGCAGCCCCGTCCTTAGACGGGGCTGCTAATAACATCTAATATTCATCTAAACCGAGCCTAATTGATCTAGAAATAAAAAAAACCCAATTACTTAAAAATCAAATGTCACAATTTTAGGTAAGGAGGTATATAAATCACATTTTTTAGACGTGATTCTTTGGCCTGAATACGTCTATCGGATATTTTGTAGGGCTTCAGAAGACATAATGACATATAACTGCAGTATGCCTTAATCGTATTTCTGTGAGTGTAATTTATCTAAATAATTTTGTTACAACACTGCGGATCCTCGCGTTCGACCACTTGGTAAATATTCGTGAGTGAGTTAAACATGTTTCAAACAATATTTCATTTATTTAAAACGTGGATGTTAAGAGAGCAGATAAATCAAGGAGAAAGTTGATCGGCAGGATGAGGTAAGATGTAAAGAAAGGCAGAGTGAAAGACAGCAGCTTTAAAATGTACTCAAATTTAGTCTGGCTTCTACTCGTCAGCTTCGGTGACCAAAAGGGCATATAACGTACCTACCTCTCTCTGTCCTACGATAGTGCATATGTTGTTGATTATGAATACGGAAGATGAAACCAACTTTGCAGGAAAACATTGACATGAGTAAATCAAACCAAATCAAGGTGTGTAAATCTTCTTGTTCAGTAAGCGTTCGCAGCCAATCGCGAATCCCCGTTGCACTATTGATCTGAAGACACCTAGCGAGGCGTGTGTTGTATGTGCCATACTCAAGCTTGTTACTCTAATGGTTGGTACGATCGATTTGAGACTTTTGTGCTGTGAATAAAACTGTCTCCAACTTTAACGCCTTACAGATATCTACACAACATTGTCAGATTCAGGTGAAACGTGAAGACGAAGATGGAATGACGAAGGCTACCGAAATGTGTTATTGTATTAGAATATATTGTATCTTCCGGAATTCAATAGTAATTCAAACATTTGAACCATAGGAACAATTACAACAACAGGGGAACAACATTGCAAAAAAATGGTGACAAAAAAAATAGGCTGCGCTTTTGACGGATGATACGAAGACATAAGATATATCATGTACCAAAAATGTCTAATAATCGCTGACATCATTTTATGTGGTGATCTTATTGGACCTAGTTCAGAATGTCCTGTACATTCATGTTAATTATAACATTTAGTACACAATATTTCTGTTGTGCGTCTTCAGTCCTTTTGGAACGAATCTTCCATTCATAAGATTGAGCTACAATTACAAAGACGTTTTGCAACAAGTGACAAACCATATCCATTATGAGCGGGTTCTTCGATGCAGTTGGATCCTACCAACCCCGGAATGATCATGTACCGGTAGCCCATAAATGGTACCATTTTGGGAATCTGGACACTTACAAAGGTCGACGTAACAATGCTGCGCTTATCCTGGCAGTTGCTTTAATGCCCGTGTTTGTGACTGTCATCCAGAACTTTGCAAACGTCTACAGCAATTATGTGTTTGTGACGAGCATTGAGGAGCTGAGATCGAAGATTCTCTTTAGCATTGAGACAGGTAACATCGTACATAGAACCCAGATAGAACGAGGAACTACAGCTCTCTATATCAGCAGCGGGGGGACCCAGGACATATACCAAGGCAAGTACTACTTTGAAGAACATTTATCTTTATACACATCTTACAAAACCATGTTTATCTCATCGAGAGGGATAGGAAGTTTAAATTGTCACGAGTCGCGCAGACTTAAGTGGTAATTTACACCGTCTCTGGTTTGTGAGATGAGATAAATGTTTAATTTGTCAAAAATACACACTTTCTATATTTTTTATGTTAACGTAGTTTATTTTTACCGAAATCGAAGTGAATTTATGTTGAATCGACTTGAGAGTGATCCCGTCATTACGCGTGTCTTTACGCCAGAGCATTGTTTCATGTTGTTAAATCATTGTGATGTGAGTCTCTACGTAGTGACTGAAAACACGTTCCAATGTCATTTTCACAATTGACTAATAACACGTTCCAATGTCATTTTCACAATTGACTGAAAACACGTTCCAATGTCATTTTCACAATTGACTAATAACACGTTCCAATGTTATTTTCACAATTGACTGATAACACGTTCCTATGTTATTTTCACAAGTGACTGATAACATGTTCCAATAATATTTTCACTAATGGCTGATAACACCGTTTATTTTCATTGATAGATCAAGGGAATTCACCGACCATCATATATACAAGATTTATTGATATCCAATAATTTGTTTTATTCACGGAATTGTGTAGAAATAGTATAGATCCTAATACTGTTGTTAATCTGTTAATCTCATTGTTAACATATCTAAAAAATCACTCGCCACAGAGAAAACATGAAGTCATGAAATGCTCGAGTCGACATTGCAGACTTCAAGAGAGAAACATTACTGGATGTAATAAAAATAGAGCAATTGGCTTTGTAGCTCATCAGGCTTCATGTCAATTTTCTTTAGGGTGTGACAAGTGTGATTCTTCCTTAGCAGGGGCCCCAGGGTCCCCAAATGTCCAAGAGTTTGTATACACGGTTTCAGCTTTCTAGGCCTTATGCTTCTGGAAAAAAAATATGTGATTCCTGAGGCCCTTATCAGGGTTCATTAGGCCACAAAAGCTGTAAATTATAATAATCCCTAGTAAAGAATTTACAGACAAAGTGTCAGTTCTAGGCCTTATGCTTCTGAAGAACAAGTCCAATATAGGTTTTAAGGGTGTGGCCCCCGAGTTCCTTATTAAGGGTCAAAGGACCATTAAAGCCATAGATTATCATCCTCACTAGGCAAGGAGTCTCTACGAAAACTTTCAGCTTTCTAGGCCTTATGTTTCTGGAGAAGATGACGCAAATGGGTTGTAAGGGTGTTAGGGGGCCTATTAGGGGGCCACAGGGCCACAAGGCCACCAAAGCTATGAATAATAATCCTCACTAAGCAAGGAGTCTGTACCCCAAGTTTAAGCTTTCTAAGCCTTATGGTTCTGGAGAAGGAGATGAAAATAGGTTCCAAGGGTGTGGCCCCTGTGGCCCTTAATATGGGCCACAGGACCACCTAAGCTATAAATCGTACTCCTTACTAGTAAGGAAATCACAACACAAAGTTTCCGCTTTCTAGGACTTATGCTTCTGGAGAAGAAGTCGAAAATGCAAAACATTTACAGACGGACGGATGGATGGATGGATGGAGGGACGGACAACGCTGGTTAAAATGGATGTTTTTTGGCGACGTAATCATGGTAGAGTCCTCGGTGACAACAACTACCCTTTTCAGACGAGAAGTGTTTTCATTCACTGATATTTTTAGATGTTTTGGTACATACCTGCCTCTGTGGCAACCTGCCGGAAACCAAACTGGCCAAAAAGTTTGAACACACCAACCAGCTTCATGCTGTATGAGTTTAAGATTTCAAGTATACAAACATCCTTTATAAGAAATATAGGAAATAGTGATTAGTTTCCGTATTTGGGAATATATATCGATATAGAACTTGCTGATTTATTATTGACAGTGTACAATATCAAAGGCATGGCCTTTTGAAAATGTTTGTTGTGATAACATTCATGCTAACAAGCTGATGAAAATTCTTGTTAAGACAATGTTTCTTTGTTGCTAGGAGACATCTACGACAAGGAAGTGTTGACAGTGTCTCCCTGTTCTATGTTTTCATGTGCCATATGTTTAAAATAATATTTGAATGTTAGTGAACAATAAAATTTGTATTGTTATTGAATTGGTGCTAGGCAATAAAGTGTGAAGTAGTACTATTATCGAATTGAATTATTAATGCTTTTGTGCTTTGCTTTAATTGTAACCTATACTCTTAAAATTCTTCAACAATGCGCGCAAACCAGTGATTAGATAGTTCAACGTATTTATGTACATCTTATGATATTTAATGGGGTTTCCCTTTCAAATGTGTTGCTATCTATAGTTTAATTTAAAGGGGCAGTAGCACGTTTTTTGATAATTTTATATCTCAAAATTTTCACTGATAGTTGTTAGTTAATGCTAAATGTATTATTTTGACAGTGTCAAAAATCTCATTACACAAGCAAATCATCCATTGTCAAGAGGACAAAGTATGAAGATTCACATAAAATCCATTGGCGGCCATTTTGTGTGAACACCTTTAATTCATTTTGTGTAAGAAAAGGGAGTCTCATGGCTAAACATTACGTTTTATATTTGAATTATTACTGCCCCACTTAGTTAAAATACATTGTCTTTCAATTGGAACCATTTATTCTAATTTTTCTGACATCACCTTATATTCCCCTTTAAAACGTGGTACTGCCCTTTAAGACAAAAACGATGACTATTTTGATAACAAAAATATCAAGGGCGTAAATGTCACTATTAATGGCTTTGCAAAGTTATGGCTAAGGTTGGAGCTTTCTTTCCTACACTACAGTCAATGTCACATGGTCAGAAATTATATGTATTGTTTACTTATAGAAATGGGAACTTTTGATTGAAATTGAAGAAAATTTGAAACCCCTCCTTCTTCCTTGTACCACAAGTCAAAAATGCATTACATACATTGCAGTACATTACATACATTATATACATACCATTATATACATACCATTACATACACTACATACATACCATTACATACATATGTTATATGTACATACCATTACATACATACATTATATACACTACATACATACCATTACATACATACATTATATACATACCATTACATACATATATTATATACACTACATACATACCATTACATACATTCATTATATACATACCATTACATACATACATTATATTCACTACATACATACCATTACATACATACATTATATACATAACATTACATACATACATTACATACATAACATTATATACATACCATTACATACATACCATTACATACATACCAGTATATACATACCATTACATACATACCATAACATTCATACCATTACATACATTTACATGCATACCATTACATACATACCATTACATACACTACATACATACCATTACATACATACATTACATACATACCATTGTATACATACCATTACATACATACCATTACATACATTCATTATATACATATCATTACATACATACATTATATTGATACCATTACATACATACCATTTTATACATACCATTACATACATACATACATTATATACATACCATTACATACATACATACATTATATACATACCATAACATACATTATATACATACCATAACATACATTACATACATTACATACATACCATTATATACATACCATTAAATACATTTCATACTTACCATAAAACACTTCTCCACTAAAGTATTGAAATAAAACACGAGGTTGTTTAATATATATCTTCGTACATAGGCCTATTTTGCAAAGAAATGTATTGTATGATAGGAATTGCTCGATCAGGTAAAAGTTTATGTATTACTTAATTGTAACTCCAATGCGGACTTATGATTAAAGCGTCAATTCACCATTCATGCTACTTCATAATTGACTCTGTTCATAGTTTATGTGAGTGTGTTTAAAACTTCACATGAATAAATGAATCGACAAAAAAATCTTTTCTTAATTTATAATATTTAGATAAAAGTATATAAGATGACAACTCATTAAGAGATGAATGTTTACTTCAGAAGATAATTACCAAATAGATATTTAATTAAAATTTAATTAATAATGCCATCAAACTTAATGCTTCATAATTGAGTTTGAATATTGAACAAAATTACCCTTTGAAAGTAAACTAATTAAAGGATTTAGCTTTTTAATCGATACTTTGAATATATGTTAAAACATGAATCTAATATTACTTAATAGCTTCTATTGATTATCAAGTATATCATTAAGTTACATCATAAATTCTCTTACATAACTAATGTCGTTTTGATGGGATATGTGAACATTTGATTTGTTGGCCAGTTATTAAGAAAATGTCGTTAAAGGTGAAAATCAAACCTTGCAAACTTGACTTTATCAAATCCGCGCTTAAAGGGACAGTAGCACGTTTTTTGATAATTTTATATTTTAAATCTTTCACTGATAC
Organism: Steromphala cineraria; assembly: GCA_916613615.1. NCBI lineage: Eukaryota > Metazoa > Mollusca > Gastropoda > Trochida > Trochidae > Steromphala > Steromphala cineraria. The sequence goes on from OU744732.1 coordinate 27,905,492, forward strand.
TTGTAAGTTAATGTTAAATGTATTATTTTGATAGTGTCAAAAATCTCATTACAAAAGCCAATCATCCATAGTCAGAGGACAAAGCATGAAGATTCACATAAAATCCATTGGCGGCCATTTTGTGTGAACACCTTTAATTCATTTTGTGTAAGAAAAAGGAATCGTATGGCTTAACTTTACCATATATATTTAAATTATTAGTGCTGCATTTAGTTTAAATACATTGTGTTTCAATTGGAACAATTAATTTTTATTTTCCTGACATCACCTAATATTTCCCCTAAAAACGTGCTACTGCCCCTTTAATAGAAATAATTATATCTATAATTATACTATAATTTCAACATACCTTCGGTAAATATGCCTGATCGTTTCGGGTGATTGATACATTTTTTAACCTGCTACCTTACAATAATATAAACTGACCAGCAAAAGAAACCTAACACCTCATTTAGTTTCGATTTAACAACGATTTGAAATATATATGACGCATTTGATTATGGAATCATCAACATTAATCATATCTACAATATTTCATATTAATTGATCGTTGATTGATTCATATTTTGTTAAGATATCTTTGTTAAAAGAAGACCGGGGTAAAAAATGAAATTTACACCAACATGACCCCTACTATGTTAAAAAGGGTGTAAATGAGTGGAAAACAAGGTTTGTTTTGTAATTTTTTGGTAAAATATAGCTTATATATCGATGGACATTTGTTGTTTATTAAAATTAATTTTCCACAAAAAAAAATAAAAAATTTCAATTTTCCCCCCAAAATATCAAGCACGTCTAGATGTATTCTTTGATTGATAACTAAAGGCCTGCACTGTTCTGTTTTAGCGTACGACGTCTAAAACTTAAAATATTTGAAATTGAAGATTATGTATATGATGAAAGCAACTAAAGTGTTAGGTTTCTTTTGCCTGTCAGTTTATAAGGAGAATTTCGTTTTCCTTCTGTTTATACTTATAGATTATACGTTGAATGAAAATAGTATTAAATTGATGGACGTTTATTCTCTGTCTATACCGAACAGTGTCCATTTCAGTCTGATTAAAATCGACTGTGCTTCGAGCAAAGAAAGTGTAAATATATCATCTCTAGTGGGGTTCGAACCTCACCCAGCCCGTCTTTCCTCTCATTCACGTTGCGGGGACAAAAGTCCTAATACATATTTTTACTTTTTTCCTCTCGAAACACGGTCGATTTTAATCATACAGTGCATGTTCATTTCAAATATGAGATCCTATAAATATTGACAATAAATATGCTTTGCATCGCAATACAACTAGAACAAGCTAAATGAACGGATAGCTTATAAAGTTCTCTACAATAGGTATCGATAAATGTGATTTTGATGTGTAAAGATCGAATCTGTAGATAGCAGTTAGTTATCCTCGAAAATTCCTCGATAATTCCAAATTATGAAATTTATGAATTCGATGAAATTAAAGAAGCAAAAGGGAGATTTTCACTATCCTATCTCGTCTAGTTCAGGAGATGTTTGAACGGCATTTTTTGAAAGGCTAATTTGTCAAAAGCGTTAACAGATATAGCTTAGAATTTAGAAACTAAACTTCAGTTAACAACTATTTGAATATTTTAAAGGACATTTACCATGTTGAAAAATTTATTTTCAAAAGAAATGATGAAATGTATAAATTTAACAACAAATGGAAAACTCTAGTGAACAAATTTGATAAATTACATCCTCCATAGCTCCATGCTCATGATTTTTATACTACAGTTATATTATGTTATACCATTTTGTATATCTTACTTTATTGTATTGTAACTTAACATTATATCATGACGATGCATCATATTTGTCTGTACGATCTTACCATTGGGAACAAATAAAAAAAAAAAAAAAAAAAAAAAAAAAACTTCAGTTGGCCCTTGAAGACATGAAATAACCGGAACTATCACTCGTAGCCTAACCTATCATATACTTTATACGGTATCGTTTTTCTTGCCTCTGGCTGTAAGACACTAAGACAGATATTATCAACGAATTTGTAATGATAAATAATACTTATGAGTTGTACATACAGCAGTATACATTGTGTGTATAGTATATGTGTCAATGTTTTATTTATCAACATTTATTCTCTTATGCATGTACAACATGTATGTAAAGATAGTTTGTGTTTAACCATTATCATTAAGTGAATTTCTGCGAACCACGTCTATACCAAACACAATAATAATGGAATTGTAAATTGGTTTTCTTTGTGGAGAGCATGGGCTACAGATGAACACCATGTGGCACTTACCGATATAGCAAGTGGTTAGCCCCTTTACTATTTATGCATAGCAAATATTGAGAACTACATAGAAATCACATTTGTTCGCAAGCCTGGTAATGTTATTAAGGATTCAGCCATCAGGCTGAATCCTTATTGTTATTGGCGTGTTAATTATTTTTTTATATATTATTATTATTATTCCACGAATTTTGTGAACAACTTTCAGCCCAAACGGCTGATGCTATCAAAGCCAAATTTCACTGGCTGGTAGACCTTAAAGCTTGTTGAGGAATGGCGACAATAAGCTTTTGGGCCAAATCGACTCGTCCATTAAAGGTGCAGTTCGAATCGAAAATCGAAAATTTAACGTTTTTTTTTTCTTTCAAAATGCACTTAGAGACTTGAATTTTTTTAAAAGATGCGCAATCAAAAATGCTGCAAGAAACGAAATCATGACAAATTCGTAGGTCACGTGGTTTGGCCGCCATCTTGCTTTTAGTGCATTTTTGACCATTTCTGACCCCACCCGCCTTTGAAAATCTTCTTCTCTGACGATACTTGCACTAGAGAGCTGAAATTCATATTCAATGTAGCTGAAGCATTGTAGTTCTGAATTTGACTTCTACAAAGTCCTAACGTCAATACTTTTCTTGCTGTGATTTTTCAAATTTGACCAAAATCTAAAAATCGCAAAATTTAAAGGGCTGAATTTTATGATTTTTGCATGAGAGTTAGATATTGGCAAGGTCTTTAGGATAAAAGAATAAAATCGCTCGCGAAGAGTCATTTCCGGTCAGGAGCAGAGGTCAAACTTTGCATTTTGGAAATGTGGTGTTTTGGTGGATATGTTTAAACTATGGTAGTGAATCAACGACGTACGATAACGCAATGTTCTATATATCATATGAAATCCAAAAGTCTATAGAGTTTTTTAAAAATTAACAATAAATTCAGATATTTTTTTTACATTGAGTTACGGCCCTTTGAATATTGTCAACCCTGCATGCGGTTTGAATGCATTGATAACTGTATGTTTGCAAAATGCGTTAATCATCAACAAAAGACTATTACCAAGCAGCTTTTGACTGAAATCATTACCTTTGTGAATTACCTTAACACCATACAGCGCTGAATCCGTTTGTCGTCGCTTGCGACTATATTTGTAATTAACCTTTTGATAACAGAGCATACATTGTGATAAACCTAGCGCACTTAAATAGAAAAGAGAGAGGGTAATAGGTTCTAAACTTACCTATACATTTTTCTTTATTTATTAAAAACTCTTTTTCCTTTGGTCTGAACTTTGTAAAAACTATTAAATTTTTTTAGCCGTATTGCTTTAAAGCGTTTAGACTTACCGTAATCATACATAAAGACCTTGTCTAAAGCAAAAAGCATCATACCGTGAGATAATTTATTTCTTCTAATTTGCTTCTTCTTTTCCAGTTATATATTCAGATGAAAGGTAGCGATATCCGCATCATGGCATAACGGTAAAAGTTCTGACGTCCTTAGGCCTAAATAATCTCTGACCAACCTCATGTATGTCGTCTTACGACACGTCAGTTTCTTCTTTGACATTTTCAACCTTTATAGTTTGAAACAAACAGATTATCTGGGGTGAATATTCCTTACGTGACATGACGTTATTAACAAGGTCGAAAAACAAGTTTTTATCATAAAAAAGCAACAAAGCAATATTAAATTTACCAATAAGCTACATTTGTTTTTAATGAGATTATGCCTGTTCATTGGTTCCCTGGTAATGACCGCAGTCGTTAGTTTAACGAATATGATAGTTGGTTAGGTCCTCCTACCTATAGTGTACACCACCGACAGAAACATTCAAGTCAAGTGTTCCATCTTAAAAATCTAGTACGTGTTGTTATGCTTTATGTTATGTCACGTGGGGTTTATAGCCGCTTTTATAAGTATTTCACTTATATCGCGGCTGCTGTGTTATTGCAGGGAGAAAGCCCGCAACATAACTATGGTTATGCATTGGGGTGAAACCTGTGAGCATCGGCTGGAACTTGCGAACCATGGGTTGTACTACGCTGAAAATCAGTGTAGCATTGCACCCGAACTTGACTGCGTTTAGAACAGTTCTCTACTGCAGACGAAGTTGCCGAGCCCCTGGCGGGATTCGACCTCCTGAACGCCAAACGCGCTAACCACTGCGCTATCCTGCCCCCTTATTATGCAATAAAACAAGGGGCGGTTTTTGGAAGGTTTCCTTTTGGCAGTTTAGAAAAGACGGTCGTATTTATGACAATATATTTGAGACAGTGTGTCAGTTTCAATAATTGTTTATAAAGTATTTGAGGTATCAATTTACGTGGAAATTAAAACTGATATATATGTACACAGTATATTTATTTTGTGCTTGATTGGGGGTTTAAGATCTATTGTATTGGAAATAGTTTACACAAAGATGTGTAAATGTTCTTCTAAGTATCTACCGTAGACAATGTTTCGCAGTTCGTCCTTGTGTATTAGAAATAAAACAACATAGATAATATAGATTTGATATGAAGGACTTATAACAGTTTATTGTTTACAACGCTAAACAACCATGAACCCCCTTTTTAATATTTCCTTGTGGTATCATGCTATCTGATAACAGGCAGTCGACAACAATCTATAAACAATAATATGCACTTGTGACGTAAACCACATGTACAAATGTAATTTAGCTTCTTAGAGTTGTGAGTGGATGGGAGAGTAGAGTGTAACCTACTGTCAGAAATTTATCAGCTATTTAAAACGTGGGTGTTGTCATCCAAAACAGTGAGGAATGAGATGTATAGATATTATTCTCACCCAATACTATATACACTTTAAATATACTACGATAGGGATACCTGCTTCAGAGTATGATTAACTCATTATAGATAAAGCGTAACATTTAAATGAGGGATAGATAGTATTATAATCATATATAACTGATTCGTTAAGTTGGTCATTATTCCATTGGAAATGCAACCTCATTTGGTAATGATTGTTGAAGACTGCTTTCCAATTCTAAATTTCACTATGTATTGAATGAAAGCCTGACCGTGACGAATTATGTTGTCAATAAGAATACGGATGTTTGATCCACTCTTTAGCTAGGGCAGTTCCGACCTTTTGGGAAGATCTGGCTTCTTGAAATCTGGAACATGACTTCTTGAAATGGCCACATGAAACATGTTCGAAAAATGCTCAAAAGGGTTCAGGTCTGCAGCCAATTCAGTGCGCCCGTTCCAACTGATTCCTCCAAGACTGTCATTGAACCACCGTCGTAACACTAATGTTGGCATCATTAAAACTTTCTCGTTCTCTTCGTCTACCCGCCTGCTGCCGTTTATCTTTGAAATCCAATCCCATTCAGACTTATGTGTTAAAAGAACTTAGGCCAAGTCATTGCGAACCGGATGTCACATGTTTTTGAGCCCGTTCCATTGAGTTTAGGCCAGCGGTATGAAGACGGCGCCGTATCGCTTGTGTGGGTATGCTTATTCCAGGGGCGTTGAGGATCTTATTTTGCAGGGTGTTGTTGTTTTTAGTTTTAGGGCTTGAGGTCTCTGTTGGCAAAGCTAGTATCCGTGCTTAATTTCATTAATCTTATAGAGTGTGAAAAGGTAGATAATAAAGGGGAATGTAATTAAAAGGTGAACTGATAAGATCTAGAGTAATCGGGGGAGTTCGATAGGGTGAATTGGTGTCCTTAATTACCAGCTTTTTCTAAGCTGTCCGACATTAATCACCAAGAATAACTTTAATAGGATTAGGAACGCTTTCATCCAAGCTGGCCAAGGCCATTCGTAAATTAAGGTGTAAGAAAAAACATTGACATCATTTTCATTACACATTGTTTGAATCTACGTGTTTGGTCATGGCATGGATTGTTTTGCTCGGGAAAATTGTGAAAATCGCAACAAGTGCATTTACATATTTTGCAATAAATTTAATCACATTTTATCCTTTTCGTTAACGATAAATATTTTGGTAATAATTGTTATTCCGTGGTACATAATGACCTCATCGTTACTCGTAGTTATGATGTCGTTGAAGGCAAATATCACTTTTTATGATTTAACTCTGTCAGAAAATCTATCTCGCTTCTCTTACCGTACACATCTATTTTAAAACATCGCTTCTTTTCGTTAATACAAATGATCAATCAACGACAACGCAGTGCATCAAGTGAATGTATGGCCTACATGTATACAGTAATACTATATCGATAAGCTAACTTGCCTTTAACGATTAGCGGACCAATTAAGTTGATCTATTTTTTCATTGTTATTCATATGCATACCGATATCATCATATAATCTAGTATCACAACATAAGGAGGACAATTTTCATTACATGGAAGCCAAATGGCATCAGTGTTTGTTGATAATTTGTGCTTACGTATTTATGATTTTAACAGTATTTTATTTCCACAACAAGACAGTTATTCACAAATATATAGAACGTCATTCTAATGCATTTTTTCGTTTGTATTGAACGAGTAGATGTCACAAAGAGCAAAGAAACAACGAGTTCGCAGAACGAGTTGTTTCTTTGCTCTTTGTGACATCTACGAGTTCAATACAAACGAAAAAATGCACTAGAATGACGTTCTATATTTATTACATAGCCTTTTTTCGTTTAATTTACTTCAAATAAATCCGTTCACGGAAGAATGATTATATGTTGTCTTGACCTAATTGATTACTCCGCCAACCCTTTCACGAAATATTACGTCATCACATTCCTCCACCTATGACGTCACATGGAAATAGAGTGCATACAAAGCTGTTATGAATATTTGGGAAAAAAACTGACGCAAGATGCTATTAATTTCATTGCATACCACTTGCACGTATATCAACATTTCATTCGAATACAATATAAACATTCATAACTTGAAACATAATTCGTTGACATTCGGCAAAGTTCGGTCACAACGTATTCAAACGTGAACATGGAGAGATGACGTTACAGAAAAGTTCAACGAGATGAAATGACAGTACTAACTCAGAATCTGAATCACTATCAATGATGGCACGTCTACGTTTTGGAAGGACAGGACCGAGGGGCATTCATTCCATTGACTTTGTTTGTGAGGTAAAGTTGAAGTTACCGTGATATGAAACGATCACCAGTAAATGTTGCTGTCGCTGAGTAGACCGGAAGTCATAATTTGACCCCATTGAAACGTTGTCACTGGAAATGACAGCAGTTTTGTGCGATGTGAATCACAAGATCCGGAACCGGGATACCTAAACTCTTCGCCCTTCATTGTTTTTCCTCAGGTAATTTGCAAACTTCGTGATAACACTTGTTGTTTTCTTGACGGTTTTATCGATTTAGTTTTTGAGATCGATATTTTCGTTGCGATCGGCGAAGTGTAATTTGAATTAATTTGTTAATATTTCTATCTATAAATGTGAGAAATGTAAATTTATCCTGATATAAACACTCAGGAATGTCTGAATCAAAATTTGTGCGTAAATTTCTATAAATAGCTGACATGACACCTACCTCGCTAAGAAAGTAGTTCCGTGAGAAGTGCAATACGGAGTGCAATACGGCTTGAGGAGTGCAATACGGAATTGGTTGTATTTCATTACGTATTACTATCGTAAGATTACATGGGTATGTAATAAAAATGAAATGTGACATACAAAATGAAAGGAAATAGGATCAGCAAACAGGCAAAAATAGCCTATATAAATGCTTCTCCTAAAATACACTTACAGAACAATTATATGACTACATTTATGGAAAATACAAGAAAATGAAACTAAACATGATAAATTAAATTGATATTGGAAACTAAGAAAAACGATTGGTCTCATTCATGTAATGATAGACTGAATTTATTAAAGTTTCGTTTTCATTCTTTGACAAAGATTCGTATTTATGAATTTGAAGATTAAAACTAACGTCATATATTGATAAAAACACTGTTTTTTTAAACAAATTCTCACATAATTCTGCAGTAATATGACATCTTGCTATAGATAACATTACATTAGAAATTTAAAAAATGCTTCCCCGATCACCCATTTTTGGTCACAGGACCCTGGGTATTTAAAAATTCCACATCGTCCCGCTGCAAATAAAATAAAAATGCACGACCTCATTAATCAAACGCCTTCATAGCAACACAGTATAGAGAAGACAGGGTGCTTGTACCTACCCTAATCCCCCTTTTTGTCAACTATTACGATTATATGGCATGCAATCGAATTAAAGTTTGTGACAACAAATACTTTGATGATATACTTTTCGATCACCATTCACGGAACCTACCAATACTTTGTAGTTATTTCATGATAACCTATTCAAATCTCAAGCAATATAGTGCATGTTTCTGTACTATTTATACTTCTCAAAATAATCTAAGGAACATTTGTATGTTATCCCCTAAATATTAACAACAGGACATGGGTAAAGTTTAGTATTTAACTAAATGAACACTATCTTACTGACATATTGGAAACAAATATTGCGATGGATGAAGTTTCTGGATTGCCCTTAGATGTTAGAAACAAGCGTCAGGCAGGGTAGCATGATGTCAGATGGCTCAGGTTCAGAACATTGCGGAATTGTCTTCGGGGACTTTAATCCTTTGAAATGAAATCCCTGGTAGTGAAAACTTGATGAAGACATTTTCCTAAAATGTGATAAAAATCTAAAATTCCAAAATTAATGACATTTTAAAAAATCCATTAAAGTTTGAAAATCAGTAGCCCCATGTCGGATATGCAAATGGGTATGATCAAGACTTCAAACAAAATGCTTCTCGTTGAGCTGCTGTTATTTTAAGTTGGTGCAAATGATATTACCACTTGTGTTTTCCTTTACTTCTTTTGAGGAGTGTATATTGAACGGTTTTATTTTTGTCCTAAATAGATCAGTAGCCTATTGTTCTTTAACCCTGTAAGAAGGACCAGAGTACACGGGTTTATAGCAATCAGTTACTGATACAGGGTACTTAACGTGTAACTAATCGAAGCCCAATCAACCTCTCACAACTACTTAACTACATGCAATATAGTAAATAACAGCAGATTGGTCTGGTATGGTGATCAGAATGAGGGTATTGGTGTACAGGTGAGTCTTACTATTAAACAATGCTTCAAAATCGCACACTGCCTTAAGCTATTTCGTTATCGAGCTATTTAACCAACAGAAGAATTTACTGTATATCGCGTTTAGTTGCAAAGTGTGAAATATATCGATATTTGCTGGTGAAGATATGTTCTTTAATAAACCCTCATTACGTCTTTAATATGCATTATCTATCATTATAATAGTGACATTGTGTCGTTACTAAGATGCACTGAAGACTATGTAAGGCTGCTGCTTTTTTTCGTGCCCCGACGGAACTTAAAATTTAGAAGCAGAAATATGCATAATTATGCATGATAGACTTCAGTATCTGAAAAATAATAATATTTTATTTCATTTAATATTTTATCAAATATGAGAAGGAATCCGGAGAATTTGAAATACATGTAGATGTAATTCACTGCAGATCTAGATTTGCTTTTAAAGAGGTTTTGTTACGTCAAAGTCTTATATACATATAATATAAGCCATGATCTACATGTACGTGTATGAAGTTGATTTAACTTTGTAATTTTTAATTCATTCATATAAATTAAAAAAATTGAACAGACAGTTTTTGGTTGCAACCGAATATAACCATGCACAACCAAACCGAAAAAAAGCCCTGATCAAAAAAAATAATACGCCTACTATAAATTTTCCCTTCAGTTTTAATGTTAAAACATAAAAGTCGAAAGCAGTTCCTAAAGCTCATTAATAAGCATTTCCTCCACAAGAGAAACAAATCATCGTCATGACAACCGGTCCACTGTAAAGGTAGGATGCAATTGCATATAGACACACAAGAGTCATCAGAAGATGACATATCCAAACGGTCATATATATATCTTTACATTTCCATGGAAACCAGAAAAAAATCAGAATATACAAAAGAAGTAGCAAAAGGCACCACTCCTACACTGGATCTAACCACAAACCATATTTTGTGAAAAAGAAATAATCACATTTGAGATACAGGCCGAACAAGGACCCTACCCCTCACATGCAGTTTTTTTTCCATTGAAACCAGAAATTTTGTTCTCTGAATAGTTTAAGTAGCAAAAGTTACCACTCCAAAACAAGATATAATCACATCCAGTATTTTGCATTTTTTTAATGGATTTTGAGATAGAGGCCGGAAAAGGACCTACCCACCATGTGCACCGAGTTGAAAGTGTTTCATTGGAACCATTGGAAAAGATTTAAATTTAGAATAACAAAAGTAACAAAGGTACAAATTCACTACTAGATCTAACCACAAGTTTTGTAATAAGATATTTTTGAGATGTGGTCAAGAGCATTTCGGAGCAACAGAACCACGGAGCAACAGAACCACGGAACCACGGATCCACGGACGGAGACTAACATTATGTCAACTTTCCGGGGGACATAATAACAAGAAACAAGAACCAATACTTTGAATATATACAGAGTTTCATTGATCTCCACATTTTGGTATATAGAGTTAGAAATAGAAGTTGAGACCACTTAAATGCACTACTTTACCCGAACTACTTTCCGCACCAATGTAGTTCCCTCAAAGTTTGTGAGTTGGTGCGTTCATGAGAAAACAACCATAACATCAAAGAAGACCGAGAACACAATAAACACACATGTCAAGTAAATATGGATAAGATCAATAAAATAATAAAAAGAAGAATACTTCATAAGCTCCGAATATCTGCAAGTGTAAAAGAAATTGAACACGCCAATCAGGATTAAGACCATAAGAGGATTATTATTACTAGATAGATTGCTGTAAGCCGATGAGATGTTATAGCCTGCATCTTTTGACGTTTTCGAAGCGATTTCGAGTCATTGATACTGTGTTTGTATGATGTGTCCTTGAAGCAGTTGAGCTGATGTGTTTCATCAATGGGAAAAAAGGGAAACAAATAAACTTAGAATCTTAGAATTAAATTGATTAGTTGTGCCCACAAGCAGGTGTTACTTACAAAGGGCAAACACTATGGTGATAGGCTGGGTGAAGAGTTCTGGTAGACTTGTCAGACAATAAGGAGATTTTACCCTTGGTGCTGCATTCTCTCCCCACAGAGGCAGATCAAGTCATGTTGATTTAGCCTCTGTTCTATTACGCCGAAATCCGTGGGTTCCGGCAGTTTCCCCTGGCGTAAAAAACATTTGAATTTCTTTATCAAATGACAAGGCTTCTCGCATGGAAAGGGTGGTTCATATCACAATGCCTTTGCCTTGTTTCAGTAGCCAAAATGATGATTTAGGAACAGCGTCGCAGAATGCACAACTAATTTGATTGCCTCCAATCAGGCATCTCCCATTCTATCCCACAAACTCGTCGTAATATAACAGAGGCTAAATCAACATGACTTGATCTGCCTCTGTGGGGAGAGTATGTTGGTGCTGCAGGCATTGGTTGAAGTTGGGATTGGGTTTTGCGGACGGATAATTTGACGATCGTTGCTAATCTGGAAAACTTAGCGACTTTTAACAATTTCTCTAAGCGCCAATAGTTGGGAAGTAGTTCAATTTTTGTTGATGTTTGTTTTTGGTGATTTTTTCTTGGACTTCGACTTGTGAACATGTTTACAATTTTTTTATCAAGCACTAGCCAAAGGCTGGAGTCCGTTCTCTATGTTGACCAAATCGTCATGGTTGTGTTCAGACAAAAGTAAGATCAGTTTTGCAAATAAACTGATGTTAGTTACGGGTAAGATAAGAAGGGTAAGGTAGTAGGTTCTATCGTAAACTGATCGGATTCTTGAGTATCAAAAACATTTCGTCTCTTATTTTGACGGTTTCAAAATGATACCATTGTAAAAAAATTGACGATCCACAGATTGTTTGTTATCTCATGTTATATGTTTTGCTGTAATGCACATTAACGTCTTGCCGACAAATATTGAGCCTTTTCTAGCAGGATCGTCTTCTGAGTGAAAAGGGAGCTATAACGTTTAGCCTTTATCCTTACAAAACCTTTGAAGACGTCACTAGCTGTAGCTATAGCGATAATCTGGATTTTATATTTAAATTTATCAACGGTGTTAAGATGGAATAGGTTGTCTCGTGTTAAATATTTACATTAACTTTTCAGTGTCCACTTTAACTTCTCAAGTGAAAAACACCTGCTCAGAATCTGGCCTGGTTTCTTTAATTTTGGGGTTAGTCATTTTTGTTATCCTTGACATATATTCTTCAGTAAACATCAGTTACTATCAACCAATGATCAATGGTCCCATCGATCACACTTCAACATAGAGACTTGTCATTTACACCGAGCCCCAATCCGTTCTCGTCTTTGTACTAATAGTGTTTTTGCATGTCTGAAAGCATTCAATTTTAATACTAAATTATGGTCTTGTAAGCCCTTTGAACTGGCAACGTGACAATCTATAATATATGAAATTAGAAAACAAATCATGAAGACAGCATCTATGGAATTCGGTGAGTGCTAAAAAACTGAAACATCCTGCCATTAACGAACACTGAATTTAATTGACGGTTCATGTAGATGTTTATTAGGATGTAGGTGAGAAACCCAGTTCTTATCGGTGTAATTGAAGTATTATTATAGACCATCTTAATATAATATATCACCTTTAAAGGGGCAGTAGCACGTTTTTAGGGGGAATATAAGGTGATGTCAGGAAAATGAAAATAAATGGTTCCAATTGAAAGACAATGTATTTAAACTTATTGGAGCAGTAATAATTAAAATATATTACATAACGTTTAGCCATGCAATTCCTTTTTCTTACACAAAAAGAATTAAAGGTGTTCATACAAAATTGCAACCAGTGGATTTTATGTGAATCTTCATACTTTGTCCTCTGACTATGGATGATTAGTTTGTGTAATGAAATTTTTGTCACTGTCAAAATACTACATTTAGCATTTACTTACAATTTTAAGTGAACAAAAATAATATATAGAATTGTCAAAAATCGTGCTACTGCCCCTTTAAGATGACGATGTCAATATACAAACATGTTTAGCAACATCCTGATACATCACCCGAGCTCCATTGATATTTTACGCCGTTGTAGCAGCATGGTTGAGTAAAAACGTACATATCTTCATAAAACATGCAGGCCACACTCGTAACTTGTATAACAAAACATAGTGTTGTTCAACAAAAGCTAAGTGCATTAGGCGAAGACATTGCCTCTTTACCTTCGTAAACTAAAGGTTATAATGATTATAAGCAAAAATATTGCATTGTACATTGTACTTCGTGAAGCGTATTCTTTCTTCATTTAAAGCATATAACAACTATCAACTGGAATTATTTCAAAGTAAATATGTCTTCAAACGATTCTATAGCATTCCTGGATGCTTTGTCGCGTGACATTTAATTAAACTCCTGGTAAATCTCTAATCATATCAAATGTGCATTTAGAAAAAGGAAAAAAACTCAAAATAGTAAACTTGATAAACAAAATACTACTTCTTACTGAAATTGCTATTTTTATGTCACCATGATATGATTAGTAATTGATAATCATAATTGATAATTTGGTTTTATTTCATGTACAAAAGTAATTTTAGTATATACGTTTTTAAATTGATTGTTACATGCTCAAAAGGTTTTATGTTTATGAATGCATATTTTTACAAAACAAAGCATGTTTTTGACAAATATTACCAACATATTTATTTTGATTATCTGAATATAGAGTGACAAATCAAAGGAAATCCTTCCGCTTGTTTATGAGACTTGCAAATTTGGCGAGACATAAACAACTTGGGTGAAATTATTTTTTGAGCTAGGTTAAGTTGCTTTTAAAGTTCACATAACCACAAACATATTTTACTATTTTCTTTGGAATATATGGAAGTCTGATAACAATATTGTACAGTGCGTCAAAGGTCGCTACTCAAATATGTTTAGTTTGGTAATGAAAGCAGTTTTTGAAAGCCACTTTTGATGGGCCGCTTAGATCTATCTACCTGGCCACAGACCAGTGAATGCATGACTTGTCATGCCCCCTTTTTGTGACGTCATAAACAGAATCAGCCTCGTTATCTATACATCTATCGTTACAATACCACAGAAAATAACACAATAATTAACAACTTTCAGAAAATGATTTACACTCAGTTAGATAAATCATTTGACGATCTAACACTACTAAGCATTTGGTGTAAAAAAGATAACCACATCAATGGTAATTAAACAATTATTTAGGTGGTAGTTCAGTTGAAATAGTGATGCGTTACTCTGTATAGTCTGTTTATTACGTCACACTCATGCGAGCTTTATGGCCCCTAACCCAGGTGGATTTTTTACAGCCGATAGTTAATAGTTAATGAAAGGCTAATTAAAGGTGTTTAATGGACACATTAACAAAAATCAAGTCCAGTTTTTATTTTGTTAAAAAAATCTTTGAACGAAAATCGAAATGTAAAGTCGGGGTTAGTGGATGTTCAATAAAGAGTTGACTTAATTCTTCAAGGATTGTATTAGGTCGACGCCCTTCATTTATAAAAAATATTACAAAAGACATCGGTGTAAACAAAGATGCGTTGACAATGATCGTTTAATGTAAGAAATTGTTTGTAGAAGGTGGTTTCTTATGATGATCCGTCTTTGAAATCGTTTTACCATACTGATTATATTTTACGTACATTTTTGAAATAATTTTTTTATTAATTATGAAATAGATGTACTTTTATGTACAGAGTCAGGACAATTGGGAATGTGCTTTATCCAAAGGACATTTAAGAACCTGACTTAGAACTATGCTTGTTGAGGAATTACGTCATTCTCCAACTTTTCGGTGCCAGCTCTTTTAGATAACCGCGGCTACTTACTTACACTGGACACTTTTCAGGGGGTTGATTTTCCGCTTGGAAATCATTAGAGGGTGATCCTTTGAACTCTTATGATGATTTCAACTTATTCGAGAAATTATGTTTCGGCGGTCACTGCCCAGCACGATGCTTTCTTATGAATGAAAATAACGCCCGTTTTGGTATCTCATTTCTCAACTTAAAATCTGATAGCCATTTCTGTGTTTAAAAGTTGCTTGATACAACAAAATGAATAGAATGATGGCCAACAACATTTCAAAGATCTTAATTATATTTCTCACAAATATATTTGATTAGGTCAAGTAAATAAGGTCACTGTTTGAATTCATTGGCACTTAAATTTCATAGTAAGAAAATGCAAAAAAAATATGAATATATATAAAAAGTTGAAATTCTCCATAGGGATCCCTTGTCCTTATAAGTGGCATCAAAATCTATTGTCTATAGAACTGAACAATGTCTGGGTACATTCATTTAATCTTTTCTGAAACGAAAAGACAAATGAACTGACAATGCATTTACGACATCTTAAATGATGTTATTACTCTCCCGTTGAAGATATTGCTGTTTAATAAATCAACCATGTTATTACACTATGTGTCATAACATCGCGCGCTGACCGAATGACGTGACGTAATGATGACGTCACAATTATTGTTAAGTATGACGTCATAATGTCAGCGGGCCGGCCGCGACAGTCATGTTGGCGACTATCTTTGTATTTTTACGATGTTATTAAGCAAGTAATAAATAAAATACTAAACTCGGTCCCGTTTCATAACATTTTTATGAAACTCGTGAATGGTATAGGTATTTAACTCGCTTTCGCTCGTTAAATACCAACCCATTCACTCGTTTCATAAATATGTTATGAAACGGGACGTCGTTTAGTATTCTCTATATATCAATAAGTTTCACATGTTTGAAGCTGTCAACTCCGTGATGAATTCGCGAATGCTCATAATTAAGAAGTTATGATCAAGAACAACAATTATTATTTTCGGACAGTACATTTTACAATAAATCACGTCAGAAATGTTTGACAACCGCGGTCGATCACGCGAACATTATTGATGTGATTTACGGGTCAACTAAATAGCCGGAAACCGAGTTGAATTTTCCTTCTAATGGACTTTGTGTTACTTTGAGCTATCCAGGAAGTAATTTCTTTGTTTTCCCTATTCCACGCTCTCAGGTAAATGAAACGTAAGTAAACATCTAATATAAGTTCCCGATACCTTGCACGTTGACCATATGATATATAATGCAAAAAGACGGGACAATGACGGAATTTCTAAAGTCAAAGCAGCAACGAGTTTTGTCTTTAAACATATAAAATATTTATTCAAAAACGATTTTAAGACATAACGCCACTTTCCGTAACGGGATTTGTAGCCCTGGGTCGTTGTTGATGCTGCATAGCTGACAGTAGGTCAGTTAGCAATGTGGTCGTCCAGGAAACTGAAACTGAACAGTGTATAGAACTTAAAGAGGGTCTCCAACTTCTAATTTTCAACTTCCAGCGTTTATTTGCGAGGCCCTCTCCGACCCTCTCGGGGCCTCGCTAATAAAAAACTGGAAGTTAAAAATTAGAAGTTGGAGACCCCCTTTAATCCATGTATTAACTGCTTTAAACTATATTTTGTTCCACTTTTGAATGTAATACCATTTTTTTAGAAATCGTCACCATTTGAATTTCTTAACAAAACTATTTACAGACAATATTTTTGTTGATACCCTATCAGTTCAAATTTAGACTACTTAAGGATTGTTTTACATGTTTTGTGCCTCTATCGATGTGTAACAGCAACAAACTGTATAAAATCGAGTAGCATAGCATAGACATTGACTTATTCTGTTATTGAGGAGAAGTTTTCCATATATACATCAATATTATTTTTAAAAATTGGCTAGTTAGAAAATCGAAGTCGACCTATATACAAAAAGAATTCAGTGAAAGTTATATTAGTCACACTCAGATATATCACGTTGGTAACTAAAATGTCATTTGAATATTTTTTCAAATAAACAAATATATCAAAGAAGGTAAGTAATTTTAAGAAATATAAATTTCATTAGATATTTTTATTATTGCAAAATTGCAAAGCCATCAAATTAAATTCCTAAGGACATTATTAGAATAAAGCATGATATGCATTTGTCAGTACTAAATAGAAGATATTTTCAAAATTGATTTTTTTTCAATCTGTCATTCTGCAAGGTTAACCCATTATGGCATTATACGAGGTAAAACAATAAATCGTATGAGTACCATTATGCCCTACAATGTAAAAGAAATCTGACTGACGAAAATGTTGAAAATGAGACATGTCACAGACAGATTCCAACCACCCTGAATGTTGATCGACTGTTCGTGATGACACACGAGCGGCAAGAAATCAAAGTATTACATAATTACTTTTAGGAAATTTATATTTACTTCGGATAAGAAAAATGTGTTTTTCATCTTTATTTTCCCCGTGATTTGTAAAAACTGTAAAATATTCGATGAATACCTAAATCCACGTTCCGCGATGTTGTTGCTTTCGAGCGAGGAGTGTGATAAATGAAAACTTTAATAATCCTTTTACAAGTTTAACCTCAAAACCTTGTACAGGACTCATTTGGAAATGAATACATATTTTCATGATGTTACAATCACGCTAGTCACGAAATACTGCATCGGACACCGACTTGAAAAACTGCAATGGCCGTAATCCAATTAAAAGCAGCCTTTCCGGTGAAGGTAGGGATTGCGTTAGGGAGAGGAAAGTATTCACTTGTTACAAACGCAGGTGGGAAGTGATAAGATATGTTATATCTACATTTGCAACAGAACGGAAATCGCAACTGTCAAAAACGGACTATTTATTGCGTCAGTTGATCGTGTCGTCAACAGGAATTGGTGTACATGGTATGGTTGCAAATTTACCTGCATTCATCGAGAAATGGCTGCGTGTTTTTGAGAGCCCTCAACCAATCAGAATCGCCGAAAAGAGTGTAACAAAACCATTTTGTAATTATATATTAATGGTACGCATATATATGTGGTGTGCCGGAGACAATGTTTCGGCATTACCAGAATTAGGTATTGGGTCAAAATGAAAAATAATATGATTTTCATATTTCTGATACAATACTAGTTAAATATATTTTCGGCAAAATTGAGACAATTAAACTAATCATGCACAAAGTAATAAGTGATATTAGGATATGTACCAATTTTATTTTATTTTATAAGTAATGGAATAAAATTAAGTTGTTGCATTTTAGACCCCTGTTTCACAAATCTTCGTCAGATATGATCTAGTATGATTACATATGATAATCTATTATTTCCTCTAAAACCATAAAATGTTTTTGCAAAGAAGTGGTCGGATTAGTCGAAATCAAGTCGGATCATTGCGAACAGTAATAGTTGTAAAACTAACCATATATCAACAGTCATTAGGGACCGCATGGTGAATTTCTATTTCAGAAACCTTAGATATAATTTCTTTGAAGACCTTAAAACATCCTCGACACATTTTACGAAATAATGTCATTATATCCTACAAATTCAACCCAAGTATGGAATAGATTCTTTCTGGAAATATGTACATGTTAACAGACATTTGAGGCGCGCCAAAATAATACCTTAAAGTTGAATTTAATTAGTTAAAGGGTTCTATTGCTCTCGCTTAAACCTGAATTCATTTAACGACTATAATGAAATAATAACAGCGCGTCTGATAACTTAAAGCGATTTAAATAGAAATCCTAACAAAAGTTTCATTTTAAATAATGTAAACCTTCCATTTTATCTTCTATTCGTAGAACGTAACTTATAGTCGCAAGCCAACATTACTAGTAGCAACAGTTGTTATCGTTTTATGTGCATATTGTTAAAACTTTAATGACTTCTCAACCAATGGTTCACCGTTTCTTAATTATATTCGTGACATGCGCGACATTGTTTAGTTAATCTTACAAAGAAGTGGCACCAAAAAAGCATCAAACTCGTAGTAATGATAAAATTTTACAAGATGTGTTTAGAAATCGGGCAGTCCATTTTGCGCTGACCACACGTGTGGACGAACATGTGTGGGCCATTACCAAGCACTGTATCATCAGAATCCTAGCTGTAACGTGAGAGTCGAGGGCATTTTATTTGCATTTTTTTGCATTTTGGATGTATTCAATTTATCAACGACAATTTTTATACATTACAAATTTCAATATTCTAATTTCAGATCTAAAACAAGCATGGAATGCAACAGACTATGCAATCAAGACCACCAGCCAATGGCCTTCGACTGCAACAGGACACTTCGCAAACAGATCAACCTTCCACAACCACGTGATATCCTACCGTAACTCCCTGGACCCCAACACGACGGTGCTCAGAGAGGCAATCAGATTCTACAGTGACGACAATGACGTCATGCTGCGCTGGATTGCAGACAGTATCCAACTCTACGAGTCGGGGCCCCTGTGGAAAACACTAGTCTCATACCATATGCTGGTTCTAAGCAAAGAACAGACAGGCATCGAGCGAGCTATTGGGACGACATTCTTTAACAGAGGTACGAGTACTTCTTTAAATCTGTTAGATTTGAACCATTCAATTTACTTTACTGATTTATCGGGAGGATCACACTTCACTCTGATATTCAGGGAACACCCAACCAATCTTCCTTTCTACTTGAAATGAAAATGCCACCATGCTTTAATGGTTATATTTATCCAATCATAATGCCATCCTGCCTCATCGAGATATATTCATCTAGTCAAGTATGCAATCCTGCTTTATATGGGTATTTCTACCTAAAATTCAATAATTCAAAACTTTTGCTAAGACTCCCTTCTCGTGACCTACTAATAGCAAACCAATGCAGTTTAAGCAATAACAGCAGTACCCGGATGAGAGTACTGAAAGTCGTGTTCGTGCTTTAAGTAGAAACGCCACCAGCAGGGAAGGAAATAATGATATAGAGGACTGAAGGCAATAAGCGGATTGTAAGATAGATTCCCATAAAGCAGTAAGTCAAAAATCATATCGAACACTCTTATTAAATAACACGTTTTTAGGGGGAATATAAGGTGATGTCAGGAAAATGAAAAGAATTGGTTCCAATTGAAAGACAATGTATTTAAACCGAATGAAACAGTCATAAATCAAATATCTAATTAACATTTCAGCCATGCGATACCTTTTGCTTACACAAAATGAATTAAAGGTGTTCACACAAAAATGGCCGCAAATGGACTTCAAGTGAATCTTTATGATTTGTTCTCTGATTATGGATGTCTGGTTTGTGTAATGAGAGTTTTGACACTAAAAATAATACATTTAGCATAAACGTACAATTATCAGTTAAAAATTGAAAATATAAAAGTTTCAAAAAGCGTGCTACTACCCCTTTAAGGGCTACAAAGGGAAAAAAATGACATTTGTTGAAATATAGCGACCAGTGTGAGATATAATTCAAATGTAGTCACATGTAAACATCAATATAAGGAATAACCCTGTAAATGAACGAATCAAAATATTTTGTTTTCATTCTAGGATTCAGCCACGAAGAATTACTCGATTTCATGGGAACATTAAACAGCGCCCAGACATATCTGAAACGTTGTTTAGAGTACGACATTATCCCAAAAAACAAACTATCAGCCAAATATACGGATCAAGTTTTAGAAAGAACTCTTGTGTCAATGCGTGGAACCATAGCCAGTAACAACTTCACTCACACATCCGTTCAAGACGCCGTGGACTGGTTCCACAACATGACCATCTTTATCAACATTTTACGTGAGATTGAAAACGCACTAAGTTTGAAGGTGTTGAGTGATTTGAATGATGAAATTTCTTCACTGCAAGGTGGTTTACAACGAATGGTATTGATAATGGTTTTTGTAATATTATTAATCCCTTTCGTTTTTTTCTGTATATATAGACTTACAAAACGTATGCATCATTATGCTCAAACCCTTGGTGAGAAAACGCGAGACTTGGATAAAGAGCGCAAGCGCAGTCAAACCATTCTGTATGAACTACTTCCGATTCCGGTTGCGAAAAAGATGATCAACTCTGAACCGATTGAACCTGAGTCCTTCAGCAGTGCCACAGTGTTTTTCTCCGACATTGTTGGATTTACAGACATTTCGTCCAGGAGTACACCCATGCAAGTTGTTACCATGTTGAACATTATGTATCAAGCCTTCGATAATAATCTGGAGCAGTACGATGTTTATAAAGTTGAAACTATAGGTACGTATTTGCAAACTGTAGTTAACAGGCACCAATTACCACAATTACTAACCTGGGGGCCGTTGCACAAACGACTTAACACTAAAGTCAAGCTTAGTGCAATCCTTTAACATTGCACTGAGGTTACCTTGGTGACTTAAAGTCACCTAAGTGTTTTGTGCGACGGGACCCTGAAACATACAGTATGTTTGGCATAAAGGGTGAACTGACACAGAAGGAGGTTTAGAAAGAAATACCTTTGCCCAAGGGAACAGCAATATACTGAAAAGGATGAAATTGTTATCGCTAAAAATGAGTACTGATGGATTAAATTGTAAATCTATTTCTTGTATCTGATCCAAACTGTGTGATCTCAAATGTTAAAATATTTTTGACCTTTGCCTAAAATATAACAGGGATTTTTGCACAGAGCTCCTTTTGTCTAGTGTATCAGTAAATTGAGAACAAATAAATGAATATAGCAGTTGAAATGGTAAAACCTTTCTGCATCATAATGCCTCTTCAACGGATAGGGAACTATTAAGCTAGCTTTAGTTCCTGATGCTTCGGAAATAACCACTGTTGAATGATATACGAATCGTGATGGACTAAAATACTCAATATATCAAATCAATAAACTGAAGATAGGTACAAATCTAAACATTCGCATCCGATAAAGACCAAAATCACTCGTTGACTATTATGATCTGAGAATATCCTCTTCGGCAAAATAACAGCAGGATATCTCATAATGTTCCACCTCCTGTTTATGGTTTAATCGAGGATAAAATAGATACTTTCTGAAATGTTCCACCTCCTGTTTATGGTTTAATCGAGGATAAAATAGATACTTTCTGACATGTTATCGTTGCCATTTATAGTGATTTTAGTGAATATATTGACGTATTTAATGGACTAAGAAAATGAAGCATCTAATACTCTTGCATTCTCTGAATCAGTAACAATCTTTCGTTTTCACTGTATTTAGACATGTCCCGTTTATCCGCTTGTTAAAAAGGATTCATACAGTTTCTGGTATAAACACTTTGAAAAATATTTGCCATTTTCACATAAATAGTCATGCTAGTACCAATTGGTATGAGACTATCAAACATGGTTCTTGGAAAGCTTCCATAGTTATTAGAATGCTGACGCTTCGACACTATCCGGCTTTTGATCAGAATGGTGGATTTATACTTGAAATATGTTCAATTTAGCGGATAAGGAATACAGGATACTTCCTAACGACAGAGAGTGATATAATATTAAATAACTAATTTAATAAAGATTGGCATTTTTGACCCCACCAGTTAAGTATTTTTAAACTCGTTTTAATATAACGTTGTGATGAATGTAAGTTTCTTGTTCCAGGGGATGCATACATGGTTGCATCCGGGTTACCTATCCCCAATGGAGACAGGCACGCTCCAGAGATAGCTGGCCTCGCTTTAGATTTATTGGAAACCATATCGAGGTTGAGAGTGCCCCATCTCGTTGATGAGCACTTGAAGCTCAGGATTGGTCTGAATTCAGGTATTGTGCTTCGCGTCAAAAGAACACTGAAAGGAAACATATACACTTATAGAATAAGAACATGATGAAACATTATTAAAAAATTGCTGTTTATTTTAATGGATGCATTCAACCTTTGATTCTATTTAGCCATAAATTTATGATTTTATGAATTGCAATTTTAATGTTTTTAGCCTTTTCCAAAGCATGATTGTAAAGTTGATTTTCACTGAACATTACTGTGTGTATCTAAAGTAGCTGACAATGATCCTCAATACAATTTGATGTGTCCATGTTTTCGTGTATTCTTATGACGTTAGTTTGTTAGCAAGATTACAAGCTGTTTGTATTAGAGAGGGCGTTTAAGATATGCACAGGAAGCATGCGTAGCAATCTTATAATGTTGCATGAATGGTTGCTTTTTCGGCAAAATTCAATAACAAACTTTATTATGTGAGCGTCATTTTCCGGCAATCGAGGTCGAGGACCGGTCACGTGACAGTCGACAGAAAGTGACATTGACTTGACCCCCGTGACCCTGAGTCCGACCAACAGTGATATTGACTTGAGTTACTAAAACTAGAGCCGATGACGTCAAACCGTTGTTTCATGACGTCATGCTATTGTTATCATGACGTCATTGAACCGTCCTCGCCAACAATCGAGCCCAAATGCCGCTCATTGCTGTGGTTTTCTATTACCTTTTGTCATTTTTTACCGAAACTTTATCTACCTTTTATAGGGAAGGAACTGTATAATTTGGCACTGTTAAAAGGTTGGATCTACTTTAGTCAGTAGCTGTATGTTATCATGTTTCATCTTCCTGGTTTAAATCTATACGATCTTACAATGTTGAATCCACCCGACATAGGTCATATCTGTATATTGCTACCAGGTTTGGTTTACGTTATATACATCAATATGTATTTATGTATATAATATTGTTACCAGGTGTAATTTACCTTACATAAGTCAATATCTTTGTATATTGTTACCAGGTTGAATATACCTTCTATTAGTCAATACTTGTATACTGTCACCAGGTTGAATCTACCTTATATAAGTCACTATCTGTATATTGTTACCAGGATCAATATACCTTCTATAAATCAGTACATTTATATTGTTACCAGGTTGAATCTACCTTACATAAATCAGTATATTTATATTGTTACCGACTTGCTTTACATGTATGTAAATCAGTATATTTATACTGTTACCAGGTCCAGTAGTTGCCGGTGTTGTTGGCCACAAGATGCCTCGCTACTGTCTGTTCGGTGATACAGTCAACACGGCTTCTCGGATGGAGTCTTCCAGTCTGCGTGAGTTACAGTCTTATCTTACTCGAAGAAACCTAACAGTATCACATAAAACTAATATAGACTAAGCGAAAACTTTTCTCGCCCTTAAAAGGCAGTCAACAGGCTTCATAGAAGGAGTATTACAGTCTGTGTGAGTGGCTACTATCTGTAATTACTTCAAGTTATGATTATGTGAAGAAGTCTGCCAATAGTGCTCCCCCACAGTATGTTTATCAACGAGACTTTGAACGCTAGTCAGTATAGTCTCCCATCTGGGTACTTCTTCTGTTAATCAATGAATCAACTATTCAGAATCGAGTATCATACGTCGTTTTTGTACATGAGACCATCACAGCGCTTGAATGGGCGCGGTAAATATACATGTGTGTATTTTATTTCTTCCCTGATATTGATTAAATAGTTATTGTCTGTTCTGTATTGGAGCTTATATTTGGCAACAATGAACGAAGCTGTGTTGTTAAGCTTTTTCGATGAAGTTGTATCTTCACATAAACATTTCTCTTTTTTTATTATTTGAGTTGATAATACAAACAATTTTTTCGAATAGTTTTTAACCGATATACATGTATATGGCGTCAAACAAAGCTCCCTTCGCACCTCAAGTCCAGTTATGTGTTGCACTTCATTACAAGATTTATTTCATTCTTAACTGATATTTCATTTTGTTCCAGCTTATCATATTCAGATTTCTGAGTATACAAACAATTATCTGAATCTCCACGGAGGATTTAGAACAAGAGTTCGGGGACAGATGGAAATTAAGGTAACCTAGACAAGTCTTTTCTATCTAGCTACTTTCAATCACAACTGTTTAGAAGCAATTCTACCTTCTGAGAAAAAATATAAGTTTTTGGTAAAACCCAACAACTTTGCAAATCTCATATTTATATACGAAAAGGGTCGTTTTCAATTATTTCAACCGAAAAATAACAGAAAGGTTCCAATAATTTTATAAAATCTTTTTAACAAATTCGTCACCAAAACATCATGCCCATTCAGATGGCGAGTATGTTCATGATATACACGGTCATTAAGGAAATGAGTTCTATATCAGGCTCACATTTGATTATATATATATATTTAATTCCATAATCTATAGAACCAAAAATACTTGAAAGGTGAATTTTATAAGAAACCATTTCCTGTTTGAAATTTAAATATAGCAAAGATACACATGTACATGTAAACTTTTATATCACAATGTGATTTTCAATCGTCAACACATAAACATTAAAGGGGCAGTAGCACGTTTTTAGGGGGAATATAAGGTGATGTCAGGAAAATGAAAAATAATGGTGCCAATTGAAAGACAATGTATTTAAACTAAATAAAGCAGTAATAATTCAAATATATAACGTAAAGATTAGCCGTGCGGTTTCTTTTTCTTACACAAAATGAATTAAAGGTTTTCACACAAAATGGCCGCCACTGGATTTAATGTGAATCTTCATATTGTGTCCTTTGACTAAAGATGATTGGTTTGTGTAATGAGATTTTTGACACTGTCAAAATAATACATTAAGTATTAACTTACAATTATCAGTGAAAATTTCAAAATATAAAATTATCAAAAAAACGTGCTACTGCCCCTTTAATTCATTGTTTGTAAACATAAGTTTTAAACCGAGATTTGATTGACAGGGGAAAGGACTGATGACCACCTATTGGCTTACCGGAAAAGATGGAGTGCGCATGACATACACTCCAGACAGTCTGGTCATGTGACGAGGAAAGGACCAATGACCATTGATGTATCCGTGTCATCGCTAACAGCACTCATCGTTTATCAGGAACATTCTCATGCAATATGTCTTTCATAGTGTGGAAATTATTAGATGTATAGTATTTTTCACGTGTGTTATTTGATAAATATTTAAAACTATGAAGTCAATTTTTTAAAATGAATAAGAAAAAATGATTAAGATTATGTGTATCTATTGCTATTTGTTAAAATATTGAGCACATTCGCCATTATATCATATTTTATCTGTGGTAAATTATGATATATTATCTATCATGAATAATCTATAAACTCCACTGAAAAGTTGTTGATTTTGCAATATAACGATCCGATCAAAGTAATCAACAGTGACAAGCGTTCTTTTAAAACTAGGCCCTGGCCTTTCACGCCAACGAACTAGGTTCTAATTCCGAAGGAAATACCATATATGTATGACCTCGGTTTTAAATTGTGTTGTGTACTCGGGCAAGGCACGCATTCACATCATACTTAGCCCACCCTACTGAAAACAGGATGTACGGACTTGCACTGTCGCGCTTAGCGCTTGTATGCTGCTTTGAAGCAACCTCATGGTAATGATGTTGGTAGTGCTTTGAGTAGGTAATTAATACCTGGACAAGGTGTCAATATAAATATCCTCATTATTATTATTGGTCAGATAGTACAGAACAGTTTGATAAAAAAAAATCTATAATGAATGATATAAAGAAAATAACCTTTCAATGAGACGATTGAAAATGTTGAAATTGATTACAGTGAAATATGAGGTCATGCATCGATTCGAGGTCTTATCGTTGATAATGCGCCGGACAATTATAGAGGAAGTCTGGATAATTCCATGTTGGTATCCTGGAAACCGGACCAACACACTCTCTCTTGAGAAATATGATATTAAAACAACTCATCAGGTTCTCGGTTCGTCCGATATTGTATTTAAACGTTACTTGGCATAGGAGGTTTCATTGTGGTTTAAGGTTTAATGGGTATTCACGCGGCTTAGACAAGAGTTTTTGTGTATTCAAACTAAATGGAGCAGTATTGATTTAAATATATAATGTTAAGTTTAACCATGAGATTCCCTTTTCTTACACAATATGAATTAAAGGTGTTCACATAAAATGGCCGCCAATGGACTTTATGTGAATCTTCATACTTTGTCCTCTGACTTTGGATGGTTGGCTTGTGTAATGAGATTTTTGGCACTATCAAAATAATACATTTGGCATTAACGTACAATTATCAGTGAAAATGTCAAAATATAAAATTATCAAAAAACGTGCTACCGCCCCTTTAAAGGAACTAAAATTCGAAATAGGAAAGGACACACAATAGTACCAGCACACCGGTGACATGATTGTTGTAATGCGCTGAGTTCAAATGTTATATGTAATGCACAAAATACAATGTAGCATAACGCCATAACATAACTGTAAAGGCCTCTTGTACGTATGGATGAAAAAAGTAAAATAGAATTTTTTTTAAATGTCGTCTTTCAAAGCGTACACTTTTTGAATATGAACTCCTTTACTAGATTTACCAAACTTCTTAAGTTTTGATATCCAAATAGGCATTTAATTAAGAAGAAAATAATGAATTTCCAACACACGAGGATGTGTCGGTGTCGGGACAAAAGCCCACCCTGTCAAACCCCACACCTATATTTCCAGTAATGAGACAAACCCACATTCCTCATTGTACAGTGGAGGAGGTGTTGTTGGAAGATTATATGTATAAAAAATGGTGAATTTGTTTACGTCATTCATGACGTTAGTGTCAAATGCAATGCTATTTAATACGTATTGAATATGAATTTGAATTTATTGTTGTGGTGCATTTTCAATATATTTCAACAAATATATTTATTATTTTTTCATTTTATATTCGTTTCAGGAGACCCATTTATGTCAGCACTTGTTGCCTGTTGCTAATAATTTCTTCCTTTGTATATATTCTGAGTGTAGAGTATTACATGTTCGTGTTGGTCACTGGAAATAAGATACTGTTTAAACGTGTTTGCGCTATAAAATTAATGTATTGTAAAGGCGATTTTTCTACATCAAAATGTTGTTTATTGTATTATATAACATATAATCACAAATGTTGATGTGATATTAGTGCTGTATATTCATATTGTTTTATAAAGGCATTTTTATTTGTTTTCAAAATGTATTTTCATAAACCAAAAATATCTTAAACAAAGAGTGGGATTTTGTCCGAGCATGTGTAAGGTTGGTGTGGGGTTCTGCTCGGATTGGATTTTGTCCTAGAATCGGTTGTGTCGTAGTCCATCTTCACTGTATGTACTAGATATTAGAATTACTATTAGAAGCACCATAGGCGGTCTTTGTACCGAGCGCCATGATTCCCACACAGTGTTTGTTTGCCATCGTGCTTTCCCCATATTTGGTATGTCTGTCAGATTTACCAGAAAACAATCTGACGACTCTGGAAAAATATTAGGATAAGGTTGTAATCAAGGTTTTGAATGACGACTCTGGCAAAATATTTAGATTAAGTTGATGCTTTAATGATATTATCAATGTGTAATTTGCTCATTTAAATGTCGTTTTGTTAGCAAACAAGGAATGAAAACTCGATAATAACATATTTACAATATACAACGTACAATGATTGTACAATGATGTAATTAAAACATGGTTTTGTTACATTTGTTTCGGCGATTCTGATTGGCTCTCAAAAACATGCAACCATTTCCCGATGAAATGTGCAACCATATACTCCGTGCATTCCTTCCTTATTGAGTTACAATCAACCTGACAGTTGCGATTTACGTTCTGTTGCAAATACATATATAACATATTTTATCACTTCACACTTGCGTTTTTTAGTAAATACTTTCATCTTCCTAACGGAAAGACTGCATTTTATTAATTATGAGTCCTCAAGTTTGTTCGCTCCGAGCGTCTCGCAAACGGTGGAAATTTTAAAGGTCGCATGAAATGCCTATAAGAGGCAATTCCGAAAATACGGATTCCGAAATGGTTTGCGAAAACAAAATTAATCTTCTGCCGTTTTAGTTTATGGAGTTCTCAATTTTTATGTATTGTTTTGTGTTATAAGTAACAATCTCACGACTATGAAGTTAGATTTTTGGAAATTTCTTACGAAAAAAAAGATCGAAAGGTTGATTTGTAATTATAAGGATTGTTTTACATGTTTTTTGCCTCTTTCGATTTATAACAGCAACACATTTTGTATAAATCTATGATGTCACTACAAGATGTTCTGATTAAGGATTTTCAATCTTAACAGATATACGATTATGTTGTACATTGCTAAAGCGTTTTAATTTATTTGACAATGATGTCAAATTTGTTTCCCCAATTATATTTTTATTCATGAATAAAATCGAAATTGTGAAATATTATTGTCCTCACGGGTACCACTTGATGTATGCCAATAGATAAGAATCGTTAGAATTGATATATTTTTCTAGACTTGTCATATTTTTTAACACATGTACGATTCTTTGCTTTAATATACACGATCTTAATCAAAATGCCGTCCAGCACATACAATATTCAGATTATATTACAAACTATTCTCATTAATAGTTGACCTTTATCATTGTTTGTGATTATCAGTATGCAATTGATAGAATCTTTGTAACTATAAATACTAGTATGGCTGCAGCTTCCTTGTCATTACCACATAAAGAGATAAGAAAAATTAAAAACTTTAGCTTCATAAAGAAAACTATTTTTATAGGAATTTATTTATTTGTTTTAAATATTATGATCATGCCTTTAAACATGTTTTTTATCTCATCGCCTGGTCGTGGCAGAACATAGATTAATTTATTTGGAAAGATCAAATTCAGAACAAGAGATCTAGGCTTTGACAAAGAATATTAAAATTGTACATAAAAAGTAACGTAATGACCGAATGAGAACGCGCAGACCAAAAGCAAGTGTATACTGTAACAGTGGCTTTGACACGAGAATTCGATTATTACCAACACCAAACTTTCAGTGAGATGTATTCACTTTCCCCCTTGGCTTTGTTTCTACAATCACTGACACTCACTTGTAGTTGGGATCACGAAACGACTTAACACTAGGGTTAACCTTTGTGTCATCTTTAACATTGCACTAAGGCTACCTTAGTGACTTAAGGTCACCTTAGTGTTTTGAGCAACGGGACCCAGGTTTTGAAAGTCTCACCAAACTCGATTTATAGCTTGTATACAATCAATGACTTATTCCACTTGCCACGCACTGTATTCTATATATTAAAACATTTTTGTTTGCTTAATTTGTTTATTTTCTTTGAAGCAGGCATTCTTCTTCCTCATAGTGTATTACGTATACGCTGTCAATTACGCTTTGTTCTAGAACAAGTTTACCTATCTGACAACAGATTTTTTCTATACACTTACGCACACAATGATAATATTTGGGTATGGTGTTGTTAGTTCAATTTCTTTTTGTATGCCCAATTGCCTTGTCCATGAATAAGTGCTCACGAAGTTATCACGTTTACAATAAAAATATTAATTTATTAGTTATTAGGACGTTGTTATGTTATCATTTGTACTTTTCTTATTATTACAAACAGCCCAATGAATCAAGGGTAAATATTCTATCCACGATTAGGAGTTTGTCCAATTAATATATACATGAATACATCACTTCGACATCGAGCAATTGTATTGGTGCATCTTTGATCCAGACATGAAAACTATTTCCGATAAAGTGATCCCAAATATAACAATGTTACATGACCATTATCTAAATGGCTAGTATCTCTATCGGTAAACATGTTCATGTAAAACTTGGTCACATTGATTAGTCAAAGAAGGCCCATATAAACAATAACGGTAATTGGAAGATATGATGACCTATTTTGTTTGCTTGCTTCCGTATTAATGGTGCAGTAGCACGTTTTAGGGAGAATATAAGGTGATGTCAGGAAATGAAAATTAATGGTTCCAATTGAAAGACAATGTATTTGAACTAAATGGAGCAGTAATAATTCAAATATATAATGTAGAGTTTAGCCATGTGAATCCTTTTTCTTACACAAATCGAATTAAAGGTGTTCACAAAAAATGGCCGCCAATGGGTTTTATGTGAATCTTCATACTTTGTCCTCTGACTATGGCTGATTGACCTGTTAAATGATATTTTTGACACTGTCAAAATGATACAATTATCAGTGAAATATTTCAAATATAAAATTATCAAAAAACGTGCTACTTCCCCTTTAATGTATACTCATATCTGGAGAAGAGTAAGCCTTGTCCGACAAAGCGCTTTTACCCTCGGAAGAAGCTGGCATCATTTTCAGTTTACGGTCATAACTATGAAAATGATTGATTCTTTATCTTCTTTTTTTAAAATAATAGAACATATATACTAAATGACATATTTCAATTGTAAACATGATATTATGATTAATTAACAAATTAATCAATTATATAAACGTATATAAAAACTGTTTATTGGCGTTCAGTGACATAACCTACCTTCAGTTGTGTTTGATATAAATATATAATAAAAATATGACAGAATATGACAAAGAGTAGGATGGATAACAACTTCTTTAGTGTATTTGCATACGACGTTTCAAGGCAACTCCGTGCCCCTTCATCGGGTAAGTGACAATACGCTGTGCATGTGGACACTCATACATACACATGTAGGTGAAACTGGCAGAACAATTGCTATCTGAATAAAAGAACACAAAGCTTCTGTCAACAACGTAGACATGAAATCAGCTGTTTCTGAACATCTGATGAGACACCCAAACCACATCATTGATTGGCAACAAACCCAAATTTTGGCTACCAACATCAAAGACTGGCGCAAACGAAAGCTGATGGAAAGTATATTCATTAAACGATGCAGCCAGCAGATTAATCGTGATCAAGGTGTTTTCTTACCCAACGCATGGTGCATTGATCAACAGTAGTTTCAGTGCTGGCTTCCACTCACTCTATATAACACTATCAGTTGTATAAACACTGTATGCCACTATGTAAACACATCTATTACACTCATTGTCAATGTCAATCTATTTTAAATACATGTATGTCCATCTGATTAACTGGCTTCTTGTACAAGAAAAACATAATTATGGTTACATAGGTGCTAATTTCATTTTCACCTATCATTTATCAGAACAAGATTGAAAACAATCCTTTTGAAAACATTTGTCGACCCTTTATTCAATTTAGGTTATGACATTATTGTTGGTCACTGCATTATATCTTAGGACGTTTTCACCAACTCATTTAGTCAAACAGGCTCCGTCAAAACCAGTAATAGAGTTTTTTCTTCTCATGTTACAAATGTTCATTAGTCTAATTAGTTTTCTGCTTACTTTCCTTATTTGTATCTCGATTTCCTTAATCCATTGCCATTCTCGGTTCATGTTTCAAATCTGCCTATTTGTCCTGGTTTATACCATTAGCACGCTTAATAAGCGTAATGAAATAGGGTTAGATAGAACGAAGACAATGACTTAAGGCAATAATTATATTTCTTATATTTGACTTCTGTCATATTAAATTCTTGAGAGGCATATAGAAGTTGGTAGTTAATATGACAAAGAGTAGGATAGATTACAACTTCTTTATTGTATTTGTATACGACCTTTCAAGGCAACTCCGTGCCCCTTCATCAGGTAAGTGACCTTGACAGTTACAAGCAGATTATATAGTATATAATTAAATCAGCCAGTATATTTTCAATTAACCTGTTGATATTAACGTCTTTAGGGATGTGGGTTTTAAAGGGGCCGTAGCACGTTTTTTGAAATTTTTATATTTTTGTCTCTATTAATTGTTAATGCTAAATGTAATTTTTGATGGTGTCAAAAATCACATTTCATGAACCAATCATCCATAGCCAGAGAACAAATCATAAAGATCCATTGTGAACACCTTTAATTCAATTTGTGTAAGAAAAGGGAATCGCATTGCTGAACTTAACATCATATATTTGATTTATTACTGCTTCATGTATTTAAATACATTGTCTTTCAGTTGGAACCATTCATTTTCATTTTCCTGATATCACCTTAATTCCCCCTAAAACGTGCTACTGCCCCTTTAATGTTATTTAAACCTCGATCTTCGCCTTGAAGTTAGTTATTTGTGAATGCAGTCAGTGAATGTCAACCTTTCTGCAATGAACACCCTCTTGGTTGAATTTGAAATATGCTTAAAGGGGCAGTAGCACGTTTTTTGATAATTTCATATCCTTAATTTTCACTGATAATTGTAAGTTAATGTTAAATGTAATATTTTGACAGTGTCACAAATCTCAATACATAAGTCAATCATCCATTGTCAGAGGAAAATGTATGAAGATTCACATAAAATCCATTGGCGGCCATTTTTTGTGAACACCTTTAATTCATTTTGTGTAAGAAAAAGGAATTGTATGGCTTAGCGTTACGTTATATATTCGAATTACTACTGCTCCAATTAGTTTGAATACATTGTCTTTCAATTGAAATCATTAATTTTCATTTTCCTGACATCACCTTATATTCCCACTTAAAACGTGCTACTGCCCCTTCAAAATGCCGTGATCAACGTCTCCGAAATTAGTTTACTTGGTTTGTATTTTTTCCTTACAAAACGTAGCACACTTCATGACAACAACAATCACAACAAGTTGTTGATGTGAAATCAAGTTTCTCTTTGCTTTCTTTAAAAAAAAGTAAAACTTTCATGAAAAATTAGATTCACATATAAACGTATAAACTTCGGTTTTATTATATACTTTTTCAAAAGAAGTTTGGTAAAGAAATATTTTGAAATTTAAATCGATATCTTAACTTTTCCAGTAGAATACAATTTCAAATGCTCTTGCTTACGTTTTGTCCATTCAGACAGAGATTTTAGCATGACACCCAACGATAGCTTGAGAACTAATTTGCAAAATACTTACAATTAAAAAGCATGACTTACAAAATTGAGAATTGATACAGATATACAGTCAAATTGATACGGAGATGACAAAATGTATTAACGAATAAAGAAT
Organism: Steromphala cineraria; assembly: GCA_916613615.1. Lineage (NCBI taxonomy): Eukaryota > Metazoa > Mollusca > Gastropoda > Trochida > Trochidae > Steromphala > Steromphala cineraria. The sequence goes on from OU744732.1 coordinate 27,939,451, forward strand.
AAAGTTAACAATTTCACAAATTACTCAGTGCCTTGTGTGCATTCAACAAAACCAACGGGTTCATCATATTGATGAAGATGATGGTGCCCCAATCTTGCTTTCGTTATACATATAAGAACTGGTACATGAAATGGATTCAACGAATTATAGCAGAATATTCATATCGCAATTATATTGCCACCTCATATCACTTTTCTCTGCTGACGACGGTAGCAAACTCTTCGTATTCAGTTTGTCGACTTCAAGACAAAAAACAATGATGCTTCAAAGTTTTGTTATAAGAGGGGCCTATCTACTTATCTACCTTTAAGGCACTATCTTAATGCATCTTAAGAAAAACATCCCTAAAGCTGATGCGAAATCAATACATTTTTGTTTACCATGTTTCAAACGTCAAATGTCATATTTGTTAAATGTACATATTCAGTTTTTTGGTATAAGAAATTATTTCTTGTTGTAATGTACGTTTCATGTTATAATGTATAAATCCTGTCAACGTCACTGGGAGAGATATTAATATAGGGGTAACCCTGTTTATCAATCCCCCTTTCCATGTACCATCTGGAAATACATACCGTTTAAATCAAATGTCATACTTACAATGTACAAGTCCCTGTATGTACGTTATTAATGTTTGTGAATGTATTTAGGTAATGTGTGTATTTATTTATAAACTATTACGAAGCCAATATCGATTCAATTGTCAGTGCTGGAGATTAATGCCACTTGCACTGTTTGTTTCAGTTCTGATTGTATTGACTATGCTCTTACTGCCGTTTCTTGAACGATAACATTGGCATTGCCGGAAGTGTTTGAGTCTTTTTTACTTTTTTTTACCTAATCGCCTTTATGATTATCTCACTTTTGTTAACACGCGTAGAGTTCAAGTGGAAAGAGGATAAACTGATTTCCTCTTTTGCACAATGGTGTCAGCTTGGATAACCGTTATTGGCCTTGTTCTTTGTTTATCTGAGGTATTCTGTGTAAATATGCTCATGTGCCGTGATATGTACTTCAACTTCAAGGCACCGTGACACGCATTACATATATGAAGAAGATACTTTTCTGTAACAATTCGTCTCTATGAGATAGTTCAATTGGTAACCTTGGCATATGTATTTCACATCTTCCTACGCAAAGATTAAAACGTCAGTCGCAGACCTGGCTTACGTAACCCTTGCTGTCGACCCTTGACTTTTCTGATTTGGTAACAGAGCCCTCTCCGGCGAATACTTGTTACCTCTAGTTATCTCCCCTGTCTCAGCCAATCACCAACACTCTTTTTGTTTGATCACGATTGATTAAGTTTGTGAAATATTTTTCAACAATTAATTTCTCGGTTGTTTTCGGTGTTACAATATTTGCACTGATTGACTAAACGTGAAATGAAGTACAACATATAGATATGCAATTTACGGGCGGTAATCTCTCTTTACAATGTTTCAGCCGTCGGACTTCGACAGAAAGGCTGCCATGTTTTTTCAGTCTAATATATTTTGTAAAGGGCTTTCCGATTGGACTACGACTTTCCCTTATAGTAAGCTAGAGAGCATGAACAGGAAAGTCAAGTGTTGAAAGAAAGGCTGTAATCAGTAAGTTTGGAAACTGAATTTTAAAGCTTTGCTAGGAAGGTTGTATTTTCATTTCAACCTCAAATACATATGTCTATTTGATCAAATGCCAAGTTAAGCGTTGGCGCACAGTTACCGGTTTTATCTGGTGTCCTTCCTTTTCGCAAGCTGGCAACGCCTTTTTCTCGACTCGAATGAAATAATTTTTGTATCTTCAAACTTGTTTTTCCAAGAACTCAAAATCGACATAAATACATTCGTAGCACAGAATATTGTTATTTGATTATAAATGATATAAACAACTCAAACAAAGAAACATATAGATGCAAACAGATTTGTACATTTTGTATTAGTGATGCTGGCCAGAGTAAGGAAGCCACTGTTGAACGTGTATTGAGGGTAGAGACTTGGCAGAGCATATATATACAGTATGTGTCTTTCAACAGAAAACAATGTCGGATTTTGCCTCCTGTTCAATCAACCAATGAGGTAGTCGCCTGCATCAATATAAGCCACGATTATGAAGACTTGTAACTTGGATACTGTATGTACATGTATATAAAGAGCTATCATGGAACACAAAGCTAACTGGTATAAAGGCCACAATAGATGGATCCTTTCAGCCAAATTCATTGTCACCTGATCTAGTATATTAGCACCTAAAGACACCATCGATTTTGTTATCGTGTCTCAACTGACGACAGAACTAAAAGAACACACCTGCGTGTCATAAATGGTACCTAGTATAACATTGTGTCAATTAACTAATAGTTTCTTTTGTGTGGAAATAAATGCTATTCTCCAAAAGACCCCTGATGTAATGTGTCGTTGAACAATGGTTATAGAGTTTCTGCTATTGTAGACATAAATAATCATAGGAACTACAATCGCGTTGATTACCTAAGAGGTCATGACATGAAACCGTGTTTTGTTCTGCCGTGTGTCTATAGATGCAGTGGTTTCAATTCCGTGACAATGATTTATTTAAAACAAGATCGACTCCGTTGGATGTCTACTATATCTGTCTAAGTCTACTATATTTCATTAAATGATCAATTAAACATATCGTGTTCATCACTTGCTAAAGACCCTCCTGTTTGCCACATTCTACAATTCAATGTTCATCTTGTACATCATTCTCTCCCCACAGAGGCAACTCAGTCATACCTGAATTAGCCTCTGTTCTATTACGGCTAATACACGGGACAGAAAGGTAGGAATCTGATTGGAGGCAATCGAAGTTAGTTGTGCAATCAGCGACGCCGTTTCAAAAGTGGTCATTCGCAAAACCTCGTACATCTCCGTGTTGTTCGTTAAAGCTTTCGTGGAAATTTCACATCCAGGGGAGGTAATTCTTCCAAATACAAACTATCGCTTTTTGCCTTCTTGTTAGTTATTTTTTGGTTGATTAGTACAATAAAATCTATCATAAAACAAATAATTATTTACACAATTATAAAACAGTTTCTATCTAATGAAAAACCCTATCCATATCAGATTTTCAAATAGTTTCCCTCTCACACTGTTAATGAAAAATAAACATAAAGACATAATATTTTTCTTTGTCACTATACGACCGTTAAGAACTCCCTAAGTCATGGATACCCAAAAGGTGTTTTCATTGGCTGCAAATAAAGGAGATATTTTAAGTTAGAACTTTTTGCCGCTAGGGCAATCTTCCGGAACCCCGGGATCTAGGCGTAATAGAACAGAGGCTAATTCAGGTATGACTGAGTTGCCTCTGTGGGGAGAGCTATGTATATAACTCTGCTGTGTCAGCGCTTTGAGCATGTGCCTTGTGCATGGAAAAGGTGCGCTACAAATGCAAATTTATTATTATATACTGGACGGTATTATCGGTGGGATGAAGTTAACAGATATATTCGATATCCTTTGGGGTCATATACGGAAAAAGATGAAACTACTTTTGAAATAATCTGATGACGTCACGAGTATTAACATTTTACACGCCTTTAGTCACGGGAACTCGAGGAGCGAGAAGAAAGGTAAAATGTTACAATGAAAAGAAATTATTAAGAAATAACAAAACGGTGATGTTATTTGGTCAAATGTATGACCAAGCTATGTCACAAAACTATCATGCTAGTTGAATGAAACCGACGGAAACATTTTACTAAGTGGTACCAAAGGAATTTTGGGTCTCATGTTCACATACTTTATTCACCCTTCTTCAGTGTTCATTGCGTGAAGTTTGTTAAGTTGGAATTGGAAAATCAACAGGCTATATTCTAGTTTTGTGTGTGTTGTTTTAACGCAAGCTGTCATATGCAATCGAGCCAAAGGGAAGCAACTCTTGGATCGTGAGATTGGTGCGCTCTCTTGATAAGAGGTTGCGAGTTTAAATTATTTATATCATTTCAGTTTGTAACTTTGCAACCGAGCCTCTAAATTTCAAATTAAATATAAAACTTTGACTAAATACTGATTTAATACATGAAATACCAACTAGCTGAGTTTTAGAAATCAAAGATGACAGATCAACAGGATAGACCAAGAAGGATGCTGAATATTCAAAGTACGAACATTTCTTTAAAGGGGCAGTAGCACGAATTTAGTGGGAACAAAAGGTGATTTCGGGAAAATGAAAATAAATGGTTCCAATTGAAGGACAATGTATTTAAACTAACTGGAGCAGTAATAGTTCAAATATATAATGTGAAGTTTAGCCATGCGATTCCTTTTTCTTACAGAAAATGAATAAAAAGTGTTTAAAAAAAAGGGCCGCCAATGGATTTTATGTGAATCTTCATGCTTTGTCCTCTGACTAAGGCTGATTGAATTGTGTAATGAGATTTATGACACTATCAAAATAATACATTTAGCATTACATACAATTATCAGTGAACATTAAAAAAAAATACGTGCTACTGCCCTTTTAAAGGAAGCATTTTCCCCGACGCCAAGATTGGTTCAAGGCTTTTCAGGTGACCGCAGACTGCATGTTCAATCAAGATATTTTCTTCTAATATGTTTGCCAATATTATCAGTTAGAAGTACTTTTCTGTATTGCAAATTAAGCAAGATTTATATGAAAATATGCCTATGATAATATCTACCATGTGCAAAATCAGTGATTTCGCATCATATAATCGCTAACTTGACGTAACTCCATGCTGTCTAATCTAATGGCATTAAATTGATTTTATATGATGTCAGATGCATATCAACATCTGCTAAACGGAAAATGGTTTGATAATACGTCAAGTCAACTTTTAGAGTACAAAAAAAGACAAAAAGATGACAACATAATGATAACATGATATGAGTATAATAGATGCATATGGATACAGTGCATAATAATCATATAAAATATGTTCACCATGTCATACGATAAGTGTACATGCACTTCTCCGAGGTAATTTCACTACTTAGCGATAAAGGTATTGACCTTTATGTGAATTGGTATTTCGTCATCAACTCATGTGTCTTTCCATGGTCATTATTCATTAATTATATTAAAGTAGATCCAAGAACTAATATCATGAATTTCTTAAGAATATGCAGTACACCTCCCTTTCTCAGCATATAGAAGTTAAATAAACTTGGCAAACTGCCTTCAACAATCTTTACAAGAGGTACATATCAATTGCAAACTACACTTATACATTCAGTCAAAAGACCTCTCGAGAGAACATAACACGATCCCTGTCTGTCCCTTAGTTTATAAATGTAGGGAATCTTAATACTTAAGTGACTGTTATTTAAATTGAATAATTTTATATTTAACATTAGGATATTTAAGCTTAATTGATTGAACTACAGATTCCATGGGAAAGATGCAACAACTACTGACCTAGTTTGAAGAGTGATACATGTAAGGAAGTGTTTTTCATGTCAGTCATTTTGAGTTAACTATACATGCTCATTCACATATAACGAATGCGAAGACTTGTTAACCATCTTCAAATGCTAATTTAAAGGGAAATAAGAGATAACGATGCTCAAAACACTGGTAGAAATCTAGCATCACACAGCATATGCAAGCTGCACGTGATTCAACAACATACCACAAACCAAGGTTTTCTGTCTTCTTTCTATATGTTTCCAAGCCGATATTTTGACCCCCTGCATGGTTTGTTACACTGTTCATATATTCTTATGTAATATCATCATTTTTGGATTGTTAAAAAAAAATTGGTTACCAAATGAAGTCTCCTCTTTCCCTTTCATGTCACGTTTAGTAAACACGAATTGATAATTCATATATTTACATCATTAAAAGTTTGCCAGTGACACATTGTTACTAGCGTGTATATGTCGTGCCCAATTCTCGGAATTGCCCATTTCCTGGGTTTGGGCAACCACCCCTGCCCAATTCCCGGGAATGGGCAAATCAGATTTCAATTTGCCCAATCCCAGGGAATGAGCAAGGATTAAGATATAAACCAAATGAGAGCCAACAGTTATTACACTTGATTAATGTTTATTCTGTACAAACAGTTCTTGATACAATGTAACACAGGGTAATCAGGCAGTTAACATGCAACACTATATCATTAAAATTGAACTTAATCTTTATTTATCTATTAAAAACTTCAAACAAAATGTAAATACTCATTATTATCAATATTAAACTTATTTTAACATTAATAATTTAAAAAATCCAAATTTAAGAAATGAACTTTAAAGTAAGATCATTAACAGCAAATCATTATTAAGACTGAAATTTGTATTAGGTAAACAATCTAAAATATCCAAAACCAAAACAAATGTACTTAAATACATTATTACATACGCTTAATTGACCATGTGTTGTTGCGATAGTGTGTTGCTTGTCATTCTCTGTGATAAGTTTGTGCAAAATGAAAGACTGTCAAAACAGTTCAACATTCTCATGCATAAATAATTGGTGCATCATACGTTTAGTATTACCATCACTGCATATGATATACGTTCTAAGCATTTTAGGCCCTGTACTCATATGTATGATTTTATAGTTATCTGGATAGATTGAGAGTCCCTTCATTCTGTTTTGTTAAAAGACTTTTTGTACATAGTTGTTTTTGTTATTAACTCTTGTTGTTGTATAAAGTAGCTCTATGGATTGTGTCCATACTACACTAAATTTAATCTTTGAAATATTTTCAAAATGATAACTGTACCTTCATTTATATCATTTTATTTTTTACCGTTGCATTTTAGAAATGACGTTTCCTTTAACTGAATTTTAGACTGAATTTAACCTATGAAATATTTTCAAAAATATAACTATACCTTCATTTATATCATTTTATTTTTACCGTTGCCTATTAGAAATGACGTTTCCTTTAACTGAATTTTAGACTGAAATGAATCTATGAAATATTTTCAAAATGATAACTGTACCTTTATTTATATCATTTTATTTTTTACCGTTGTATTTTAGAAATGACGTTTACTTTAACGGAATTTTAGACTGAATCTAACCTATGAAATATTTTCAAAATGATAACTCTACCTTCATTCACATCAAATTTTTTTTTACCGTTGCCTATTAGAAATGACGTTAAATTAACCGTTTTGTGCCTTCATTTATATCATTCTATATTTTACCGTTGCATTTTAGAAATGACTTTAGCTTTAACGAACTTTTAGACTGAATTTAACCTATGAAATATTTTCAAAATGATAACTGTACCTTCATTCATATCATTTTATTTGCCTTTTAGAAATGACGTTTACTTTAACGGAATTTTAGACTGAATTTAACCTATGAAATATTTTCAAAATGACAACTGTACCTTCATTCATATAATTTTGTTTTCCTTTTAGAAATGACGTTTACTAAAACCGTTTGGTGATATACAACTATAAGAGCCTTCTCAAAGTCTAACCAAAACAGATATGACCCAGATTTTTGGGTTGTCTAAATATATCGGGCGGTAGATTAGAAGAGCGTGTGGCGGACTAGTGTGCCAGTACATATTCCGGTCTCAACTCGAACAGGGCTGTCTCAACTTACACAGGTGAGCATTCTCCTTACCATCTATACTTAACTAATTATGGTAGGGAAACACTGTATGTGATAGTGTGTGTATACGATGATGCTACTCCACTTTAACGTTCGTGTATTGGATATAAAGTCTTTGTTTATATTGCATTATCGATTTCGAAATGGAAGTTATGAAAAAAGTTTGTTTTCAATCATCTACCAGAATATTTTAAACAATTCTATAAAGGCTTTGCTGCTTAAAGATAAGGGTTTGCCGTTCGCACATCTATACTCAAATTGTTTCTATTTTATAGCCTACCGATGTCATATATTAAGCTTCTCGGTTCACAAGTTATAAAACTGGAATTGTCTTAATATGATAACTTTTCTAATTGAAAAATATGATATCTACGAAGCCATCGTATTACCGAATCTTCGTATGGCAACAAATATCAACAATTGTATTAAATTTGTTCCAAACATTTTTTATCTACATTTCATCGTATGAACAAGCTCACCTTGGTGAGAGAGAGAGAGAGAAGGAGAGAGAGAGAGAGAGAGAGAGAGAGAGAGAGAGAGAGAGAGAGAGAGAGAGAGAGAGAGAGAGAGAGAGAGAGAGAGAGAGAGAGAGAGAGAGAGAGAGAGAGAGAGAGAGAGAGAGAGAGAGAGAGAGAGAGAGAGAGAGAGAGAGAGAGAGAGAGAGAGAGAGAGAGAGAGAGAGAGAGAGAGAGAGAGAGAGAATCTTTATTTCCTCCAATGATTTGAAGATTGTTACATTGTTATATTAATAGGATAATATCAAAACATCAAATAATTCAAAGACAATATTATAAAACGTAGGATGAATGGACAAGACAATTTACAGTATCTACAATAAAACAGTGCACAAATTCAATTTGTATAAACATTTGTAAGATACGATCTGAAATACAGTTCAATACAATTTTCTTTTTTACACAACTGAAAGCAAAATCCAATCGAATTAATTAAATGAAACAACCCTGTTAAATGCAATCTTAACTTGCAAAACCTTATAGTTACTTCCATTACTGCATTTGTTTATTGACATAACACATTGCCTTAATGATATTTTGAACGCCACCGCTTTGTAACAACGACAACTGTGCGTGACTTCGCTATGTTAGATAATGCAAATACATGGTGAACTATTTAATACATCCGTGTTCGTTGTTCACAACACAACAGGATATTTGTCTGTAGTCCGTGTATGAAATATTGTTGTGAAATCGTACTCTAGTGTCAGGTTTATGTGATAACAACACATCTGGGAAGTATATCCTAGTTGATTGATAACCTATCTTATGGAAATATGACAACAATGTACTGCTAAATAATTTCGTCCCTCGAATAACCTTCCCAGCGACAGACTCCATGTTTAACTCGTCAAGGGAAATCGCTCGGTTATCTTAAACCGGCAAATACATAATCAGATTAACGAGTAAATCAATTATTAAAATTAATGTGCCTGTATTATATTTAAATGAATAAACTAAGGCGTATATTATAAGCTTAAGTTCCCTTTTGGAAATATAGATATGGTATTCATGACTTGATGCACGTACTAAAGATTTTGTGTTGCATCGATCATATATGAAATATGAGTAATTAAATTTTGAGTCTATGTTGTTGTCATAAATAAACCTAAACGTGCAAACATGATACACGTATGCGCAATACAGTGTTTATAATTGACATGTATATTCCTACGTGATATAATTGAAATCGCACACTCTCTCGTTGGAATATAAATTACTGCGTACGTGTACTTTCTGTTTCATGTCATTGTGAGCATCTCACATCCGTAATTGTCGCATGTAAATTGATCTTATCGTCCTTCGTATTGATTACCACTTAAACCTTAGTTTCACGTCAATCTGAAGCACGCATGTCCGGCTAACTGCACGTACGCGGTATAGTTGAATGATTGCAGTTTGTTATCAAGAATGAATGCATTGTGATGTAAGTAGACATTAATTGTGATATCAAGTATGCGTCCCTTGGTACACCATGTATGCACACGTTGTGATATCAAGTATGCGCCCCTTGGTACAACATGTATGACCACGTTGTGATATCAAGTATGATTTGTGACATTATTTTTAGCATAATGCATTATTTAATGAACATTTTAAACATTTTCTGTAATTTTACATTATCCGGGGTCCAGGGATAAAAAGGGAATAATTGGTATGTTATTATGCCTTATGTACAAAGGAAAAACGTAAACGATTAAAATAATTATTTGGTAGTACACAATGGCATATAGATTATGGCTATGATTGACGCCGGTTGGCAGCAACTTTGAGACGGCTTAGCCAAAGTGTGACAGCTACCAAAGAAGTTTCAACAATGGAATTTGGACTTGTTCCAGTTTCACCGTGGTGCTTGATTGTGTCACGTAGACATGAGCTGTAGTCGTGTTATAACTGTATGTTCTGACAAGACCTTGGTATAGTGCATTGAGGATTAGCTAAAGAATTATTGTGTAAGGGGTTTAGGTGAAATACTTGTATATATGGATTAACGTTAAAACATATCCGTTGAGGTCACGCCTTTGGGGTCACTAGGAACCCTTTAGTTTATTTAGGTCTCGGACAAATGAATTTTTGGTATATTCGGTACAACATTTGAGAATGTGTATACATAGTTATATTTCGGTGGAATATCTAGGGTTCTGCAAGGCATACGCACATGTTAACAATATTTTTATTTGAATTGTCGGAAGGTGATGGTGTCATTATTGTCCTAAGTTGGAAGTTCAAGGCTGCAATTTCATACCTTTATCTAAGATTTGGGTTGTATTTAGTTGTACAACTTATATTTAAATTGGAGTGACTGGAAACATATCTGTTCATTCCAGAATAAATAAAATAAAATAGGTCTGAATATAATTAGATATAAAGAGTTTACATATGGATAAGATTTTTAAATAGCAAGCACTAAGTGGGCTGTTGTAAGGAAGTTTGTTCCCTGTGATATTTACTGACTTTTCACAATCAATTAATCCTGAAGGAAATTATCAAACGACATGCACGTAATAAATACCTTCAGGCCAAGGAAGTGTAAATATGACATAAAACACAAACAGTTCTGATTAACAGTTTTGACATTGAAAGAGAATATAGATTTCAAGAAGGCTTATATTGTTAAAATCGAATTAAACCCTATTTCCCATGTTAAAATACATATTTCAAGGGGGTTTTCAAGGACAGGCTAATCTTTAGTGTAAGTAAATGTGTGAATTAAAGACGAAGGTTACAGAAACACAGAATATAAAGTAGGAGAATGGGAGTTAAGCCTAAGATTTCCCTTTCAGAAATTGTTAACCGATGAACTTGCTATTCAGTGACTGTTCATATAATAATTTATTAAATGTATCATAATGGGCTTAAACAAATAAAAGAATCCTTATGTTGTGAATAAGTTTCTTAAAAGATTTTTTTCAGCAATACATTTATCGCAATAATTAATAATAATGGATTGCTGCTCGATTAGTAAAATTTAAAATTTGTTAAGCTTCTACATACAAGATCTACATACATATCTACATGCAAGATATTTGTAATAAGTTCTAGTTATTAAATATGCTGTGATTTATTCGACCCCCAAAATGCAAATTTGCAATATTGTAATCTTTCTGCTCTCTAGATTAAAATAATTTGTGTTAATAGTCATCATTGCGTCTACAAATCGTTCATAGTTTAAGATTAAAATCATTTTGGGTTCATGTGATGTTTTATTCAATTTTGAAGACAACGATTGGAGAACTTACGTCCAAAGATATGTTCATTGTTGTATAGCATTGTCTATGCCCTGAGAATGTTATAGATCGACTCATGTATATCAACGGTAGATATCGCACTAAGATTGTCATTGTCACGAACATCATGCATTGTCTTCTGCTTACCGATTGATCACGCTCTAGATATTGCTTTGTCATGTAAAACAGCATACATAATATACAGATACTGTTTCCACCGAACCGACTTGGGGTATCAAATATAGCAGCGTACATTGACGTTAAAACTACTACTACTACTACTACTACAACTACTACTACTACTACTACTACTACTACTACTACTACTACTACTACTACTACTACTACTACTACTACTACTACTAAAACTACTACAACTACTACTACTACTACTACTACTACTACTACTACTACTACTACTACTTTTCATCTAAGTAAACGTACCACCACTATTATTACTACTTCTACCACTACTACTACTAAAACCACGACTACTACATTAATTACTACTACTACTTCTACTGAATAAACATGGCATATATAAATGTTCAAATGGATACTCCTCCAACTATTAAACATTTCATAACAGTTGTCAATTTAGGAGATAAACCTACTGTGTTTTTTAATTTTCGTGGTCTAACGTAGATTCGATACCTGTTGATGTCATTCGGAGCCGAACGCGTCATCTACCATGACGAGTTTTTTTAGCGTTTTAAATGTCATTTCTTTTCTACCGCGTAACGTCAGTTGTGCTTCGGTCAACACTGTGATGTCACAATGTCTTGCGCTTATGACGTCAAAGGTTGACGTCACTGTTGACATCACTGAACCAAAACCGGTTGCGGTAGCTCTATGATCTACATTCAGCCTTTCGCTTGAAAATACACTTTTGCCTGGACATACACCTGCGTGATATCGATGCGAATCAAACTCTATTTCTATAAAAGTATGGGTAGTACAACGATGAAAGATTTTTAGTTAGTATTCAGTCGAAGCAACTTCCGAAACGTACGGTGACTGTATTCGTGTCGACTCGTGTCCTGAAGTTCGTTACTATTGCAATTTGTATCAAACCGCGGTGAATCGCCCGTCATAAAAATCGTGTTCGAACGTAGGTTCGACCATAGAAATAAACCAATGAAATTCGAGGATTTTGAAATGTCATGGTAGAATTCTGATTTTGTACTTAATCAATATATTTCTAAAATGTATGTACTATATAAGGATACCATTAGTATATGTACAGTACTGTTTACGTGCAACAAATAAGGCCTTTTGAGATTAAATAAGAGGTGACAGGTACAGTTGTAAGAGTTTATTGTGATATGTTCTTCGGTTTGAATGTGATACAAAAATAGGTACACGTAATGTTGATATACATTGTGCATTTATGTGGTTAAGTTTACACCTGGACCTATTATCAACTCTCAGACGTAAACAGAAGGGCTTCTTTGTAATATTGTTAAGCAGCAGACGCAACGTTTATAGTTATCACTATCATTATGAGTGGCTGTAGGTTATAGATATTTTTGCATTACCAATTCATCAAAATGCATTTCAACCAACATCAGCAGGGCGTCACATATGTGTGTTTATGCATGACTGACGCCGATACTTGTCAATGTTCATCGTACCTTTATTATTGATGTACATATGCATCGTTATCTTTATGCGTTAGTTGACCTAACCTTGTGAAAAAATGGAAAGACAGTGCCAAATCAGTTTCACACCATTAATGAAGAGTATCTGCATTTTTGGCGTTAAAATGATAATAATTATTGAATTTAAATGTAATATGATTATATGATGATTTGAAGGGATTTATGTTAATGTTTACTTTCAATACATATTAACGTACTGTTTTATGGTAATGTTTTAAAATAAATCAGATCGCAATTGTTTCACCACGTCAACCGCCATTTGTAAATGAAGGAAAAGATGGTATGATGATATGCCTTGGTTGTGTACCTGTTTCAATTCATGGTACGTTCACACATATCTTGCATTAGGACGTTTATAAAATGAAAGGTTCAGGAAGATGATTTTATAAACCGGTGATAAAATACAATATCATTGTTTGACTATATCAACATCTGCATATTTATTAAATAATTTCAACATTTAAGTCATACATAGACTTTCCCTTTAAGGAAAACCTAGATTAACTGATAAAAGAGTTCATGGTTAATTTTATTATCTTAATTTTTCATATGAAATAAGATAAAACAAAAGGGGCCCTCAACAATTTCTAGACTTGCCAAAATTTTCTAGACTTAAGAAAGCTCCAATGAAAATCATTTATAACATCCCTCCAAAGATATTATTTATGAATTTAAATAAATAAGCTAACAATGGGATTAAATGGCCACTGAAGATTTACATTTATATTTATTGTCACTGGACAGTGTGAAAATGATAACGCATTTAGCTTTATCTTTTTGTTTAAGGGTCTGGGTAACTGACTAAGGAAAACTATGTAATAATCTTCACCATTTCATACAACGCCCACGTTGATAGGTATTGGACAGGAAAATGTGAAATTACACTTTTTGAAAATTCATGTTAGATAAGATTTTGATGATTATAATATTTACAATTGGATATATGTAAACAATTTTGTAAGTGGCAGTGCTCTATCTATGTACCGATACATGTACTTTACTACATTGATTATTCTTCTATGAATATTTATATCTACAGCGCAGTGTGTTGTGACCGTTTAGTTAATACTAAAAGCTCAATGTCAAGTGATCGCGTCACGCAAGAGTTAAAAATATACGGTATGTATAGCATATCGTAACTGACTTTCACTTTTACCCAGCCGTGCAAGCCCCTTATACATTAAACTGTCAATCCTGGATAAGGTGCCCTTTCACAAGGTCGTCTATTGAATGCAGGTAACCTATCATCAAACGAATTACTTTATATTGAATTCTGTGTGGGAATTTGTATTCGATAATATTACATTTTTAAATATACAATTTCTTACAAATTCTTATCATTATATGGTGTACACTTGGATTTTTCTGTTTCCATTCATTGCTACAAGCATTGTAAATCATGTCATATTTTCATTTTAACATATGACTTGGTAAAATGTAAACTTTTTGATTACCCTATATTAGTCAGGTATGTGAATATATGTTGCTACGGGCTATGTATAGCTTTCTTTCATTTTTTCTGATGACATTACGTGTCGAGATATTATACGACATACACTGTGCATCATACTTATTCATAACCACCTTGTTTCACCTATCACTTCAACGATATGTTTATATCAATTATCAAATACATATCAAGACATTTTGATGTATACAAATAGGTTTCTAACATGTATGCAATACCGTTCTACGATCAGATCATATCAATTAATGATGTTGATAATTATTGGAAGATTCTTGTGTGAACATTTTGTAATCATTTGCGGTAGAGTAATAGATTCGCGTTGCTTAACTGCACTCTGTAAATTTGTCTGAGGAAACGTTTGGTAACATTTCGTATTGTAACCCTTTTCCCGAAAAAAAACTTGTTTGTTCCTAATGTTTTTTAAAGTATGCAGTACAATACTCACAGAAAAAAATACATTCTTTTGTCTCCAGAACGCCGCTAATGGCTGAAATATTTTTTTATCACTTTATTCGTAGGGTACCATACATTGTATTGTAGCAGATATGATCTACATGTATATAAACATTTTCAAAGTATCATAATTGGTTTGCATTGTATACATTTTTATCAATCTATAGCAATAGAAATGATTCACAGTTGTCACAATTGGTTTACACGGTATACACTTTCATATAGTGGAGCAATAGGCAGTAATTTATATAATAAACTGTGGAATGAAGACCAAAACGACAATATTTTTTTGTACCTGCATTCGGTATAGAGTATCTGTTTATTTTTCTTGTAGAACTGATTTCAGGGCTGAAATATTGCCCAAGCGGCGTAAAACAATGACTCACTTGTTATGTCTCCAGAGAAAGAGGATTTTGTATTCGATTTTCAATAATGTGTTAACGAGTTCATAGATATAACAATAACCAATGCAAGTGCCACGGATATCTTTCGCGAGAGGCATATGCATGCATTGTCCTTATTGAAAGGAAAAGATGATGTGACGTCATGCCATTCTAAAAAATGTTATTTATAAGGTTTTTGACAAAAGATAATAACGATCTGATCACCATAGAAGGTGTTAAAAGCATAAAGGGTGTTATTATTACTTGCCCATGTTATGCACAAAGCGTAAAGGGGCCCAAGTTACCAAAAAATACTATGTCAATTGACAGATATTAACCGTTTCCTAAATTCATCTCCTGTCATTCATCACTCCTTTGATAATAATGATAATGTTATATTTATCAATAATCACACGTTATGTTAGTAAATTACCATTTTTGTCTTGATTAAACATATTATTCACTGACCAGAAATAAAAAGTTTCTTACTTATACTAACCGTTTCCTAAATTCATCTCCTGTCATCTATCACTCCTTGTCATATCATGTTTAACAATAATCACACGTTATGTTAGTATATTACCATTTTTATCTTGATTAAACATATTATTCACTGACCAGAAATAAAAAGTTTCTGACTTATTTTTTCGTTTCAGAAAGGTGGGTACAATAATGTATGGTTTTGGTTTAAGCCCAAGCCAGTCTAACTCTAACCAATGGAAGAAATGGTTGAACATGATCACACGAGGTGGAGCAATCATGGACCTGAAGAAAGCAGCGATTATTCCTCACAACGGGTCAAAGGTTATACATAGCAAGGGATTCGACCTAACAAAGGAGGAGATAGCGGTAAATATAACCTTCTTAATCGACTTAAAGGGGCAGTAGCACGTTTTTTTGATAATTTAAATTTTAAAATTTTCACTGATAATTGTCAGTTAATCATTAATGCTAAATGTAGTATTCTGACAGTTTCAAAAATCTCATTACACAAGCCAATCATCCACAGCCAGAGGACAAAGTATGAAGATTCACATACAATCCATTGGCGGCCATTTTGTGTGAGCACCTTTAATTCATTTTGTGTACGAAAAAGGAATCGCGTGGCTAACCTTTACATTATATATTTGAATTATAACTGCTTCATTTAGTTGAAATACATTGTCTTTCAATTGAAACCATTAATTTTAAATTTCCTGACATCACCTTATATTCCCCCTAAAAACGTGCTACTGTCCCTTTAAGGGCAGTAGCACGCATTTTTATTAACCATATTTTCTTCGATGGGAATTCTAGAAGTTGACTTGAGGAGGGTTGTTATTGAGGAAAGATAAATGGAAATAAAATGATGTACAATATAGAATAAACCTGTCCTTATCATTGTAAGTAATGTAAGCCAAAAGATGATAACCAAATGTTTACAAAATCAGCATTTCATAACTGCTTCTTGGCCTAGTTCTTGTTATCAGTGTCATATCTATGTTACATAAGTGTAAGTGAATGTGATGTCATAATAAATGTTATTCTGACCTTCGAAGGTATATAGAAACATTCGGGCATGACATTGGTTTATTAAAGAGTCAGTAGCACGTTTTTAGGGGGAATATAGGTGATGTCAGAAAAATTAAAATTAATGGTTCCAATTGAAAGACTATGTATTTAAACAAAATGGAGCAGTAATAATTCAAATATATAACGTAAAGTTTAATCATGCGATTCTTTTTCGTACACAAAATGAATCAAGGTGATCATACAGAATGACCGCCAATGGATTTTATGTGAATCCTCATCCTCTCACAATGGACGATTGGCTTGTGTAATGAGATGTTTGGCAGTACATGAAACATTAACTTACAATCATCAGTGAAACTTTTAAAATATAAAATTATTAAAAAACGTGCTACTGCCCCTTTAAAGATTATCCAATGAGAATGATACATTGCATGATTATCAAAACATTTTTTGAATGACTGCAGGATGTTATTGACGTATTTCAAATTCTTAATAATAATAATAATAATAGCTTTCTTATACCGCGCATATATCCATGACATAGCATGCTCAAAGCGCCATGAGTATTATTACCCTGGAGGGATAGTACTTTCGGTGGCGCCTATTAACAAGCGCTCCGCGCGACCGTATAGGTCCATACTCAAATCTACCCACACAATTAAATGTTTTATTTGTTCCTCGGAAATTCTTGATGAAGTCAGAAGTAATTATAAGATAATAAAAATCATAATGTAAGCAATATGCCCAGACAAGAACATAAATAACTGACTGAATCTATCACTTCAAAGCTTGTTTCGCGTTACAAAAGATCGGTCCTAGGTCCGATGAATTGACCTTCTACATCTTCAAGTGACCAGAGGCCTTAAACTGGGCAAACACGGAAGTTCTTAATCTACAACATTGCAATAACGCTATCATTGACGTCTAAAGAATTGACGATAGAGTTTAGATTTGCTTTTGATCAGTGACATTACTTGCTATTCTTATCTGATCAGATTTACGTCTTATATAAGATAACATCACTTCAAGTAGTCCATGTAAAAATATCGATACATTCACTTATTAAAATAAACTTATATAAAATCTTGATTGTGGAGTTGGCAAACATTAAAATTAACATATTTTTAATCAAGAAATAATCTGTATTTCCCAAGTTATTTGATGTTTAAAGGTCTTGAGCGTACAATGGTACATCTAACGTCATTAGTATTGTTAGTTTCATTTCCCATGTCGCCAAACATTATTTGGTATCAAGGGTATCAACTGTCCGGGTTGAAAATATTCATGATGAAAGCAGGTTGCGTCTATTTATTGTAAAGGGCAAGAATTTTGAAAACGACAAAAATCACCCCACGCAAGACATTTAGACTTTGGACTTGTTTTGTTACTAATTCGTTATCTATATAACCTGTTTGTCCTTCAAAGTTTACATTATTACATATAACAATCCTACATAACCAACCTCTGCAAAATACTTACTACTACTACTACTACTACTACTACTACTACTACTACTACTACTACTACTACTACTACTATTGTACCTTCCACTTCTACTACTTTCACAAGAACAACTACTACCACTACTACTACTACTACTACTACTAATACTACTACTACTACTACTACTACTACTACCTCACAAGAACAACAACTACTACTACTACTGATAATAGTATTAATACTACTACACTACTACTACAACTACTACTACTACTGATAATAGCATTTATACTACTACTACTACTACTACTACTGCTACTACTAGTACGACGACTACTACTTCTGATGCTACTACTACTACCACTTCTACTTATACTACTACTACTACTACTACTTCTACTTTTACTACTACTACACCTACTACTACTGCTGCTACTACTACCACTACTACTACTACTACTACTATTACTGTACCTTCCACTTCTACTACTTTCACAAGAACAACTACTACCACTACTACTACTACTACTACTACTAATACTACTACTACTACTACTACTACTACTACCTCAGAAGAACAACTACTACTACTACTGATAATGGTATTAAGACTTCTACACTACTACTACAACTACTACTACTACTGATAATAGCATTTATACTACTACTACTACTACTGCTACTACTAGTACGACTACTACTACTTCTGATGCTACTACTGATAATAGCATTTATACTACTACTACTACTACTACTGCTACTACTACTACGACTACTACTACCACTGCTACTACTACTGATAATAGCATTTATACTACTACTACTACTACTACTACTGCTACTACTAGTACGACTACTTCTACTTTTACTACTACTACTACTTCTACTTTTACTTCTACTACACCTACTACTACTGCTGCTGCTACTACTACTACTACTACTGTACCTTCCACTTCTACTACTTTCACAAGAACAACTACTACCACTACTTCTTATACTACTACTACTACCTCAAAAGAACAACAACTACTACTACTGATAATGGTATTAATACTTCTACACTACTACTACAACTACTACTGATAATAGCATTTATACTACTACTACTACTACTACTGCTACTACTACTACGACTACTTCTACTTCTGATGCTACTACTACTACTACTACTACTACTTTTACTACTACTATACCTACTACTACTGCTGCTACTACTACTACTACTACTACTACTACTGTACCTTCCACTTCTACTACTTTCACAAGAACAACTACTACCACTGCTACTAATACTACTACTACTACCTCAAAAGAACAACAACTACTACTACTGATAATAGTATTAATACTTTTACACTACAACTACAACTACTACTACTACTGATAATATCATTTATACTACGACCACTACTACTACTACTGCTTCTGATGCTACTACTACTACTGCTTCTGATGCTACTACTTCTACTTCTACTTTTACTACTACTACTACTACTACTACTACTACTGCTGCTGCTGCTGCTACTACTACTACTACTACTACTACTGTACCTTCCACTTCTACTACTTTCACAAGAACAATTACTACCACTACTACTAATACTACTACTACTACCTCAAAAGAACAACTACTACTACTACTGATAATGGTATTAATACTTCTACACTACTACAACAACTCCTACTACTACTGATAATAGCATTTATACTACTACTACTACTACTACTACTACTACTACTACTACTACTCCTACTCCTACTAGTGCTTTTTAATGTACTTCTACTACCACTGCTACTACTACTGTTACTACTACTACTACTAAAACAACGACAACAACAACTACTACTACAGAAAGTATATGTTATATGATATACTATCACTACCACCACCTTTCACCTCTTCTAAGAGGGTCAGCTGTGTTGACCTACAGGTACACTATGACCGATAACACTGACCTGGTTAGTTATACCTTACCGTCAGTGGTCAATGTCCACCACCTTATGTACACTGACATGATCTCAACACCTGGGAGATAAATATTTACACAGTTCTGACAGATAGTAAACACAGCAATGAATAACAGGCCTTGTTTGTTTTATCATTAAGCAATTTTAAACTTATAATTTAGTTACCATCTGACGTACACATTTTGCTCTAGCTCCGTTATTCTTTTTGTTGTTTAATACTTTCATAATCTTGTTCAATCAATATGAAACTTTCCTAAACATACATATCAAATTCTGTTGAGTCAATAGTTCTATTAAATTGAAGGTGGTCCAACATAAATAACCGCAAGCATATTTAGCTCAATACATGAGATATTTTACAACGACGACGGAAAACGACGGTAAACTATATAAGGTTTAATCATCGAGGCCTCGTAGTATTGTGGACACGAAACTAACACTCTTACAAGTTCTGGGTCTCCTTTCACAAAGCAACCTTTACTGAGGTTGGCCTTAACTCCCATTCTTTAACATTGCACTATGGCTACCTTAAGGACTTACGATCACCTTAGGGTTTTGTGAAGGGGACCCAGATCCATGTTCGTTAACATATTTGGATGTAACCTAACAATTAAACGAATATTTTGTCAGGTACATGTAACTAGGGGTCAACATTTCGAAAACGCTATTACTATCATTCTCTACAAATCTTTTATAAGTGATCATCAGCAGCTATAAACAAAGTTTTCTTCCTACGCGTGGGGCCAATTTTGATATGCTGATTCTTTTCCAGAGTGGTGATATGGAATATATTAGCTGAAATTAAAGAATTTCAAACATATGAACCCTACTCAGCTACTATCTATTCCTCATGCAAAAATTCGATAAGTTGTACGAGTGAGAACTACGATCCTAAAATAGTTTAAGTTTTTATGGGTGTTTTAAAGGGGCAGTAGCACGTTTTAAGGGGGAATATAAGGTGATGTCAGGAAAATGAAAATAAATTTTTCCAATTAAAAGACAGTGTATTTATACTAAATGCAGCAGTAATAAATCAAATATATAAGGTAAAGTTCAGCCATGCGATTCCTTTTTCTTACACAAAATGAATTAAAGGTGTTCACACAAAATGGCCGCCAATGGATTTCATGTTAATCTTCATACTTTGTCCTCTGACTATGGATGATTGGCATGTGTAAGTAGATTTTTGACACTGTAGATATAATACATTTAGTATCAACTTACAATTATCAGTGAAAATTTTAACATATAAAATTATAAAAAAAACGTGCTACTTTCAAGGCACTGACTCATGATATTAAATCCTTATTGTCTATAGATATTTATCTTATGTTGACTCAATTCACCATAGATATTAAATTTATCACTTTATTATAAGATATTGTATACAGTTTCCTCTGTTTACAATTTAAAGTCAAGATGTGTACTTTACCTTTTAGTTTATCATCCATACCCTAAAGCAAAAATATTGATTGACTACCGACCAGGTCTATTTAACTTTTAAGTATAGAAAGTTGTGATCACTAAGCTTTCAAGCATGTTTTAAAGCAATTTCTTGCCTCCAAACTAATTATAATACATAATATAATTAAACATAATAATAATTCATAATACATGAATCGTTTAAAGATATTGTCATTATTGGAAAAAATGCTTCCAGTTTAAGCCTCTTAAGGCCCATTTTGTTATAATACATGATTCGTTTAAAAATATTGTCAATAATTTTGAGACAAATGTTAGTCTAATTACATTTTTATGTTGTCTGTAATTATGATTTAAGAAAGATTGATTAAATCATATTTGAAATGTTGCACGAGAGCCAAATACCTGTAGGTTAGTGTACACATGGAAAATGATTAATTCTTTTTAGGTCTGCTGAAGCTATTTAGTCTACGGTCAAAGTTATCCCAAAGTACGTTGTTTGATAAGCAGATGTATTTATAGTTCTGCAATGCATTTTAGAAAGGCATATGAGCTTATCAAGTTTCTATTTGCAGAACGTGTCAACACCTTTACAACCATTTAAGATCACCTAAATGTATCTATACAGTGGGAATAATTTACAAATTACTTTTATTATATCAATAATATCACGAAAACTGACAAGCATTGTTTGCTAATGCCGTGGCACGTCCGGTGCGTTGTCAACTCTTGATTTTGTCAACGAATCCTTTTTGACAATGTCAGATACAAAGCAAACCTAAATCTTAACATTGATTTACTTTAATGCGTGTCTTGAATGACCCTATCTAATACATATCCGTTTTTTATACAGGTATTTAAAAGGTACCAGACATAATGCTCTCTTCAACATTGTAATTGTTCCTGGTCGTAGAAGTTATTCTGTCAAATGTCAATGCTTATCATTCATGCTTCTTTTAGTTAAAAATTGTGTGCTTTTTAAATTCAAAGGGTAGAGAAAAAAGAACTTTGCATCGGTAGAAAAAACATTTTAACAACAAAATCAAGTTGAATATTTTGCCCCAAAATATAATATATAACTGTGACTCAAACCTTTGTTGTAAAAGGTTAATTAAAAAAACTCAAGGTATACTAGTGAAAGTCAGGGCAATTTCCGCCTTCATCATGAAAGGAAAACATGAATGTCGGAAACGTACCTTTAACATGACAATGCCAATTCTAAGATACATAAAGTACATTTTATATTATGTTAGGTGTTCGAAATAGCAAGACAAGGTCTTCATCTAGGTCCGCGGCACTAATGGCTAATCATCTCTCCTAAGGGTGGCAAACAATAACTCACTCACGATATTAGTTGGTCATCACTGACAGATGGAAATAAACATCACACAATATTATATAGGTATTCATCGTGTATATCCTGATGGGCTATTAAAATCCTTTCTCCAGAGTCAAACAACACGGTATGGATGTTTCGATATTGCCATTTATCCATCTACGTCATAGGATTCATTAACTAAAGGCATTACTAGTTTCCGGTCATGTCGCTAACGTGTCACGTATACAGGAAATACTTTTACTTGAAGTCTAATCAAAACAACGTATCGCTAAGTTTCCTTTTGATACCTGTGGTCAGGTATAGAGCTCATTCGTGACCTTTCGTCATCAGACGTTTCAGCTCCAGACAAACCGATATTCAACATTTCATTTGTTCCTTTATAACTTCATTAGTAAAGCCATCCATTTGTAGTTTTGTTGTTGAATAGAGATTGAGGTAAGGTTCGTGCTTGGTCCTGAGCCATCTAATATAGTTTCCTTATTTTGAGATATAAATGTATATGTTGGTAAGTCCTATTGATCATTCGAACTTGATAAAATCTAGCCATTATTCATTGGGGTAGGGATGTAATGGTGTTCCTTATGAAACGTATTTATGTTTTGTATGATAATGTTGCAATTTTAATAGACAATAGACAATGCTGGGAGAGACATTTGTATAAGGCAAACCCTGTTTGTACCAGAGTACATGAACAGCTATCGTTTAAACCAAATAGACAATGATTCTAAAAGTACACGAAGGAACGAAAAAGGAAGAAAATCAATATGACTACAATAACGTCTAAGGAATTAAACGTTACATGGTACCGACTGTATTTCACAGGTCGTTGAAGGTTCCATCACTTTCATAAGTAGAAGAATAAGTACACCGACAGATTGAGTTAAAATTAGTAAAAAATTGTATTTCCATTCGCAGTAAAGACGACTTCTTATTAAATGCTATTATGTTTTTTCGTATCCTCGTCTTTCGGTGTAATATTAAAACATTCCTAATTTTACGTTTTCTTATCTTATTTCAGATGTTACAACAATATTTCACCCCGTGCGAACCGGCGGAAACAATTCGAGCCAACGGATGTACTTTTTGTCTCAAGAGCGCATGCGCAGAACAAGTGATTGCTTTTAATGGCGGACGTTACCTGATCATAAGCAAGGTTCATGCAACGACTGTCGTGGCAGTTTGTGAGTGCAGAGACAAAATCACAGCCGCGGCAACATGGCTGCTGAGAATAGCTTCACATATAGGCTGAAAGGGTGATGATGATGATGATGTGAGTCAGTAATCGAGGCTGAAAGGCCTGAAGGATAAGTCATAGACTTGATAAACGGTGAAGCTGTGGGGTTTCTAGAGACTTATATGTCACATCGGATCTTACAAAGTGACTTTTCAAACCAATTCTCTGCTCATGACTGCTCAATCCTATTCTCTTCCTGCTCAATTAATTTATGACTGCTTCAATTTGTTCATTCGAACTATGGATGCCATATATGGCTGTTTGTCTTGTTTGCTTTTGTGTGTAATTTCTTCCAGTGTGTGAATCGAAGACAACAGTCAAAAGGTTTGAGTAGTTTGTTACTTGAAGCTTCTGAAATTCAGTCTGCCCTTATTTCTGCAACTGTCACAACACTGTGCATATATCCTCTGATGATATATAAGGGGTGTCTTTCATCTAGATCCTGAAATAATATAAAAGCCTAACCAAGTCTATGAGAAGACTTGAAAGCTAAATCTTGGTCTCCCTTTCATTCTTGTCATATTTTATATTCATTTCAGAGTTTTAAACCTTTTATATTTAAGTGCCTTGGTGGAATTAAGGATAATTTCATGAAATTTTATGACGTGTATATGATGTAATGTACACCGGGTATGTTTCTGTGAGTTGTGTAAGTATGTAAACCGTGAATGCAAGTTTCTAAACATGTCTATATGTGCACAATTATGTGTACGTATGCTGTGAGTGGGTGCGAAGGTTCATGGATCAATGTAAATGGTTAAAAAGATTTCCGAGAGATGTGAAAATGCCCGACTGTAACAGAGGTATTTTGGTGAAATTCGTTAAGTTACCATCTCTTCGGTCTGTAACATGATCCATAAATAACCAAATTTTGTTTTGATTTAAGAGACATTGAGGTCATCGACTTGAATTTCACACATACCCTAAATTAAATATATTTACACGTCTTTCCGTCATCAAATATTTATAGATAACAGTAAATCAATCTTTGCAGTTTGGTATGAATGAAACAAAATAAAGAATGATATTCGGACAGAAAACTATCTTAAGCGCCCAAAAGTACTAACATCTTTAGAGTCACGTGGCATGTATGTAAACTATATCTTCTGAGTGATAATGACATTTGTCTGATGTCAGGGTAACCTTAATAATGAAACAGATATCATCATATTTTACGTAACTCGTTCCTTAACCTTCTTCCACAGCACAGGGGTTTACCTTAGAAACTAAATACTATTTTTTTACCATTTTTTAGTCTAAATAAGTCACCACAGGTGCCATTCGGTTTCCTAGAGCGTATCTTTTACGATAATTTATTTTAGATATAGCATATGTAGAGTGAAAGTGAATCAGAATGAAAGATGACTTCATGGTTAATTTGAATGGATAAACATTTCGATGTAATATTAAAGGCAGTGTATATTATTGAAATTCTCCTGTATTGGTTTTGACATGCATGTGCGTATTTCTTAACTTGGTAATACTGATTATTAACGGTTACAAATTTGGTGTTTTTTTGTAAACAATTCACGAAATACATGTACGTTCAATCTAAAGGGAGGTTCAATGATAACATTCGAAGGTCAAGGTCCCTCAAGTGTCATCGTCAACACGAACTATGACCATGATCACCATAATAGATAATGATATTTGTCAATGACTAATTGCTCAGGTGAAGTGTCACTATCACTACGATAGCTATCTGGACAACATATTTTTAGCTGTAAGGGTGTATCCACAACTGATCTGGAAAACTGAAAAGGTTGTTATTCCTTGTCTACGAGTCTTTTATATTTGTTTTATTTCTAAATAAAATGGGAAAATACTCTCTGTTGTTTAATTCCTTTTTGTCTGTTACATGATACATTATAAGAAACTAAATAATAATTTTGGTTTTGAAGGTTTGAGAGGTGTAATAATTTTCAACCATCAGATTGTGTGCAGATAGTGAACATGTCACGTGTTAAAGATGTACAAAATGTATATACCTCATGCTCTTTTAAGAAAATATGATTTAACATTACTATTCACTACTGATTGGAATCTGCCATAGAACCTTCGTTATATTATAAATTTAGTAAACAAACAAATGTTTAACCCAGTTTTAAGAATTGTAATGTTGACAACTATATACACGTTATAGCTTTATATTTTTAAATTCTCATTATCGTAACATTGGCCAAGGACAAAATGTGTGTCAACAGGTTTTTAATCCATTCATTGCCATCGAGAGAGGCATTATCTGATGTAATGCTACTTGAAGTGGCTCGAATGACTCAATCCGATGCTTTATGGTTGTAAGGTATATATACTCTTACAACGTGAATTACTAACCTGTGGTACCTACCTGCGTCATTGTTCCTTGCCTCATTCAAATTCAAGTTTCGATTGACTGTGGAAAATTCAATTAACATTTCACTCCCCCGACGAAGGAGTAAGTATAAACTCCGAAATGTCAGATTTGACAATTACAGTTGAAAAAAGTTGTCGATAAAATCTTGTAGTTCCTGTTCATTGTCAAGGATATAAATGGGAAAGAAAATGGTTGAAGAAAAGCTAGCTTGTTGACAGTTAAAACGACACTAAAAGTGAGCATAGCTCATGTGAGACAAGAAGTTTGCTAAACGTTGCAGAAATCATATGAAAGACGCAGCATCCTTTGATCATTTCATCATGTAAATTTTCTGAACTTAAAGCCGTAAGAATACAACAATAAAATAAGTTATTAGGTCATAACGTTATAAAAAATCCAACTAGATTCCTATTTCATATAATGTATTTTCATCAGAATCGTTAAGATTTTTCTGGCGAAATGCAAATCTGAAAAACTGATTTATTGAAAATTTTATTGTTGAGCATTTAGTACACACATAATTTCATCTGATAATGTGTGTCTGAAAACTTTTTTCGATCATTTACTTCATATACTGAACTGAAAAAGAAACGCGACCTTTCCAAATGTTTCCAGACATGTGTCATGTTACTGTAAAAAAGGTAGTGGGACAAATTTCTGATATTGCAGCATGTTCAAATCCAATTTTGCAAAAATAGAAAATCGTAAAAAATCATAGATGCCTTATTTTACTAAAAGTAATGCTTTATCAAAGGGCACAATTTCTAGCGAAATAGATAAAAAGTGTATGTGCATTTCTTTGTTACCTGTACAGTAACAACCAATCGTCAACCAATAACAAGCAACTTTATAAGCAACTCGTTTTGTTACAATTTGATAGACAAAATGTTTGCGTGTTTATGACCGAGTCAAAGGAAGCATCTGCATGCTTGTCAGACAACACGGAATATCATCAACCCTGTAAATGTTCATGTTAAAACATAAAGTTGACAGTTTCATTATTGGCACCCTTGCTAGGTAACATGGTAACTGGATAACAATTTAAAGATGGGGCCCCCGTTTTGACAGTCATTCAACGTTTTCTTTATTTTCCAGATGCTTTGAAATCGGCACCACAATCCGTAATTGCTCATTAGAGAACTAACGCTGATAAGGAGCCTGGATTCGAACACTTTGTTCCATGATCTCATTGTATCAACGATTAAACGATAACAATTATTCTCAATAAAGTAATTCGTATACAGAAGATTGCATGAAACACAAGAAAGGTCGAAAACTTTGGTCCAAATTGCCTAGATCTTTCTCAGAGTGTTTTGCTAAGTTGCACTTTGCTTTCACAAACCACCTGAACCTCTCAATCTATTAACACTGCAAGGTTGTTTACAATCAGAACTGTACAGTTCTCCGCAAAAAACTTAACTCAAGTGCTTCTATATACGCTAACACTGAACATTATTGACCATAGTTGTAAAATCTAAAACGGCCCATAATCTAGTTTGATTGTTATGATCATTTGAAATTCAGGTCACTTCGATGAAGTACCACGCTCCCGTTTCTTCATCGGTTAAGAATATACTGTATATATTTATATTTAAAAAAATCAAATAATGCTATTGAAATATGACTTGCTATCACCATCATCTTCTACTGTTGAAATAGTCGAATCAATAATAGCACGCGATTTATCCATGAGGTTACATTAGTCTTGCAACAATGCATGGGCTTCAGCTTAGTACATAGACGTGGTGTTGACAGGATGCTTTAACTCTGTAATCAGGTGGTTGTTGTGTTCAGTTTACATACACTGAGTAACGGGACTAACAATTATTATTTTTGAACGAAGTGCTTTTACCGTTCTCATAAACAATGCTTAGCTACATGTATGTTTATTGAACACCAATTAATGAGCAAGAAAATCAAAAATAGATTTTTTTTAAACTGCGATTTCATTTTTAGATGTCGATTGAATGATTGATTGTTTGCGTAACATCACATAAGTGTTTAAGAAAGTTTTTTAGAAACCATTGATTCTTTTAATAATAGAAAAAGAGAATACATAGAACAAAAGATAATGTAATTTCAATATTAATGATAAAGTGAGGTTAAATCTTGAATCTCTGATGATTTGGTTTCGTAAGAAAATTTAGTCGCATTACATAAAAGTCCCTTTCATAAGGACAGAGTTGGTGAACTGTGATTCCAATTCATTATTGACAAAAAACACTCTCTTACATGGATTAAGATGGAGCAGTGACTTGCATTACATAAAATGCTCAAGCCCGTGAAGTCAATACATTCAATAGCAACTGACAAGGAGGTAATTTCTTAGAAACGGCGTTTTAGAGACAAAAGAAAGTACCCATTAGAATTTGCTCAAAATAACATAATAATTATCTAAGAGACATGTAATCCATTAAATTATGGCACGTTTTCAATGACGCATAAATATGCAGTAGTTTAATTCAAGTGATTGATGTCTGAATAATGTTTTGTGAATATCTTTGTTTTATGTAGGCATCGGTAAGGAAGAGAATCATATTCCATACCATGTTCAAAATGATATCAATATGTGAAATAGGCATGCTTATTGATTTTCACATACAATATGTCTTCTTTGAGAATGAACATTTGTGTGATATCAAAATCAATTTGGGAATAGTTTATCAATATGAAAAAAGACACTTAAAAGAATTCATTGAACGATTATGTATCTATTGGTCTTATTAGTTTGAGAATACGAGATCAAAAACTCGAAATATTTGTGATTGAAAATCTGACATTAAACTGTAGTGTGTACTTTCTTTTGTCCGACAGTATATTGTCACTGTCAGGTGTACTGTAACTAACTGGCGTCTCAAGAAGAGGGCTGCTAAGATGCCATTCTCTCCCCACAGAGGCAGATCAAGTCATATTGATTTAGCCTCTGCTATATTACGACGCGTTTGTGGGATAGAATGGGAGATGCCTGATTGGAGGCAATCAAAATTAGTTGTGCTGTATCTTAAATCATCATTTTGGCTACTGAAACAAGGCAAAGGCATTGTGATATGAACCACCCTTTCCATGCGAGAAGCCTCGTCATTTGATTACGAAATTCAAATGTATTGAGATGAAAGTTTTTTTCGCCAGGGTTTTCGGCGTAATATAACAGAGGCTAAATCAACATGACTTGATCTGCCTCTGTGGGGAGAGAATGCCGTCGAAAAGAGTTCTCATTATAGAAAATGCACAGAAACATTCTAGACTAATAAAGAAGTTTACTGTACTATTGACAGATATTTATGATTCAAAGTAATCATTAAATAGTTGTACATCCTACGTCCTACATCGATACATGAAAGGGTACTTACATGTATATAATGCCCTGTCTATTTCGGTTTTATTTTATCACATGAAATATGAGTTAAGACAGTTTGACAGTATCACTACACAAACCAAAAAAAACGATATATTTTAGGTCCGCTTCCATATCCTTTAGCATTAAAAAGCCACTTCGCGATTTTTACAAAAATCAAACACTTATTGTTCTGCTTTGAAACGAACGTCGATGGCATTATATTTAAATTATAAATTAAATTATATGAATCCAAAAAATCTCACATTTTCATCACTAAATGATAATTATATGATAAATTCTTGTTTCTAAAAACAATCTTGTAACAGTCATAACTATTTATGGAAGTCAATTTTACATCTCCTATTTGCTTGAATACTTTTTATATAACATATCAAACAATATCAAATCAAAACTGTCATTCTGACTGCTTTAGATAACTTTCCAAAATTACGTTTGGTTGATTGACGTCCGTCATTGTTCGGTTTTCGATCACAATCCCGACTTCAAACAATCCCGTTGTCCCTATTGTTTATTGTCTCAAAAATGAGATTTACTGTACAAGTCATTGCTTCTCATTCAAATGACACTATTTATAAAGATTGGCATATGTGCCCCCAAACAACTCACGGAGTGGCTCTTTAAGATGTAGATATTTTCAATTCATTAATGCTGTCTGATAATTTATTGTTAATAGGAAATCGGGTTTCTATTGAAGAGCACGAGAGCAAGTAGTTAATTTCTCAAGTTAACGATAAAGCTATGGAAAGAATATAAACCATCAGCCTTCATCTCATCATACTTTGAACAATCATTGGAATATGTCATATTCGAGATGATAATACAATGATCAAACCAGAAACGATACATAATACTGCATCCCAAATGGACATCACCTATTATCTTAATGTTTATTAGGCTTTCAAACTAGAATGATATCGAGTGATAATGAGTTCTATACAACACGAGTGAGTAATGTCCCTCAAAATAACAACGCACCTTTTCCTCACCTAATGCAGAGTTTTAAAACTCTAAAAGAGTTAAAACTGTGCTTTAAAATTGCTCACAGTACCTTAGGTAATTGATTTTCTTCTATATACGAAATATTCTTTGAATCGAAGTAAATAGTTAGAGCCCACCACGGTAGAGACAAAAACAGTTAAAATTGGAAATGAGCGATTAAGTTTATCACAGGAGTTTAACAGCATGATTGAGACAAGGAGACGTTTTTGAATTTTCAATTTATTTAATATTTTTATCTTTCATTAGGAGGTTTAATATTTATCAACCATCGCTCGTTATTCTAATGTACTGTGATAGTCTACAATGTATGCCTTAGAATGGAATATCAAAACATTACAAAATTTCTAATCAGTCATAAAATTGCAAAGGGTTATTTCCTAATTAAGCATACATAAATCATACTCACAGTACACTTTAGTTATGTTTGATGCAAATATGTCCATTTAAACATTGAAAGGTTTATACTTATTTTAGATGTACATGTATATTGATATTGATAGTAATATGTCCACATAAAATATGTTTTAATATGCGTTCCTACAATGATATTTCTATGTCGATTGAATGTAAGAAAATGTTGCACTCACGTAAAGTAAACTTCTTACAGGTATGTTACGCCCTGTTTATGTCGTATTCACAAATGTTTTACACAGGAAATCTGAAGATCAATCACAGACACTCTGATAAGTTCAACTTGCCAAGTACTAAATGCTGGCTTTGATCTCTAGGCAGGTAGACCACCTGATCATAATTATTCCAAGATTCGTAATAACGACATTGTAAGTTAACAATGTCACAAGAGAATAATCTTCTCTCGAAACAGAGAATTTTTGTATTACCGTAATTGACCTATTTAGCGCCCTGGGCGGTTAAAAAAATGGACAGAGGGGGCGCTTATTAAAATGTGTCAATCATTCAGTCGATTGATAAAAATGTTTGTATATTCTCGATCTGCATATAGTTTTAAGCGAAAAGTTACAAATCCAATTACCATGATTAAAGAGGAGGACTAAAATCAAGTCTTCAAACCAATTTTTATATAAATTTTCATTGGTTTGTCATGAAAGGTATGCCTGGAGAGGGGGCGCTTAATGTTTTTGAAACTAAAAAGGGGGCGCTTATAGGGAGAGGGCGCTTATTGCGTCAAATACGGTAAGAATAATTACTCTGCAAAATTGCAAATTTAAGTAAACTGAAAAATAAAACAACGTTCAAATATCAAAGCAAAAACAGTTTTTTAATCATATTTTAAGGATGTACCGGCATCAGAAAATGTTACCCTTAAGACAGGTCGCACATGATTGTAGGAAGAAATATACTGCAGGCTGAAATTAATGATATTGACCCTCTTCCTTTTCTTCTGTTGTTTCGTTTCCCCTTTGACCGTTGCTTGATGTTTTGTTTTCGTTGGCTAGGTTTTGTTTTGATAGTCGTATTACCTATAGTAAAAAGTAAAATATTTTAAAATAATTTTTTTTATTACCTACGAGGGCAGTCATACCGAGGTTCATATTTATCATATGTTGCCCTAGGGCAAAATATCACTTTTTCATTGTGACGTCACGTTAAAAACACTGCTATGACGTAACGATTCACCTATGACGTCACAAGCTAAACAGGCCGGCGGCGGCTAGTCCGCCTATACTGGGAAGTAGTTTTTGAGTATTTTCTTTAATTTTGGGAATACGGTAATAAACAGAATATTATATTCGTGCCCATGACATACTATGTTTACGACACTCGTGTCTAAATATCAGTATATCCCTTGCTCTCGCTCGGGAAATACTAATATTTAGCCACTCGTGTCGTAAACATATTAGTATTTCATGGACACTCATGTAATATCCTCTATATCTGTACAGTAAAAGTAACTTCATATCAATTGCAAGAATTTTCCTTTAGTCGGCGAAATTTTAACCTTCCACGTAATTTCATGATTTGGGAGAAGTAACATTTTAGGACTTGATAAGGCAACAGAAGTCTGATGATATATTTGCTCATTTACCATGAATAAGAAAATGATATAATTAAATAGCATGCAATGTGGAATGTCTGCTGCTTTTTAGCTATGCAAATGTTATTTAACTTTTTCTGAAAAGTCTGTAGTGCATACATAGTCAACTTTATCAGGTATAATGTTGACTCAACAGCAAACGACACCATCACCTAACTAAACGATAGCCCAACAAGGAAAAGTTACATCATATCCTCGACAATGAGCTATCATAATTTATAAATTTTGAACCATTGGGAATTTGGCACTTGCCAAGAATAAATTTCCCTGAAGCACGATTGATGCAAATGTTTTCGATACAATGAAAAAACGAAAATTAAACTTGTGGTATCGATTCATTTTATTTAAAATGTTCTCAGTATAGATCTATCATTATAGTAGTGCACGAAACAACATGACATACATGTAAGTGTTAACAGACAAAAATATGTATTCTAGCAATCTTGAAACTCGCATGAATTGAAAATAAGTTAAGAATGAAATACCCCAATCAAGATTATTTATTTTGTGTATTAGTCACGCTGTCATAGGTTATTTAACACTAATCTTAAAAAGGAAAATGTCCATTTGGGTAATATCTTCATACACAGTTTTAGAAACAATCACTTGCCATGTTTTGAGAGAGTTGGTTTACAGATGAGTGTGATTCGTCGAGTCAGGAAACACTGATGACCATGTTTGTCCATTACAGCGCTGAAAGGGCTTGTAATCATCTTCTCCTGTCATCGGGTAATTCAAGAAAGAGATTCAAATTGTGTCATACATGTTACTTCTGAATGTGAATTCAAAATAAATATGTTAACTGTGATATTTCATGTCCCAGTCATCAAAGTATCCTTTAAAAATTATTTAAATTGTACATTTTATTATACATAATTAATCTCAGACACGAGTGTTTTTTGATGGTCTTTGATTCGTATTTGGAAATGGGATGCTATGTCCTTTGGCCTTGTGGCTTCTTTGATAGAAATATACTATATGTAAACATTATACATAGCTTCTCTGTCATCTCTACCAACGGATTTTTTGAGAAATTATTAGTGAAATTATCATGGTCAGTCTTGGCAGGAAAACAAGGCAAATGATTCATGTAAGTATTGCTAGTGTATGTAACGTATCTACGTGTAGGAACGATTACAGATGAAGTTGATACGTTATGCTACTTACGTAGCATCAATTGATAGACAATTTTACGAAAAGTGTACATTCGAATAATAAATACAGAGTTTAAAGTCTTTATGCTCTTTGTAAACCGACTTTTCTTTTAGGTTATTACCATAAAACATTTTATTTAATTTATCAGTTACAAGATCAGTACATAAAGTAAATCAGATAAATCTATCACGTAAACATAAATTAAAGACACCTAAAACCAAAAGTTTTTATGTCAGATAAAATGAACAAAATCTAAACTTACCTATTCATATATCTAACATTTCACGCCGGTAGTTACTTATTTCATACGAAATTCCTATTTCAATCAAACAAATATTTGAAAAAGTTGAAAATGCACCGTAATTAAACTATACTTGCCTGCACATTGTTTTCATTGTTGATGAATACTTTTTTTCTACTCATCTGACAAGAAAGGTTTACTTTGTTATAGTAAATGAACCGACACCCAGTGAATACAATGCATCTACGCTCACACATTTTGATGCCAATCATCACACTATGTCCCAACTGCCAATAAGATATTACAAAACAAAGAGTTAAACAAGGACATCTTAACATGTTGGCGTTCAGTTAGTACAATGTATGTCAGATGGTATGGAAATTGATTAAGAAAATATTCATATTTATAATTCCCTGTTTGACAGGCAATGTCGAAGCATTAATATATGCATGCGTTTGCTTTTGTCCTTCCCGATATACATGTATGTTGAAATGAAAAAGTTTATCATATATCTTGTCAACCCAAATGACAGTGTGGTTTATCTTAACTGTCATAGGGCTTTAGGAAAAGATTGATTGTTCGAAGCAATGGTATCAAGGCCATTAGGACGCCATTCCTAAGATTGATGTCTTCCAAAATAACTAATTGCCTATTTTAATGTATCCCAACATTGCAATAATACCAAACCAATTTTAAATATGGGGGTTGATAAATATAAGTTAAAGACATTGCAATATTAAGTAAATTGCTTATAAGATACATAATGTTAAGGGAAATAATGATCATATGGGAAGGAAATAAATTTTGATTGACCATCTTTTAAACTGCATTACGAGAAAAAACATATTATATTCAGGAGACTTTTATTAGTTGAATAAGGATAACAGTTGTTTTCGATGACAATTGATATATCTTAGATGACATTATTTTTCAAAGAGAAAGGAACTATATCATTTTGATGAATTTGAAAAAGGAACTTTAAAGGTTTAGTATTTATTTCAGCAATAAAATGACTATTTCTTTTCAGATTTTATTTGGAGCAATATTCAAAACATTCGAAATCCTAGATAAATTTAGTTTTTTTTCATACCAGAAGTAATTCACCGTGTCATACAAAATGTTCACATTCAATGAATAGCCGTATGCGACTTCATGGTACTATAAATATGATTTTAAAGTGTATGATTGTATTGCAAAATATAACATAATACCTTTAAAAAAATCACCCTCAAAATCTTTAATTGAAATTGGATGAATTAAATGAAGGGATAGTATATGGTCAGAAGAAAAGATACTGGTGTGTCTGCTTGATGAAATACTGTATTTTCATTCATTCTTTTAGATTGAAATATTTCTTTGAATCATTGGTATAAGAAGACAATAGAAATCTTTGTACAGTACTTACGTCATTGTTAATAATCTTTACATGTGGTTTTAAAAGTCAAGATAACAACAAGTATGACATTTTCATGATTCCTTTAATTTCCAATCACATGTTTATTTTCAAATCGAGAACTTCACTCATACGTTGATAAAATGATTGAAATTTTCTTAACGTACCATCATAACTATTTCAAGGAGAGGATTTTGCCTGAAATCATGAATCACGTGTGCAATTTTGATTATTTAAGGATTATAGTTTTATAATCGAATACCCGAATTGTGACTTTCTCTCAACTAAAGAGTAGCTCAAGGTAGCTGTACAGACGTCTCCTGTAGTTCATCAATATAGTCAACAACTTCCACTCTCTGTACGTTGACCAGTAATGAGTAGTGTCTTGCTTTCCCCAGCAAACTCAAGGATTTTAGATGCTTAGATGACTGATGCCTTCAACTTCTGCTTTCTCCATTTTTTCAATGAATTGCTAGAACTTCTTGTTTCTTATACAGTCTGCAAGATCTTCAGCAGATGCAGTTTTTAACACTAGATATTCTTTAGATTCTAAGCTCCATTTGCAAGCACTAGCCTTGCAGCTATGTTGAAGTCTTGAAATGTGCTGACCGTAAGGATGGTGTAGGCGTTGGTATAGTCAATATAATGAATATATTATATCACTATTCCTAGTGCTAGTGTAAAGAGCAATTCTATCTCAACCCCAGGACAAAGATACTTGCCTATGGTGATTTATATGTGATGTCATAGTTGACATTGATTGATGTGGAAATTCTAAAAATGAACAACTTTTCTTTTTTCATGGAAGCGACGTTTCGGTAATACATACTTATAGCGGATAAGGAATAAGGGGATAATAAGAGGCAGTCATTTTTAGAAATTGGGTTTTTTCATCCATCACGTTTTGACAGAAAATGAGTTGTTTTCAATTGATATGATCTTTGCTGCTTGCATGTAAAGATTTACGAAGTCAGTGGTACATTTTAATGATTGTTTAATTTGGAATCCCCTTGTCGTCTCTCAGAATGAAAAAACATGCTATATCCAATACAACAGTGTTCGTTACAAGGCAGTACAATGATTAAAGAAAAAAAAGCCATTTGGATATTCTGCAATAGTAATTGATTTTTTTAAATGTTCGGGGGTTAAATCCAAAGCAGTATTAAATAATTAGTTGAAAACAGTATGAACAACGCATTTTACTGATGTTTTCTCTTTTGGTCAATTTGGTTTGTTTTATCTGTCGTTTCCATTGTGGATGGTTAATCAATGTAGTGCAGACATGATAAACCCATGGGCAAAAGAAACGAAGGATAAACAAATAATGCATGTGGTGTAATTGCAATGTCGAATGTGTTTCATAAAAGAGTATTTTGAGAATTATCTCTCATAATTTCAGCCATGATTGCATGACGTTTTTTGTACTGTGGTTGTCTAAACACTGTTAGGGTGCGAAAATCGCTGTTTTCAAGTACTTTTTTGGTAATAAATATTTTGAAATTAAATTTGAATTTTGGAAATGTATATGAGAAGGTCATTTGAGATGTTGTTAATGAAAAACATCCTCTTTGATATGTATGAACTGACGTGTTTTCGTTATATAACGTCTACAGATATGCTAAAATGACAAATTTCGCTCTCCTATCTCATTTAGTTAAGGAGATAGCAAATTGGTGATTTTTTTACACGCGTTTGGAAAGGCGCCATGCAAAGTCATCAACAGAAAATGATTCAAACAAGGCAAATATAATATAGTTGACTTCTAAGGAAACTGTGCCACTTTCTTTCATTCATATTTATGTTACATGGAATAAAACATCATGACATTTCTGTTACCAGCGTTTCTTTTTTAGCTATTTCATTCCCTGGTTGTAAAAGCCAGATATAAAAAAACTGTTTACATTTTATAGTTAGGAAGTTTAAGGTTAGCCATTATTAGCTCACGGTGTTTATTGTATAAATGGCATTACGTAACCTAAAGTGTATATTTGGCTAGTTCTTTGGTTTTGCTATCGGATTCTTTATGAACTGTTTCATTTTTTAAACTTATATAATTAGTTTCCATGTTAATATAAATAAATGTTCTTGATTTTTACAGATTGCTTACGAGAATGTTTGTTTGTAATGTCTTTCAAACTTAGATGGTGCACCACAAAGAATCATTTGTGCATTGGTGTTCTTTTATCAATAAAATAAAATTTTATCCCTTCCATTTAAGGTATTGTTGTTATTAGTGAGTGTAACTTCTTTACACATGGAAAACTCTTTGAACACAACATTTACAAAAAGCATTTTAGGCTAGTTTGGTCTGATGTTTAATAGCAGTTTCAGTTGATTCATTCTTCAATTTCTAACCGGCGATGAACAGGACAATTTTTTAACGGTGAAATTTTAATCTAAATAACCTTATATCCGAGAAATGAACTGGACATTCTTTGAACAGAATTAATTATCTATTCCTTTTTTTATGAGCTTAAAAATATACATAAAGGTAGAGAGAAAGTTGTACCTTGGTTTAATTGTTTGGTGTTATTCAAAAGACTCTCCTTCGACTTTCATTAAGGTTAGATAATTAAAAACTATTGATAAAAGCATTCATAACACAAACATTTTGTTTGCCAGCCTCTCTTCTATAGAGAACCTAAATCCGTCAGTGACAGTATCCTTAAAATCTACATAATGTGCCACACTATGAACAGAGTGAGTGGAGTTTCATGTAAAAGCTAGCAGTTTTAGGTTGATTTTATTGATCGTACAACTTAACAGGGTTTATCGGACCACAGCTGTTGTATTTACCTATAATACTTACATTACGTTATTTGATTGATCCAGATTTTGTGTATGCTTGAGTATGCCTTATATACGCATAAAGATGTATTGACATTCATCAATCTTCATCATGTGCAAATATGCATCATCATAAACTTGCAAACCCCCTTGCCAACCAAATGGAGTATGTGAGACCTCAGCGTTTATTTTTCTGTGTGCGGACATAGCGGTCTCTCAATTACGATATAACACATTGATTTGTTTAACAAAAACATAACGGCTTCGAAGACACCCACCCTAAAAATGTTCTAAAATTATGATTTTTAAAATAGTTTTTTTGTGGTTGAAGTCATTTTCAATTGTTCTAATACCTTTAAAAAACACATTTAAGTTAAATATTGGCAAAAGGTGCACTGTAACTTTGGTGTCAAATAACAGCAACACATTGAACAAAATGCTTAAACAAAGTTTCATAATTGATTTTTATTTAGCGTTTTTATTTAGATTTGTTGCTGTTGTATTGTCAAACAATCCTTAAACAAAAACTCATAATACGTGTTTATTGAAAGTTGAGCGAACAATTTTCGGAACAGGTTTGGCTCTAAATAATACTTCCAACATCCATCATTAGAAAATGTTAGCCATTAGCCAGGTTGCACATCTCTTCAAATAGAAATAAGTTGCATG
Source organism: Steromphala cineraria (assembly GCA_916613615.1). Taxonomy (NCBI): domain Eukaryota; kingdom Metazoa; phylum Mollusca; class Gastropoda; order Trochida; family Trochidae; genus Steromphala; species Steromphala cineraria. The sequence goes on from OU744732.1 coordinate 27,978,587, forward strand.
CCGACATCAATGTCCTTTTAAAGTGACCTCTGTTGATTCTTTTCCCATTTGACCGTTGCTTGAGGTTTTGTTTCCGTTGGATAAATTTTGTTTCGATAGGCATCTTACCTTTAAAAAGAAATCAAAATAATGATTTGTCTGAACAGTAAAAGTTACTTTATATCGATTATAAGAATTTGACTTTAGTTTATTGAATAAACGTTTGTAACATCCCGCTTAATTTCATGATTGATGATAAGTAACATTAATACTTTAGGCAACAGCAATCTGATGAAATATGCACCTTTACCATGAATAATAAAGCATTTTATTACTCTCCCGTTGAAGATATTGCTGTTTAATAAATCAACCATGTTATTCCACTATAACATTTCTATTCTATTTTCTTGTAAAACATCTGCAGTGTTGACAACTCACCTACCCAAACGATAATAACTCAACAAGGATAGTTACATTATATCGTCAAAAATCAACTATCATAATTTATGAATTTTGAACCACAGTTATCCTAGAAGCACAATTGATGCATATTTGAAGTTAAGTGTGAAATTATCACTTAAAAATAATATATAAGTGTAAACAGGAAAGTCCTCCTGAATTTCGTTTCCAAAAAAAATACCCCGCTCGCATTGTCCCTTTAAAGTAGTGTACAAAAAAGTGTTAACAGATAAAGATATGTACTTTATCAAATAATCTCGGAACTAAACGCATGAGTTGAAAAGATGTTACAAAAACAGTATTGTAAGTAAGATTATTTAATAATTATGTGTATTACCCACCCTGCCAAAGTTTATTCAAAACTAATCTAAAAAAAAGAAATGTCCATTCGAGTTACATCTTCATACACTAGTTTCAACACAAATCACTTGCCATGTTTTGAGAGAGTTGGTTTACAGATGAGTGTGATTCGTCGGGTGAGGAAACACTGATGACCATGTTTGACCATTACAGTGCTGAAAGGGCTTGTAATCATCTTCTGTCATCAGGTAATTCAAGAAAGAAACTCAAATTGTGTCAAACATGTTACTTCTTAATGACAATTCAAAAGAAATATGTTAACTGTGATAGTCCATGTCCTATTCATCACATTATGAATTTTTGCAATAGAAGTGACATTTTATCATACATAATTATTCTCAGGCACGAGTGTTTTTTGATGGTCTTTGATTCGTATTTGGAAATGGGATGCTATGTCCTTTGGGCATTGTGGCCTCTTTGACAGACATAAACAATATGTTAGAAATATACATTGCTTCTTTGTAATCTCTACCCAAGAATATTTTTGCGACAGTATTTACGGAAATTATCATGATCAGTCTTTGAAGGAAGATAAGCCACATGATTCAACTAAGCATGGCTAGTGCATGTAACGTATTTGAGTGTAGCAAGGATTACAGATGAAGGATGCTACTTAAGTAGCAACATTTGATAGACAATTTTACGAAAAACATATTTGATATTCGATAGTTTAAACATTTCACGCTGTTAGTTATTTTTTTTACTCTAAATTCCTATATCAATCAAACAACCATTTAAAATAGCTGGAAATACACAGGAATGAGAAACTACTTGCCTGTACATTCTTTTCATTCTTCATTAGGACTTTTCGTCTCGTACTCATCTGACAAGAGAGGTTGACTTTGTTAAAGTAAATGTACCGACACCCAGTGAATACAATGCATCTCTGCTCACACAGTTTGATGCCGATCATCACACTATTTCCCAACTGCCAATAAGATATTACAAAACAAAGAGTTAAACAAGGACATCTTAACATGTTGGCGTTCAGAGAATACAATGTATGTCAATTAGTATGGGCAATAAAGGAGAACGTCTGTTTATGCCCATTACCATCATGATAAACTGAATGTTGTGGTGAATCTGAATATAATACTAAATATGATAACGACAATAAATCAAGCATTAAGATAAGGTTTTTGTGACCAATATAGTTTAATGGCATCAGGTAACATTAACAACATAGTTAATATTTTGAGAAACACAAATTTATTTTGATGAAGCTCAATAATTAAATGCATCATCAGGGAAAATACATAACTACATGTTATCCAATATGACATAACATGGCATGGAATAAGTCACAACAAATTGTGTACGCACTACGAAGCTGAGTTACTTTTTTTATAAAAACAAAAATGAAAGATTAATTAAAATATAAGGAAAATACTTATGTTTTATGTTATGCATGTCAACGATTGGCCAACGGTTGATGGGCTGTTTAAGAAGATGCTAAAAAGCATTACAATGATACATTACAATTATATGATATTGTCGCTAGATAAAGAAAATATTCATATTTATTAATTCCTTTGTCATAGTCAAAGTCATAGAGCTTGATTGATTGTTCAAAGCAATGTTATTAAGGCCATCATATCGCAATTTTCATGATTGATGTCTTACAAAATAACTAATTGCCTATTTTAATGTATCCCAACATTGAAGTAGCACCAAACCAATATGAAATATTGATATTGATAAGTATGTAAGTTGAGGACATTGCACTATTAGGTACAGTGCTTACATGTATAAGTTAAATAATGTTAAGGGAATTAAAGATCATATCGGAAGAAAATGAATTTTAATAATCAATCTTTCCAAAACTGCATTAAGAGTAAAACATGTTATCTTGAAGAGACTTCCATTAGTTAGAATAAGGATGACAGTTGTTTTCGATGACAATTGATGTAGGTTAGATGACATTAATTTTGCAAAGAGAAAGAAACTATAAATTTTTAATGAATTGGAAAATAGGTACATTAAAGGTTTAGCAATTTTAGTATATTCTAATAAAATGACTGTTTCTTTTCATATTTTATTTGGAGGAATATCTAAAGCATCCGTAATCTTGGATATATTTTGGTTTTGTTCATACCACTGGTAGTTCACCATGTTATACAAAATGTTTCCATTTAATGATAGTTTTAATAATTTTCACTTGTGATTTTAAAAGTCATGTTTACATAAATACGACTGAAGCCATCGACTCCTGCTTTACAAACCATTTTTCTGAATTGCTAGAACTGCATTTTTCCTTTACCTTCTGTCAGTTCTGCAGTAGATGCAGTTTTAACAAGAAGAATTCCTAAGCTCCATTTGCAAGCACTACCCGTGCAGATATATGCTGAAGTCTTGGAATGTGGGAACTAAAAGGGTGATGAAGTCGTCACAATATTCTATAAAATGAGAATGATATATAAATATTCCTTGTGCTAGTGTAGATAAGTGGTTACAAAGAACATTTCTATCTTACTCACAGGTAAATGATACTTGTCTGTGGTATGGTAATTGATATACAATGTCATCGTTGACAATAATTGATTAGGAAGACAAAGGAAATTATACAAATTAACAACTTCGTTATATTCACGTACCGACGTTTCGGTAATACTTACTTAAAAATACCGTCTTCAAGAATAAGGGAAAATAAGGGGCAATTATTAGGCGCCACAGGGCTACCAAAGCTACAATTTATAATCCTCACTAGTCAAGGAGTCTGTACAAAAGTTTCAGCTTTCTAGGCCTCATGGTTTTGGTGAGGAGTCGAAGTTTTGCCATAAGCTTACAGGCCAGATGAGCAAAAAAGCACTATTAGTTAACTTTTAAAGGAAAGTTATAGGAAAGGGGTAACTTTGTTACATAGTCTTTATTCCCATTATTTTGATGGTTCTGAGTTTTAAAATTTGGCTTAAATGATACACTAAAAACGTGAATGATGAACGTGAAACAAAAAGCTAAGATTCTCAAATAAGTCTCCCAGGTATGAAGAATAGAAAAGGATAGCCTTAGCTCTGTAACTCATCTGGCTTTTTTTTAGCCATTTTCTGTTTTTTTGCAGGTAATTATTCAAAAGACAACAGGGTCACAATATCTATGAACATAATTTTCCTTGCAGCATGAAGTTCACCATTCTCTCCCCACAGAGGCAGATCAAGCCATGTTGATTAAGCCTCTGTTCTATTACGACGAGTTTGTGGGATAGAATGGGAGATGCCTGTTTGGAGGCAATCAAAATTAGTTGTGCAATCAGCGACACTGTACTTTAATCACCATGTTGGCTACTGAAACAAGGCAAAGGCATTGTGATATGAACCACCCTTTCCATGCGAGAACCCTTGTCATGTGATAAAGAAATTCAAATGTAATGAGATGAGTTTTTTCCGCCAGGGGGAACTGCCGGAACCCACGGATTTAGGCGTAACAGAACAGAGGCTAAATCAAGATGACTTGATCAGCCTCTGTTGGGAGAGAATGGAAGTTCACTTTAAAGGATGTCATTTTGTTCCTTCGAAGGGCATTGTCCTTATTAGTGGCAACTAATTCACCAGGTCCAGATCTTTAATCATTTTCTTAAAAGTAGTCTGTATACAACAAATCGGCTTTATTTCCATTTAAAACAAGTATATATTGTCACAAAGGTGACAAGATCCCCCGCCGCAAAATGATGTGAACAAAATGCATACTGTATACATAGAAACACTTGTCTACACTTGTCATGCTACTAGATGTCATTTAGACCACAACAAATCAACTGGTCCCTGGGTCTTCCATATATAAGCCTCACTGTGACCTTGACAATAATGTGAAGGTCACCAAAATCGACTGGGCCCGGCGCCTTGTGTAAGTTATGAAGAGAATTCAGTGAATGGTTCTTGAGATATCCCGCTGACAAACCTAAAATGCAGGTTTCAATGCTGAAATTTTCAAAGTCTCGCTGTGACTTTGAAAATAATGTGAAGGTCACCAAAATCGACTGGGCCCGGCGCCTTCGAATTCCCAATAAGATGCATTGTGTAAGTTATATTTTATGAAGAGAATCCAGTGAATGGTTCTTGAGATATCCCGCTGACAAGGGTAAAATGTCAAAGTCTCGTAATGACCTTGAAATGAAGGTCAAGGTCATGAACCTCTAGAGGAACCTTGCTCATGGTGATGAAGCTATATATGAAAAGAATCAGGTCAAAAGTTTTTGAGTTATTCAATTCCCTCCGTCGGGACGTACATACGTATATACGGACGGACGCTGCTCAATACTATATGCCCCGCTTCACGCTAAACGCGCGGCGGGGGATAAAAAGATGAACATAGATTTTAAGGGCGTGGCCCAAGTGAAAAGATCTCGCGTATTTGCTTCAGCGGGTATTTAAAACTCATGCAAGAGAAGTTATCTGTGAATGTGAAATAAAACAGAAGAAAAATTAATTCCTTTAAAACGATTGAAAAAGCCCTAACTCATGAGCGTAGTTCAGGTACAAGTATGTTTCAAATTTATATTTCAAAATTATAACGGATATATAAGATACCGACCGTGCCCCCACCTGTTCCTACGCCTATGCTCTTAAATTTAGATGACAGCATCCACGTGCTTAATAGCTGGATTATTGCTGACAGCACGTTAAATCCCAACTCACTAACTCACTCTTTCATAATAAAAATCAAAGGCCATACCATTAAAATTTTACAGTCAGAGGTATTCTCTTGGCGGAAAACTGGGGATGCTTGGTAACAAATCGATTTATCCCGAGCGTTTTTGATAGACAAAAACACCTCACTCCCCTAAAACAGTTGCCTCAGTGTCTTTTCCTGAAAGCTTTCCGATGCTGTACCTAGAAAATACAATTTCCAAATCTATCTCTTCGGATGCCATTTCTGTTTTTCGACGAAGAGGGTGTGTTGTGAAAGAAGACATGCGATTAGCACGCTGCTGGGGGCAGCGTAGATACCTCATTGAACGATATGCCATTAAGGAGAGCTAATTTATAAACCGCATTGAGCCCTGATTGTTTCTAGAGGTTAGTGTAATATTATCGTAATGAAAACTCGGGATTGTCGAGAATGATGACAATTATGTTTGATGAGTCAAATTGTCAGAAAGTATAGAAATTATCACAGAGGTTCGAATCTCTGAGTGGACAATATAACAAAATATATTCAAAACCTGGACTTTTTCACTCAATGTATCGTTTTCATATGTTGAGATAAACCTACATCTCAAATTTGAACGAAATAAGTCAAGAAATAAAGATTTTAGCATAATATCTACCTATTATATAGAATACATAAGGGGGGTCACTCCAGTCGCTAAAACCTGATCGAAAACAGGACACATCGATTATTTTTAGGTGTGGTGCAATTAATACTAAATTTTATTGCAAAACTATGCACTGGAATCATAGATCAATCTTTTAACTTGTTGACCATCTCGCCCAATTTTTCGAATTCCATCCAACTTTTGACCACTGACCCTCGCATTAACACCACACCTATCTTTGAACAAATGCCTGGCCAATTACGGGGAAATACCGACAGTTTCCGTAAATCAAACACGCTGCCGTGAATAAATCGGAAATGGAAATGCCCCTCATTGGTCCATTTCGACGTGCACCCGTGTTGTCATTTCAAATTGCTTTGTAACCGTTGCCAACAGCTATCAATTTGAAATGACAACACGGGTATTTCTCCGATATACGATATATTGAGTGTAAAAGTCCAGGTTTTAAATATTTTTGTTATATTGTCAACTCCGAGATTCGAGCCCCTGTGGAAATTATCAATCAATAAATAATGTTGTCATTGCTTAAAGGATTTCAAAACCCCATTTTAAGTCAATTAACTTCATAAGTATGGTGTGTTTTACCGGTAAACACAAGCCACCATGATTTTACGTCAAATTTGCAATCCTGCGCTTACATTTGTAAACCGTCCGGCAAATCCGACTTGCCGATATGCAAAAAGATCGGCAGCTCTCGGTATTTTCCGTAATGTGACGTAATAGTAGCCCGTCAATCTCGGCCGGGCATGACGCACTGCAGTGCAAAGCCTGGGAAGGCCGATGTCAAAGCTGTTTTAAAACAAACACGCTTTTGATTGATACTATTGTTGAGATTTATTACATAAATACTCACAACATATCTCAAAGACATTAACCTTATTGTTGACTAAGTTTAATAATTATAGCTAAATATAAATGTGTGTTTGATCGTCGTCAATTCATTCCTGCCGTCGATAGACTATTTTCTGTGTTGATTTTTTATGATAATGATTTGATATTTCCAAAAACAAAAAATCGGGAATTCCAACTGGCTATAAAAATTTTTTTTCTTTGAGGTTCATATCATTATAAATTCGTACTCCAGTCTATTTAAAGATCTGGATATTTAAGATCAGCTGAATATCACCTTAAATAGATAAGGAAACAATAACCTTGATGTCTTTTTGATAAAATTGAACGTCTTGCAGTAACTTGGAATATAGTACGTTTTTGATTAAACGTCATTATTTTTACTTACCGTAGACAAGTGACCTTAGCCTGTTAGCCATATAACATGTAATCGACTCATTCCCACTGATGTAATGAAACATCATTACCCAGAACAATCAGAGTTATCCGCCCGTCACTAGCCCACTAGGTGGCGTGACCTGTCATCCAATTAGATTCATTCACATTACCTAGGAGTCCCAATTAACGACGGATACGTAAGAGGGGAGGCGGGCGGGAGTGACGACGGTCACTTGTCTACGGTAAGTAAAAATAATGACGTTTAATCAAAAACGTACTATTATTTAGTTACTAACCTCCGACAAGTGACCTTAGCCTGATACCACTGTAGGTGGCGGGTAGCATTCGTCGCGTTCAGCGATAACTCTCAAGATTGATCTGAGGATCGGCGACCCAGCGAGCGACCGTTCTAAATGGGCCATTGTCTGACTCCTCGAGGTCGACGACCCCTAATTAAAACACCACAAAACACTATAAACTGTTAAAATAAAAGAATTTTATTTCAAAGCGTAAGATGTCCACCTCGACGAGTGAGGCGTCATCATCGTGGATGGTTGCGCCCCCTACCCGGGGGAGCCCCCGTGGTCCGCTGCTGTGCAAATACCTGCACCCCTAGACGGGCTACGCCCTCCAGGTCCTCCGTGGAGACATCGCGCAGATAGTGGTTGGCGAACACCAAGCCCGACTTCCAGAAGCAGCCGGCCATGATGTCCGCCACTGACAGATTGCTGTGAAGGGCCATAGTCGCCGATATGGCCCTGATCTCGTGTGGGTTGGTCCGCGCCGGCGCCGGCAGCCCGGCCGCCTTGTAGGCGTCCACCACCGCAGACCTGAGGTAGACCCCCAACTGCCTCTTGTCAATCTCCTTTGAGCTCGTCTGGGAGTGGGGCAAAAAGAGCCTGCGCCTCCCCTGTCTCAGTGTCCGCGTCTTCTCCACATAGACGCGTAGAGCGCGCACGGGACAGAGGAGACGTTCCCGCTCGTCCGTCGGCTCGATAGCCGGGGAGATTGACGGCAGTGTGAAGGTCCTCCCACGTTCGTCAGCGCCTTGGTTCTTGCACAGGAAGTCTGGCGCCAGTCCCAAGGTCGCTGACCCTCCATCTCTCACCTCAAACCTGAGCAAATCAGCTTGCAGAGCATGCAACTCTGATATCCTAGCCGCTGACCCCATTGCCACCAAGAAGCACGTCTTAATGGTCAGACGCAGCAGCGTCGTGTCCGTCAGCGGCTCGTAGTGCTCAGATTTGAGGTGATTCAACACTATTGCCAGATCCCATTCTGGCGGTCTCAGTTTGTGGCGGCCATCCACGTTTCTGTATGTCCTAATGAGCTCCTTTAGGACCGAGATATCCAATCCCGGATCCTTCTTGCGAAGGACGGACATAATGGCCGCGAGGTTCGTGTTGATGGAGGAGGCCTTAAGCCCCCTCACTGTGCGTAGGTGGACCAGGTAATCCGCGACCTGGGGCACCGTTATCGTGCGCACATCGAACCCCTTCCCTTCGCAAAAGGTCATAAAAGAAGCCCATTGAAAGTCATACAGCTTACGCGTGGATGACCGCTGCGAGGTTGCCACCGCGCTGGCTACCGCCTCCGAAAATCCTGCGCTCCTCATCCCGTCTTGGAGACAACCCAAGCGTGCAGATGAAGAACCTGCGGGTTCTCGTGCACCCGTTTGCTCGGGTTGCTCCTGAGAAGGTCCCACCTGGTCGGTAAGGGAACCGGCTCCTGAGCGCAGAGCCTCCGAAGGGGGACGTACCAGGGCCTCGCCGGCCACATCGGTGCGACCAGGAGCAGACGTAGCACTCTCGTCTCCTGGATTTTTGCTACCACCCGAGTCAGAATGGCAGGGGGGGGAAAAGCGTAAGCGTCCATCCCCTCCCATCCTAACGCGAGCGCGTCTAATCCCCATGCCAGGGGGTCGGGTACGGGGGACACGTATACCGGCAGCTGGTGATTGAGCCGTGTCGCGAAGAGGTCGACATGCGGCCTCCCGAACTGGAGACAGATCGCCTCGAACACTCGAGGGTGCAACATCCACTCCGTAGAAGGAGGTTTGTCCGGGCGAGAGAGAGCGTCCGCAAGGACGTTCTTTGCTCCCGGGATGTGCACCGCTCTGATTGAGATGTTGAGATTGTCTACCAGTTGAAACAGCTCCATCACCAGCTGTAAGAGTGATCCCGCTTTGGTCGATCCTTGCTTGTTGATCGACCAAGCTGCCGTCGAGCTGTCCGTGTGAACGCACAACACCTGGCTCTCCAAGCGGCTTGACCAATGGTCGATCGCCAGGCGTATGGCGTCCAACTCCAAGAAGTTGATGTGACGTCCGGCTTGCGCCGGCGACCACACGCCTGCCGCCTGCTCGATCCCCAGGTGCGCGCCCCACCCCTGCGTAGAGGCGTCCACGTACAGCTGTCTCCCGGCGGGGGGTTGCCGGAGGGGCACCCCCGCCAAGACATTGCTTCCGTCCTGCCACCATTGGAGGTGGTGAATGAGGTCCTGCGGCATCCTGATGTGATGGCCGCAGGATACCTCCCGCACGTGCCCATTCAGCACTACCTGAAGCGGGCGGAGGTGGAGCCTCCCCCTCCTCGTGTAATCTTGAGCTGAGGTCAAGAACCCTAGGAGGCGTTGCCACTGTCGGAGCGAGAGAGGCCCGCGACACGCCTGCGCTAGGAGTTCCCTGTAGCGCCCCATCCGCTCTTCCGTGACAAAGGCCTTGTCCTGAGTCGTGTCCAGTAAGACGCCTAGGAAGACGAGAGACGTCGTCGGTACTAGGTCCGACTTGTCTAGGTTGACAAGCCAACCCAGGCGCCTGAACAGAGCGATCACAAAGTCCCTTTGCCTGGCCAGAGCTGACGGGGAGCAGTGGCTCCCGAACCCGTCGTCCAGATACATCGCGAACTGGATGTCGTGCCTGTGAAGGAACTGGACGATAGGCTGGGTCACCCGAGTGAACAGCCATGGCGCTGTCGAAATCCCGAACGGCAAGACGTTCCACTGAAAGTGGCGACCCGCCAGGACGAATCGGAGGTACTTGCAATCCGTGGGGCAGATTGGGATGTGCAAGTACGCGTCCTGGAGGTCCAACGACACCATGCGGCTGTATGGTTGTAGTAACCGCATGATAGACCGCACGGTCAAGAGCCGAAAATATGGCGGCCGCTCGAGGTAGGAGCGGTTGAACTGTTTCATGTCGTGAATCAGCCGCCATTTTTTCGGGTCCTTTTTCGGTCTCACAAACACTGGAGAGTAAAACCCCGGTGTCAGATCCTGGAGCGGAAGCTCGCTCACCGCCTCCTTGGAGATTAGGATCTCCACTTGTTCCAGTGTCAGTGCGAGCCGTTCCGGCTCTAGCGGGCGCTCCACTGGCGAACAAGTTAAAGGGGGGCGGGTGTGTACGGGTATACGAAACCCGCGCTCCAAGATCTGACAGACGTACTCGTCCAAGTCCAACTGTCTCCAGTTGGCGACAAACATTGACAGGCGGCCTCCCACTGGCCCGTCCTGTACCGACACTACTGCCGGCGGCAGGCGAGGAGGCTCCCAGAAGTCACCGCTTCTTGGGAGTACCTCCATAGCCGCGTCCTTTGCCACGCTGTGACTTGTTGGGTGTCCTTTTGGGCGAGGGGCCGGCGTTGAAGTCGCTGCGACTCCTGCCTGGCCGGCCCCCCTCCCGAAAGGAAACCCCCCCGGTCTTAGAGCCGGAGGGGGATTGCGCCGCGCCACCCTTGCGCTTCTTCGGCGTTGTTACCGCCGAGGAGACCCTGCCGCCTCCCGCTGCCAGGCGGTTGGTCAGCTCCTGTTGCTGGGTCTCCTGGCGGTGTCGCAGAGCTTCTGCCACCTGTCCGTCGAAGAGCGTCGGCGACGCTCCCCGAGCATTCCTAAGACGGGTGCGCATCTCCGCCGGGAGATTGGTGCGCGAGAGGAACCCGTCTCGTCTCAGGTTGGTGACTCCCGCCGAGATGCGGGAGGCACTCAGCATAATTTGGGCTAGGTTCCCTGCCACGGAACCGAACCCTCTGTACAGTGCCTTCGCACCTTTCTCCATCCCCGCCTCCTTGGAGAAGGCGGCCATGGCCTGGCAGGAGTGGGCGACTGAGTTTGCCATGCCCAGGATACTCCTAGCCTCCTTGTCCAGGTGGGACAAGTGGCCGTCGGAGATCGAGTGCCCGACTCCTGGAGCTGCCACGCGCCTGATGTCCTCATCCAAGGCGGGAGGAGAAAGCATTATGGGTGAAGAGGCGACCGGGAGCCCCGCCCTTTGACGATCTGAGATCACCAAAGGCGGGACAAGACGGCCCGGCGCCGCTGATGACACGTGAGTGTCGAAATCCTTCCCAGCTGCCAGGAGGAGGCGGTGAGGCGGGAACCGCACGCTGCGGGGGTTCACCACCTCCTCCTCCTGACAAAAGGTTTCGAGGCGGGCCTGCTTGGAGTATGAGCACTCCTCATCCACCTCCTGCAAGGTTACCTGGCACCAGTCAGCAATGGCTGCCATCCTCTCCGCCTGATCCGGCGCCTCCTCCTCGCGATTGCCGCCAGCCGAGGACAACGGAGGAACACGAGAGGGGGAACCCCCTTCGGTTCTGTCCTCCACCTGGCGCTCTGGCGAGGAAGGCACAGACGTGTCGGGCAGCGAGGAGGGGGGTGACACTAAAGTCACACGACGCCCTTTCCTAGCGGGAGGCGCCGAAGGAACGACAGCCTCGCGCCGATCCTGAGGGTCATTCGAAGCGAATTCCCTCAACATTGATCTGACGGACGCAAGGACATCGTCCTTAAACGCATTGTGGTCGAAGGGAGGAGGCGTGGGCGCCTTGGAACGCTTCTTAGCCTTCTTCACCTTCTTCCGACGCCCCCCGCGCCGTGGGGAGGCGTCTGTGAATGAGGTGTGCCCATCGGGAGACGAACCCCGCGGGGGGGAAGCGTCGGGCACACGTTCAAGACCCAGAGGGTCACGTAGAGACTGGTCCGAGCGCACGGACCCCACGTCCGACGCCAGGGAGGACGGGAAGTCAAACTCGCCGGCGTCCTCGGTGATGATGAGGTCCGAGCGGTCAGGCGACCCTCGCGCGGTGCCTGTGGCGAAAGACGCACCCGGGGTGGGGCGTCTGGCCTTCCTGGAGCGCTGTTGCGACTCACTCTTCTGGATGGAAGAGCGATAACGCTTGTGCTGCTCCCAGGTGAGGTCGGCGCACTCGACGCACCGATTATCCTCCGGGCAGGTATTCCTGCACAGGCGACAGACCACGTGAGGGTCGTAGCTTGCCGACTTCCGCGCTCCGCAGCGCCCGCAGAACCCCGCGTACGGGGATGCGGTGTCGCAAGGGATTAAGTCCATGCCGCTCAAGCCTGCGACACAGACGAGACAGCAACTAGGCAAGGGGAGGGCGTCTGCCGCGCCTCGATCCAACAGTCACAAGCGACCAGCCAACACTTGAGCGTCTAGCGCTAAACCACTCAGACACGCAAGCGAGCACTCAGCTGTCCTGTGAACCTGCACGACTGGCACGCACCCGGCCCAACGTGTCAGTCGACTCTACGCTCAGCCGCTTCCCTCGGCGGGAAACTCCCCTGAGACCAAGAGCGATAGACACAAAGGCGAGGCGGGGGCCCGATCGCACAAGCACACGTCCAACCAAACACTCAAGCAAGCGCACGTCCAACTGGCAAGCGCCCGAAGCACCAAGCGCGACAAGTGCAAGCGACTGTCCAATCCAGGCGACAGCAAGCGCCGATCCACCAAGCGCGTGAACCTGTCCAACTCTAGCGCTAGAGGAGCGCGAGTCACCCGCGACGAGACACCAAGCGAAGGCGCCTGTCCAATCCTAGCGCTAGCAAGCGCAAGAGACACCAAGCGCAAGCGCCTGTCCAATCTCTGCGCCAGCAAGCGCACGAGACACTAAGCGCGTGGGTAGCGCAAGCGTCAGTCCCACCCCACCGGCAACAAGCGCCTCGCCCCAGGCGAAGCGTGCGCGACAAGGAGATAGAGAGAGCGACGGCCCGTCGCTCGCCTAGCACGTGCAGCACGAGCGAATCGACAGCACGTGCTACAGCCTGCCACTAAGTTGACACCACGCTGTGTCAACTAAAAACTCTCAATACACAGTATTCCACCACGGGGGCTGAATACCCTGCAAAGAGACAGATAGACAGACCAAAAGGGAAAAGGAACAAGAATAAAGTAAGTCAACAAACAACAAAACACGTTAAATAGCTCAATACAATCGGGAGAGATACAGAAACACGTCTGCACAATACCGACTCTGTAATGTGAATGAATCTAATTGGATGACAGGTCACGCCACCTAGTGGGCTAGTGACGGGCGGATAACTCTGATTGTTCTGGGTAATGATGTTTCATTACATCAGTGGGAATGAGTCGATTACATGTTATATGGCTAACAGGCTAAGGTCACTTGTCGGAGGTTAGTAACTAAATAATGAGTATATACACTAATTTCCAGACAGTTTGTTGTAATCATTTCATAGTTAAAACGATTCCAAATTTTAGAAATATATGTCACATATCAGCAATAATATTTTTCGAAATAATTGAAACATCCCGAGGACTGTTTTAAGATTGTGCATATATCTATGTTACCGTAATTATTTTAAACAATATCTAACTAAGTGATATGCTAGATGATTGCAGATTGCATATAATAATTGAAATGATTTTGTGTGATTATATTTTTCAATATTTGAGAATGAATCAGTATTTGTAAGCAGTAATGAAATTATCAACAAATATACATGCATAAAACAGTAATTAGGTAAGGCAGGGGCCATGGATGATTTGCACACTGGATGAAAGAAAATTAAACAATTGGGCCAAGAAATTTACTATTGAAATAATGTCATTTGCCCAAATACAGAAAATTGTGAAAACATACAAAATAGCCCTTTGTCAATGATTTCTTTCCAAATTACCCTAAAAAGTTCAATAAATCGTTTTAGTTTATGTGGCAAATATTTACAATAATTATTATTAAAATCATAATATTTAAAAACTAGTCTTAAAAGATTAAACCAATAGCATTGTTCACATTGTAATTTATTGTATTGATACTTTTGAGATATTGCAGGTGTAATTGAATCTGATTACAAGTAAATCTTATATTAGAAAGAAAAAAATCAACCAACCTAGTCAATCAGCTCTGGGAACATGAAAAGTAGTAAACAAAAGAGCCGTTTAGAGTTATCGTTCTTGATACTGGCGACGTGATAGAAATCCACATCAAAAGGAACAAATGTTGTTCTAACTCTATATTGCTTGATTATCATGACATACAAAGTTGTTTTGACGCCTTGTTTGTAAGTTTCTTGAAGATGTTGCCAGTTTTATCATTTTAAGTTTAAAAAAATTGACAGGTTTTTTACATTTTCGTTGAAAAAAATTGTGCTGTCAACGACACAACGGCGTGACGACCGGCCGCGCGGCCGATTCAAATATTTATATACTTTGTCTAGGTGTCTTTATATGTGTCATTTGAAAACTTCGCCACCTGACATAAGCTCAAAAATCAATTATCAAAAGTTCTTTAAAAACTAGTTAATGCTGATAACACTTGCCGTGTGTTCGTTGAAGTCTAGTAATATTCCGATTTCGCTCTTTGAGCATATAGTGCTAAAATATTAGATTTAGATGATAAAAACCTATCCAATAGAATATGATCTCCAATCGAATATGACCCTTACCTATTAGTGAATAGGTCTGTGTTGATATATTTGTATCATCATCGTTTGTTAGGTCCAACGACGTCTTTGTAAACTCACGCCGAATAACTTCCCCTTCGCTCGTATGTAAACAACTACACGCCTCTGGATTCGTCAGGCTACTATTACGTCACTGGTTCTTGTGCTCATTAAAGTTCGGGATTCTTCGGTTCTCGCTCGGGAAAAGTGATGCAGCAAGTTTGACGAAAGGGAAAAAAATGTTAGCTGGGCGATGTTGCAGGATGAGTTGTTTGATCAAAACAATATGTTTTAACTTCAAATATTTCGGAATTCGGTTTTAAAATCCTTTAAAGCTTTCTGTCGGGTAGAATGCGACTAGTTTTGTTTGATTGCAATGACTTCATAGACACGAACGGCAATAACATCATAGGAATTTGAGTTTGCGGCAATCTGTATTTTGATACCGTAGGGCGTCGCCAGTCACTTAAAATCAATACTTTAAATGACGGCTAGAATAAAATATAAACTTTAAACACAATTAACATTTAAGCAAAAATTTTTGTTATAACACTTTGAAGAGATATTTAGCCGTGCGTAGGCATATCGGGAGTAAAGCGACAGCGAACACGTATGAATTTGAGGTTGACTCTTTGTCAAATCCTTTATAGACAAAACTTTTTTTAAGCATCTTGGTTTCATATCTTATAAAGGTATATGGGAAATATTAACAATAACCAACTCGTGACGGGGGATGACAGATTATCTTTCCGTCGTTATATTAATTGTGTAATACGAAGTTTTTTTGTTTTTGTTTTCATTATGTCATTCTCCGTCACTCGTAAGTTATTGTCTAAGTCCCTATCATAAAGGTACGATTGTTATTGTTGAGTATTAATTCTTTACACATGGAATTTACTATTCATTGAAAACACTATTTTGAAAAGGCATTTTGTTTTTTATTTGAGGAATGAATGGAATATTCTTTGAACAGAATTATTTTTCTATTCCATGTTTTATGAGCCTAAAGGACTCATATACATATAGGTAGATAGAAAGTAATACCTTGGTTTTGATTGTTTGGTCATATTTAACAAACGGACTCTTCTTTGACTTTCTTAAAGGTTAGATAATTAAAGTCTATAAATAAAAGCATTCGTACCACAATCATTTTGTTTGCAATTCTCTCTTCGACAGAGTGCCAAAATCCGACAGTGACAGTGAAGTGTCCTTACAATCTCCATATTGTGCCAGGTTATGAAAAGAGTGAGTGGAGTTTTGTTTAAAGCGAGGCCACATCTGTCTGAGGCACTTGAGACTCAATGTAAAGATAAGTTGATATCTATTCTTGTATGTGTTATTTTTTACCCCTTTATTTCATTAAACAAACTTTGATTTTATTACATACCGAAATATCACCTATCGCAGATCCTTTATACATGTATATAACCTGCTTCATTTATATCTATATATATCTAAAGGCAGGGCTAATCTGACAAACTTCATGAAAACTGAATAATATTCTTGTTGATAACATTATAAAATTGTCAGATTGAATTGCCTTCCTTTGGTTGCTCATATGTTGATTATAAAAAATAACATTGTTTCTATGACGTACCATGTGTCATAAACATGAAACTGTGATAGCAGACTTTCCGTAAGAGCGTGTTAAGGTGATAGTTCATCAAATTCTCTTATATGAACTTTCATTAATTTGTTGATATTGAAAATGAGAATATCTCCTAGTGTTGGAATAAAATTTCACTATTTACATACAAAACACCATTATGTATTGATTCAGATAACCAAAACGTCCGGATCAATGACTATATATCTAAAGGCAGGGTTAACCTATAATGCAGAGGAATATATTGATGACACCTTCTTTTTTCATTGTATGCGACGTTTGGACACAGATTCTTGTGTTGTTCTCAAGTAGAGAACGAAACGAGAATCTGTGTCGAAGTCGCATATGATGAAAAAAAAGTTGTCATGCATATTTTCCTCTGCATTATTGTCATTTCAACTTCTAAAATGCCTATCAAAGAAAGATTGATCTAACTAACAAACTTCATGAAAGCCAATTGATAATCTGAATTGTCATCCATTTGCTAATACAGAAGGTATGTGATATTTTGTTTAATAAAGGACACTGTTTTTATGACGTATCATATGTTATGTGATGTGATATTAGTCTCAGAGTGAAAGGAAAAGCGAAAACTTGAACTGTAAACAAGGCCAGGACATTGACCTGTCTCTCTTTGTTCTAGGTAGATTTGATTGGCGCTGTGTTTGTTGTCTACATAGCCCTCGTATGACTTATCGAGGTCTATCAGCCCAAGCTGTTGTACTTTACCTATTACACTTACATTACTTTATTGGATTGAACTAGGTTTTGTGTATGTTTAAGAATGCCCTATATATGCCAAATTGTTTATTGAAATTCATTGATCTTTGTCATGTGTAAATATGCATCATCATAAACTGTCAAACCTCCTTGCCAACCAAATGGAGTCTGTGAGACAACAGCGTTTAAATTTGTGTGTGGATATATCGGTCTCTCAATTACAATATAACACATTGATTTGTTTAACAACAATATAAATGGTTTCGATGACACACACCCTCAAAATGATAAAAAAAGATATTTTTTTGTGGTCGAAGTCATTTTAACTGGTTCAAATACCTAAAAAAAACACATTTAAGTTAAATATTGACAATAGTTGCACTGTAACTTTGGTGCCAAATAACAGTAACACATTGAACACAATCCTCAAAGTTTCATTATTGATTTTTATTTATGTCTTATACCGATTTTATATTTAATTTGTTGCTGTTTTACATTGATAGAGGCACGAATAATGTAAAACAACCCTTTAACCAATTCTCATAATTCGTGTTTATTGTTTATTGAGGGAACAACCTTCGGAACATGTTTGGTTCTTATCATATTTGCAACATCCATCATCAGAAAATGTTATCCATTAGCGAGGTTGCACATGTCTTTAAATAGTAATACTTTGCATGCTGACATCAATGCCCTTTTCAAGTGACCTCTGTTGATTCTTTCCCCCTTTGACCGTTGCTTGAGGTTTTGTTTTCGTTGGGTGGATTTTGGTTCGATTGACATCTTACCTTTGAAAAGAAATCAAAATAATGACTTGTCTGAACAGTAAACGTTAATTTATATTGTTTATAAGAATTTTACTTTAGTTTAGGGAATTAACGTTAATTTCATGATTGAGGATAAGCATTATGTGGTAAGCCAACGACAGTCTGATGATATATATGCTCCTTTACCATGAATAGGAATATTTCTGTTGCTCTTTTTTGAACTATGCAAATGTTATTCTATTTTCTTGTAAAACATCTGCAGTGTTGACAACTCACCTAACCAAACGATAGTTAACACAACAAGGGATAGGGACATCATATCGTCGAAAATCAACTATCTAATTTATGAACTTTAAACACAATTTTCCTAGAAGCACAATTGATGCAAATGTTTCCGAAACAGAGGAAAAACGAAAATATAGCCAGTGGCCTCGATTCATTTTTATTGAAAATGTTTTCACAACAATAGCATTTTGTCATAGTAATGCATTCCAAGATTGTAGCTTTATTGATTTTGGCAATGGTCTTTATTCTTGTCAAATTGTTAAATGTTCAAAAACTGAAATGCTAACCTCAAAAACATGTTTGAAGTTAAGTGTGAAATTATCACTTAAACATCATATATAAGTGTAAACAGGAAAGTCCTCCTGAATTTCGTTTCCACAAAAAATACCCCGCTCGCATGGTACCTTTAAAGAAGTGTACAAAAAAACTGTTAACAGATAAAGATATGTACTTTATCAAATTATCTTGGAACTAAACGCATGAGTTGAAAAGATGTTATAAAAACAGTGTTGTAAGTAAGATTATTTATTATGTGTAATACCCACACTGCCAAAGTTTATTCAAAACTAATCTTAATTCATATAATTCGGGTAATTCATATTATGATTTAAAAAAAAATCACTTGCCATGTTTTGGGAGAGTTAGTTTACAGATGAGTGTGATTCGTCGGGTGAGGAAACACTGATGACCATGTTTGTCCATTACAGCGCTGAAAGGGCTTGTTATCATCTTCTCCTGTCATCGGGTAATTCAAGAAAGAGACTCTAATTGTGTCATACATGTTACTTTTGAATGTGAATTCATGTCCCAGTCATCACAATATCCTTTTATCATTTTATTATACATAATTAATCTAAGACACAAGTGTTTTTTGATGGTCTTTGATTCGTATTTGGAAATGGGATGCTATGTCCTTTGACCTTGTGGTCGCTTTGACAGAAATATACTATATGTGAGCATTATACATAGCTTCATTGTCATCTCTACCCAAGGATGTATTTGCGAAAATATTTACTGAAATTATCATGGTCAGTCTTAGAAGGAAGACAATGCGAAGGATTCATGTAAGTATTGCTAGTGTATGTAACGTATCTAAGTGTAGGAAGAATTACAGATGAAGTTGATACATTGTGCTTCTTAAGTAGCATCAATTAATGGACAATTTTACGAAAAATATATATAAGGATTAAAAAAATAAAAAACTTTAAAAGTCTTTTGTTATGTCTGTTGCTTATTGTTAACCGACTTTTCTTCGAGGTTATTTTAGTAAATTAATTAGTTAAAACATCAGTAAATAAAATAAATCAGATAAATATATCACGTAAACTTCAGACAACAACACATTAAAAAACTCAAAAACATCTTCGGTAAAATCAAAGTTTTAATGACACATAAAATAAGATACAATCTGATCTTACCTATAGATAGTTTTAAAGAGACACAGAGTATGTTGATAGGATCACATATGTCAAATTTTGAAATCGATGTTATTACATCGAGAACCACTAACTGTTACTGAAAATAACAAGTTAAAGGTCAATCAGTACATCAGGGCGAAAATACGGCCATTCAAAGTCGGGATTTTGATCAGAAACTGGACAATGTGGTTCGAGTGGCGAGCAAATTCGCCAAACGCAATTTTGAAACCTTGTCATAAGCTGACAGGAAGATATATTCGATAGTGTTTATTAGGTATTGTAACTAATAGGTAGATTAATTGGATGCATAATTTCGAATATTAAACATATTTGAGATGTTTTCTTGATTTTTCCATAAAATCAAGCATTTTAGAGATATTATGCATAAATGGATATATTTGCAAGTCCAGTAATGAGATATGAACTTCAATCAGCATATAAGCTATTTTGAAGTTTATCAAAACTAAATAACATTTTAAGAAAGATACTCTGTGTCACTTTAACATTTCACACCAGTAGTTATTTAATTCACTCAAATTCCTATATCAATCAAACAACCACTTGAAAAATCTGAAAATGCACTTGAATGAAAAACTACTTGCCTGCACATTCTTTTCGTTATTGATGAAGACTTTTTTCCTTCTCATCCGACAAGACAGGTTTACTTTGTTATAGTAAATGAACCGACAACCAGTAAATACCATGCATCTCCGTTCACACATTTTGATGCCAATCATCACACTATTTCCCAACTGCCAATAAGATATTACAAAACAAACAGTTAAACAAGGACATCTTAACATGTTGGCGTTCAGTGAGTACAATGTACATGTATGTAAAGTAGTATGGGCGATAAAGGGAAACGTTTGTTTATGCCCATTACAATCATGATTAAATGAATGTTGCGGTGAATCTGATTATCATACTAAATAGGATAACGACAATAAATACAAGCATTAAGATAAGATGTGTGACCAATATAGTTTAACGTCAATAGGTAACATTAACCAAATGATTAAGATTTTGAGAAACACAAATTTATTATGAGGAAGCTCAATAATGAAATGCATCATCAGAGGGAAATATGTAACTACATGTTATACAGAATGGCATGACATGGAATAAGTTACAACATATTGTGTACACGCTACGAACCTGAGCTATTTTTCATGAAAACAAAAAGGATAGATTAATGATAATATTAGGTACTTATGTTTCATGATATGCATGTCAACGATTGGCCAACGGATGATGGCCAATTTAAGAAGCAAAAGAGCAAATACATTATAAAGGTATGATATTGTCGCAAGATTAAGAAAATATTCATATTTATTAATTCCTTGATAAGTCATAGGGCATTAAGAAAAATATTTATTGTTCGAAGCAATGGTATTAAGGCCATTAGGACGCAATTCCCATGATTGATGTCTTACAAAATATTTAATTGCCTATTTTAATGTATCCCAACATTGAAATAGCACCAAACCAAATTGAAATATTGGGATTGATAACTATAAATTGAAGTTGAAGACATTGCAATATTAAGTTAATTGATAAATAATGTTAAGGGAATTAAAGATTATATGGAAAGAAAATGAATTTTAATAATCAATCTTTCCAAAACTGCATTAAGAGTAAAACATGTTATCTTGAGACTTCCATTAGTTAGAATAAGGATAACAGTTGATTTCAATGACAATTGATATAAGGTAAATGACATTATGTTTCAAAGAGACTATGAAATTTGAATGAATTTGAAAATAGGTACACTAAAGGTTGAGTATTTATTGCAGCAAATAAATTACTATTTCTTTTCATATTTTATTTGGAGGAATATGTTAAAAATCCTTAATCTCAGATATATTTTGGTTTTGTTCATACCAATACCATGTTATACAAAATGTTACCATTCAATGAAACGTTTTAATAATTTTCATTTCTGATTTTAAAAGTCATTTTAAAATAACTACGATTGAAGCCATCGACTTCTGCTTTACAAACCATTTTTCTGAATTGCTAGAACTGCATGTTTTCCTTACATTCTGTCAGATATACAATAGATGCAGTTTTTTACAGTTAGTATTCTTAAGCTTCATTTGCATGCACTTGCAGCTGTCTGATAACGTCTTGAAATATGGGAACTGAAAAGGTCGTCTCATTATTCAATATAATGAAGATCATATATCACTATTCCTTGTGCTAGTATAGAGTTAGAAGGACAGATTGGCCTAATAACGTCTAAGGGGCTGGGTGTTTGGCTTGAGTGACTAGTTTTGTTCGAGAGTCGAACTCATCAGACTGAAGAAGCACAGATTTCTCTCTCCTTATATACAATTTTGACAGGTCACTTGACTTGTTCTTTGCCGATATTACTCACAAAAGGGATAAACCAGTATCCCATCACTTCAATCACTCTGACCACTCCAAAAGCGATCTTACTTACAAAAGTATCGCTCAACTTAAACAAAACCCTGAAACAGAGTGTACCACCAATGCTCGCAGATCGCTAGAACTTAGGTGGATATTTGAGCTCCTATCATTCCAACCGCAAGGTCTCAATGATAAGATCATGGGTTGAAACTTTCCAGCCCTTGTTTGTTTTTCTTGTGCTAGTATAGTTAAGCGGTTACAAAGAACATTTCTATCTTACCCACAGTTAAAGGATACTTGTCTATGGTATGGTAATTGATATATGATGTCATCGTTGACAATAATTGATTAGGAAGACTAAGGAAATTATACAAATGAACAACTTCTTTATTTTCACGACGTTTGAAAATTCCGGTAATACTTACTTATAAGTACCGTTTTCGAGAATGGGGAAATAAGGCGCAATTTTGGAAATTAGGTTTTTGCATCCATCCACGGTTTGACAGAAATTGATGCGATATTTTTCAGTCATCAATTTTAATGAATGTTTAATTCACTAATTATATCCCCTTTGTCGGCTTATAGAAGCATTATATCCAATATATATCAATATATATATATATATATATATATAAAGTATTGGTTACTAGCCAGCACAATCATTTAAGTAACACATGTAATTTGGATAGTGATCAAATGTTACATTGCATTATTTTGGGATCAAACTTTCTGCAATAGTAATTATTCATGTACTTGTGTCGGGTCTCATGCGGGATGTACATCGACAGAGGAAGAAATCATACAGGCAGATAAACGGTGAGTGAGTGAGATGGGGTTTGACGTACTATCAGCAATATTTTCAGCTTCTAAACATATGTTGCCATCCAAAAGAGAGAAGAAGTAGGTAGTTCGGATAGAAAACTCAAAATGAATGAAACATAGTTTTTATACGTTTTCCTGACCAAAGAACAGCTCATCAGAACATAGCCAATTTTTTTAGCGAAATTCAAAAGGGAAATGGACTTAATTGACCAAAAACATGTGTCTTGTTAGCTGTTGTTGACAGTTTTTCGACAGCAGATACGCCCCGCCCCAACGCTGGTTGACCTTTATCTGCATATTCAAATATCTGTGTCAGATGAGAAATGTGTAACATACCCGGATGGATGAAGGGGCCAGTCATTTCAAATATTCTTTATAATATTTAATCACAAATCCTTTTAATCATAAAGATCAGAAGATAAGTAATAACTGTGATTCCCACATTGTAACACTAAAATGCGTCATAAATGTCCTCTGTAGTTCAATGGTATGAAGTAAATGTAGGCAAATTAATATTCACTAATGGTAAGTAAGTAAGTAAATAATTTATTTCGTATAAATGGCCATGAGGCCAACAGTACAATATGTGTAAAATACAAGACGGATAAGGTTAACTGCGCCACATAAAAATATCTTAAAGTTTGATACAAAGTTGACACATTGCTTCTTAGTTTGAACACCTTATCTAAGAAAAGACAAAGCTTGAAAAGATTATCATATGTTCGGGTTGTGCTGACAATAACCTGGAAGATATTAACGCCTTAATTCATCATATAGTGGACAAATCAAAACAACATGGAATTCATTTTCTAATGGAGATTGCAAAAAGAATAAGAAGTATCTGGATTTCGGTATCTGTAAGAATTCATTCTAAAACCATGTATATTACAGCGTAACTTTGTCAGGCATCTCCTTAAAGTCGCATTGTTAATTAATAAGTATTTCTCAGGACAGAAATCATGTTTTATCATTGAGTAAAATTTAAGAGAACTTGATGTGGATATTTCGTAATGCCATTCTTGGATATATACATCTTTACATCTTATATGAAACATTTCCAGAAAATAATTCTTTTTGTCAATAGACTGTGCTATCCATACACAACCAAACCAATATTTGAAAAGCAATTCACTAATGGCATACATTACATTGGATCGTGGATACCAAATGCCTCAAGCAAAAAATGGGTTAAAACATAATTGACAATGAATATTGAGCATTCAAAACGAATCTAGTTTGCATATTAAGATTGTTAATTTCTGCTACACTATGTTACAGATCCCAAAGGGGCATACGTTTGGATATCTTCTATCTGATTATTTAGACCAGGCATACATATAAGCATTGTCCATTTTCCTGGGGCCGGAAAAACGCATTTCTTAATTTTCTGACAATATTTATAGAAAATTCTTATAATTTTTCGATAATTCAAAGAACAAGTTTGAGTAATTTGCATAGGCGAAACCTCATTATCGGTGGTTGGGCACTTTCTAAGGGAAGTAACTCTGATTGAACCTATGAAAGCTATGCAACTTAGTTCCGTATTCACAAATAAATAAATGATTACAATTAATTTAAGACATGCTAGTACTAACTACGTTTATCATGTTTTCTTATTTAGTAATAGTGACTTTATCAGCAAAGTTCCCTCATCTTCTGGGTTATCGTAAATGTGGGCCCACTTGAACTGCTTCCTATATAGAGCCGAGATGACGTGGGCCCACATTTGTTATCATCGCGGTACCGACGATTTCGCATATTGTCAAGCGTGTAACTGTAGAAAAAGTAACTTATTTGGAGGGGCAACATTCTAGAAACAGTACTATTATGTTCTCATAAGAAATAAACATACCAATAAATATTATTCTCGTTTTTTTTCCATCAGAAACGACATTCAAATTCTCCGCGAAAAGAAGGACACTGCTCGTGCATATTAATGAGTGATGCGCTGTCATTGGTCACATCAAAGGTCAGGACCTAGGTCAAGGGTCGTGACATTGACTCTACGTGTTTATCGACAATTTCAGAGATATTGATCACCAAATAATGTCTTTTGGTAACTGTGGGCCCACTCGTTTGGTCTCTTATAGGGAAGTGGGCCCACATTTTAGATTATCGATCTCGAAGGGAAATATCATAAAATGTTGAACCTTTTCCATCAAAACTAATTGAATTTGCCTCGTCAAAATTTAATCATTAATATTGTAGAACGTTGATGTGGGCAGCTCCTAATAGAGGTCGAAACGATTGGGCCCACATTTACCAAAAGACTTTATTTGATGATCAATTTCTCTTAAATGTTCTAATGATGTTGTTGAAACTTTTCCATTAAAATTGCTTGATGGAAAATATCATAGAATAACATGGACCTTATTTTTCCATCCAAACTATTTCAATTTGCCTCGTCAGTATTTAATCGTAAATATTTTAGAATGTATAAACCTTTTCCACCAAAATTATTTGATGGAAAACATCATAGAATGATATGAACCTTTTCCATCAAAACTATTTAAATTTGCATCGTCAGTATTTAATCATAAATATTTTAAAATGTTGAACCTTTTCCATCAGAACTATTTGAATTTGCCTCGTCAGTATTTAATCAAAAATATTTTAGAATGTTGAACCTTTTCCATCCAAATTACTTGATGGAAAATACCATACAATGATATGAACCTTTTCCATCAAAACTATTTAAATTTGCATCGTCAGTATTTCTAATCATTAATAATTCTAGAATGTTGAACCTTTTCCACCAAAACTATTTGAATTTGTCATGTTAATATTGCATATCGGTGAATCTTTTCCATCAAAATTAATTGATGGAAAATATTATAGAATGTCAATACACCACAAGTATTACATTATTGAAAAATGTGTGAAAATACCGAAAAATTCGATTTCTGTAATTGTGGTCCCACTGTCGACTGAGCATAAGGGGAATGAAAATCAGTGGGCCCACATTTGAAACAATCACTCTGCAGTTAGGAAATGTCACACGAACTATCCCAAAACATACTCATAATCTTAGGAAAACTACTCACCCTAAATCACCTTTATTGTTGACTGTAAGTGCCATTTTACCCAGAAATCAAGGAAAATTTAACGGAGATAGGATACAAACACGCCATTGGTATCCATTGCGCGCGTGACTACGTCAACAACGGCCGTAGCTCCGCATGAAAGTGGGAAAACAGAGTTACTTCCCTTAGAAAAGACCCAACCACCGATAATGTCAATTCCAACAGTTAACAATGTTGAATTCAGTAATAATATCTCGGCCTTTAACGAAAAGAACTTTCTAATTTATATAACAATTTTAAGAATAGGAGAAATATCATCTTATATATTTTTTTTAGAATTTTTTTATTTCAACTTTAATATGTTCTTGGTTTCAACATAGTTGTGGTGAAAACATTTTTCACTATTTCGAAGAGGATGAATAAATATTACAAACAGAATAATGCCATTGTTTCACATTGCTAAAATGAATGGTCCCTATTCCATAATATTCCTCCACAAAAGATTAGAACAAATATCAACGTTGTTGCTAGGTTTCGATGCTGCTCATAATTTAACATAAAAGTCAAATACTTCATTTTATGAAATAGATAACCCAATAGTTTGCCGTACTCTCTATCCAATGTGTCATGTAATATGGCTTGATCGCTTTGTTTACAAACAACAGACACAATCGCCTTTCGGTACAAGAGTTTTCATAATCATTTAGATGTTACAAAACATTAATGACCAATGTACACAAAGAATATTCAGCCAGCGCACGGCGAAGCACATATGTACGTGTAGGAGAGTATTGCATATCATTAGGTGACGTCATCAGGATCAAATTTCATATGACAATGGGAGATGCGCATTAGTTCTCCGAACTACCTACCTGAAGCAGTTCAACAGGATGAGAGAACAGACGAATAAAGGCATATTGAGGGATAACAAGTATTTGTCACACAGGTGACAAGATCCCCCGCCGCAAATTGATGTGAACAAAATGCATACTGTATACATAGAAACACTTGTCTACACTTGTCATGCTACTAGATGTCATTTAGACCACAACAAATTTACTGGTCCCTCGGTTTTCCATATATAAGCCTCACTGTGTGTGACCTTGAAAATAATGTGAATCCAGTGAATGGGTCTTGAGATATCCCGCTGACAAGGGTAAAATGTCAAAGTCTCGTAATGACCTCGAAATGAAGGTCAAAGTCATGAACCTCTAGAGGGACGGTGCTCTCATGGTGATGAAGCTATATACAAAAAATGAAAAGAATCAGGTCAATAGTTTTTGAGTTTTTCAATTTCAACCGTCGGGACATACGTACGTACGTACGGACGGACGCTGCTCAATACTATATCCCCCGCTTCGCGCTAAACGCGCGGCGGGGGATAAAAAGCAGTTTAGAACGACACAAATTTGGTCTGGTTTCTACCCTTACAGCTTTGGTGACCCTACCAGGAGCAAGTGAACTCCTTCTGACATAGCTCGGCGAAGCACACAAACCACCACACCGCAATAAGCTTTTGAGTCCAAATATACATGAAGGTACTAAATCTACCTACCAGCGGTCTTCTCTCTTAAATTTAGATAGCAGCATCCACGTGCTTAATAGCTGGAATATTGCTGACAGCACGTTAAATCCCAACTCACTCACTCACTCTTACATAATTAAAACCAAAGGCCATATAATTAAAATTTTACAGTCAGATATATTCTCTTTGCGGAAAACTGGGAATGATTGGTAACAATCGAATTATCTCCACCATTTTTGATAGACAAAAACACTAAAACAGATGCCTCAGTGTCTTTCCCTGATATCTATTCGATGCTATACCGAGAACATACAGTCTCCAAATCTATCTCTTCGGATGTCATTTCTGTTTATGGACCCAGCCGATTATCCATCAACAAATAAAAGTGTCGTCGCATAAGGCTTTTGGTAGGGTAGAATGTGACTGGTTTCGTTTGATTGCAATGATTTCGTTATATTGTCATGTCCTAAATTCCATAATCAATGTTCGGACCTCATCTGTTCAACAGGTCTGACGAATGCTGGGTTGTCAAAGAAAGATCTCCTAACTGCCATATTAAACCCTAAGAGTCACCATGCCTCCCATTCTCTCCCAACAGAGGCAGATCAAGTCAAATCAACATGAATTGACCTGCCTCTGTGGGGAGAGAATGCATGCCTCCAAAACCACCAAATTGTTGTATGAATTTTATTATATGCTAAGCGGTGAGAGACTGAGTTTTCTCAGTTGTAGAAAAGTGATCTCGCAACTGAGTGTGATATCACTTTTTCGAGTCAGTGAAAATATCACAGAGGGGATGACGTCATGTGTACAATGGTTTGACGTCATCGCCGTCGCTAAGTAACGATCAACAATGGTATGACGTCGCCAGAAAACTCTCGAGTCAAGACCTTTTGGACATAAATTGCCACATTTTCGACCATAAAGGCATATAATAAACAGAATATCTTTTGTTTTGAGTGTGATATCACTTATCTCTCATCTCGTGACGGGGTAAAGCCTATATTTTCACTCGTGGCTGCGCCACTCGTGAAAATACTGGCTCTACCCCGTCACTCGATGAGAGATAAGTGATATCACACTCAAAACAAAAGATATCCTCTATATATCAATGCAGATTCAGATACATGGCATGCAGTGTCATTGTGTATAAAAGCATATCTCTGTTATTTGTTATGTATTTATTATGTATGTCATGGAATTTGTTTATTCTCGTTTTGTACACTGCCCAAGAAGGGTGTTCTCTGTGCAAATAAAATTATCTTATCTTATCTTGTCTTATCTATGACGTCGTAGATACGAGTGGCCATAACATCACAGTGTCAACGGTGACGTCATAATAATTTCAGTTTGCGGCAATCTGTATTCTGATACCGTAGGGCGTCGCCAGTCACTTCAAATCAATACACAACTTTAATGACGGCTAGATAAAAAATAAAAACGAAACTTTAAACACAAATTACATTTAAGCATAATTTTGTTTAACACTTCGTAAGAGATATTTAGCCGTGCGTAGGTATATCGAGAGCAAAGCGACAGCAAACACGAATTTGAGTCCTTGTCAAATCCTTTATAGATAAAACTTTTTTTAAGGATCTTAGTTTTCATCTTATAAAGGTACATGTATATGGGTAATATTAACAATAACCAACTCGTGACGGGGGTTGACAGATTATCTTTCCCTCGTTATATTAATTGTTTAATACGAAGTTATTTGTTTTTTTTATTATGTGATTCTCCGTCACTCGTAAATTATTGTCTAAGTCCCTATCATAAAGGTATAATTGTTATTCTTGAGTATAAATTCTTTACACGTGGAATTTACTACTCATTGGAAAACACCATTTTGATAAAGCATTTTAGGTTGGTTTGTTATGTTGAATAGCAGTTTTAGTTGATTCATTCTTGAATTTCTAACTGGCGATGAAAATAATGAAAGGAACAGTTTTTCATTTGAGAAATAAATGGGATATTCTTTGAACAGCGTGAATTTTCTATTCCATGTTTTTTTAGCCAAAAAGACTCAAATACATATAGGTAGATAGAAAATAATACATTGTTCGCCATCCTCTCTTCTACAGAGTCCCAAAGTCCGACAGTGACAGTGAAGCGTCCTTACAATCTCCATAATGTGCCAGGTTAATGACAAGAGCGAGTGGAGTTTCATGTAAAAGCGAGCCACATCTGTCTGCGGCACTTGAACAGTTTTACATTTGAAAAATGAATGGGATATTCTTTGAACAGCATGAATTTTCTATTCCATATCATATACATATAGGTAGATACAAAGTAATACATTGGTTTTGATTGTTTGGTCATATTCAAAAGACAGACTAAGGTTTAATAATTGAAATCTAAAAATAAAAGCATTTGTACAACAAACATTTTGTTCCCCATTCTCTCTTCTACAGAGTACCAAAATCCGGCAGTGACAGTGAAGCGTCCTTACAATATCAATAATGTGCCACCTTATGAAAAGAGCGAGTGGAGTTTCATGTAAACGTGAGTCACATCTGTCAGCGGCACTTGAAACTCAATGTAAGGATACATAGGTCTATATTCTAACATGGCACGAAAACTAGAATTCATATCCTGCTTTCTGATTGCTTTATCACAACAATATTGGAGTAATTATTACGCTAATATTTTTACTGTACCTCTGAATATTTACCACCCATTTACATTCATAAAGAGCACTAGGTGAACGTTCTGTTTACAAAGAGGAGCAAATGATTTCGGTATTGGAGATTTAAAGGACATTCTGCAAACCTAGGACTGTAATTAGGGGATTTTATTGTTTTGAGGGTTGTACCCCCTTTATTCCATTTAAAACTTACCTAGATTTTATCACATGTAGGAAATATCATCAATCGCTTGAAAAAGTATAGAAGCACGTCTTCGAATGAAGAGAACCGAGGCAACGTTATTCCTCAATTTAGCATGATGCCGATCTAAAT
Organism: Steromphala cineraria; assembly: GCA_916613615.1. Taxonomy (NCBI): domain Eukaryota; kingdom Metazoa; phylum Mollusca; class Gastropoda; order Trochida; family Trochidae; genus Steromphala; species Steromphala cineraria. The sequence continues at coordinate 28,009,078 of OU744732.1, forward strand.
AGATTGACATGACACAAAATAAAGGTTTCCCGTCGGTTTTCTCGAAGTTTCAAAACAGTTCACTTGCATTGATCAGACCTATATATAACCTGCCCCATTATATATATATCTAAAAGCAGGGCTAATCTAACTAACAAACTTCATGCAAGTCAATTGATATTCCTGTTGATAAAATTGTAATTGGATTTTATTGTCGTCCTTTGGTTGCTTATAGGCATAAAATAATTTGTGACACTGCATCTATGACATATCATATGTGATGTGATGTGATGTGATGAAAGTGTCAGATTGAAAGGAAAAGCGAAATCTTGAACGGTAAACAAGGCCAGTACAATTAGTTGTCCCTTTTTTATTTAGGTTGATTTTGTTGGCGCTGTGTTATTTGTCTACATTAATGTTCAGCTATTTGGAAACACTGGTCGACGACAGATTAAATGTAATCATTGTTTTCGTACGAATGAACGGGTCTATTGGACGAAGAGAATCAAAGCAACGTTATTTCGTCAATTTTGCACGATACCGATCTAAACAGATTGACATCTTATTGTCTTGCCGGGAATGATATTGAGAGGTCTTGTGGATTCTCTTGTGGACAACCCAATAAGCACAAATATTTTGAAAGATGAAATGAAAATATAATTCAGCCATAACAGAAACAGTTTAATTGGTGAATAAATAGGCAAATATAAAACAAATCAAACAGGAAAAGCGTTATAAACATGAACAATCCTATGAAAAAACTAAACCTACAGAATAAAACAAGTAGCAAAGAACAATATTTTACATTTGAATAACCTATATTTTTAAACAGGTACCTTGAACCGTATAGTCAACCATTTTACATGATTCAATTAAGTATGGTTAATAGCTTCCCAATGTTAAATATACACGCAAGCATATATTAATTTAAAAAAAATTAAAAAAAAAAAGGTTAACGGTTATTTCTTTCGTCATACGTGTACATGTCACTCTGATAAGTTCTGTCATCTTCAAATAAAAACAGACGGACACAAATTATTCACTCCAAGGGCGGGGAACGAATATATATGTTTGAACGACGGGATTTTAGATAATAAGAACCACGGACTTGTTTGGAAACTTTGTAAAACTGAACATTGGTATAAAAGTAAATAGAGAATACTAAACAACGTCCCGTTTCACAATATTTTGATGAAACGAATGAACGGGTTGGTATTTAATGAGCGAAAGCGACTTATTATTGGCTTGATTACATCGTAAAAATATAGAGAAAATCGCCAACATGACTGTCGCGGCCGGCCCGCTGACATTATGACGTCATACTTAACAATTGTGACGTCAGCATTACGTCACGTCATTCAGTCAGCGCGCGATGTTATAACATGGTTGATTTATTAAACAGCAATATCTTTAATGGGAGAGTAATAAAAGTATTTCTCAAACATAATTGACTCTTCCTCATGAAATGAAATGGGGCTAGACGAAAGGAGGATTATGGAATGATGTCGCCAGAAGAAAGGTCAGAACTAACTGGAATAATAATGTCATTGTATCTTGAGAGCATTTTTCAATTACTATATTTATATCATGAAAGTTACAATTACATAAAACGAAAATCACTATAATCTGATCTATTATCTAAGCCATAGAAAACAACAACCTGTAAATCGTACAAAACTCAACTAAATCTCCTAAAATTGGTTGGTATTAATGGTTTAATGAATATTCAAAAAATTGGTTTCCAACTTAGTATTATTTCTATCGTTTTACTTTGAGGAATACAGTTGCTGAACAAATGTGTGTTTCACTGTTCCTCATTTCCTACGTAAAATCATATTAAGGAAAATAGATACTTATCTCCATTTGTTTACATACTAATTTACCAAACCTATTTTACTGTCACTTTGTTATATCTATGGCATCTATCCAGGAGAGGTATGGGGCAAAATACAAAATTACAGATTTTTATATTTCTGCCATACAATATTTTTGAAACACGTTTTTGTTAACAATTTCACAAAAGCTTGTTGACGATTTTGTTTTCATTATGTGATTACCTGATCAATTCATTAATATTTTATTTTAGATTTTTATAAGACAATTAAAATGAGTGCTTCAATTTAAGAACCCAGCCCTTCTTTAAAAACACATGCCATTTCTGTTCAAGTGTGGATTTCAGGATCATATTCAGGTATGATACGGGGGTATGATTTGTCTTCATCTCCTCAAAACAACATAAGTTTTGGCAGAAAGATGGTGACATAACTCGAACTTGAGTCAACCCTGAATAACACTATATTTGAACTAAGATGATAATGATGTGAAAAACCTTTCTTCAGCAAATGTACCGAAAACGCAAGAAAAAGTGGCCATAAAAACATTGTTTGATAGACTTTTCATCTGAACTAAAAATCTAATTTTCACGTATGCTCACAGTTATTGCTATTTCGTAAGTAGAGGCTAAAATGAGGCTAAAATATGATTTGAATTGCAAATATACAGCATTATTAATACACATTGTAGTTTTCGTGCCTTGGCTATTGAACATTTTGTAGGAATATTCTGCAAAACTTGCCCGAAAGATTTAAAAAAGTCACGACGCCCCGCCAATTTGATAATTAAAACGAATACGGTCAGGGATCGGACTCCATCTATAGCAATATAATTGTCGGATGGCATCTTAATGCGTGAACGGCATGAAAGCTTTTTTGAGGAGCCACATGCAGCTTAGGAAATCAAGTCCGTCAATTTGACAAGTTCGACAATTTACCGTTCACTTTGAAGGTTCGTCAATATTAGTATTTTGTCAGGTTGCCGAATAACGTATTTTGTCCTTTGCGTAATAATACCTTAACAAAATCAAATACAATGATTCCCTTTAGGATCTAAGCTGTGAAAACACTACGACAACAATGTGACTGTTTCGAACTCAGTATGGAAGACCGTTGTAAAACGTAATGGATCACAATACCAAATCTAATGTATTTACTATAAATGTTCACAGACTGCCGGTTAAACAAACACTTTGTTCTTGGAACAGAAATCAAATGTTCAAATTCTAGATTAGATTCAGAGTTCAGTCTAACAAAGCTTGTCGAATAAGTTCCTTTTTCTTGTCAGTGAGTGAGATCTCATTGCCGCAGACTAGCTTCATTGTGGCAGCACAACGGTCATTGAGAGGACTGATACCAAACATCGGGAACACATCCTTTGTGAATTTCTGGTCGATTTTAAACAAGAGTTTTTGCTTCTCAACATCGATGAATGCAATCCTTCCTCTAGCAACATCTAGCACTGTACCAAACGAGAACGTGTACACTTCGTCAGGTTTTGGTTCATTTAGGGGGATACACTCACCAACCTGTTCTTCTTTATAGGCATGATCTCGCTTCCACATCTGAATACATAGGAGGCCTTCGTGCTTGTGACAATCCCCGACTACAGACACACTGAAAGTCTCATAACCACTGGAAACACAATTTTCTTGTTCAATATTCCCCAACCCCTCAACTACTCCGATCTCTATTAGTGATGCGACTCTTCCATACTTGTCCTTCCACGTTAGTTCGGAGTCAGTCTCCCAGTATGTTGGGGATATGGGATCGTGGACAACACTGGAACAAATTCCAATGTACTTCCAAAAGTGCTTTGTTTTAGCCAGTGCCACGTTTGTTAATATCCAGCCCCTATCGTTAACCCTTGAGTCGGCAGGTTCTCTCTCTGGACACGCTGTCAAAACCGAGCCTGAAAGTAAAACATAAAAAATAGAGCCAGTGGCTCTGTAGCTCATCAGGCTTCATATCGATGTTGCTTTAGGGTGTGGCAAATGTGAAATTAGGTTAAAACGTGTGGTCCCTGAGGCCCTTATTAGGGGCCACAGGGCCAAAAAGCTATTAATCATAATCCTCACTAGTCAAAGAGTATATTCACAACGTTTCAGCTTTCTGGGCCTTTTGCCCCTGGAGAAGAAGATGAAAATAGGTTTCAATAGGGATAGGGGTCAATTGGCCACCAAAGCTACAATTTATAATCCTCACTAGTCAAGGAGTCTGTACATCACGTTTCAGCTTTCTAGGCCCTATGGTTCTAGAGAAAAAGATGAAAATAAGTTTTTAGGGCGTGGCCCCTGTGGCCCTGATCAGGGGCCACAGGGCCACCAAAGCTACATGTTTTAATCCTCACTAGTCAAGGAGTCTGTACACCAAGTTTAAGCTTTCTAGGCCTTATGGTTCTGGAGAAGAAGATGAAAATAGTTTTTTAGGGCGTGGCCACTGTGACCCTTATTAGGGGCCACAGGGCCACCAAGGCTACAATTTATAATCCTCACTAGTCAAGGAGTCTGTACACCAAGTTTAAGCTTTCTAGGCCTTATGGTTCCGGACACCATGCCATGCCATAAGCCCATCGGGCCTTACAGGCCGGATGAGCTAAAAGTTAACATACTGCCTCATGAAAACATGACTTTTAGAGAGTTATTTTCATTCATTATTGTTTTCATGATTAAGTAGTGGGGATTGATAACATCCATAAAACAAACAGCTAGTAGACTTTTGATAAAGATCCAATATATTATTTGAGTTTTTTTTCTTATTCGTAACATCCTTCATGCAACATACTTAGCAAATTTGCACATTTTAGTTGCAGAGAATAGTTTGCTTCAGAAAGAATTATACAACAATAAGAATGGAGGAAATCGATAAATTGTATTGACATTATTTGAAAATTTGAACTGTCAGTCAGTGAGCCATGATGGTAATATTTATTGGTCATACAATGCTATCAATATGTGAAATTATTTTATAGTGTATCAAAACAATTGAAAATAGAGAAAAATTTTTTTTTGCATCATGGTAAATTGATTCTATCCTATGGTAAATATCTATGTCTTTTGCGATTAACCAAAGAACATGGGAACTTGGTTATCAAGAAAGAATAAGATTGGAATGGTTCTATATAAGTCTTCTCTGTGTATAAGAACTACAATGTACTTTAAACTTACCTATAACTGGTATCCATTTCTTCCAAGATGGCAGTTTAATCCCCAAATCATCAAAAGATCTCTCCAAATTAGGGGTAAAGCAAAATTCTGTAAATAAAAAAGGATTGGAAAGATAATGGTACTTAAGAAAAAAGGTCATATATGAAACTTGATTTGATTGTCATATTTATTATGTATCATTCTTATTTAAAAACACAATGTCGAAAGATTTATACGTATTACAAGGTTTCATAATAAGAGATAAGATTGATACCTGACAAAAATAGGGGTTCGCCCTCATCATCAATAGCTTTCGTTGCATCAGGTGTCTTTGAAAAAAACGTCATCCTGTCAACATTTCTTGTATTTAGAATGTCTAGGGGTGTTCGGCCAACATTATTCTGTTTGAAGACATCTCCACCTCCGGCCTGAATCAGTGTTCTGACGTCATCAATAGGCACATTCATGTTTCCACACAACATGTGCAGGGCACTATTTCCACGATCATCTCCTTGGTTGACATCACCTCGGCCTTCCCTAATTAAGAGAAGTGTTGCTTTCATGGACAATTTCCCTCTTTCACAGAGATAGTGGAGAGCAGTCTTTCCGTTTGCATCTTTGATATTGCAGTCAACTTTTCCAGTCGCAATAAGCAACTTTATCATTTCAAAATTAATGTTGTCCTGTTGACACAAATACTGAAGTGTAGTATTTCCTGACATGTCTGTAGCGTTGACATTAGCGCCAAGTTCTGTCAGTGCATGAACGACAGACTTCTTTCCTCCTGCAAGAGCTGTTAACAACATGGTCTTTCCAAACTGATCTAATTCATCAATGTTCCGGCCCTGAAACAATAATATATGTTGTAAGAATAAGACGAATAAGACGCATAAAGCATTCGAGTGTAAAGGAACAAGTACAATTCTTAATATAGTTCTTGTCTGATAGATATTTAACTTCCGATATTGAGTCAAGCAAGTAGTAGTAGCTTGTCGCGTCAGCCCCTCTATCGAATTGACCAATCAGGGATCGCCTTACCAAGCCGCAATAGTATGCATTCCCACAGATACTGTTTGAGGGTCATAGGTCGGCGAAAGTTCGGCTGACGCGACCCGCGACTACTACTTCCTAGACTCAATATCGGGAGTGAAGCGAGAAGTTTTGAGGATACGTTTACTTTGACTGAGTTAGAATCTCTTACATTGGATTATAACCTTGAATTTTCCAATAACTAGTCTGTGCTTAAAAATAAAAGTAGAACATGATAGTCAGAAAAGCAATAGAAACTGTGACCGTTTCAAATTGTATGACAATTATCAATCACGGTTCATGGTTTCTTACCTCACTAATAGGATTAACACGGGAGCACACACTGGAAGTCAGCAATTCCCCCAAGAATGTTTCATTGTCACAAAATTTGTGTGAAAGCATTGTATAGTCCCCCTCGAGAATCTGTGGTCGGAATCTTGCAGCAAGAGCTGTTACAACTGCTGGTACAGGTTTGATCTTGATTTGTGTTGGTAACTTGGTTCTGTCCTCTGATGTGAGAACTAGCTTCTGTCTAATGACGTTTAGAGTGGCATATTTCACACAAAACAAAGGGTCTATTTTACAGATGACGCTTAATACACTTTCATAGATCGATGAATGAGCAAATTCACAATGCCCATTCTCCAATACAGTGATATAGCTTCCTTCTTGCTCACCAACAAGTTTCAGTAAAGAATATCGCTTTGCATCATCTTCCACAGTATTAGCGTCAAAACTCCCATTATTCATGATCATGAGCCGAAATAGCTCATTGCATTTACCGTTGTACAATTTTTCTGTAGTAATATCAAGGAACTTCAAGGGGGATTTAAAGAAGTCCTCAATGCCAACAATTTTGTGCATTTTCATTCCGGCGTACATCTTACAGCAGTGCGGAAATCCGTATGCAATCTCCGTTTTAACCAGTCTCTGTTTCACTTCAGGAGATATGTCAATCTTAAATTGTTTGAGATAGTGGTTAAGAATTTTGAGTCGTTCATCCTCAATTTGAATTGCGCTCAGATCAACAACACTGTCATGATCCATGATTTTGTCCTCCAAATGTTTGACAGAGTCCATAGCTTCCTTTAATACATTCTGTCTGCTGACAAATATTACCTTTGTTTGTTGTTCGTCTTCATCGAGATTGTTATGAATGGTTGTGAGAACATCTTTCCATTTGTTGATTAACACTTGATCTGAAGTGAATGTACCGAAACATTCATCAAACAATATGACCCTATCTTCCTTTATTCTTGACAATACTTTGTACTCTTCTGGGTCTTTGATATGATACACTTCATATTCATCTTGTAGCTGTTTGAGCACTTGGTATCCTAGGGTTGTCTTACCATCGCCAGCATTACCTGTTATAGTCACCCAGTTCCTTCCTCTAGTCAACATATCCAACACTGAGTCTACAGCAGATACGTAGATCTTGTCTGCCGTCCAACTGATTATGGCTTTTTTAGTTTTTCCTGTAAAAGAAGATCACCTCAATTTGGGACATACAAAAATATGTTCTAACAGAGCCGTAAACAGGAACAGGTAGATGAAAACAAACTTTTACGTTGTAAAAATACTTTAAACCTAATGCATGACTTCAAAATTATGTAGTGTTCAGTAAAGAGAATAAATGCACCTTTATTTGGTTTTTTTACGTACTGAATTACTTCTGCGTCATTTTAAACGTATAAAGTAATTTGATTAGACATTTGTTTTTCAGCTTACTTACTTCGCAGTTCTTCAATTAGCTTGTTTCCTTTGTCTGAAATAAATAAAAGTTATGTTGTAAGGATTTGATATGAACTTCTATAGTTAAATTCTGTTTCATCACGATGCCAATTTTTTTTAATAAAGCTGGGGTCACAATTCAATCAAGCGATATTTTAGCAATGGCTTAAAAATTCAAACAATAATACTATCTCCAATGACAGTAATTAGGAATACATATTGCCTTTTCGGAAAAGCTTTAAAAACTCCTGTCTAAATTGAATCAACTAAGTGCAATTGCAGGTCCGTTTAAGTACAGTCGTGGGTCTATTTCAATCATAAAAAACGTCGAAAGTCGTGAATCCAGAACATATTCTGAAATGGCACCTTACTCCAATAATAATGTGGTTTGCGAAAACATAAGCCAATGACAATGTAATCGTATAGGACATTCAATCTCTTATTATCTTAAACTGTCAAAAAAAGAACGACAACCAATGATTAAATCAATTTGCAAGCGATATCTTATGAGACATGATCATATCATCAAGCTTTATTCGAATGCGTGCATTTGTCAGATATACATCTATAAGAAAGTATTGCAAAATCAAGGTATTCTACGCCAAGCCTAAAACGCCAGTTTCCGAACTGTAAGTTTTATGCCATGCTGCATACCCTTGACGTTTCTGTGCTTACTGTGTAGCTTACTTATATAATTAGAACGAAGGCTATAGTCCATTCAGAAAGTAACTGGAGGTTGCTAACAACCGGCTGTAGGGGGTGCTGATATCATCACAGAAAACTCAAGGGTTTGCACCAAGGCATAAAACAGTCGGAAACTGATGTTTTAGGCTTTGCGTGGGTAGATGTCCAATGTTGCGCAACACAAACGAACCAAAGGTATATTTTCCAGTTGTATTCAGAGCTCTTCTGACAAAAGCATTACCAAATTGAAAAGAAAGGGACGTATTGCGGCTTACACTTTTGTTCAATTGTGTAATCCCAAATAGTGAACTTCTCTCTTTTTTGGGTCTTCCTAATCAGCCTAACGTAACCTTTCCGTCTGCTAATCGAACAATTCTGCTACGCTAAAATATGTTCGCTAGAGGTAAGAACTGAGAACTTCCTGTCAACTCGGCATTTCCCTAGTATAGGATATCAATGTATATCACTAAGTTTTACCTTTAATATTGTCAGGCATTGAAAAGTAAAACATCTTCGTATCTGAAAACATTAAGAAAGAAAGCATAGGGATCTTAGAGAGTGACAAACAGTGAAAAACACTCAGTTTATTCATCATATCACCAGACTTGGCCGATTCGGGTCCGTTATCAATGGTTAAAAATATCCAAGAATTGAAAATTTAAGATAGACCTTTTTTTTTCTAAATGCATATAGAAACGTAAAACATTTTTAAAAAGCAACGCAATACAAACATTTCAAAAGAAAAATTGCAACCATTTTAAAATTTGTAGGTGACGTGGTTTAGTTGGCATCTTGATTTCTTGCACTTTCGGCAAAGGAAGCTTAAAGGGGCAGTAGTACGTTTTTATGGGGAATATAAGGTGATGTCACGAAAATGAAAATTAATGTTTCAAATTGAAAGACAATGTATTTAAACTAAATGAAGCAGAAATAATTCAAATATATAACGTAAAGTTAAGCCATGCATTTCCTTTTTCTTACACAAAATAAATTAAAGGTGTTTACAAAAAATGGCCGACAATGGATTTTACCTGAATCCTCATACTTTGTCCTCCGACGACGGGTGATTGGTGACACTGTCAATTTAATACATATAGCATTAAATTACAAATTTAAGTGAAATATTTTAAAGGACCCTGCGCACATTTGACTGCAAACTGGTCGTCAAATACTTACACAAGAGAGCTGAATCTTTAAAATGATGTACATGTAGCTAACGAATTGCCCTTTAACAACTTTATTTTTTAGAATTTGAGGTTTTTCAATACTTTTGATGCAGCAATCTTTTAAAAATTAGCACTTTGACAAAACGTCAATTTGTAAAGGGCAGATAAATAGAGAATTGCACCCAAGTGTCTTCTGATATCAAATATATTAACACAAGTTGATAAAAGTAACAAATATCCGAGGCTTACTTTTATCATCCAAAATCATTTTCATCACATTTGCATGAAAATGTACATCTTTGAACACTGCATAGCCCTAAAACTCCTAAACTAGTGATGTCATAGCATTGTGACGTCATCGTGTTAATGACGTCATGTTTATGACGTCATAGCATTGTGATGCCATTACTGATGAGGTAAAACGTTTGTGATATCATGTATTTTCTGATTAGAGGGCATTGTTCAAAATCTACTGTAAAAGCGATATCTCCTAGGAGATATCGCTTGATCTTCCACAAGCGATATCTCCTGTGGAACACAGTTTTGGATGATAAATCAAAATCTTTTACCAATGTTTTTTAATGTTTGCATGAGAGTGAAACACTACTTAGGTCTTAAAGTTTCAGGAATAAAATCAATCCGGAACAGTCATTTCCGGGTCAGAGTTGACACGCTTTATTAGGGACCGCGGGATGGGAGAAAGTGTGCAGAGAACTCTCACGTTATAGAAAGGATTCGGATGATACAGTGCTCGTCCACACTTGTGGGCAGCGCAAAATGAAATGCCCGATTTTTAAATACATTTAGTAAAATTTAATGATCACTTGCAAACATCTTCACTACGAGGTGGATCACTTCTTGTACTCCAATTATTAAAATATTTGTCACATTCACTAATACAAATTCCGACTTGACATGCAGATATATGAAAAACGATGATCCATTGGTTAAAAATTTCATTTTTAACAATATGCATATCAAACAATTAATAGCTATGCCAGACAACTAGGAGACAACATATTGAGGAGTTAAATCATTTAAATGGAAACTTTAGTTATGAGTTTTGTAAAAACCCTCCTACTATTTAGACAAACGTATTATAATAAAATCACGTGTTATTCTCGTATTCTAGAAACATTATGCTAATTAAGTACCCCAAGGAGGATACCCTTCTGAAAAAGAATACTCCAACTTGCGCAATAGTTTCTAAGATTTCTAAGTCTTTCTAGTATATATATATAATATTGTGGATATCTCAAAAACGTTGAAAATAGTTGATAAAATGACTTTTCAAGTTTCTGTTCACAAAATAAATCCAATGCTTTCTAAAATAGAAATTCTTCGTGCAGTCCCTTATTGTAACGTGAGAGTCGAGGGCACACTTTCGCCCATCGTGCCGTCGACAATCTAAGCTGTCACAAAATCTCAAGACATCGCGATAGATTTTTGAGCGGTGTTGCGTGATTTCATAAATAGTGACAGGACCACCAGAATATATGAACGTCTAATTGTAAAGTTAAATGAAATTTGAAGACATTATAATCATAAACCGGGACTTACTTAGTCATGAAGAGAAATTACGTACCTATTAGACAATTAAATGATATTCTTATACCCATTTAGGAACCCGTATTGCATGGGTTTGTACAACACTGGGGTAAAAACTCAATTGAATTAATTTAAAACTAGTTTTGATAAATGTCATTTGTAACCTTTGTAACCTCACGTATCATGTACTACTAGAATGCCCTCAATACTCATGTTTAGGATATGAATATTTCCCGCTATATTTCTGTAAACGCCCAACTAAAAATATGTATTTCCCTTTTAACAACAAACAATGTCCAGCTGTTGTACAAACTATCGTTCTAGTTCTATACGACATTAAACGTTACCGATCAAATTGACAACACTCTGCTATTATTGAGATATTAAATGATGACTGTCTATTTTACATGGAAGCGCTGTTACTAGTGCGAAACATCCATTATTTAATATACTCTCCTCGATAGTTAACAATATGCCCGATTATCCTAATCTGTCTAATTCCGACAACCTTCACACAGAGTAAAGATAGAGTTATCGCCGCTCTAACCTGTACCGAATATTCGCCACCAGGTGGCCAACCCTACGTCATCATTGCTTTTCTGTCGGCCATCAAGTACACTTGTGTTTTTGGTGGCTCTGAATTTCGATTACAATAAACCTTTTTTACTTACGGTATTCCTGCTTTCACTTGCGATTTCGTGTCGTTGCGAGACCTAGCTAATTCTGTCGAGGCAGTTAGCGTCTCTCTTCGTCGGTAACTTGGGATTGTTTTGACTGCAGTTGCCTCTGTCAACTGTTGTCTATTTCAGCCGTCCCGAGCCGCACGTGCTTTTCGTGCCGGGTCGCTCAGGCTTGTGAGCTCTGCTGGCCTTTCGGTAGACCTCCCGTCGTCCGCCTGGCCGTTAGCGCTTGCCTTGGACAGCGCCTGCCTACTGTTGCGTCAGGCGCCCTACCGCCTCTCGCTAGCGCTTCGCTTTAGCAGGCAGCCCGTTGGAAGCGCCTGTCGTTGGACAGCGCCTGGTGCTAGGCGCACTCCGCCTCACGCAAGCGGCGTCCCTTGGAAGCGCCTGGTTCTGGACAGCGCCTGTCGCCTGTCACCTGCCGCCTGCCGCGTTAGGCGCTGTACCCCCTCTCGCTAGCGCCTGCCGCCTGTCGCGTCAGGCGCCCTACCGTCTCACGCTAGCAGCGTATCATTGGAAGTGCCTGGTGCTTGGACAGCGCCTGTCGCCTGCCGTCTACACCCCCGTCTTTACTCACGCTCTCTCGGCGTGGTGATAAGGGGGATGTCGGATCCTTACTCAGGATTCTGTGGTGGGTGTGGATCCAGGAAGTCGGCGCGCTTCGATCCACACTCGCTCTGTCGCCTGTGCCGCAATTTGTGCGCCGAGTCGGACAGGTGCAGAGAGTGTGAACACCTCTCGTCCAAAAAAATCTGAGACACAGCACAAGTTGAGGGTCGCCAGGCGCCCTTCCTCGTCCTCTTCCGCTACCGCCGCCGCGGGCGCCGCCGATGACGCCTCCCAGGGCCCCGACCTGGTCATCTCGGAGGATGTCACCGAGTTTGACTTCTCGGATACAGGCGGGAGGTCCGACAGGGATTTATCCCCGGACAGACACGCTGGCGGTTCCCCTCCCGCGAGCGGGGTGGACCGATCCCCTGGCAGGAGGTCCTCTCCTGACACTGCTTCCTCAGCGGACCCTCGGCGGGCCGCCAGGAAGAAGGAGAAAAAGAAGCACAAGAAGAAGAAGAGGTCGAGGACCGCCTCTCCCCCTCCTTTTGACCAGAGGAAGCTGACGGACGACATCATGTCCTCAGTGAAGGATCTGGTCTCTTCTATGTTTAACAGTGGCGAGGCGAGTGGTGGTGATTACCCCAGCCGCCACCCCCTCGGACCACGAGACTCCTCCTGCTAGTGACCGAGAGGAATGGGCGTCTGACTTGAACGTGACTCCCCCAGCGCCTGTCACTCCACTGACAGCACCTGAGGACGCGCCCGACCTCAAGGACCGTCTGGAAGCTATTGCGGATTGGTGTCAGGTGGACATCCAAGAGCTGGAAGAGGAACCTTCGTCGACCAGGGCGGCCAGGCTGGAGACCTTCTGCTCTGAGGAGGAGGCGCCTACGCAGCGCCAGCTGGCGCTGCCAGCGCACAGGCTCCTTCAGGCGGCGGGCAGGGACTTCGACTCTAATGTCGCCACTGCGGCTCCAGGTCGCCTCCTGCCCCCCCTAGTTCTTTCTGACAAGATCCGGTCTGGCCTCCCCGTTCATGGCAGTTCGTTGTCTCTTTCCCCTCCCATCCTGGAGGACGACATCCGTCGAGTGGCCGCTCCCTCCGTACCTCACCAAGTATCAGACTCCCATCTCTCTCACCTGGACAAAGAGGCAAGGAGCATCCTCGGGCTGGCTAACCACGTGGCCCACGCATGCAGGCGATGGCTGCTTTCGCCAATGAGGCGGGTATGGAGAAGGGGGCCAAGGATCTCTACCGCGGTTTCGGCTCTGTCGCCGGGAACCTAGCGCAAATGATGTTGTCTGCCTCCCGCATCTCAGCAGGGGTGACTAATCTCAGGCGCGATGGTTTCCTGGCGCGGACCAATCTCCGGAACCGCCTGAGGTCTGCCCCCGCAGGCTCCTCCACCTTATTCGACGGCCAAGTCGCCGAAACGCTTCGGCCGCGCCAGGATTGTCAACAGCAAGAGCTGACCAATCGGTTGGCCTCTGGCGGGCGCAGAGCATCGCGGCTTCTGTGCCGGCCCCTCTCCAAAGCGCACTCCCAAGAAGGGAATCCAACGTGGGAAGGGTCGCGCCTACGGGGGTCCCCCCAACAGGCAATGAATGGACACCTCCGGACCTTCCACTGCAGGCGGTCCCGACCCTGGACGATCCAGTGGGAGGCCGTCTCTCACACTACGCTCCCAACTGGAGACAGTTGGATCTCGATCCTTACGTTTGCAAGATCTTGGAGCGGGGCTTCCGTATTCCCGTGTTACGCCGCCCCCCACTGACCTGTTCTCCTACAGAGCGCCCGCTGGATCCAGATCGGCTCGCGCTGACCTTGGAACAGGTGGAGACTCTAATCTCCAAACGCGCGGTGGAGGAAATCCCGCTCTAAGACCTTTCTCCAGGCTACTACTCTCCGGTGTTCGTCTGACCGAAGCCAGAGCCGGGTAAATGGCGGCTGATCCACGACATGAAGGAATTCAACCTCTCCTTCCTAGATCCGCCGCCATATTTTCGACTCTTGACAGTGCCGTCAGTGATGCGATTACTGGAGCCCTTGGACTCGATGATATCCCTCGACCTGCAGGACGCCTACCTTCACATTCCCATCTATCACGGGGATCGCAGGTACCTACGTTTCGTCCTAGCGGGTCGCCACTTTCAGTGGAACGTCCTTCCGTTCGGGATCTCGTCGGCTCCGTGGCTGTTCACTCGAGTGACCCAACCAATCGTCCAATACCTCCACACAGTGGACGTTCAATTCGCAATGTATTTGGACGACGGGTTTGGTCACAACAGATCCCCGTCTGTTCTGGAGGCTCAACGGGACTTTGTGATAGCGTTGTTCAGGCGCCTGGGCCATCAACAAACAGGGGTCGACCAAAGCAGACTCTCTCCTGCAGCTGGTGATGGTGCTGTTTCGCCTAGTGGACAGTCTCGAACTCTCTCTCCGTGCGGTGCACATCCCGGGAGCCAAGAACGTCCTCGCGGAAGCCTTGTCTCGCCCCGACAAACCTCCACCCAGTGAGTGGATGTTGCACCCGAGAGTGTTCGAGAGTCTATGTCTGAGGTTCGCCAAGCCTCACATAGACCTCTTCGCGACTCGGCTCAACCAGCAGCTGCCGACGTACGTGTCGCCTGTACCGGACCCGTCCGCGGGGGCTCTCGATGCGCTCGCGTTAGAATGGGAGGGGATGGTCACTTACGCCTATCCCCCTCCCGCCATCCTGAGCCTCGTGGTGGCGAAGATACAGGAGACGCGGGTGCTCCAGCTACTTCTGATAGCGCCGCTGTGGCCAGCCAGGGCCTGGTACGTTCCCCTCCGGAGGGCGTGCCTCCTAGACCCGGTCCCCCTTCCTCTAAGGTGGGACCTTCTGACGAGCAGACTGAGCGGGCGGGTTCACGAGAATCCCCAGGCTCTACAGCTTCACGCTTGGTTTGTCTTCAAAGGGGTCTGACGGAGGCAGGGTTCTCCAAATCCGTTGCCGAGGCGGTAGCGACCTCCCAAAGGCCGTCGACTAGGAATCTCTACGACGCTCAGTGGGGAGCCTTCGCGACCTTCTGTAACAAGGAGGGGTACGATATCCAGGCAGTAACGGTCCCTCAGGTTGCTGAGTACCTGGTTTACCTGCGAGAGATGAGGAATCTCAAAGCCTCGTCCATCAACACCAACCTGGCGGCGATTATGTCCGTTCTCCGGAAGCGGGACCCCCAGGTGGACATCTCGGTCCTTAAGGACCTCGTCAAGACCTACCGGAACGTGGATGGGCGGAAGAAACTCAGGCCCCCAGAGTGGGACTTGGCGGTGGTCCTCAACCACCTCAAGTCGGACCTATATGAACCGTTGACGGAGACGACCGTCCTCCGCCTCACCATCAAAACGGCCTTTTTGGTCGCCATGGGGTCCGCAGCCAGGATTTCAGAGCTTCACGCTCTCCAAGCGGACCACTCTGGGGCTAGCGCCGCAGTTTGTGTGTAAGAACCAGGCCGCCGACGAAAGGGGTAGGACATTTTCCCTACCGTCCATTTCCGGGAACATAGATCCGACGGACGAGGAGAACCGCCTCCTCTGTCCAGTCCGAGCACTTCGGATCTATACCGAGAGGACCCGGACGCTGCGTCAGGGGAGGAGGAGACTCTTCATCCCTCATTCCCAGACCAGCGTCCGGGAGTTAGACAAGAGACAACTAAGCGTCTACCTCCGTTCTGCGGTGCTAGACGCGTACAAGGCAGCGGATCTAGATCCTCCAGCGAGAGCCAATCCGCACGAGATAAGGGCCATCTCAGCGACGATGGCCCTCCATAACAACTTAGCGGTCGCGGACATCATGGCTGGCTGTTTCTGGAAGTCAGGCCTGGTGTTCGCCAACCACTACCTTCGGGACATATCCAACGAGGACTTGGAGGGAATCAACCGGCTTGGGGCGCAGGTGTACGCCCAACAGCGAGTTCCTTCGGGCCCTCATCGCAGGGGTCTCCCTCCTTCTCATTAATGTTTCTCCCTTAATAAACCCGAGGTTGATTCTAGTTGTGTGTCTGTTGTCATTTATATTAGTTGGCGACTTCGGTTGCGGGCCCCCTCGCATGGCGAGGTTGGGCCAGGGCTACTCCGATTGACAAGTGGCCCCCCTTGGGGGGTCTCTCTAGTTCGTCCTTGGGTCACCAACTCTCTTTCTGTAAAGATAGAGCTTTATCGCCTTAGCCTCTCGCACCCACCTCCGGCAGTGGGATTCGGGCATATTGTTAACTATCGGGGAGAGTATATTAAATAATAGTATGTTTTTGTTTAAACATCATTATTTATACTCACCGTCGATAGTTAACAATATGCCCGATTATCCTAATCTGTCTAATTCCGACAACCTTCACACAGAGTAAAGATAGAGTTATCGCCGCTCTAACCTGTACCGAATACTCGCCACCAGGTGGCCAACCCTACGTCATCATTGCTTCTTCTGACGGTCAGAGAAAACGCCGATCGTACAGAGGGGAGGCCGGGTGGGAGCTAACGATTGTTAACTATCGACGGTGAGTATAAATAATGATGTTTAAACAAAAACATACTATTATTTAATATACTCTCATTGTACCGTTGTTCCCTGGTCTATTTGCTGCAAAAACAAATATAAATTAACCGTAGAATTTCAATCATTTTCCACCATATACATTAAAAATACCTTTCTATGTCTTGCACCTGTAAATGTTTTCGGCCTAACGGCCTAAAATATTCTCCACGTGCAAATCTAAATGCCAGTTTTCGGATATTCACGGCATTTCGGCGTCTTTATTTCTTTATATGTATAATGTATTGGAATAAACCATGGTTAAAATGACACTGGATTACTGTAGTACAAAACCCTGAGTTTATCATTGGAAATATCGGGTATGAATTGAAATACTATGAAGTTGGAAAATAGGTAATTGTGATACTAACCCTCCATTCGTGTCCTTTTGTTATTCAATCTGTCAAAATCAGAACAAAGTTTTGTTTTCACTCGATTCGAAAACAATTTGCATATTTTGGCTTACTTATGTGAATAAATAGGTTAATCCGTACCTGTTTATCCATTTAGAAATTCTCAATGAAAGCTTGTATACGTGTATGAATTGGAGTAGAGCTATCAACCATTTCGGATCTTCCTAAAATTATGCAAATGGCAGACTTCGTATTTATATTTATTAAATATCAATTAGTCCACAAAGAGTTTATTTCATCATTCACGCCACGTTTACATCACATGTGCGTCATTATAGATAAATATATATAAGTATACATGTACGACTATAGACTTGAGGCAATAACATAATTTTCAGGGGTCTAGTATACAGGTATTGGGCGAAATCGAAAGTCTGAAGTGTGGCTGCATATAAACAGAAACAAGTACAAAAGTTGTTTGGTTTAACTTATGATTAATTCGGTTCATCACCTATGATAATAAACCAAAATTCATTAATAAAGACAAATGGTATTACCTCCTACAGATGAATACGCTGATCACAAGGCCTAAGCTAAAAAAAACCATAATCATAAGAACATATTAATCCTTAATCATGATATCTAGATAACAATGAACAGAAGATGCAACAGTGTCCCAACTTAAATGAAACTAAATATAATGATTATTTTTAAAATTTAAAGAAGGAAAAACGTGTTTCAGAACACACCAGAGTTTCAAGCACGGTTAGTATGATTAATATCACAGAGAGTTGAAATCAATATTTATAGTTATTATATTTAAGTCCACTCATAAAGTAAAATAGCCGATAACGCCATATAACATATATTTCCGTAAATCATGCTTACACTTATAAGCAATATGCATCATACCCTATTCAACAAGTCTGATATATACACTACTATAGTACTTCACTGCCGTATCGACCACGGACACATATAAACCAATCATTCAAAGCAATTGAAATGATTGTTAAATATATATAAATATGACTAAGATCTTACTCACCTGATTAAGATCGCAGCGAGCACAGTGGATACGATGACGGGTATACCGTTGGTGACTTCTGTAAAATTGAAAAATGAGAACATTCATTGATATGTCTTCTTTTCATGGTATTGTCAAAGCTAAACGTAGGATAAATAGAAATTATTACCCGAAGAAGTGTGTCATATGACTTTTACGAAACGAGTGTGAAATTTTGTATTACCCTATTCCTATAATCTCTTATAATTTTCCAAGTAACGGTCCGCTTCCTTTGCGGCCGGCTACAGTGACGTCACGAACAATGGTGTTATGACGTCACAAGCGAAAAAGTACTGGAACTCGCGCTACAACAATTGTTGCTAGGCAAAAGTGATATGTGCACTAGTGCTCATATTGAAAATATGTCACCACTTATTTTCAACCATATGAGTAATAAAGGAAATTATGGATAGACAACTCAATCATTACGATAAATAGGTCGTATCAATAACAATTATTTAATAAAGTGTATTTATACAAACAGTTCATTTTGATGTTTATACGATACTTGTTTTTTTATTGAACATTAATAAAGATAGTATTTATACATGATACGATGTTGCTGCTGTGTGACGTAGCATGGTGAAAAAGATTACTATATACCTTCGCTACAATGGTTTCCTTTCCATCCAGAAACACACCCAAACGAACATGCTCCTGTTCTCTGGTCACAAGCCCTTGTCAGACAGTGGTCACTGCATGTGTAGTTACAGGGCAATCCGTAGTATCCAGAAACACACCCAGCAGAACATTCCCCTGTTGCTCTGTTACATCCAAATTCCGGGTTTCCGCAAGCAGTGGAACAATTATGATCACAAGAACTTCCATAAAATCCAGATTTGCACGATGCTGCAATTAGGAGTGGAAGTATGGTTTTAAAAACTATGAATTGGGGACGAAGCTCAGTTTGTAGAGTGTCCGCTCGTCACCCGGAAGACTAGTTCATACCAAATGACGATAAAAGGTGGGAGATGCTGCTGCCTTGCTTTGACACCCACCATTGTAGGCAGAACAACACATTTACTGGGGCTGCACTGTGGCTGCCGGGTGATTAGACACAAAACAAATTTAAAATGTGTACATGTACTGAGGAAAAAAAAGTGTTATTATTATGTTATTATTAGAAATGATTTCCATAATAAAGATCTAAATATTATAGACTAAATGCATTTGGTATATACATATCCATATTTGGTGTTACTCATGCAATACACAGAAAATATCCATACAGTGTTGCCAATTAAAATCATTTGTTTTCCAAGTAATTATTCAGGCAAGGAGCTAAATGAATGTTATTTACAAAAATACGTGTACCAATTTCTAATGTGTATAAAAGCCTGACCTTCAGATTGACATATTTCACACCCAGAGAGGCAGTTGTCAAGAATGTCGTCTTCTCGAGTGAAGCACGCCGTGCATTCCTTTGTACAATCGTCCCCGTAGTATCCTCGTCTGCATCTGATGCACTGACCCGTTTCTCTGTCGCATTTCTCGTACCTTGAACTGCACACATCACTACAGTCAGCTCCATAGCGACGTTCAGGACATAGAGTCACACTGCAGGAGCGGCACTGCCTGTCACATGACTCACAATTACCAGTACAACGGGCTGTACACTTGGTACCACAGTAGCCGGGATCACACCCATCTGTACAGGTGATAGTTCCCGAGGTTCTCTCTATGTGACACACACCATTTAAGCATCTCGACGGACAAACGACATTACAATACTTACCAACATACCCAGGTATACATTGATACAGACACTCTCCATTGTTGTGACATAGTTCTTCGAGACACGTTGAACACAGCCCAGACACAGGAGAGATACAGACAAGAAGCAGTAAGGTACCTGAAAAGATGTTTTCAATTTTATACCCCACTTCCGGTCTCGTTGCTATGGTTCCCTTTGTTCTAACTGAGGTGTATTGACCGATACACCACAACTTTTCTAATACACCTATTCCTTTTTGCACACCAACATCAAATCAGGTGTAGAGATTTTCAACTTTGCCAAATCAACGGAGTTGTAAAAATTACATTTTTTTAGAAATGTTAAGGACCAAAGTGGGGCCTTAATGTTACGATGCAACGCCCCTTTCGACTGAGCTACTAAGGCTTGATACAGGTAGCAGTACTTTTTGTTGGGTCATGTCTACGCCTCGGAGACACACGATTTAAACAGAACCCTGAGGAGGTATATTGAGCGATACACCTCGAGCCATTGGCTCTGTAGCTCAACAGGCTTTACATTTGATTTTGCTTTAGGGTGTGGCCAATGTGGATCCTCCTTTAATAGGGGTCACAGGGTCACAAAATCTACAATTATTAATCCCGACTAGTCAAGGAGGCTGTACACAAAGTTTCAGCTTTCTAGGCCTTATGGTTCTAGAGAAGAAGATGAAATAAGGGTTTTAAGGGCAGGGCCCCTGTGACCCTTATTTGGGGCCACAGGGCCACCAAAGCTACAATTTATAATCCTCACTAGCCAAGGAGTCTGTACACAAAGTTTCAGCTTTCTAGGCCTTATAGTTCTTGAGAAGAACATAAAAATAGGTTATAAGGGTGTGGCCCCTGTGACCCCTATTAGGGGCCACAGGGCCACCACAGCTACAATTTATAATCCTCACAAGCCTTTTTTAGGGGCCACAGTGTCACCAAAGCTAAAATTCATAATCTTCACTTGTCAAGGAGTCTGTACACAAAGTTTCAGCTTTTTGGACGTTATGGTTTTGGAGAAGAAGATGAAAATAGGTTTCAAGGGCAGGGCCCCTGTGACCCTTATTTGGGGCCACAGGGCCACCAAAGCTTAAAGTCATAATCTTCACTTGTCAAGGAGTCTGTACACCAAGTTTCAGCTTTCTAGGCCTTATAGTTCTGGAAAAGAAGATGAAAATAGGTTATAAGGGCGTGGCCCCTGTGACCCTTATTAGGGGCCACAGGGCCGCCAAAGCTACAACTCATAATCCGCCCTAGCCAAGGCGTCTGTACACCCAGTATCAGCTTTCTAGGCCTTATGGTTCTGGAGAAGAAGATGACAATAGGTTATAAGGGCGTGGCCCATGTGACCCTTATTAGGGGCCACATGGCCACCAAAGCTACAATTTATAATCCTCACAAGCCTCTTTTAGGGGCAAGAGTGTCACCAAAGCTAAAATTTATAATCTTCGCTTGTCAAGGAGTCTGTACACAAAGCTTCAGCTTTCTAGGCCTTATGCTTCTGGAGAAGAAGATGAAAATAGGTTTTATGGACAGGGCCCCTGTGACCCTTATTAGGGGCCACAGTGTCACCAAAGCTAAAATTTATAATCTTCACTTGTCAAGGAGTCTGTACACAAAGTTTCAGATTTCTAGGCCTTATGGTTCTGGAGAAGAAGATGAAAATAGGTTTTAAGGACAGGGCCCCTGTGACCCTTATTAGGGGCCACAAGGCCATCAAAGCTTAAAGTCATAATCTTCACTTGTCAAGGAGTCTGTACACCAAGTTTCAGCTTTCTAGGCCTTACGCTTCTGGAGAAGAAGATGAAAATAGGTTTTAAGGACAGGGCCCCTGTTACCCTTATTAGGGGCCACAAGGCCACCAAAGCTTAAAGTCATAATCTTCACTTGTCAAGGAGTCTGTACACAAAGTTTCAGATTTCTAGGCCTTATGGTTCTGGAGAAGAAGTCGAAATTTCACAACGTTTACGGACGAACGGATGGACGGACGAAAGGATGGACGGACGGACACCGGACATCATGCCATGCCATGAGCCCATCGGGCCTTACAGGCGAGATGAGCTAAAAATGTGATGAGTTAAATTGTCAAAAGTTATTTGTTTACCAACATATATCAATAACAATAGAAATTCTTAATATTTTTATCATGTAAATGTTCTTTCGTCCGGCATGATAAACTTACCAAAGAGGTATTCAGGATATTGAATCATCTGAAACAACACAAAATTAAATGAGATAATGATTTGAAGAAAGATAATTTTTCAGCTACTTTCACTTAAAAACAGAGTAGCCCTAACCGTCTTGTTATGCATTAAAGTATAGTTTTGCCCTGAACTATTTTAGTTCGATTTTAACTCGTGTAAGTTATTCTTGTTCCTAAATATACATATATTTTGTAAATCACACGGCCGCGTTTAAAAAGTCCTCGATCAAAGATGTGACTAGTGACGTCATTGCAGATTGTTATTGACGTCGTGGGTCATTGTTTCGCGACGTCACTCAAAAACTATACTTTATTATGAATTCTATTAAGATCAAAGGCGCCGCCCTTCCGTTATTCTACAATAAAGTATAGTTTTTGAGTGTCTAAATAATGTCCGATAACGTCAATAACAATCGGCTATGACGTAACACCTTGATCGAGGTTTTCAATTCCCGGCATAATGTTATTTACAACATATATGTTAATTTTTAGTACAAATATATCAAAGATTTAAAACCTACATACTAGAAAAGCACATTTCAAATAAATAAAATGTAATTTGGGAAAGTTCGATTATAAATCAACAAAGAACATGTATTTCGTGTTTTATGTCCATATTGGTTCCCCTGTTGTATCGATATGTTACTGACTATAACTTTTCTTAATTTATGATATTTTAGAAACGTTATGCAAATTATTCCAACTTGTGCAAAAGTTTTCTAAAAGTTTCTAAGCCTTTCTCCTTGTATAAAGTGAAAATCTGTTTAAGAGCCCTTAAAAGGATTATGTTCAACATTTGATATCACTGACGATTTCAAGTTTTGTAGGTAACTATAACTGTTAAGAAACCGGAAGTGAGCTCGAAGTCATTTTGCGGATCGTCCTGAATCTGCTTACGTGTACACATTTTCAGAAGCATTTATTCAATACATTGGTCGAGTTAGTAGAATATTATGATGTTCTTTCATTAAATGTGTTAAGGATTTATTTAGGTTCCTTGATCACAATTCAAAGGTTTCTGAAATAGAAATTCACCATGCGGTTCTTACTTATGCTAACGAGATTCTTTTTAAATGCTAAATATTCATTGGCAATTAAGTTCATTGGCAAGTATTTCTTTCTTGTGGCATTTGGTATCCCCGATCCTGTTTGATGTATGGCATTAGTGAATTCCAATTTGCCTAAATTTACTACATACCATGGAACTACAGAGGGCATTTATGACGCATTTTAGTGTTACAAGGTAGAAATCACAGTTATTACTTATCTTCAGGCTTTTATGATTAAAGTGATTTGTGAATATAGAGAATATAAAGAATATATCCCCTTTGAAATGACTGGCCCGTTCAGTCATCCGGGTACGTTACTCATTTCTCTTCTGACACACATATTTGAATATGCAGATAAGGGTCAATCAGTGTTGGTGTGGGGCGTATCTGCTGTCGAGAGAGAGAGTGCACAACAATGCACATGTTTTTGGTCAAATTAAGTCCATTTTCGGTTGTTTGACCTAAATTACGTAGCTAACACATAACGCGGAAATAATTGTTTAACCCATACAGTTGAAATAGTTATTACTGGGAATGTAACAGGCAAAACATTTTCAGTTTCATTGTGCAGATTTTCCTTTCTCCTTACTGCGACATGATGAAACTACTGGGGGCTGCTGTGCTCACTGTCAAGTGCCTGATCTATGGTGTGTATTATTAATCATATTAAGTATATGAAGACATGAAGGTTTTGTATTCACGGTCAAGTATATAGAAGCATATCTCATTGTAGTGTCGCTTAGGATTTCTGAAATTTCAAAGTTTTGCCTATTTAACGTCATTGTTCCTTGTTGATTCAGTTTCAGGTCTTGGGACCTGTCCACCAAACTGTAAAGTGGTCGGGAAGCTACCAACATGTGACCAGAACGGAGCTTGCCTTCAGGGATGTGAAGCGGGATACCATGGAGACAACTGCAACAAGGAGTGTGATACTCATTGTCGTAACGGGATCTGTCTACAGACATATGGAACCTGCTCCTGTGAAAAGGGATACAAGTTCAACTCCGGTTCTTGTAAAATCAACAAAGGTAGATATATACGTATGATACTAAAGATAAGTTTTATAATTCAACCAATCAACCTTCATTCAGGACAAAACCTTCCATAATGTAGGAGATATTCTATTAACAACAAGAATTTGTTTCACATTGTATGTCTAAACTGCCATTAAATCTGCTTTTGGCAAAATATAAATACAGATTAACACATTATTAATGATTAAATGAATAACGTTCAATGTGTTGTTGCAATAATTCCTATATCCAGGTAATGATGTAAATGTGACATTTCCCTTACTAGGTGTTATCTGCTCATCAAATGTGCACTGTTTGGACAACACGTGCATTTCGCCTGGAAGAGAGGAGTGCTTTAATGGATGCAACCCAGGTCGGTACGGACGTTCCTGTCAACATGATTGTCAAGGACACTGCATCTGTGACCAAGACTCAGGGAACTGTACAGAGTGTTCCACAGGATGGTATGGGTCGGAGTGTGCGTCTCAGTGTAGTTCTGGCTGTAAAAACAGTAACTGTCAAAGAGACGGAAGCTGTTTTGAATGCAACTCTGGATGGTATGGAGGTAAATGCAACATGAAATGCTCCCGACACTGTTTATCTGGGTGTGGTCAAAGTAATGGAGGTTGTATTGCAGGATGCAATTCCGGATGGTATGGCGATGAATGCAACATGAAATGCTCCCTAAACTGTTTGTCAGGATGTTATAAAAGAAACGGAAGTTGTACAGAAGGATGCAAGTCTGGATGGCATGGAGATAAATGCACCATAGAGTGTTCCGAGCACTGCGTGTCTGGGTGTGATCAGGTGACAGGAGACTGTGACCAGTGTGAAGCAGATCGGTATGGTTCAACCTGCGAGTCCCAGTGCAGCGACGGATGTACGGACTGTGAAAGAGATGGAAGCTGCCCCAAGGGATGTATCAAAGGGGACAACTGTACAGAGCCGTGCAAAACATGCACAGACGGAATATGTGATAAGATGACAGGTGCGTGCACAAAGGGATGCGTGATCGGCTTCTATGGGGAATTCTGCGACTTGACCTGTGACAGCTGTACAGATGGCAACTGTGGTGGCAAATGTACAGTAACACGTGAAGGTAATAACAATTAAAATTTGTTCATGTTTAAAGACATTGCAATGGAAACCGAAATCGTTGGGTTATCCCCAACAATTGCCTGATTTAAGACATATCAGAGAAACCTTATCACTCTTGAGGTACTAAAGTACAAAGCCTCATGCTATGTTCACAGAGATGGAATAATGCATTTTTACTATTGTGAAATCACTAGCCTCAGTTTGAATTTATTTTCTTGTCTTCACATCATCCATCCATCATCCATCCAACCATTCCTCCCAACGCGTGAAGGGAAATCAAAATAACTGATTAACCTGTTCTGAATCAAGTCTGCGAAAATGCCTTTCACATGACTAACTGAATGATATTTCTTTTTCTGACATATACATGTAGACATTTTTTATTTAAATATGTTCAGAATCTTCTTCCTTCCAATCAACGCGAGCAAATTCGGACGTAGTGTGCCCCCAGCCATATATTTGCTAATAAGTTATGACTTGTTTTCAGACGAGAGTGTGATCAAGTACTTGGTTGGTGGAGGTGTAGCAGTTGCCATCATCATCATCACATTTGCAGCAGGGTTAGTGTACATATGCTGTCGCCTAAAACGGTAGGTTTGGCCAAATTCTCATTTTCTTATCACTAACTTCTCGAAACAAAAACCAATTTTGTTGATTCAAGACTTGTTGCTGTTATCAGACTGTTGGTTGAATAAAAATATATCAGACTCGATTGAATTCCATTGTCATAAAAATATTGTTTTCTTTACAATTACCACAGTAAAACGCTTTGGTTCAAGGATTAGTAATTTCTTCCAGTGAAATGATGTTCTTTAGGGCTGTGTGTTAGTTTTGTCTGCTTACATCATGCAGTGTATGAAGTGAACTATATGATGGTTTGTCAGATTGTTAATCCATAATATATTGAAATAAATATATTTTCTATCCTGAATATGTTTACAAAAAAAGTTTGTATTGAAAAACTAAATTCATTGTAACATGTACGGGGAAACAAAAAATGACCTTGTCATTGATAGCACGTCACTACACGATTCGACCGGTTACTATAATTTTATCAATAAACCAAATACTGACGTGTCGTATTTAACAATTCAACGCTAAATTTGGTGTCAATTTCCATGCTTTTGTTGATTTGTATGGGTGTGAAAAGAACTCCTTTAACGGAACAATGCAACAATTCGATTAACTTCACTTGTAGGATAGATGGCGCTTTATACAACATAGTGAAATTCAGAAGACGTCCCCTACCCATACCCACACAGGAAGGTCATGGGGAAGCAGCTGCAGCAAGCCCTGCCGTTGTGGCAGACTACCACGAACCTCAGGTTGAGATTGACGCTCGCCCCCCTGGGATTTGTCCAATAGGGGCCATCAGACAAACCAGTTATCTGAATCCTAGAAACGACACAAGAACTGGTAACGTCGACGCCCAACCCCAGCAACAATTACAAGCTGTGGGAGTATCTGATCAACAGGGAGCTCAAGCGGCAGCTGCCGTTCCTAGGATCATTTCAGGTAGGATGCTTCATGATGTTCTACGACGCTCTGATGAAAGTTTGGCTCGCCCTGGTAGCTATATGCTACCAAACTATTGTGAGTTAAACGAAGATCTGATGCTCACACTGCCACAACCCGTTCAAGGAGCTGAAGCACCGGCTCCTATTCTAAACCACTCCTCCTCTGAAAACACAACTGGAGATGAAATAAGAATTCTTCTTATTGGTGAGTGCTTTGGTACGACAGAGACTGGAGACTCTTCATCTGACGAGAATCCCATACCTGAGAATTATGACCATCCATTTCGAGACCATTATGCTTAGTATTTAACGACTATTTAATCACTGACAGGAATAGAAATAGGAGGTTAATCACTAATCAAGACGGAAGGGACTTGCTAATTCGTTATTGTGTGGAGGGTAAACATATAGACCAAGACGGGAGGGGCTTGTATGTTTGTAGATACGAAGGGTAAACATAGACCTAGACGGGAGGGGGGCTTCTAGGGATGTGGACATGAAGGTAAACATTAACAAAGACGGAAGGGGCGTGTAGGGGTGTGGATGTGAAGAGCAAACATTAACCAAGACAGGAAGGGCTTCTAGGGGTATGGATGTAAAGGGTAAACATAGACCCAGACTTGAGGGGCTTCTAGGGGTGTGGATATAAAGGGTAAATATTGACTGACACGGGAAGCGCTTTAACGGGTGTGGAATTAAGGGTAGTCATTGAGGAGAACTTGTAGAGGTGTTGATTTAAAGAGTAAACATTGATCTAGACGGAAGGTGTTTGTAGGTGGGGGATTTGAAGGGTAAATATGGACCGAGACGGGAGGGGATTTTAGGGTGTGGAATTAGAGGGTAAACATGGAATGAGCCGGGAGGGGCCTGTAGGTTTGTAGATATGGATCGAGGGAAAACATTGACTGAGACAGGAAAACTTGTAGGTATGTGGATATTGAGGAGAACATTGTCTGAGGAAAGAGGGGCTTGCACGGGTGTGGATGTAAAGGGTAAACATAGACTGAGATGGGAAGGACTTGTAGGGGTGTAGATATGAAGAGTTAACATTGGCCGAGACGGGAGGGGCTTCCAAGAGGGGTTTGGAGGGGTGTGGACATGAAGGGTAAACATTGACCGAGACGGGAGGGACTTGTACAAATGTGGACATGAAGGGTAAACTTTGACCAAGACGAGAGGCGGCTTTTAGATGTGTAGATGTGAAAGGGAAACATAGATCGAGGCGAAAGGGGCTTGTACGGGTGTAAATATGTAGAGTAAACATTGTACGAAACGGCATAGAGAGTTCCGAGCACTGCGTGTCTGGGTGTGATCAGCTGACAGGAGACTGTGGCAAGTGTGAGGCAGGTCGGTATGGTTCAACATGTGAATCCAAGTGCAGCAAAAGGTGTACAGACTGTGAAAGAGATGGAACCTGCCCCCACGGGATGTATCAAAGGATTCTATGGGGACAAATGTACGGAGGAATGCAATAAATGCCTAAACGGAATATGTGACCAGACGACAGGTGCGTGCAAGGGTTGGGTGAGCGGCTTCTACGGGGAATTTTGCAACTTGGCCTGTGACAGCTGTACAGATGGCAACTGTGGTGGCAAATGTACAGTTACACGCGAAGGTAATAGCTGTTATTTGAATAGAAACTTAAGAACAGAAGATTTGCATCAATCGCACTCTCTCTATATAACAAATAAATAACCTGCTTTGCATTGAAGAAATCAAATGTTGGTTTTCAATGCGTGTTGTAGACATACACTAAATCACTTAAATGATTAAAGTTATATATTGTATTTTAACACAAGGTATGAGCAACGCCTCGAAAAACAATTAAAAAACATAACGATACACCTACCTGTGAATTTGTTTGTTCATGTCTGTTGGTCTCATCGCCTTTCAATGTGTTTGTGTATATTCAAGCATGCATGTTTGCATGTATGTTTGATATTAAATAACATTATTATTTACAGGACAATGGGTGCCGTACACCATAGCAGGAGGCCTGTTTCTTACTTTCCTTGTGCTGACCGGATTTGTGATCTTTAGCTTGAAGCGGTCAGTAGCATTGTTTTCTCAAATTCAACTATTATTTGATTTTATACCTTTTCAAAAAAAGATGGATTTTTTTAACAAAACTAATTTGTTCGATTTCTCTGATCCTCACAGTATGCATGACATCGTACGTGATGGGATGGAATCTGTTGACAAGAACACTTCGGTGAGGCTACTTCGAAATCTTGGCAGTCTTGCGACCTCCAATGCAGATGATGATACCAATGGCCGGGCACGATTTGGTACTTCAAACCGAAATGAGAGTCGGATGTCATCAAATTACAACCACCTGTTCGACATCAGACCAGCAGAGCCCTGTTACAGTCTGGCAAACGACGACCTTGAGACAGCTTCCGGTTACTGCTCAGTGCTCCCCATGTTTCGGATTCACACTGAAGATGATACCAGGTATCGGAGATTTGGATGGTGCAAAGAACGTGATATCGGTTGTCGATTTTGATGAAGAAGGTGCCTGTAGAGGAGTTGAAGCACAGAATGCTGAAGATCAAGAGCCAGGCGTTGATGGTAATGAAGCCGAGGACATCGCAAAGATGATTGAATCATCAGAGGAAGGCGCGTGCGGCGGGGTACAAATTGAGACAGATGAGAATGATACCGAGGCAGATGAAGCAGCCGATGGCTTTCCTAGTCTGAGCGTTGGAATACTGGAGGCCGAGACAGAAGACTTGTCCACTTCTCTGGACAGCAGCACTCTGCAATTGCCACGTAACACTGATGAGGTCTCTGCGCTAAGAGACGAACGCACGAGGAAGATTTCGGACAGCGGACTACGCGGTTCAACAAAGGGAGAACATGCCAAAAAGTATATTGAAATCATTGTTCTCAAGACTTGATTTGCAAAAAGGCCTACTTAAGCAATCTTAGGGGGTGCTCAAACCTTTTGCTTAAGACTTTCCTGTCATTTTATGATGACTCTACTTTGAAGGGTTAGCGACCTTTCGATAAGTGATGATGTGATTTCTAAACCTCCCAACCAAATCTATACAATCCTCTCGACTTTTTCGTGGTTGCTTTCGGTTTAGAGATCAATCGATTAATGTTCATTTGACAATTGGCTGTCGTCGATATTCACATAACAACACTTATAAATGTTATTGTATTGTATATTTTGATTATAAAGTATACACTCATGGCAAAAATTGTTGTCACCCCCTAATATTTAATTAAATTGGAGTTTATATCACATTGTATGCATGGCAATGTTGGTTTTCCATGGAAATGTCATTACAGGCATGAAGTTACATTAACTCACACTTTACAATGAACAGTGTCAGCGGTTTCATGTAGACCACGTGCATTTCATTGAAATGATGGAAAATTGTCTCCTTAGGTTTGTCATTTCCATCGATTACTATAGACCTCTTTCATAAGATACAGCTTCACGACTATAGTTTCTGAAAAGCATAGACCATGCCTGGTCCCACTCCACCAGAAATCACACATGAAATCATTGGCATGAGTCGTGGTGGCGCTTCGAATCGTGTCATTGCTGCAGCATGTAACGTCAGTGTTAGAACTGTTCAAAGGATTAAAAGACTGCACGCCATACAGGGAAATGTTGTTCCGAATAAGTCTTCAGGCCTTCCCAAGAAAACTACGGTTCGTCAGGATAGAATTCTTCTTCGTTTGACCCGACGTCATAGACGTCTTTCGTCTTTGACTCTTGCACAGAGATGGGGGGCTCATATTAATACGCCCATTTGCCGGAGAACTGTAGTGAACAGGTTGTTCCAGCATGGATATAAGGCAAGAAGACCTGCCATCAAACCATTCTGGACACTGGCCAACCGCAGGGCACGGCTTGCTTGGGCGCAGCAGCACCGCAGAATCCAACTTGGACATTGGCGTCACGTCATATTTACTGACGAGTCTCGTTTCCTACTGCATAAGGTGGACAGGAGAATGAGAGTGCGACGTTTACGTGGGGAAAGGCTCAATGACGACTGTCTGCAGCATCAGGTTGCCCACGGTGGCGGTTCTGTACACGTATGGGCAGGAATACACCATAACGGTAAAACGGATCTTGTCGTCCTTCAAGGAAACGTCAACCAGAGGTCGTACAGACGTCTTCTTGAAACCGTTTGCCTCCCACATGCAAGAAGAGTGTATGGCAACAACTTCCTGTTGCAGGACGATAATGCACCAGCCCATCGTGCACGTACAGTGAACGCTTTCATTCAGGCACAAGGAGTAACAAGATTGCCCTGGCCTTCAAAAAGTCCGGATATGAATCCGATAGAACATGCTTGGGATCAGCTTGACCGTGCACTTAGAAGACTGGACCCTGCTCCTGCAAATTTACAGCAATTGCGGGCTGCTCTTGTGAATGAATGGAACAATTTGGCTGTTGCAAACATCAACACACTGATAGACAGTATGCCTGCCCGAATTATCGCCCTTGAAAATTCCAGAGGCGGTGCTACCCGATATTAGGCTTGTAAATATACTCTTACATGACTGCAGAATGAAATAAAACCGACAATTGAACTTGAAACTGTAATTTGTTTTATTGATACCCATCCAATTGATACTATATGGATACTGTAAAAAATTGCCCTTCTTCACAGGGACCATACATATCCTAGTAGAATTTCTTAAATTGGCCAGCACAAGACCAAAATACAAGCTGGTATGTTTTACGAATGTTTTTCCCAATCACACAAATCATTCTGACAGTTATTGCATGTTTGATTATTTGTCAACACTCAGTTAAACTTGACGTAGCGTTCTCAGTCTGGGGTGACAACCATTTTTGCCATGAGTGTACATTGATTTTATTTGCGACTTCTTCGAAACTTTCAACATATATTCAATGCTTAATGAAGAATACAATTCATTTGTGTCTATGTTTTTCAATCAGCTTTAGCCTTATTCCCTTTATCATATTATTCTAATCTATTTGTGCTTAGTATATTTTGCATTATAAGCTGTATATTGCTTATACAATTTCCTTTAATGAATTATATTATTTTGAGAGACCTTATATGAAATAGGTCTTCAATATTGATTTGTATTTTCTCGTCAGGGCTGAAATGAAGCTGCTATCATAAGGCAGGGATACTCAATTGTTTTGACCACCTTCAGGATAAGCCTTGAATAGGGTTTTGTTGCGTGTTTAGGCATGCTTAAGGTATAACGACCTTTTTATTAGATACCTCTGCGCTGTATTGTTATGAATTTAAAACTTTAAGCCTTGACAAGATACATGGATTAACAGGTAAATGTATACAATTTTTGGGTATTGAGCAATGGTGACTCCATCTTTGAGGTTTGAACCTTCAAAACTAAAGAATGCAAAGATTGACACAAATGACCTATTCATTTTAGGTTACAGTTTGAATGTAAAGCGTTTGAATGTAAAGCCTCTTAAACGAATTTCCTATTTTTTGCGGCGCTTATCACGCATTAACTTGTTAGTTTGTTTATATATCTTCGTTTATATTTGTTATATGTATTATTTTGTCAAGAGGTAAAGAAGCATCAAGTTGTGTTCGAGCATTTATGTAAGACCAAGGCTACTGGTTTTGCACTGTGCTCTTAAGTTTTAAAAACTGTTGTTTTTAATATGCATGTTTTATAAACGTTTGTATTATTTTACATATATTATTATATGATTGCAATATCTTGTATGTATCTTATCTCATCAATTGGAAACCGCCAATTGTACCGTAAAAATTCAGGATTTCTCCTATTTGTTGAATAAATAAATTTTTGATACACGGAAATGAAACCTGTGTTTAGATTCAGATCGCCTTTTCGAATATTCGCAATGTCTAAAAAGCAAACTTAACATTTTAAAATGAACAATAAAGACTACCGATTTCTTTGATTCAAGTTTTTTGAAGTCACTCATATATTTTAGTTTCATATTATACTTTGTCTGGCCCCTGAAGGGGTTGGGGGGTTGGCGTGTAGGGATGTGGACATGGACGGAAAACATTAACTGACACGAAAGGCGTTTTTACGGGTGTGGAATTAAGGGGGTAGTCATTGACCATGACGGGGGAACTTGTACGGAGGTGGATATCTGTTCATCTTGGAAACTATGAATTTTTCTTTGTTTTATATTTCTATGCTCAAGTACCACTGTTGGTGGCGTTTTTTAGAAATAAATGAATTTGAATTTGATATGGAGGGTAAACATTTACCGAGACGCGAGGGCTTGTACGGATAAGGATATGAAGGGTAAATCTTTACCGAGACGGGAGGGGCTTCTAGGGGTGTGGATATGAAGGGTAAACATAGACCGAGACGGGAGGGGCTTTTAGGTGTGTGGTCATGAAGGGTAAACATTTACCAAGACGGGAGGGTCTTCTAGGGGTGTGGATATGAAGGGTAGGCATAGACCGAGACGGGAGGGGCTTGTTTTGGTGTAGATATGAAGGGTAAACATAGACCGAAACTGGAGGGGCTTGTTGTGGTGTGGATATGAATGGTAACCATAGACCGAGACGGGAGGGGCTTCTAGGGGTGTGGATATGAATGGTAAACATTAACCAAGACGGGAGGGGCTTCTAGGGGTGTGGATATGAAGGGTAAACCTAGACCGAGACGGGAGGGGCTTGTTGTGGTGTGGATATGAATGGTAACCATAGACCGAGACGGGAGGGGCTTCTAGGGGTGTGGATATGAATGGTAAACATTAACCAAGACGGGAGGGGCTTCTGGGGGTGTGGCTTTTAAGGGTAAATATAGACCGAGACGGGAGGGCTTGTATGTGTGTGGATATGAAGGGTAAACATTAACCAAGACGGGAGGGGCGACTGAGATGTGGATATGAAGGGTAAACATAGACATAGACTGGAGGGACTTCTAGATGTGTGGATATGAAGGGTAAATATAGACCAAGTCGAAAGGGGTTTGTATGGATGTAAACTAGATGTAGGGTTAACAGTTTACGAGACGGGAAGGGCTTATAGGGGTGTTGATATGAAGGGGAAACATAGATCGAGACAACAAGGGGTTTGTTGGGGTGTAGATAATAACATTGTACGAGACGGGAAGGGCTTGTAGGGGTGTTGATATGAAGAGGAAACATAGATCGAGACAAAAAGAGGCTTGGAGGGGTGTGGATATGTAGGGTTAACATTGTCAGAGACGAGACGAATTTGTAGGTTTGTAGATTTTGAGGGTTAACATATACGGAGACGGGACTGTATGGGTGTGAATATGGAAGGTAAACATGCATATGCCGAGACGGGAGGGGTTTGTAGAGATGTGAAAATAAATATAGATCGAGATGGTCGTTGTTTTGATAGTTTTATACTTATTTCATGCTTTTGTTTATGTAGATAACTTTCCGGTATGTCCTTTTTGTAAATAATTTTTACAATATAAATGATAAGATTATAATAATCAAAATATTTTCTTTTGTTTATTTAACCTTTTATGTACCGAATTTTAAACATTTTTTTAACCTTTTTAACCTAAGTCGAACTTCTGTACAACTGTTATTTGTGTTTCATATATATGACACTTAAATATTCTACCCTGATTTTCTTATTCTTTTTTCCTTATCTTTCAATTTTCAATTAATTAAATTTTGCTCCCAATAGTGACACCAACATGTATAGCTATGATAAGTTTGATTTTTATTTTTTATTTGTATATAGCTCTCATTGCATGCTATCTGGAGATTTTCAACTTTGCATTTAGTATTATAAGCAATAAAGTTGTTTTATACAACAACCGTTCTCATTATGCAGTTGTAGTATGTATTTGTTTGATGATGATTGCATTAAATGGTGTAATGAGTAACCCGTTTAATATATTGATATATATATTTATTGGTAAATTGACCATAGTGCAGATAGAAATTTTCGAAATAGACAATACTGTTATCGAAATGTTATATTTTTTCTCATAAATCTGACTGCTATTCACCCTCAGGGAATGTCAATTGATATGTTCGATGTTGCCGGTATCAAAGCCTGAGTTTTGTGAATGGTCGTTTTAATGTTTAAGCCGACTAAGCTAAAAATACTTTGAACAGCATAAATACAATTGCCATGGAATTTGTTTTTATCATGGATCACGTGTCGTTGGTATATGCATTTTGAAATGATTGAGTTTTTTTAACCCCTCTTATCACATGACTGGATCTGAAACGACTTACATGTAATCAAATATTAATTGATCGTAAAGGCAATATGGCTCACGAAAAGCATGCCTATTTCTTTATATTAGTTTTCATTATATATTTTATCTTGGAAAGTAAGTCCAAATTGCTTACTGTGTTCAACTGTATAGGGATACAGTGACTTCAGTTCGAAGCTCAACATTCTTGATATTGACATAAATTGGCATTAATGGCATTAGTGATATACATGACTGTTTTAACTGAAAGAAGTACTCGGGGAGAAATAAATAAAATAATCGACTAATTTCTAATTGTAACAAAATTTAAATGTGGTGTGTCATCGGTTTTTGGAGAGCAGATGGGAATGGTAAAAAAATGCAATGTTCATGCAGTGTTGCTGTTAGGTGTGCTTGTTTGTTTGTTTTATTACACAGGCATAGGGTTGAAAGTTGGTAGTGACATATTTTGAATATGAGCACATGTGAACATATACCCTTTGTTTAGCAACGATTGTTGTAGCGTGAGTCCCTGTATTTTTCCCGTACAACAATGTTCATGGCGTACATGGAGACGAAATAAGAATTCCTCTTATTGGTGATTGTTTTGGTACCACAGAGACTGGAGACTCTTCCTCTGACGAGAATCCCATACCTGAGAATTATGACCATCCATTTCGAGACCATTATGCTTAGTATTTAACGATTATATAATCAAAGGTGAAAGGGACTCGTTATTGTGTGGAGGGTAAACATATAGACCAAGACAGGAGGGGCTTGTAGGTGTGTGGATATGAAGGGAAACATAGACCGAGACGGGAGGGGCTTGAATGTGTGAAGATATGGACCGAGGGTAAACATGGACTGAGGTGGGAGTGACTTGTAGGTGTGTGGATATTAAGGGTAAACATAAACAGAGACGGGAGGAGCTTCTAGGGGTGTGGATATGAAGGGTTAACATAGACCGAGACGGGAGGGGCTTCAAGGGGTGTGGATATGAAGGGTAAACATAGACCGAGGCGGGAGTGACTTGTAGGTGTGTGGATATGAAGGGTAAACATAGACCGAGACGGGAAGAGCTTCTAGGTGTGTGGATATGAAGGGTAAACATAGACCGAGACGGTAGGGGCTTCTAGGTGTGTGGATATGAAGAGTAAAGATTAACCAAGACGGGAGTGACTTGTAGGTGTGTGGATATGAAGAGTAAAGATTAACCAAGACGGGAGAGGTTTCTAGGAGTGTGGATATGAAGAGGAAACAAAGACCGAGGCGGGAGTGACTTGTAGGTGTGTGGATATGAAGGGTAAACATAGACCGAGACGGGAGGGGCTTCAAGGGGTGTGGATATGAAGGGTAAACATAGACCGAGACGGGAGTGACTTGTAGGTGTGTGGATATGAAGGGTAAACATAGACCGAGACGGGAGGGGCTTCAAGGGGTGTGGATATGAAGGGTAAACATAGACCGAGACGGGAGTGACATGTAGGTGTGTGGATATGAAGGGTAAACATAGACCGAGACGGGAGGGGCTTCAAGGGGTGTGGATATGAAGGGTAAACATAGACCGAGACGGGAGTGACTTGTAGGTGTGTGGATATGAAGGGTAAACATAGACCGAGACGGGAGTGACTTGTAGGTGTGTGGATATGAAGGGTAAACATAGACCGAGACGGGAGTGACTTGTAGGTGTGTGGATATGAAGGGTAAACATAGACCAAGGCGGTAGGGGCTTGTAGGTGTGTGGATATGAAGAGTAAAGATTAACCAAGACGGGAGAGGTTTCTAGGAGTGTGGATATGAAGAGGAAACAAAGACCGAGACGGGAGGGCCTTGTAGTGGTGTGGATATAAAGGGTTAACTTTGACCAAGACGAGAGGGGCTTGTAGGGGTGTAATTATGTAGGATTAATAGTTTACGAGACGGGAGGGGCTTATCGGGCTTCGGATGTGAAGGGTAAACATATTGTACGAGACGGGCGGAATTGTACGGATGTGGATGTGGAGGGAAAACATTGACCAAGACGGGAGGGGCTTGTGGTGGTGGAGTTATGAAAGATAAACATTGACCGAGACGGGAGGGGCCTTTTAGGGTGTTTATTTTAAGGGTTAACATTGACCGAGACATACGGGACTTTAAGGGTTGTGTGTGTGAAGGGTTTAACATCAACCGAGACGGATGGGGCGTTTAGGGGGGAAGGGAATGGATAGTTAACATGAACAGAGACGGGATGGGCTTGTATGTGTTTGGATATGAAGGGTAAACATGCCCCAAGACGAGACGAGTTTGTAGGTTTGTAGATTTTGAGTGTTAACATGTACGGAGACGGGACGGGACTGTGTGGGTGTGAATATGGAAGTAAAACATGCATATACCGAGACGGGAGGGGTTTGAAGGGATGTGAATATGGAGGTATATAAAGATCGAGATGGGCGTTGTTTTGATTGTTTTATACTTATTTCATGCTTTTGTTTATGTAGATAACTTTCCGGTAGTGTCCTTACAATATAAATGATAAGATTATAATAATCAAAATATTTTCTTTTGTTTATTTAACCTTTTATGTACCGAATTTTAAACATTTTTTAAACCTTTTTAACCTAAGTCGAACTTCTGTACAACTGTTATTTGTGTTTCATATATAGGACACTTAAATATTCTACCCTGATTTTCTTATTCTTTTTTTCCTTATCTTTCAATTTTGAATTAATCAAATTTTGCTCCCAATAGTGACACCAACATGTATAGCTATAACAAGTTTGTTTTTCAGTTTTTATTTGTATAAAGCTCTCATTGCATGCTATCTGGAGATTTTCAACTTTGCATTTAGTATTATAAGCAATAAAGTCGTTTTATACAATAAACGTTATTATTATGCAGTTGTAGTATGTATTTGTTTGATGATGATTGCATTAAATGATGTAATGAGTAACCCGTTTAATATATTGATATATTCTGGTTTCATACCTAAAGTATGTATTTTTACCTTTTATTGGTAAATTGTAAAATGGCCAAAGTGCAGATAGAAATTTTCTAAATAGACAATACTGTTATTGAAATGTTATATTATGTCTAACAAATCTGACTGCTATTCACCCTCAGGGAATGTCAATTGATATGTTCGATGTTGCCGATATCAAAGTCTGCGTTTTGTAAATGGTCGTTTTAATGTTTAAGCCGACTAAGCTAAAAATACATGTACATTGAACAGCATAAATAAAATTGCCATGGAATTTGTTTTTATCATGGATCACGTGTCGTTGGGATATGCACTTTGAAATGATTGAGTTTTTCTTTGAACCCCTCTTAGCACATGACTGGATCTGAAACGACCTACATGTTATTAATTGATCGTAAAGGCAATGTGGCATATGAAAAGCATGCATGTTGAAAAATAATTTCTTTTATTAGTTTATAATATACATGTATATTTTATCTTGGAAACTAAGTCCAAATTGTAAACAAATTGTGTCATCCAATTTGCATCTTTGAAGGTGCTTGTATATGGCCATTTGCTTCACGAGTTCATGATTTAAACATCAACTAACCTCGACCTTACCACTTCTCGATTTTCGTTAAAAGATTTATCAAAAAAATAAGAGCTGGACTAAATTTTTGTTAATTTGTCAAATAAACACCTTTAATTAGCCTTTCATTAAGACAGCGTAATTATCAGCTGTGAAAAACCCACCTGGGTTAGGGGCCATAAAACTCGCGCTGGTGTGACATAATAAACAGACTTGAAGAGTAACGCATCATTATTTCAACTGAAATACCGCCTATGTAATTGTGGATATCTTTTTTACACCAAATGCTTAGTAGTGATACATCGTCAAATGATTTATCTAACTGAATGGAAAACATTTTCTAAAAATCGTTAACTATTTTTTCCCCTGTGATATTGTTACGATAGATGTAGATAACAAGGCTGATTCTGTTTATAACGTCACAAAATGGGGGCGTGACCAGTCATGCATTCACTTGTTTGTTGTCAGATAGGCCTAAGCGGCCATTCAAAAGTGGCTTTCAAAAACGGCTTTCGTTACCAAACTAAACATATTTGAGTAGCCACCTTTGATGTACAAGACAATATTGTAATCAGACTTTCTATATTCCAAAGAAAATAGTGAAATATGTTTGTGGTTATGTGAACTTTAAGGGATCATCGTTCAGAAGGAGGAAACGTTCTGACTACCGATGCGCTAAAATGAAAATTAACGACACCTGACGCCTCGTTTGACTTTTATAAAACTCATTAACGTTTGTTTATTCGGGGTTTCTCTCTTCGTAATATTCGAACGAAAGTTACTTAAAGGGGCAGTAGCACGTTTTTAGGGGGAATATAAGGTGATGTCAGGAAAATGAAATTAATGGTTCCAATTGAAAGAAAATGTATTTAAACTAAACGGAGCAGTAATAATTCAAATATATAGCGTAAAGTTCAGCCATGCGATTCCTTTTTCTTACACAAAATGAATTAAAGGTGTTCACAAAAAAATGGCCGCCAATGGATTTTATGTGAATCTTCAAACTTTGTCCTCTGACTATGGTTGATTGGTTTGTGTAATGAGATTTTTGACACTATCAAAATAATACATTAAGCATTAACTTACAATTATCAGTGAAAATTTAAAATATGAAATTATCAAAAAACGTGCTACTGCCCCTTTAACACCCGACAGTCTGATTTAGCACATGTCAACTCAAGCACTAGTACTGGCATTCACATAGGCCTGTAATTCATCGCTTTATTGCTATTGACTGTTATTCTTTACACTTAAACCCGGCATTCATTTCAATACACAACTCTGCTATTGATACTTGAATGATATATGGACAAGGCTTTTCAATATCTCCGATCCTCTAAGCTTTCAAACTTCTAAATGCTTTGAAACGGGTGTAGTCTGGCCATTTTGCTTTGTCCATTCTCGACTATATATTACTAGGATAACAAATAAACTAGTGTCCGAAAGAAAATCTACTAAGATTTTAACATCATAAAAATCATTTTTTTACCGGATATAGTCGTAATTAAATACACTTTTTGCCATTGACTTGAGAAAAAGTATACACAATTTTATTCTCCAGGAACAGATAATTTATGTATCGAATCTGATCACACACTCTTGGGATGCTGAACTAGAAACTTCTTAATTTTTTGGACAGAATGTTCGGCTTTTGATTTATGTTTTAGATTGACAAGAATGGGAAGTCAAAAACGATGCCGTCGATAAATTGAATTGTATATGACATTACGTCGTTGACGCGGCAATGCTGTAGATCATGTAAGCAAAAGGCCTAGGGCTAAGGCGCATTTTCCCTCTGCCATAGTTAGGATGTTCAGTTTCTACGAGTTCTTTTTAAAACATGTATTTCGTAAACCAAAAAAGTAATGTTTCAAAATCATTAATTAAGGTAGAAAGAAACCAAAAACAAAAAGATTAACTATTCAAACGTTTATAAGATGGTATTTTTAAGTGTCAGTAACTGCCAGTTTGTGGCTCGACCAATTCATGTACATGTTATACAATTCTTCTTCGTAATAACTCATGATGCATTAGAAAATGATTTCATGTTAGCCCAAAGAATCGTGAGTCATGTTTTTTTATGCTTTGACAAATATTACTCATAAAACTAATTTATTCAAGCCATTATTGTTTTGTATTTCTTAGAATTTTTACATTAGTGTTATATATATATACCATTTCCACCTGCTAACAAAAACAAACACCAAATTCAAGTTTGGAATAAAATTAGTCGATAATTATTTTTTAATTTTCCCGAGTATTTTTCAAAATTAAACAATCATGTAAATCAATAATGCGATTATTGTCATTATATAGCGATTATTAACCGAGTGTGTTTCCGTACCATTAATACCATATGATATTAGGAATAAAATTTGTATTATGCGAGCCTTTGGCGGTATGCGAGCCTTTGGCGAGCATAATACATATATTTTTATTCCTATTATATGATATTAATGATACGGAAACACAGATGGTTAATAAATTCTTTATCATACAATGTCATTTTGAAATAAATGGGGTTTAAACGAAAATATGATTCCTTCTAAAAATATGTTTGACCTACATTTCGCGGAGTAATTTCTTTCACAATACACCAAGGTGAAGGTCATATTGTCGGCGATATACAGTTGTGAACAATGGTTAGCGACAGGTTTAGAACTCGTATGAAATGCATGGAGTTTTGAGAAAATATATAGTTCGTGTTTTGACCTAATTTGCATCTTTATCAGCGTTTGAGCAAATCGGATACCAAGTTTATCAGACAGCTTCATTGCATCGATAACACCCTCCATTATATGATAAACGTTGTTATCAATAATAACCAACAATTTATATTTAAGCGACGTATGATTTCGTGATGCCTATTTGCCAGACTTTCATTACAGTATGTTAATCGGGTTAAAATAGGTTATCATGGTACTTTATTTCCGCGTAGTAACATACCACATCATTGCAAAGTCCATTCAATTTGTCTGTCACTTACGCTTTCCCTAACAGTTCCTTTCTGAGTAATGGGATGTGAGTGACGCACGATTTATACCAAATCAAGTTACAAGTTTTTGTAAATTTTAGTAAGCGTTTCAATAACCTTCCGTAACAAAGATTCTGTATTATTTGAGAGTCTTCGGTGTTTTATTACTATTCAACAACTTCCGAATATTAATGGAATAATCAGAGAAAATGTATAGTAAATATAAACAAACATTTCAAAATCAGTGTGTAAAAAATAGGTTAATATGGGAGCAAACCACAGTAGTTTGATAGTAGAATAGTGATTGACATCGTCATTACCCTTGAATGACATATGACTGACATTGCCATTACCATGACATATATCCTTGGAAAGACTCGTGAAAACAATATACATAATTAATCTAAAGAAAAAGTTATGTTAACGTATAAGACTTACTCTGACATGTTATTGAGACATCGGGAAATCTCTTCAAGATCTGTCTAGTGAGATTTGATACAAGCGGCAGGACGATATGGCACGTGTGACTGGATCGCGACAAGAGCTCATCTTGTTTACAAACATAATGCTTTAAATATATTACAATTGATAGGTTTTCTATGCCATGTCTATAAACATAATGCTTTACGCTTGAACAATTTCGATTTCCCGAGAAAGCTTACCGAATGTATACTACACTATTATTACAATCGTTCAATACATTTAGATATCATAATACTATTCGTCAGTAACGCCAAGTTCTTTCAATACGAGTTGCAGGACGACAGGACGTCAACAACAAAGTGAAATACTCATCTTTTGTTATAACATAATGCGTTTAATACATTGTGATTGTTAACTTTCCTATACCATGTTTATAAAGCTTTACTCTTGAACACTCTCCCGAGAAGACATATCAAAAGGTTATTACAGGTTAAGACTAGTACTGTACAGGTATTCAGTATATTTAGATATGATACTACCATTCTACAGGAACGCCGAGTTCCTACATACAAGAAACCAACACATTAACATTAACTTTCTCACAACACTCTCCCGACTCCTTTCAAACACGATTGCACACAAACTGTATTGAATCGTTCAATACATGAATAATACTAAAGTTACGAAGACTTTCAATACGTTATCATAATTCATGCAAGGATTCAATATTATTCGTTGAAGGGTGCGTCGTTTCATTTTGAAACAGTTCTTCAAGAAGCATATAATCACTCATATAAACATAGTATTTATGTATCGCCAATGGCATTAATGGCGTATTTCAAGAATTCAAAATTTTAATGGTAGTGTGTTAAAGACGTCTAAACAGATGTGTAAAGTTTTCATTGACATTTATATTGATTCGAAAGGAGAAATTGGGATAATTTTTATATTTCAATAAAGTAAATTCAATAATTTTGCATTTTATGTTTTCAATACATTTAACATTACTCTAGAATACCCCCTTATCACAAATATTCAAAATGAACCTTTTTTTGAGTTTTATTAAAGTATGTATTAACTTTCGCTAGAACAATTTCACTAGCCTGACGGGTAAGAAATACGTCTTTGAATGTTTGTCTGCACCAAAGCACAGGATTGTGTCCCAAAACTTAGACAGCCATAACTTAGACAGCCATAACTTAGACAGTGGAGTAGGTGATTAATTAACACAACACCCATAGCTGCAATGGAACAGTCCTAATCAGTGTTTTAATTGACCCATAGGGAGACTAGGTTTGTGGGGCTGAGATGTTTTCATTTGAAAATGCATGTCTTTGATGCAAGTTTGAATATCAAAACAAAACTTTTGAGATGTTTTCATTTGAAAATGCATGTCTTTGATGCAAGTTTGAATATCAAAACAAAACTTTTGAGATGTTTTCATTTGAAAATGCATGTCTTTGATGCAAGTTTGAATATCAAAACAAAACTTTTGAGATGTTTTCATTTGAAAATGCATGTCTTTGATGCAAGTTTGAGTATCAAAACAAAACTTTTGAGATGTTTTCATTTGAAAATGCATGTCTTTGATGCAAGTTTGAGTATCAAAACAAATTAGTTATACTTGTTAATAAAATAAAACATACCAATGTTACAATTTGTTGTTGTTTCGAACTGGCTGTCTAAGTTTTGGGATTTTTTATAGATTTTCTTGGACTATTCCATTATCAAATGTAGGTAACAGGTTGAGGATTAGTTGTGTACTTGACCATAAATGTTGTTGTTTTAAGCTGTCTAAGATATGGCTGTCTAAGTTTTGGCACGATACCAAGCACAGTTATCTTTCATAAAGACATTTGGTGTGATAAATTGTGATTCCGAGTTAAAACAATTATATTTGGTTTGGGTCAACTCATTAGATTAAAAAGTTTATTATTAGAAATGGAAAATAAAGGTCTCGGGGGAAATATTTTAATTTCCTCTTCAGATATCCTTGAAAAAGGGTTAATCATTCTGGTGGTACACATTTAAGGTATAATACTCCCTGTAAGTCTATTTTATTGTTTGTTGAATTTCAGTTAATGCTGAAATACTATAACTAAAAACTTATATCAGATGATCGGGCCAAAAATCAATCAATATTATTTTA
The DNA here is from genome assembly GCA_916613615.1 of Steromphala cineraria. Classification (NCBI taxonomy): domain Eukaryota; kingdom Metazoa; phylum Mollusca; class Gastropoda; order Trochida; family Trochidae; genus Steromphala; species Steromphala cineraria. The sequence goes on from OU744732.1 coordinate 28,053,210, forward strand.
ATACATAGATATATTTACAACTTTTACCATAAATTTCTGTTTCCAGCATATAATGTATGAGTAATTTCACCCATGACCTTATACGATTTGTACTAAGTTTCTAGTTACAATTGCCGGGCTGTAATCAGAAATTTCAATTTCACGAGAATATTGTTTGAATTTGTCAAAAATAGTTCTCGTTCGTATTTGTACACAATTAGTGACGAGTAAAGTCCTCCTCTACTCCAAAGTGCAAATAAAATCAACACGTGAGGCTTACTCGCATGACACACAAGCATCAAATAACGATCCTACTGGGTAGTGAGATATATACACTTTCATCTCAGAGATAAGTACTGGTCATAAGTGGCCAGGAAGTTATCAATCAGTGAACAGATATTTTGGGTTTCGATCTAGCTTCAGAAAATGTTAACGTAATTTTACTAAAATATTCATCCTTCCTGCGAAATACATTGCTAAAAGTGTACATGCTTACTCTCAATTCATATAACTATCATATTTTTAAAACATGAGTGTTTAATCAATATTTGTTTACAGTGTTATGACATACTTAAAATAATATTTCAAACGAAAATATTTAAATATTGCAAAACACAAGGTTTTGACTTTTAGAAAGTTCATAACGTTGTTTAAGAAAACACTTTTTAAATATAATCTTTACAGTTTTAGCTCTGTCGACACACGCACCCTGTACTGTGGTGTTGCTAACAACAAACCTGAAATGACGTTGAATAGCAGTCAGAATTATTTTTAGTCCTGTGACGCAGACAAACAGACTTTCTTAATCGCTTGTACGTTATCAAAATGATTCAACAAACTGAATAGCAAAACTAGCCTGAATGACGGCTGATCTTTACATTACAGCAATTGAATGTACCATGTTGTGAATATTCTACCAGGCTTAGCTTTTCTGTATGTAGATATATCAGATTTGCATTGAATAACTGTTGCCTTATAATAAAAAACGAATCAAGGTTTTCCTTTCTGAAGGAAGCCGCTCAACAGCAATCAATTCTTGAAAAGAAAAACATAATTCTTATTAATATTCAATAGATTTTAGTATCTTTTTGGATATTTTATCATCTACGATTTGAATCCAAATAATAAATCGGTCTGTGGTCTTCCAAACTAATAATAATAACATACACATAAATCTGATGTGATCGCCGCTACTTTTTAATTATTTATGACTTTCTCAAAATATATATTGTGATCTTTAAACACAAATAGATTTGATTGTTTTCATAAGGTTATGTATAATCCTAATTATTTAGGGATTATAGCATATTTAGAATGTTAAATGCTTACGATACGTTCTTATTCTTAAGAACTTTCCTCTGGTTAATTTTTTTTTATCAATACTGCTATTGATTTTAATGATGTTGGTCATTTACTAAAATTCAACGTGGTTGAAATTTCATTGACTGAGATAACGAGTCATCGTTTAGCTTCGTTTTTACGTGTATAAGATGTTTCAACATTTCTTCAACATTGAACTTAAGAAAAGTACGAAATTTACACACAAAAATAGGAATAGATCACCATCATCATCATCATCATCACCACCACCATCATCATCATCGTCGTCGTCATCATCATCATCATCAATCATCGTCATCATCATCATCATCATCATCATCACGAACCCTCTTCATTTTCTAATCATTCATTTATCATTAACATACTATCAATAACATGCTGTAGGTAAAATAATAAAAACAGCCCAGTAGATTACTAAACAGAATTGAAACAGTCATGATTGTGCGGATGTAGGAACATTTGTTGATGATAATTAAATGATGATCCAACGTTGATCTTATGGGAAAGTTCAAGTTCAAAACATGGAATCTATCGAGATACAAACTCATTCCATTGGGAGTTTCCGAACAAGGAGTCTAACCGCAGTCATGTACTTTACTGTTGATCGCAGATGGAGAGAAACTCTTCTTAAGAAACAAGATCGTCTCTCGATAGTGTCAATATGTTTATACTTATTTAAAAGTTTTATCAGATAATACTGCTTAGCCAAATGTTCAACTTTGGTTACAATATTACAATAATTTCACATATATGTACTACCTAGGTAAAATGGACAGAGGCACATTTTTTTAATAATACATGATAAGACGCTGTTTGAAGCTTTGAAAACCCGTCTGAACTTTGAACATGCTTTCAGAGGATTGCATCATGTCTTTCGTCTTATAAGGTCATTAAAATATAATATTACAACTTTTGACGAATAAATGTTGAAATCATTGCATAAAAAATTCTTTAAGGTCGATGGTGGCCTTTATTCTGTGTTTTTGTAAAATGATATTTGAATTTTGTTTAGAAATAAATCAGTATGCAGTTACTCAAATATGAATATTTCCAGAAAAACAACAGGAAATTGGGAATATCATATTTTGTATGAAATGTGACTTTAATGATCATCTTTGTCGGAGCATGCTCCCAAAATACTATAATTCGTACCAAACTTTTTGTAATGTTCTGCAGTTGACGTAACAACACTATTGTTAATGTAGCTAAATTTGGTCTCGTATTTCTATCATTCAAGAATCGATCGACTTTCCTATCATGCAACAAGTCATTTTATGACGCTTCAACAGTTATTCAATACAAATTACAATGTACTTGGGTGGTGGTCTCTTCACGGAAATAAACACAGTTTCGACTCAATTCAACGATCAAAGGATGTATCTTAAAATAAATCAGGAAACGGTACAATAACAGTATAAAAGATCGATATGTGTTCTCAATAACATCTTAATGCATATTACCATTAAATTATATTTAGACTGTTAAAACAAATTCCTTAATTCTTTAATTTTAATTTCTTAAATATTGTATGAATTCTTATTTATATCATTTTCCATAATTCGGTCATAGAAAAAACGAAAATTCATTAAACTAATAATATCCCACACAATTATCATTGGATACATCTCACTTTAACTGTATACTGAGGACTGGAGAAAAATAAACGGATTTGCGATTAAAGATGATGTTTCCGTTTAATAAGGTAATAGTACTTGTATTTTCACTTGCAAAAACTTCTTTACGAAAGTATTCTGTTAAAATTAAACTTAAGTTTTAAAAGCAAAGTTGCAGTCCTCTAAGTTTCTATAAACTACAAGTTTAAACTTTTAGATATATTTCATTTGCTTCACCACTGGCACTGTGTCTGACTTTGTTCGGGAAGAGGGGAGGTAACTCGTGTCATTCAAAATCAACTAACCAATGTTGTTTGTGAAAAGTTTGGTTTCGTAAATAACTCCTTGAGATAACCATAAATGAAATAATAAGAAGTGACATAAACATGATTAAGAAGTCTATCACGTGACGTGATATATTTGTATAAAGAGATCGACAAAAAAAATTTCTGTGAGCCACAGCGAAATATTTTAGGTGAAACAAACAATACGCTTTTTTTCATTTTAGGCAAGGAATCGTTGGTTATAGAATTAAAGTAATATCACCGACCATGTAAACAGGTTTGACATTTTCTGACCTAGCAGGCACATAAAGTCGAATCGATTATAGTTAAAGGCATTCTCTCCCCACAGAGGCAGATCAAGTCATGTTGATTTAGCCTCTGTTATATTACGACGAGTTTGTAGGATCGATTGGGAGATGCCTGATTGGAGCCAATCAAAATTAGTTGTGCAATCAGCGATGCTGTTCTTAAATAATACTTTTGGCTACTGAAACAAGGCAAAGGCATTGAGGTATGAACCACCCTTTCCATGCGAGAAGCCTTGTCATTTGGTAAAAAAATTCAAATGTATTGAGATGAAAGTTTTTTTCAGCCAGGGGAAACTGCCGGAACCCACGGATTTCGGCGTAATAGAACAGAGCCTCAGAGGCTAAATCAACATGTCTTGGTCTGCCTCTGTGGGGAGAGAATGAGTTAAAGGGGCAGTAGCACGTTTTTTGATAATTTAATATTTGAAATTTTTCACTGATAATTGAACGTTAATGCTAAATGTATTATTTTGATAGTGTCAAAAATCTCATAACACGAACCAATTATCCATAATCAGAGGATAAAGTATGAAGATTCATCTAAAATCTAAAATGAGCGGCCATTTTGTGTGAACACCGTTAATTCATTTTGTGTAAGAAAAAGGGATCGCATGGCTATACTTTACACTATATATTTGATTTTTTTTCTGCTCCATTTAGTTTAAATGCATTCTCTTTCAATTGGAACCATTATTTTCCATTTTCCCGAAATCATCTTAGTTTCTCCCTAAAACTTGCTACTGCCCCTTCAAGTTGTGGTCGTGATGTAGTTCAACTTTGTTTTCATTCTGATTGATGTCTTTGAAAATATCATATGGAGAGAAAAATTCTTGTTAAACTTTTGCCGACGTTCTATAAAATATGAATTAATCAGATCTACTTTTAAACACGAGATGTATACAAATGTAAAAGATAATTTTAAACATATACATGCAGTTTGAAGTCTGGGTTGTTGAATGGATGAGCTATTGCAGTATTCAGTGCTAGTGTTAGGCATGGAACTCGTCCTGTTTTTTTATTCAGATTTGACATTTTTTTCTCACAAATATGTTACTACACCGCATTAATTATCTCTTTCAAGGCAGGTAACTCGTTTTTGATAAGAAAACTAATATGAATATGACAGAACAATTAACTCTCAATCAAATTTTTGATCTAATCTTTTTCATCATTAACTTAATTATATAAGATCTTGTGTAAGCCTTTTAAACTTGTCCGATGTTTTCATAAATAACAGAGTAAATTACTTCCCCTCTGTGACACTTACATTCAAATTTTTAGACAATTCACTCTGGTCCATCTAGTGCTCCGAGTTCAGTGACGTACGGAGCTGCTGAACAAGCTCGACATATCCCCCGCCGCAATATTGGATATGACCATTTTTGTCACGCTTGTTGCGAGAAAAGTAAACAAACATAGAAATAAGAGAAATTTTTAGTGATATGATCTAACATTACAGTATTTACAAATTATTGTAAAAATTATGAATATAAATTGTTCAGCGGGGACGGTAATATACCTAAAAATGTACTTGTAGATATATCATCATCTCTTTGATAATAAGACGTATTCATGATTGATAATCAATGTTGAGCATGATGTTACTGCACGTGAAGAGTTACCTCCCTTTAAGCGTGAACCACAGATGAGCCGACTGATTTAGCTGAGCGCGTGCTGTTTAACTTTTATATTCACCAACACGTCAGTCGTTTTTAAAATCAAACGATCAGATTCTCTATCGACAGAGTTGTTAAGGGTTATGAGACATAGTCTAATTTTCATATTTCATTCACACGCAACTGCGTGCAATACATTTTATATCCAATTTAGCGGGGGATATGTGAGCTATCTCATTTTGAGTGCTCCGTCCGTACACAGTTCATTGACAAAATTGGGAGGGTTGAATACGAAAACTTTTTGAATGTAAGTGTTGAAATCTTTTACTATTATCATAATTCATTTTCTTATTTACAAAGCCAGTCTAAAATAAGAAAATACGTTTATAGTTACATGTATATTATCATATTTATGTAATTATATTCTTTTTTATTTATCAAAAGACAAAATTTTCTTTATGTGTTCGCCGGTGTGTGTATCGCCACCCTCGGATGTTAATAAACTTACAGATTTACTCAACTCAACTTTGTGCGAACTTTTGGACAAGCACGCTCCTCCTAGTACTAAGGTGACTCGTGACAAATCTCATTGTCCATGGTACACAGCCGAAGTCCATAGTGCAAAGATGAAAAGACGGGCAGCAGAGAGGACATGGAGAAAATCCAAATTGGAAATTCACCGACAGCTGTTCAGAAATATGAGACTTCAAGTTAATACCCTTTTAAGGGAGATAAAGTCCAAATATTTCAATGAACTTATATCAGCCCAATCAAACAACCCTAAGGCACTGTTTTCTACGATGTCAGCCCTTATGGGAAGAAAAACCGAGGTAATACTTCCAACCAGGAACACTGATGAAAATCTGTCCGAAACCTTCAGCCAGTTTTTCAAGGACAAGATTGTAACAATACGAGAGACTTTAGATGGCTCTCAAGTAAGAGTTGAATCAAGTGAACACCTGGATACCTCTATGGATCATTTTAGGCCTTATGACCAGAGCGAAGTCCTCAAACTCATAAATGCCTCTAAGCCAACTTGGTGTCAGCTAGACCCCATTCCTACAAAACTAATGTTGAATTACCTTGATTATCTCTTGCCAATAATCACAAGAATAATCAACTTAAGTCTTGAGACAGGTGTTGTCCCTTCAACATTCAAGACAGCTGTAGTGAAGCCATTATTAAAAAAGGCATCCTTAGACCCCAACACTCTACAGAACTATAGACCCGTGTCCAACCTGATGTTTCTTTCTAAAATCCTGGAAAAGGCTGTGAAGAATAGATTGCTGGAATATCTCAACAATAATGACTTGCTGGACAGTTTCCAGTCTGCTTATAGGTCAGGATATAGTACCGAAACGGCACTGAACCGAGTTATCAACGATATACGTCAAGGAGTCGACACTGGAAATGTTGCTGTTCTCGTGCTCTTAGACATGTCTGCCGCATTTGATACAATTGACCACCACAGATTGCTACATCGTTTAAACATGGAGTTTGGATTGAATGGAGTTGTTCTGGAATGGTTTGCCTCTTATCTCAAGGACAGATATCAGTTTGTGTGTATAAACGGAGAGAAATCCTCCTATGTGCATCTCACGTATGGAGTCCCACAAGGTTCTGTACTGGGCCCCATCATGTTCACTTTGTACAGCAAGCCTGTCGCCAACGTGATCAAATCAGCAGAAGTTTCATACCATTTTTACGCTGACGACAGCCAACTCTCAAAGAAGTTTAAACCTGACTCACATGATGTTGGGATCAGTAGTATGGAACACTGTATTTCAAATGTTACCTCGTGGATGACAGGTAATATGCTCAAAGTCAACAGTAGCAAAACTGAGGCGATTCTCATTGGTCCACCGCAGAGGCGACAAAAAATCTCAAGACAATTCATAATTGCTGATGAATCACACATACCATTTTCAACGGAAGTAAAAAATCTGGGCGTGGTGCTGGATTCTTCACTGAATATGGAGCGGCATGTTATTAACCTAGTAAGGAAGTGTAATTTTCATCTGAGAAACATCAGTGGTATCAGACATCTACTTACACAGGATGCAGCAGCTACACTTGCTAGATCCCTCATTCTCTCTCGCATAGACTACTGCAACAGTCTTCTTGCAGGGGCTTCAGCAGAAGTAATCGCCCGTTTACAGAGAGTCATGAACAACGCTGCTCGAGTAGTCACCAGATCCAAAAGAGACTGTCACATAACACCTATATTAAAGTCTCTTCACTGGTTACCTGTCAAACAGAGAATCCAGCACAAGACCCTGTCCCTAGCGTACCAGTGTGTGCACGGCACTGCTCCACCCTACCTGTGTGATCTCGTACATGTGTACACCCCAAGCAGGACCTTGAGATCAAGCAGCCTCAATCAACTACAAGTCCCAAAGATCAATTTGCAGACTTTCGGAGCACGCTCCTTCGCCTTCATCATTGCTCAGCAATGGAACTCTCTTCCAAAATGTCTGAAGGAGTTAGACTCACTAACTACTTTCAAAAAACACTTGAAAACATTCCTGTTCAATTTTGTATAGACTAATGTAAGCTCTTTGAGCACATGTCTTGTGGAGTTTAGCGCTATACAAGCATCCTTATTATTATTATTATGTGATATATGTTCATGTAAAGAGTTACCTCCCTATCAGCCGACGCTTTTTTAGCTTTTTAAAATAATATTTTTAGAAACAAAATGATGCAAAGGATTTGACAATCTTTTTCGCATCATCATACTCGAAAGATAATAAATCTTGCCTTGGCCTCTGTTGTAAAGGTTCCGAAATAACACATCTCTATGCTTAAACACATGTAAAACTGATTCAAGATTATCGCCTTAATTAACAACACGATGGACGTACATGGATTGTACATAATTTATATCATCAGTATTTATAAACCACTAAAAAGTATATCAACACTTGCAAGTACTGTTTTCTTGAAACTTTACTACAGAAATCAAGATGTCAACACTCAAAAAAGATTTACTTAATGCACATGTGTCACATTGTGCTAATTTTCACGGTTGGTACAACATGTGAATTATCTTATAATCATTCGTTAACATTTGTATATAATCAAGAGGTTTTTCCAACTCGAGATTTGATTAAGTACACCCTTGGCAGACGCTCCAAGTATTAACCCAAGTCCAATATTATTTTAGTTTGTTTCTGTTTCACGCACACTCGTGCAATAAATTGTTCATCCGCATGTACCGGGGGGACATCACTTATATTAAGCCCGTCCGTAATTCCGTAAGACGTTAACATTAACTAAATTGGACAGGCTGTTTAGTCAAGTTATTTGAACGTAAGTGTGTAAAGATTAACTTTGTATATAACTCCTTAAATTTTAAACACAAGCTACACATATAACGAAATAACATTTAAATTTATATTATCCTATTTATGTTATAAAATGTTTTGATGATAAATGATTTGAATACAAATAATGTATTATTTGATGTAATGTATCGCCGTAAAGAGAGTTACCTCCCCTGATAATTGCTGAGTGCGTGTTTCATCAAACTCTCTCCTTTAGGTCGTCAATCTGGATCCAGACAAACATAATGTAATGCAATGTTGTTTACCTATTTATACCACCATAGTTCTAATCATAAAGAATCGATGGCCTTTGATTAACAAAAGACATAGACAGCATTTTTCTTGAAGTTGGCGTTAACATATACAGAGTTACCTCCCCTGTGTCATCAACCGAGAAGCGTGGCTGGTTTTGTTCCCTGCCTTAGTTCGATAACAAACACAAGTTGAAGTATTACTATTAGTATTTTTGTACTGTAGTAGTAAGTTGATGTGTATATGGTATTTCATGATAAAGTCATTCCATTTTCATATTTCATCTATCCTTGTTTATGTGTGTTACCATTTATTTTTATAGTTTTGTAAGAAATAGTTTTCTGTTTGACGAGTCGTTCAGGAGAGCAATGATTGTGGTCAGTTATGTTAGTGTGACTTTGCAACAGCCGATTAAAAAAATACAGTAAAACGAAAGAATATTATTCCATTTCAAGTTATTAACAACATAGTTAGGATTGCACCTCAATTTTGCTTAGGCTTTGGTTGTTCAGTTTCAAATTTGTAGTAGTTTGGGCTTATTCACATATAAAATGTAGCTGATACATTTTCAGTATTTGCCGTGTGGAGCTTTAATAGATTATGAAAGCTTATTTGAATTTCATCAGCACACGCAGTATATAATCTAAATAATGATATATGATAAAAACACAATTATTATTTGATGTAATGTATTGGGGCCCAGAGAGTTACTAAACTTATTAAAAATAGAACTACAAAAATAACGTTATTTCAAAGGTGTTTTAGTCCCTTTCCACCAATGTCTCTGTAAATATGATATAGAGAAAAATAAACTTGTTAAACTGTTGCCAACGTTCTATAAAATATAAATAAATCAGACTTACATCAAGTTTTGGGGGGTATAAAAAATCAAAATAATTCAAAAAAATATACATGCAGTTAGATGACTTGGTGGTTGAATGGATAAACGATTGCTGTATTAAGTGCTAGTGCTTGCTCCATGACTGAATCCTACAAGGAATTCGTCCTTTCTCTTTATATTTGAGCAGATTGTTTTACCACACATATCGCTGCAACGCATGATTATTCTTTCAGGGGAGGTAACTTGTTCTAAGTAAACAAACCTATCAAATGTTATTGAACAATTACCCTCAATTTATTTTGGAAACATAATAAGTGTTCACCATTTACACAATAATATGACTTTCTGTCTTAAAATGAGAACTTTTTCGGATATCTCGATAAATAGGAGCGTAGATAAATTTCCTTCTGCGACACTTATCTTCAAATTTTTAGTCAATTCACTCTTGTCCATTTTGAGCGCGAAATTCAGTGACGTACGGAGCTACTGAATAAGCTCGACATATCCCCCGCCGCAATATTGGATATGACCATTTTTGTCACGCTTGTTGCGTGAAAAAGAAAACAAACAATATGAAGTAGAGAATTGACTAGACTGATAACAGGTATCCAATATTTAACGATTATTCATAGTACATGAAAATAAACTGATTGTTTTTTAACTTGTAGATTTCTATCACCATCTCTATGAAAATAAGACGTATTAATGATTGATGATCAAAGCATATAATTGTAAAAACATTTTTATATATAATATCATTATTATATAATTATATGGTTTAACGATATTTAATAATTATGCTTGATATGAACACAAATAATGAATTATTTGATGTAATGTATTGGCTATTGCCGCCCAGACAGTTACTTCGCTGATAATTGTTTAGTACGTGTTTCATCCGACGTCGGGGTTGGGAGAGCGCAGTGGTTAGCGCGTTCGGCTTCGGATCAGGAGGTCCGTGGTTCGAATCCCGCCAAGGGCTCGGCAACCTTGTCTGCAGTAGAGAACTGTTCTACACACAGTCAGGTTTGGGTGCAATGCTTCACTGAATTTCAGCGCAGTACCACCCATGGTTCGCTAGTTTCAGCCGATGCTCGTAGGTTTCACCGCAATACATAGCCATAATAGTGTTGCGTGTTTTCTTCCTGCAATAATATCAACAGCCGCGATATAAGTGAAATAATCCTGACAGCGGCGATAAACCCCATATCACCTCACCTCACCTATTCTCTACCAACAGTATCTGTGCATTCTTTTGATTTTGCATATCCTGCATAACAACTCTTACACCTACTAGAAGCTGACGTATCGTTTCGAGAATTGATCTTATCCTAACCTTAGAATATCCTAACGTCTCTCATAAACAGCTAGGGTACATCCTAACTAGGATACTTTCGAGAATAGGCACCCTGGTCCCAAATGATTAACACGTATATATACAATCTACCTTCGATTTACAAAAACACGCACGCAATAGTCAAGTCAGATACACGGAATTTGTCATGGTGTCGATAGCTGAAAATATAACCCCAATGTTAACTGGGGAGAAATTCATCATTTCATAGAATAAAGGTTGCACTAATGACTAAATGGACCAAATAACCACAGTTGAGCTCTCTTACCTCAGAAGGTGTCAACATGTAATATGTAAAACGGCCGTTATAACTTTCAGACTGATACTTTTTTATTATTATTTCCTTATATGATTATTTATATAACGCGCATATGAAACCACACGTGGTTGCTCAAGGCGCTTGTTGTTTACCCTTGTCAATGGCATTCTTTCACCGTCCGATAATTTTTCCAATTCAACTCCCTGGAGAGTATTCAATCGGCATCCATATGTGGCGCTCAGGTTAGGGACCATTCTATGCCTCACAGGGTACCCATGTACAACTGGGTGAACTGAAACTCATAGTCACAGCAGTTTGTCCAACACTGCTGAACGCTGACTCAGTTACCGACAACTCGGCGTATGCACGTGTTCATGTTCAAGTGCGCGGATACCAAACTTACATATACACAATGCAGCACTGCAAGATGACCAATGACACAAGGGGAGAGCACTCGGAGGCATTTTAGCTTGGTGTTGCAACTGACCTTGTTGTTAAGCACGGTTGAGATCATTCGTCAAAACTTGTCAAAATATACAGTACAATACTGCCATGATAATGATAAGACAACAATCAAAACTTGAACACACGCTAGCATGCTATGATTTGCAGACATCATCCTGTCTCCAGAGTACGAACAATACTCCACTAATCTGTACCCTGGGCTCAGAAGCTAGATTCACCCGCTCGGCCAGACTTGGGACAGAGCCAATCAAATCATTTTCTCGCCACCTTCTCGATAAAATTTCAACGAGAAAATGATTTAATTGGCTATATCCTAAGTCGGGCCGCGCGAGCGAATCTAGCTTCTGAGACCAGGCCCCGAGGTTATAAAACTATCTTGAGTTTGATTTCATGCTCAACTCAGATTTCGTAAGTAAAGTAAGGTTCGAGGCTTACTTAGCACCGTACTCAACTTATAAAAATGTGCAAATAGAAATGTTTTCTATGAAAGTGGGCTCTGTATGATCGTGGGAAGGGATTTCAGAGGCAGATGTGTTAGGAGATAAGTGTAGATAAAAAGCAAATTCATGAAATTATGTAAACTTGATTTGTTTAAGATTTTTTTAAGTTTCATAAACATTCTTTAAATATATCGTATCAATATCAAACCAACATTGTAATACTTACCTTTGCTAAATTGTCTAATCTAAACAGAGCCTGTGACCTTCAAAAAAACTTCATGTATCATACTATCATGCAAGTTCAGAAAAAATAGTTTCTTAACATAAATTGACATTTGTTCCCGAAAACAGTTTTGTGGTTTTAAAAAATATATACATGTCTTAATTACAAACAAACAAATATCCATGGATGACTTGAACCCACTTGCACCTTGCTCAGAGGGAAAATTCTGAATGGCAATAAACAGAGTTACTTCCCTTATGAAGTTGACCATTACATTGGCGTAATGACAGTGAGACAATTTACAGAGCTGAGCAATGTTGTGATAAAAACGGTCATAAATCAATTGATAGGTAAGAATTGATAAAGTATTAGTGGGGAATACCTCAATTATGTGTTTTGCTACAATTGTACCTATTAATTATTCAGAAATCGAAGCTATAAATTCCAAAAACCCTTCCAAATTGTCAATAATAACAGAAATGAAAATTTGCTGAGCATACTCAGTTGAGTTTGATTTTGATCTCAGTTGAGTACGGACTCAAGGTGTTTTATAACCTCTAATTTTGAGTTGATCTCAGGTTAGTTGAGCATGAAATTGAGTTGAGTACAGATATTGTTTTATAACCTCGGGGCCAGGGAACGGATTAGTGGACTTAGCGTAACGTTCGTACCCTGAGACAGGATGTGCAGACATTGGCGACAAATGCTATAAGGGGAGAGAACTCGCAGACATTTATGCTACAAGTACAATGATCGTGCTTCAACTGACCTTGATAAGCACAGTCAGGTTCCCTCTTGAACACCACGCCTGAATAACCAAACGATGATGGCGGCAATTCCGTGTAGACGGAGCAGTTGGTGCTGCCGTACGTCATCTGACTGTAGAGGTACCCTCCGGATCTTACTAATTCGGCACAGCACATCGGGTCCTTACAGGTAGGGTGGATTGTGCCAGGATCAGGTACCATTTCCCTCAGATAGGTGTAGCTCGTTTCGCCTGTAAAACACCAGGGGCCGGATTCATCAAACTTTCTTAAGCCTTAAGAGTTCTTAAATCAGCTAAGACTTCTTAAGGAAACTTAAGTAAAAACTAAGAAAATTCTTAAAGGTTTGGTGAATCCGGTCCCAGATTCTTAAAAATATTATATTCAGGTTAAAAAATCTCATACTAGAACGACAGGTCAAATGGACAGTGTCATTACGGGTTTCGTTAAAATGATACCTGAAGCCATTTTTCGGCTATAAACTAGAATATTTAACAATGTGTCTTTGCAGTAATCAGGTTGTCGTATCATCTTGTACCACTCAAACACAGGAAATGAGCAGTCAATCAACTAATAGGTAGTCTTACTGTTAAGTTCACAGACCTATATCAAATTTAGTTATTAAAGTTACATCATTGCATTTTGTTATTGATGATCATGGCGAGAACTTTTATCATTACTTGATTTTGTTGTTATCTAATTTCTTTATAAATGATATTCAGGTTAAATAATCTAAAATAGAACAAAGCTATCAAGGGACTCATTCTTTTTTGTGAATTGTACACTCAAGTCTAGATAAATACATGCCAGTGCTTTTTTAAGAACGTTACATGACATAATGATATTGAAATACCATTGGTTATTTGACATTCGCTGACTGGTACTAATAATATATCGTATAGACCATGAAGATGACCTTACCTCTGACTCTGGTACTATAAGTATATCGTGAAGATCAAGAAGGTGAACGTACCTGTGAGTCTGGTACTATTTATACATCGTATAGACCATCAAGGTGAACGTACCTCTGACTGCATGCGGAAACATCAGGAACACAAACACAGGAAAACAGTATGTCGTCATCTTGAACATGTCCCCTGAAACTGTTTTAATCATATCAAATGAAATTATTTTCAATTATAATATTGAAGATCTAATGCTGAAGAATCAGATAAAATGAACTGTTAATAACGAAAATAGCAGATAAAAATAAACAAGTTTAATACTTAGATATCGGATTAAAGAAATACACCTTCAACTCTTTATCTCCTGGACACAGAAGTTACCAAACCAAATGTGTATCCCCTGTACACTAAAGATACAATACCAAATGTGTATCCCCTGTACACTAAAGATACAATACCAAATGTGTATCCCCTGTACACTAAAGACACAATACCAAATGTGTATCCCCTGTACACTAAAGATACAATACCAAATGTGTATCCCCTGTACACTGAAGATACAATACCAAATGTGTATCCCCTGTACACTGAAGATACAATACCAAATGTGTATCCCCTGTACACTAAAGACACAATACCAAATGTGTATCCCCTGTACACTAAAGATACATGTACCAGATTAAAATGTGTATCCCCTGTACACTAAAGATACAATACCAAATGTGTATCCCCTGTACACTAAAGACACAATACCAAATGTGTATCCCCTGTACACTCAAGATACAATATCAAATGTGTATTCCCTGTACACTGAAGATACAACATCAAATGTGTATCCCCTGTACACTGAAGATACAATATCAAATGTGTATCCCCTGTACACTGAAGATACATGTACCAAATGTGTATCCCCTGTACACTAAAGATACATGTACCAGATCAAATGTGTGTCCCCTGTACACTAAAGATACAATACCAAATGTGTATCCCCTGTACACTCAAGATACAATATCAAATGTGTATCCCCTGTACACTGAAGATACAACATCAAATGTGTATCCCCTGTACACTGAAGATACAATACCAAATGTGTATCCCCTGTACACTGAAGATACAATATCAAATGTGTATCCCCTGTACACTGAAGATACATGTACCAAATGTGTATCCCCTGTACACTAAAGATACATGTACCAGATCAAATGTGTATCCCCTGTACACTAAAGATACATGTACCAGATCAAATGTGTATCCCCTGTACACTCAAGATACAATACCAAATGTGTATCCCCTGTACACTAAAGATACATGTACCAGATCAAATGTGTATCCCCTGTACACTAAAGATACAATACCAAATGTGTATCCCCTGTACACTAAAGATACATGTACCAGATCAAATGTGTATCCCCTGTACACTAAAGATACAATACCAAATGTGTATCCCCTGTACACTCAAGATACAATATCAAATGTGTATCCCCTGTACACTGAAGATACAACATCAAATGTGTATCCCCTGTACACTGAAGATACAATACCAAATGTGTATCCCCTGTACACTGAAGATACAATATCAAATGTGTATCCCCTGTACACTGAAGATACAATACCAAATGTGTATCCCCTGTACACTGAAGATACATGTACCAAATGTGTATCCCCTGTACACTAAAGATACATGTACCAGATCAAATGTGTATCCCCTGTACACTAAAGATACATGTACCAGATCAAATGTGTATCCCCTGTACACTCAAGATACAATATCAAATGTGTATCCCCTGTACACTGAAGATACAATACCAAATGTGTATCCCCTGTACACTAAAGACACAATACCAAATGTGTATCCCCTGTACACTAAAGATACATGTACCAGATCAAATGTGTATCCCCTGTACACTAAAGATACAATACCAAATGTGTATCCCCTGTACACTAAAGATACAATATCAAATGTGTATCCCCTGTACACTGAAGATACATGTACCAAATGTGTATCCCCTGTACACTAAAGATACAATATCAAATGTGTATCCCCTGTACACTAAAGATACAATATCAAATGTGTATCCCCTGTACACTGAAGATACAATACCAAATGTGTATCCCCTGTACACTGAAGATACAATATCAAATGTGTATCCCCTGTACACTGAAGATACATGTACCAAATGTGTATCCCCTGTACACTAAAGATACATGTACCAGATCAAATGTGTATCCCCTGTACACTAAAGATACAATACCAAATGTGTATCCCCTGTACACTCAAGATACAATATCAAATGTGTATCCCCTGTACACTGAAGATACAACATCAAATGTGTATCCCCTGTACACTGAAGATACAATACCAAATGTGTATCCCCTGTACACTGAAGATACAATATCAAATGTGTATCCCCTGTACACTGAAGATACATGTACCAAATGTGTATCCCCTGTACACTAAAGATACATGTACCAGATCAAATGTGTATCCCCTGTACACTAAAGATACATGTACCAGATCAAATGTGTATCCCCTGTACACTCAAGATACAATACCAAATGTGTATCCCCTGTACACTAAAGATACATGTACCAGATCAAATGTGTGTCCCCTGTACACTAAAGATACAATACCAAATGTGTATCCCCTGTACACTAAAGATACATGTACCAGATCAAATGTGTATCCCCTGTACACTAAAGATACAATACCAAATGTGTATCCCCTGTACACTCAAGATACAATATCAAATGTGTATCCCCTGTACACTGAAGATACAACATCAAATGTGTATCCCCTGTACACTGAAGATACAATACCAAATGTGTATCCCCTGTACACTGAAGATACAATATCAAATGTGTATCCCCTGTACACTGAAGATACATGTACCAAATGTGTATCCCCTGTACACTAAAGATACATGTACCAGATCAAATGTGTATCCCCTGTACACTAAAGATACATGTACCAGATCAAATGTGTATCCCCTGTACACTCAAGATACAATATCAAATGTGTTTCCCCTGTACACTGAAGATACAATACCAAATGTGTATCCCCTGTACACTAAAGACACAATACCAAATGTGTATCCCCTGTACCCTAAAGATACATGTACCAGATCAAATGTGTATCCCCTGTACACTAAAGATACAATACCAAATGTGTATCCCCTGTACACTAAAGATACAATATCAAATGTGTATCCCCTGTACACTGAAGATACATGTACCAAATGTGTATCCCCTGTACACTAAAGATACAATATCAAATGTGTATCCCCTGTACACTAAAGATACAATATCAAATGTGTATCCCCTGTACACTAAAGATACAACATCAAATGTGTATCCCCTGTACACTGAAGATGCAATACCAAATGTGTATCCCCTGTACACTAAAGATACAATATCAAATGTGTATCCCCTGTACACTGAAGATACAACATCAAATGTGTATCCCCTGTACACTAAAGATACATGTACCAGATCAAATGTGTATCCCCTGTACACTGAAGATACAATATCAAATGTGTATCCCCTGTACACTAAAGATACAATATCAAATGTGTATCCCCTGTACACTGAAGATACAACATCAAATGTGTATCCCCTGTACACTGAAGATACATGTACCAGTTCAATGGTGTATCCCCTGTACACTAAAGATACAATATCAATTCTGTAAATCTCCTGGACACAGAAGTTACCAAACCAAATGTGTATCCCCTGTACACTAAAGATACATTACCAACTGTATGTACCCTGGATATCAGATCATATCTATTTCCCACCAACGTTAAAATGGTTATACCCATAAAACGGCAGACATAGACTAAATGGTTCTCACGCTGATTATCCCCAACAGAGAGCTATGACGACAGTGTAAATGATTGAAGCATTGTTGTGATATAACCTTAAACGTCTGAGTCTGCAAGCTTCGGTTCAACCAACAATTGCAGTAGGATAGTGATTAGCGTTGCACATAGATAATTAATCATTTAGAAAAATGAAAATAATTAATTGCTTTGGGAGACTTACTTAAGGAAAAGCAACATCATCATTAGACCCGCTTCGCCTCTATAACTGTCTGCAACTGTTAATTTGTTCAATAGACAATGCAATGTTGTCACTCACAAGTCTGTAGCAGGAGATCATCAGATGCATTGGTGAACACACGTTTAAAGGGGCGGTAGTACGTTTTTTGATAATTTTATATTTAAAATTTATTCCTGACAATTGTACGTTAATGCTAACTGTATGATAGTGATAGTGACATCTCGTTGCACAAGCCAATCAACCATTGTAATATAAGAGGACAAAGTATGAAGATTCACATAAAATCCATTGGCGGCCATTTTGTGTAAACACCTTTAATTCAGTTTGTGTAAGAAAAAGGAATTGCATGGCTAAACTTTACATTATATATTTGAATTATTACTGCTCCTTTTAGTTTAAATACATTGTCTTTCCATTGGAACCATTCATTTTCATTTTCTTGACATCAACTTATATAAGAGGGACAGTAGTAAGTTTAAGGAAAGTGTATTTCTATGTTTCCCAAATTTATCATAAATCATTCCAAAATTAGATTGATAAAACATCGCATTATGCAACCAATAACTTATCAAATATCAACCAGAAACTACAGATAACCAATTTAGTGTGGACACCTTTGATTAAATGTGATAAAAAGAATTTACGTAGCTCAAAAACCTTGTACTTTCGGTTAATCACTCCTTATATTGTTAAGATAGATTGGTTTATATCTGATTGTATATGTTTCGAGTGATAATCTCTTAAAGGGCAGTCGCACATTTTAAGACATTTTATTTCTTTAAACCAACATATTCACCAACAATAAATATGTATGCCAAATGTATAATCATTAATGGGTCAAACATCTTATTACTTAACACTCGAAGAATAAATAACAGGCAAAAACTTTTTGCGCCCACATTTTAGTCATTTACGTTTGGACAATGGATCGGGGGGATCATTTCCGGCCTTTTCCTCTGGGGGTAAATATTCCCCCACCCCTCAAAATTTGCGTTTGCATGACTAAATTTGAAATATTGCTTCTTAGACTTGTTTGAAAACTTCAAAATCAATAGTTCTACTGACTAAAATTGATAAACTGATTTAAAGAAAGATTTGTTTACACTTAATAAAGAATGTTTTCAAACAAGATAAAACATACTAAAGCTCATACACAGAAAATATATGTCGCAATCATTATTTATCGATCCTGTTGCTTGCTAACATAGTCATAAGATGAGATGAGAGTGCATAGATATATTTACGAACACCTTTACCATTTAACCTTTGCGTCAGCTCTCCTTTGACACATTGAATGCACTAATGATTGCACTAATAAAAAGCCATTCATCAAATTTTAAAAATGTTCTCACTTGGAATTATGGAGTTAAGGTAACAACGAGCATCGGTTACAGATAATTTATTTTGACTTTGATACTTGCTCAAATATCATTTGAACGTATTCAAGTTGAAACTTGCATATTCTTCACATAATGTAGTAAACATAACTTTGTTTTTAATAATGATAATACTTTTACGGCGCCTTTCCACGTCATAAGACATGCTCAAGCCCTATTATATCATTTCCATGAAGGAGTGTACGTTCACAGCTGCTACTTAGCGATACGTTAGTCATCATGTCACATCACCATCATGCGATATTACTTACATGTCACACCAACCTGATGTCACATCACTTACATGCCACACCACTATCATGTCAAAGTAGCCCTATGTCAGACAAGTATCATGGCACACCAATTCATGTCACATTATCACCGTCATGTCACACCTAACTTATGTCAAACCACCATCATGTCAAACCACTCTATGTCATATAAGCCGAATGTCATAACACCAACATGTCACACGACTCCCATGTCAAACCACCATCAAGCCACACCGGTGTCATCAACCTCATATCACATACGTCCCAAGTCACACCACCAACATGCATGTCACATTCCCCTCATGTCACATGACTTACATGTCACGCCGCATATATAACACAACAATCATTTTGCCATCAATTCACACCATCATCATGCCATATCATCCTCATGTCCATCAGCCTTATGTAACAACACTAGTGTCATTGTACAACACTCTATATGTCACATCACACTCATGTCACATCACCCACATGTCACATCATCCTCATGTCACATCATCCTCATGTCACATCACCCACATGTCACATCATCCTCATGTCACATCATCCTCATGTCACATCACACTCATGTCACATCACCCACATGTCACATCATCCTCATGTCACATCACCCACATGTCACATCATCCTCATGTCACATCATCCTCATGTCACATCACCCACATGTCACATCACCCACATGTCACATCACCCACATGTCACATCACACATATGTCACATCACAATCATGTCACATCATCCACATGTCACATCACCCTTATGTCACCTCACCCTCATGTCACATCACCCTCATGTCACATCACCCACATGACACATCATCCACATGACACATCACCCACATGTCACATCACCCTGAAGTCACATCACCCTGAAGTCACACTGTCCTCATGTCACATCACCCTCATGTCACATCACCCTGAAGTCACACCGTCCTCATGTCACATCACCCACATGTCACATGACCCTGAAGTCACACCGTCCTCATGTCACAACACCCTCATGTCACATCACTCCACCCTCGTGTAACCCCGCCCTCGTATAACTTTTTTCACCATAACATCAGAACACCATTTATGTTAAGTTCATTTTACTCTTAAATGATAATTCAGTGAAACTCTTTTAATTTGAGGATATTTTGCATTTACCAAGTAGGCTTATATATCATCGAAGAAGATGAAACGAATAAAACTTATATCTGTACATATATTTGCCTTTAAACAAAGAAACCAATTAAACAAAATACTTGAGAATTTCCCTTTTTACATCTAGTCTATATCTAGTCGGTTTAAAAACAAATAACAATATTACAAATAATAAAATAGTTTATATATCTGGAAATCACATGACAAATTCATACAGCATTTCGCTGAGTGATAACCCAAATCGTACTCATTTGGGAACAATTTCCCTGAAATCATTTCACGATTACAGACATTATAACATTATAAATTACACGAGCAAAGTGAAAGACTCTACAAAGTCAATATGGAGAGTATGTATACAAGAGAAGAGCCCCTTTTGACTGGTCATTTCAAACCTTTACTATTTTGTTCTCTCTGAGAGACTTCACCTATATATAATATTCATCATGTTTAAAATTAAGTTTAGGTACTTTCATCACAATTTGTAATTCAAAGGTTTATGAAATAGAAATTCACCGTGCGGCCCTTACTTATAGTGGAACTTATTTGGTTGAGAGGAAACGCATTCTTGATTGATGTTTAACATGATGCTAGGTAGGTGGCCGAACATGATGCTACCGAACGTGAAGAGTTACCTACCTTTAAGCGCGAACCGCAGATGAAGCGACTGATTTCGCGGAGCGTGTGACGATCACAATCTTCCTACGCAGAGCCTGAAAGGCCAGTTTCCAAACTGTCAGTTTTATGCCTTGCTGCATAGCCTTGAGTTTTCTGTGCTTGCTCTCTAGTCTGTAGGGGCACTATAGCAGCACAGAAAAGTAAAGTCTCTGCAGCAAGAAGATGGACGATCACAAGAATGACTATAAACATTATATTTCCGTACATGTTGACAAAGCCGTTAAACTTTTACATTCACTTACACTTCAGTCGTATTCTGTAATCTAACGTTCGATATTTACAGCCCATCCTTAGTGGTATGAGATAAGTCTACATTCATTGTTATATTTCCACGCTTCTGCGTGCAATAAATTGTATATCCAATTTAGCGGGGGATATGTGAGCTTTCTCATTTTGAGTGCTCCGTCCGTGCACAACCGTGTGAAAAAATTGGAAGGGTTGAATACACAGACTTTTTGGATGTAAGTGTTAAAATCATAGACATTTATCATAATTCATTTGCTTATTTACAAAGTCAGTCTATATAATAAGAAAATATTTATGTATTATTATTATCATATTTATGGTTGTAATAATATTGATATTAAATGTATTGTTTATCAAAACAAACAAATTGTTTTGATATGATAGATGTTCATGTAAAGAGTTACTTTCCTTGACTGTGAGCAGCTGAGGCGTTTTGAATTTTTGTGTGACAGTATTTTTAGAAACATGATAAATCTTGCCTTGGCCTTTGTTGCAAAGGTTCGTATGTGTTCCGCAACAAAACCTTGTGATTTTGGGCAATGTGGTTGAAAAAAATCTTAGGTTTCGTTTTTTACAGGTACGTCAAATAACCATCCTTATGCAATTGTTCTGATAAATATAAGCCTTTCCTGTCTAGAAAATATAATCGACCAGTCACGTTAACAAGCAATCCTCCGTTTTGGTCTCTACTGATGTATCTTAATTATCTCACGCTAGAGCGTGCAATAAATTGTTCATCCGCTGATTTTACAGCGGGGAGACATCTGTTTTTACTAACTGAGTTCCCGTTCGGTAACTGGTATTTCGGACTAAATTAGAAGGAATGTTTAGACAAGTTAATTGAACGTAAGTGTGTAAAAACTAAAACTTGTATCTTTCTCCTTACATTAAAAATACATCCAACTAATAATCCGGATTTATAATCAAATTTATGTTATTATTTTTATGTGTTTTAAAATATTTGATATTGATATTTGATATGAACACAAACAAGAAAAGCCTTTAAAAAGGCAAGCTTTGGGGCACCCGGTTATGTTTCACTATATAGAACCAGGAGATTTAGGTAAGGGAAGACGGGGACGGGGACGGGGACGGGGACGGGGTCTTTTACTTGAATAAATTGTTCAAATCGGAGACGCATATTTTTTGCTCTTTGTTGTGATAGTTATCAGTACACTATGTACATAGTACAACATCTCGTTCGTTCAGCTTAAATTCCACCCAATGATAGATACGTCTCCTATCTCAATTATGATATAAATTGTTATGATATAAAATTTCTAAACATTAATATGGCAATTCAAATCTATGTTGCTTTAAGTTTAAAAGATAGCTGACGGTGAGTTTAATACAAGAGTCAGTGATTAATTAATAGAGAAATTGTTGCGCTAGTAAACTTTTCGGGATACATTGTTTTCCAATACCCGCAAATTTAGTTTAAACCGGACGAATTTCCCATTGACTTTCAGGTTAATTACATGTTGCAAGAATAATTTTCCTTAAGTGAGTGTTGATCGTATTACAGCCGAAAGTTGCTAAAATTTTTAGAAAAGATCTCAGCTACAAGATCATTATTTTCATTATATTATAGGATGACATTAAAGAATATATAGAGAATCTCACCCATGTGTCTTCTGATATCAAATATATCAATACAAGTTGATAAAAGTAACAAATATCCGAGGCTTGTTTTTCTTTTTTGGCAATGGGATAATTTTGATGTTTTCCAAAGAGTGGGAACATGATGGAAACTTAATGATAGTTGACAAAACGTTTGGAAAATATCAGCCAGTTGCAACTTGCACTCTGCACTCTGTTAGAACTACACCTAGCAAATTATCAGGTCCACAGGCTTTATGTGAATTTTATCTTAGCAAAAGACGTGAACACATCATCTTTAGAAATATCTAACACCTCACATGGTGGGAGTGATTCAAGTACAATGTTTCTTTCTTCTGAAAAATTACAACTTTCAAAGCGATATCTCCTGTGAAACACAGTTTTGGGTGATAATTTATCATATTTTAGACCCTGTCGAAAGTGTCGATACTTTCTTCGAAAGACACCTTTAATCGTAAACAAATCACCCATAACGTTATGTTTTGAAATTGCATTGAGTGAACGATCAGTCATTGACAAGGCGGGACATTTAGCGTTAGCGTAAAATTGAAGGAACCAAATTCCTAGTTGATACAAAAATGGAATGTCGTTTCCGAATGTGGAATGCAAAAAAATACACCGAATAACTACAAAACAGCTCACATGCACATGCAAAATTGATATTTTTTAAGGGTGTAAACGCTCATCCATATATTTTTGAAAATTTACGATATATTTTACATCATAACATTATTATAATAATCAGTTTCCGAATTAAAGCTTGCCAATTATTTCGTACCACCCACATGGTCACGTGGGTATAAATTTGCAACAGCTCTGTCCATTGGTCGTCGAAATACCAGAATATGCTTAAGACAAATATCATTGGCTGAAGCTTCTCTTTGAAGTTTCCAAGAGTATTATAGAGAGAACCTTCTGCCATTAGTTTTCAATATCAAATGTTACATAACTTTGGGGTCTCTGGACCCCAAAGCAATAACGATTTATTTGATGTAATGTATTGCTGTCCAGAGAGTTACTTCCCCTGATTGTTAGTAGGACGATTTGAGCGGGTGTTTTTTCCCTGTTTCCTTTAGCTAGCCTAGGTCGGGAATCTTGATCCAGAAATACATATCGTGATGCAATGTTGTGGGTCTAATTATACAACCATATTTCTTATCGCCTAGAAATCCTGATTTTTGATAAAAACCAGAGAAAGATAGGATTTATCTTCGTATAATAATGTATTACAATTTTTTTCTTCATATTACGTTTGACTGAATGACGCACTATTTTCGGTAATCATTCAAACATTCCTGTTGTCACTTCACTAACGACGTAATTTAGCATTAGTTTAGAACTAATCTCTCCTTCTACTTCTACTTTTACTTCTACTCTTACTTCTCGATCAGATATGACACTGTTCTTAAAGTTTGGCAAATATGGCCCCCGACACAGAGTGTCTCTTTATAACAGCGTTTAATTAAGATATTTTTTTGTAATTTCAGTGCAAGGCATCTTGGAAATAAATCCAACTTGCTAAATAGAAAAATACGTTTTAGAGTCGCTTCGACCTTTCTCTTCCTCTAAGCGTAAACTTGTTAAAGCGTCCATAAAATCATTACATTCTCCATTACATCCTTTGTCATTGCCGACAACGACGTTAGCTTATCAGCACGGACATAAAAGCGACGCAATAGGAGGAGAGCGCAAAATCATTTGGAAACTCCTCCTTTGTCTGGAAACATTTTGTACATTTTCAGAGAGCATTTATTTGATGCTTGGGCAATCTCATTAAAATGATATCATAATTTCTTCACTACGTTTCGCAAATTAAACGTAGTGCAGCAAACAGTTCATATTTTAATAAGATTGATGTTTTGGCCGAGTCGAGTAGACATCATTCTCGGGTAGACATGTGATGGTTGTATATATATTCTTATCAAGTATCACTCAATTACAGGAAATGAACAGCCAATCAATCAATCGTTATTCATAGTGTTAAAGTCACAGGCCTATGGAAAATTGTATTATTGATGATCATGGAGAAATTTCTATTATCACTTGATTATGTTATGATATAATTTCTTTGATAAATCATATTCAGGTTAAATAATCTAAAACAAAACGAGGGACTATTTCATTTTATGAATGTTACACTCAAGTCTGGAAAAGTATACACTAGAGCAATGATGTACATATAATATGATTATTATTTAACGTACTCTACCGTCTCCGACTCACCGTAGCCCATTGATTGCCTATCAATTATCTCTCGACCCATAACACAGAAAAAACAAAACGGGAGTTACCTGCTCATCCCCGTCGCGCCACCTATGGTCATGTGACCTGAACCTCATTCCAACTTCCTGTCGCTCAGTGATCGGTTGTGTCTCTGAGCTCTCTCGAAGTTATCTTGCCTTGTCTAAGTATTAAAGTTTGTAGACCTTATTTCTCGATTCCTTTTTCTTTGGGGATAAGAGTACCCTTCTCTTACCTCCTGTCAACCTTCTCCAAATTGCTATTTGGAGGTGGGTTGTTGGTTTTCTGCCTGTGGGACAGGCAGGCCTCTTGGTATCGCGCGTCCCTGCTCGGGTCGTGTAGCTTGGATTGCACGTGCGCGCTCGTGCTTCTCGGTTGATAGGCAGCACACCCTCAGGGGTCTGACCTTTGACCCTCGCTTGGTGCGTGGGTCGATTGCGGGTAGCGTCAGCGACGTACCTTGTGACTCTACGCGTCCACCCCGGCTGGAGTGAGTTGATTCGCACGTGGTTCGCGTGGCGAGTAACGGGCGTGAGTGACTATTCGAACAAACCTGCAGAGGTTTCAGATTCTTTGAAGGGGATCCTCCTTGGGGTACTTAATTAGCATAATTATCTGTTAATTTGCATATATGACAGGTTGTAACTATTTTTGAATAAAAATTTACACTCACAAAAAAGTGTTGTCGTATGTCCGACCATCCCAACGGAGTACCTGTCACCCTAGCGGCAGCAGCCTTAGTGCAACTCAAGGGCAGGTAACTCTAACTCCTCACTTATCAATCTAGACAATGCCAGACAGAATAAGGGGAGGTGGGAGGTCGTACCCCAAGGAGGATCCCCTTCAAAGAATCTGAAACCTCTGCAGGTTTGTTCGATTCTTTTTCAGAAGGGTATCCTCCTTGGGGTACTTAATTAGCATAAAAACAGACTCCCAAATAAAGAGTTACGGGAGTGGAATTCTGTCACTAATAAATACTATATACTAAAGCATACACACCTGGTCACGTGACCTCCCGCGTCGGGGACACTCGCACGACGACCCTGGGTGCTAACATATGGCCGTGACATAGACCATTAATACTTTTTGAAAAAGGTTTGAAAACCACCCCCCCCCCCCCCTCCCTTTTTTTTTGGAAGAGAACTAGGGGGAAATGACAAAAAGAGTATATATACAAAAGATCCCAAGCTACCCCTCCTTGACCGGCAGCCGCCGGCACGGGGATTGGGATAAGGACTTAATAAAGAAGTGCAGAAGAACTTTATTAGTTTGGTTATAATAACAGAACGTAAAAACCTCGAGAATTCACTCAATCAGCGGGATTACGATTCTGCCCACCGGAGAGAACTGTTCTACCAAACCGAGCACGCTCACTTGAGTGCTTGTCGAGTTGGTAGTGTTTTATGAACGTACTCGGTCGGCTCCATATGGCCGCCGAGCAGATCTCCTCGATGGGCAGAGCCGTAGAGGTCGCTACTGCTCTGACTGAGTGAGCTCTCAGTTGACCAGGGGGCTCGTGTCCCTTATTTACATAGGCCATGCATATGGTAGAAACTAGCCATCTAGAAATGGTCTGCTTACTTGCTGGCTCTCCCGTCTTACCCCCTCCGTAGCAGCAAAACAACTGTTTCTGTTTACGGCCTTCCTTCGTCCTTTTGATATAAGCCCTTAGGCATCTACGGACATCCAGAACATGGGGAACAGCCTTTACTGAGCCTCCCATCGACGGCTGCATGAGCGCCGGGAGCTCTATAGGAGCTGTAACATGAAAGGTCTGGTCGACTTTGGGGCGGTATGAGTCTGGCAATCTGATGCTGACTCTGTCTTTGTGGAAAACAGTCAGCTCGGGATCGGCAGACATTGCATGAATGTCGCCTACCCGCCTGCCAGACGTAACCGCCACCAAGAAAGCTGTCTTCCAGGTTAGAAGTTGGAGAGAAAGACCCTCCCAACTCTTGAAAGTTGGTCCTGACAGCCAGTCCAATACTATTGATAGATCCCATGAAGGGCTAATTCGTCTCACTGGGGGACGAATTCTGTCCACACCTGCTAAGAAGCGCTGTACCAGTGGGTGATTGCCCAGAAGAGCTCCGTCCACCGGCATGTGTATCGCCGATATTGCCGTGGAGTATCCCCTGACTGTCGATGCGGCTAAGCCGGCATCCAGTCTGGTCTGCAGAAACTCTAGCACAGAGACTAGATCTGCAGAAAAGGGATCGAGGATCTCCCTATCGTTACACCAGCGCGCATAACAGGCCCATCTATCGTTGTACTGAACCTTTGTCGAATCCCTCCTCGAAGCCAGTATTGTGTCTGCAATTCTTGCAGGAATACCGCTCTCCTGGAGGCGATTCCGGACAGAGGCCATGCCACCCACTGAATCTTGGGATTCGGGTGTGGGGCTCCCTCCTGCGTGAGTAGGTCTTGTCTGAATGGTAGCAGAACTGGGGGCATCGTGAGATACCGAAGTACTGTTGGAAACCAACTCTGCGCCGGCCACAACGGTGCTAGAAGCACCAGTAGCTGGGGCGGCTGACACGCAAGCTGCGATAGGACCCTCGGAACTAGGGGAAGTGGCGGGAACGCCCACAACACCCTGTCGGTCCAGTCGAGCGCGAATGCGTCCGGCGATAGAGCTCTTTGGTCTGGGACCCTGGAGCAAAACACCGGCAGTTGGTTCGTTGTTCCAGACGCAAATAGATCCACCTGGAACGGTCCGAACAACTGGGAAATGACTTCGAATATCTCCGAGTGGAGCTTCCACTCGTGCGGGGCGAGAATCCTCCGCGACAGAGCGTCCGCTCGAACATTGTCCACCCCGGGGAGATATACTGGCTTGACCTGAATGCGAAACTGGTCGCACCAGAGAATGAAATGCCAGGCTTCCTGAAGCAGAGTCGGGGAAACTGTGCCCCCCTGCTTCAGAATGTACGTCATGGCAGTCTGGTTGTCCATCTCTAGACGAACCACTTGACCTCTGATGTGTTCTAGGAAGTGTCTGAATGCCAACCGAACGGCTCTCAACTCCAACACGTTGATGTGCAGAGAGACCTCGTCCTTGGTCCAAAGACCTGACGCCGTAAGGTGATTCAAGACTCCGCCCCAACCCGAGAGCGAGGCGTCTGTCTGAATCGTCACCGTCGGTTGCATAGGGTCTAGCGGCAAACCTCTGGCTAGATGGACAGCTTCTGTCCACCACCAGAGGTGAGGAAATAACCACTCCGGAATTGACACCAGCTTCTCTAGACTCTCCGAATGAGACCAGAGCCCTGCCAATGCCTGTTGGGCTGGCCTCATACGTAGTCGGGCCCTCCAGACCACGTCTACCGTCGCCGCCATGTTCCCCAGCAACTGAAGCCAAGCTCGTGCTGAGTGAACGGGGGACTGCATGAATCGTAGCGTGACCAACTGGACCTTGAACATTCTGTCTGGGGCAAGGGAGACAATGCCCAGCCCGGACTGAAATCTGGCTCCCAAGAAGACTAGATCCTGTGATGAAACCAGATCTGACTTCTTTAAGTTGACTATCCAACCCAGGCTGACTAGAATGCCGAGAATGGCCTGGGTGGCCTCCTGACTCCGGGCACGGGACAAAGCCCTGATCAACCAGTCGTCTAGGTACGGGTGACAGCACCTGCCCTGTGATCTGGCGACCTGTGCCGGAATCAGCATCAGTTTGGTGAACACCCTTGGCGCCGTAGAGATGCCGAAGGGGAGCACACGAAACTGGTAACACACCCCGTCGAAAGCAAACCTCAGGTATTGCTTGAACTGGGGGTGCATTGGAACATGAAGGTAAGCATCCTTGAGATCTATTGACGTCAGCCAATCTCCTGTCTCTACGGATGCAATTACCGATCTCAGAGTCTCCATCTTGAACGATGGGACCTCCAACAAGGTGTTTAGGAATTTCAGATTGAGGATTGGTCTGAAGCCTCCGTCCTTCTTGGTCACCAGGAAGTAAGTCGAGTAAAAACCTGACTCTTCCTGGCCCTTGGGAACTACCTCGATCGCAGCCTTGTCCAACAACGCTTTGACCTCGGCTCGGAGCACTTCCGCTTTCTCCCTGTCCCTCGGCACTGGAGTACATCTGACTCCTGCGAAGGACGGGGGTGCGCCTTTCCATGCTGGCAAGTGGCCTTCCCTGAGTGAGGACAGGACCCAGGGATTTGTAGTAGCCTTGCCCCAATCTTCTACGAACAGGGCTAATCGGCCGCCAACAGGAGTCTGGGGGAGCAGGCAATGAACTGCCGGGACTGTTGGTACTTCGACACTTAGACCCGGAGTCACCTGAGGAGGAGGGGGCGTTAGGAACCCTGTGGAGGTTTCCCGCGGCCCCGAAAAGCCTGGCGTTTTTGTTGCCGGCCACCTCCTCGACCTTTACCCCTCCCTCTACCCCTCCCATAGCCACCCGTGATGGGGGCGTACAGGGAAGCCACCGGCGAGACCTGATTGGTGGTAGAGGGCATTGGAGGACGCTGGCGCTTGACCTTGGGCTCCTCCAAGAGGACTTGTGCCTCCTTGGTAGCAGCCGCCAGGTCAGCGGCCTCCTTCACTACCTGGACCGCCCCCGGGAACAGCGTTGAGCCGAGCCGGTAAGGAAGGTCCAGTAGCGTTTGGGTTGTGGCTTGATTGTATGTGGATGTGTTGAGCCACAACCTGCGCATCCCCATCACTGCGCACATCACCTGCGAGGCAGCACTCCGAATGGAGTCCTTCCCCAGGTGTGAACCGACCTCAGCCAACTGCCTATGAAAGATCACGGAGTCCGAGTCTTTCTCCTTTGCTAGCGCTTGTGTCTGCAAGGCCGCAAGATACGCGCTATGGACGGCAACCTTCATTTGCTGGACGGCATTCTTGTACATAGTCTGGTAAGACATGTACACCGTCCGCAATAAAGGAGCCTGTTGTCCAAAAGGAGGCAGCCGCCGGTACTCCTGCTTCGCCTGTGTCGAAGCCAGGTTGACCGAGGTCAAAACGCATTCGTCCACCACTGGGACCTCCCATAGTTCCCCCTCCCCCAGAGGGTAACGCCGGGTGAGATCCTTAAGATCCCACACCGAGCGCCGCCCATCCAGAAGAGAGTTCACCACTTCGGTCTCAACAGTAGGAAGAAGGCGGAGCGAGGCCCGTGCTGCTTTGCCAGCGGCAAAAGCATCACCGGGAAGGCGGAATCCAGTGGGATCTGACTGTGGTATCGGCGCAGCAACCCCGGGCAGACCAAGGACGAATCTATCCTTGACCTGTCCGAGGAGGACGTGATATGGCAACCAAGAGTCCTCCTCCGAATCCCCCACCTCAGGATCCCCCTCAAGATCCCGATCACCAGTAACGGTCGGATCGAGAACAAGAGGGGGGTCGGAAGGCGGGACATCCCGAGGAGTCGCTCCGGGAAGCACAGGCTGCACCGGTAAGACAGTCAGGCCACCAGACCCGGGCCCCTGCCCCGGCACCGTAGTACCGGGGTCAGTGCTCTTGGGGTTGGAGCCGACCCCAGAACCACCCGGATGAACCGGCGTGGTCTGGAGCGTCCGCATGACATTGGTATCGGTAACCGAACCGGAGGGCAGTACTGTGACTGTTCCGTGATCGGTACCTCCACCGGCAGAAGTGCCAGGATTCGACATAGCAGTCGATCCGGTCACCCCGCTCTGAGAATTGGCATCGGGAACAATCTGAGCAGCCAGGCCGATTTCCTTACGGAACCCCGACAAAGCCTGCTCAAGAAAGCCCTTCATCTGCCCCTGTAGGGTAAGAGTGAATTGATTAATATCAAAAGGTGCTGGGGGTGGGGGGGGCGGCAAGCTTTTGTTTTGCTTATTTGCCGGCGGCTGTCGCTGCTCCCCATCAGAAACCTCCATGTCAGTAACGGTTCTGATGGGGGAGGGCGTAGCCTTCCCTTTACCTTTACTTTACCTTACTCTTTCTCTTGAGTTTAGAGGGGGGGTCCTTCTCGTGAATATCTTCCCCCGCATTCATTAAGTTGGTGTAGAAGAGCACATCCGCATGTCTCTTCGCTCTCGTATCTGGGGTGAAGCCTAGGCAGACAGAACAGTCGCTGTCCTCATGTGCGTCCTCAACCAGACATCTGAGGCATTTGCCATGCCCATCTGCAGGGGGCATATTAATCCTGCACCCCTTACACTGCTTGAATGACTGCAATGAATCACCAAGCAATAGTAAGAGGGGGGGCGGGGGGAGGAACATGAATATTGAATTTGCAAAAATGTAAACAATAATAATGTTCTCACAACGTAGAGGCGATGAAATATAAAAAGAATGCGAAAGCAAGCTTGATAATATAAGCCCCTACCTGAAATAAATAAAGCATGTAATACATTACTAATGCTTGCTGTATATCGACATGATACGTGCATTTCACTCTAGACAAGATTTTTTTTTTTTTTTTTTTAAAAAACATCAGAAGTGAAATCACGTACCATGAGAAAGGGAATAATTATTATTGCGCGAAATGAAATGCGAAATAAATGAATTAAAATCCCGATGACGGGACTTAAGGAAAGTCGAAGTGAAATGTAAACACATCACCCCACGATCTTTCCCACGCCCGCCATATTGGATTTTCCAAACCACCCTATACGATAGAGGTAGGTGGAAATTATTTAAGTTACAACGCGAGAATTAAACCGTAATGCCAGCCTACATTCGCCTCTACGATGTACAATAATGTTTACCACACATACAGTAACTAATTCTTCCATGTCTTCTTGCAAACTTATATTTTGAAGAAATTTTTCGTAATACGTCTTTCTCCTTTGAATGACAGATTGATAAGTGAGGAGTTAGAGTTACCTGCCCTTGAGTTGCACTAAGGCTGCTGCCGCTAGGGTGACAGGTACTCCGTTGGGATGGTCGGACATACGACAACACTTTTTTGTGAGTGTAAATTTTTATTCAAAAATAGTTACAACCTGTCATATATGCAAATTAACAGATAATTATGCTAATTAAGTACCCCAAGGAGGATACCCTTCTGAAAAAGAATCAGTCCTCCGTCTGGGTACGCGTTTGCTTCGCTTCGCTCTGCCTTGGTCCGTCTGGCGAGTGACTAACGGGAGTGACTGGTCCGTCCTCCGTCTCGATACGCGTTTGCTTCGCTCCGACTTGGTCCGTCTGGCGAGTGACTGACGGGAGTGACTGGTCCGTCCTCCGTCTCGGTACACGTTTGCTTCGCTTCAAGCCGACTTGGTCCGTCTGGCGAGTGTCTGACGGGAGTGACTTGTCCGTCCTTCGTCTCGGTACGCGTTTGCTTCGCTTCAAGCCGACTTGGTCCGTCTGGAGAGTGACTAACGGGAGTGACTGGTCCGTCCTCCGTCTCGATACGCGGTTGCTTCGCTCCGACTTGGTCCGTCTGGCGAGTGACTGACGGGAGTGACTGGTCCGTCTTCCGTCTCAATACGCGTTTATCTCTCCGCCTTGGTCCGTCTGGCGAGTGACTGACGGGAGTGACTGGTCCGTCCTCCATCTCAGTACGAGGTTGCTTCGCTTCGAGCCGACTTGGTCCGTCTGGAGAGTGACTGACGGGAGTGACTGCTACGTCCTCCGTCTCGGTACGATTATGCTTCGCTTCACTCCGCCTTGGTCCGTCTGGCGAGTGACTGACGGGAGTGACTGGTCTGTCCTCCGTCTCGGTACGCAGTTGCTTCGCTTCGTTCCGTCTTGGTCCGTCTGGAGAGTGAAGGGGTACCTAGAACAGCGTACTGGTGAGTGGCGGAGGTCCGTGGGACGTCCGCTCCGCCTGAGACGGACTAACATCGCTTCGGCGAGTGAGTGCGTTCTCGGCCTTACTCCATCTCACCTTGCCACTCGGTTCGCTTCGCTACGCGCAGTGACTTGATCCGTCTGGTGATTGACGGGTCAACCTTTGTTGTTTTACGGGCGATTGGGACCCCCGTTTGTCACGTGCCCCGTGTGGCGAGTAATGGGCATGAATGACCGGTCCGTCCTCCGTCTTGGTGCGCGTTTGCTTCGCTTCACTCCGCCTGATCTGTCTGGCGAGTGACGGAAGTAAGGGACTGGTCCGTTCTCCGTCTTAGTACCAATTGCCTTGCTTCACTCCGCCTTGGTCCGTCTGGCGAGGGACGGAAGTGAGTGACTGGTCAGTCTCCGTCTTGGGTCGAGTTCACTCCGCCTTGGGCCGTCGGGTGAGTGACGGGTCAACGTTGGTTGGTTCACGGGCGAGTGAGACCCCCGTTCTCTCCGTCTTGCTCGGTCTACGTTCCGCCCTCACTCACCCGTGAGTGACTCTGGCGAACCAGGGGGTCGTCAGGGTATGTGTATGTGCTCACCTTGTACAGATATGTTTAATTACATCTCACTCGCACAAATAGACGTACATAGAATAATGAACCATATATTAAGCGACCAATCGCCAAGCGATTGACGAGAGATGATAAAACACATAAAGGCTTTCTTTCTGGTTGTCTGTCTGTCTGTCAGCGACGTACCCTGGTTCTGTGGGCGATGTGGACTAAGGGAATCGGGGACACATGACCTCCTCTCCCTCTGTCGCTCTTGCACCTCCGCATGCCCCTTGCAACAGGTGTGAAGAGTGCGAGTCTCTCTCTCTGGGAGCGTTATATCTTCAGGCTTTAAGGAGGAGTGAGAGAGACGCCGTATGTGCGAAGCGTAGGGCTCGCACCCCGGGAACCTGTCGGCCTCGTCCACCATCACCTCCCCTCCGGAGGGGCCCGTCCGAGGGAATTCGAGGCGGATGAACGGGCTTCGGATTTAGACGGGGCCACGCTCGGGGGGAGTCACGGAAGCCAGTCCTCCTCCCCCTCGTCTGTCAGCTCACCAACGGTCCTCTTCGGTGCCCTCCGTCACCTCCCGCACGTCGACCCTTCGCTTGCGAAAGGAATCGATGAAAGGAATAAGTCGGAGGACTGAGGTCCTTTCGATCAGGCGGCCTTCTCCATGCAATTGCTTGCGTCCGTCAAGGACATGGTGAAGGGGATGTTAGATGCCAGGGGGGCCGCACCCCCGCTAGCGTACGGCAGGAGAAGACTTCCCCTTCAAGTGGGGGGTCCACTCTCAAGTCTCCTCCCTCTTCTCCTCACTCCGGCCGTAGGGTCACGCTCCACTCCCCGGAGGTCTCCCCCAGTGACACGTCCACCCCCACCGTGTCGCCAGTTCACTCGGACCACCAGTTCATGGGGACGACGAACCCTCCCTTCACCGGGGGAAGGAGCGGGAGCACGTCGGGTTCGGACGCGGCCGATAAGAGGGACGCGGTTGTGGAATGGGCCGGGTCTTTCTGCAGGAGGTGGACGAATCCCCGTCCCCCTGCAAGTGGGCTCGTCTGGAATCCTTCTGTGAGGAGGAGGCCCCACTATGCGGAGACAGGCCTTTCCCCCTCATCGGCTGTGCGACACGGCCGGGGAAGATTTCAGCCCGTCTGCGCCGGGTAGGCTTATTCCTCCCCTTGTTCTGACGGACCGTCAGCGGTCCACCATCTCAGTAGCGTCCCCCCTATCCCTCTCAATCCTCCAGTCTTGGACGAGGATTTCAGGCGGGTTGCCGCCCCCTCCGCTGATCACCTTGTCTCGGACGCCAATCTTGTCCACCTGGACAAGGAGGCCAGGTCTATCTTGGGGATGTGAACTCTGTCGTTCACGCCTGCAGGCGATGACGGCCTTCGCCAGAGAGGCAGAGATTGGGAGGGGGGCTCCGTGGCGGGAGGCCTGATGCAGGTAATGCTTTGCGCGGGACGTATCTCGGCGGGGATCACCAACCTACGCAGGGACGGGTTCCTCAGTCAGTCCAACCTCCCTGTCGAGATTCGTAGTAATCTCCAGGCAGTCTCGGGGTCAGCCAACGCACTATTATTTATCAGTACTGCTATTTATGAAGCGATCAGACTGGGTGATATCCCTGGATTTTCAGGACGCGTGCTTGCATATTCCCACCATTCGGGAACACCGCAAGTACCTCCGCCTCGTCCTGGGGGCAAAAGGGGGCGCCACTTCCAGTGGAACGTGCTCCCGTTCGGGATATCGTCCGCTCCCTGGGTTTCACCAGAGTGACCCAGCCGGTTGTCCAACTACTTCACCATCACGACGTACAGTTCCTGGACCTGGACGACCGGGTCAATTACCACCACTCTCCCGCAGTCCGCGGCTGGGGCTGAGGCCTCGTTTGGGGTTTCTCAACCCTCATGTCAGCGAGGAAGTGTGCAGACACGCATTCCCGCTGCCCCAGCGGCTCGTCCCTCTCCTAGCCTGGTGGAGGGTGCAGGCCAACGTGTTCTCAGGCGTTCCACTCAGACCTTCCGCGGCGACTGCCCATCTCTTTGTGGTACATCCACGCAGGGTTGGGGCGACCTCCTTGGAAGGGAACAGACGGCTGGGTTGAGGTTGTCGGCCCAGCGCACGCGCCACATCAACGAGCTGGAGATGGAAGCTATCAGGCTGGTAATCTCTCACTTGTCCGCTCTGCTGTGGGGCCAAGTGCTTCTAGTGCACTCGGACAGCTCGACAGCGGCTTGGGGGCACCAGCTGTCAGTCTATGTGTCTCCCGTCCCCGATCCCGAGTCGTGGGGCTTAGATGCTCTGTCGTTCGGATGGGAGGGGATGGACGCTTACGCCTTCCCTCCCTGAGCATTCTCACTCAAGTGGTGATGAAGATTGAGGCGACACGGTTGATCAGGCTGATCTTGATAGCTCTCTTCTGGCCAGCGAGGCCGTGGTTCGTACCTCTTCGGAGGTTGGGCCAGGGGGATCCATTCCCTATTCCTCTCAGATGGAATCTCTTAGTGAGTCAAGCGGGCGGGTGCACGAGAACCCGCAAGCACTGGATCTCCACGGTTGGCTCGTCTCCAAAAGGGGATGAAACGGACGGGCTACTCGCAGGAAGTCGTAGCTGCGGTTTCCTCCTCCTAGCTTGGCTCCACTTGCTAGTCGTACGACGTATAGTAGAGTTCATTTGCCACCTTCTGTGCTGACAGAGGCTGGGACGTCCAGGTAGTGACGACCCCCCAGGTGGCGGGAGGAGAGGGGGCTTAAGGCCTCCTCTATTAACACCCACCTAGCTGCAATCAGGTCGGTTCTGCGGAAGCGGGACTCCTCTGTGGACATCTCCCGGACTCCGTCCTTAAGGAGGTGATCAGGACATACCGTCTGGAGGACAGGCGGCTTAAGCCTAGACCTCCCGAGTGAGATCTAGCGATCGCCCTCGAGCACCTGTGCTCGGACTCCTACGAGTCCCTGTCGGAGTCCTTCATTCTGGACTGACGGGTAAGAACGCCTTCCTGGTGACCTTGGCTTCGGCCGTCAGGATCTCATAATTGCACGTGCTTCAAGCCGATTTGGGACTTGCTCTGAATTTCGTATGCAAGAACCAGGGGTCGGATGAACGGGGCAGGGTATTTCACATTCCCGCCCTTTCAGGTTCAGTCTCCCCCACGGACGAGGAGAACAGACTCCTCTGTCCGGTCCGAGGTCCGAGCTCTTCATGTTATGCGGAACGTACGCGTTCGCTCCGGGGGAGGAGACTAATTCTACCTCACTCCCAGCGTACCATGAAGGAGATAGACAAACGGTTCCTGGGCGTCTATCTGCGGTCCGCTATCCTTGACACCTACAAGCCAAGGAGTTAGCTCCGCCAGCTCGTGCTAACCCCCACGGCTTTTTACAGCAGCATAGCTGTAGTAGACAACATGTCGGACTGTATCTGGAAGTCTGGCATGGTTTTCGCTAACCATTACCGCCGAGATTTGTCCACGGTAGACCTCACGGGCGTGGCCAGGCTGGGGCCACAGGTGTTGCACAGCACCGATCTTCGGGTTCTGCTCCCCCCAGAGGGGTCGCAGTTCACCGTTAGGTCCTGGGTTGCGTTCTGTTGTTTTAGCCAGTAAACTTCGCATCGCACCTCCGTGTCTCGGTTGTTCTTTCTTCTGAGTCGGGGCGGGCTTCCCTCCTTAGCAGGGCACCTGTGCACCCACCTTTAGTTAGACGATAGTGGGGGGAGTACCTGCTCTCCTGCCGCCTTGCTCTCGCAGCCCTCCACCCTCTGTGGTAGTCGGGGCTACGGTGAGTCGGAGACGGTAGAGTACGTTAAATAATAGTACGTTTTTGAGTAAACGTCATTATTTGTACTTACCGTCGACGACTCACCAATCTTTATTTCCCACCCATGCCTCCCCTCCTGCGAGTAGGTTCGCTCTAGCGTTCACTGGCTCCAGGTAGGTTGGATGAGGTTCAGGTCACATGACCATAGGTGGCGCGACGGGGATGAGCAGGTAACTCCCGTTTTGTTTTTTCTGTGTTATGGGTCGAGAGATAATTGATAGGCAATCAATGGGCTACGGTGAGTCGTCGACGGTAAGTACAAATAATGACGTTTACTCAAAAACGTACTATTTCAACATACCGCTGTTTACTTGACGTCCTCTGATACCTTTGTAAAAACCATGAAGGTAAACATACTTCTGACTGCATGAAGACACATCAGTAATACAAACACTTTGTCGTCATCTTATAAATATCCCTGATACTATTTAAATAAAATCAAATGGAGTAACTTTCAACATTGAAGATTTCAGATCAATAAACACCCCTCTAATGCTAAATAATCAAATAAAACGAACTATAACGAAAATGTGTTCACATTAATTTGGCCATCAATAGGTTTTGCTTGATATATGACTTTTCAGTTTGAATAATTAGATTTTCGACCAACCTGGATTGGTATGATTTATAATTAAAGAAATAAAGAAAAAACTTTTCCAAAATCTGTATTTGATGACCTGCTACAGACTAGTGAGTGACATAGTGTTGTCTATTGAGAAAGTTAACGATATAAATATTGCCGACAGTTAAAAGAGGCGAAGTGGGTCTAAGGGTAGTCTTGGTTTACCTAACTTAAGTAAGTCTGTCATAGAGATTAAATATCTTAATATCTCTAAATAATGAATCACCTATGTGAAACACTAATCACTATCCTACTGCAATTGTTTGAGCCTAACCGATGCGCGCACAGACTCAGATAGGTGATATATCAAGCAAAACCTATTGATGGCCAATTTAATGTGAACACCTTTTGATCATTTGTGTTCAAAGGATTTACGTAGCTCACAAACCTTGTACTTTCGGGAAATCATTAATGACTCCTTTCATTGGTAAGATAGATTGGTTTATATCTGATAGTATATGTTTCGAGTGAGACTCTTTAAAGGGATAGTTGCACGTTTTTTGGTCACTTTATTTCTTCAATAATGAATACTTCCTCGAAACACAGTCGATTTTACGAGACTGAGTTATGTCAAATGTTTTATCATGAAAGGGTTAAACATTGTTTTACTCAAGCACATTATCCACAGTCGAAGTATTAATATCAGGCAATTATTTTTGCGCCAACATTTTAACAATTTAGTTATTTGCGTTTGGGAAAATTTACCCTAATTGCACATGCACATATAAACATATTAACTTTAGACTTGTTTAAAACTTCAAAATCAATAGTTCTACGGACTCAAATTAATAAACCGATTTAAAGTCCGATTTTCACGCATAATAAAGAATGTTATCAAACAACATGACAGGCTTGATATCGACTTTTGTAATAGGTGAGGCTAGCCAAATGTCTGTGATGAAGGCTAAAAAAGCCGTAAGAAGCAGCAATAACCCACTTACAGTCAATATCTTCGCTTCACAACCTCCCCCCCCCCCCCCCCCCCCCCACACACACACAAGATATTGTAATGGCTGCCCTCATCCACCCCCCCCCCCCCCCAACTTATTTACAGTAAGATATCTAACCCAACCATATCCACGTCCTTAGATATGCCCAAAGCGCTACCTATGTACATCGTCATGTCACACCACCCTTATGTGAAACCACCATCATGTCATACCACTCTATGTCACATTAGCCTTATGTCACATCACATAAGGTCAATGTCAGGTCATACCACCATCATGTCGCCATCAAGTCACACCACAATCACATCATCCTCATGTCCATAAGCCTCATGTCACAACACCAACATGACATACAAGTGTCATGTTACAACACTCTATGTCACATCACACTATCCCCGTGTCGCCCTCTAATCAATTTTTTTATCAAATCATCATTTAATCATTTAGTTCATTTTACTCTCTATCGATGTGATACTTCACTGAATTAACTTGAACTCAAATAACTGGAGGAATTTTATATTAACCAATTAGGTTTATCATCTCATCAAGAAATGTGCTGCGTAATTCGACGTAGTAAGCGCCCTCTCCCTATAAGCGCCCCTAACTGTGATTTTACCTAAAAAAACATTGAGCGCCCCTTCTCCAGGCTTAATTACCTTACATGACAAACCTATGAAATTTTACATAAAAATAATTTGAAGACCCTTTAATCACGGTAATTGGATTTGTAACTTATGCTTAAAGAATATATGCAGATCGAGAAC
Organism: Steromphala cineraria; assembly: GCA_916613615.1. Lineage (NCBI taxonomy): Eukaryota > Metazoa > Mollusca > Gastropoda > Trochida > Trochidae > Steromphala > Steromphala cineraria. Next base: position 28,093,242 of record OU744732.1, read on the forward strand.
CCTCTTTACAATTTTTTAACTGCCCAGGGCGCGTAATAGGTCGAATACGGTACATGCTATTTGTTGTATCTTGGATTAGATATACTGAATATATACTTCAGAAATGTTAATGTTACTATTTCCTGATAGGAAAGCTCTTTTATAACGAGTTCCGTAAAATGAAGAGATAACGTTTGTTTGTACATATGTAACATATTGAACTAAACTCTTAAAATATATTAAATAAGATAATACATGAACAAAGAAATCAATAAAACAAAATAATTGAGAGGAGTTTCACTTTTTACTTCAAGTCTATATCTAGTCGGTTTCAAAACAAACAATATGACAAATAATAAAATAGTTTATTATCTGGAAATAAAATGACAAATTCATACAGTATTCAGTGATAATCTAGTTGTCGTCATTTGAGAACAATTTCACTGTAATCATTTCACGATTTCAAGACATTATAACATTATAAATCACACGAGCAGAGTGAACGATTCTTTACAAAGTTGATATTGAGAATATGTCTATATAAGAGATAAACTATATATAATATTCATATCATGTGGGTTATCATACAAACGTTTACTTCCAAACATCCTGATAGTGAAACTTTTTTGGTTGAGTGTAAATTACAGAGACTTGGTAACATAAAATTTGAAATCTATTGATTATCCTCCCACTGAAAATATAATTTCTTGATAAATCTACAGTATTGAAACATTTTGTGTGATAACGCCGCATGCTGACTGATTGACCTGATTTGACGTAAAGATACAAGCCATAATCATAATGAATAGAGATAAATTCATATCAGAACATCTTTAAAAATGACGTTAAAATTTAGTAAGTTACAAATAAAAATTTAACTCAATTTGTGAATATTGTTTTGGAAACTCGTGGAAAGTATAGGTAGCTGTATCAAATACTCGTAAAATACCAAACCAATCACTCATTTAACACTGTGTATAACCGTACACCGGAACTAGCGAGATGTACGGCGGAGAAATGTTGCTGGCGGGGAGCGTGATCGTAAACGGGATCACTTAAAAAGCAATCATCGCCGTTTCATCAACTTTTTCTATGTTAATATCATGTCAATAGCTTTCCGAGACATAACTATTTAATGTCATATCCTGTTCATAGTCAGAGATAGCAAATATGTTACTAACAACAGCATTACTCGCAACTGTCATTGTTACTGTCCCTTGGATACAGAATGACAAACTCATACATTTTACTAAGTATGTGTGCTAAAATTACCACATGATGTTGATTATTTGAAAGTAATGAAGTAAAATATTACCTAACTTTCGATTTCGGCTCCTCGCTACCAACATTTCTCCGCCGTACACCTCGCTAGTTCCTGTGTACGGTTATACACAGTGTTTAAAAAAGTGAATCAATCAGGAGGTGGTTTTGTTTTCTAAGCTTGTGAAATACAGGACTTTCAGTTCCACAATAACCTTTACTTGAATAAATACGTTTTCTTTCTTTGCGATATGAATTTAATGACTTACGACCATTCCATCATATGACTCAGGATATTTACATTTATAATATAATATAGATAATATGTCATTATTCAGCGAGCTACAGGTTAGTCAATACTGGATATCAATGAAATGTGTAAGCCAATTTGCAATGGAAATAAATAAATAATTGAATAAATAAATATATACAAATATATATACCGATAAATTCGTCTTAATTTTTCGTTCAAAAATATGTTTTGCTTTTGTTTATTTTTGTTTTTTGTTCGTATATTTCCTCACAATATCTTTTGCGGAAAGGATTTTGTTGAATGTGTTATATTATTTTGATATCGAAAAAAATCTCACGATCGATATGGATTTGCAGGTGACTTTGAAATGTGAATCATATGTGAGAAATAATGACAAAACAGTACAGCTACACGAAATACATTTTTTCCCAAATTATGTTTGATGTTTTAAACATACAACTCTTGGCGATAAAAATATAGTGTAAGTAATGCTATTGTCAGAACAGTAATAATACAGGCTGGATATGCAAGAAAACTAATATTGACTATAAAAATGCATAATCAATGTCAATGAACAAATTCGTGGCAGATTTTACCAAGTTTTTTTTAAGAAATGGAACAATTTCGTTGAAGATATTACATATCAAAGTAACTTACAAACTTGGTAAGTTCTTTAAAAGTGGACGTCCTCATAATAAATCTATATAAGAGATAAATAGACAAGAAGGACAGTATACCTATTAGACCCCATGACGTCATTGGCACTAAAACTGCATCTAGCGAATCTGAGCAAATCTGTCGCTTACAGACATCTTCACATTCACAAAGAATTGTACAAAATGTTGCAAAGTTAAAACTACGCGGGTCACAAGTCCACTCTCGTCAAGGGAGATAACTTGTTGTGCTTGGAGTGACCTTTGGAAGCTCTCCTTGCCCGTCTCGACTTGCTGGTTCTCGGTCTCATCTCGTTTATATCCTCGCCAAGTCTCATCTCGATCTCGTTGATCAGACCCTTCGTCTGTAAGACAGGGAAGTTGAAATTGTGTAAGTGGGTAAATAGCTACGGATAATCTGCATTTAAATAAATTACACGAATATTATGTAAAAATACACCTTTATACTTATATACCCTCAATTAAGTTGATATGTCAAGCAGGTATATTAGGTAAATAAACTGGCGTGATAACACTATAACAACATACAGGCATCCATGGAATGCGATTCAAACGAACCTTCCTATTCAAATACGCGGGACGAATCGATTTCCCTACCTGAGGCTGAGAAGAATAAACAGTCACCAGTCGTTTTACGTGATATTTGATTATTACCTTTGCGAATACGCATTATCCGGTTTAATCATGACATTTCTGATCCTCCGAGGATGGCATTAACTGATTAAAATTTCGAAAAAAATAGAAGAAGAAATTTCCTTAAACGTACGGATCCCCTTTAATCTATCTAGCTATAAACTAATCCCCTACCTGAGATGAATAAACGGTCACCAGTCGTTTTTCGTGATATTTCATTATTACCTCTGCGAATACGCACTATCCGGTTCAGTAATGAAATGTCTGATCCTCCGAGGATGGTATTAACTGATACAAATTTCGACAAAAAATAGAAGAAATTTCCTTAAACGTACGGCTACCCCTTTAATCTATCTAGCTATAAACTAATCCCCTACCTGAGATGAATAAACGGTCACCAGTCGTTTTACGTGATATTTCATTATTACCTCTGCGACTACGCATTATCCGGTTCAGTTATGAAATTTCTGATCCTATGAATATGGCATACTTTTTTGATAATTTCGAAAAAGAAATAAAGGATTAAATTTCCCCCAAACGAACTGCAGTCTAAGTAAACCTAGCCTCAATATTATGCGTTTCACTCCTATACTGAGTCTAAAAAGGTCTAGTAGATGGTCGCGTCAGCCGACCTTTCTGCGACCTATGACCTTCCAACGTTATACGTGCGAAGGCAGACTATTGTGGCTTCATAAGACGAGTTCTGATTGGTCAATTCGATACGTGGGCTGACGCGACCCTCTTTTAGACCTCTCTACATGTAGACTCAGTATAGGAGTGAAACGGATAATATTGAGGCTAGGTTTACTTAGACTGAAACGAACTGCCACCTTTAATATATATAGCTATAAACCTGCAATACATACCCAGACATAGAATGTTGCCGCCCCTGCACTGACGACTCGGACCTGGTCCAGTGTAAGGTCCTTCAGGATAGCCTTAGCTCCCAGTGCTATGTCGGGCTGCAGCTTGTTGATGTCGAACTCCTCCACTCGTCGCTTCACGGACTCCTTGCCTGTCTTCCCGAATATGTTCTGTACCTTGATCCAGTCCTGGTTGGTAATGAGAAGGAATGAGTGAGCGATATTTGTTTGAAAAATAAGGTATCAAAAGCGTTTCTCGATTGAATCTTGTCAATCAGTTCCGAGCAATAATAAAGGTCAATTTGCTTATTTCTGTATTGTATATTTGATCCTTAGAACGTCAACAAGAACAACAACGGAAAATGAAGTTCTTCTTAACTTCTATTGCAAAACATATCTATGAACAGTTTCCAGCACTTGCTTATATATGCTTGTTAGAATTCGGCAAAAATCATGGTTTGAGTGAAGTTTGAAGATGTGAGGTTAGGTGAGGTGAGATGGGGTTTTACGTCACCCTTTAGAGTATTTCACTTATACCACGGCTGCAGGGTGAGTGCAGGGAGAAAGACCGAACTCTAGTGTGGTTATGCATTGCGGTGAAACGTGCGAAACGAGTTTATGCTTACTAGTCATTTGAATAGGTAGAAAGCAAAAAATGACAATGAAAATATTTTATCCAGAAAGTCTTGCTTGATCTTAATAATAAAAATTGTTATCCAGAAAATCTTGCTGTTCTTGTGTCATGCCCAGCTCACCTTAGTTTCCTCCACGAAGTGACCCAGAATGAGTAGGGTGATATCAAATTAATCTTGATTGATCTTAACAATAAAGAATTCGTTATCGAGAAAAATCTTGCTGTTCTTGTGTCATGTCCAACTCACCTTAGTTTCCTCCACGAAGTGTCCCAGAATGAGTAGGGTGGCTGTGACCACTTTACTGACGGCGGGGGGAGGGGCTGAGTAGCCCTTGATCTCGGCTATAGTGTTGTTGTCCAGTTCAAGGATGTCGTGAAGGAGTCTCTTGATGTGGTGCAGTCGCTCCATCAGGCTCTTGGCCTTCTTCATCTCCTGGATAAAGGGTTAGGAATAAGAATTGTTAAAGAGTAGAGATTAAAATATTTGGATACTAGCCACACCCCCGTGTTATGTCACTACATTGAGTCATGGATGGTGACAAGTTATTTGTACAACATTTATTAGAAGATTTACCTTCTTCTGCATCTTTTCAAGGGTTGCGAAAGAACGATTTGACATCCAGAAGAGGAAGGATTAATTATTATATGCGTATCGATGTAATACCATTAAACGGAGGAGTGGATACTTTATTTAATCAGTTTTACAACGTTTTGTACAAGAAACCTTATTGGTATTTCAGGATTGAGAAAAAAATGTTTTACATGAATACAAAAGGAGTATCAGATAAATACGACAAGTGCCATTGATAATATATGGCGCATCTAGGAATTTAAGGAGGGAGTCACCAATTTATATGGGGAAGGGAGATGGGAGTCGATGCGTTTTACAGGCGATGTTTGAAAATTACTAAGGGGTTAAACTCTAAGACCAATGTAGTATATGTGAGGAAGAATGCAATACCTCTGCCATGGCGCTTTGGTAGCTCTTGTCACGAATGAGCTTCGTGATGGCCTGTAGGCGCTTCAGGTCGCGGGCTGCGATCGCTTCTGTTAGTTCTGTGGATTGACGGACAATTTTATGATCCTTGCTTTATGATTAGAGCGTTAGAGGATGATTTCTCGTACTCGTTCATAACGATTTTGCATAATATTAATCTTATGAGTAGTCCCTTAGCGCAACGTTTATGGAAACGATTTAAAAAAATATATATTTCAAATCATTTTGAACATAAACTAACAAAACAATAGATGGAACTATTTTAAGAAAAAGATCTCTTTGAATATACCTAGTCTCAATTTCAAATGAATCTAATAATGCCAGCTGAGAACAATAAAGCAAAAAAGCAATAAAGACGTTTCGAATTGTTGTTCTGATATGGTTTGCTCTTTGTGGACACATTACATGGTTGAGTCAACGACGGAAGTCAATTCAGTTAAGTATAAACAAACCTCACCTTTTTTCACTTTCAGTATCTGTAGTTCTCTCTCTGCCCGTGCTAGCTCCTCCTTGGCCTGCTCTGCTCTCTCTTTCTCTTCAGCAGCGTTGACCTCCGCCATCATACTCTTAATCACTTCCGGTTCATCGTTAGCTGGAGAACCGATTGTGATTGGCGGTGGCAAGAGTGGTTTAATGCCATTGGCTATAGGTTTTGGTAGCTCTTCTGTCTCAGTTGGTGTCGTTTTGTCATCCGTTCTATTGTCCTTTTCCGTTTCATTATCAACTGACACTTCATTATCACGTGATGAGTTCTTGTCACGTGACGTGTCATTTTCCTCACTTTTGTCCTTAACTGCATCATTGTCGTCAGCAGCTTCAGTACCTTTATTAGTTTCCATTTCTTCCTTTTCGCGGGGAGACTTCTCCTGTCTTGGTGATTGGATATTTTTCGCTATTTCCTTTAGATCATTGACTGCCTTGCCAAGCTCCGCTACGTCTTCTGTCAAGATGGCCGCTTCCACTCGCTTCTTGACCTCATCCTCAGGAGTTTCTGTGTGAAGAATAAGGTACGTTATTGCATCAGCACATTATACATTTGATTCAGGAATCATATTCTGGATCCTCATAACAAAACGATTTGGTACAGTTAATAAGAATACTTTAGATTAAAGGTTAAAAAGAGTGAATTATTCTAATGACAGAAGTGGCGTAAAATACACACATTTTATTGAACATTTGAGTAATACTGATTTTGTCTCTGTACTTGAAATTCATATCCTGCAAATTGTTTGCCTCCCTGTAAAAAGTGACATTAGAAATTAACATAAAACATTGTATTTAATTCCTCTGGATAGCCATATCTGTTTCAATACCAAATTTAAATGATGTCCGTATGTTTCCCTCCATAAGTAAGTACATTGATCTAAAGGTAAATGTGTTACCCCTCGTTTCCTTTATCGGAGATAATGAGTATGAAAAACTCGTACCATCCGGTACCGGGGTCTCTATTGGAGTCTCTGGAGGAAGATCAACGAGGAGGAAGGATGAGGACTTCTTGACAAGCCCTTCCTTGTCAGGCTTGGAGAAGTCGATGATGTAGTCCGCTACACTCTCGAACACGCCTCTGTCTGCTGGTTTAGCTATCACTTTGAACCCGTAGCTGCCTGTCTTTGGAAGACGAACAGTGTAGGTGACGATGTCCTCGAAGACTGCTTCAGACACAAGACGCTTGGAGTCCGAGATCATCAACTCGTTCCCTATCAGAGAACAAGAATGTTCAACTGGTTGTGTCAACCGGAAGTCAAGTTTGACCTCGTTAGTTTCTGTCCTAATGATTCCGACTTTGTGAGATAAGGGTTCAATGCCGAGACGTTCACTGGAGTCCTTCACTCCCAACGCCTTGTCGAATCCGCGTGGATAGGCCTCCTTCTGTTTCTTCTGTGTGGACACCAGCATGTAGTTGCAGAAGTTGGTCTCTGGTTGATTCGTAGCGTCTGTCACTGAGAAGAGTTTGAGAGCATATTCACCCTTTCTTGGAAGTCTCACGTTGAATATCAACTTATCGTCCTTTATCCTGTACACAGCTCTGTCTCTAAGTTTCTCTTCTTTCACCCCTCCACGAGATATCTTCCCAACAAACCGCATCTTCTCAACCTTATCCTTGTCCTCAATTCTAAATTCTATTTCAGTTTCTCCAGTTGCACTGGCCTTCACGATACCATTGGTATGACTGAGGGGATACAATCCTGTGTTCCTGAGTGCTAACCCAGGTCCCCAACCTAGAGGTGGTTGATCAGGGAAAGGCTGACATCGCTCCTTAGCCTTTGTAAACTGAATCTTGTATAGAGCGATCCAGTCGTAGTCGTACCCTGGAGTTGTGTCCCTTGTATCCATGCCAACCAGCTCGAGTCTAAATGTGCCTGCCACTGGAGATCTGATCTTTATATGGAGTTGGTTAGACTTTGGTTTATGAAGGAAGAGGTATCGGTCGTACCGGGGACTGAATCCTTCGACCGTTTTGCCTTCCTGCCTGAACAACAAGCAGTAATATTTGTGGTAGATGTTGTCCTTCGCAAGTTCAAACAATATATCCACCTCACCACTGTTGGAAGTGATGATACAGTTTTTATGTGAGAGGACCGCAAGTCCCATGTCAAAGAAGCGATCCTTTAGGAAGGCCATTTCCTCGAACCTTTCAGCTGTTATCGGTATCTCACGAAGTTGCCACTCAGAGCAAAATGGAAGATGAGTTGAAATGAGCTGACGTGGTTCCGCTAGGAAATAGTTTTCATCACAAGTAAACATGAATCCTTTCTTCTCCTCTTTCTCTTTTTCTGGGCTCTCACTTTTCTCTTTCTCGACATCCAGCCACTCGTCACCTCCGGAACTTCCAACTGCGCATGCTCCCCAGTAAGCATTAAGGAGTCGCCAGTCCTCCCCAAGTAACACAGCGTTCCACTCGCCGTAGTGCTGCTTGTCGTCGATAGGTTGACCAACATCATAGGTGGAGCCCTTCATCTTACCGTGTATTATCACACATGGTATGTCAGCAAGTCTACAATGGAAATGGTAAACTTGAAGAATTTGAAGGCTTGTCCTCTACAATGGAAATGGTAAATTTGAAGAATTTGAAGGCTTGTCCATAAACAAAATGTCATTACAAGAACAGCAATAATTTTCTGTTTTAAGTTGTTTTTTTCGGGTAAAATCACGACCGAGTTTTGATGAAAAATGCTCTGATAAACTCTTCCTGGTCTTATTGTTTATAAAGTAGGCAAGTTGACGTACACTATCGGCAACATATCATAATTATAAGATATCGAACAATTTAAATTCAAGATCCCAAACATCAAGATAATAAACCATTCAAAGTTAAGATCACAAATATTATGATTTAAGAAAAGAGAAAAAAAAAGCCCAACATTCAATATAATCATCGCGAGCAACAGACAGGGTGTTAGTTTGTCATCCAGACCATAAAGCAGAAATATTTAATTGATGACCAACCAAGTCTAGAAAAGTATAGCAAGTCTAGATCGCTCAGCTTTAGGTGTCATCCAGACTCTAAAGCAAATTTAAAATATTTAATTAATGACCAACCAAGTCTAGAAAAGTATAGCAAGTCTAGCATCTTCTGGGCTCCATTTTGTTATAAAACATGATTTGTTTAAAAATATTGTCAATATTGAAAAAAATACTTCTGAGACTAAATGTTAATCTAACAGGGTGTTACCTGCACAGGATGCTAACGAGCTGGGCGAAGTTCCCCTTCTTGTTCTTGATCCTCCACAGCTGGAAGAGGGGCGTGGCTGGGTCGGGGTTCTTCTTGGGCATGGTCATCGTGTCCACATGCTGACCTGTGACCCATCTATAGATCGCCCTCACCTTCATTAGATCGTCCTTCAACTTGTCAGGTTCTTGATTTTTGTCCTTGTGTTTGATGCTTTCAAAAAGATATGTCAGCAGCTTTGGGTAGGGTTCCTTGACGAGGTTTGCTGGTGCCTGTCAACAAGATAGGTTTTGTATTTAATATGGATCATATGTTTCCTTTCATTTGTTACATTGTGTTGTATTTGTCGTATTTGTAAAAAAATGGTCACGAAGAAGGGTATCAATGTATAATTGATTATTTTGTTTTTTTAATTTAACCTCTAGTGTCTTTTAGGAATGAGACTGCAGACGTTAATGAACAAGCAATTAAGAACACAGAGGAACATTTCATGCGATGCAATAAACTTTTTAGGATTTTGCAAATATTATAAATTAATAGTGGAGGGCCTGCCTCAATTTTGTTTTGTCAAGAAAGAGTGAAATGATAAAATTTGTGATCAGTCTTCCAATAGAATTCTGGTATGATCAGTGCTAGCTGTGTTGCCTGCCTCTGGGGGTGCGGGTTCGAATCCTACAAGGGAATCTACCCGAGAAAATACACCAACCTGTTTTTTTGCAGACATAGATGTGGAGAGAAAGAGTTAAACAATTCGCTAATGTTTCAGTGACGAACCTGTTCCGCCCTCCTGTCTATCTCGACGAAGTCACTGGGGGTGAAGATGTCTTCTCGGGGACAGGAAGGGGGGTGGGGAGGGGGGAGCGCGGACGCCGTGTCCAGACTGTCCACATACAGCCGGTGTCTCTCGGAGTACACGTAGTTGGGCTGGATCTTGTACGTGGCCATAAAGCAGCCTCCCAGGCCCGACAGAGACGTCTGGAAAGGGACATGTTTTTTACTAAGATATGGATCACAACAAATTTTATGGATGACAACTTCTTTATTCTGATAACACGACGTTTCTACACATCTTAATCAATCAATCTTTATTTATGGATGAAGGCCACGGGCTCATAAACATACAAAAATATACATGTAAAATATATTCAATGGACATATATTGCTTACATTTATTAAAAAAAATTATGTGTTTTATTAAAGGCAAAATAAATATATTTATATATAATATTCGATTAAGCAGTTGTCACGTTCTGAAATATGGATATTTGGAATGAAGAAGGGATGATTACATCATATTAAAAACAACTTCTGAAGTGTGAAATCATGGCTCTCGGTAATTTTACTCCGTCATTATTGATCAATAACAACGTGGCATTCATGACTACCGCCATTCATTACATGTAGATCCAAAACATGTAATCAAATTTGAATTCAGGATAGAGGCTGATTATTTACTTTTGTATTCAGTTGTTATGCGCGTTATCTTCAGTTCAATTCCACCCACTCAACTACATTCCAACCCCTCAGGTGTTATGTTATGGTCCCTATACGGTATACCTTTAGCAGCAATATATACATACACGCCCTAAGCGTTTCGTACTACTTTAATATTACCGCCTCACTGTAAAGTTGATTGATTCATTCATTCATTCAGTTGATATATTTCCTTTAATGTTTACCTGTAGTAATCGGAAATAAGTTGTTTTTGTTTATTACTCAGCTGTACTTCAATCACTCAGTAAAATCAATACATGTATATCATTTGCTCTGAGTTGCCAAATAAGTTATGTCAAATAAAAATGAAAGTCGAAAAAGAATATTATTTCAAAATGGTTGTAAAATATAATTAAACTGCATTGACCATTTACATTACCAATTTATGTGCTTAGACTTAAGAGCAGGTTGTTTGAATTAAAATACGAACATTCTACATATGTTTTAGTACTAGCTATTGTCTTCACTAAAAATTCTTGGTCCATACGATATTTTCAAAGATAATACAAAGGTAAGAGAGATGAAAAATAAGAAATCTGAATAACTGACAAAACAGTCACCATGTACGGTACATGTCAGACTGTCGTGTGTGTGACCGATCCTTCATAAAATTATACAGACCGAGAATATAAATAACGTATAATAGATTACACTTAAAGAATCGCGTTGTGAACTGAGTTGTTATGTTTATGGATAGTCTTTGTTATTCACTGTCTTTATCAATTCCACTGAAAACAGATGAATGTGATTTTACGTACCAGTTCATTTGTATGTGTTAACTGATATGGTTCCTTTCAATCAAAATAATTACACACGGACTGAATCATGTATTTTGTGATTTTCAAAGTGACAAAATGTTCTAGCAGGATCTGTTGATTGATGTGAGAAGGGAGGGGATGGTGAGTAGACGGGGGAGTAGGCTTAAACTCTTATTTTATCAACAAATATACGCTCGAATAAAGCACGATTTGAAAAAGCATTCTTCATGAAGTATTATTACAAGTGTGAGTTACCTTATTTTTCCCGAAAGGCATTTTACGTATTCCTAATTGTACCGCTTCATAAACGTATGGCTCTGTCGTGTAGTCAATATACTGTTCAACAAACCAAGATAAGCGGCGAGGCTCTACACGCGGGGGTCCAAGAGGGGTGGACAAATTATGCAAGATGGTATCCATTTATTATATAATTTATAGTTGACAATTGATACTCTACTGATCCCGTTTTGTCATTAAACGTTATAAATGTTGGTTTATCTTAAATTGTGTTTGACTGAATTTCTCGTTGCAGCAGTTAGAAGGTTTGTGTGATGATATGGATATGGTAGGAAGTTCTTATAACTAGTCAAGTTTTCTATGTGTACTGTGTCCCAGTGACAGCGTGACCTAGGTTTTCTGTGTGTACTGTGAGTTGTGGTACAACACATTGGCAATCTTGTAATTATCGTATTTATACATTCTCTTGTAGCATATATGTGATTGTCACAAAGTGTATGTTTTCAGAAGTTGTATATTACGCTTTTCAATAGCAAAAGCTATTACTATTTCAGTACATTTGCTGATTTAGGAACACAATTTCATTTCTACTATGTATATATTATATATATATATATATATATATATATATATATATATATATATATATATATATATTTCGTCATATGTCAGTGGAAATATGGCTTCTTAATTTTAGAAGATTACTAAGAATTAAGTATCAATTTATTACGCAAATGACACGTCATTAGTGAAGAAGCCATAACAAAATATACAGATTATTCATAAACTAGTGAATGGGACATAATTCATTGTAATATAAGAAGTTGTAAAAAACAGAGTATCCTTACGAGCCCATTTCACAATATACCCTCTCTCTGTCCATTCTTAGCAACCCAATCAACTTACAACACAACTTCATTTTATCACTGTCAAACGTGCGGGTTCCATATAAACTGATAAGACAGAATGCATTTAATCAAACTAGCACTGACAGATTTAAAGGTATGTCGTCAATAGCCCGGGGCTCGTATATCAGAGAAGAAAGGGGGAAGTTGTGACGGTCAGACCTACAGAGTAAACACATCGATCTGTATTTACTATTATATATCTTGAAAGTCAGTCTAGCTATTTCATTATAAGCAATTGATTTGTAATTTATCTTTTTCGTATTTTTCAATGTGAGGATATTGCCAAATGTCCCGATAAATGTTGTTTTATTTTTATTCATTGGAACGAGTTTTGCTGCTAGAAATATAATTGAGATGTATGTCAAAGGGAGCATTTCACATTTGTTTTTCGCCTTTCATATCTAAAATATTTGTCCAGTAGATGGTTTACATATAATTCGATTAGTAAATGTAATCGTATTACGTTTTGATCTTTAAGAATAATATCCTGCTATAATGAAGGTTTACTTCATTTCAGATCATTGTGTTTAAATTTTAAAATCAATCATTTTATAGAGTCTATTACTGGTTTTATATGAACAAAATATTAAAATATTCGTCGATTACTAAGCTATGTTTTCTTCAATCTAAATAAATTTAGATCAACAGATTTTTTATTTTGTCATACTGTTGATCTAACATTGACCAGTGTGAGAGGTCGTCCCGGTGACCTTTCGTATGCAAATAACGAATTCGCGATTTGATCAATCAAATTCGACGTTACAAACAGTTCATAGTCGCTATTTCAAAGAAAGAACGGAAGAAATATATGATGGCTTATGGCCTGTTCTCAATAACAGTGTGCATTGTGAAAAATAAATCTTGTTTTCGATACTGATAAGAAAAATATCAATAGGTTGATTTTATTTTGGTTGTATGACATATTTTTAGTTTTATGATTGACAAAAATCACTATTTCAAACATTATTTGGATGACAATGAAATAAATTAGTATAAACGAGTTTGATAAAAAAGGAGCTACCTCCCCTTGCATATGGATTTTCGCAGACATTGGCATTTATCAAGCTCTAACTTTGTGATTATTATTCGCCACGTTAGTATCTGTGCGACGTGCAATTATCATTTGTCATCGACAACTAGCAAGTACGCTAAATCATTTCAAAATGAAAAAATCTAATCTATTAATACATCCAAGCAATCCGCTCCGAATGACAAAGCTCCGAACAACATCAATTTCAAAAGATGCGCTGCTGAGTTTTTTAACTTCCAGCGAGCTAGGGCAAGTTTTCTGATTGGCCGAGAGGCTGATGTCAGAGGTCACCGGGACGACCTGCCTTACGGGCCAATGTTAAATCAACAGTATGACCAAATATAAAACCTGTTGATGTTGATTGTATATATATATATATATATTTTTTATATATTTATATTGTATCTTTTTGTGCATTTTACCGATTTTAGTCTCTCATAACCCCTTATAGGGGTGGCTCAACTTTTACTGTTTTGTATGTATTGTAAAATGTATATATATTGAGGTGAGACTTAAATAAACAATCTGTCTGTCTGTCTGTCTAAATTTATTTAGATTGTGTTTTCTTAAACCAAAACGCAATCGCGTACTACGAAAAGCCATATAACATTAAAGCCGAGGCATAATATTAAAGGGGCAGTAGCACGTTTTTTGATAATTTTATATTTTAAAATTTTCACTGATAATTGAAAGTTAATGCTAAATTATTATTTTAACAGTGTCAAAAATCTGATTACACAAGCAAATAATCCATAGTCAGAGAACAAAGTATGAAGATTCACATAAAATCCATTGGCGGCCATTTTGTGTGAACACCTTTAATTCATTTTGTGTAAGAAAAAGGAATCGCATGGCTTAACTTTACGTTATATATATATGTATTTGACTTATCACTGCCCCATTTAGTTTAATTACATTGTCTTTCAATTGGAACAATTAATCTTCATTTTCCTGACATCACTTTATATTCCCCCTAAAAACGTGCTACTGCCCCTTTAATGTCAAACATTCTGAATGCTACACGACCAATTTTGTTGTTCCATGGTATCAAATTGTAAATGGATTTGAGAGTTGACAATTTTATGTCTACCTCTTCATGTTTCGTGTTTAAACTAGGTAAAACAATAGGGGTCTGCTTACTTCTCACAAGATGATATGGTGTACACTGTAGGACATAAAATATGCAACAAAAAGTAATAAATCATTTACAAGTTCGAATTTTTCTAAGGTGTGGGAACATTACGTTAAACTTTTATCGCTGTTAATCAGTAATCTACTTAATTGAAAACGTTAGGGCGTTGTGACGATAGAGTAAGCGATACCATATCAGCTTTGTAGGTTTGACGCATTGCATTAATACAGTTTACATACGATCTCAGCAAACGAAAGTCAAGATGTTTCATGATAAACGAAAATTGCCCAATTTGAAGTCATGATTCTGTACAAAGTTGACATTATCATGTTTATGGCTGGAGTTCTATTTGGTTGATAAGTTTTGAATTTAAAATTATTTACAGCAAAATGCTCGTCGCATTTTAAATAGAAGACTCTCTTGAACTATTCGCTATTCTTACTTCACTAGAGATTTGTCTATTATATTACTATACTCTGTAATAAAGCGTATTAATGTGAGTTTTAATCTATTTCTTATGTACACAGTTGTGCACTGAATATGAAATTGGGGTTTTCTGTGAGGCATCGTAACATTGCGAGAAAGAAAAAAGATAATGTTGAGAATTTGTCTCATATAACAATTTTAGCAACAATAATATCACGCCTGTCGTGGAAGTATTTATATATTTCTAACATGTTACTGACAAATGACACTTTATCATATCTGCCTGTCTGTCTATGATTTCATCAACATGTAAACCAACCGGGATTTAAATCGAGTGTATTTGTACTAAAACGTGGAAGATTATCCACATGGCAGTAACATTATGTTGTGTTAAAGTGGAACCGGTGTTCATATGGATTAGCTTAATCCGATATGTAATCTATACGCAGTTAATCAGCTGATCATACGATTAGTCGGCATGTAGGATTGGGTTCCACATTCCATTGAGACTTGAGTATAACTGGTAGGGTACAAATCTCATGTCAACCCCGCCTAGCTACAGGAGTGAATGAGTAATCACTGGCGTCGATTAATATAATCTGATTATTTGACTTATTACTTACAATATTATGTCATTAAATGGTGCATTCTGGTATATCCAGTGCTGAAGATGTAAAATGTAAGGAATATATTATATGAATTTATGATATGGATTTTGATGCTTGAAATTGATAGTTAAGAAATAAAACTTTTTATATATGAATAAGACATATTGATGAACGATTCTTTTTAACACTTTGGAGTTCCACATATATCTATTAAGGTCGTCAAAATGGATACTCTATAAATAATTTCAATCATAAGATATAAGAGGAAATAGCTCATTGGGCAGTGACGTTTCATTTCAAAGATCATGTAAAGAATAATAATAATAATAAATGTGCATTTGTAGCAGAAATGGACTTACATACTGACGTGTGATGCATAATTATTCCTGTAGCTGTATTTTGTTTAAATATTTTATAGATATAGTTTAGGTATAGGATGATTATATAATGCCAATCCACAACGACGTTCGTGCACGATAGTCAATAGATAGATGGTAATAACTCGCACATTCACGCGCATTATATCACTTCAAAACATCGTGTCAACTTGCACAAACTCTGTCACGCTGACTTGTTCAAAACGCTAGTGATATCACAAGTCATGTCAAACAACAAAATCTGAAAAAAATTAACAAATTCAATGGTATAAACTCTAGATATATGACATTTCCAATTCCATTGGAATAAAAAATCCGTCGGAAAAGTACCATTGGAATTAAAAAATCCGACGGAATTTTGTTAAAAATCTGAAAATTGAACCTGAAATTTCCAAAATGTACCATAAAAGTGTGTACAAAATGAACTTTATATGTATTTTTTTTGTTATCGAAATTATTTTTGGCGCGGCAAACTCTGGAAACGACCGGAATAACAAAGATCAGCATTATTGTCATTCCAACTTCTAAAATGCCTCTCAAAGAAGTTAATATGATAGTACATGATGAATGAAATGATGCTCATAATGTTGTCTTCTTTCATGTACACCGTTGACATGCAAAGTTGTGATGTTTGATGAATTTGTCTCACCTTGTTGACGACCCCTGGAGCCACAGAAGATCCACAACCCATTGTGCTGGCACCTTAACAGAGAAAACATACATAATGGGAAACTCAAACAACTTCATTATTCATCAATACACAGTGATATAGCTTATTAAAATTTATTGACAAACAATTACATTTGAAAATTTCGTATAGCACTGAATGTTCTTTTTTTTTCAAAAAAAACCCAATGAATTGTTGATTTCATTGCGAATGAATTTAGTATTTGAATAAATTATTTATACATTATTGAAATATAAACTGAAAAAAACCGATTATTAAGATTTTCAGATATTCATTAAATAGACCCATAATCATAAAATGTAAACGAAAGTTTGGGTGTAAAGCTGAATCGCGAAAAAAGAAACTTATGTGTCAAATATCTTACAATTCTGAAGATATGCCAGTAGCCTACGGTGAATCAATTGTAACCACTTACCTTGTCGTTGGTAAAATTAAGATTTTAGTTCACCGAATTACACTAAGTTCGACACATTGACACAGTAACTTCATATCGGCGTCAACAATGTACACATAAATCCTTCTCATATCATTTAAAACAAATGAAAATATTCACACATCCACATCCACGGATAGTTATTAATTAGTGCAGTTGATCAGCAAAAGGTTTCTTGGTCCTTTGTCTTTGTCTTAAATCCGTCTCCATGACAACAAACGTAACACATGGTTTTCACAAAATGGTCATCTCTATACGTGTTTCATATAGAACCGTTGTGTCTCCAAAACAGTCGTTCATAAACATCGTTTTGATTTCACTTATTGCGTTCGAGAATTCACCTTCGACATATGAGCACTTGAAATAAACACAACTTCCCTCGCCGTCGGCCGTTGATAAACTTAATCTTCTGTTTGCCACGAGCCGATTTTCTTGGCCGAACATTTAGTTGACTTGCACAATAAACTGTTTACTACCCCGTTGTAATCAACATAATACGCAACGCATAGTATAAGACGATTAGTAGTAATGCCCTCGCTAAAGTTTCACATTGTAAAAATGTTTTGCTGAAAAGATATAAACATGACATGGCAAACATAGGATTTTTGTGTGACAAGTTTTGTTTAAGCATGGCCTTATCTCTTAACTGTTTTAAATGATCAATCCTGAAAGGTGGTTATTGAAAATAGAAATATTTAATGTCATAGTCGGAGAGACTCTTATCTACAATTGACAGTGAGGGGTTATATTGGAGTTCTTCCGCTTACTGTTAGATAAGTTAGAAATCATGTTTACACTACGGAGTGATTTATCTATGTTTTGGCGAGCCAAAGCAAGGAAAGGTGAATACATATATTTGTACTTTAAATACATCTCTAGTTTTAAAAAAGTAAAGTATTATTATTTTCAGGGTGTTTCCCATTCTTTTTTACTACTGATTTGCGTCATTATATGATGCTCACGTGTCTCAAGTCTCATCTTTAGCTACGAGAAGTGACCGACTTGTTGTGTTTATGTTATCATGTTCATTATGGAAATTCAACATCCCTTTTGCTTTTCCTTGCTGTCCATCAGAAGATGAGGTATGCATATTGACACTAAAAAGAGTGTCCTCAATTTTCTCAAAAGAAGAATTTTCCCTCCGTATATATCTTGTTTTTCTTCGGTAATCTGTAACATTCAAGCCTTACAATACAAGAACAGAGAACATAATAAAGATCGAACCCTTATCTACTATTGACACAATGAGGTTATGTTGTATATTCTTCCGTACTACTCGTTAAGCTTGAAGCTTAAACTGGGAGTGATATACGTAAGCTTTGATATATATTGTTCAATCATAAACTTGCTTATGTGGTTATTACAATGAATCTGTTGATATCTGAAGTAAGAAACTTTTCTTATAAGTAAGAATGTTATGATACATTCATTAATTGTACATGTTATATCTAATATACAGCGTATATATACTGAGATATTTTCAAAGAAAATTACGTTGAAAATTTGTAAAAGCTTGACAAATAGATCCTCAGCATAAAAATGTTCTGTCTAAGTTTTCAATGTAACATTCACGTTCTTAAAATCAACGTCTTTTGTTCAATATATTGTGTTTTGTCAGTTACATTTAATTCATAAACAATTTTGAATACTTTACAATTTTATTCCGATGTACACGCCGGTTATCAGATTCTTTATGAGTTCATATCTCTATTTTCTAAAGAATACATGGCTACACTCGGTACAAGACAAAGACGACAAAGCTATTCAAATTCTATAAAGAATAACAGAATAATGGACCCCAATCTAAATAAATTTAGATCAACAGATATTATATTATGACCAAATATAAAACCTGTTGATCTTAATTTATTTAGATTGAATGGACACCGGTTTGACTCGATCCTGTGAGTCCCTCACTGTGATACCCAACTTCAGTATATTTTACTGCCGCTTCTATCATATCTGAATGTTTAAATGCGTGGACGTTAAGTATAAGTGAAATGCAAATGACAAACCTTCTGTCAGTTTCCAAATGACTGTAAGCAATATTAACAAATGATTAAAAATAACGTTACGTTTAGACGAACCGATAAGGTATATATTTAAGTTCATTTCATGAACATTTTGAGCAATACAAAACATCCCACACATAAAATCTTTAAAGGTCCGCCACTAGACATTTTATAGTATGTTCCAATTAAATTCATTTGAGAGAAAATGAAACGGACTCATTTCGAAAATAAATGAAAGTGTTTGTCCTCGTCAATTTAATCTATCTGTGCCTGTTCCTACAGATGGGAGAAATGATATCATTAGCCCAGTGACAATTTAAGATTGAAATGACAGTGATAATACACAATCAAGGAATGAATGTGGAGGCGTACTTGATTAGACGTTACAGTAAGTAGATTGGACGGCGTACGTAGTGAATGGAACCAGAATTCTGTCTACAGCTTGAGAGGTTTATATTAACAGGTTTGAAACTGATTGAAACGTTGTGAATAAGTGAATGGATGAAGTGATATTGTCCCTACAATGAGAGTCGGATTTCGTATGTATTGAAAGAAAATCTGTCTGAAGCTTAGTTGTAAAATGATGTGCTCCTCTTATTTGCACCAGAGTATCAAAAGGAAGTAACATTGTAATATTCATCTGCGATAGTTATGACATAGCATAGTCAAAAGTTCGATGGACTTACACTTACAGACTATATCATATGAGGTTTATAAATTATCATACCTTGAGTTTATCGTTTACAAATGCTGCTGTTGTTAAATTATTGAATTATCAAGAATAGAATGTATCCTTCTGGAAGTTTTGGATGCCGATTATTTCGATCAAAGTCGACTAGCTTAGTTAGTAGAGTGTTCGCTCGTCACCCGGAAAAGACCAGGGTTCCACTCCCGGTCGTGTCATACCAAAACGGGTTCAAAGTTTAGAGATGGTGCATCCTTGATTGACACTCAACATTATAAGGACAGAACAACGCTTTACCTTAAGTAGCGCTTCAAAGTGACTCCATTGTGCCCTTTTATAGATCGGTTTCAACAAGGATCAGGTATACGTACTGAAGACACGTGTTGTGTTTATCATCATTGAGGCATCTCCTGGTATGACATATATCTTATTTATGACCTAATTCGCAACACCGAAGCATTGGTATGATCTTATGAAAATTCTGAATGTCTCACATAAGCAATATAGACAGATACATTCAGATAAAAGTACACTAAACTATCGCTAGTTATGGGGGTAAGTCATAAATGGAGGTCAGTGGATCACTTAGTAGGAAACTTAATCAACATAATGACACCCTCCATCATTGATATCATCCAGAGTCCATTAGTGGAAAACTTCTTCCTGAAATGAGGAAGACATGGATCACATAGTAAGTCATGGACAATAATACCTTATAGCATTCTAATACTTCGATTCCATTTACTAAATATTGAGTTGAACAATCCCTCGCAGAATATTGAACGAACCAAGAATGACATTCAACAATCGATAATTAAAAGGACTAAAAGGGACATCCAAGAAGACGCAGTGATGCATTCTATTCTTTGTCACAATGTTAAATTTAGAACAATTAAAATGTTACCCTCACTGAGATATATGAAAATAAGTGTGAACTAATCGTCTAATAATCATATATACGTATGACTATAGAAACATATACATTTCGGTTTATTCTTTTCGATGAAGTTCAAAAGGACGTTCCTGTTTAGACATATATTTGATTATAACACGATTATATCACACTTTATTTCAGATATTGTATTGGGTTTAGCATTTTTCTGACAATATGACAAAGAATATAACGCATCACTCACAATTTGAAACAGATGTAAAAGAGCCAATCATCGGAGCTACAAGCATAGAACGTATGACTAAGGCATACTACATATTAACTGATCACTGTTATTATGAATTATTTGTATGTTATTTTCTTACCAATAGATTAGTATTTGCTTTACATTGTTACTAAATTATCATAATACAGCAATTTTGTTGTCCTCGCTACAAATTCAAGATGGCGAATGAAAACCAATTTAAAATCGATAGTAAGGCGAAGGAAGGCGATAGGACGCGGTTTTCAACGTGTGTCCAGGAGTGGTTAGAAGACAATGTCCTAGTCGTATACTCTATTTGAGAAGAATTAACCAGCGCCTTCTCTGTAGCAGTAAAACAAGCGATGTAAAAGAAAACGTGTTTGTCTTGAAAGAGTGAAAAGAATCCTTCTCGAGATACTTTTCGACCATTTTCGAGCCATCCATCGCTGAATGTTAAATTCTTTTCCCACATTTCCCGGAGACGTTTCAACATGTTTACTTCAGACAACTGCCTTCAAATCTTATAAAGCAAGATATCCTAGATCAAAGATCTATGCATCCTATGTGAGAAGTGTGGGTCATTGCATATCATTCCTTGTGTATTGCATTAGACGTTAACCTAAAAGTTCAAAGGCAAAGTTGCAATTTGATCGACCAAGGAAGCTCAGAAGTATGAGCTTATATTGGTGATAATACGTATCAGTCCATTTAAAACTATATGAATTCTAATAACGATAGTCAATTTGTATTGAGCGAGGACAGGACGAGACATACCCCCCCCCTCCTGATGGTTGGACCGAGCACAATGTGAATGAAGTGCCTTGTCCAGAGATATAACACAATGCTAGGCCCAGGTGACAAATCTTTTGTACCTCCCTCGGGGTTAGAACTTAGATCATTACCGTGAGACATATCCTCCCGTGTTCAATGGTTAGCCTGAACACAATAAGGATGAAGTGCCTTGCCCAGAGATATAACACAATGCTAGGTCCAGGTCACAATTTTTTTATACCTCCCCCGGGGTTCGAACTTAGATCATTAGCGTGAGGAGACACCATGCTTATCACTTCAGAAATGTGCTCAACCAACGAAGGTCTTTTGAGAGATCCAATGATAAAAGGTTGTAAATGTAAGTCTCAGCTTATCATCTTATTGTCAAGACGGTATCCCATCTCAATCACCCGGTCAATAGAGCAAATTTAAAGCTCCCCGTACCCTCATAATTGCATGTCACTGTTTTTGCAACATTAGAGAAAATTACCATTCGTCCATATGTGACCAAGGGGAAATGCCTATCATATGAGATGACCTTTAGAATTAAATGTTTTTGTCTGTATAATAACGTCAAAGTAAATGTGGCCATTATACTGAGATGATAAATCTTTCATTAAGTAAATTGTAAAGAAAAAATAACGAAAGGTCAACTATATTTTTTTCTCGCTGCACACAATGGTCGACGCCAATATCAACTTTGATTTGTTACTTTTTATTTGATACCTACATATGCATCATCTGTGTCTGTAAAAGATGCCAGCCGTAAAGGGTCTGTCTGTCTGTTTGTCAGATGATGTGCAATAGATCATTCACATGTTTTATTAATCTCCTCTGCATATTTAAATAATTTAGTAAATCAATTAAATCAATAAGTTCCATCATAACACACCTACCCCCCAAACAAAAACGTTGCGCATCATATAATAATGATGAATTTAAGGCCACTTGTAAGTTAAATGCTGCTTGTGCTTATCTTTCAATTAACACAAAAATGAAACATACATTGTTTAGAGTGCATAACAAGTACAGTATAAAAAGGTGCACAATATTTTACATTCTTGCTATAACAGTACACACTGTCTACAAAATGTCAATTAACACTATATTCATAACAAGATCCATATGACCATTTTGAAATGGTTGTCGATGTGATTAGCAGAGGGTCCTTCTCGACAAAATGCGTTACAGACAGACTATTGTTTAGACAGACAATTGTTTACTTAAGTTTCATTTCTGTACAGCAAAACAAATATTACATATCGGCATAAAACACGGATAAAAGTACAGAACAACTCAATATGAGTTATGATATCGTAGAAATTACATGAGCTTTAAAAACATAAAAAGAGTAATATTTTAGGAAAATAGAAGGCGTTTCCTTCTTTGTAATATTAAAAAGCAGGTTTTGGCAAAATAGTAAAACATATCAGCACTTTGACATAATAGCATTTTTTCAAAATCTGTTAGAATATAAGCATTAACATCATGGGAAGATATATATGTAAAAAGTTGTTCTCTAAGGTCGGTATAAAAATCACAATGAAACAGTACATGAAGTTCGTCCTCGACACAGTCTGTACAAGTTAAACATTTCCTTTCATTCACAGGTACACTTTCATACCGTTTCAATTCTTACATCCCTACTAAGATATCAACACAGTCATTCAGTGAAGAGAGGTGATAATCCAATTGCTTCTTTGTGGGCTTTTCACACTGACAAAATGGAAGACGTCTACACGCAGACTGATGGTACCTCATGCACTGTCGACTGAGTAATGTGATTAGTTATTCTGCAATCTGTCCATGGCATGGGGTCCTGACTCTGTTATAGGGAGATAAACGAGTGTTTATTGAATCAACATTGGGAAGTATGTTTTCTTACCGTACTCAGAGAAGGAAAATAACGTCGATTTATAGTACGCCTGCTGACACAACTACACAAGTCATTTAGAATAACCTTACGTGACTGATATGGACAAAAGTAACAGGAAAAAGCAACAGTTTTTGCAAATCACATTTGGAAATTGCGATGCCCCCCATGTATGTTTGAACAACTACAAAATAAAAAATATCACATCCTAAAGAAAGAGTATGTGTATTCTTCTTCACAAGATATATTCTTATTAAATACATTCAAATACGACTCTTTCTGGAAGAAAAACATTGTTTTGACGATATCAAATATTTGGTAGCGTTCTTTCCTTTTGAACACTGTATATAAACGTGGTTCACCACACCAATCTATCAAGGATCAGGACACCAATATTCAATAAAGAGATTGCCATGTCCTGTTTGAAGGTGCTAAGCAGTTATGACAAGAAGTGTTCCGGTGTTAAGTATCTCATTCAACGCCCTTTGAAGTATGAACCACAATTCATCCCAATATAACATTATTCACATAGCTACTTTGCCAAACTCTTGCAGAGCCATCTAATACATCCTGTCTCCGGGTACGAACGTTACGCTAACTCCACTAATCTGTTTAGTGGAGTTAGCGTAACGTTCGTACCCGGAGACAGGATGCATCTGTTTAGTGGAGTTAGCGTAACGTTCGTACCCGGAGACAGGATGCATCTGTTTAGTGGAGTTAGCGTAACGTTCGTACCCGGAGACAGGATGCATCTGTTTAGTGGAGTTAGCGTAACGTTCGTACCCGGAGACAGGATGCATCTGTTTAGTGGAGTTAGCGTAACGTTCGTACCCGGAGACAGGATGCATCTGTTTAGTGGAGTTAGCGTAACGTTCGTACCCGGAGACAGGATGCATCTAATAGTGCATTCGTATATTTGGGCTACATGTAGCTAGAGAAGAGGCCAAGAAGCAAATAGCTGGGACGAGGAGGTGGGATATTAACGTGTGTAGCATTAACGTTTCCTTCTCAAGATTTGTCCACGACTGAATGTTACAATAGCTACAATTCTTTCATTTTTATTCACCTTTAAGTTGTTATCATTTGCTCGTCTGTGAACTCTTCATTTAAAGATCCTATTAGAAATGTGTTTTTCAAGCATTATGTTTTTGACCAAATAACTGCTTAAGAGGATATAAGTTATCATCGAGCTTTGAAGGTATTGCTTTTTAGGTAAGGTTTAAATTATTTGTGACTTGTCATGATGTCATTATAGAAAATGAACGCACAGCCAAAGGATCACGTTAACCAATCAAAAGAAAAGTACTACACCTTTAACCGGGGAAGATATTGGTTCTTCAGAGCTACAAATGTATTATAGAGAAGGGTTGTTACAAGTGTCAATACACGATATGAATAACGAGCTTGTAGTTTATGGATTTATTTTAACATATCGTTAATAATTCAATATTATTCCTTTAAAGGGACAGTGGCACGTTTTTTGACAATTTTCTTTTTCAATTTTTACTGATAATTGAACGTTAATACTAAATGTATTTTCTGAAAGTGTGAAAACTCAATTACACAAACCAATCATCCATAACCAGAGAACAAATGATAAAGAGTCACATAAAGTCCATTGGCGGCCATTTTTATGTGAACACCTTTAATTCATTTTGTGAAAGAAAAAGGAACGGCGTGGCTGAACTTAACATTTTATATTTGATCTGTTACTGCTTTATTTAGTAAAAATAAAATCGAACTATTAATTTTTATTTTTCTGACATCACCTTATACTCCCCCTAAAACGTGCTACTGCCCCTTTAAGGGCAGGGGTAACATTGTTTAAGAACGAAAGAAAGTTAGCTTATGCTCGAAACTTGATTTATTATACGCATACTCGGGTTGAATAATGAAATATCTGTCCTTCAGCAATCTTATTAAAATATGATCTATCTGCTACACTACGCTACGCGTGTAGGGAAGAAATTATGATATCATTTTAATGAGATTGGTCCTTCAAGTACAAGGTATATCGGTAACAAGCATATTTCACCTACAAGATGACACATGTAGGACAATAATTAGGAGGAACTTGATATTAGTTTAATAAAGCGTCAAACAGTCCTTTTAATCGACGATGGTATTGTTTTAAAGTAGACATCTACTTTTACTTTAACTTTTAAAAGCCGATAACAGTTTTCTGTTGAATTATTATTGTGAACTGTCATACATCTGCTCCGACAATAAATCAAATGCAAGGAACATTGAAATAGAGTATCATCTGCAGCTTCATGACTTAAATTCTTAGTAAACACAGGAAATCGTGTACATCTTCACGTGGACTATAGACATTGAGGTGATGAAAGATGTTTAAAGGGTCAGTAGCACGTTTTCATGGGGAATATAAGGTGATGTCAGGAAAATGAAAATTAATGGTTTCAATTGAAAGCAATCTAAATAAATTAAGATCAACAGGTTTTATATTTGGTCAGTATGACCTAACATATAACCTCTTGATCTAAATTTATTTAGATTGAATTGAAAGACAACGCATTTAAACTAATTGGAGCAGAAATAATTCAAATATATAGTTTAAAGTTTAGCCATGCGATCCCTTTTACACAATATGAATTGAAGGTGTTCACACAAAATGGCCGCCCATCGATATTAGTTGAACCTTCATACTTATTGCTATGGATAATTGGCTTGTGTTGTGATATTTTTGACACTATCAAAATAATACATTTAACATTAACGTACAATTCTATGTGAAAATTTGAAATATTAAATTATCAAAAAACGTGCTACAGCCCCTTTAATTTTTTTTTATCTATACAACAATATACGTTCGTTAACCTTCATCTTAAAACATATAAAGGACATATATGCATCTAACTCTAAATTATTCAACTTCTCTGGTGTTTTACAACTTCTCTGATAACTTGACATAAGGTAACTCAAAGAATGCTGAACTAACCTTGGGCAACTTGGTGCCCCATCTCCAATAATCAGGGCAGGTAATTCTGTATTTGTAAACTAACCATTTTACCATAAATATTTTTGTTGTCATTATATATGAATGATCTTAATATCATAAATATTATGATATAACCTCATAGATATTACCATTCAACACATTCTTTGTGTTGGTAAATGAAAAAGAAATCTTCAATTTTCAATTTCACTACACTTACATCCAAAATCATTGTCTATTGGACCTACCCCAATTTGTTACACCATTCATCACGGACGGAGCGTTCATTAAAGAGTTAAAACTCACATATCCCCCGCTAAATTGGATATACGATTTTTAGCACGCTCGATTGCGTGAGTTATCTGAACAAATTAAACGTATGTTGTAAATTTGTATTGACTCAATTGGCTTTAAAATAGCATATAGATCTAAGTATTTTTTTTGTGGAACCTTGTTTTGAGAGATAACAGATGTTTTATTGTTTTATATGGTAGAGGAGACCTTCCTGAAAATATATCAGTCGGGTGCAGTGACTGCACCCTTGGGGAAATGTTTTTACGAGCAAAATTCAAAATTGCCGCCGTTTCCCATGAGAAATATCTTTAAACGGTTATATCTTGCCTTCTAATTGACATAGAGACCTAATTTGTGTCACAAAGTACAGGTTTTCTAGGTAGAGGAAGACAATGACATAAGTCTTATTATCATATTTCAATTCCTTTATTACCAATCATCAAATATAGGGGTTTTGGAATGCTTAAAATATACAATTACTGTAAAACTTTGACTTCTGACAGACTCCCAGACCTGCATTTTGTGTAAACAAATGTGATAAGAATAAAATTTGATTATTATTTCTATTATTTGTCGCTATTCTTATGCATTAAAAATTAACAAATATCATTTGACGACTAATTAAAACTAAAAATATAATATTAGTCTTAGTCAAGTAGTACAGAGCCGCCATGTTGGTTGAAGCAGACGTTTCATTGCAGCCAATAATTTCTTCAAGTTTTTCCAGTTTGTATCCATGAAAGATATACAAATCTTGTTTCTTTACGTTTAGTATATATTCAAGATATGAAAAGTTAATAAATCTTTCGATAAACACTTAATTTTGTTCAAACCGGTGTATTAATTGAACCTTCCCTCCATTCAAACTTGTCACAACGATACTATTCTCCTAACGACATATTCCGTTAACTCATTTTATTTGAGACCTCAAACGAACCATCATGTTTTGATATTTTAAATGAATATTTTACTGATAAAGGATATATTTTTTTATTTTTCAGAATAGACACATGGAAGATGTAATAATAATGAGACCGAGACGGAATAGTGCCATCATAATCAACAGATGAATCAACATCATACTTGCCATACTTCCTGTAACTATTTCCAAATCTTTTTTTCTTAATCATGTCACTCCTGACAAAACTAATTGCATTTCTAAATGATTAAGCAACACTTCTCCAATGTGAAAATGAGGCTACCTTCATAAGTTTATTTCTTACTGATTGTTTATCATCTCAATATTCAAATGAATAATGGCAAATGTCAAATAACTGAAAAGACAGTAATCAAGCTTATGTTACATTAAAAGTCATTTTGTTCTCTGTCAACATGTTGGATGGTGATAGTTTACATGTTACATTTTATTTATTACAGATGACGCAAATGGCCAGCCAGGAGTTTTATCTCAAAGATTTTATAAGTGTTGGATTTTTTGTTGCAAAACGTTTGCAGACAGCCAGTCTTAGCAGAGGAGACAGTTTGCATGAGTATCTCTCCAATGAATCAGATACGAAATATTGGTGCCACAGGAGCTGTGTATCATCTTACACATCCAAGTCACAAATCAAGTACCATGCCTCAAAAACATCTGTTTGTGATGCCCCACCACTGAAGCAGAGTCGGCGATATTCAAAGAACACTGCTTTTTATGTGGTAAAAAATGTGAAGAGTTACTGTAGTTAGTTACTGTAGAACTGCAGATTGTGGCAAATCTCAGAAAACATTCATGGATGTTGTTCTTGATACCTGTGATCAAAGGAACGATAAATGGGGTATTCAAGTAAGATTGCGAATCCAAGCTGCAGTTAGTGATTTGCATGCAGCAGATGCAAAGTATCACAGAGACTGTCTTCAGGTATTCAAGTATAAGATGGGTGATTCCCAGACTGCAGCTAATGGTGATTGTGATGAAGCCTCGATTGAAAAGTTATCAAACAAACTTGAACCAGATCTCCTCATTCTGTCAGGTGTTGGTGTGGCAAATATCCTGGTCTTCAGAACTCATGCTTCAAATCAATATTAATTGAAAATAGTTTGTAACAGTGATGACGACGACATTGACACAGTCATTGAACGATTGTCTAAAGTTTTCATCAGGGAATCGAAAGAACTTAAACGTGACAAACCACATATGACACACGCATATGTCTCGATGATACTCTGGCCAGTAGCAGCTCAAGGTTTATGTCAATAATATCTTCAAAACTAGATGGAAATCTTCCAGCCGCAATGGCAGGAAATATGGTCACATGTGATGTTACCAATAAGCCCACTTAACTACAAATTGCTCTTGGTGTTGTCATCCGTGAAAAAGTGAATATCGAACTCCTTCATGACTTAAGGATCACATCTTCTTATGATGAGGTGCTCCGTTTCAAGAGTTCTGCTGCTCATGCAGCAGGAATGAGCAAGAAAAAGCAGGGAATCTCTAGTGACAAAGCTGGCTTCGTCCAGGTGGTAGCATATAACTTTGATGCCAATATCTAATCTCCCAATGGTATCAAATCAACCCATGCTTTGGCTATTCTTCTCACACAGTCACACAATGATGATGGCACAGCGTCACAGGAAAGTCCCAAAATTAAACGCTTGAAAAAGACAGAAATGTCTGAAAACACCAAGCATGAAGTACCAATCCATGAATATGAATTCGAAGGACCAAAGAAACCTGACATGCCAAGATGGACTGCAAACAAGTCTCCATTACCTCTTTGTGTTCTCGCAAGTCAGGTTATATCTCTTAACAGAGCAAGAGAAGAAGATTGTCAGTTCCTCAAAGATATAATCTCTGTTGAAAATGCACAAGAGTTTGTAGGTTATGACACAAGATGTGCAAGGGAACAAGGCCATTCAATCAAAGCCTGTACTAAAGCTGTTTACGTACCCCTGATTGACATGGCTAAAGCTGAACCAACAACCATTCTGACCGCCATGGTGGAGGCACAAAAACTTACAAATGCAACAGGACAGATCTACACAGTCTCCACGAACGATCAGCAACTCAACCGCATTGCTGTCAACATCACATGGGTTTACAGTGACTTGTTCTTGAATTTTTTACCTAGACTGGGTGGAATGCATACTTTGATGAGTTGTATTGGTGCCATAGGCACTTTGATGGCTGACACAGGACTTGAACCCATTATGAATGTAGCATTTGGAGGAGTTTCAAAAATGCTGACAGGGAAAAAATGTCCTAACAATGTACGAGCAACACGTATGGTGGTGGAAGAACTGCTGCGTGGTTTCATTGCTTCTGGAAAGGTTCAAACATACTCTCAACTGATCAAGAAACTGGAAGACCAAGCCTTAGAAAGCCGCACAACGAAGCTATGGGTAGATAATCTGATCAAACCAGTGCTCATCACCATGCTCTTTATCCGAGCTGAGAGGTAAGGTGACTGGCCCCTGTACTTGATAGCAACCAAGATGATGATGCCCTACTTCTTCTCTGCTGGACACTTCAATTACGCCAGGTGAGTCAGATAGCTTTGCAATCAATAACGGGCTTTATGTAATACTGTGGTGATGGTGATAAGTAATCTTGTTGACTCTTGTTGATATATATTTAAAGCTTTTTATTTCCAGGTACTGCCAGTATTATCTCCATTCGATGTCAAAGTTACCTGGTCCTGTTCAAGATGAATTCATGAAAGGCAATCATGTCATGCGTCATCAATGTGGCATCTGGAATGGATTGTGGTCGGATCTATTTATTGAGAGCACATTTATGAGATATGGCCTGGAGGAATAGTTGGCTTGACACTACAACGTTGAAGAGATGGGCACTCAGTCTCCACTTATGTGCACAGCTAAAGAAAGACATCATGTCACTATCTGAACCTGACCAACAGACAACAGTCATGACTCACAAGGAGGAGGGAGCATCAACAGCAGTTAATGAAGGTCCAAAACACCAACCTCTTAGTAGACACTGTATGTGTAACTCCATCTCCACAGGTCAGGAATCTTGGCGTCATCATGGACAATTTGATGTCCTGTAAGCAGCATGCCTTGATGACAGCACGTTCAGCAAATTTCCATCTTCCCAACATTGGACGAATACGGAAATATATCAACTGTGACACATCCAAAACTCTTGTCCATGCATACGTCACCTCGAAGATTGACTATTGCAATTCCTTGGTGTCAGGCTCCTGTACTACTCACCACCTGCAACGCATTCAAAATAAAGCTGCTCGCATAATAACCCGCACCAAACCCAATGAACACATACCTCCCATTCTAAGACAGTTACACTGGCTCCCTGTCAAGTGCCGTATCATCTTCAAGATCCTCGTCCTAACCTACTCTGCCCTCCACATCAACGCTGCTCCAGTATACTTAAAAGAATTACTCTCAGTCTACACACCCGTGCGAAACCTCCGTTCCGCAGAACAGTTGAAACTCTCTGTTCCTGCAGTACACACAAAACTTGCTCAAGCTGCCTTTTCAGTGGCAGCACCAAAATTTTGGAATATGTTACCACAGAACATAAAATGTGCAGACTCATTATTGTCGTTTAAGACCTTGTTAAAAACACATTTGTTCAAAGAATGAACTATAGACCTACCATGTGAAGCGCCTGTGAGCAGGATTCCTGGAACTGGGGCGCTATAATTAATTATTATTATTATTATTATTATCACGTACAGTTAATGATGCAATGGGCCGAGCAAAAATCAGGGACAAGCTTGTCACATGCATTGATCCTTTGACGGCGGCAAACCATGCAACTGGGGGGCTTGTCAACATCGTAACTGGATGGATATCACCAGCTTCGGTTATATTGATGAATCAGTGGAGTTGGGAAATCATTTGATGAAAAGCTATGAAGAGGGTTGGCCTCAGAGCATCAACAAACCTCTGACTAAGCCAATAGTCACCATGCCTGGGCCCAAAAAGAGAGTCATAGATGGAGTTGTTGAAGTGTGTGATGTGTCATTGATCTTCTCCCGGTTACTGTGTCTCCAGAAGGTCAGAGATATCAACATGAGGGAAGTACTTGTTTATGAACTAGCTGGAGCACCACCGTCATTGTTTGATGAAGCTGGTGAAATGCGGATCACAAAGTCCAAGTCAACCTTGAAAACAAAACTTCAAGTTGAACTCACAGACCGTTGATCAATTCTTCCTGATGCCATAGTCCTCGATGGATGCGCTGTTCTGTGGGTTATCCACTGGCCTACTAATGGTCTCGTCAAAGATTACATCAAGAACCTAGTTGACTACATTGCAAGCCACTTGAGGATAGTAGACAGGTTCTTGATTTGTGACAGATATTTTGAAAAGAAAATAAAAGATATCACTCGCACATCAAGAGCTGGAAAGGATGCAAGCCGACAGCATCAGCTGACAATGTTAACACCACTCCCACCGCAAAAGGTGTGCCTCACTGTGACAAAGAACACAATTCCGTTGATTGATCTCATTTGGGACTACCTCAAAGATCAATGTATTTTGCTCCCACAGAATGGAAAGGCTCTGGTAGTCACTGGTGCCAAACCAATTCCCATGGAGATCTGTAACGGGAACGTGCAAGATCGACCAGATCTTTTAACAACACATGAAGAGGCTGATGTGATCATTGTCCAGCAGACTGTTCATCTTGCAAATATGGGCAAGAACTGTATACGGGTATTAGCAGATGACACTGATGTCTTTGTATTGCTTCTTCATTTCTACAAACAACAGCAGCTGACTTGCAATCTGCTCATGAGTGGTACCAGTTTTGGGAGGAAATGTGCCACAGTTGAGAAGCAAAATGACATTATTGATGATCTGTTGCCAGCTCATGTGCTATCTGGATGCCATTCGAAACTACGAGAGCCACGCTGGGAGGTTGACATATTGAACTTGTTTCCTGCTGAGGGCAAGCGCGTTTCGCTCGTGATACTAGTGGAACTATTTTCAAGGGAAGTCACTCTGTCTTAATATAAAGGGCGTCTGTGACAACGCTACAGACTATGTTTATGTTGTTCCAGTAGGGACCGCACGAATTATGAAAAGTTATAATCATTAAAATGTCGACACAACAGGGAAACCAATAAGGACATCAAACATTAAAAAAAATTTTGTTTGTTGATTTATAATCGAACTTTCCCAAAATACATATGCAACTTAGACAGACTCATGTAACCTACGAAGGCTAAAGTAAAATAGTATAATCTGATATCATTTTTATATTGTAGATTACTTATATGTAAATTACTACAACTTGCGCAAAAGAATTAAACAAAATTCTAAGTCTTGTATAAAGTCCAAATCAGTTTAAGAGCCCTTAACATGATTAATTCCAACATTTGATATTACTGACGATGTCCCCATTTTACGTAACCATGACTGTTTTGAAACCGGAAGTGAGCTCGAAGTCATTTTATGGATCGCAATGAGTCTGCAAACGTCTACACATTTTCAGATAGCATTTACTCAATAAATGGGTCCAATTAGTAGAATATTATGTTCTTTTTTCGTTAAGTTTGTTAAGGACTTATTATAAATACCTTTATCACAATTATTAATTCAAAGGTTTCTGAAATAGAAATTCATCGTGCTGTCCCTAGTTCCAGCAGTGAAACTAAACTTATTACCCTAAGTGGAAGGAAGGTATGTGTTAATACAGAATTTCAATCTGCTTTTCTTTCAATTGATAAGTGACACCAAGTATTTGCTTAGCATAGGCCAACGAACGGGAAAAATTAGAACTATCCATTTCGTGAGCGAAATCCGAGGCCTTTCTGTTTTGTTTACAAAAATTCCTACGCGAAAGTGATTTTATTAAATGTGATATATGTAAATGTTCATCATGTCAAGAAACAAATATCTGTAAGATGGCAAAATGAAGGGAAGGGTTTTTAAAATTTGCTTAAATACAATAACAGAATCATTTATTTGTTGAACAATTTTCTGTCAAAGTGAAGTGAACGCAAAGTAGACGAAGCTCGCTCATTGGCTATACCCGGATTCTGGGTATGGCGGGCTCCCAGTGGGGTCCGAGCACTTGTGAGTGTGACGGAGAGGGCCGAGATGTTCCGAATGATCTGGATGCGACACTGTTTCAGCCTTATGGGGAATAGGAAAGGGAACTGTTATTAGAGTCCTAAAATCGGGAAATCAAAGTCTAAACAAACTTGGCGACACAACAGGGAGTGATGAAAATGTTATGGCACAATTCATCTCGTTCTTTGCATCTTGCTATGGACTTCAACATGCATTAGATATGACATCACTGCGGTACCTGGTGTGGACAAGCAAGATGGCAAATCATAAGCTTAACCCTGCTCCTAAATTACGTGTTCTTCCACCCACAAATCAAGCTTTTGAACGCCATATGCGTAGAGCCCACCTTCAAGCTGCCATCTCGAGAAGTGCACTTCATGCAAATCCACCTGACCTCAGCCCCTTGCAATATGGATAGACCATGAACGCTGAAACTCACAAGTTGGAACCAATTTCTCTATCACCAGATGTAACCCCTGCTCCTGAGTCAGTCCTAAAATGATCAAATGTGGCTGTTCATCATCTGAACCTTGCTCTACAGCTCGTTGTAGTTGCCTCAATGCTCGAATCGCCTGCTCAGACTTTTGTGCATGCCATGGTGACACGGAATGCAGAAATCCACAAACAATAACCAGTGTCAGAGAAGAGTAAATTGACGAATTTTATGAAGATGAAGATGTTGAAGCAGAATCTCATTAGATCAGTTTCTGTGAACATGAAAAGAAGAATATTTCCATATTTAAAAACGTAGTAAAGGATGATGTGTATGCTGATCAAGAGAAGTTACACTTTTGTTGTATGTTAACATGAAAATAGACTTTATCCAGGAAAATTGAAGGTCTTTGAGTCTGTCAGGAGTCATAATTTTACGGTAATTGTATATTTTAAGCATTCCAAAACCCCTATATTTGATGATTGGTAATGAAGGAATTGAAATATGATTATAAGACTTATGTCATTGTCTTCTTCTACCTAGAAAACCTCTACTTTGCGACAAAAATTAGGTCTCTATGTCAATTAGAAGGCAAGATATAACCGTTTCTCTTGGGAAACGGCGGCCATTTTGAATTTTGCTCGTAAAAATATTTCCCCAAAGGTGCAGTCACTGCACCCGACTGATATACTTTCAGGAAGGTCTCCTCTACCATATTAAACAATAAAACATCTGTTATCTCTCAAAACAAGGTTCACTGGTTTTCCACCAGACTATTTATGAACAGTACATTATTTAATGTTCATCGTTTCATTGCGATGCTATTGTTGCTAAAAATAAGAACCGCACGAGGGTAGAAATTGTGCTGTCAACTCTCACGTTAAAGAAAGGATTCTGATGATACCATGCCCGTTCAGGGCTCAAACATGCTCTTTCAGAGCCCACACTTGTGGTCAGTGCAAAATGTAATGCCCATTTTTTTAAAACATCTCGTAAAAAATTATCATCACTTGCAAATAACTTCACTACGATTTGGATCACTTCTTGTGCTTCTACTTACTCAAATATTTGTCACATTGACTAAAATATTTGGAGACTTAATATGCAGTTAATTAACACGAGGATGCATTGGTTGAGAATTTAGCAAGTTTTAACAACTTGCATATCAAACGATTAAACACTATTATGCCAGACGATCAGCAAACAATCACATGATTATGATTATTATAAGAATCTTGCTGCTAATCTGGCGTGCTATGATTTTGTCATTTTTGTGGTTTAATGGTCGAAATTTTGTGTGAGGATTGCCGTGCGAAAAGTTCAATCCGCTACAAAGTTATCTTATCTTGGTGTCGTATTCCACATCATTTACATTTCTTGAAGTTTTAACGAAAATATATTTACGAATTATGAAAGGTTATAATCATTAACATATCAACACAACAGGGGAATCAATATGGACATAACACATACAAAAAAGTGTTCTTTATTGATTTATAATAAATTACATATGCAAATTAGACAGATCCATGTAACCAACGAAGACTAAAGTATTATTATACAATCCCATATAATTTTGACATCGTAGAAAAAGTATGCAAATTACTCCAACTTGTGCAAATGTTTTTTAAAAGTGTTTAAGCCTTTATCCTTGTATTAAGTCCAATTCTCTTACAGAGCCCTTAAATTGATTAAATTCATCATTTGATATCACTTACGATGTCAACTTTTTAAGGTAACCCTAACTGTTAAGAAACCGGAAGTGAACTCGAAGCCATTTTGCGGATCGTAATGAGTCTGCAAACGTGTACACATTTTCAGAAAGCATTTATTCAATACTTGAGTCGAGTAAATCGAATGTCATGATGTCCTTTCATTAAATGTGTTGAGGATTCATTTTAGATATCTTCATCACAATTATTAATTCAAAGGTTTCTGAACTAGAAATTCACCGTGCGGTCCCTATTCAAAATGACAATAACTCGGTAGTTCGGATAGAAAATTCAAAATGAATGAATTATAGATTTTATACTTTTTCCTGATCAAAGAACATCTCATCAGAACACAGCCAATTATTTTCACCGAAATTCAAAGGGGAAATGGACTTAATTGACCAAAAACATTCGTATTGTTAGCTGTTGTTTACAGTCTTTCGACAGCAGATGCGCCCCGCCCCAACACTGGTTGGCCCTTATCTGCAGATGATGTTTTTTCACATTGTTGAAATTGATATGCAAATTAGAAAGTTCATATTTTCGTTAAAGGCCGAAATATTATAACTCGATACGACATTGATATCTGTTGGAATGGACATATGCAAATTACTCAAACTTATCCTTTGAATTATCGAAAAATTATAAGTGTTTTCTATTAATATTGTAAGCTAAGTTTCCGGCCCCAGGAAAATGGACACGATGCTTTCATACATTTATGACTGGAAATAACCAGAGGGAATTTATCCCCACGTATACCCCCTTTAAGATGTGTTAAATTAACAATCTCATGCAAACGAGATTTGTTTTAAATGCCATATATTCCCTGACAATTATGTCTTAGAATTCTTTGCTTGTGGTATTACCAATTCAATTTAATGTATGGCATTAGTAAAACATCTTATTTGCCTACATGTACATTTACTTCGTATCATTGAACTACTGAGGACATTTACGACGCAATGAGTGTTAAAAGGTAGAAATCATAGTTCTTACTTATCTTCTGATCTTTATTTAATTGATTTGTGATGAAATGTTACAAAGGATATTTTCTCTTTGATTTAAATGACTGGCCCCTAAATTCATCCGGGTACGTTACTCATTTCTCTTTTGACACACATATTTGAATATGCAGATAAGGGCCAACCAGTGTGGGGGCGGGGCGTATCTGCTGTCGAAAGACTGTAAACAACAGCTAACAATACGAATGGTTTTGGTCAATTAGGTCCATTTCCCCTTTGAATTTCGGATAAATAATTGGCTGTGTTCTGATGAGATGTTCTTTGATCAGGAAAAAGTATAAAAACTATATTTCATTCATTTTGAATTTTTTATCCGAACTACCTACAATGGGAGATGCGCATAAGTACTCCGTACTACCTACCTTCGTTATGTCAGAAACAATTGACAAAGGTGGGTGGTCTGACCGTGACGAAGAGCATATCCCAGCAGGATTAAGTTCGAATTTATTCCTCGGAGCGCGATCGATTTATTCGGTCTGTGTGACATGCCAATAAACAATTCTTTTGTAGGTTTTCAAAGCAACGGTTTTGCCTCAACGGTTTTGCCTCAACGGTTTTGCCTCAACGGTTTTGCTCTCAATATTTAGCTTACATCATAATTGAGAGAGTCAAAATCACGTGGATTACAAACCACAAAATTCTCGATAACTCGAGTTGTGCAGTCGCTCTTCCGTATATGGATGACTGTAGAGTCACGTTTTCAGATGTGAACGAATATTCCTGATATCGTGTATAATCTTTCTAATTATAGAACGAACATTTAAAATTGATATAATCCTCAGAACAATAACTACTTAATACCACAGACGGTGGACGGTGTACAGGGCAATGTATAACAATCATACCAATACTAAGTTACCGATTCTTTCTATTGAAGACTTGTCTGCATATTACCAGTAGCAAAATCTCTGTTCAAAACGTGTGGTAAGATGCGCAAGAAGGATGAGTAGAACGAGGGGTCTCTTACTCTAAGTGAAACAAATGTTATCAAATGCAAAGCAATCTATATAAATATAAAAAGACCCGCGAATCAATGCCCCAAACCTAAATGAGTAAAATGTGTTCACCCAAAATTGGCGCCAAAGAGTTTTTGTCTGATATTCATTCTTTGATTACGGAAAAATTTATTGAATATTTGGATGTTTGACCCCTTAAAGATGATCATTTGGCAAAGCTATTGCTGAACATTTGAAGAAATAAAATGCCTAAATGCGGTTCTGTCTCTTTAAAGGGGCAGTAGCACGTTTTTAGGGGGAATATAAGGTGATGTCAGGAACATGAAAATAAATGGTTCTAATCTAAAGACACTGTATTTAAACTAAATGATGCAGTAATATATTAAAATATAATGTAAAGTTAAGCCATGCGATTCTTTTTCTTCTATAAAATGAATTAAAGGTGTTCACTACATGGATGATTGGTTTGTGTAATGAGATTTTTGACACTATGAATATGATACATTTAGCATTAACGTACAATTATCAGTGAAAAATTGAATTGTCAAAAAACGTGCTACTTCCCCTTTAAAGGGGCAGTAGCACGTTTTTTGATAATTTTATATTTTAAAAATTGCACTTATAATGGTAAGTAATTGCCTAATGTATTATATTGACAGTGTCAACAATCACATTACACAAGCCAATCAACCATAATCAGAGGACAAAGTATGAGGATTTACATAAAATCCATTGGCGGCCATTTTTGTGTGAACACCTTTAATTCATTTTTGTAAGAAAAAGGAATCGCATGGCTGAACCTTACATTATATATTTGAATTATTACTGCTCCATTTAGTTTAAATACATTGTCTTTCATTTGGAACCATTTATTTTCATTTTCCTGACATCACCTTATATTCCCCCTAAAAACGTGCTACTGCCCCTTTAAAGAGACAGAACCGCCTTTGTTTAGGGAAATGTGAGTAACTCTCATAAAATACTATCGGATACAGAACAATCTATTTTACCAATGAAAACAATAAAACAACGAAGGTGCAAGGTTTGATAAAGCTATGCGAATCCCGTTTTAACACAGCTGATCAAAAGGTGTTCACACTTAAATGATCCCACAGTTTTCGCTTGTCAGTAGAAAAGTAAAAAGGTGACTATGGATAGAATTGCATTACGAGATGACGAGTTTGACCCACTGAAGATGATAAGATATTTTAATTTTGAAAATAAAGATATAAAATTTCCATTACACGTGTAAGTTTCCCTATTAAACATGTTTACACAAATGTATTTAATGACCTCTTTCATTCAGTCTACTGGCCTGTGACGTTCCATTGCCTATTAAGCAAATAGTAAACAAATTATATGACAAATAAAAGAGGTGAAGCGGTTCCAATGATGATATTGTTTTTAAGTAAGTCTACGCACAATTAATTGTTTTCATTTTGTATCTAATTAATAACTTATGTTAAAAATTACATGTATGAATACACTGCACGCTGCAATTGATGGTTGGCTGAGCCTTAGCTTACCGAACCGTTAAGTAAGTATATTAGTAGACAATATAAAATGTCAAATGTAACAAAGCAGAACACGATCATTCTTTAATCACTGACATTGTCGTCATAACTCACTGTAGGGGATCATTAGCATGATAATCTTTTAGTCTCCTCTTTGCGCTTACATTGGTATACCTATTTTTGCTCTGAGGGTACACATTGATCAGTGTCCAGATCTGTAACTTCATTGTTTGGATCTGATTTCTTCATTGTCCAGGGAAGGAACATTGGATCTGGTATCTTCAGTGTCATACAAATTGATCTGATTTCTTCATAATTCAGGGGACAAACATTGGATCTGGTATTCTTCAGTGTCATACAAATTAATCGGATTTCTTCATTATTCAGGGGATAAAGATTGGATCTGGTATCTTCAGTGTCATACAAATGTGATCTGATTTCTTCATTGTCCAGGGAAGGAACATTGGATCTGGTATATTTAGTGTCATACAAATTGATCTGATTTCTTCATAATTCAGGGGATAAACATTGGATCTGGTATCTTCAGTGTCATACAAATTGATCTGATTTCTTCATAATTCAGGGAAGGAACATTGGATCTGGTATCTTCAGTGTCATACAAATTGATCTGATTTCTTCATTGTTCAGGGGATAAAGATTGGATCTGGTATCTTAAGTCTCATGAAGATATGATCTGATTTCTTCATTGTCCAGGGGATAAACATTGGGTCTGGTATCTTCGGTGTAATACAAATTTTATCTGGTTTTGTCAGTGTCTAGTTGATAATCATTGGATCCGGTGTCATATTCAATAACAATTTGATCCGATTTTTTACATTATTCTCTGTGTAACATATTTGATCTGGTATATCTAGTGTCATGAACATTGATCTGATTTCTTCATTGTCCAGTAGGTAAACATTTGGTCTGGTATCTTCAGTGCCATGGGGTTACATATTTGATCTGGTATTCAAGCAATAAATTTCTATTATTTGTATTCCATTTGTGTTAAATCTGGTTTATAGTCCCACCATTTAATTTGGGTTCAATCAATCTGATATCTTAAGTGTTGAAAATTATTCCATTTAAGTTCATTTAAACAGTTTTAGGGGATAATTCGAGATGACAGCAAGCTGTTTTCCCGTGTTTATATTCCTGATGTTTCTGTATGCTGTCAAAGGTACGTTCACCTTAATGTGATACAATATATTTATAGTACCAGTGTCAAAATATATACATGTTTGTCAAATAAGCAGAGGTACATGTATATTATAATCATTATTTAACATAATTGCTTTTATGATAGCATTGGCTTGCATATCTTTAGATTTAAGTGTGCAATTAACAAATACAATTAGTCGTCTTTCTTTTTTGGACTATCTATTTAAATCAAATGTTTAAGAAATAAGATAACAACATAATCAAGTAATACTACACATTGTCGCCTTGACCACAGATGTTACAGGAGAAACGTGCTATAGAATTGTCAAATTGACAAAAGTCGACTCCCCTGGTACAATCCATGCGACCTGTAAGGACGCGGTGTGCTGTGCCGAGCAAGTGATATCTGGAGGGTACGTCTATAGTGAGTTGTACGGTAAAAACTGCACTGTACACTCAAGTATACCAACATTTGGCGTGGGTTATGGAGCAACGGTGTTCGCTCAAGAGGCAGGCTGTGCTTTTCAAGGTCAGTTGTCACATCAATCTAAAATCTCTCAGAGTTCCCCTATGGAATTGTTCCCCTTGTCTGTAAATCATAACATCTTTGAATATTTGCGGGATTGTCATCATTATGCTTTTTCTACTCAACATATATCTACCCCTTTTGATTTGAGCACAGTCAACTATGAAATGATTGCGAAGCTCATCATTACATGAGGGGCTTGGTCTCACTGGCTGATATCTGTGATACGATCATTAAATGTACAGGTTGACTGAAGTTGATATCGACTGAGTTGTTGAAACTTGTTTCGAAGTAATGTGGAAAGGTTAACAATCTGCAACGTTATCTTTTATCTGTGGGCATGTCAGATAGAGGTAACTGTTAACATAAACCCACTCAAGAGGGAAGGATCATTTCTTTTTTAAAATTACAAAAGAAAAGAAAAGGAGTATTCACTTTTTCCCCCACTGTCCGAACTCGCACCTTCTGAGCATGCACATACGATGAATTTTCACTACAAAGGCAAGTATCTCCATTATCTCCTTTTTAGACTTTTAATTGTTTTTTTTGACAACATTTAAGGGAGTAATAAGAAAAAAAATCCCGATTGAAGGTCTCAAGTATGATCACTAAAGATGTACACTGTACATGTGTATAACCGTACACTGGAACTAGCGAGGTGTACGGCGGAAATGCTGCTAGGCAGGAGCGTGATAGCAAACAGGATCACTTAAAAAGCAATCATCGCCGTTTCATCAACTTTTTCTATGTTATTATCATGTCAATAGCTTTCCGAGACATAACTATTTAATGTCATATCCTGTTCATAGTCAGAGATAGCAAATATGTTACTAACAACAGCATTACTCGCAACTGTCATTGTAACTGTCCCGTGGATACAGAATGACAAGCACATACATTTTACTAAGTATGTGTGCTTAAATTACCACATGATGTTGATTATTTGAAAGTTATTAAGTAAAATATTACCTAACTTTCGATTTCGGCTCCTCGCTAGCAACATTTCTCCGCCGTACACCTCGCTAGTTCCGGTGTACGGTTATACATAGTGATGTAGGAACAGGTGGTCATGGATCAATTATCTCGGAATGTTTACAAAAGTAGCAAGTGTTTGTTCAATAGTTTCTCTTCAATCGAAGCGTTTGGAAGCAATTTCAATCATTTCAAAACTATCATAATGCTGATTATGCTCTGCAGACTATGACTTAGATTGCAATAATGATTACAGAACCACTGTGCCTTCTACCAAGCTCCTACGTCACGAGTATTGGTATTCCCTATGTTCCATCGCAGGATGCCTGCCACAACCTGTGCCGATGGGCCCTCAACTGTGATGGTGCTTACTATGCACACGCTGATAATTTTTGTTATTGGTCGGACGCATTAACTATGGCAGATGTGGGTTCCATCCCTACTTATGATCTATATATAAGATGTCATTGTAAGTATTTATTCTAAACATGGTAGCTATTCTCATGAGATGTCCGAAAGGTTGTTAGCTGTACTACACGTTATATAAAGGGCTACATTTTGTAAATGCATGTAAAATTGATTATGGTCATAGGTCACCGAAAACTGATTCCATTCCTTTTAGCAAGAAGCAACGTTTAAATCAATCTAAATGAATTGCCTTTAAGTCTATTAATTTCATCGAAGCATTATATTCAACCATCACGAAACAGACAGAGATTAGCTGATTAGCTGCTATTAAAAGCTTTGTCACATACTTTTTTATTGTGCAAGAATAAACTCTAAATACCCTTTTGAAGTGACAACCACGTCAACAACAACAACAACAACTACAACCACGACCCCAACAACAACAACCACAACTACTACTACGACTACAACCACGATCCCAACAACAACCACAACTACTACTACGACTACAACCACGACCCCAACAACAACAACCACAACTACTACTACGACTACAACCACGACCCCAACAACAACAACCACAACTACTACTACGACTACAACCACGACCCCAACAACAACAACCACAACTACTACTACGACTACAACCACGACCCCAACAACAACCACAACTACTACTACGACTACAACCACGACCCCAACAACAACAACCACAACTTCTACTACGACTTCAACCACGACCCCAACAACAACAACCACAACTACTACTACGACTACAACCACGACCCCAACAACAACCACAACTACTACTACGACTACAACCACGACCCCTGCCACGACAACTCCATCAACTACCATTACCACGACCACAACTCCGGCTCCCCTGACCACTACTACGACTGAGTATGGTAAGTAACTAATTATCACTAGAATATGATGAGGTCATTTCTCGCTCATTAAACTTCAAGGAATGGGGGAACTCTGAGTTTCATAGCTGCCTACACAGCTGTGTACCTTAAAGGGGCAGTAGCACATTTTTAACAATTGATGGTTTTAATTTGTTACTGATAATTGTACGTTTATACTTCATGTATTATTTTGATGGTGTCAAATATATCATTACACAAACCGATCATCCGTTGTTAGAGATCAAATTATGAGGTTTCACATAAAGTCCATTGGCTGCCATTTTTTATGTGAACGCCTTTAATTCATTTGTGTAAGAAAAGGAATTGCATGGCTGAACTTTGCATTATATGTTAGATATATCACTGCTTCATTTAGATTTAATACATTGTCTTTCAATTGGAACCATTTATTTTCATTTTCAAGACATCACCTTATATTCCTCCTAAAACCGTGCTTCTGTCCCTTTAAGTGTCCCTAAAAATATCATGTGATTTGCGATGTCAATGAGTTCACTTGTATTGTGAGACTGAAGCAGATAATGTTTTAATTCCACTGCAAACGTTTAGATACATGCTACAATGTACGTTAACATATCCGTATGTCATACCTAACAGTGTTTGCAAGTCATTAAACAAACCAGGGATATCAAATTTTAAAACATCTTTTCTTTACGAAACCAATCATCTGTTATCATCAGCTTTAAAACGCAAGTCATATTTATTCGTGTGCACTACTTCTATGTTAATAAGCTGATATTTTACTGATATTTTTCAATTCGAATATTCAAATCGAAATTTAGCTTAATCGGAATTCTGGTAATCAATCGATTTGATACTTGTGGTCACTTATTGTGATCTGGTGTACACACAGTCTGATTAAATTCGGCATAGTTCCGAAGAATAAAATATATAAATTATTAACTGCACGGAGATATTGAATTCTCTACACTAGGTCTGACCGCAACCCTGTACCTCGCGTGTTTAATACCAGTAAAGCGCAGCCGAAACCCAGTCAATAGCAGACCAATCAAATCATCTCGCTTATGACACCGCTGGCGTCAATCATGTTCAAAGCACGGTTAACGGGAGTAACTTGCCCCTAGCTTGATATCGAAGGTTGTTTCCGGCGGATTGTGATTGGTATGCTCAGTAAACGCCAGAACTCAAACCCAAACTCTTTATTCTCTGAAAACCGCCAACGGCGATACATGAGATAAACATATATATACATGTACATTAACATATAAACAAGCTTACTGACAAAGTAATAATTCATTTATTTTTACTTGTACTCTGAGAGATATGGGTAACGCCA
The DNA here is from genome assembly GCA_916613615.1 of Steromphala cineraria. NCBI lineage: Eukaryota > Metazoa > Mollusca > Gastropoda > Trochida > Trochidae > Steromphala > Steromphala cineraria. Next base: position 28,137,952 of record OU744732.1, read on the forward strand.
TTGTATATCAATTGGGATGGTTTCCAAAGATTGTTATCCGAGGATAGTTTATGCCAATGTGAAATAAGTCGTTTGTAGATTTTGATACTTAATGGAACATGTGACTTAATGGGCTGCCGTCTGACTCAATGGAGAGGATACCTATTGAAGTAACAAGATCGATTCCCATTGCGTTAATACTTTAAACTCGGAACAAGGCAGATTTTAATCAGACTGATGTACACGTGACTAAACTTTTTTTCAAGCAGGAAATCAGTCTCCAAAACGTATTTTTACTGGTTTCTTAGAGGCTTAAACTCATCACACTTAAATGTGAATCATGTATATGTCCACGTTACTACCACAGCATCAAGCGTCTCTGCTTCAACATCTCCCCCCACCTCGACCACTAGCGTCTCGGCTGCTTCAACATCTCCCCCCACCTCGACCACCAGCGTCTCGGCTGCTTCAACATCTCCCCCCACCTCGACCACCAGCGTCTCGGCTGCTTCAACATCTCCCCCCACCTCGACCACCAGCGTCGCGGCTGCTTCAACATCTCCCACCACCTCGACCACCAGCGTCGCGGCTGCTTCAACATCTCCCCCCACCTCGACCACCAGCGTCGCGGCTGCTTCAACAACTCCCACCACCTCGACCACCAGCGTCTCGGCTGCTTCAGCATCTCCCACCACCTCGACCACAAGCGTCGCGGCTGCTTCAGCATCTCCCACCACCTCGACTATCAGTGTCTCGACAACTGTTCCAACGGCAACATCTTGTGCGGCAGGTATGTCATTGAAAGTTTAGGTTAGTACGGATCTCGTGAACAATTTACTGAGAACATTCCTTAACGGTAATTTTCATTTTTATAAAACAACAAGAAAAATAAGCTCACGAATCGTAAATTTTATACACAAAAAACTGAATTGATTTCCTAAATGTTTGTAACATCAGTATTGTTATAAAAAGAAAAAGACCAATTTTTAGGAAAAGAATTAGCAATATCAGCTAGAACAAATATCTAGCAGTGTCGTACAGAAATCATCACTCTTATAACGTTTCACTTTCTTTGGATAAAGGCTTTAACAATAGCTTGAAAATTCTTGTATAACAATCCAAGTAACCATACAATTGAAAATCAATGTTTATCGTTACAATTCCCCCCCCCCCCCTTTTTTTAACAGTAGTCTTTAAACTTATAAATACCTACTCGTTAAAACGCCACTCGTTAAAACAGTACGAACCTTCAAACTCACAAATTCAAGAATATTTCAAATTAAAAAAGCTTACAAAATTTAACACATTTGGTAATTTTTTTATGTGAAGTGCACGTTCAAAGCGTAGAGAGGTGTTTAATTAACAATCTGAACTCAAACTTGTACTGCTCTGGCAATATTTTTCGAAAACAAGTACAAGTACAAGATTCTCATTATGTATCATACGAGACTTTTATGTATGAAGGTCGACTTTATAACATTGTTGTAACAACAGATGAACGAAAAGTTTTAAGTGTAGTATTTCTCCGAGGACGATACTTATTTTTGATAAGAGATCAGTACCTGCTCATTTTGTCCGAAATTTCATTAAGTTTGCAGATACGAGCTTTTTATTTGAAAATGATAGTCATATGACTAATTGTTCAATTCATTTAATTTACCATGACACTCGATGAACAACGCATTGTAGCTAACAAAATAGTTAGTGCCTATTCAAATTATAGAGGATATCTTTTGTTTTGAGTGTGATATCACTTATCTCTCATCGAGTGACGGGGTAGAGCCAGTATTTTCACGAGTGACGCAGCCAAGAGTGAAAACATAGGCTTTACCCCGTCACGAGATGAGAGATAAGTGATATCACACACAAAACAAAAGATATTATGTTTATTATAAGCCTCTGTGGTCGAAAATATTGTATTTTATGTCGAAAAAGGTCTTGACTCGAGAGTTTTCTGACGACGTCATATCATTGTTGATCGTTACTTAGCGACGGCAATGCCGTCGCGTTGATTGTAGAAGTGACGTCAAACCATTGTACACATGACGTCATCCCCTATGTGATATTTTCATTGACTTGAAAAAGTGATATCACACTCAGTGGCGCGAACACCTTTCTAGAACTGAGAAATAGAGGATATCTTTTGTTTTGAGTGTGATATCACTTATCTCTCATCGAGTGACGGGGTAGAGCCAGTATTTTCACGAGTGGCGCAGCCACGAGTGAAACTATAGGCTTTACCCCGTCACGAGATGAGAGATAAGTGATATCACACTCAAAACAAAATATATTCTGTTTATTATATGCCTTTATGGTCGAAAATGTGGCAATTTATGTCCAAAAGGTCTTGACTCGAGAGTTTTCTGGCGACGTCATACCATTGTTGATCGTAACTTAGCGACGGCGATGACGTCGCGCTGATTGTAGAAGTGGCGTCAAACCATTGTACACATGACGTCATCCCCTCTGTGATATCATCACTGACTCGAAAAAGTGATATCACACTCAGTGGCGAGATCAGTTTTCTACAACTGAGAAAACTCAGTCTCTCACCGCTTAGCATATAATAAATCTCAGTCTCTCACCGCTTGGCATACACTCATGGCAAAAATGGTTGTCACCCCCAGACTGAGAACGCTACGTCAAGTTTAACTGAGTGTTGACAAATAATCAAACATGCAATAACTGTCAGAATGATTTGTGTGATTGGGAAAAACATTCGTAAAACATACCAGCTTGTATTTTGGTCTTGTGCTGGCCAATTTAAGAAATTCTACTAGGATATGTATGGTCCCTGTGAAAAAGGGCAATTTTTTACAGTATCCATATAGTATCAATTGGATGGGTATCAATAAAACAAATTACATTTTCAAGTTCAATTGTCGGTTTTATTTCATTCTGCAGTCATGTAAGAGTATATTTACAAGCCTTATATCGGGTAGCACCGCCTCTGGAATTTTCAAGGGCGATAATTCGGGCAGGCCTACTGTCTATCAGTGTGTTGATGTTTGCAACAGCCAAATTGTTCCATTCATTCACAAGAGCAGCCCGCAATTGCTGTAAATTTGCAGGAGCAGGGTCCAGTCTTCTAAGTGCACGGTCAAGCTGATCCCAAGCATGTTCTATCGGATTCATATCCGGACTTTTTGAAGGCCAGGGCAATCTTGTTACTCCTTGTGCCTGAATGAAAGCGTTCACTGTACGTGCACGATGGGCTGGTGCATTATCGTCCTGCAACAGGAAGTTGTTGCCATACACTCTTCTTGCATGTGGGAGGCAAACGGTTTCAAGAAGACGTCTGTACGACCTCTGGTTGACGTTTCCTTGAAGGACGACAAGATCCGTTTTACCGTTATGGTGTATTCCTGCCCATACGTGTACAGAACCGCCACCGTGGGCAACCTGATGCTGCAGACAGTCGTCATTGAGCCTTTCCCCACGTAAACGTCGCACTCTCATTCTCCTGTCCACCTTATGCAGTAGGAAACGAGACTCGTCAGTAAATATGACGTGACGCCAATGTCCAAGTTGGATTCTGCGGTGCTGCTGCGCCCAAGCAAGCCGTGCCCTGCGGTTGGCCAGTGTCCAGAATGGTTTGATGGCAGGTCTTCTTGCCTTATATCCATGCTGGAGCAACCTGTTCACTACAGTTCTCCGGCAAATGGGCGTATTAATATGAGCCCCCCATCTCTGTGCAAGAGTCAAAGACGAAAGACGTCTATGACGTCGGGTCAAACGAAGAAGAATTCTATCCTGACGAACCGTAGTTTTCTTGGGACGGCCTGAAGACTTATTCGGAACAACATTTCCCTGTATGGCGTGCAGTCTTTTAATCCTTTGAACAGTTCTAACACTGACGTTACATGCTGCAGCAATGACACGATTCGAAGCGCCACCACGACTCATGCCAATGATTTCATGTCTGATTCCTGGTGGAGTGGGACCAGGCATGGTCTATGCTTTTCAGAAACTATAGTCGTGAAGCTGTATCTTATGAAAGAGGTCTATAGTAATCGATGGAAATGACAAACCTAAGGAGACAAATTTCCATCATTTCAATGAAATGCACGTGGTCTACATGAAACCGCTGACACTGTTCATTGTAAAGTGTGAGTTAATGTAACTTCATGCCTGTAATGACATTTCCATGGAAAACCAACATTGCCATGCATACAATGTGATATAAACTCCAATTTAATTAAATATTAGGGGGTGACAACAATTTTTGCCATGAGTGTATAATAAATTTTTATCCCCCACCACAAAGGTTTTGGCTCCGTCAGTGCGTCCGTATGTCCGAGTTAGAGGGGACAGATTTTATCCAAAACTATTTAAGATAGGATAACCAAATGTTCTGTGAGCTGTCAGGATATCAATACCTTGATGGAGTTCGAATATCAGAACTGCGCAATTCTTTTGTACGGAGTTATTGCCCTTGTTCCGATTTTTGGACTCTGTTCGAGGGTGTTATAAAAGGGGACAACGTATCTCAGAAACGGTTTAACATAGGATAACCAAATTTACTGTTTGCCTTCAGTTATCAATACCTTGAATAAGTTCGAAAATCAGAACCGCGCAATTATTTTGTACGTAGTTATTGCCCTTGTGCCGATTTTTGGACTCTGTTCGAGGATGTCATCAAAGGGGACAACTTATCTCAGAAACTGTTTAACATACCTTAAATGAGTTCGAAAATCAAACAACGCAACTATTTTTTATGAAGCACTTGCCCTTGTTCCATGTTTATGGACTCTGTTGAGATTAATGCAATACCATATAACAGAGTTATAGTCCATGCTAGAACATGGTGAGCTTTGATGACAAAATATTTGGCGGGAGATGTTTAAGACCATGTCTTCTTGGTGTATACATATCAAAACATACCTGAAAATAAAACATGATGAAAGGTACATGTAGCTCACAACGTGCTAGATAGACTGCAAGAATACACCACCTTTGAAGACTCAATGCATGTTTAATGATATTGCATAGAGAATATTCAAAAGGAGTTGGATACATAATATCACATTAAGATTTATTTTCTAGCAGGTTCCAATGGACTATCCCGACTCTTCAGACTCTTCGCACCTGGGAAGTTTGCAGATGGGGGGATAGCGGGAGCACCTACCTACCGGTTTAGCGTCATGGGGCTGTGTGCGATAACATGCTCCAACAATCCTGACTGCGGCATGTACAGCTTCAACCTGGCGGAAGGACTCTGCAACATCTTCAACAGGATGACGTCATCACTCACTGTGACGCCATTGGACGGATGGCAGTCTTTCCAAGAGCTATGTACTTGATCGCCGTATATTTTACAGCACATGGTTTTATAACGAATCTTTTTAATGTTTGCTCAAAAGGAATTTTGCTCTCTTATCTTACGATTGAAAAAATTAATTGATAGTTTGCAACATTGTTTTCTAATGTAACTTCCAAAATTTATTAATTTATTAAAACAGCTGAACCGAAGACTTTTCGAAATTGCGATTAATTGCACCCAATGTGTGTTTCAACAGCCACAAAATCAAAAGGATATGTTCCCCGAAAATAAAGTCGTGTCTCCTTAAAACATGTTTTTATCGAACTTATGAAACGACAACTCTAACCGGCAAAACAAATTTCTTTTAAATGATGTTGAAAACATGGTAGCGTTTCTTTTAGACACTAGTTTCTATTGGTAAATAAATCTTCTAAAACAGTGACCGTATATCCTGGTATAAGAAGTAAGGCCTATCTCGCACATACAGTCCCTCAAGTAAAGGTATGTACTGCTCTAACGTCTGTTTTGATTTGAGCACTTTCTCTGCTTGACATGTGAAACCACCTGACTGGATAAAATCAATTTTTGTTGTTGACGGCTACGACGTTTCAACATAACTTATGACAAAGTAATCAATCATGCTATGCTATGAGAAAACAAATATATTGACGCGATATGAGGTTTTGCATAAGTTCATAAGTTCGGTTTTGTGACATTGGGATTAAATAATACTCAGCGTGCAAAGTCTTTATGAAGTGTAATTGTTTTTGTTTTGATAAATAATCAAAACAATAACGGATATTTTAGAAATCAAACATTCATTAAAGGCTATAATTTAAAAGGTGATATCATTTTTGAAGACTGCAAGTTATTTTCAAATGTTAAAAGATGTTGCGATCTGACAAAACCAATACTAGAGAGTGGCATATGGATACGTTAAATAAGACAGCACGATCATGTCTGCATATCTGTTGCCTACACACCAACTCCCATGTTGACTTATTATCAATCGATTCACAGATCACCGAGTTATAATTGTTGAACAGGGTTTTTTTAATGACATTTCCTTTCTTAGAAAACGTCCTCCTATGTGATTATTGTTGTGTTACAGAGTGCACGAACTTTAATATGTTGTTCAATGTATTATTTCATGTGAAAATATGTATGATGTACATGTATGATGTATAATTTGTAATATATTTACTATTATCAACGTTTATCCCATTTTGTACATAGACCGATCGATGGCCTTCAAACATATGAACGACGTGCTAAATTTTATCATTTTGTGTACAAATTAATTCAAACTAAACGTTTGTTTTCAAATATTGAGAACAATGTAAAAAGGTACTTAACGATTGTGACTGAAGTATCATTCTTTAAACTGTTGAAAGTATCTGTCCAACAGAAATAAATTCTTTTCGAAACTAGATTTTGTTGTTGATGTGTATATACAAAATGAATTTTTAACATGAAGATGAAATGCCGTTGGGATGGAAAAGCCCTGTTCACATACATTCACCGCTTAAAAATTACCTTCGCGTTTTGAATATCTTCATGAGATAACTTCGGTAATTAGAAACAGGTTTTGTGAAACCAGTTAAATTCATTCAACGCGAGTTGTGTAACTAAAACAAGTCATTTAATGGGATAGTTCTATCGGTTATTTCTTGTGGAAACGAACTTCAGTAAGACGCAGGGAAGCATTATATTCTTTGTTAAAATTGTTCAATATAATAAAAAATAAATAAATACATTGTAACTGTTCCTTCGATTCTTTAACGTAGTATGCAACATTAAAGCCATACTTTACTATTCGGCTTTCAGACTATTACATAATACTTGAATGTTTAAAGCGGAAGTTGCAGTATTATAACTTATTGTAGTCTTTACTGACAAAAAGTTATGAAATGCAATTTCAGAGAGAACATATTTAGATTTATTAATTTGTTATTAATAACAATAACTCAAAACAGATATCAAGACTAGTAACGATATGTGATCTGTTTAAAATGCATCCTTTGAAAGGTTTAACACTAAAACTTTAGTTTTAAAACTTTTTGACAAAGGCTCTCAATTATTCAATCACATTAAATATTCATTGACAAAACACAAAAAAACAGGATCCATTTAATAAGATAAATCACGTTAAAAAAGGAGCAGCTGATAAAGACATACATAAATCACTTTAACCGACAGCAATTACTATATAAGATGGGTAAACACAGCCTGTGATCATGTAAAGAGGTAAATGGTTAATAGGATTTATTAACTTGACAGGTCTTCTCCAGTTTCATTGAAACATTATCCGCAGTCATTGTTTATGTATTATGTATATTGCATTCTTATCTATTCGATGGGGTTGAACATTTAAAGGTGGTATGTCCATTAGAAAGTGCATTTAAAGGGCCTTAACAGTGGGTCACTTATCTTAAATAACACAAGAGCCCTTAAAGGGGCAGTAACGTTTTCAGGAGGAATATAAGGTGATGTCAGGAAAATGAAAATTAACGGTTTCAATTGAAAGACGATGTATTTAAATTAAATAAAGCAGTAATAATTCAAATATATGATGTAAAGTTTAGTAGTGCGACTCCTTTTCTAATATAAACTGAATTAAAGGTGTTCACACAAAATGGCCGCCAATGGATTTTATGTGAATCTTTATACTTTGTCCTCAGACTATGGATGATTGATTTGTGTTATAAGATTTTTGACACTATCAAAATAATACATTAAGCTTTAACTTACCATTATCAGTGAAAAATTTAGAATATAAAAATTTCAAAAAACGTGCTACTGCCCCTTTAAAAAAGACATGCAGTTTGAACAGGAAAGCCTTTCTCGAAGCATTGCAAGCCACAAGTTAATTTATCAAAAGTCCTGTATAGTTCTATAGCGTTGATAAGGTACCATAAAAACAACGAATAAGCAAACTTTCAGTCAATATTCTTAAACATTACTTTACAAAACTTTTCAGTAATAATTTTCGAAATGATAATGATAATTTTTCATTTGCATTTTGGACCCAAATGTTACATATATCCTTGGCAAAAAATGTTCCTCTATTTATATAAGCATCATCTTTCAGTGTGTAATGGAAAAGTAATTTTTTTATCTACTTAAAAAATCATATCTATTGGTACAACACTGCTTGAACAAGTTGAACTGAAGCGAACATCGTATTACATGATATGTGCATGAAGGTCAAATGTAGTTTAACAAACTTTTGGTAAGAAGCTGAACATATTAGACCAAACACATCCCTTCTTTATCCTGATTGTAAATCAACTGAATGGGCCTTATATCATAAAAATTACTTTACATGTAAACACTTCACCATTTGCTCGTAAATCAAACAGATAATTGTTACTGGATGTTTAGTTGTTGCATTTAATCGATCGTCGTTACCTTTGTCAGATGCAAACAACATAAAGTGTTTTTGTTGTAAGCAAACACCTTCAAATGAATGTAGTACATGTGTACATTGTATTTCTGAAATAGATGTGTTAGAATTCACTAAGTTACAAGGGCAAGATTCTTCACAAATCAAATATCATTTTAAATTATGTATAGTACGTCTGCCTATTGTATGGATAATTCTATCAGCTAGTTTTTCAAATTCTAGAGAGGGTCACTTAATCAAACCCCAATTTCATCACTTACGCAGAATACACCAATATCACTTTGAAATAAATGAAAGTTTATGAAACCAATACGTTTGTCCCTTTCAAATTCAGCCGTCTCTGAGTATACCTTAGCGCGTAGACGCTGATACTATTAAATGAGTCACAGTATTATATTGAAATGTCATGGATGATACATAATAATGAATGAATATGTGACGTATTGGAGGAGACGATTCAGTAAGTAGATTGAATGGGAAGACACAAAACACAACGAAAGAATCGTGTCTACGTTCGAAAATATTTTGTCAGTGAGTATTACCCTAATACCAATTGCCAGATTGTGGAATGGAAATAGTATTTAGGTCGGAATGAGAGTTAATAGTAACAAATTTCATTTTAACTTAAAACGTTTCTCAATTATGTTACCGTTTAGATAAGTTATAGAACCAAAAGAAATTAAAACTATTTTTCAATATTTCTTTTCGACAATGATTTAAGAGAACTGTCAAAGATGGCATTGTATCATTTTATGTGTTGTTGTTTCTTTTAATTTTGTTCTTACTCAATGGTCTGCAGATGTTGAAGATTACTCATCAGTTATCATTACTTTTGTTATATTTTTAATAAAGCTAATATTTCTAAACGTTTCATTAATTTATTCTTTCCTGAAAAACTATCAAAAGGATAACTTTTGTGACATTTTAAAGTAAAGGTCAAATTAAAAGATCTTTTGAAAATCGTGTGTAAATCATTTTCCTGACGAATATATTGTCAAAGTAGCCATAATCTTAACGGTGTTATGAAAGCTCACAACAATAAACACTTCCAATAAATTATTCCAACTAGACAGCTATTTTACCATAAATAGAAAATTGCTACCGACCAGTTTAAACACTGAATTTGTGACACAGAAATTGGTATAATTAAACCAGGTCAAATGTCCATTTCTAAAGATAGTTTATCACCATGCATCGTTATTTAAGAAAAAAAGTAACCCTAACCATCATGTGTTTTGTAATAAAGTATTGTTTTGCCCTGAAATATTATAGTTAAAGCATGAGGCCGAAGGCCGAATAGTTTGACGTTATACATGTAATAATCAATAGTATGTCCATATTTACTCGTTTAAGGTATTTCTTCTCCAATATAAGCATACTTTGTAAGTTACGTTCCGCCGAAAATGGAAAATTCTCGATTAGGGCCATACCTAGTGACGTTATAGGCAATTGTTATTTGTGAACATAAGTATTTGTTTTATGATAAAATTTATTTCACTAATTAACCTTAAGTACTAATGAAAATTTCTAAAAAGGGTAATGTTGACAATGAAGAGTTATCTCCCCTGGATGTTAATTTTCATTGACGTGGCTAAATTGAATGTGAATATCTCTGTTATCCCCTGGTGACATATACTTTTTTCTTTTTAATCTTATTCTAGTGTGTATTAACTATAAAATATATATATATATTTTCAAAAAAATCTTAATACGAGAAATCGATTTATTTTCATAAAAGAATAATATTTTACAAAAATAATCATACAAAAAAAGGTTATTTGAATTTACTTCATACTATTTTCAAGTTCCCTTTTTTCTGACTTAGTTTATTTCCATACTGCTATGCCTTAATAGAAAAGCATTTAAATACAAATTGTATTCAAAAGTTGTCTTGAAAAAGAGTTTTAAATTATTGTAATTTCATCATTGGGTGCCCTAACGGATGGGCCCTTTTTGCGAACAAAAACTGTGGTGACATGGTATTTTTATGCCACAATTTGATTCAAGAGATATTTTTCAAAAAATAAAACCAAATTTAGCTATTTCTTAATACCTCGATATTTTGTATCCAACCTCCTTAATGGCTGTAAAATAGATGACGTTGTTTCAGTTAAGTTTCAGGAATTCTTTTTAAACCTTTAATTGTTACCACACACTATGTGTGAGTGATTTGGAGTGTTTTAAACAGGAAGCTATCAATACATCAATTCAATTTAAACTTTACATGAGACATCGAGAAATCCCAGAACACTCATCACCCAATATTTATCATGATGTCATGGTATCCTTGAACTTTGATGTTCATTCATTCAAATTTTAACAGTTCAAATCGTTAGAGAAGCGACTAGTTATCAATCTCAGTTCTAAGAAAATGTTACATTGGAAGAGCTAATAAATATTTGTAATGAGTTATGTTAGTGCCTTTTTCTCAAGGTCCTTTTACATTGATGAAATGTTTTGAAAACTCTTTCTGAAAGAGCATCATTAAGGAAGCGTTGGCGATATCACATAACTAAGTGAATGCTAAGTGAAATTTCTCACCTGATTGTTAATCAAGGCGTCGGGAGAGCAATTTTAGAAAATACTCTCTTATAAGAAATGCATACAAATTATTTGATATCAGTGCTTATGTTTCCTTTTCGGTGCAGCTGCAAAATTAACTTCTTTACATGTACTTAATTGCACACTTACTATAGACAATCAATCCATTTTGCTTGCGACACATTTTTGATAAGTTAGTTTGCTTTGGGATGTTTTAAGTAAACACCTAAATGGCACATCTACAAGTCTTATTTTTTCGTTATGTATTTACTGCAAGGGACACTTATTTTATCAGGTGATAATGTGTAATCCTTTCAAATTCAAAGGTGAATATTGATTCATTTAAATGAACATTTCTTTTACATGTATTTCGTGTCAGATTTCTGATAGTGGATCAATTGAAATCTTAAATGTGAATTCTTTTCAGTATACATTACAGTGTGCAATGAAGGACAAACAACTAAAGTGGATTCCATAGAATAACATTTGTGAAGAGACGTGTTTGAACATTTTCCCAAAGTAAGTGTAAATATGCAACCACATCTACACTAGTCACCTTTAGTAGTGCCCTTAAGCATTAGCTCCCGTTTTATATATAAAATGTGTTAGTTGTTCATCCCATGCTCGTTTTGGTTATATTTTGATTAAGTGTTTATCAATTATTGGTATTATCAATGATAGGTACAATGTTATTGCATTAGAAATATTGGTTGTTGAGCAAAATCCATTTGAAATTGATTCAGTTTAGAATGTAAAGCTTGAAGTTCACATAAAATGAAAACCAAGCTTGTGTTTGATGCCACACAAACAACTCACTATTTGGCCTCAGTTTCGCATGTCACCAGGACTTTTAAGAGTGATAGCCTTCGATGTTTAATTAACAAAATGGCGGATACCTGAAAAGATTGAAGTTATTTTTATAATCGAGCTCGGTAGTTTTGTGAGCAGTTATTGACAAGTGCAATCAACCTGTCTTTATGGGCATTAATGCATAAAACTTCTAGGTCTTTCAAAACAAGGGTTTGAAACCTTTTCAAAGGGAACTGGTTTCTGTTAGCGTCCAAAGTTAATGCATTTGAGAAAAACCCAACATGGACATTTTCAAATTAAATGATTTAAGTTCTAAATTTAAACAATATCATTAACAATCATTAAGGTTTTATTCAACCACTTACCCTGCAATATCAAACGCTATTCAAGATTGTTTTTATTTGCTGTGACACTGACAGATTCAATAACACCTTTTCTAATTGCCAATACATGCAGTAACATATCTTGCATTCCTGAAGATCATTCGACAACAGACCACAGGGACGTGAAAAAAAGAAGTAAGAAGCTTTTTCAGTCGACGATCCAGCACATACTACTATATTGCCAAATGTAAATACAACATTTAATATCTAATATAGATTTGATATAGGATGTACATATTTAAGTCTAGCTTTATTCATTAATTCAATTATTGTACGTCATATCTCATATTTCATATACAATGTACATGTATGCCCTTTCCGCCATCACAAAACGGTGCCGTTTTCGCCAAATTGTGCCGTTTTCTGCCGTTTTGCCTTGGTGCCGTTTTTGCCTGTACCCGTCAAACATGGTGGTCGGTCGGCCAAAGGAGTTACGATGTTAGTAAAAAATGCTAGTGTGGATGATCTAAAAGTGTTTGTAAGTGAATATATGTGACGGAATCGTATCAGTAAGTTATTTTTTACCGATCGAGCGCAATCTGAGTTTCGCGGGAAGGTCTTTGATTAAATAAACAATTTTAAGTTTTTTTTTTTGAAAGCTAAGAAGGGCTATTTTTCCACTTTGAAAATTCATATCTTTTAAAATACCCAACCCGTTTTTATTGTTTATGGTTTGTTTTGAAGGGAAATATATTGCCTTTGAAGCTATATATGACACGGCAGGTAATTGTAAAGATTTCATTATGAAATATATTTTCAAATGGACATGGGGTTTTGCTTTCTTTACATCCCTTCACTTTTTAGCTCATCTGGCCTGTAAGGCCCGATGGGCTTATGGCATGGCATAGTGTCCGGCGTCCGTTCGTCCGTCCGTCCGTAAACTTTGTGGAATTTCGACTTCTTCTCCAGAACCATAAGGCCTAGAAAGCTGAAACTTTGTGTACAGACTCCTTAGCTAGTGAGGATTATAAATTGTAGCTTTGGTGGCCCTGTGACCCCTAATAAGGGCCACAGGGGCCACACCCTAAAAACCTATTTTCATCTCCTTCTCCAGAACCATAAGGCCTAGAAAGCTGAAACTTTGTGTACAGATTCCTTGGCTAGTGAGGATTATAAATTATAGCTTTGGTAGCCTTGTGACCCCTAATAAGGGCCACAGGGGCCACGCCCTAAAAACCTATTTTCATCTTCTTCTCCAGAACCATAAGGCCTAGAAAGCTGAAACTTTTTGTACAGACTCCTTGGCTAGTGAGGATTATAAATTGTAGCTTTGGTGGCCATGTGACCCCTAATAAGGGCCACAGGGGCCACGCCCTAAAATCATATTTTCATCTCCTTCTCCAGAACCATAAGGCCTAGAAAGCTGAAACTTTGTGTACAGACTCCTTGGCTAATGAGGATTATAAATTGTAGCTTTGGTTGCCCTGTGACCCCTAATAAAGGCAACAGGAATGTCCTTCAAATCTATTTTCATCTTCTTCTCCTGAAGTATAAGGCCTAGAAAACTGAAACTTGTCGCCTATATATACTTAATTTTATGATTGGTGCCCCTGTGGCCTCTACAAAGGGGGTATCATTGGCCACACTCTACAGCATAATTGATGATGAAGCCTGATGAGCTACAGAGCCAATGGCTCTATTTTTTATAGTAGTATGTGCTGGGTCGTCGACTGAAAAAGCTTATTACTCTGTTGTTTTCTACATTACACGTCCCTGTCCAACAGACTGTACGGGATCTGTGAGTTTAATGTACAAAAAGCGATGAGTAATTCGTCTTAAGGTTTAGCTAACGTATTCACTTTGTTAAGATGTTTCTTTCAATAACACGCTCATAGAAAAGGCACTATTGCGTTGCAAAACATCTCTCAACAAAGCAAAACAATTCTAAAAACAGGCATCGATACGTCCTTTACAATGATTTATCACCTCTTTTAATGTAGCATTGTTTTGAACACAGAATTTGTTGTTGATATTTTATTGAACGATTTCATCTGATGCAGTTCCTTTGTTTTTTTACAAAACAATTAAAGTGTGTCTTTTCATGTAATTATTTATTAAAATAACCCCATAGAAATTTCAAGTTAGAGGGAATGAACAACTATGGTTAGTTGGCAAAGTATAACATTTTGTGAAAATTAACATGGGTAACTTGATTATTTACAATTTTTACTATTTGATGATGATTTGTTTTACATAGATCTACCTTTTCTTATTGCAATATATGTTTTGAATCATGCCTCGACAAACAATCATTTACCGTCAATTCTCTGCAAAAGTTTCCTTCAATTACCACCATCGAAGCAAAGCACAAACAGAAGGAAACAGCCATAAACATGGCTCATAACAAAGATGCAATACCTCTTCTTATTAATAATCAATCAATCTTAAACTTGTGCAGGAAATACTCCTGTCATGTATAAATCTATAAAAAAAACATTTTCTATCCTCATTTAGGAAACAAAGTAGAATATATATATACGAACTCATTATATTCATGAATATTTCCTTTTGATAAAATATTTGCTTATAGAATATTTATGAATAAGGATTGTGCTCAGTGGGGTATATAATTAGAAGATGGAACTTATCACTTTAACACCTGATTTTCATTATCGTTAGAAACCAATCCACATGAGCATTAAAAACGAATGCTTATTTAGATATAGTCGCAAGTCATAAGCAAGTCATTGAAATGGGACACATTTTAGTTCATTAGGAAATTATGTTTATTGAAAAACGCGGCATGATAAAATCAATTTAATGGGAAATACTTCTAATTTCATTAGGAATGTGTTCTTCCATACAAGTACTTCCATAGTGGCACTGTGTAAGAAGTCACAAGACGAACACTTGTAAGCGGGAGGGGGTAGTCAGGTTTATGACAGTTTCCTCTTAGCAAAAAAAATTAGTCTATATTAGATACACTTGATTGTTCTATAAGGTTTATATAACAGTTTTGCTCTCCGTCAAAACATGTCTATGTGCATATTAAGAACAGTTATATGTTTGCCTATATTAAAAAGACATTGCTACGTAAAGAACTTTATCCAAAACATAAAAAACCCAATTATGAACTCAATACATCGATAACCTATTTTAATTCTGAATTATGATAATTTTGGATAAAAATAATTTTTAAGATAACAAAATGCTTAACTCAAATTTATCGAGTCAATGAAATTGTAAGTTATTAACATTTCAATTCATTTGATTTGTATATGTGGTCACGCCCATTTCCATTAAGGAACGTAAAATAAAATGTCACAACATATTATAAATTATTTTTTTTATTGAATATATTATTATATCCTCAATTGGGATAGATATTCAATTCCTCTTTGGTTGCGGACTGAAGTTTTTTTAAGTGAGGACCGAAATACCTTAACATGTTGCAGATTAACCGATTGCAATAGGTCATCGACTGTGCATGTGTATGCCATCAAGTTTGCTAAGAGGTCGTCTGTGTTGCTGTTGTGTAAAGCCTATATATAAACATTGATTATCACTAGGGACACTAAGGAAAGTCTTCAGCAAAGTAACAAAAATTATTTTTTGTTCATGATTAAATACTTGTTCCAAAAACGGGTCAAATTTACACCAGTAGTAGTAGTAGTAGTAGTAGTAGAAGTAGTAGTAGTGGTGGTGGTAGTAGGAGTAATTTTATCGAAGTGTCACACACATCGTTACATTTTATATACAAATCATGGAACACAATATAAAACAATGCGTTCAGCCTCAACTGACTTATGAGACATTAAAACACATTTTTCTGTTGATATATACACGGTTTTCACAATGAAATATCGATCCCAATCAGATCAGTACATCCCGAAACAAAGCCAGGGCCCAATTACATTGACAGAGTGAAGAATGATAAATGTCATTCATAGATGTCATCAATTTTTGCGCAAAAAACATCAATTTTGATATATGGTACCTCGTTAGATAATCATATGTCATAATCATTTATCAATTAATGTTAATGTTTATCAATGTCTGTTTGCTACATCCATATCCTCGCTTGTGATAATGGCGTTTGGAAATGATACACAAAAGAAATCTTTCATTTCTAATCAAGCTGTCAATCGCTTCAATGTCTTTCATAGAATTTTATCAAGCAACGATATCTTACAGAAGATAAAAATCAATACAAAAGTTAGGGGTACATATAGTCACATCTTGTGAAACTCATTGCCTTGTCAAATATTGCAATGTTTTAAATATAAGATTATTAAGATTTTTTTAATCAAGTTTTATTACATGCAATTGTTCAATTTGCAGGCTATACTATCAAATGATTGCATTTGCTTTCATGCTGCACTTATAAACTTATATTGTTCCAATACAGCATTGTAAGTACACATACACAAACACAAACACATTGAGAGTTAACATTACTCAGTTATACTTGTCTGAGGTATATCACAGATACAGGGAACGGGCATTATCTGTTGGAGATTTTTAACACTTCACTAAAGGGTTATGGAATAATCAACTGAGGGTTTAACGTAATTAAGCTTATAGTTTCTAAGATATACTGAGCATGTCTGGGCTTGGAGGCGCCCCCTTCTTATAGCATAGGCAAATGCAACAAATTGATAGGATTTAAATTTGATAACTCTAAAAATGTAAGCTTGATAATGTACAGTATAATGTTTATGGCATAACTAAAAGCTAAACTAAGTTCGAATAAGCAAAAGGCAATGTCTTTTATATTTAAATTGCAGTGATTGGGGATTGTAATAATCAAAAAGTTTCCAGTAAAGAGATTTTGACTTTTGGTTGGAAAGGCCACAAGTTTTGCGCATTATTGCCTTTAAGGACGGGTTGATTGCACATGTCATTTACAGCTAAAACAATTTCAGAGATAGCTTTAAAAACAGCTTTAATCTTCAAATTGGTCTGGTATCTGCTGTGTTGTCAATCAAACACAAAGCTTATCACTTTGAAGGGTATTGCTGACAAGCTTAACGGAAGCCAAATAAGGAGTTTTAGGCGTCCAACACAGGGTTTTGTATTACATTATGTGCATACCCGAACTGAACGATTTTCAAAAGGAAATTGCCTCAAAACCAATATTTTGAATGCAATCATCATATGTAGAATTACTAAAAGTTGACAGGAACGTGAATGTAATGTTAATGTAATCGATATCTGAGCAGAGTCAAAAGTATTTAGTAAAGAAACGTACAGAAAATATAACCACTGTTATACAGATTCACACATGATATAACACGTAACTTGGATCTTTCTCTGTGCCGACAACTGATCCTAAGGATCAACTTTATTTGTTAGTTCTGCTATTTCACACTGTCAGGTCCCTAAAATCGATAGAAGGGATTTAAAATTTTAAAATTTGAATTGATCAACCGTTTAAGCAGCGGTCATTACAGTTATTGTCTCCAAGTTTATAACAACATTGTCTATCATATTTACGTACAGGATCCGTCATGCAGTTGTAACATCATTGACATACAAACAAGAAAAACATGAAAAAGGGAATACCAATAATATGTATTCTAAGACTATATCGCAAAAGGTCATCTGCTTTGAAAAGATTCACCATCAACTGAGAAATCCTACGAGCTTATATCCAATTGAACAAAGATACACTTAGTGGGCTTGCCTTGTAGCTGTTTACTAAGAAATCTAAAAGCAAATCAAAGTTTATATTAGTTTCCTCAAGGAATATGGATCAAAAGATTATGTAGGTGAGCACGTAAGGGTTAACAGAATTTTCACAAGTGAAATCAAACAGAAGAACCAATTCAAAACTATTTTTTATCTGATCTTTTCATAGAGTATGTTCTAAGTCTACGATCTACATGCCATGATTAACGATTATTTGAGTTATTTGACTACATATTTCACCAAACTATTCAATCTTATTAAAATCTAATTCCAAATTTTCAAATTAGACGCTCACACAAAGTGTACATATTCCTCGCAAGACATCTCGTATCAAAATAACACATCGTAGAGAAGGAAACAAACCTTGATATGGCTCATTACAAAGACCTATCACTTCTTCTCGTGTAACATTTGCTTTGAACAAAAGATTGATTGGTAGTATTTTCTCAAATGTTTTGAAAAGACAACTTTAGAACGAAGAACATTAAAGTTCAAGGAAGCCTTGACATCGTGATAATTATTGAATGATGAGTGTTCAGGGATTTGTGGATTCCTTAAGTTGAAATAATGTATTGATAGCTTCCTGTTGAGAATGGCGATCCATAATGTGTCATCAATGTTCAAGGTTATAAAGGTTTCTCCTGGGATTAACTGATTGCAACAGCACAATCCATTTTAAAGCATTGATGTTTAAAATTGTCAATCAATACTTGCCATATTCGTTATTGTAAAAATCGTATGAACTTACAAATTGAACGTTTATATTGCAATGTTTTTATATGTCAAATCAAAAGGCTCTTTTCATATAAGATAATGAATGAGCAATAATGTGTGTAAACCAACAAAAGATGCACAAATTGACGTTATGTCAATACAAGCACAGAATTGATAGTGTCTCTACATGTTTTAAACATCATTGAGGAATTGATTCAATACCCTGCACTAATGTGTCAATCAATAGAATCAATCCATTTCAAGTAGCCGTCTAAGATGCCCTTGTTTGTATGTGCAGATATAACTGTAAAGATACTTAAAGGAGCCAAATCCCGAGGAGTTCGTTTATTCGTTGATTGATGTTTTAGTTAACAATAAAAATTAAAAGATGAACTTCACATTCCCAATGTTCACAATAATCATAACTACACAATATTATAAATACACCTCCAATGCTTAAAGTCTGTGAAAACAATTAATGATCGATTATTCAACAGTAAGGATAATGACTTGAGGGTTGATTCAACAGTATTATGTTAAACAAATTAAAGATCAGAGAGAGTGAAATAAGAAAATAATGCCGATATTGAGTATAAGAAGTTTAGAAAGTTTTCGAAGTATTTTAATTCTAAACAAACAATTTAAATGCACTGAATAAACAAACTTTCTTATATATTTCTAGTTTATCCTTATAAATTGATTCTGCTCTTTTGTAGAAATAATCTTCATCACATACAACATTGGTATTGTTCTGGGAAAAACAGCATTCCTAATGTTAATGAATAAGAAAGAAACTTCAAAGCAGGTTATCATTCTGAAGATTGTATACTGATATTTACTGGTAACTTTTTATCTGAATGCAGTGTATAAAACCCAAAAGGAATGTTTTTCATACAGCTTGAATGCAACTGGCCTGTTCTTTGCTTGTCAAATATACCAAAACCTGAAAATAGATGTTTCCAATTGAATGAAAAATTGACTAAATGAAGCAGTTATAATTAAAATATATGATGTAAAGTTCAGCTACGTTCTTACACAAATGAATTATAAGTGTTAACAAAACATCACCCTCAATGGACTTTATGTGAATCTTTTTAATTTGTTTACTGACTATGTATGATTGGTTTGTGTAATGAGATTTTGGACACTTTTAAAATAATACATTTAGCATAAACGTACAATTATCAGTGAAAACAATTTAAAAAAAGAGCTACTTCCCTAAGTGTCAAACGAAATTGACCCTGAAGGATATCATTATAGATACCAAGACAGTTTGATATAAAATCTCTCTTATAATAAGCTGCTAAAGCGTTGTTTAGAGGGTATCAGAAATTGAATGACTAATACCAATATTTCGAAGTCCTTTTTGAAAATTTACAATGTAAGTCTAACTTAAAACATGAAAGAATAATCATTACTTTATGTAGTAAAATAATTTCCTAACCTCAGTTTTGCAATGTTCCTGTCATTGTATCAATCAATTAAGGACACATAATAATAGAAGGATTAAGTTTATTGTATACCATTAATGATCTCATTAGTTTCGTGAATTCTTATTTGATCAGTTATTTGCTGATATAATATTTATTAATTAGGTCTGCTCGTTAAGCTTTGCGATTTGCAGATAAAGCTTTTCAGTTGAACTACTACGCTTTATCACTATAAAAGCCAATCTCAATAAGCATTAAAACATGGAATGCTTAATGACATAATGCGTCAAATCATTAGAAATTCAATCTCATGGGAAATATTTGCAGGTTCATAAGAAAACACATTAGATTTCATATAGCAACGCTAGCATTCAGCAAGAAACCAAAGAAAAACACAAAAAGAATGTTGTTGGATTTTATTTCAGTTCCCTCTTCATACATTTTTTTCCGTTAGGATAAACCTAATTTTTTTTTATGGCTTCATTTAAGACACTATTTCAATCATGACGATAGATTTTCGTGAGGATTTCACACTTTTAACGCAATCAAATTTAGAATGTGACATTCCCGATTTACCACGTTTCAAGTTTCTTTCTATTTGATCAAATTCGAGAAATAAATGGATATCTGCTTCTTCTGTGAAAGATTAGGAGTGATAACAATTTGTGCTCACATCAATTTTCCATATATAACCTTCTTAATACACGTGCACAAACATGCCACACCAACAATCTTTAATCGTGTGTATCGTTTTGAAAAACATGCCTTTTGATGAGAAATGTTATCAGAGATCCATGTCTAGCTGCTATTTGACAATTTGAAATGCTCTGAAGGAGAGGTCTTCAAAATGCAAACACAAGATTTCAAAATGATAAAAAGATTGATTTGAGAATGATTTAAATGGGCAGTAGTAGCACGTTTTCAGGGGGAACATAAGATGATGTCAGGAAAATGAAAAGAAATGGTTCCAATTGAAAAACAATGTATTTTAACTAAATGGAGCAGTAATAATTCAAATATATAACATAAAGTTTAGCCATGCGATTCATTTTTCTTACAAAAAAATAATTAAAGGTGTTCACAAAAAATGGCCGCCAACAGATTTTTTTTGAATCTTCATCCTTTGTCCTCTGACTATGAAAGATTGGCTTGTGTAATGAGATTATTGACACAGTCAATATAATACATTTAGCAATAACTTACAATTATCAGTGAAATATTTAGAATATAAAATTATCAAAAAACGTGCTACTGCCCCTTTAAAAAATATAAATGTTCAATGCATCCCCTCATTTACACAAAGATATTAAACTTCATGTATCTTACATGCATCATATGAACTCCTTGTACAATTCAAGAATACAAACGAAAATTTCATTAAGATGCAAACACAAATGAACAATATCGTTCATGAAAATACATCTAAGTGCTTGAGGGTCAAGCTATCGATGCAGATAAGGGAAATCTGACGACAAAGATATTACCTGTCAGTGCACAAGGTTCAGTGACTCTATACCTTCAATCTACTAGGAAACGAAGCGTAAAGCAAACACAAAATTTCAAAATGATTAACAGATTGATATAAAAATGGTTTAAAATATATATATATGTAAAATGCATTCCTTCATTTTCACGAAGATATCAAACTTCATATATCTTACATGCATCATATGGACACTTTATGCAAATGCAATATTAGCAACTAATAACTCATTAACTTTGAAATACATTTGAACATTGTCGTTCGTGAAAAAAAGGGCTTGAAGTTCAAGCTAACAACGCAGACAGGGGAATCTGTCGATGAAGATATTACCTGTTAGTGCGGAGAGTTCAGTGACTCTGTGACACTCTGTGCCTCAAATCAAATAGGAAAGCAAGGAAAGAGAAGGGCTGACAGCCATTTACCAACAAATTCATCTTTTCATTGTTATAGATATTAAGTAACAAGTCCGTATTTGAATATTGAAATATCATTTTCGAGCCATTTGGATCTGAATTTATTACCTATAATTGCACTCTTTCACCTGTAGTCTCCTGTCCTAGTTCTCAGTTGTGGATCACACAATTGATTACTTTGTCTAACACTCGTCCTGTTGGCATTGACTCACATTGGAAAGCCGGGTGATTAGTCGGGTTCCGAGGACACCAACTTGCATCAACACACACTTGAAATAGAGATGACGAACGTCGTAGACTCTACATCAGAAGATGAGTCTGAGATATATCTGAGATTTCTTGATAAATACCATGTTCTGCTCATCTCGTGAGGCAGAAAAGTTTTATATTATCACTCGTAAAATATATCTTTTCTCCTCACTCGATGAGACAAACGTGGCATTTGAAAGAAACAACATATGTCCTCTAATCTTTTGATCAAAACATATCTATTTCTTCTCAGGAGTTGTTTTTATCTGATTCGACAACACCGTTTAACTATTTAAATCGGTGTAATGAAGTTGTTGTGATTAATCCTGCCAGTTAGATCCAACTGGGTTTTCATTGATATATATATAAGGTTTATTCAGTGATATTATTTAAACATATATATATCATTTGTTGATTTGGAATTTAAGTACCGTACGGTGAGCTAATACTACGGAATCATCTTCAGTCTTGTTTTACTTTGAGGATATTGGCATCATGTGCCTTTTAGCAAGATCACCTCGTATTCTTCTTGACAACAAGCTTAATCCAAAGATCGGAACTCAATGGAGAATCATTACAATAATGTGAAAGCTTGTGAGGTGAGATAAGATGTTTCAGAACTGGCAGTGGTAATAAACGTGCATAATCATTAGACTTCAGTCTAAACCTTTTATATCAAGACAGCTGTAAACGGTCATCCATGACAAGACTGCAGACATTAAACACTGTAAATGGTTTAAGTGCATAGATTTATGATATTTCGACATGCAACGTCCAATGTAAGGTAGTCGATGTCTTATACTGTATAAAAGAATGAGAAAAAAATATTCCAAAGGGTATAAAAGTGCATAGACATAGACAGATTGCAGATTACAAGGGGCGAACTTACCAAATTAAGTGGAGGTTTGGGGGGGGGGGGGGGGTCCTTTCGGGCCAATTTGTTGAAACTAGATTCAATGGGCATTCCAGTTTATATACAGTTTAGTTATAAGTATATGTTTATTAAAAAACCAAGATATTTTGATAGGAATAACATTTTTGTTCATTTAAGCAATGAGATTTGAAGCCATTCATCGGCGTGAAGAGTTTTAAAAAGATTCCTACGGCATTACAAGGTACTGTTGGTAAGTCCTTTTTTCAAAGTATATGTATGGATTTTCTATCAAAACATAGATGTTATGTTCATTTTGGGACATTTTTGCAAACGGTTTATGGAATGTAATGAGAGAAAAACGCGGGAGAACAAGTCCATGTATTCTAGGGCCTCCACGTCGATGACATTGCTCATCTCATACGTACATGTATTCAAGACAGTGCAGCTAGTCTGATCATGAGAAAGCGGAAGTATGATCATATGACTCCTTTGCTCAGACACTTACACTGGCTTCCTATCCCATACAGATACAAATACAAGATCGCAGTGCTTGTGTATCGCAACTTTGATGGGTCTGTGCCACAATATCTATCCGAAGAACTGTCCACCTACCAGCGTCCACGAAACTTCGATCAAGTGAGAAAATGCTATAAGTGCCAAATGTAATCTCAAGTCATCGGACGAGCGATCGTTCAAATACAGTGCTCCTTCAGTGTGCAATGCTCTCCCCACAGAACTCCGAAACACCCCCACACTTGAATCGTTCAAGACTGCCCTATAAACATTCTTTCTTAAGCAGGCCTTCCCCTAGATTACATCTCCAATAGTTGTGAGACAAAAGCGCAATGAGTCCCAAGGGAGACTCAATTAACAACTCTCACAAAAAACAAGTAAGGCAGGATTATGGTCATAGTTGTTTAATCAAACACCTCTCATGCCTGAATCTATAGTTCATATTTATGCCATACATATAGTTTCATATATACTTATATTTCTATATAATAGGACTATCCCTTTAAGCAGTCACTTAGAAAAGTGTTCTGGTGGAAAATGTAAAGTGTTTCCCTTTTATAAAATTAAATACGATAATCCGCGGCTGTTGGAACTGATGGAGAATGGATTTATCAAACAATTAAAACCATTACTTAATGCTAAAATGTAGCTTTTCTTGACCTTGTCTTATGACGTCCTTACCACTATGACGTCAAAAAGAGCGTCACGTCATAATCAACGTGACAACTGACATTCAACTCTAACCTGAAGAAGCCAACATGGCTGAAAGCACTAGTTAGCTAATATGAATATTTCTATGTTCCCAATTCCGTAATTTTATTTTATTTCACCTATATTTCTATATATATATTGTATAGGTATCAGAGAAAATGTCTATTGTATCAAGTTCATATTTGTCTATGTTTTTTACATAGTATCACCAAATGGTATTTTCCAGCGGGAGTTCCCCTAGTTCATATCTGATTAGTTCCATTTATGTGCCTCTTAGACATACTGATATATTATCTGTATGCTTGATTTTGTATGATTTTTAACTTTTTATGTTGGTTTGACTAGTTTCGTACCAAGCTTCTCCTCCACAGTGCAGTTTGGATTTAATCAGAGATTTATATAGTAAGAGTAACATGTCCTTGCTGTTGCCCCACCTGTGAGACAGAATTCGTAATATATTAAGATATTTTTGCACCAGTGTGACAGATCAACAATATGTTGATTCCATGATAGATCTTCATCAAAGGTTATGTCTAAGAATTTGACATATTTAACCATTCTTTGTTTTGATGATCAACTATGTCTACAAATACCATGTCCTTCATAAGATTATCCCATAACCAAATGCCATAACTTTCAAATCATTTTCTCGCCACCTTCTCGATAACATTTTCAAATTTGATTGGCTATATCTCAAGTCGGGCCGTGCGAGCGAATCTAGCTTCTGAGCCCAGGGTACAGATGAGTGGAGTTAGCGTAACGTTCGTACCCTAAGACAGGATAAACCAAATGAGACAAGAACCAGGGGAATATATTATAAGCAAACCCCAATAAATTTGGAACTGATTCATGATCATTTAAGAATCATTTGTTGATAAAAACACAAATTATCATTGTGTAAAATATTATCTCTTTAACACCTAGAATGACCATAACAATCCTGAAACATAAATTATGTATTAACTACATGTACATAAACGATGATATGAGGGATGTCAGTCATATTTGAATAAACTTCTATAGAAGCTACTTATAGGCCCAAGTTTATTCGATTAGCAAGTCACGTGTGAAATGTAAAATCACACCATGACACAAGTCATTTTCGTCGAGCTGTGTTACAATGATTAACGCGTCTCAATTATTGATGTCTAATTTCTCTGATTATCTTGATTTCTGTTGGTACTTATGCTACACTGATGTACCATTAGCCAGTTGGTCTGTAATATTAGCTGGCACCAAATAGCATTAACTCCAATGAAGGAACGAAACAGTTTATTGTATTGAGTCAGTCACACATGTCGCCTATATTACATACAGATTGATTCTAAAGGGCATTATTGAACCCCTCTTATTGTTAGGGGGCACGTTTGTTGATGTGGTAATTTTATTATATACATTTCTCTTTTAAAATAAAAAATTAATTGTGTACGTCAGACTTTACCTTATTTGTATATGTCTATACTAGCTTTTGTATCTTTACAGCAAATAGATAAACATAGTGCTGCACTAGATGCTACGAATGAAATTTTAATCATATTTCATTATTCTCTTTTCTTCATTTTCCATTCAATAACGTCATATTAGAGACCAATGTCAAACAACTGGTATACGAAATAGATTATTTCTTATAATACCAGCTATGGTAACAAAGTAAATATTACAGTCACGTGTTTGCCTAACGCAAAGGTGGAGTTCATAGACTTGTTAAAAACGTACAACTTAACGTAACAAAAAAGGGTATCGATGTTTTGATACCAAGAGTTTATCACAGTAACATGATAATCATTTTAATAACTTTGAAAATTAGAATAGTAATTGTTTCGTCAGGTCTATGAAGATTGCAGTTGCCATGTTGGCAGATAATCATAAAATTTGAGCAAGAAGATTTAATACGGTAAATAACTTGATAACCATATTACATTTTTTCTAAATAAGCATGAACCGAATTGTTGACAGGATTGAAAGGTTTTTACATACATAAAGCGAATTAAGTATCATGTTTTATCTTATGATCTGACTTCTTGTAATCTGATTTTATTTGGAGTTTTTTTTACAAAAACACCTATCTACTTTTGATAGATAGATTCTTGATAAATATCATTGTATATATTTCATGAATGTTATAGACACCTTTTTACGAGAGCATGACACGTAAATGGGATGCACTGTAGCTTCTTTTTTAGTTATCATGTCAAAGGTTATAACAATTGAATTAATTAAACTATCCTAAAGCGTAAAGGTTTCAAATTTGTTAATGTTATTCATCTTAATAACAATTGAAGAAGATGAACCGTAATAATAAATCAAATTGTTTAAAGAATGGTTGTAAAATAAGTTAATTGATTAATAAATTATACTCGAAGTCTTTTGAATTATTATATCGTTTCCTATTTCAAATATTTGGTATTTTTCTCGTTCTATATCTTGGTTTGGAAATTGCATTTTGTTTTCTAAAATCCCTTTTCATGTTACTTTCATAACCCCATTCAAAATAATTGGATACACAAATTAACCCTATTCGTAATTATCGGGTTCAAGTATATGTAGTTGCATTGATATATTCAAGAAAGTGGAAGTTGTACAGATGTTTTGTTATAGAGGATGATATGATTTGAAAAGATCCACTTCAAACCACGTATCACGAAAAGAATGTTGAACATATGAACACGTACAAGCAGTTAAATACTGGTGCAAAATATTTGACATGCCAAATTCAACCCAAACTAGATGGATGTTATTTAAGCAGTGATTATTTTATTGAATTATTACTTAAAGGGGCTGTAGCATTTTGATAATTTTATATTTTAAATATTTCACTGATAATTGTACGTTCATGCTAAATGTATTATTTTGATAGTGTCAACAATCTCATTACACAAGCCAATCATCCCTAGTCAGAGGACAAAGTATGAAGATTCACATAAAACCCATTGGCGGCCATTTTGTGTGAACACCTTTAATTCATTTTATGTAAGAAAAAGGAATACCATAGCTTAACTTTACATTTTGTATTTGAATTATTACTGCTCCATTGAGTTTAAAGACATTGTCTTTCAATTGGAACCATTAATTTTCATTTTTCTGACATCACCCTATATTCCCCATGAAAACGTGCTACTGCTCCTTTAATGTATATGTAACCAACACCTTAGAAGTTTCGATTATCCAATTGTTATTATTCACACCCAATTAACAATAAATTAAACTTGCTCATGTTAATTGAAAATCAAATTATGAGGTTTATTATGACACAAATATATTGTCAGTTCATTGTTTATTATGTAAAGCTAATA
Organism: Steromphala cineraria; assembly: GCA_916613615.1. Classification (NCBI taxonomy): domain Eukaryota; kingdom Metazoa; phylum Mollusca; class Gastropoda; order Trochida; family Trochidae; genus Steromphala; species Steromphala cineraria. The sequence continues at coordinate 28,165,645 of OU744732.1, forward strand.
CTTATTTTATACATGTATTGCTCTGTGAATGTTATATGGAGACTGGGCCTATGCATATAATTGCAAAGAAATAAAGTTTGAATGATTTTGTAACTGGATACTAATCGATATATGTCAATCACTTCAGACAGATCTAAAATACATGTATGCAATGGAGTAGAACTTATTCAATTATATTATTATTATATATATCAAAAGGCGATCCATGTTCTGTTGATTTCTTCTCTTCACTTAACTAGTAAATGAAGAATCAATGGATGACGTCATCTGGAGTAGCAAAACGACATATATATGTATGAATAAATCAGACGAGTTAATCACTGAAACCAATCCTCTGAAAGGTAATTATTTCACTCAAATCATTAAATTGATAAATAACATATTGACAAATGTTTTAATATATATTCCTCGATATTACTTTATGTTTATGACGTTTCTAGAAAACGCCTGTGATGTAGTACCAAATCGTTTTGATGTTAACCGATGGCGTTTCGAAATTTTCCTTTTGGCTTCATCACTTTTGTGTTAAATAGTTTTATTTTTGGTAGATAACCTTGATTTGCATTTGCAACTCATGTCTAGTCTAACCCAAGACTGTAGTTTATAACATTTTGTCATAACCATAACCCCTTGAAGAAAAAGTCTAGATCTACAATGAAATGGGCCATTTGTTAGAGTCTCCTTTTCTTTTTTGATTACACTCAGGGGCAAAAGAAACGATACCAACTTTTCAAAAGAGTACAGAACAAAATCCTGTTGTAAATGAAATGCGACTACGAACCCTTGTGATAGGCACATTAGTTGTGAAAAAGTACTCACAATTTCAAACATCAAAGTATGATATTTATAACTGTATGACTGTTCAAATACACGAGGGGTCAGAAAACAGCTTTTTCAATGTTATTTTTTGTCATTATCTTTTGAATTGGAATTAACAAAATATGAAATGTGAAAATCTTATAAATATAAGATGTTATCCATATAAATAAAGGGTCATTTTCGCTTTCCTTGAAGCTCTTGAAGACACGAATTAACCCAGTTTCAGCCGTAACTATCACTCATTGCTTAACCTATCATGTATTTTATATGGTATCGTTTCTTTTGCCCCTGAGTGTATAATAATCGATTCATAGAACTAATATTTCAGAACTGACTATCAATCTACCTCATGTATCTAATGACTAATTTAAACAATGTACATGTAGTCAGCTATTTCTGTCATTACCTTGGCCTTCCCCTTCACTCCTGTCTTAACAGGACCTTTCCTGTAAAGATACAGTTGCTGTGGACACAGAATATATCTTTTCTTACACAACTAAACTGTGAAACTGATTCAAGTACAGATTTGTAACAATACCCAACTTCTTTATTAACCGAATAACGACGTTTCGTGATCAGCCATTAAGCTTGTTCCATATTCTACACCTACAAGAACGCCATTCAAACAGTGCTTTTGTACAAACGTGAACATCTAAACGTGCCAATCAAACTCAATGAAACTACATATTTTAAGGACGTAGAGAAAACATTGTGGACAGCAGAATGAGGCAGGTCAAAACACAGTGCAATGTAAATATATTAATTATATCCATATCAATCACATACTATGCTTAATGAATTGAAAAAACAATGATTACGAATCTTTTTCAAATGTATGTAAGTCTTTTTGTCGAAAGTCTGTAAAACAAATGATTTGTATGCTTGGTTATATCATATGTATTCTAATTTGATGTGCTCGTTATGCTACGTTTAGGTAGTTCGGAGAACTTTTGCGCATCTCCCATTGTCATATAAAATTTGATCCTGATGTCGTCACCTAATGATATACAATACTCTCCTACACGTGTTTATGTGCTTCGCCGTGCGCTGGCTGAATATTCTTTGTGTGCATTGGTCATTAAGGTTTTAAACCATCTAAATCATTATCATAACTGAAGTACCTCGTTACTCTCGGGTCTATGGTATGTAAACAAAGCGATCACGCCATATAACATGACACATTGGATAGAGAGTACGGCAAAATATAGGGTTATCTATTTTATAAAATGATGTAGTAGATCAATATGTTATTACTAGTAAGCAGTATGTAAACCTAGCGACAACGTTGATATTTGTTCTAATCTTTTGTGCAGGAATGTAATGGGATAGGGACCATTCATTTTAGCAATGTGAAGCAATAACATTATTTTAATTTCTAATATTCTATGTATCCTCTTCAAAATTATGAATAATAATTTTTTCACAACTATGTTGAAACCATGAGAATATAAAAGGTGAAATTAAGAAAATAAAAATCATTCTTGAAGATGATGTTTTTTCACATTGTTGAAATTGATATGCAAATTAGAAAGTTCATATTTTCGTTAAAGGCCGAAATATTATAACTCGATACGACATTGATATCTGTTGGAATGGACATATGCAAATTACTCAAACTTATCCTTTGAATTTTCGAAAAATTATAAGTGTTTTCTATTAATAATGTAAGCTAAGTTGGAAATACGTTTCTCCGGCCCCATGAAAATGGACACGATGCTTTCATACATTTATGACTGGAAATAATCAGAGGGAATTTATCCCCACGGGTACCCCCTTTGAGATGTGTAACGTAGTGCAGCAAAATTAACAATCTCATGCAAACGAGATTAAATTTTGTTTTAAATGCTATATATTCACTGACAATTATGTCTTAGAATTATTTGCTTGTGGCATTTGGTATTCCCGATTCAATGTAATGTATGGCATCAGTAAAAATTCTTAATTGCCTACATTTACTTCATATCATTGAACTACTGAGGACATTAACGACGCATTAAGTGTTAATAGGTAGAAATCATAGTTTTTACTTATCTTCTGATCTTTATTTAATTGATTTGTGATGAAATGTTACAAGGAATATTTTCTCTTTGATTGAAATGACTGGCCCCTACATTCATCCGGGTACGTTACTTATTTCTCTTCTGACACACATATTTGAATATGCAGATAAGGGTCAACCAGTGTTGGGGCGTGGCGTATCTGCTGTCGAAAGACTGTAAACAACAGCTAACAATACGAATGTTTTTGATCAATTAAGTCCATTTCCCCTTTGAATTTCGGTGAAAATAATTGGCTGCGTTCTGATGAGATGTTCTTTGATCAGGAAAAAGTAAAAAAAATATATTTCATTCATTTTGAATTTTCTATCCGTACTACCTACTACGTTCGTGGTTCTTCGCTTGGCTGTGTCAGTACTCATCCATCAATGACACCCACGACATTGATGAAACTAAGGTGTTGTAGTACATGGAATATCATATATACTGATTCAATTTGTTAATAGCTTTATATGGCACTTACCAGTTCACACGATGATTCATCACACTTGTGTAGTGCTAAAGGGAGTTCAACAATCAAGGTCAGGTGATTAGTACAATACTCCTATTGACGGTATGAGAAATCTGAGAACTTACATTGAACATGATCAATAATATATTTCTGTACCTAAAAAGGTTTTCGACACTAGTCTTCAGACACATGAATCATATCTTTACGTTATGGCATTGTTCAATTTGTAATGAGGCACAATATGTTTTCAATGTGTGCAGCGCAGTAGTGTAGTTGTAGCCTCTCACGTCGTGGGCCCTGGTTCGAATCCCTGTAGCGACGCCAAAGATACGGCAACTGGTTCTCATCCTGTGTTGTTAAGTTCTATCTGCATTTCATTCAGTCTACCCAGTCGTTAAAATAGGTATCAGAAATTGGATGTAATTACCTTAATTTACCACAATAAGCGTAAAGTTGCACTAACAACTGTGAAAGTACAATCCCCCAGGATAATGATGTAGATAGCGCTTTGAGCATGTCTAAGGGGAACATAATTGCCACACCGAGGCAGTTTTAGCACTTTAAATGACATCGACTTTGTACAGGACGAACGAATTAATATTAAGCATATCAGTGTTGATGGGTTATGATACCAACACGTTCAAAGTTAATTACTTTTTTCATATTACAACTTTTTACGCTAATGTAAATTTTGATTTTACGTCACAAGTGTCTTCTTACTTCCTACTTTCATAGCCCCCAGCAAAGCAACATGATCGTATTAGGACATTGATATAGTTCAGAATGAGTTCAAGGTCAGTTTAATAAAATTCTGTTTAAAAACTCAAATACCGCCTATATTTTTCTTATTATATTATAATATGAATCACAGAGCACATCATTACTTTAATTGAAAGTAAAGAACAGTTATCAATTTAATTATACTATGACAAACGTCATGAAGCGCAATGACACAATTTACTCTCAAGAGATATAAACAACATTATAATTTCGACTGATAGTTGAGACCAAAGGGTCTCCGTTAATTTATTTCTCTTGACTTGACTACAATACTTAACATGAATTAATTAAATTTGCGTTGTTCGACCAATGATTTCCTTGAGGATAGTGGCACAAGATCAGATCACATCATGATTTTATGTCCTTTTATCATTAATTGAGTATCACTAAGAAATAACTCTAACACATGGAAAAGGCGTTTTAATTTTCCAAGTTTGTTCTAAAAGGCATAATCTCACATGACTCTAGACTGTTCCTTTCAAAGAAAAAGAATGTACATACGTGCCCTAGATTCACAGTTATATGAATTACTAATATCGACATGAATATAGTATAAAAATAATTGTGTCCAACATTTAAATTAATTGTTGCTATATTAAAAGAGCAAAAGAAATTTTCTTAATTATGTGACCTGGATACAGTGTATAAGTAGTTATATCTGATATGTTAGGCGATAGCATTTTTTATCTATTATTTTCTGTAACAGATATCACTGATCCCATCATGTTATATTCCAAAGCCTTGATGATCGGAAGCAATTATCTTTAAAAGAAAGCACAGTTATTCTGTTAAGGGCAATATATTTACAAAAAAGGTCACTCTTTGATAATTGATCCGAAAACATACGTTGGCTATTTCAGTCTGGAAGAAACTATTAAGTTTCAAACGTTTTACCTTTTATCTCTGATTCAAGTAATTAGGTATATGCTGAGAATAACCGATAAATTACATTAACGTCAGAATGACTAATGACCGATCAACCAGTGAAAACTACTGAACTAAAGGGTCAGAACTAGACTACACTGTAGGCACTGTAATCCACTTGATCGAGGTGACATGACAGATGAATTACAGACATGTGCTACCTTGGCCTGGACGGTCTTTTTGATGATCACATAAAGTCCATTGGCTGCCATTTTTGTGTGAACACCTTTAATTCATTTTGTTTAAGAAAAGGAATCGCATGGCTAAACTTGACATAATAGATTTGATTTGTTACTGCTCCATTTAGTTTAAATACATTGTCTTTTAATCGGAACCATTTATTTTCAATTTTCTGACATCACCTTAATAAAAATGTGCTACTGTCCCTTAAAATATATAGATCTAGATTAAAAACAGACTCATAACGGTATTACTGCTGTATGACATTGTGGAGACGTTTCACTGTAGAATGGCTTCACCAAATTCTTAGTTTATTTTCATCGATGTTAAACCTAACTTCAGGCGTCTTACATGTATATAGCATTAGTGTTCATTTTCAGTGTCTGACACATGCATAGAGTAGATTGAGGGGACAGGAAGGAGTCCATCTCTCACTTAACAAAGATAACAACACCCTTCCTGGCTTTGTAGACACTCCTGTTATTGTGATGACACGTGTTTCACCAGATTCCTGAATTTATAAGTCATTTATTTGCTTCATTCGTGGATATTATGTTGGTCCATTTATTTGTTTTAGGTATGTCTTTTATCTTATTCATGACCAAGTTTTGCATTTGACAAATACCAATCTATTCTTTACAATTTGTTGAATTAAGCGAACTAATCACCGTAATCTTAATCAACCATTTTAATGTACATGCTGTAATCGTTTGTAATTTGAGGTTCACATAAGCTTTTCCTTAGAAAGAAGACTTCTAATTACACGTTTGATTCAAAAATGAGAAATAAAAAATTATTAACAGTTATGTATATTCAAGAATGTTCTCGAAATAAGCAAAGACAATATTCAAGATAAGATTGTGTTATTACCATTTAAATGGCAAATGACTTGTTTTATACTATTTTTCAAAATGTCAGATTTTAGGATGTGGTAATGAAAACACCATTCTTGCTTCAACATACATACAGCTGCGTACGTACGTTAAGTTTGTTCACCTATAGCTACCTGCGTATTCTAGTGCATATGTCATGCAATTTGGAATGTCTTTGAGGCATCCTAGCATTGCAAAAACGAAACGGATTATGTTTTGTATGCAGAGCCTACTAGTTATCCGTAACAGTTTTGGCAGGTCATTTAAGTGACCACGGGTCAACATTCGAAAACACTATTATTTTACTGAACAAAACCCGAGCAACATTCTATGTCATATTTCCTCCATTGCATTGCAATGTCATTGTGCTGATTTTGATCTCAGAGCGTGTATATGGAATACTTTAACTGAATTTTTTTTAAATCGGAATTTGACAAATATGACCCAATCTGTCTATTTAACCATGCCATATTCGGAATTCTTCACCACTGACAAGATGATACCAAACTATGGGCTGAGAAGGGTTATTTTACACATGGACAATTGGTGATTTTTTGTCAGTGCTGCTGGAGGTATTTGATGGACGCTCAACCAAAGTTACATGATATTTGCACTAAGATACATTATCAAGTGAACAAACTTGTGGTATGCAGCTGTAACTTGCAAAGACCTCGAGTATAATGAAAATATATAATTGATTGCAATTGTTACTGAAACTTCAACCATTACCCACTAACAAAGGAAATATTTCTGCATAACAGTTATGGTATGCAACTGTAGATTGCAAGGACCTCAGGTATAATGAAAATATATAATTGATTGCAATTATTACTGAGAATTCAACCATTACCCACAAACAAAGGAAATATTTCTGCATAGTAGTTGCTGACGTCAAGAGCCATCTTTCGATCAAGAAAAAAGAAAACTAATCATCTAAGACACATGTTTAGATCTTCTCACATTAGTTCAATAAATAATATCGTTCATTGAGTACTTCTCATCATGTACATTAGTGCATTTAATTGTACATAAAGTCATGGTCAGCTGGAATTCTTGGTCGGATGAGTTCTATCAATGAAGAAGCTAATATGAAAATCATGTTAATTAGAGAAAGTCCGTATCAATGCCTGACACGTGAGAATCAGGCTAACGATACTTGTAAAGGGGAAATGACTTTTTGTAGCCGTTTGTGTTATATGACACTTCACACTTTACTGGCTAATGGATTCCTTTCATAATGCCCACTCGTTTCGTGTGGAGGGATTGGTGACAGGTTATTGGAAATACTACGGAGCATGGTCGATGACCGTGTTTTGTCTTTATAATCTGAGAGAATATAACAACAACATGAATAAATAACTACCAACATCCAAATGAACTTAAGTCAATTCTTCACATGATTTTTAGGAGTTTATATGAGCCAAAACAGTAATGAGAAAAAAACTCTTAACTGTAAAGAAGTCATTTCGTGGAATTGAAATTATGATGGGGTATCATTACCAAAAGTATCATCTGTAACATTTAAACAAATAGTATGCCATTGGCACGAATATGACATTCTGTCTATAACCTTAGTCCCAAAATCAATGAAAATGCTCAAACCTACTTCTCAGCATAGGCGGACTAGCCAGTCGAACGGCGATTGTGAAGTCATAGGTGAACCGTTGTTAATAACGTGACGTCACATGAAAAGTGACGTTTTGCCCTAGGGTAACATATGAAAAATATGGACCTTGATATTACTTCCCTCGTAGGTAATAAATCAGTGTATTATGTTTATGTACAGGTAATTCTTATGTATCTTTTATCTCAATTGGGGGTTAAGTAAGGTTTTAGCAAATAAATGGTCTCTCATAACCCTTCAGTGCAGGGTGGCTCTTCATTTTATAATGTAATTTTCTTTTTGAATAAAATGTGGAGATGAGACGCATATAAAGAATCTGTCTGTCTTTTCGTTAAGCCCTGTGCAGTTGTTCTAGAATGTTAAGAAAGTTGGAGTAATTGACATTATCCACACAGCAAAGAGGCGGTGTGTTTACCTTGTTATGTCACAGAGCAGTCGCTTCCTAAACACCCACTCAAGGTCACATCTTGTTTCCAATAGCCTGACGTATCTTCAATAAGACAATATTTGCAGAAACAGCAATTCAATCCTCATATTGGCCCGATATTTCAAAGACATTGTTATACAACTTGATAAATGGAGAGACAAATTACAAATGAATTACAACTCTTTTATGTTTGTATGGTCCAAGAGATTACCGATTAAGATTACCGAATGCTTTGTTTTTAATAAATTATAATTTATCGTTTATACAGTTTAAACCTTTTTCGAATATAACTCACAAAACATTCTAAAAAGAATAAACTTCATAGAGCATCATGTCACATGTATATTCAACAAAAGACTCAAAGTTCAAATTCTTGATCAGTTACAAGGAAATATCATGTCATTTAGGACAAATTAAAGTCAACAATTCGCCATATTTATATACGGAGAAGAAATGGCCTTGTATCAAAACTTTTGCCTTGTAAAGTACGTAATTACAAGGACCAATTGTAAACTTTGTAGAGAGTGCCGGTGATATTTTATCATAAAGCACGAATAATGATAGTTTGAATATTCAGACAAAATGAAAAATCTAACAATATATAAGAGACGGGAATATTTTATCTTTTATTTTCATGTATATGTAGTTAACAATAAATCATGCATCATCTTATATTACATCAAAATCACTTCTTTTACACAGTGACAGAAGAGATCAATATCTGGCAGTGGAAGGATTCATTTAATGTAATACGTACGCCCTTCTATATACATACTGTTAGGTCAAATCAAGTACGCCCTAATTGCATATTATCACTGTCACTTTTGATCGAAATTTGTTACCAATCTAAAGATATATGGTACATGTACTACCCTCTACGTGATATGTTAGAGAGGATTAAATTGATAGTGAAGGGTTAGGTTTGAGGATTAAAACAATTCATTTTTGTTTTCAAAATGTAATCATTTTGATGCAGATTTTATTAATCAAATGGAAAAGTACATTTCATATTTACTTTGCTATGTCGGTTACATTTCTAGGTCTAAGTAGAATTGAAACAAACTTGTCAAAATATTTATCGTTTCATTAGGATTTATGATAAAGTTTTCATATCATGTTCGTGACAAAAAAGTAAGGACTAAACATTTATTCTAACCTAACAATATTGATAAACATCTTGTATTCTGTAACTCTCATGAAGTGTTGGCATCCGTTTGTTGCCCCTCTGTGTATTTCTCGATCATATTGTTAATCATGAAACTCAGCCCTCTTTTTGGTCTCCTTACTTCGAAAATCAAATGAAAGACAAGAACGTCCAGCCTACGTGCTATGATACACCAGACTCACCATTGAGCCTCTGGTCTCGTATCAATTACCATAACAAGGTCGAGACTCGACATGGCGGTCAGTGCTTGATTAGGATCAATTCATTTGATGAGGGCTGAACACAGTGACAAGATGACCCTCATTTGTCTCATTCAAGCATATAATAATGCTTCTAAAATAATCATACAAACTCCAGGGTATCGCGTGTCTTTTTGGATATTTGTGGAACTCAAATCTCAAGAATAATGCTGAGGAATATATGGATGACAACTTCTTTGTTCATTGTATGCGACGTTTCGACACAGGTTCTATTTACCTATATGTATGCCCCTACTTCCATACTCCTCCCTCTGCTTGAGAACGACACAAGAATCTGTGTCGAAACGTCGGATACAATGAACAAAGAAGTTGTCATCTATATATTCCTCAGCATTATTGTCATTCCAACTTTTAAAATGCCTCTCAAAGATGTCAAATCTCAAGGTGTATAATCTTATATATGGTTCATAATTTCGAAACAGATTTATCTGTATTGGATAAACCTATATAGATCACAAATATGGCTACATATAATTGTATAGTTACAAATAAACTACTTACTTGTTACAATAAGAAAGAAGCCTTGAACTATAGTCGACAAATTAAGGTATTTTCTTAACACACAATCAATCAAATATTGATATTAAAAACGATTTATAAATCTGTTGAATAATTCGTTTTTATAATGTCATATCAGTAACCAGAGACTATATATAGAATGTATATGTAGTCTCTGCTGATCATCAGCAACTTTCTTTTCACCATTGCAGACTGCTCAATACATTTATAGAAATGTTAGACAACGTTCATTTACCATCTACAATGTTCAATGTTTGGTTGAATATCAAGACCCGACCTTAGCCTTTGCTATAAGGGTATGTTGATCGAAACTATTCACACTATTTTTTGTGAAGTTCATTTTGAGGAAAGTATCCGAGGTTTGACAAACTACCGAAATTAATGGGGTCTTGAAATCATTTACACTTTCCATGCATAAGCACGAAGCTACAATATATCAACTTGCTTTCATTCATACACACATACATTTATATATATTTGTCAATTATTCATATTAAATATTTCAGTACTGGTTGACTCGTCTTAAAAGATATTTTAGTCGATGGATTCATCTTGAATCAATATAAGTTTTTGATACGTTTGAATCCAATAAAACATTTTTAAAGAAAGAAAAAAAATATTCAAATACCACAGATAATGTCCATTAATGAATCTAACCGCTTTTTGCCATCTATACCGAATGTTATCATGACTTGTGACATACTGTGCACTTGGTGTTAACACAGAGCTCAGGCGTAATTGACAATGTTTTCACAGCGAGGAAAAGGTTTGTTGTCTTTCTAATATGAGAGATCGTCTACTTCCGTTCCACTCAATCGACAATAATCATGTGACAGCCACGCAATCAAATACTGATAAAAGAACAGTTGAAGTCAGATGTATCTAGGTTAGAACTTTAAAGGCGTTGTGGCAGTGATAATGGCATTCATAAGGAAACAAAAAGAAAACATTCCAATTGACCCCGAAACAATATTTTTCTACTGTGATAGTAACATGTAGATATTAATTATTGTCTATGGGCATACATCATGTTATTCATAGTCATTAATAATTAAACTTGTATTTAAAGTTCAGTAGCACGTTTTTTCATAATTTTATATTCCAAAATGTTCACTGCTAATTGTATGTTATTGCTAAATATATTATTTTGATAGTGTAATAAATCTCATTACACAAGCCAATCAGCCATAATCAGCCATTTAAACTTTTCACTGATGATTGTAGGTTAACGCTAAATGTATTATTTTGATATATAGTGTCACAAATCTCATTACACAAGCCAATATTCCATAGTCAGAGAACAAAGTATGAAGATTCACATAAAATCCATTGGCGGCCATTTTTTGTGAACACCTTTAATTCATTTTCTGTAATAAAAAGGAATCACATGGCTAAACTTTACATTATATATTTGAATTATTACTGATCCATTTAGTTTAAATAGATTGTCTCAAAATTAGAACCATTTATTTTCATTTTCCTGACATCACCATTTATTCCCCATAAAAACGTGCTACTGCCCCTTTAAAAGAATAGAATGAAAAGTATTTTATAACGATTGAATGATTGAACCAGTTTTTTTCCCAAATCAATTTAATTATATGTACTTATCTCTCAAGACGATAAAAGTTATATCATTAGCCATGTAACAATTTCAGATTGAGATGTCAGTTATAATGCACAATCAGTGAATGAATGTGGGGGCGTACTTGATTAGACCGTTCAGTAAGTTGTTTGGACATACGCAGTGAATGGGACCAATCGACACCAAAGAATGCCGTCTATACCTTCATTTTCATGTCTTTGTGTGTTGATGGAATTTAGAATTAAAATCTGCGCAACAAAAGTTTCTTTAAGTTTTGAAGAGGTCTTATCTAATATTAGCATTATTTTAATTGTTGACCTTTTTTCAAATACTTTACAGTCAAAACTGTTGGATCAATCAAATGGATCATTTTTACACTACATATTTAAAGGACAAATATGAGGCATAAACGAAACAATTCTGGCATTCTCCTAAAAGGCAGAGGTCAAAATTCGTAAATTCAAATGTTATTCTCTCCGCAGTAAATTTGAATATGAATATTGTTTCACCGAATGTATACGGTTATAATCTGTTTTGAACACGTCATTTAAAGGGGCAGTAGCACGTTTTTAGGGGGAATATAAGTTGATGTCAGGAAAATGAAAATTAATAGTTCCAATTGAAAGACAATGTATTCAAACTAAATGGACCAGTAATAATTCAAATATATAACGTAAAGTTTAGCCCTGCAATTCCGACTATGGATGATTGGCTTGTGTAATGAAATTTTTGACACTGTCAAAATAATACATTTAGCATTAACTTACAGTTATCACTGAAAAATTTAAAATATACATGTAAAATTATCAAAAAACGTGCTACTGCCCCTTTAACCATTAGTATAAATATATAAATCAACAATTAAATTAAAACATTGATTCGAAACGTTTTATCTTTAGTTAAATATACCAATTCTAAAACCAACATTGCACTCTTTAATTTGGTCTAAGCATATTTATTTTTGAAATTAAATGAACTGGATTTTGTAACATGCTAGACTTCCTAATGATTCCTAAAGATTTAGGATAAGAAGTATTTCAAGCCAAAAACGGTATTAACGTTAGATTAAGATGATCGATTGAGACAATGTCTTCTATTTCGTAAATCAAACAGTTTTATGTTTTCATTACAGTCATGTGTTTAATCATTTTCGAATTACTAACAGAAGAATAGATGCTAGAGATTTATTGAAGGAAACACGTATTTGATTTATGATACTAATTAAAACTATAAAAATGTCAACAGCTGTTAGCAGAGAATCCTTATTGGATGGTTCGTTGCAGCTTGGTTTTGGTAAAGACACGTCAACAATGTTATTTAGTCATCTGGTGAGGTTTTAAGTCAAATCAATGTATGGAGAGTTTGACGCAAGGTAAGGACCACTATGAACTACAACCCGTATAAGATTGATTTAAAACCATGTGAAGATATAAAGTTCAAAATCATAAATTAATTGTATTTTGATTTGTTTTCTTTTATTTCTAATATTTTACTCATGTACGTAAAATTATCTTCGTCGTACAGTTTTGAGTTTATAAACTGCACATTATTAGATGTATCTTACAATTTGAAACTCTTGACAAAAACGTTCAATATACTATAAAACTAAAACTACCCTCTTAAGTAATTTCTTTTAACCATTTTATCATTCCTTGTTTATTTTATCAATCGCTAAATTATTAACGTTACACAGAATGGCTGTTATCACAAAAAGATACAGACTCCACTGTACATTTGCTATGTCATTTGCAGATACAAACATTAATTTCGTTTCATTCATTCATGCATTCATTCATTCGTTACCACAATCCTTTGCTGCAGGAGGCTTATTTTGATAATAACATAAGCCCGAGGAACAATAGAGTTGTGTAACAAAAGTTTTATTCTAAATGAAAACAAATATCCTATCTCATAATCAGCCATAATTATCAAACATAGAGAAGACATCATTGATTCTTGACTAGAAAGGACATCAATCACATGTGAACGATCGCATATGTGATAACTTCATTTGGCATTTCCCATTGACTTCATTTGTAGTTTTTACCTTTAACTGTAATTGAGAATAGTGTTACCGTAAAAGTCCCATAAAATAAATATTCCATAAACTCAACATGAACCGAGTGAGCATGAATAAAAGAGTCGAGTGTCAATGAACACAAACGGTTACAAAGATTCATATCCATTCTACAAGTATCGTTAGCTTGATACCCAAGTCTCAACAATTGGTATCCGTGTTCTTTAATTAACATGATTTTCTAATTTGCTTCAGCGGGAATCATCCAAGCAGTAACTCCATCATAATATAGACCAGTACAAAAAAGTGTTCTCCTTGAACATAGGTTTTGCATGATCGATGTTATTCATTGACTTATATATTGACTTATAAGTATTATTCTTTTTCTAGATATAAAACCTGAGGACCATCGAGGTTGATGAGGACAGCTTCCGTTTTGCTTGGTCACAGATCTATTTCGCTATCAATTATCGCGGTGTCGGATTTTATCCTTTTGTAATAAACAATTTATAAGTGTCAGCAACAACTACAATTTATATCGTTTGATTATACTTATGTGTCTGTCAATATATACAATGAAAGGAATCTTTCTTGAATGAATAATAGTAATGATAATAATAATAACAATACTAATTTTAACGCCTAGTATCCAGTCCAGGACTGCTCAACGGCGATACAATGGCTGTACAATGTATATTATTACCCTGAAAGAATTGTACTTTCGAGTCAAGCTACTAAGCGCCTCGCGCGACCATATAGGTCCGTACTTTCCCCATGCTCAGGTACTCATTTATACAGCTGGGTGAACTGAGTGCAATGTGGATGAAGTGCCTTGCCCAAGGACACAACACAGTGTGAAGCCCAGGTTACAAATTTTTGGTGTCTCCAACGGGATTCGAACCCGGGCCTTCGGTGTGACAGGCCAGCACGCTAACCACTACACCACCGTGCTCCACATTCATATAGATAGAGCACTAGAACATAAATTCATAGAAGTAATCAACATCTTACAGATGCTATGTGCTATCTGGTACTTAATGGTTCATATTGAAAGACAATGCATTTAAACTCAATGCAGCAGAAATAATTCAAATAAATAATTTAAACTTTAGCCATGCGATTCCTTTTATTAAACAAAATGAATTAAAGGTGTTCACAATAACTGGCCGCCATTGGATTTTAGGTGAATCTTCATACTCTGTTCTCTGACTATGGAAGATTTGCTTTTGTAATGAGATTTGTGACACTATCAAAATAATACATTTAGCGTTAACCTACAATCATCAGTGAAAAGTTTAAAATATAAATTATCAAAAAAACGTGCTACTGCCACTTGAAAGATTGTTTTGCAATTTTGTATAGTCAATGTTTTAGCATACCCTTGTGGTAATGTTTTAAACAAAATAACTGAAATTGACACATGTTGCATGTGAGAAATTGATAACATGTAATATACTTACTTAACTCTTAGAACATAGTTTCAGAGGCGACCTTCCATGGGATTTCTCTCTCTCTATCTCTCTCACTCTCTCTCTCATTCTTTCTCTCTTTCTCTTTCTCTCTCTCTCAATTTCAATCTCAATCTTAATCTCTCTATCTCTATCTCTATCTATATCTCTCTATCTCAAATATGTTCAAACATTGATTTACAAACAATGTAAAAGAGCTTTTTGTATTTTATCATTATATACACATTATTTCATGTTATGTATTTTCGAATATATGATTCTGTCACACTGATAAGGTAATTCATTATGTCTATGTATTCTGCTTTGAGTCCTTTTATCAAGCAACACCTTATCAGTGACGCGGTTAATTCAGGGTTATATCACTACAATTCTGAAACTATAAACGACATTCTTTGCAAAGTTTGGGTTGCTTTTGACATGCATGATATGGTTTTGATGATATACACATAATCATGCCATAAACATAAATCATGATAATACCAAAACCCAAAACAATGACAGAGTCAATCCTAAAAGTACATTCAAATATTGATTTGAACATGGGATCAAGTAAAGGTTTTATATTGTCTTTCCGGACGATCATACTTCTGGAATTGACTTTGTCAGATCAAATAGCAAAGAATAAACGTTTTATGGCATTTTCTTGACCTCAAGAAGAAAAATGGGCTAGTCGCATTGAACGTTAATTGTTTCCGGCAAACTAGGAAACTACCCTAAACAATACTTTAGCGATTCTGGGCGATCCATTACACAAAAGAATAGATCAAACATACTCTGCCATTTGCGAGCTAATTATATGAGTTAATGACACGCTGACATCGTTACTTACATCGTTTGACATGCTAAGTGACATTTTCAAAAATATATTGGGACACTGGCAGTCTACCAAGAAGCATTATGTTATTCAGTTTATGAACTGCATGAACAATTCGAGTATGTCAAAATGTAGTTCAAACAAAAATAACACAATAAATAGCAAGATGAAAAGGCGATACATGAATGCATGTAACAAAATTAAGGCATTAGGAATAATTATCATTTTCAACTTTTTAATATTGCCTTCCATGATCATAATGGTTGTCTGTCCTTTGGTTGGAATACAGACTCACCATCGATAGCTATAACTAAGATATGTAAACGTTCTTCTACAGATTTACATGTCCGTATCTCTGTTCTCATATAGGAAAAACAGAATACGGTTTCAATTTTAAAATATCATAGAAGAAATTCAACAAAACGTTTTTGCAGTTTTCTACAACAGATCAAGGATATGAATTACTCGCATGTTATGAAATAAGAAATACACAAGTTTAAGATCTTTTGTAATGATCAGAGAAGAAACTCATGCTTTAAAACGTGTAAACATGTCTATACATAGTGTCTAAACCTGATCCCTTCATTTGAAGATAAATTCAATGTTTTTCACTACTTTTCAAGTTTCAAAATATTGATTTATCATACAATGTATGGCATTGTCATTCATAAAGAACATACTAAGACAGTTGTGAAGAAGCATATATCTGCAACATGCATATCGTTTTTCATAAAAGGGTTGAATAGTGTGTTACGAGACAATCTGACTAAAATGGACTTTGTTCCGAGACAATTGCCATAATATTGACTCTATCGGGTTCGAATTTAATCCAGCTCATCCAACTAATCGCAAAGATTCCTGCAAAATCTTTCGGTACCAGTAGCTGTGGGTAGTACCTCTAGTGAACCATGAGTACATCATCTATGCCGTGACCCTGATGACGCCGTGCGCTAATGACTGAAGCGTGCTACAGCAACGCTGAGTTCAGATCTTGTGGAAGGCAAACTCTCTGACCGAACACGTTTGATTCTAGGTAACGGTAAATATTGTTGGCCGACAGAAGGACGAAGCCAATTTTCATACAATGTAATGACGATGTGTCGGAATAAAATAGAGACATTGGCAATCCCTAAAAGGTTTGTGATCATGGAGATATAACAAAGTTGTTTAAGAAGTAGGTTTACTTTTGCAACCTAGGCATGTATATAAACACAATGCATTTTTTTAAGGAGAGACGGGACCCAGAAATCAAACTCACTAACGGCAACAATTTGCGACAACTTTGTTTTTTTGTAAATTTATCCAAAATAATGTACTTATTACATTAACTGAAATAATGGCTTATCCGTCAAATGAGGCAGATCTCTTAAATATGACACAACGCCTTTCTAACGGTTTTACGACATGCCGTATGGCGTCATCGATACCTATATACGCGGTTAATTAATATGTTGTTTGTTGTTGAAATACATGTAACATTTGTGCCTTACATTTGTCGTGACTCTAAATTGCTTCATATAATCAACTGACACTGGTTATTTCGCTATACTTTTATAGTTCGGTAGTGCTGTTGTTAATAATAAAATGGTAGGCCGTCAAAATAGCGTCGAACAAAACTCTGTGACACCCTATTATTATTATCATTACATATGTTTTGTTATTCAAATAAGCACATCATATGTAATTATAAGCAATATCTAAAATATGTGCATCACGTTTAATATCTTCCCTGGACATCCCTGTACGTATTTGAATTGCGTTAGATATCATAGTTAGTTTAATAATAGGAAGCGCGGGCTTTATACAAGTACTGAAAATCGGTAAGAAACACCGTAACTAGCCGACAGCAGTAATAATACTAACACCGATATTTCAAAATATCGTTCGCTGACCCCAACCTTTTCTTACAGAAGAGACCTTTTAAACTTGCTATATTTAAAATATGAAGAAATTCTAAAATATTTAATTTTTTCGTCGAATCTCTCGTTAAGTCATTTTTATTGGCTTATTTAGAAAATTAAAAAATTCTATGAAAGAAGTTGTTTGTTTATTACGCCAACACACAGTGACTCATGCATTGTGAATTTCAAGAACTGAAAACGCACTGGTCTGATGAAAATATTCACTAACTTGGTTGTGTGTAAAGCACCACAACAAGTGTTTTCTGTTTATCGTTACATAGATAGTTACACTGATTCACATTCCTGAATAATTGATATTAATATAATTATAATGACGTCTTCATTCACGTTGTTATTGAGAGGAAGAATTGAACCAAGCATGCATCCAATTAAACCTACAAATAGACGCACCCAGTGAACGTTATTGTTCACTCTACATACTTTGAGATCAGTTGATACCTTTGCCTGCAGTGTACGTTCTTTGCCATAATGACGTCAATCCAGGATTCTTTTGTGGTCTTTCCTTTAGCATGTATCTTTTAGTTCATGTAATCGTATAAGATGTCTACTAATACTAAAATAATCAAAATTCATTAAGTGGTACACTGCTTTAATGAGATGTGAAAAATAATTCTTAAATCAATTTTGAATGTTGACCTTTCACAACCTTAGTATATGATATATGTTATATCCATCATTAGCATGAAACCATTCTTCATCCTAGTAAACAATGTGTTTTAAAGGGGCAGTAGCACGTTTATAGGAGGAATATGAGGCGATGTCAGGAAATTGAAAATTAATGGTTCCAATTGAAAGACAATGTGTCCAACTTAATAGAGCAGTAATAATTCAAAAATATAATGTTACGTTTAGCCATGCTCTTCTATTTTCTTACACAAATGAATTAAAGGTTTAGACGAAATGACCGCCAATTGATTTTATGTGAATCTTCATACTTTGTCATCTGACTATGGATGATTGGCTTGTGTAGTTAAAATTTTGACACTATCAAAAGAATACATTTAGCATTTATGTACAATTATCAGTGAACAAATTAAAATATGCAATTATCAAAACCCGTGCTACTTCCCCTTTAGAGATATATAAAGACTCTTTTACTCAAAACATTTACTTAAAGATCCACTCCAACAAATATGGTTTTGCTTTTATGTAGATTTAGAATGGCCTGATTAATTATATAAATCTCACATATTCATCTAAATCCACACTTAAATGATATATTCTTGATTTTAATGAAAATCTTATAACAGCCATACATATTCATGGAAGCTAAACTCATACGTCCAATGTACATGAATACTAGTCATATAACTTATCAAACTGTATCAACTCGTAACTATCATTCTAACTGTTGTAGATAAGTTTCCTAAATTGCGTTGACTGATTGACGCACGTCATTGTCCGGTTTTCGATCATTATCACGACTTCAATCCTTCTCAATGTTGGTATACAACGTCGATTGGCTCTAAAATTGTACTTCCCTAAAACAATTCGACTTCTCATTCAATAAATGACAGAATATATAGACTTTGGCATTTGTGACTCCAAACATCTCACGGGGTGGCTCTTTAAAACTGTGATTGATTACTGCTAAATAACCATAATCTTATTCTAATGGTTGTTTGTATGAAAACTTTTGTGTGGATTTTATTAAATTAATGACTTATAAGATATATAGTTATTTTACAATAACCCTTTAACTTAAAACTTGCGAGTTGTTCTAATCCATAACATGCTACTGAATTCCAACACTGATTCAAAATATCCTAAATTATTTTAGTAACATACTTGTTTTAAAACTATTGTGAAATTTGTGTGATGTTGAAAGCTTTTTAGTGATTCTGGTGTAAATGGTGTGTAAGAGTGGCCAGGCTTGCCACGCAATCCAGCTCATTGGCAACAAGTAGTTGTCACAAAGGTAACAAGATCCCCCGCCGCAAATGTATGTTAAAGATGCTGTTTCATACTTGCATGCAGTTCAGGCTGAAATTTAGCTATTGAGAAAAGAAATACATCACTTAGTAGAAAAATCTTTCGTCGAAATATTGATGTCATATTTTGATTGTTTAACCAACAAAAACATACATTGTACTTATTTCGACGCCCAAAGTACAGTACCCCTTGTAGAAAGGGCATAGCATTTAACGAACCCGCTTTCGGTGACGTAATCATTACGCGTGTAGGATTTACACCGTGTCACAACTAGCGTATTTGCGTTCGATGGTTATCAACTTTGGCAGCAACGAATACCTTATTCGGAGAAAAAGAAAAGAAAATCTAGTCGTGCGCGACAAAGACGGTTTTCAAGCGTATATTTAAAGACCGGAAGTTGTCGCGGAGGTGGCCACAATTGATTCGCCTTTATGTTGGCTGCCGTTTCCGTAATTGTGGTAAATTATCTCATATTTAATGAATTCTGGTCCGATTTTCCCTAGGTTGGTCGCTAAATGTTTTTAAAAATACAACGAATACATTAAAATACTTTTTAAAATATTGCAAGTATCATACAGCATCTTTAACAACAAGAATAGTTTATAGAAACTCTTGTTTACACTTGTCATGATACTAGATGTCATAAAGACCATCCAAATTGACTTGACCCTGCGTCTTCAAAATGAGAAGCTATTTATGAAATATGAGAATCAAGAGAACAATTCTTAACATATCACTATTATAACCTTTAAATGCAGTTTGGCTTCGCTGTGACCTTGAAAATAATGTGAAGGACACCAAATTCCAATTTACCCGGTGTCCTTGTAATATAGATTTATGAAAAGAATCAATTGAATAACTCTTGAGATATCACGCTAACAAGCTTACAAAATGTACCATGCAGGTTATATTGCTAGTACATAGTTCAAAAGTATTGATAACAACGTAAATATCACTAAAATTGAAATGGCCCTACACCTTACCAATAAATGCTAAGTGCAAGTTACGAATAGAATCCAGTGAATTGTTTTTAAGATATCCCGCTGACAAGCTTTGAATGCAGATTTCAATACTTAATTATTCAAAGCCTCGCTCTGACCTTGACAATAATGTGAAGGCCACCAAAGTTATTGGGCCCGGTTCCTTTCCAATAAGATGCTATGTGTAAATTATGAAGAGAATCAAGCTAATAGTACTCGAGATATCCCGCTGACAAGCCTTAAATGACGGTTACAATGCAGAAATTTTCATAAACTCGCTGTGACCTTGAAAATAATGTGAAGGTTACTAAAATTGACTGGGCCCGGCGCCATCCCAATAAGATGCTATGTGTAAGTTATGAAGAGAAGCTAGTAAATTGTTCTTGAGATATCCCGCTGACAAGCCTAAAATTCAGGTTTCAATGCTGAAATTTTCAAAACCTTGCTGTGACCTTGAACATAATTTGAAGGTCACCAAAATTGATTGGACGCGACGCCTTCCAAATAAGATGTTCTATATGTCAGAAAAGCATTATGTTTACTTTGTTAATTTACAAATGATAGAAACTGAAAATACGCCAAAATGAGAATTTAATTTCAGATTCTTTGAAAAGAAATGTACACATTTGAATTTCGTTTACCTTACATTAAGGAAGCTGTGTGCCTTAATTTTAACAATTTGACACAGTGTAAACAGTGTTGGCTCCTTTATCAGGAAATGTGACTTTAAATAAATACAAGCTTAAAGGGGCAGTAGCACGTTTTTATGGGGAATGTAAGGTGATGTCAGGAAAATGAAAATAAATGGTTCCAATTGAAAGACAACGTATTCAAACTAAATGAAGCAGTAATAATTCTAATATATAACGCAATGTTTAGCCATGCGATTCCTTTTTCTTACACAAAATGAATTAAAGGTGTTCACAATAAAATGGCCGCCAATGGATTTTATGTGAATCCTCATACTTTGTCCTCTGACTATGGGTGATTGGCTTGTGTAATGAGATTGTTGACACTGTCAATATAATACATTTAGCACTAACTTACAATTATAAGTGAAATATTTAAAATATAAAATTATCAAAAAACGTGCTACTGCCCCTTTAAAGGCAAATGAAAATTATTCAAGTAAAAATGTCATAACATGCGTATTTGCTTTTACAGATTCTCCTTCATGCTTTCGAGTCTCATTGAAAATCATGCGGAAACATAAATCTTGCAAGCATGTGACAATATTTTACATAGCTAGATTACAAGTATTACAAATGTAAGTGAAAAATAAACGGTTGCAAGCAGAATACACAGATTACTTTAAAACAACTGACGGATGAAACTAAGAACTCATCATACTCATAGATATAAATTGTCGTTACATTCTAAAAATAAGAGTCTGTGTTACAGGATTAACAGAAATGTGCACTTTATTGGCAAACAGCATGCTTAGCTTGTGCTGGATACTCCGGTATGAAAAGCTATCGAACCCGGCGTGTAAAGGTGGACAACTATCTTCTGTCAGACGTTTCACAACTTATTTTTATTTTTTGATGATAACAACTAAAATGATTTTTATACAAAAAAATCAAAATAGAATTATCAAATACAATGCATTTAACGTTTCGAACAACTGTTTAAAAAAGGTTCGTTTGACATAAATAACAAGTTTATTGAAGCTATTCTGAGGCATTCTTACTATTCTTATTTCCTGAGCAAATCATGATTCAACCAAGCTTACACAGGTATGTGTTCGTCGAATACGCCGCTATAACGTATCAAGCATAGCCAATATGGCAGGGATTAAAGCTTGGTCAACCTGTAAAAAACTAACCTTCTAGAAGTCAACTTGTGCAAAACATTTCTTGCTTAGGCGCAGCTAGGTAAGTGCTTTTTTATCATGACACCCTTAACTCTTGTAAAACAATTTCCATCGAAATTATGATCTTTCTGAGTCAATCAGTTAGACATGAGAATTTCGCAGAAGTAACCTTTGCCTGCCTCGCATCCATAGTCGGCAAGTCCAACCATGCGATGAATTGGATTGACAGATTTCTCAAATGCCACACACTTCTGCCAACTCACAAAGTCTGGTTCACCGGATTGCCATGCTGCTTCTGGGGAAATATCATCATCCAACCACTGGAAGTCGTCCTCAGTCCATCGCATTCCAACCCATGCACAGAAGTATCCAGACTCTGAAAAACATCAATATTGCTGGGCGTAAGTCCATGGTTCAAGGCAAAAAAAAAACCTTTTCATTTCAATAGAATACAACTTTGGAAAACAATTTTGTCTATACAGTGAGTAACGAGAACATTTGGTAAACCTAACACAAACTGTAGGATGGACATTCCCAATATCACAATAAGAGTCGTCAGCGGTCAATTAGAGATGCACAACAATACACCTATTTGACAAGACAAGGTAAATTTCAACATTTGACCATTTTTCGTACAACTGCTTGTGGTACACAACATGAACGTGTTTCCTTTCACTAAATAATTGTGACAAAACAACGCATTATTCCTTGAACCTGAACATGAGGAGAGTATGGATCTATGTGGTCGCACGAGGCGCTTAGATGCTGACTCGAAACTACAATTCCTTTAGGGTATTAATATACATTGTATCGCCATGTGTATCGCCGTTGAGCAGTCCTGGCTGGATACTAGGCGTTAAAATTATTATTAATTATCGTTAAATCAGCTAAAATTTTCAATGTATACGGTACGATCTTGCGACAGACATTATCAATCAATATGACATCACATCTCGTCCTTCTGTTCAGCATACTACATATACAACTATGTGAAACATGATACCAAATTAGCATATCAATGTGAATGTGTGAGTGAATGAGTTGTCTTTGTATGAAAATTACAAAAACAAAACCAGAAATCCAAAATACTCGATACTGCTATTTCAATGGGACATGTACTACCCTGGGTTGATGTACCTATTTGTAACAGGGTTTCTGAAATAACAAGATGTGTTTGTGAAACACGAATGCCCCCGGATGCATCCTGCTCGCTGTGTCAAGGTCAAGGTCACAAGGTAAAATGTCATGGTGTCATCTGAAAGGTCTCATCACAAGGGATCCATATGTCAAGTATCAAAGACCTAGCTCTGACCAATCAAAAGTTATGACCAAGGTTAAAGTTTTTGTGGACAAACGGACGGACGGACGGACGGACGGACAGGTGAAAAACAATATACCCCCGGAATCTCCGATTCGGGGGCATAAAAAGTGTATTTTAAAAAAGCAAATCAGGATCTTACTTGCTGAGATGAGTTGCAACACATAGTCGAACTAGTCTTTGTTACTGAGGACAAGGAGACGACCTCCCTCCTTCTCACAATGGACCTTGCTGTCAATCCAGGTCTTGGAGTCCTTGCTCAACTTGTAGCAGAGACCAACATGAGCAACATGGGTGTAGCCCTTTGATACTGGACATGGCGCTGTGAATCAGAAATGAGTTGTTAAGTTTTGTTGTAAGCTTTTGTTTTGATAAGGGATTGGCCTGCTTATGGTGTTTTGTTAACATGTATGGTTGATTGGATGGAATATTACAATACTATTATTAATGAACGTTTTCAAAAATCTTTCACTTTCTGAAAACCTCGAACATTTGTACAAATTCATAATGATGTTTTGTTGTTACTAACTTCTAATAAAGATATAATATCGTTTCAGTCCATGTATACCCTGGTCTTGTCTTGTGATTGTGGACAAATCTTTTAAAAAATAATAACATTAAACAGTTTTTTTTTTACCAAACACGTACCCATTTGAGCGAAATGCATGGCATCATGTCCGTTTCCAATGGCCGTCAGCGGGGTTGTCTCATAAAGGGAGCATGATCCATTACTGTGTATATAGTAGGCACATGTGGACTCTTCAAAACACCTTTTGGCACAACCAGGGACTGTGGCCATAAGGTATGTTCCTAACCCTGTGGTTAGGGAAACGTAGTTTCGACGAGCAGGTAAATGCTCGTAAATGTGTTTTTCACCACATATGATTGGTATTGTTTGCACAAGAGTAAGTAAACAACCGATCAGTACGTTTCCCATCGCTGCAATGTATTCTGAAGAGGACAATGTTTTCCCGTCTCTATTCTGCAATGTTTTTCGTTTCTGTTTGGTTCCAGTGGTAGAACTTAGTTTTGCTTTAAATAATACACAAAACGAACGCCTTGTTCACAAATTAAACCGAACCAATAAACGTTTGTTATACTGTTTTGAATTCATTGCTAATTACCAACAGAGACGTCAACTGATATATATTTGATAGGTAGCAATAGGTGCTTCGCAGAGACAATCACACGGTTGTTGTTATTTGAATAACCATGGTTGATTTGGCAACACAAATATCCATTGCACCTAAGACTAGGGAGGTCTCGTCGATCTTTGAAAATCCAAACTATAATTGCACAAGTTGTTTAATTGGTGGCGGATAAAATCGCTTATCAGTGTGAACAGAATGCATACCTTGATGTACGTGTTACCCCAACAAAATAGTTTTAATCCATCAATTCGTCTAGCTCTCGCGATCATGATAAAATGTGCTTCAAAAAAATGGTGGAATGAGTCTTCCTGTTGCTTCCGGAAGTGCTAAATATAGATTGTCCTATATAAAATGATAACTCGCTAACGAAACGAAATAATGCTTTAAAATTGGAGAGTCCTGTAATGTATTTTATGATGCTTCATTTCTTATGTTTTTCTTTTCCCTACTCCATGAAAGTGATGACTAATGATCTGTTATTGCTATCTAGAC
Source organism: Steromphala cineraria (assembly GCA_916613615.1). Classification (NCBI taxonomy): domain Eukaryota; kingdom Metazoa; phylum Mollusca; class Gastropoda; order Trochida; family Trochidae; genus Steromphala; species Steromphala cineraria. The sequence continues at coordinate 28,191,216 of OU744732.1, forward strand.
AATAAAAACAAACATCTTTGTAATATATATTTAATTTTAATTCGTAACTTATGGAAAATTCATATCATTTGTTATATATCACAGAAACTAGTCATATATGATTTTTAACATTTATTTCATATTTGAGATTGATAAAATATCGTACCGTTTTAGTTAATGCTGAATATCACAGAGTCAATATTGCACATTAATAGAAAGGAATAAAATATGAACACATTGGATGAGAGATGGACATGTTTTTGTTCATATATATACCCAAAATATCACAAATTATATTGCACGATATAGAATGTTAAGAGGATAAAATTATGATTTATGACTATGTTAATAAAAATATGGAATAACTTAATATATTCAATTATGTACAATTCTAAAAAATAACAGGCTCGTTGGGGTAGATAGATATGTCACCAAAGTGTTGATAATTGTCCACAGGCAGGTTTCCTTTTACAAATAACTATGTTCTTTCTGCTGAATAATGTATTTAACATTTTCGACTTACGTTATTGACTACTATCTATCGCAACTGGTTAAGTATATATATCTTTTCTATTTATATTTATATATATTATGATTTATATATATGATCTATTTATGTCTCTCTCTTTATATATATATTTAGAGATAGAGAGAAAGAAATAAGACATGGCTTATACCAAAGGCATTGCTTAAAATGTAATAATTATAAAGGTCAACAGTTACTACTGATATCATAAATAATATTCAAACATTATGCTTAGTATTCTTGTAATCGTACAATCAATAAATGGCAATACGTGTTATTATAAACTGGGATTTAAACTACCCAGCATGTCTGTGGACAATTACCAATTTATTCAGCGATGAATATTATATTTTAACTAGCACTCAGTCGGCAAAAGCCAGGCTACCATCCTGCCAGTCCTCCACAAGTTTGTAGGTATAGATGCAATCTAACTCCCCGTCGTACACAACGTTGTACCACTCGGGGAAGCCTGGCACCGAAGCGATAACTCTTCCCCGGTAAGAAGTTAGAACTCCATCTTCCTCAAACGTGTGGAGAATGGCTCTACCCTGGAGACGGGGCATTTCAAACCTGGAACACACCTCATCCTCTGCAGCAACATCGGCAGCAACTGACAAACTAGCGTTATCAAGCAGAATTTCCAAATTTGAACGCAGTTGCTGCCAAGTTAGAGTTTTTTTGTTTATTGTGAAATTAAAGATTTGTTTGTTTGGATGTTGCTGCCCCAATACGTGTTTTCGAAAACGAAGCTGTCCTTTGACAGCTTCAACTTTAAGTTTGGGATCGTGAACGGAGGAGAGATGATTATCCATGTCCGAGACAGTCAACCACAAACCCTCGTTTACTATTTGGAGAGTTAACTTCTCCTTAAGTTTTGTTTTTTCAGACATCCTAGCTCTCAATTTGGCTTCCTTTTCTTTCTGTTGCTCCACCAGTTTGCGCTTTATGTCTATTTCGCGCTGCCGAAATTTGTGAAGTTGATCTGCTGTCTTCACAGCAGATCGGTGGAGCAAGTCTTTTTTTTCAGGGGTGTTTTTGGTCGAGAGCCATTTGGATGTCTGATTGATTTTAAACATGATAGAGGCTTCGTTAGTGAAGATGCTGGCTGAAGGACGAGTACGAGACAGTCTGTCTAAATGACCAAAAATGGTTTCTGGCAGTTTGTTATGGGGGAGGGCCGAGGCGCTTGGTATACTATCATTTACATTTGAAAACTCCGCTACGATTTTGTCTGTGTACAAACCAAACGCCTCAAAAAGCTGTTCTAAAACATGATGCAGGGAGGGACTGCTTGTGTCACGGATCAGATCCGTGAACACATCATCGCACCGAATTTGAATAAAAGACTGAAAGGGGGACGATGAGCCAGATACAAATGTCTCGGTGCTTGTTTCTTTAAAATAGGCAGAAAGTCTCGTATAAATATCCTTCATCGACATCACACCAACTCCACTCTCCATTATCCTCCAAATAGGACCAGTAATGAGTTTGTCAATAAGCCCCAGAGCCTGGCATTCCGTCACGAAGACAGGGACATTGATGTCCTGCCGGACAGACTGCAGGAGCCGATTGGCAGAGCCATTACCAGAGAGGAAAAATTGCCTAATTGTGTTCGACATGTGAGCCAAAACAGCGCCATTGTGAAACACGATATTAAATCGGTTGCCATGGAAGGGTTTCAGTGCCACTTCATCAACCCCATGCTCTTTACAATAAATTGCAAAGGGCACATGGCAACCAGATTTATCATCTCCACCCTGGGCGAAAGCCTTGCAGGAAGTTCGAAGAAGCCGGACACACCCAGATTCAGCACCACTGCTAAACTGGGGTACCGGCGCTTTGCTGCCACTCTGTTCGAAATGCAAAGCTTCAAACTTCCGCATGACCTCATTGGCGATGTCTGCAAGTCCAGTTAAAAAATGAAGACCACAAAAGAAGTGGTTTACATGGTTATATTGGAATTTTTCCATGTCCGAAAAAAGTTGCCAATTTGGAATAATTTCAGCATTGATGGCTGATCGAAATTTATCAAAGATGGAATTGAAAAGTTTTTCAGTACTAGCCCGATCGGACATAGTACTGCGAATTTTGGTCACTATGGACTTACTGACTGGACCAGCAATATCATCTAGATCCGAGAGGATCTCCTCCAAGGTAGAGAGAGTCGTGCGGGCTGATTTGTCTAACATGTGACGAACCCCTAAAACTACCGGTGTGTGGTTGCTGTCTGTGATGGCGAATGCCCCAAACTTATCTCCATACTTACTGGTCTCGTCCGTGTAGAGGGTAGACTCCGAGGCAGTGGCTGCTGTTTCTGCCACCTGCATGCTAGATAAAACATGCATCTTTTTACTTACTTTGTTGACATATGTTTTCTGTGGAAGCCTGTCATACGTGACATTCACCATTTTCAAGCAGGCTTCCATCACACCCGTAACCTTAGAGTCTGCGACTCCCAGGTCCTTCAAACTCAGCACACACTCTTCACACTCCGGTATGTAGGTTCTCTGGTTAGAATCGTACAGAGTTCGACATACCGAAGTGTCAACAGTATGGGCAGAGTTTGAAATCTTAACCTTCTGGATTGGCCTTAACTTCCCCCGCTTTACCCGCCGCAACTCGGCAGACAGAGCCCTCTTTGTTAACAATAATTTATTTTTGGCTATTTTAAGACATTTTGTAATTTTTTTTTGATATTTCAGTTCTTTTTGTATTTTTTTAATATATTTCTTCTTTTTGTTGATGGCGATGGATGATGAACGATGAGTTGAGTCTTGGGTGGTCTGCGTTGATGCGGCGTATGTACATGATGAGGATGATGATGACGGTGGCGAAGGGGAAGCCGTTGATGTTGATGTGTTCTGGGACGGCAGACTTGTCTGGATGTTGCTGGCAGTGGCAGGATATGATGAAGATGGAGATGATGAACATGTTGTGTCCTGCCACTGTTGGCCGCCCCAGAAAGCGCTGTGGAAGAATGCTTCAAGTTTATCAGCATTTTTTATTTTGTTCTTAATTAATTTAGTTCTCTTCTCCCACAGCGCAAGTGTTTTGGCCAGAAATGTTCCACTGTTAAATGTGGAATTCCCTTCGCCACATAAACGTAAAAATATTTGGTAACGCAGACCACCCTCTTTATAAAAACGATGAAGCCCAAGGCACAATATGTTGGTGATGATGGGGATGGAATGAATGGTGGGAAGTTCCTCTTCAGATTTTGGGGGGTAAAGATGTTCGCCCCTCAGAACGTCCTCCAGTTCCTTGACATCTGAAACACACAATTTTAAAACATCAGACTCACTGAATAATTTCCTAATGAGTATTAACTACCAATTGACTCAATGTACGTAATTGTATACAGCTGAACAATCGAGATGAAACACAATAGGAAGCCGATCTTAGAGAAATATTAAAATCTATTGACATACTTATAGTAATGTATACACATTTAGTTAATTTGATGTGTAGGGTTGGGAATGGATTCTTTGATATAATACACACCTTTGTTATTTGTATCCTACATGTGCTTCTTACTTAATTTGGACCTAATCATATGACGATATGTATATACGTGTTTGCAGTGGCCTTTATATTGCATGCAGTAACAGCCCATGAATTACAATAACATTTACAATCATATCATACATGTTTTTAATACGTCATACAGGTCCATCTCGTTCTTAAACTTCAAATGTCGCAATAAAAATACGAATATGAAGGTGCTTTAGCTCTTTAGAAAACAAAAATATAAATCAATCCAACATTTGGGGCCCAAAACGTTTCTGATATATCATTATAAGGATGTTATGACAAGGAAACCAAATATCTAGGGAAGAGTAAAGGGCTTCGTCAAATACTTTGTATATATGTGTAATTATTCAGAAAATAAGTTAAGTGAAACAATCAGGAAAAGTATGGCTGCCCTCATATCAAAATGAACAGTAACTGATCCAAGTAGCAGCAGTTGGTAGCAACAGGAGTCTACCAGTATTTCCAAAATATACTATTTTAACTATTGTGTTTTGAACAATGTAAAGCAGTTTATGTAAACGTAACTTCGTTGAAATTTAAAATTTATAAAATAAAATTTATTGTTTAAAGAGTTGTATTTTCTCGCCGATCATGTGATAGTATGAGTGAATACACTTATAAATCTATTTCGAGACCAAAATAGGGTTAACCTGGGGGGGGGGGGGGGATTTTCTCCTACCGCAAATCCTTTATCATAATGACATATATTTTAGATACATAAACGGAAATAGCCTAGAGGTGTTCAATATGAATGCAAACAATCCAAAATTTACAGTTTAAAAGAAAAGTCATAATGCATTTTAGGTTTCCCCTGAAACTACAATAATGTATTCCTTAATTTCCCTTACCATTGAAAGTGTACTACAAGGGATAATTTTAGATCTATTTTGTCCAAATTTTGGATATATATCAGGAATTCAAATGAGATGTGTTAAGGGAAAATATATGTTTCCGGAGTCACATTCTTAGTAATTATTCCCATGGAAACCACATGAACAATCCATATATGGATTTAAGCTTAAAAAGCATATCTAGGCATGACGATTGATATGTGCACATGTAGCAAGTGTGGTAAAGTTGGCATGTCTAGTTAAGGAAATATGCTCCTGAAAGATTTGGGACAATTGGGTAATTCATATACGAAGTGAATGTGTACTCTCATTATGTAACATAAATGGTCAATTCTATGCATATAATCATTATTGTGAACATTTGATGCTACTACTGAACATGTATAAAGCACTGAATATAATATTAAGAAGAGTTATGATGCCTATTTGTGACAACATTATGTTCAAATTAGCTAATGTTTACAAATCCCTATGTTAAGTACGCAAGCTACTTAGTTTGGGTTTTAGATTAATTGAGAGAATTGTTTATTAAGGTGTCAATAGTTATATAGACATATATTCACATGGATATTAACATATTTAAAAGTATAACATACGGCCAATTTTGACCTATAAGACACTATAGACAGACACATTTACAATATAAAAATCAATATGAATAAAATGCATTGTAAACGCACTACATACATACGCATACATACACATATATAGGCAGTCATTGTACATATATGTCATGAAGTATGACCGGATTTGATTGTTAGCTTATCCGACCCTTCAAATCTATGCACTTCAATGCACTTAATTTCATAAGGATATTTAAAAATTGGGGTTTATGTTTGATCGCCACACCAAGTTTATTCAATAAAGGCCAAAGAAGCGCCCATAAAATGATTCAGGTGTAAGGTTACAGTTAAAACGTTACATGTCTTCATCCACTGAGAAAGTTAGAAACATTGATTGGTATATTTCTATCATCACTGTTAAGGTCATAAAAGAATTTCCAATCAACAAGAGGAATATTAATGTTCATCAAGTAAACACCCAAATTAATGTCATCATATCAACATTAAATGTCCCTTTAAAATCGTATTACTTATTTAGCCAAATAAAGACTACCACCCTATCATCAAAATGATGGTTTCCTAAAGAAAGGAAAGAAGTCCTTTAATTCATTGCCACGTGCCATTGTCCGGTATTCGATCATGTATCACGACTTACAAGTCTTTAACCTGTGCAGTTTCACAGTTCTGAACTTATAATACAAGACCAATTAATCTCACTAAATCAGAGGCCTTCTGCACAAGAGTAACCAATGAACTAATTTGGTAACCAATAATTTACAGTAAGATGATATGTCTAAATTCACCCAGTTAGGAGGGATTAACGGCTTATAACATTTTGTAATGAATATTGATTAATTACCAAAAGTAACATAACGCTTGTCTGTGAGTGTGTTTTTGGTTTTGTTTTTTATGTTTTTTTATATTTTGCTTGTTGCGTTTGTTTTTTTTTGGGGGGGGGGGGGGGGGGGGGGAATCTTATATTGGAAGGCTGGAATTCGGAATAATTCGAACATTAGTAAACGTAATCTAAAACTTGAAGCTTTTCTATTGCATGTAGGCCAACAATATGTGTATTTAAAGCTATCTTTTGCACATGCCACTTAAATGAATCTTCTTCAAACACTTTAATGTCAAATTTCATGTATAATGTTTCTTAGGTAAGTGTATATCTTTATTATTGCGGCGATTGCATGTTCGATGTTCAATCGCAATAGAGATTAATATAGCAAGGATATCTTTAAAGCTAACCCATAAGAGAAGCAATGTAATAAGTAAGGATTAATGATTGTGCTCCCCAAATCAATTATGCTAAATGTAGTCCCTAAGGAACATAAGAATTATTAATATGAGGTTATGAAACATGAAATGGATCATAAAAAGTAGAATGGAAAGTCCGCATTATCATTGGTTATTGGGTGTTCGGCATTTATGTTGTGTTTGTTATAACATATTTGTTATATGAACTTAAAGTGTGAACATATTATATAATTATGTTGTACTAAGTTTTACTTTGTTCAGACACAATGACATTAACTCGAATATAGGGATTGTATTAGTGTTCAAATAGGATACAATCTTAAAAATAGTGTACCACAAAATCTTATACTACGATATTGCAACACGTTGGGGCTACCATATAACTAACATAACGTCTTTCAGTTTAAGAAATAACAACAAATAAATTAGAACAAATTCATGAACAAAGTGAACTACGGTATGTTATGTTAGTGTCATGTTAAGCTTTCCCTCTATCATCTTCCAAAGTGTACGCTTGAAGGAATAGTCTTACCGATAGTTAATATCAATGGGTTTTAATATTATGTCACCAAGTATATTTGAAACTTAGGAAAACTAAGTTGATTCCGATATCCCAAATGTGGGGATGTCACTTTCATGAGTCGAAAGACAAAAAGATTGGTTTACAATTGTCGGCTTTAACAATAAATAAATGTTTATATAAGTTATTTATATGTAATTATAAAAACATTTTACAGTATTTAATTATGACACAACTGAAAATTGGAATATCGCGAAAGAAGACAGTCAAGGGTACCCAAATACATTCATGAAATTGTCGTTGTAATTGCATATATGTAAGGATATTTTAAAAAGATATAGAAAAATCATATTCGAACTATTTTACAGCAAGTAATTCGTAATTACATTTATAAACGAAACATGTCAATTGTGTTCCTTGTCATAAAAGGGAAAGATGTGTGTAGAATAATTGATAATAGCATATATTTTGAAACATATATATTTGTATGTCAATCAAGGAAGTATACGTACGCAGAATTTAACTGGCAAAATAAGGATATGAGAAAACAGAATAATATGATATCAACGATGTAATCTAGATACATGTTATTACTGAATGAAAATAATTCATATCCCAAACATAACTGCAAACAAGGAACTAAAATAATAGACATTTGGCCAACCCAAACCGAATAAATAAAATTTAAAAATCAAGTTATTGGGATCGTAAATGCAAAGCCGATTGTTTTGTATGTAACCGGAAGTGACTTGCAAACGACTAAATCCTATGCAATTTACGAACAGGATCGCAAGTATAAAATATAGAAATTGCACAAAATGTCAAACATTGATATACATGTATGCACAGTTTAAAAAAGAAGTCTTGGAATCGCGTAACGGAGATATATGTGATATGATAAAATGTAGTAATATATGCTAATGTATGCACACATCATTATAAGGTGACCAATAACAATTCCCTAATTCTTCATATTCGCAGAAACTAATGAAGTAAAAAATCAACTTACTCATATTTGTCTGTTTGATGCTGTCAGAGGATCTTCCCACAAAATATGAAAAATTTCCGTAAAGACAACCGATTTTTTGGTCGCGTGCTTTTATAGTCGGAGTCATGTCAATTCGCACGTGCAACACGTGAGATTACGAACATTTCTCGGAACTTCGATGTGACGTCACAGCCGAAGCAAAATCATTTACTGTGGGGTCGTGGCGCTGAGCAGGTAGGTCCAAACGAACTCCCTACTAAGACATAGATGACTTGGTATGACGATATTGAATATGTCTGAAGAGGGAATAATGGGGTATTGGTTTTATAAGGTTATAAGACTAGTAATTATAAGGTTTTTGTATTATCCTGTATGAATATGATAAAATATGATATAATATCAGGTTCCGTCAAATTCTCACTTACTGACACTCATCTATTTTGTTTATTTTTTATTTTTTATTTTTTATTATATTTTATTTTTTGCATTTAATGCACGGATACAGGCGCATTATAAATATCCACTATTATTTTATTATTATTATTATTCACAATTCTAAAAATAAGTTAAGAATCCATGTACATTTCACATATCCCTTCGATTTTGGTTTAAATCAGACTATTTCGAAAATCGCATTGGAGTATAATATATTAACTTTTACTTGAACTGTCGTAATGCTGGTTTAATCTTTCTCAACTGTTATATAGATTACGATATTTTTCGAATAATAAGATCAAAGGTATTAATGGCGAATATCCAAACAAAATCAGATTATACATTAATAATAACAATGTGTACATAGTTATATTCCATCCATTGATCAGACAAGACTATTGTCATGACTGTATATATTTATAAGCGTTGAGCTATTTAATCAAACTGGTACTTCCCATGATTTTCAACAGTCAAGTATTGTAATAACTTTCAGTCATTAACCTGATTTCGGCATTTGGGGTTTAGTTAATTATATCAAACGTCTTGTGATGATTTTTAATGCCGCAATCATACAACATACAACAATTAAATTACTAAAAATATACTTCTTAAACGCTGCATCTTGGAATTTCACCATCAATGTAAAGTAATAGTATTCGGACACATTAAACAGAATTGGATCATATAGAGAATTACAATTGTCTCCTCAAAGAAATAGTTCAGCCTCTTAGCAAGACCACAGTTTATGTAAATCAATTTATTTTATTTTCACAACATATATTTCCAAAAACTTCCTTTACTTAGAGTTTCTATTGGGGCAGTTCAGTCAGTCTATCGTGGTAGGAAAGTGTATTTGTTTCGCTAATGTAATATCAGATAGCTATTGTCGCTTACAGAAGTGCTAAAGCTCTTCAAAAAGACCTTTGATAAAAAACAAATGCATGGCCCCCCAAAACAGAACCAGTTGGCATCGACATCATAAACCTTACCATTCAATAAGTGCATTCCATCAAAGCAGAAATAAACATAGATATTAATGCTGCCTACGTAGAACAAGTTGCTACAGAAATCAGGTTAATGAGTGTAATTGGATATCAATAATGTGTTAATTAAAGTTATACAACTCCGAGAAAACAACTTATGGAGATTAGTGTGATTTTCATACTTGACTTGCTACTGGAATCGCCAGGCACTCCTTCAGTTTCGTGCGAAATATGCTCGGTGTGTGACTGACATCGCAAAGTTATCGATAATGTAGTGTATGTTTAACTCTGGAATTGTTATATAATATCTTGAACAGATAATCGTTTACATTGAATGGATTATTGTTTTACGCCGCTTGGGCAATATTTCAGACATCAGCGGCGTGCAATCGTTTATATCATTATACCTTGTATACGGTTTTACTGCAAGGCATTTCTAGGGACTATGTAATGAATTAACAATAACGACTAGAATAAATGGTATAAATTCAAACAATTGTGTTGTTTGAAACACATATATTACACATATATATACATAATTATAGTGCTCTCATAATTAGAGAATGTCCCAACGTGCTTGTTTTGGACGTCACGATATGTCACGGTAATTTGGGCTTGAACACTCTTTTGTTACCACAAATCGCAATCATGAGCTTTGCAGGCCATTCTGTTTCTAACATTCCAAATATTCGCCACCTGTATGAGTAATCTTCTACCGTTATTGAATTAAATTCAAATAAAAAATAATAGTCTTCTCAAGATAACATAATGTTAACTGTTTGAACTGCAGGAGCGCCTTCTTAAATCATCGGTATGAGCAAAAATCCTTGATAATATTTTAATATTAATGGTTGGCTGCATTTGGCCATCAGATACCGAATGAATGATTTAAAAGTAAGTAGCGCTTTGTGTTATAAAATATACATGTGTCATTAGCGAAAAACCGATTTCTAATAAACGTACAGGAATTATTTGTTCCTTAAGAATATAAGTATAATAAAGCCGGGAAAAAGGCATTTTTTAAATTTTTGTATTTTACGTATTTTAGGAATATCATTCTTTGCTCGTTTCTAACATCATGCTTTGAGTAAAGCACTGAAATATTGACGTTAACATGATCTAGGAAACTTGAAACTAAAGACAGATGCTAACATTTCGTCTTATCAGCGACGTGGCACAATGAGGTGCAATGAATTATCTTTCGTCGTGCACTACTGAATGAGGGTTTAAATACCATTATACAATATCCCCTCGTGCTTTTATGAATAACCTCACTTTCAAAGTAGTCATTAAATAACACGCAACTGTCAGTGAACGAGTTTCAAAATTTTGACATAACCATTTGCCAACATCATCATCAATTTTAAATAAGACATCAAATTTACGGAAATGCAACTGCTATCTCAAATGGAATATCGTGTGAGGGTGAGAAACACCTTTTATTTCATTATAAAATGTTCATGAAGAATCTCTTCTCTGGTTTGAAGAATGCGTACAATGTTTATCGTTAATGCCAACATAAGGAAAACTGATAATTGTGATATCCGAAGGCAACGTTGAAATTGGTCAATGGCTTGTGTCAACTCAAGTCCGATTTATCAGTTTAAATCATGCATTAGTTTATCATATCCGGCCATCAAGTCAAGAGTAAATACAGATGGTTGTGTATTAGATACTGTCATAAGTTCATACAACCGTAGTTCCACATACACTAAACCCCAAAAGAAACTATCAATTTTCAGAATTCAAATATATTCTTAATTTCCTTTAGCTAAATGTTAAGTTTTATGGAAACAGGTCGCCATAACGTAACATTTCAGTTGTTCATCTCAGAAATTGATTAGGTACGTGATTTTCATGACTTTTGTTGAAAACTGAGAAAACACGTTTTTCTTTGATCATTGTTTCGCACATTCATTATTGAAAGTGAGTTAGCAAGCGATCAATTCACATGTGAGCCAGGTCATATAAAACCAATTTTAAAATGCCTAGATTGACCCCAGAACAGCGCGGGAGGGCCTTGGGTATGAAGGACATTGGGTGCTTCAAATGTTCTTATTAAGAACATTCGGCTGTCATCGAAAAACCATCGAAAATTTGATGAAACGTTATAGGGACACGGGAACAACATTAGATTGATCTCGTACAGGTAGACCACGTGTGACGTCACGTCGGGAAGACCGATACTTAAGAACTAGAACTCTCCATCTCCGAAATCGATTCCTGACAGTTGCAGAATCGGCGTCTACGGCTCTCGGGAGGGTGCTTAGTCAATCAACCGTCAGAAGGAGGTTAAGAGCAGCAGGGATTCGGGCCCGTCGACCTTATTGTGGCCCAACGTTGACACGTCAACATCGACATAACCGATTAATCTGGACAAAATGTGATTGGCGAAATGTTATGTTCACCGATGAAAGTAGGTTTTGTTTATATAAGCATGATGGCTGAGCCCGCGTTTATCGCTGTCAGGGTGAAAGAAACGCTCCAAATTGTGTTGCAGAGGTCCAGGCACACGGTGGGGGAAGTGTGATGGTTTGGGGCGGTATCCGAGGAGAAAACAAGTCGCCATTGGTGATCGTTATGGGTAACATGACTGTGCAAAGATACATTGATCAAGTTCTTCGTCCAGTTGTGTTGCCATTTCTTCAGAATAACCCGGGAACTTTGTTTTAACACGATAACGCGCCTGCACATTCAGCAAGAGCAGTGTCAACATTCCTGGACAACAATAACGTCAACGTCTTGCCGTGGCCGTCACGTTCTCCTGAACTCTCTCCAATTGAACACATGTGGGACTGCCTAGGGAGGCAAATCAGGAATAGAGCAAACCCTCCAGTCAACCTGAGGCAGCTGGAACAATCCCTACAGGATGAATGGGGGAACATCCCTAACGCCACCGTCAGACGTCTCACGACATCAATGAAACGTTTGCCTGCATAACAGCTGAAGGTGGACATACGAAGTATTGATGACTATGGACTCCATATTCCATACATTCATTAACATATGATCAGAAACTTCGATTTCTAAAAACTGGAAATTCACATTTCACACCAGTGTTAATAAGATAAACGAGTTATTGCAAAACATGTGAAGGTAGATGATGTGCAAATAATTCAGTATTAGATCAAATGTTGTTAGGATAGAAAACCGTGTCTTGTTATTTTTCAATGAAAATTTGAATGAGTGGATAGTTTCTTTTGGGGCTTAGTGTATATACAGAATTATGTATATATAAAGTAAAAAAAGTGCTGACTCCCTGATTGAAATAAGGTATTATAGTTTTGGTGATTGTTGTATATAACAGTATGATCACATGAAACTTAATGATGGAGTGATTGAAAAGCATTCTTTTGGCTGTGATTTGGACTGTAAATTTCCACTCTCTGGTATATCAAAATTTTGCTTCAATTATGGGGTTCAAATCAGTGCAAAAAGACAACAATTTAAGTATGGTCATGAATCAAATTTTGATTACGAAACAATAACTGTTACTTGCTTCTCTGTTCGTGAACGATGAGGTCTAGCATTATTGTTGCAAGTGCATAGTTGTCGAATTGCGCGAAATGGGGCACGGAATCAGGTTCAAGGACTTACCGGATGTAGTTATCTCCTGTCAAGTTACCTTGTATGGTCACAAGATGTAGCTTGCAGTCAAACGAGAGGCACCCCCATAACTTCACAGATCCCACGCCATAGGGTACTGTTGGCATGATGTTTCTTGGTGCATAACTAAGCCTGGACGCCTCAAAACCTTGATCCTGTCATCCACAGAGTACAGAAGGAACCTGCTTTCGTCTGTGATCTTAAATTCCAACCAGGTCTTTCTGTACATCATGCCACATTTGTGCTTATGGTTGTTATGGAGTGTCGGTCCCTTGATTATTCTTCCGGACTTATATCCAGCGGCCTTGTGTCGATTGTTCGTTGTCTGTTTTTTATGAAACGCAGTGTAATGTCAAATTGAAGCGTTATTACAACAAGTGTCATAATGCTGTGACCTCGCAATACGGGAATCGCTGTCACAAAGGCAGCCATTCATATAGAATAACACAGCACACTGTCAAAAATTAAACGAAAAAAGTTCAATCCTTCCAATTAAAATTAGTTTTGTTAAACTCATTCATATCAAAACTACTCGTTTCATAATAGATTGTTAATTCGATTGATAATAAATTATTTTAGTTTTATTTCATTTTTTAAACTTTATAAATCTATCACTCTTACCATTCGCCAGCAGTTCAAGCAGCACATGCACATGTCAACAAATTCTTAAAATCTGTTGGATATCCATATAAAAAAATAATTCCAACACACTCAATCATTTGGAGAGGATAGTAAGTTTATTATTTAACCCTTAAGTTGGTGGCAGTTTCATCATTTACGAATTATTACCACATGGTTTGAACCTTACGTTTTCAATCACAATTTGATTTATCAGGTTAATATACATGAAAAAAAAGACAAAAACATCTTCTTGGCAACTTTCATTGTAACGGAAGATCTCTTCATTATCCTCATATGTAATCCGCATTGGTCTGTTCAGTTTATATTCCAGAAATCCGTGAAGTAAAATATGATATCATATTAATAAATGATACTTTCACTTGATTGCCACAATTGCACTACATACATCTGTTCCACTCTTATACAATGGCCCAATTTATACTGAGGACTTTACTGACTTTCAAGAATAAGAAAGAATAATGTCATTGAAAAGTAAGGAAAACAAAACATAATTTTTGGAACGATTTTTGAAAATGTTGTTACACAATTTAGGCATTTGAATGCAAACATGTATACAACAACAAAGGCACTATTACACATTGTTATTTTCAATCTTAATTTGAGCATAGCATGTTGAAACGTTTAAAACCCCTTACATTAATGTTAGCTACTGCCTTTAAATTAATGAGCTATATTTTCTGACTTCCTGCCATTGAAGATTGATCAGTCTCTTTTATATTAATGGTGAAGACTCAAATATAAATAAAAAAATTCTTTATTGTTCCTGTGCAAATTGAATTTGTATCATAAAGCATGTTATTGACATTAAACTACCTTAGGTTTATTATACAGAAAATTAAAAGGTTACTGACCACAATATTTATTCTTTTCCGACGAATGCTTTGATTAATTAAGATGCACGGTATCAAAGTATATCTATGAAACGAGTTTGGTTTAGTATTTAATGAGCAAGAGCAAGTTTTCTACCGCTACTATCCCGAGTTTCACAAAAATATAATTAAACGGGTATGTGTTAAACATTTTTTTATTACTCTCCTAAATACATCAGAGTGAATGGATACTTGACATGGCCACTGTGGCTGCCCCGCTGTAATTATAACATTGTTCATGTTGCTCGTTGACGATGCCAAGTATTCTTTATAGCAAATATTTATTTTGTTGTTTGTTATATATAAGGTTTATTAAATAGAAGAGGGCTAACTACAATCCTTTAAAGGTATTATGATGTACATCAGTCTTTAACGTAGTACAACTTTTCCACGATTTACTACACTTTACTAGGTATCCGAGTACGTTTTCGTACGTTTAAGTACATTCTAGAACGTTGTACTACGTCTGATTACGTTAAACTACAATAAACTACACTACTTTCATCTGAGTTGAAGAACGTTTTAGTACACAAAACTAGGTATTAGTACGGTTAACTACGGTATCAAATACGTGTAACTACGTTTTGGTACGTTTCGTATTTAGACTTTGGCGTTTAAGTACGTTTCCCTACATCTAACTACACTTCAGTAAGTAGAACTACGTTGAACTACGATAAACCACGCCTAACTAGGTAGATTTATTTATTTGTACCTTGTGTCACAAGTGACTGAGACAGGGTATGCGTTCTAACACTATTCATGTCACAACTGAGAGAGGATGAGTGGAAGGAAGGTAAAAATGATTTAGCTGCTATCAACAGAGAAATTATATGTTTTGCTCTAAATATTAACAAAATCGAAATGGACGACGAAACGCAGAGAAAAAAAGAAGATGGCTCCCACGTAGGTCATTACACGGTCAATATCATACACTCATGTCCAAAATGGAGGTAGAATGAAATACATAAACGTGTGTCTTTATATACCCTACCACTGTAGTGCCGTGATTTACCCTACTTTAACGTACTTTGACGTACCTAAACGTGTTTCAACGTAGTTCAACCTACTTAGTTGTACTAATAAACGATCTTAAATGTAGATCAACGTGGTTAAACGTAGACGAACGTAGTTGGTCAGTTGTTCAATGAACGTAGTTATCCGTTGTTTAACCTAGTAAAACGTTCTTATATGTACTTAATCGTACTTACACGTAGTCAACGAACTTATAATGAAACGTTGTATTACGTAGTTACTAAAAATGCACTCATTTTCGGCACGTTAGCGGTTTTGTGGCTACGTTCTAGGTAAGTGAACGTACGCGTGACTCCCCCATTAGGGACTTCTTCTCTATGGCCTATTCCACTATCTTAGAATATTTTACCACAGTTGCCTTGATGTTTCCACCTGCATGAGCATAAGATGTAGCGCCGGTTGAGTCCACAGTCTTCCGACTGTGACCAAATATCTAAAGACCTAAGGCAAAGCAGTAGCTTTCTTGTCCACATCTTCCTGCTTTTGTTCCAGAACAATCACATAATTCAGAGGGAAAGTACATTTTCCTCTCCTTTGGATAGCTCCTTCTGTACGTTAAACACTTGCCCAAAGAATACATCTCCATACACTTTAGGCAATCAATTAAACCACCCTGACGATTGGACTTGTCTATCAATGAAAAGGAGACCAAAAATTCGTTCCCTTATTGTTTCTGAAATCCAAAATCCTCATCACACCAAATTGAGCCGCCATCTAACTGCAAAAGGTGTTGAAGCTATCTGATCCAGAGAAGACAGCCTTGACCAACCACTCTCGAACCAGATCCAAAAGTCGACAGGAACTTCCCTCTCCCAGTAGACCACAGTAGACGACATGATGAACTGGAATAAAGTGGGTGTCTGAAATAAAAGGACCGAAGGGTATTCAATCTTCCAAAAGCAATGATTCCCGTGGAAAACAGTTTTTGATGAGAAAACCCATTTCAGATTTATCAAGAATTCGTAGAGTTTTCAAGAAGAAATGCTGATGTTTCAGTGATCACATACTAAGCATGTACATAAGGATATTAAATTTCAGAGCACTTTTATATTTCTTTTTACATTTTTATAAACCTTCCGGTGTTTATACATTCACGTTCTTGGAGGTTTGAAATAAGACGCTATTTACAAAAGTGATAAAGGCTTTCTTAGTAATTAAACAATTACAGTAAACTGTATCATTTAAAATTATTTATATTTCATTATTTATGAAACATTCCTCTCAATTTATTTAGTGATTTTTGATAGATTTATTTTTTTGTGTGTGAAACAATGTCTGTTTTAAAAGTCCTGGATCCATCATGGTAACACATTAATTACGCCCATTTAAAAGAACAGTTTGAAGCTATCGGTTTTGCATAATGCATAGCCTGAGATGTGTCTCTGTCCTGTACTACAGAGTGACAGCTTTAAATACTTGTACACAACATCCCACGTATTTTATGAATTCCCCTATCAGAGAAGTTATTAAATAACTCGCAACTGTCAGCATGGATCTTTCAAAATTTTAACCAAATGCCATCATTAAGTCAATTTATTGTCAAAAGACATTAAAGGAATTGGAGCATTTGATATCTGGTGAGGTTTTAAGAGCCGTGATATTTCTTCACACACACCTTTGCACGAAAATGTACAAGATGATTTATTAATTTTGATACAGGCATGACTTACGAACATGCAATGACATCATAAATCATAGTTCAGATACTCCGTAAATACACAATAACACACCACTTGTATGCGATATATTGTTACATCATTTTATACATAGAAAAGCCACTTAACCACACACCAATCGAGTATGCTTAAACAAGAGAACATTACGAGTTTTGAAACAGAAGATGTTCTGGTGACCAAAATCGTATGAATTTTTCTGTTGGATAAGCAAAAACATTTTGCTGTATTGTAATATTTCATTATTTTAGATCTGATATAAGAAGTCGATGGAATAAAACATTTTATGCTATTTCGGTAGATTATTTTCTTGGTCAATAAGATTATAACATTCAATGTTTTATCATTCTACCTTTTGTCCCAAAGATAACCTTTTCAATAGTCAGATCAATAGGGATTTGTACTTTGATGTTTAAGATGATTTGATTATGAATTCATTCTTTGAATGATTAAAATCTGTAGAATATTACAGCAATACGTTTTCCGTCACTTATGATAATAAACTTTGATTGCATCAAAATGATGCTAATATGGCCAAAACGATATAACTCTCCTTTTTTAATTCAAAGACTGATCAATTAAAGAAACATGCATTAACCTTGTTCTGAATATCTTCAAGTAAAGGATTCATCAGAACACATATGGACAACTCAATGAACTGATGCCTAAATAATCAGCTGGACACTTTTTATTCAATGCTTAGCTATTTCCGGTCATCAGGTCATATTAAATGTCGAGGATTTTTTAACAGACATGGTTAGATTAGTCTAAAAGTTTCAGAGAGGATATAATGTTTATATTGGAGTGTTTATTAACGCTTGAATGATCTTTTATTACTACTTTTGTCAAAAATACCAATCGGTGATATGTGAAACGCATATATCTCTGTTAATTAAACTAAATTCGTGAAGTTTATACATGTAGATCAAATGATCGTAAATCAAAGGACAAGTTATGTGAAGAACAGATATAATAATAGCGTAAAATTGACAAAATGGTGAACTATTTAGATTATAACAAACGAGATATGAGTGACTACAGGAAATATCCCTCAAATCGAAATAATGCAGCGAGCCTGGGTGGGAGACTAAACATTATTTAAAAGGAGGCAAACTTGTCCAATCGACCAATCGTATTCATTTTCTCTGTGCAGTACTCACCAATCAACATCGTGAAACACTTAAATGCACATGTCAGGATATAAACAAAACTCTCACATGTGTGTCCTCTTTGTTGGTATTGGTAATATTAAATCAAACTGTCAATCAAGAAACCATTGATCTGCATTAACATTCATAATCTGCATTGCTTTGATTTTTATGGCGACGGTTTTTGATGGAGTGTTAAATGCTTTTTGAAATGATTAAGAATGTTGAAAAACAATGAACATCCGAATTTACATGTGACCGATTTTATTAATCGTGTCACGCATCAAGTAGATACAAGCAGTGCACAATTCAGTAAAATTATCACTGTTAATCCATGAAATATTAAACAATTTTACATGACAAAGTTTCTTTGTATTTATGTCATATATACAGTTATTTATACATGGTCAGCAGACAGGCCGATAAATAAAAAATAAAGTAGTTAGCAAGAATTCAGGTGATTACACAGCTGAGCAATAAAATAAATATGAACTTAAAACTAAAACCCATGAGGATGATTGGGTATTAATTCAAACAAAAAATGTCAATTCATGAGAATGAAAACTCAGAACGTGTAATTATATTCCCTTTTTAAGTGTGCATAGTCTTCCCGATCTCAGATCACATTCTCATCACTCATTGATTAATAATAAGCTTTCAACGAGTAGAGAGTAGTGATGTATGCTTTTTGACAATATATTGCTGTAAATGTCCATACATGTATACATATATCACAAATAAGAATTTTAATATGATGCAGACCATATATTGAATTCATTAAGGATGTTAAATACCTGACAAGACTTTTAATTATCAATATGGAGTTGACACTTATCAAAAGTACTAGTACCTATGTCTTTGTAGGGTTATAATTTAAGGTTGATTGTAATTAAACCTTCTGATCTTTGATATGAGACATCAACTTTACTTGACATTGGTACTTTGTCTGATTACACTGTCTGTACATAAGTAATTAAATCGATTGGGGTGACAAGGACTGTCTAACCTTTGTGTATTAGACGAACAATAATGAATAGCGACTTACATTTCATTGGATCCTCAAACTTGGTCAATGTCCCACTTACAATGTTATTTAACAGTCTCATTATTTAATTAACTTTTTTTTAAATCGCGTCACCTTTTTGGCATGTTGATATGTGTTTTATGTCGTGACATTGCTTGCATAAGAAATTGATTGTTTACTTCATATGTTTTGGTCATTTATTTTCTCACAACCTCAACTATATATTCAGTAATGTAAACCATTTCGATTGCAATCCATTGGCCGCATGGCTTCCCTTGTTACCAGTTGATGTCAATAACGTTGTATAGTTGATCATTGACTAGCTTAATGAACAAAAGTATTCTATGCCAGGCTGATCCGTTTCATAAAATTCTTGACAATTCTGACGATAAAACAAAATATCTGCTCCACTCAGTTAAATCATCACTAAAGGTAGATTGTTCAATTCTATCATCAGTGATGTGATTCTTCAAACATTATTATTAATCATTATCGGATTAGTAACGTGCGGGTAGAAACCTATGTCCTTCTGTCACAATTTGACGCATAAAGATAAGGATAGAGCTAAATGATCGCAACAATGATGAAAAGAATTTCTCAAGAGAAGTTATTGTCCCTTTTGAAACATAAATCAACCTCCAAGAAAAGACCGCTTAGAAATCAATAAAGTGTTCTTTGCAAAACCGTCAAGAAAACTTGGAATATTTTCAAGAATTTACGTTATTGGCAAACATGTCATTTCTAAACAAAACGTCTAAATATGTTTGAATTGATATTCTTACTTTAAAGAATTTGTAAAGCCTTCATTGATAACAAATTTTATCAACCTTTTGAAAGGTTTCCAAAATTTAGAATTTTGTTTTTAAAAGACAAAAATAAATTCTAGCACTGCATGTCAAAACCTTATTTTCCCCATTATTATGAGTTTTTCCCATAAATGATGGTATCTTTTGCTGACGTCTAATCATGACTTACAAAACGATCTAATGCATAATAATGGCTTAGACAGACAAACCCTTTTTGCTATTTAGTTCCATTTCAATTTGAATTTCTGTCATATATCATATTATTACTCGACGTTGAAAATATTGCTCTTTAGTAAAGCTACAACGTTAGTACACACTCTATTTTATCCGTGCTGACCTAATGAAGTGATGTTATAATGACGTAGAGGTCACAATGTCACAGGCTTGCTTTCATACGTTAAATACCAAGCCGTTATCTCGTTTCATAAAAATAGGATGGGGTTAAGTTTTCTCTATTCAACTCCTTTATGCTGATTCACTTTAGAATACTTGAAAAATGTAAGGTTTACTATTCTACCAATTTAGTAGTTCCACTATGATTACATCACATGCATCGCACCAAACTAGTTTTTAAAATGAAATTGTAACATATTATGAAATCAAAATCTACTAACAACAAAAATAACATGTTTTACTTCACAAAATCTGTCTTCATGGTCAGCTTATCAAAACTAATGATAAATGATTCTGGCAGTCGACTACGATATCAACATTGTTACATCTGATGTCATCATCTTTCTAATGCCTCGGATTTTCACACTTGTGAAACACCTATCAGTTAGATAAGATTCTCCATGTATCGTGATTTATTGCAAGTACTTAAAGGTTTTGTGATAGCCAATTTCATAATTCGTTTTTTATACGATTTATCATTGACAACAAAATGGATATTGCTGAAGTTCACAAATGTTCCAGTTTGAAACAGATGGAAATTTGTTATTCAGAACATAACATTTTGACTGACACTATATCTGTAAAAATTAATGTTTGTACTTGTAGGTTGGTTTTGGGGATTAATGGTCTCATATCTCAAAATCATGTTTATGATAAGGTTAATCTCCTCTGTTGCTTCTAAATCTGTATTGATATTCTAAATGAACGTCGAGATACTAATGCCAACATGGTTTGTCAAATAAAGTATATTGTTATCATTCAAGACCTCGAAACCATGATTCCCACATTGTGTTTTAACTCCTTGTTGGGTTTCGCTGTACACTTATAGAATATCATCTGTATGAAAACCTATGTATCATAGGATAAAGCTGAGGCAACATCTAGCAAGAACAAGACCGTGAAGTGTATGTATATATGATAATACAATATGTAATTGTTGAGAGACCAGCATATTGATATCATTTACTGTTCTGTCATTAATTGATTGTAATGAACTCGTCTGACACTGGTTGGTCAATACAGAAAGGTTGTTAATTATAAAGACAATACGTAAGGCATCTTATAGATCATTGTTGCCTTTAACTCTATCAAGTTTTTTATTTTGTTCTGATTTATTTCTGATATAAAAATTAATCAAAATGCACAGTTTTGGATTTAATTTAATATATTTACAATCTAATTTTTCTTATTGCTTTCATGTCGGTTTAATGGTAGTAAGGAAATAGATGAAAACGATTTAATCTAGGTATTTTTTTCTTTTAACTGAAAACAGTTGTTCTGCTTACTTTTTGTTCTAGTTATAACCTTTTGTACCTTTACATATCATCTGCAAATACTTTGCAAACTTGCAAAAGTATAAAATTTTCAAATATATTTGGAATAAGCGTAGGGAAGATACTGTCAATAGTACGTACATGTAAGAAATGTTTATCTCATGAGGAGGGTTTTTTGAAGAAAAAAGGTGTTTATGCTTTGATAATCCTTCTTAATAACGATCAAAGTTTATTAATTCTTGTATGCCCACCTCAAAATATTTCTATCATGAAACCAATTTACAAGCTATAAAATAGTAATGACTCATCAAATAATGTACATAAAAAAATCATTTCAGCAGGACAAACAAATGGAAATAATAAGTTATAAAGTGTGACTTTTGGGACCTTTATGAAATAAAATCAATAAAATGATTCACACTATTCTTCTATTAGGCTTTTCCATAAATGATTTATAACATCCAGCAATATTTCTGTATGCTTTTTCATTGCAACATTACATAAAGGCACAGCATGTATTTTCTCATTGCTCATACATCTATAAGTCTTCTTTAAACTACAAAATAATCGCATGAATTTCAAAAGATATCTTAACTTATAAATGCCTATATTTCAGTTCATAAAATACGGACATAAGACAATCAAAAAGAAGGATTCATTTTTAAAATGAAACATAAAGTGCTTTTATCTGCTTTTTACATTCACAATTCATAATAATAATTCAGTTTAAATTTGCTTATAACTTTCAGAAACAACAGATTCAACAACGGTACAAAATATGATATAAAGATAGCATTAGATGGGTATTTTCATATCACATTCTGTATCAGCCAGAGACCTCAATATGTGCCCGAAAGCTTTATTGTTCGAGAGCTGATAAAGAACGTGCTATGAGAATATCCATATCATAATATTTTTTATCATACTTACCAAGCAAGCAACAAAAGTAATTGTAGCATTTTAAAATTTTAATGCATAACAGTAACATATGGCTGATGTTATTTCGTTTGACTTAACGTTAACGGACACATACTGATAATCATTAAGTTGTCGAGCCTATAACATATTCACACAAACATGGATTAACATATCTACACTTCTCACAAGAACTTACTTAATGACCAAAATATTTTTCACATTGAAACAAAAAGGCGTGTTTGTGAAGATTTCTCATTGTTTTTGTTACATTCCAAACCTACAGTCATCATACGACACAGGTAAGTGCAACTATATAACTTTCAGTATTTGTTTAGCAGACGCCCTATTGATTAATTTTCGAAAAATGTTTTTTTTGTTGATGTCTGTTTAAACTGACTAAAAGGGTTTCTGCGTTTCAGTGTTTGATGGAATAGAAGCGAATGTGAACATCTACATCTAGCCAAAAGTTCAGCTTGATATCTTCTTCTCATGCTGCCAATGAGGCGAAGAATCTGCTGCTGACGGTTCCATTCCTTCACGAGTGCTCTTTCGGGTATGTGAAGTTAGCTCCGAGTTCACGGTTCCCGGTTCCTTATTCAAATTGTGAAGTTGGCTCCCAGTTCACGGTTCATTCAAACCCTGCTCTTCAGAGGTCCTGTTTGCTTGGTTGAACCAGACGTTTTAGCTATGCTTTTTCAATACTTGTTCCATTGGATTAGGATCCGGAGAAAGAGCAGGTCATCGATTCCTTCCAGTCTGTTAAATCGGAGGAACTGTTCGACTACCCTTGTATGATGAGGTTGGGCATGGTCGTCCTTTTTGACAGAGTTTTCTACCATAGGTCCAGAAGAAGATGTGACGAAGGCATATCTTGTAGAAGATATTATTCATGTAACGAATGTCGGTCAACAGAACATGTGATTGGGTCTTTTCTTCCCAGCTGAGTTAACTTCCCAGTAAAATTTTATGTTAAAAATTGTATAACAATCTGCCGTTGCCCCTGTCTTCGCTAAACTCACACCCGTCTACCAGTAGTAACACAGGCAACGTTCTGGTATTGTGTCCCAGAGCTTGTTTTAGAGGAAAGTGGTCATAACATCGTGATTTGAATTGAATTTCAGGTGTATTGCAAACTACTACACACGTAGCAAAAACCCTTACCATACAGATTGCAATAAGAATCCTTACGTAAAAGTTCCTGATTTACGTGCTCTCCATGGTGTGCATGAAAGATTCACACTTCAGTAATTGACAGTGTGTCTTCGTCACACATGTCAATACATATTTCCATAGGTACATTTACATAAAAATTAACCTGTTTTCACTAAAACGATTACTTGTTTATTAGCCAAAGTTAAACAGTATATTTCTAGATGAGAAAATATTAATAGAGATGATAAATTAGTTCACAGTTTAAATTACATCATCATTGAACTTTTTTGTGTGAAACAATTGATCATCTTAAAATTAGTTATTTCGATCTAACATAATTTTTTTTAAATGTTCATGTTTTATCTCCTTTTAGATTTAAATCAATCCCCTATTACTTCCAATAGATTAAACTTAATCATAATCCTATTAGAATCCTATAAGAATTATAACATCAGCTTATAGGGTTAAAGCTGATTGATTTTAATTCTAAAATCTTTTAGTTTTACCATTCTCTTTATTTAAAATGTTCTCAAATTTTTTCTTAGTTTATATGTTACATGTATACCTTTTGTAATGTTTATGGGTTAAAACTAAACTGGTGTCTAAGGGCACTCTACCTAAGTTAACATCTACTTTGTCTGATAACAATGGACTCTTAACTTACAACAAACATATATATATATATATACAAGAACATTTTGGCCCACAAGGAAGCACAATGCAAATTGTATTCATTATGTATGATATTGAAACCACCGTATAATGAAAGATCTACTATATTGAAACAGCAGTGAATTAACATAGTATGCCATAGACATTCCTATTAACAATCCTGTGTACCTTCGAATATCAAACATTTCAAAGAACACATACATGTATGGTCACCTCTTCTGGTGTCTGAATGAGAAGTTGGATACTTCTAATTCACTGTCATCAGATTAATATGTATAACGATGGATGTTGATTGGGGATAACCAGAAGTAGATAGATATACATCCTTTATAACCATCAAAGTGGTGGTGTCGCATGTACCATTCCTGAACACGATGTGAATGAGGACTGTTCTATCGAGAAATTAATTTAATTGAATTTTTGAACTGTCATTTGTAAGCCAAGAAAAATGCAAGTATGTATTGGGTTGGTTAGTTCCGAAAGTTCAATCGTTGATTACTCTGCCTGTGTCCAGGTATAACTCAATTAGTCGATTGATGAAATCTACTCGATGTACCTTACAAAGACATCTAAAGTCCCATTTGGAATGCTTGACAAACAATGTCAATTCTATTAAAGATAAAAATAACCTACAAGACATAATACAAAGAATTGTAGATCCATGAAACTTTCATTCAACTCTTTGCCACTGTTTGATGATGTCAATTTAAGTTATGTAATACATTTAGAATTCAGAAAGTATGTATATCAGATGAACCAAAGAAAATAACCTGCCTAGCCGTGGAAAGGCAGAGTGATGTTTGTTAAAAAATAACTCTTTAAGTGCTACCTTTTGAAAAATAAGAAGGTAACATAAACTGTCCTACACAATGATTTGCTGAAAAGAATCGATTTCAAATGTGTTTGACGTTTGATTCTAATCATTTGAATATATCTACATGTATTACACACAATTACAACTTCTGATGATTAACAGTTTTCGAATGGTCAAACATTAGAAATATTGCTAATTCACGTTAAGTACATATATATATATGACAAGCTTAACATATATCACCAATAACATAATAACATAATAATAAAAACATAAGTTTGGGACCCATGTGGTGACTCAATTAATTCAACTCTTGAACATGACGTTTTAGCTTGATGTATTGGCCAGTTACTTAATTGCCCTTATGTTTTTATCTTGTTCAACTCTTGTAGTCTTGCATTAAGACAATTGATTTTCTTTCTTTTCCTATGACCAATTCTTTTTTTTCAAATCATCACTGAATAGACTTTTTCAAAGCTAACACATTGGAACAATAAAACAATCAATATCGATATTAATATCGGATCCTTAAGAACGGAATTGGCCACGAGTTGTACTTGGGAAAATGTTGACGGCGGTCTATTTCAGAACGTATCTCATTAAAATAAGATAATCATCATGTACATCCAAGGGTAAAACAAATGTATTGTCTTTATGTGAATAAATCTGTATCTAGATTTCCAAAAGTGGCGTGCTCTCATAACTCTTGTACAGATGCATATTATGTGTAATTTCGTTACAATTTTTGACATACAAATGTAGGTACATTTTTGACTAGCATATGTCACGACATTTTCCATTTCTTGTCAAGTTTGAATCTTAAAGAATAATGTTTTCTGTGTCTGCACATTTTCGACATTGTTGTTTACGATAATGTAGTTCATGTCAAAAGCTTATAAACCTCAACAGTTGATGGGAGCCCATGGTATTTATGTTTTAATGTTCGACATGACATTGTTAAAGCTTGCTATAAAAGCTTGAAAGGTTCAGATTAAATTTGGTCCTGCTCGTTAATACAATTACAAATCAAAAATGTTTCTTATAACTCTAGTTATTTCAGTCATAAAAAGTATGCCTAGACTAAAACTCTACTTAAAGGGGCAGTAGCACGTTTTTAGGGGGAGTATAAGGTGATGTCAGGAAAATGAAAATTAATGGTTCTAATTGAAAGACATTTAATTTAAACTAAATGGAGCAGAAAAAAATCAAATATATAATGTAAAGTTTAGCTATGCTATATATTTTTGTTACACAACATGAAAGGTGTTCACACAAAATGGCCGCCAGTGGATTTTATGTGCATCTTCCTACTTTGTCCTCTGACATTGGATGATTGATTTGTGTAATGAGATTTTTGTCACTGTCAAAATAATACATTTATCATTAACTTACAATTATCATTGAATATTTTAAAATATAAAATTATCAAAAAACGTGCTACTGCCCCTTTAAAGATATTATATTTATTTCTGACATTTATTGAAACAAACTAAACATCATTAAAATGTTTATCTGTTTTCAGTTTTTAGCTAAAGTATCCGTCTGATAAGATGATCCGAAATGAAGAAGGAACTTAATTAAATTCCAAGAGAAAAAAACCGAAAGTGAAACATCCAATATCATTAAGATTAAATATTTGTAAATGTCTACTTCCAACTAAAGACATCCTGTTGATCAAAATGGAAATAAAAAGCCTGCTAAATTCGAAAGGGGAATTTCACATTTTTAGAAAATGACATGCATTAAACGATAAAAATGATTAATGATTTGCTGTTTTCTTTTAACATACGTGTCAAGATGAATACTGAATCATGCTAATGAACATTGCATTTTTTTAATCTCGTCTTAAAAATATTTAAGAACATGATTTATATCAGTTCTTTTGGATCCATTTTAATTCGTTAACCAAACATAACTAGACCAGTATAATGGTAAAGGAAACTTTGCAACAAAAATACCAATGACCATAATGAAAGGCCAAAATGACCACCGATGATACAATGGTGATATGGACAGTCATGAATTCAATAAATTTCCTAAATTAATGTATCTACTCATCAATTGTATCAATTTAAGAATACGTTGAAGCATAGAGAAACAAAAATAAACTATATAAATGGCAGAGGAACCAAAATTATTGATTGCATTTAAATGTGTGTTAACAGTGACATAAAGTGTAAAATTCAAGGAACTTTTATGGTCAACTCAAGTCTTCCGACGTATGAATGACCAGCTGGACACTGCTAATTGACTAGTTAATTATCTGCGATCATACAGTCGGTGTTTATGTCGGGTCTTTGATGAGATACTGAAATGTAGTGGATATTAGATAGACGTAACTACTAACTAGTAATGTCATAAAGTTTTCCCTCTAAATCATGTGTGGTTCTGAAACATGACTCTATTAGAGTAAATTGTGTGACATCTAAATATATTATTCTGACTGTAGTGGTTAAAAATTGTAAGGTGAATTTTCAAGGACTCTGTCTTACTATTATTTGCCTGAATGCGGGATGTATATCATTTTCATTATTGGCAGTTTGTAGATGTAGATGTATCGAGTAGTAAACTGATCTTGTGTTCAATTTAGTGTGATGGTTCTATCTTTAGAGACATCTTCACCTTAATTGATCCATATGTCTGACCTAATTTGTGTACATGTAGTAACCTATTTCATTGATTTGTGTATGTCCGAAATTGGATTTGCTTGATTTGACAATGGGATTCACAAGAAGGGAATGTTAGCTTCAGAACAGTGACCTTATATACATGCTACACTTTGATCTACTTGATTAAACAGTCCGGGGTGTACTCAATCAACTTATATATAGTTTGTATATATAACATAATATCATCAACGTCTATGACACACTGAATTGGTGTTGATCCATTCAATATAGTCCACACCTAATCGTGAAAGTTCCGCCTCACTCAACACATAATGTTCTGAGAACTTGGATTAGTTTTCGAAGTTATTTCCCTCATGAAAGTTTCTACACATGTCTTTGACTAATCAATTACCCTCACTACTGTAAGTTATTCCTTCAATTAACATCAAATGTACATGGAGTCTTGTTTATTGTTTACCATAATAAAGAATGTTATTAATTTTACAATTTACTGTCATTTGTTTTCGAAAAATTTTACTTTTTCAAAATGTCACTAAACAGAAAAAAGACAAATTTGGTGTAAGCATTCTCTTTTTAGGGAATGATTCTGTCCATATTACTTTACACAAACCGACATGACACTGTATGAGCTGTAGAGTCCTATGAACGTACTTTCCCAAAGCCATACAGAATCCCCACCTAGGCAGATACATGTCACATTTAACTTCAATAAAGAACAAACTGCTAAAAACATATTTTGTAAAAAGTGTTTGTTTTCTTTGTGGTGTCTTTAAGAGATCCAGTCTTTAATATGACGTTTCAGCTTGATGTATGGGCCAATTGCTTAATTGCTCGTATGTTTTTGCTACGTTTTCTTTTCAATACTTGTTGTCTTCATTTTTTGCAATTAAATTTTCATTCTATTTTTTCATTTGATGGACGATCAAGAATCTTATTGAGCCTATTACGAGCCTTTAACAATTTTGAAACGAAAGAATTATAGCTTATCTTGACAAATTGAATTATCAGATCAGAACAAGCTACATGTATGAAACATTATATATGATGGATATCTTTAAATGTGTCATTATTGTAACCAATTGTTAATTGCGTTTTTATGACAAATTAAAAATTAATTCTAGATGGACACCATGTAAATGAACCCTTTAAATGTCAAAAGTATCCTCATAAACCTTGAGAAGGTAGAGAGATAGAGTTTAGATTTGCTTGAAGTTCTAAAATATTGTTGGCGATATTCAATTTGCACTCCCTCATCACAATATGCCACAATACTGTCATGTTTATGTAATAACAAGAAAATGTATTTACCGTTTTGATATTTCCCTTAAGGGTGATTTATTCACAATTTTGAGTCTGCAGTATGATTGGATATGATGTATTCTTGTTTGTTCTAATTGTCATCTTATAATTGTATCATATCATACATCACTCTACAACACACTTTTGACACCAAGCAAATAGAAACAACTATTTTGTGGAGCAATCCCAGACTTCAGAAGACAGAGGAGGAGATATTGTTCAGAATGATCAGGACAAATTGTATTTTCTAATATATGTCATGTATGTCATATTGATGATATATTTGGTGCAAGCTGATAAACAAATTGCTTCTCAGGTGGGGATGAATCACTCAGATCTACTCGTTGTTTTCATTTAAAGTCGGTCATCCTCTCCAAACATGTTTTCATACACTTAATCTCTTTTTCAATGCTAGAAATCAAGACACCACATCTAATACAATCAAATTTAGTTATTCAATGAGCGGTGCCTATTCAAAAGTATCATCTGCTCTTTCTCAGAGTTATTTCAGTATGCTTGGGAAAAATTTCATTGATGTTTGTCTTCTTGACAAAACATGGTCACCTGATAGTGCAACAAAATCTTCATAGGGCTTTTTATTGGCTGAAATTTAAATGGCAAAAATATATATATAAACATAATAAATAATAAATATCTATATAAAATAATGTTATAGTTTGTCTCATGGAAAATGTGTATAAACTTTAAAAGGTACTTGAATAAAACAAATCATATTACAGATATATTCCTTGACCAGAAAGAGAAAAAGAGCAAGTGATGATGAACGTAATAAACATTCATGTCATCCCATGTCTGAAAGATCATCACATTAGAGAAAGGCATGGTTATTGCCAGGCGCACTTTCAATGGTATCATCGACGGTAAGGGAACGTAATGTTTTCGAATGAGTCCAGGTTCACAGTGTATTTCCTGGTCAGAAGGAAAAGGTGTGTCAACGAGCTCGCGGGTTTTCCTGAAATCAACGCAGTTCAACATGATCTATTTGGGGGATGCTCAGTTAAGCTGCTACTGCTACTGGTAGAAATAACTTGCATGTTGTTGCACGTGCCACAGGCCAGTACCATGACAACAGCAGCCCATGTTGTGTGGGTTTTTTCAGATCGCTAAGGCCGTCTTTTCATCTTCTAGGATAAAAAGGCTAATGTCAGGAGCCAGGATTGTTACAGATTACCCCCAACAGCAGCATATCACGACATTACCATTGCCAGCAATGAGGCCAGACCTGTCCCCTTTCGAAAACGTCTGGGACATGCTTAGACAAATGGTCCGACAACGTCAATAGCCTCCAACCACTGTTCAAGAACTTTTCGTTGCGTTGCAAGATAAGTGCAATAATCTAGGTTAAAATTAATACCGACGCCTCATCGTATCCGTGCCTGTCTAGCCAACCGAGGGGGTTTACTCGTTATTGACTGTGATGTAATTTCACAGTTTCCCTGAATATCTATTCAGCTCTTGTTTTATCTTTGGTCTAACATTTGCAATTTATAAACCTTGAAGATCAATTATTCCCCTTTTTAACAGCTACACATTATTGGTTCCTAAACTATCAGATTTTAAATTGAACCTGAATTAATAGTTTTTTCCAAAATGTTATTTTCACCATTTTGTAATACATACCATGCTTTGCTTTGTTGTAGAACAATGTCTGTTTTAAAAGTCCTGGATTGATCATGGTAGCAAATTAATTAAGCCCTTTGAAAGGACAGATTGAAGCTATCGGGATGCCTGAAAAAAACAGCTGGACAGCTTTTCACTGGTTTGCTTTTTCCGGTGGTCAGGTCATACACAATGTCAAGAGTTTTAAACAGAAATGGATAGATGGATCTAAACAGTTTCGGTATACTTCATGTGCAAGCTGTCTCTTGATGTTGGAAACTAATGAAATATAAACCAACATCTTCAGACACATCGATATTGTACAACTCGGGTAGAGAGAGATTGAAAATATTGTTTATATTGGAGTGTTAGATATCGCTTGAATGACCTTGTATTCTCACTTTTGTCAGCCATATCGATGTCGAGTTTGGAGTGATATGTGAAACGCATATATCTCTGTAAATCAAGTAATATTCGTGAAGATCAGAGTTAAGTGTGATCATAAATCAAAGGACAAGTAAAGTGGATTGCAAAAGACAATTTCTTCAAACATAAGAATATATTTTGTACATAATCATAGCGTAAAATCGACAAAATGGTGAACTATTTAGACTATAACAAACGAGATATGAGTGATTACAGGAAATATCCCCCGAAATCGAAATAATGCAGCGAGCGGGAGACTAAACATTATTTTAAAGGAGGCAAAATAGTGCAATCCACCTATCGTATTCATTATCTCTGTACACACCAATCAACATCCAGAAACACTTAAATGCACATTTTAGGATATAAACAAATCGCCACATGTGTGTCCTCTATGTGGGTATGGGTATATTTATTGGTAAGTTTTTCACGCTTGTGAATGTAGATATCAGTCTAATAAGCTTATCCATGTATCGTGAGTTATTGTAAGTACTTAAAGGTTTTGTAATAGCCAATTTTGAAATTCGTTTCTTTTACGATTTATCGTTGACAACAAATTGCCAATTGTTCAAAATAACACATATTCCAGATTGATGCATTTTTTAAACAGACGGATATTTGTTATTAAGATAATAACACTTTTGGCTTACACTATGTCTGTACACATGAAAGTTGTACTCTTGATTGAGGTGCTTATTTGTTAATCGGGTATATGTCATTGAATGTTTGGGGAATAATGGTCTTCTATCTCAAACCCTTTTGACTTAAGCTATATCTGTACAAATGACGCTTGCAAAAGGAATTTTTTTTAGTGTTTCTTAGCTGCTTATCGGATGTATATCATTGAACGGTTGGACAATAACGGTAATATATCTCCAAAACATATTTATCATTAGGTTAATCTCCTCTGTTGCTTCTTTATCTCTATTGATATTCTAAATGAACATCTAGATACTAATGCCAACATGGTTTGTCAATTAAGGTATATTGTCATCATGCAAGACCTCGAGACAATGATTGCTACATTGTGTTTTGACTCCTTGTTGGATTTTGGTGTACAATTTATAGAATATCATCTGTATGAGACCATATGTATCATAGAATAAAGCTAAGGCAACATCTAGCAAGCACCAGATCGTGCTGTTATATATTAATACAATATGTAATTGTTGAGAGACCAGCATAATGATATCATTTACTGTTCTGTCATTAATTGATTGCAATGAACTCGTCTGACACTGGTTGGTCAATACAGAAAGGTTGTTAATTAAAATACTAATAGCTAAGGCATGTTACAGATCACTATTAATTTTAACTCTATTAACTTTTTTATTTTGTTTTTATTTATTTTAAATATAAACGGAATTATCACAAATTTGGATTTATATTTACAATTCAATTTCATTGCTTTCATGTCAGTTTAACCTTAATTATCCCACTACAAGATCCAATTGTCAGAAACGTTTCATTTTCATAATGTAGGCTCATAAAAATAGGGAAAAAGCAAATCCAAAATTTTTTACCGTTACGACCAGTAGTTTTCGAGATATTGATGTGTTCCCATATGGGAACATTGGGACAGTTGTCGCAAAACGTCAATAAATTGAATAAAGTTTTTACTATGAATTTATTTTGGTCAAAATGATTGCAAACATAGTATTTTAGGGTTAAAAATACACACACAAGTCGGAATTGGGATGCAAAATGATAGGTAGTATCCACATTTATGCACACATTGTGTTACATGCGAGAAAGACAGGAAATATACAGTTTGTTTCATTTTGTCAAGCAAAGTATGGAAAAAGTTGTCAATGTGTAGTCTAGGAGTTGGGAAATTGTAATATTTATTTGGGTAAGATATAGAGATTATTACCCGAGAAAGTGTGTCATATGACATTTACGAAACGAGTGTGAATTTTTGTATTACCTGAGCGAGAGCGAGGGTTATACACAAATTTGCAAGAGTTTCGTTAAGGTCATATGACACACTTCCTCGGGTAATAATTATTTTATTATCGTTTTGATTCCACTTTAGCATTTTAGAAATATCCAATAAGCGGGCTGCTTCCCTATAGTGACGTCATGAACAATGGTGTTATGACGTCACAGGCGAAAAAATACAGAAACTCGCGCTACAACAATCGTTGCTAGGCAAAAATGATATGTGCACTAATGCTCATATTGAAAATATGTCTCTACTTATTTTCAACCATATGGGTAATAATATCTATAATGACATCAACCATGTCTTAATTACTTTGTTACATGTTTGAGGGAGTTTTGCATCCGACACTGACTTTCGTTAATAGATATTGGAATCCAATTGATGAACTAATATTAATGAGCTTACTAATAGTAGCATGATAGTTTACTTTAACTGTAAATAGCTTACCCCTCACACACACACCAACATAAATAATGTTTCTAAAGATTGTACCACTGCCTCATCAA
Organism: Steromphala cineraria; assembly: GCA_916613615.1. Lineage (NCBI taxonomy): Eukaryota > Metazoa > Mollusca > Gastropoda > Trochida > Trochidae > Steromphala > Steromphala cineraria. The sequence goes on from OU744732.1 coordinate 28,225,298, forward strand.
TGATCCACTTACAGTGAAAGATACCAAACGGTAGTAACTACATTTTTGTCCAGCCCACATACAATGGTGGTCGGCACAACGTAGGAATGATTTAATGCCTAGTAATATGGTTCATAGAGGATAACATTGTATAAATGAAAGGGTATGATCGGGAAATTATCATTCTCTTAACACAAGAAATGAAAACCTAGACTGTTTCTGACACTTTTGACAAACCGTAATGTTTTGTGCATCAAAATGTCAAATGGCATTGGTCAGAGAAGAGCATCTTGAACAGTTGAAACGATGACATAATCACATGCCCTGCATTTGAAGCTGTAATAGCTCAATAAATTATTTCTTGCAATGCTTGTCAGATATATCTGTTCCCGTCACATCTCGTCATATGTATTCTATTGGAGACCGTCCCTGGAAGAATTATCATTTATCAATCCAAACTTCTCCACCAAGATAAAACCTCACGTTTGTTTTCAGGACATCCTACAAATCGCTATCCTTATCCCATCAAACACCAGCATTTGGAGAGAGGTCGATTACATTTCTTCTCCAGCAACATAAATAGTTGGATAATTGTGAAAGAATGACTTGACAAGCTATTCAAAGTAACAAATCGATTCGTGTTGCAGTTTAATTCATATCCTTGTTCTAAAAAAATGAACTATGGCGTGACCGTTGTTTTCAGCCAAACTTCATTGATTTCAATGAAGTATACGCCTTTAATTTGAAAATATTTACAATTTAAGAGATTTATTGCCGTAGTGTAAACAGACGAAAACAATGTCCTATTCAATATTAAATACATTACCGGTAAATACACTTTCACAAAGACAAAACATGTTTTCACATCAAATTATTGTTAAACCACCTATTTCATCTATTGAAATTTTACAATGTGTTTACATCCTATAGTAAAACCAAATTGTCTAATCTCAGTTTTTTCCATTTCTGAATTTACATGTTTTAATGCAGAAACAATTAAAGAAAACACCATCTTATCATTCTCTGGTGGGCTTAAATACGTTTGGTTTCACACTTGAACTAAGCAAACGATGTGTGAAAAATCTTGCTAAGGGTATTTTAAAAAGGTAATTCTGTTATTGAAAAGTCTCATAGCGTATGTTTTTAGCTAACAAAGATACTGTAACCTATGACATACAGTACATGTCAAATGAAAGTATTTTACATTTAATATAAAATCAGAATGTTACATTTATCCCACTTGTCATCAATACGAAAATGTCTGTAGTCATTATATTTTTCTTTTAGGGGAAACACGTTACATCAGTTGAAATTGCTAAAATGCCATTCCAAAAACAACAATCCTGTAGTCAATGTTACCCAAAAGATGGAGAACAAGTAAAAGTCACAAAAAGACCAAGAAGCTCATCCTGTCAATCTAATGTTCCTTAAAATAAATCAATAGACCGCTTTTGTCATGTGTTTTTTATTCCTTATATAAGATTAACCAGTTTTGAACACTTTCACGGTGTTCGTCCCAATGTTCCCATATGGGAACAATCAACTTTAACGATTTTTTTCTCCTTTATATTTTACTTTTCTAACAAACTTTTTTGAATATTAGTGTAGCAACATCATTTGTCTTTCATACAAAATTAACTAAATGATTTTAGAATTTAAAAAAATATCATTTATACCCTTCTTAAAGTTTTTGTCTAAAAAACTGATTTTTAACCATTTTCGGGACATCACCATTTCAAAGAAAAAAATTCGCAAGCTGTCTCTCCCGACCAAATTGTAGGTAACTATGTCAGTTTCAACATGAAGAAAGCAAAACATAATTTCATTGAAAGGGGAAAAAGTTACAGGAGTTTGAAGGACTTGTTCCCATATGGGAACACTGGGAGGAAAAAGGTTAATTGTACTAGTGAAATAGATGAAAACGATTTAATCTAGTTACGAATTATTTTCTTTTAATTAAAAAAAAATGTTCTGCTTATTTCTTATTCTAGGTGCAACCTTTTGTATCTTTTCACATTATATATCATCTGTCCATCATATACTTTGCAAACTTATGATTCACTTTCTGGGTCAAGGTCTGCAAAAACGTTCAATTCATGTACATGTACATGAGTATGTCATTTGCATATTATTTGAACTATGTGTAGGAAGATACTGTCGATTTTACATGTATGTACAAATTAGAACTGTTTTATCCCATGAGGAAGAATATTTGAAGATTAACGTCTTTTACATTAACATAAAAAATATCTTCCACCATGAAAGCAATTTAGAAACTATAAAATAGCAATGTCCCATAAAAACATGTACATAATAACATCATTTCAGCAGGGCAAACACATGGAAATGATTAGTTATAAAGTGTGACTATTGGGACCTTTATGAAATAAAATCAACATAACGATTTACACTATTGTTCCATTAGGCTGTTCAATAAATGTTTTATAACATCCAGCAAAGTTTCTGTATGCTTTTGCATTGCAACATTACAAGGGCATAACCTGTATTTCATTATTGCTCAAACATCTATAATTCTTCTTAAAGTACTACATAATCGCATTAATTTTGAAAATATGTTCAAGTAGAAAGGCCTGTATTTCAGTTCATGAATAATAACCATGGAAATACGGACTTAAAGGGGGTCTCCAACTTCTCATTTTTAACTTCCAGTGTTTTATTTATTAGATTTTGTTGGACACTTTATAGAATATCATCTGAAACCATATCTATCATAGAATAAAGCTGAGGCAACATCTAGACCGTGCAGTGTATATATCTATGATAATACAAAATGTAACTGTTGAGAGACCAGCATATTGATATCATTTACTGTTCTGTCATTAACTGATTGCAATGAACTCGTGTGACACTGGTTGGTCAATACAGAAAGGTTGTTAATTAAAAAAACAATACGTAAGGCATCATATAGATCATTGTTGCTTTTAACTCTATCAAGTTTTTTTATTTTGTTTTTATTTATTTCTGATATAGGAGACTTGATCAAGATGCACAATTTGGGATTTGATTTATCATATTTACAATTAAAGTTTTCTAACTGCTTTCATGTCGGTTTAATGGAAGTAATGAAAAAAGATGAAAGCGATTTAATCCAGTTACTTTCTTCTGTAAACTTAAAACAATTGTTCTGCATATTGCTTGTTCTAGTTACAACCTTTTGAACCTTTTCATATCATTATGCATCTGCACATACTTTGCAAACTTGTGATTCTCTTTCCGTTCCAAAGGTCTACAAATCGTCCCATTCATGTACACGAGTATAAACATTTTAAATATATTTATCCTACCTCATGTAAGAATCTCGATCTCTGATTGGTCCACGTGACCCTGAATAAATACTGATATCACCCTCTTATCATTTATACCCCGGCACATAGAAAGCATGAAAAAAGCGTGCAGATTGAGCATGTACATGTTTGTTTCCTGAACACATGATCGGCGCATAACACCAAGCTCGAGGCGGATATCTCCCCACATACCCCGCCTCTGAATGGTATAACTTATATTATCTCATGAGGAGAATCGTTTAAATAAAAAAGTATTTTTGCTTTTTAGTTCGAATTGATGATTCTTGTTAATAACAATCAAAGGTTATCAATTTTAGTGTGCCCACCTCAAAATATTTCTATCATGAAATCAATTTACAAACTATAAAATAGTAATGTCTCATCAAATAATGTACATAATAAAATCATTTCAGCAGGGAAAAGAAATGGAAATGATTAGTTATAACGTGTGACCTTTGTGAAATAAAATCAATATAATGATTTACACTATTGTTCTATTAGGCTTTTCCATAAATGTTTTATAACATCCAGTAATAATTCTGTATGCTTTTGCATTGCAACATTACAAAAAGGCACAGCAAGTATTTTCTCATTGCTCATACATCTATAAGTCTTATTAAAACTACAAAATGAATTTTTAAAATATCTTTAAGTAGAAATGCCTATATTTCAGTCGATAATGAATAACCTTGGAAATACGGACAAAAGACAACCAAAAAGAAGGATTCATTATTAAAATGAAACAAAAAGCGCTTTTATCTGCTTTTTAAATTCACGATTCATAATAATAATCTAGTTTAATTTCCTTATCACTTTCAGAAACAAGAACCATATTACACATTCAACAACGGTACACAATATGATATAAAGATAGCATTATATGGGTATTTTCATATCACATTCTGTATCAGCCTGAGAACTCAATATGTGCCATTGAGAGGGCTGATAAAGAATGTGCTATGAAAATATCCCTATCATACTATTTTTTATTATACTTACAAAACATACAACAACAATAATTGTAGCATTTTAAAACTTTAATGCATACAATTAACATGTGGCTGATGTTATTTCGTTTGACTTATCGTTAACGAACACATACTGATAATCATTAAGCTCACGAACCTAACATAATCATACATGGATTAACATATCTACACTTCTCATAGAATTTACTTCTTCACCGAATAATTACAACTAAATCATTTCTCTTTAAGATTGGTCAAAGTGAAGATCAACTTTGTTCTTTATGCGAGAGTGAAAATGAAACGATTGAACACCTGCTTTACAACTGCAGTAAAGTGCAGACACTTCTAAAAAACTTTCATACTTGGTTCAAAAACGAAACTGATCATATTATTGATATCAACCTCTCTTCGTTTCTTCTTGGCGACCCCAATCAAAGCATTCTTGTCAATCATCAATTCACTATCATAAAGAAATACATTTATAAATGTAAGTGTACGATTAAGGAATTAAACTTTAACCATTTAAAGAAAATTATAAAATTCCACTATGATATAGAAAAATTCATATGTGGCAAAGACAATGAAGAATTTTTTTAAAAATGGACTGGCTGCTTCACAACATAAATCTCCTCCCCTTCTCTCTAACTCTCTCTCACTTGTTTTTCCCTGGGTTTTTTTCTCTCTCATTCTTTTTTTTAATTAATCTTTAAATTAGATTTAATATACTGACACAGATTTAAGACGCCACAATATTTGTTACTTATTCTCGAAAACATGTAATGCGATTCCTCACCACGTAGGATCGTATTCACTGTTAAAATCGTGGTAACTTCTGTGTAATAAAAAGTATTATATAAAAAAAAGAAAAAAAAAAAAAGAATTTACTTGATGATAAAAGTATTTTTCTCATTATAAGTCGTGTTTGTGAAAATTGCTCATTGTCTGTTTTACATGTTAAACCTACAGTCATCATTAGACACAGGTAAGTTCACATTTTTATAGCATTGTATTTATACAACTTTCGGGATTTGTTAAGCAGAATGTGAACATCTACATTTAGCATGAAGTTCAGCTTGATATCTTCTTCTCATGCTGCCAATGAGGCGAAGAATCTGCTGCTGACGATTCCATTCCCCAACAAGTGCTCTTCCAAGGTCCAGTTATTTACTTGGTTGAACAATACGATCTAGACATGCTTTTTTAAGAAAAGGCTCCATACTTGTTCTATTGGATTGGGGCGAAAGAGCAGGTCATCGATGCCTTCCAGTCTGTTAATTTGGAGGTACTGTTCGACCACCATTGTATGATGAGATTGGGCATAGTCGTCCTTTTGGATAGTGTTTTCTACTGCAGGTCCAGCAGAAGACATTTCATGTAAAAGATATTATTCCTGTCGGTTAGTGTGCCATCCTCAAAAACAAGTGATTTAGTCTTTCCGTCCCAGCTGAGTTTACTCGGTCAACTTATATGTTAGAAATTGTGTAACAATCTGCCGTTTAACCTCTCTTCTCTAAACTCACGCCCGTCTACCAATAGTAACGTAGGTAACGTAGGTAACGGTCTGGTATTGTCTCGCAGAGCTTGTTTTAGAGGAAAACGGTCATAACATTGTGATCTGAATTGAATTTCAGGTGTATTGCAAACTACTACACACAAGAATCTGCTGCTGACGGTTCCACGAGTGCTCTTCCGAGGTACTGTTATTTGCTTGATTGAACCATACAATTTAGCTATGCTTTTTTTAAAAGGTGACATACTTGTTCCATTGGATTAGGGTCCGGCGAAAGAGCAGGTCATCGATTCCCTCCAGTCTGTTAATTTGGAGGTACTGTTCGACCACTCTTGTATGATGAGGTTGGGCATGGTCGTCCTTTTGGATAGAGTTTTCTACCATAAGTTCAGAAAAAGATATGACGAAGACATATCATGTAGAAGATATTATTCGTGTAACGAATTTCAGTCAGTGTGCCATTCTCAAGAACATGTGATTGAGTCTTTCCTTCTTAGCTGAGTTAATTTCGTAGTTAACTTTTATGTTTAAAAAAGTTAACTATCTGCTGTTGTCCCTGTTTCTAAACTCACGCCTATCTACCAGTAGTAACGTAGGTAACATTCTGGTATTGTGTCGCAGAGCTTGTATCAGAGGAAAGCGGTCATAACATTGTGATCTGAATTAAATTTCAGGTGTATTGCAAACTACTACACACGTAGCAAAAACCCTTACCATACAGATTGCAATGAGAATCCTCACGAAAAAGTTCCTGATGCACGTGTTCTCCATGGTGTGCATGAGAGATTCACGCTTCAGTAAATGACTGTGTGTCTTTGTCACACATGTCTATACATATTTTCATAGGCACATTTACATAAAAATGAACCTGTTTTCACTAAAACGATTACTTGTTTATTAGCCAAAGGTAAACAGTATATTTCTAGATGAGATAATATTAATAGAGATGATAAATTAGTTCACAGTTTAAATTACATCATCATTGAAATTTGTTGTGGGAAACAATTGATCGTCTTAAAATTAATTATTTCGATCTAACATAAATTGCATGTTCATGTTTTATCTCCTTTTAGATTTTAATCAATCCCCTATTACTTCCAATAGATTAAACTTAATCATAATCCTATTAGAATCCTATAAGAATTATAACATCGGCTTATAGGGTTAAAACTGATTGATTTTATTTCTAAAATCTTTTCTTAGTTTATATGTTACATGTATACCTTTTGTAATGTTTATCGGTTAAAACTAAACTGATGTCTAAGGGCACTCGAACATTAACTTTCTTATTAACAATGGACGCTGAACTTACAACAAATATACATAAGCATTTTTGGCCCAAAAGGAAGCATTATGCAAATTTTATTCGTTATGTATGATATTGATAATACCATCTGTCAATGAAAGAGTCTATTTGATATACCTATATTGATACAGTAGTGAGTTAACATAGTATGACATAGACATTCCTACTAAAAATCCTATGAACCTTCGAATATCAAACATTTCAAAGAACACTCATGGTCACCACTTGTGATGTCTGAATGAGCTGGATACTTCTCATTGACTGGTTAATTATTTCCGTTCATCCGGTCAATACATATGTGGATGGTTTTTGATAGGGTATTAACAGATTTAGATAGATGTACGTCCTTTATACCCATCAAATGAGGGTGTAGCATGTACCATTTCTGAACACGCTGTGAATTAGGATTGTCCTATCGAGATATTTTGGGAGAAACACATCTTCATACACACATTAGCTGAATTATAAGTAAGTAAATTAGTTATGTTATAGGCAAGTTGTATGTACTTTGTATATCTAGTAGAAATTAATTCAATTGAAATTGTTGAACTCTTATTTGTTAGTCAAGAAATATGCAAGAAGTTGAATATTGCAGACCCGTTGACTCAATATATAACAATGCCATTTAGTTGTTTTGTAAGGTATACTCTTACGCAATATTTTTAGTTTAGATATTTAGATAATTTATGTTTGAGTATAAGAAATATAAGTACCTAATGAAATACAGGAATGCTTCATTTGTCTGGCGACGTCATTTGTAAGCCAAGAAGAAGCTATTTTGTTGCAGACCCGTTGACTCAATATATTATAATTACATTTAGTTAAATATCTGATAAAATCTACACGATGTATCTCAAAAAGACATCTAAAGTCCATTTCTTAAGCTTGACAATCAATGTCAATTTTATCAAAGATAAAGTATAACCTACGTGATTTGAGTACATAGAGCTGTACATCCATGACACTTTTATTCAACTCCTTGCCACCGTAATAAAATTAGAATTCAGACAGTTTGTATGTCAGATGAACAAAAGAAAATAACCTGCCTAGTCGTGGAAAGACCGAGTAATGTTGTTTGTTAAAAAATATTTTTCATAAGTGTTATCTTTTGAAGAATAATTAAGTAACAGAGTCTGTCCTACACGATGATTTACTGAAAAGAATCGACTTCAAACGTATTGACGTTTGATTATAATCATTTGAATATATATTACACAACATTACAACTTCTGATGATTGACAGTTTTCAAATGGTTAAACATTAGATTTATTGCTAATTCACGGTAAGTATGCTTAACATATATCAACAATAACATATTTATGAAAACATAGAAAGAGAAACTGTCCTACACGATGACTTTCTGAAAAGATTTGACTTCAAACGTTTTGACGTTTGATTCTAATCATTTAAATAAACACCATTACAACTTCTTATGATTAACAGTTTTCAAATGGTCAAACATTAGAGATATTGCTCATTCACGTTAATTATATATGACAAGCTTGACATATATCAACAATAATATATTAATAAAAACATTGGTTTAGGACCCATGTGGTGACTCAATTAATTATCTTAAAACTCTTAAATATGACGTTTTAGCTTGATGTATTGGCCAGTTACCTAATTGCCATTATGTTTTTGCTTCCCTAGTTCAAATCTTGTAGTATTGCATTAAGACAATTGATTTTCATGTTTCTTCTAAGATCAATCCTTCTTCGTCAAATCATCACGGCATAGACTTTTTCAAAGCTAACACATTGGAACAACAAAAAAGATCATATTAATATCGGATCCTAAAGAACGGAATTGGCAACGAGTTGTACTTGGGAAAATGTTCTATTTCAGAACTTATCTCCTTAACATAAGATAATCATCATGTACATCCAAGGGTAAAACAAATGTATTGTCTTTATTTGAATAAATCTGTATCTAGATTTCCAAAAGTGCCGTGCTCTCATAACTCTTGGATAGATGCATATTTTGTTTAATTTCTTTACAATTTTTGACTAGCACATGTCATGATATTTTCCATTTCTTGTCCAGTTTGGATCTTTAAGCCTAATGTTATCTGTGTTAAAATGTTTTAATGTTCGACATGACCTTGTTAAAGCCTGCAATAAAAGCTTGAAATGTTCAGATTAAATTTGGTCATGCTCGTTAATACTATTACAAATTAAAAGTGTTTTCTTATAACTCTAGTTTTTTCAGTCATACAAAGGATGCCTAGACGTAAACTCTATTTAAAGATGTTCTATTTTTTTCAGGCATTTATTCAAACAAACTAAACATCATTAAAATGTTTATCTATTTTCAGTCACCGATTTTACCTAAAGTGTCCGTCCAATAAGTTAAAGGAACTTCATTAAATACCAAGAGAAAAAACGAAAGTGAAATATTCATAATTGTTTACTTCCAACTAAAGACATCCTTTTGAACAATTAAACATTTAAATGTATCATATCAGTGACATAAAGTGTAAAATTCAATTTAATTAAACTTTGATGATCAACTCATATCTTTCGATGTATGAATGACCAGCTGGACATTGCTAATTGACTAGTTAATTATCATAAGTCGGTTTATGTCCGGTCTTTAATGAGATACTGACACGTAGTGGATATAAGATAGACGTAACTAGTAACTAGTAGTGTCATAAAGTTTTCCCTTTATATCTAAATCATGTGTGGTTCTAAAACATGACTCTATTAGAGTAAATTGTGTGACATCTAAATATTATTATTCTGACTGTAGTGGTTAAGAATTGTAAACTGAATTCTCAAGGACTTTGTCTTACTGAATGCAAGTTGTATATCATTTTCAATACCGGCAGTATGTAGATGTTACCAGTAGTAAACTGGTCTTGTGTTCAATTTAGTATGATTGTTCTATCTTTAGAGACATCTTCACCTTAATTGATACCTATGTCTGACCTAATTCGTGTACATGTAGAAACCTAATTAACTTATTTGTGTATATCCGAAATTGGGTTTGCTTGATTTGACAATGGGATTCGCAAGAAGGGAATCTTAGCTTCAGAACAATGACCTTATATAATTGTAAATGCTTACTACACTTTGATCTACTTGATTAAACAGTCCGGGTGTACTCAATCAACTTATATATAGTTTGCATATATAACATATGTCAACGTCTGTGACACACTGAATTGGTGTTGATCCATTCAACATAGTCCACACCTAATCGTGAAAGTTCCGCCTCACTCAACATATAATGTTCTGAGTACTTGGATTAGTTTTCAAGGTTATTTCCCTCATAAAATTTGTTACACATGTCTTCGACTAATCAATTACCCTCACTACTGTAAGTTATTCCTTCAATTAGCATCAAATGTACATGGAGTCTTGTTTATTATTTACCACAATAAAGAATTTTATGTTTTTACAATTTACTGTCATCTGTTTTCGAAAAATTTGACTATTTGACAAATTTTGTGTAAGCATTCTCTTTTTATGGAATGATTCTGTCCATATTACTTTACACAAACAGACATGATACTGTATGTGCTAGAGTCCTATGAACGTACTTGATGTGAGAAACTTCCACAAAGCCATACATAATCCCCGCCTAGGCAGATGTAGGTCACATTTAACTTCAATAAATAACAAACTGCTAACAATATTTTGTAAAAAGTGTATGTTTTTTAAAATTTAAGGCCCATGTGGTGTCTTTAAGAGATCAAGTCTTGAATATGACGTTTCAGCTTGATGTATGGGCCAATTGCTTAATTGCTCGTATTTTTTTACTGCGTTGACTGATTAATGCTTGTGGTCTTCATTTTTTGCAATTACTTTTCATTTTACTTTTTTATGTGATGGACGATCAAGAATCTTAATGAACTTATTACGAACCTTAAAACAATTTTGAAACGAAAGAAACTATAGCCATCTGGAAAAATTGAATTATCAGACCAGAACAAGTTATGAAACATTATATATGATGGATATATTTATTCTTACCAATTATCTATTGCGTTTATTTGACAAATTAAAAAAAAAAATTCTAGATGGACACCATGTAAATGAACCCTTTAAATGTCAAAAGTATCCCCATAAACCTAAAAAAGCTAGAGATAGAGTTAAGATTTGCTGGAAGTTCTAAAATATTGTTGACGCTATTCAATTTGCACTCCCTCACAATATGCCACAATACTGTCATGTTTTTGTCACATGTAATAACGAGAAAATGTATTGACCGTTTTGAAATTAACGTTAAAGGTGATTTATTCACAATTTCGAGTCTGCAGTATGATTGGATATGATGTATTCTTGTTTGCTCTAATTGTCATCTCATAATTGTATCATATCATGCATCACTCTACAACACACTTGAGTGACCATTTTGACACAAAGCAAATAGAAACAACTATTTTGTGGAGCAATCCCCGACTTCAGAAGACAGAAGAGGAGATATTGTTCAGAATGATCAGGAGAATTTGCATTTTCCAGTATATGTCATGTATGTCATATTGATGATTTATTTGGTGTAAACTGATAAACAAGTTGCTTCTCAGATGGAGATGAGTCAACTCAGATCTACTCATTGTTTTCATCCTCTCCAAACGTGTTTTCATACACTTAATCTCCCTTTCAATGCTAGAAATCAAGACACCAGATCTAGTACAATCACATTTGGTTATTCAATAAACGATGCCTATACAAACGTCTCATTGGTGTTAACTTTCCACTAATGTCACATGGTCACTTTATTGGCTGAATTTTAAATGGCAAAAATATGTATGTAAATATAATAAATATAATATATTTATAAAAAATAATGAATATTTTGTATTATGGGAAATGTGCATGAATTTAAAAGGTACTTGAATAAAACAAATCATTTCTAAGGTATATGTACCTTGACTAGAAAGAAAAAAAAGAGCAAGTGATGGTGAACGTAAAAAGCATTAATGTCATCCCATGTCTGAAAGATCATCACATTAGAGTTAGACATGGTAAGTGTCAGACGCGCTTTCAATGGTATCATCAACTTTAAGTGAATGTAATATTTTCAAATGAGTCCAGGTTCACAGTGTATTTCCTGGTAAGACGCAAAAGGGTGTGTCGACAAGGGTTTTCCTGAAATCAAAGCAGTTCAACATGATCTATTTAGGGGATACTCAGTAAAGGTGCTACATCGCTAAGGCCGTCGTTTCATCTTCTAGGATAAAAAGGCTATAGTCAGGGGCCAGGGTTGTTACAGATTACCTCCAACAGCAGCATATCACGACTTTACCATTGCCAGCAATGGGGCCAGACCTGTCCCCTTTCGAAAACGTCTGGGACATGCTTAGATAAACGGTACGACAACGTCAATAACCTCCAACCACTGTTCAAGAACTTGTCATTGCGTTGCAAGATTAGTTCAATAATCTAGGTTAAAATGACTTCAAACACCTCACTATAAGCATGCCACGTCGTATCCGTGCCTGTCTAGCCAACCGAGGGGGTTTACTCGTTATTGACTGTGATGTAATTTCACATTTTCCCTGAATATCTATTCAGCTCATGTTTCATCTCTGGTCTAACATTTGCAATTTATGAACCTTGAAGATCAATTATCCTCCTTTAAACAGCTACACATTATTGGTTCCTAAAATATTAGATTTTATATTGAACCTGAATTAATAGTTTTTTTCCAAAATGCTATTTTCACCATTTTGTAAAACATACCATGCATTGCTTTGCTGTAGAAATTAAATATTGAACCTGAATTAATAGTTATTTTGAAAATGTAATTTCTCAGGAATTTGCAATGTATAACATGCTTTGCTTCTTGTAAACTATGTCTGTTTTAAAAGGCCTCGATTGATCATGGTAACAAATTAATTACGGTCATTTGAAAGAAGCAATTGAAGCTACCGGGTTTGCATAATGCATAGCCTGATTTGTGTCTGTGTCCTGTACTACAGGCTGGAAGCTTTACATGTTTTAAACACCCTCCCTCAAATTCCTCTATCAGAGAAGTCATTAGATAACACTTTATAACTGTCGGCGAGGATTTTCACAAATTTTGACTTAACGCCATCATTTATGTCCATTTATTGACAAAATACATTACATTTAAGCAATTGCAGCAGCATTTCTTCACATACACGTATGCACGAAAATGTAAAAGATGATATGATTTTGATTTTGATGAATTCATTCTCTTGATAATTTGAATCTGTAGCGTTTTTCAGCAATACGTCCTTCGTCACTTATGATAGTGAAGTTGGATTGCACCAAAATGATGCTAATATGGTGAAAAGAGTTGTAAATATCCTCTTGTGGAATCAGAGACTGAGCAACTAAAGAAATACGCACTAACCTTATCCTGAATATCTTCAAGTAAAGGATTCACCAGGACATATATGGTAAACTCAATGGACTTATGCCTGAAAAAACAGCTGGACACCTTTTCACTGGTTTGCTATTTCCTGTCATCAGGTCATACACAATGTCAAGAGTTTTAAACATAAATGGATAGATGGATCTAAACAGTTTTGGTATGCTTCATGTGCAAGCTGTTTCTTGATGATGGAAACTTATAAAATATGAACCACCATCTTGGGACCCATCGATACTGTACAACTCGGGTAGAGAGAGATCGAAACTGTATGTTAGTATATTGGAGTGTTAAATACTGCTTTAATTACCTTGAATTACTACTTATGTTTCGAGTGAAAGGCATATATCTGAGTTAATCAAGCGAAATGTGTTAAGGCTATAGTTGAGAGTCAAAGTAATCATAAATAAAAAACAATTAATGTGAATTGCAAAAGACAATTTCTGCAACGATTAGAATATATCTTGCATGTAATAATAGCATAAAAGGAAAAAATGAACTATTTAGATAATTACAAATGAGAAAAGAGTGATAACAGGAAGTTTGCCAGAGTCGAAATAATTATTAAATTTATTAAAGGGGACATAATAGTTCCATCAATCTATCGTATTCGTCAACTTATCAACATATAGAAACACTTAAATGCACATGTCAGGATATAAACAAATCCCCACATCTGTTTCCTCTTCGTCTGTATGGGTAATATTAAATCAAACTGTCTATCAAGAAACCATTGATCTGCTTATAAACTGATGGGCCTGTCAAGGGTTGTAGTCGCAATTCATTTACAACAGGATTTTGTTTGTACTCTTTTTTAATGTTGTTTCTTTTGCCCCTGAGTGTATATATATTTTACTTATGAACTTTTAATATAATACAGACCATAACTGGATTCATTAAGGGTGTTGAAAATCTGACATTGCTTTTAATCATCACTATGCAAAAGTACTAGTACCTATGTCTTTGTAGGATTATAATTTGCGGTTAATTGTAATTAAACCTTCTGATTTTTGATATGAGACATCAACTATACTTGACATTGGTACTTTATCTGATTACACTGTCTGTACATAAGTAATTAAATCGATTGGGGTGACAAGGACTTGCTAACCTTTGCGTATTAGATGAACAATAATGAATAGTGACTCACATTTGATTCGATCCTCAAACTTGGGTAATGTGCCACCCACAATGTTATTTCACAGTCGCATAATTTAATGAAGCTTTGTTTTACTTTTTAAAAGCGTCACTTTATTAACATAATGATATGTGTTTTTAATGTAGTGACATTGCTTGCATAAGAAATTTATTGTTTACTTTATAGGTTTTGGTCATTGTTTTTTCTCACAAACTCAACCATATATTCAGTAATATAAACCATTTGATTACGGTCCATTGGCCACATGTCTTCCCTTGTTACCATAAATTATTATATTCCTCCTAAACAAGATCAACTGATTATGTGTTTAATTTGGTGTCAAAAGCGTTGTATACTTCATCGTTGACTAGCTTAATGAACAAAGTATTCTATGCCAGGCAGTTTTCTTTCCTTGATTTACACAGATTAGTCGCATATTAATGGAAAGTGCTTGTTTACAAAACAAGTTTAACGACTATGTATCAATATTTAGTAAACTACTTGTTATTTTCGCCCATGTCTTTAAACTTATCAAAGAATCAAAATTAACATTATTCAATAGTTAGTTCAGTAAATGCTTGAAAAGTCTGTTGATTTAAACATGATACAACAAAATATCTGCTTCACTCAGTTAAATCATCAGGATAGGAAAATTGTTCAATTCCATCACAAGTGATATTTTTCTTTTAAGATGTGAGTTTAATCATTATCGAATTAGTACCACTCAGGTAGAAACTTATGTTCCTCTGTCACAATTTGATGTATAAGGATAGTTTGTAGAGCTAACTTATTCTAACAATGATAAAAAGAATTTCTTAAGAGAAATTATTGTTCCTTTTATTATAAAAATCAACCCTGCCGATAAGACCGCTTAGCAATACATAAATTGTTCTTTGTAAAACTATCCAAAGAAAACGTCTGAATATGCTTGAATTGATCTTCTTGCTCGAAAGAATTTGTCACGCCTTCATTGATGACAAACAAAAATTATTAACATTTTAAAAGTTTTCCATTATATAGAATTTTTGCTTTGAAAGGCCAATCATGACTTTCAAAAAACAATCTAGTTTATGATAATGGCTTAGACAGACTGATTTTGCTATTTAGTTCCATTTCAATTTGAATTCCCGAATAAATCATATTATTACATGCCCGTTTAAAATAATTATTATTTAATGAAAGTTAAACAAATTTACAAAGTAAGTACACACTGTGTAATATGGTGCGCTTACCTAATGACGTGACGTAATAATTACGTATGAGGTCACAATGTCAAGCGGGACCGGCCATGGTCGGCGATTTTTAAATATTTTTGATGATGTATAAAAAGCAAGTAATAAATGAAATACTAAACTTGGCCGCTTTCAATGATATTTTTTTTTAAACCCATGAATGGTATCGGTATTTCACTCTCTTATGCACGTTAAATACCAAACCATTCAGTTGTTTCATGAAAATTTTATTAAACGTTTCATGAAAGTGTTATTAAACAGGACGTCATTAAGCATTCTCTTTTTATCTCCTTTATGCTTTTTCCCTTTAGAATACTAGAAAACTCAAAGGTTTACTATTCTACCGATTAAGTGTTAAAATGAGGACTCTGTTGGAAATCTGCTACAAGTCCCGTCCGGCTCACAACTTCTAAACTAATCATCACATATTGATAAAATTTGATATGAAGATACATAATCATCTGAAGATGTGTCATGAAGAACAATTTTGAAAATATTTTTCTAAAATTTTGCCTTTTTTGGCCAAAAATGAGGACTCTGTTGGAAAACTGTTACAAGTCGTGTCCGGCTCACAACTTCTAAACTAATCATCACATATTGATCAAATTTGATATGAAGATACATAATCATCTGAAGGTGTGTCATGAAGAACAATTTTGAAAATATTTTTCTAAAATTTTCTTTTTGGCAAAAAATGATGACTCTTTTGGAAAACTGTTACAAATCCTGTCTGGCTCATAACTTCTAAACTAATCATCACATATTGATCAAATTTGATATGAAGATACATATTCATCTGAAGGTGTGTCATGAAGATCAATTTTGAAAATATTTTTCTAAAATTTTGCCTTTTTTGGCCAAAAATGAGGACTCTGTTGGAAAACTGTTACAAGTCCTGTTCGGCTCATAACTTCTAAACTAATCATCACATATTGACCAAATTTGATATGGAGATACATAATCATATGAAGGTGTGTCATGAAGAACAATTTTGAAAATGTTTTTCTAAAATGATGCCTTTTTTTGCAAAAAATGATGACTCTGTTGGAAAACTGTTACAAGTCCTGTCCGGCTCATAACTTCTAAACTAATCATCACATATTGATAAAATTTGATATGGAAATACATAATCATATGAAGGTGTGTCGTGGAGAACAATTTTGAAAATGTTTTTATAAAATGTTGCTTTTTTTGGCAAAAAATGAGGACTCTGTTGGAAATCTGTTACAAGTCCTGTCTATCTCACAACTAAACTAATCATCACATTTTAATCAAATTTGTTATGGAGATACAAAATCATATGTTGGTGTGTCATGAAGAACAGTTTTGAAAATATGTTTGTTTAAATATGATAAAATTGATCTTGGAGATCCAAATACATAATACATAAATTCATCCATTTGAGTTTAATTTTGTCAGTTTACTCGAATTATGCCCAAAAGTGAACATAAAGTTGGTATGATTTAGTTTTTTATTAGAATAGTTTCTTTCATATCCTGGAAAAATTGTGTTATTTTGTGCAACAAAAATTAATCAGCAATATGATGAGGAAAACCTATACATATTGTGCAATTTGCGGGGGATATAGCTCGACCATGTCAGCTGCTTGTTTAGTTTTGTGATAGCCAATTTTGTTTTTTACATGATTTATCATTGACAACAATATGCCAATTGCTCAAAGTAGCACATATTCCAGGTTGATGCATTATCAAAAACAAAGGGATATTTGTTATTCAGATTATAACACTTTTGACTTACACTATATCCGTACAAATGAAAGTTTGTACTCGTAAATGTTGGTTGAGGTGGTCTATGTTAATCGGGTGTATACCAGGAAATAATCAAAATGCCCAATTTGGGATTTATTTAAAATATTTACATTTCAAGTTTTCTTATTGCTTTCATGTCAGTTTAATGGAAGTAATGAGATAGATGAAAACGATTTAATCTATTTACCTTTTGCTTATTTCTTGTTCTAGTTACAACCTTTTGTACCTTTTCATATCATTATGCATCTGCACATACTTTGCAAACTTATGATTCTTTTTTTTCATTCTGTTTTCCAAGGTCTGCAAAATCGTTCCATTCATGTACATTAGTATACAATTTTCAAATATATTTGGAATAGGCGTAAGGAAGATACTGTCTATTGTACTACATATAAAACAACCTGTTTATCTCATTAGGAAGATTTTTTGAATAAAAAAGTATTTTTGCTTTTTAGTTTTGAATTAATGATTCTTGTTGATACCGATCAAAGGTTATTAATTCTAGTATGCCCACCTCAATATATTTCTCGATGAAATCAATTTACAAACTATAAAATAGTAATGCCTCATCAAATAATGTACATATTAAAATCATTTCAGGGCAAACAAATGGAAATTATTAGTTATTTTGGGACCTTTATGAAATAAAATCAATATAACGATTTACACTATTGTTCTACTTGGCTTTCCAATAACTATTTTTATAACATCCAGCAATATTTCTGTATGCTTTTGCATTGCTACATTACATAAAGGCACAGCATGTATTTTCTCGTTGCTCATACATCTATAAGTCTTCTTTTACTACAAAATAATCGCATGAATTTGAAAAATATCTTCAAGTAGAAATGCCTATATTTCAGTTAATGAATAATAACGCTGGAAAAACGGACATAAGACAATCAAAAAGAAGGATTCATTATTAAAATGAAACAAAAAGCGCTTTTATCTGCTTTTTACATTCACAATTCATAATAATAATCTAGTTTAAATTTGCTTATAACTTTCAGAAATAATATTAAAGATTCATCAACGGTACACAATATGATATAAAGATAGCATTATATGGGTATTTTTCATATCACATTTTGTATCAGCCAGAGACCTCAATATGTGCCATTGAGATTTATTATTCGAGGGCTGATAAAGAATGTGCTATGAAAATATCCATATCATACTATTTTTTATCATACTTACCAAACAAACAACAAAAATAATTGTAGCATTTTAAAACTTTAATGCAAAACAATTACATGTGGCTGATTTACTTTGTTTGACTTTAACGAACACATACTGATAATCATAAAGCTCTCGACCCTAAAACATAATCACACAAACATGGATTAACATATCTACACTTCTCACAAGGTTGTTATTGATGATTAAAGTATTTTTCTCATTGAAACAGAAAGTTGTGTTTGTTAAAATTTCTCATTGTCTTCTATTACATTTTAAACGTACAGTCATCATTAGACATGGGTAAGTGCAAAATTTTATACCATTGTATCTATGCAGCTTTCAGTATTTGTTAAGCAGACGCCCTATTGATTAATTTAAAAAAAAGGTTGTTTGTGTGGATTTCTGTTTAAAATGTTTATTTTCAGGGTTTCTCCACTTTATTGTTTGATGGAATAGGAGCGATAGTGAACATCTACATCTAGCACGAAATTCAGCTTGATATCTTCTTCTCATGCTGCCAATGAGGCAAAGAATCTGCTGAACTTCCAAGGTCCTGTTATTTGCTTGGTTGAACCATACGATCTAGCTATGCCTTTTCAAAAAAGGTTCCAAACTTGTTCCATTGGATTAGGGTCCGGCGAAATAGCAGGTCTTCGATTCCCTCCAGTCTGTTAATTTGAAGGGACTGTTCGACCACCATTGCATGAGGTTGGGCATGGTCGTCCTTTTGGATAGAGTTTTCTACCGTAGGTCCAGCAGAAGGTGTGACGAAGACATATCATGTAGAAGATATTATTCCTGTTACACATGTCAGTCAGTGATCCATTCTCAAGAAAATGTGATAGAATCTTTTCTTCCCAGCCTAGTTACTTTTATGTTAAAAAATGTAACTATCTGCTATTGCCCCTGTCTGCCATAAACAGTAGTCACGAAGGAAATGTTCTGGTATTGTGTCGCAGAGCTTGTATTAGAGGGAAGCGGTCATAATATTGTGATCTGAATTGAATTCCAGGTGTATTGCAAACTACTACACACGTAGCAAAAACCCTTACCATACAGATTACAATGAGAATCCTCACGAAAAAGTTCCTGATGCACGTGCTCTCCATGGTGTGCATGAGAGATTCGCGCTTCAGTAAATGACTGTGTGTCTTCGTCACACATGTAAATGCGTATTTTCATAGGTACATTTACATCAAAATGAACCTGTTTTCACTAAAACGATTACTTGTTTATTAACCAAAGTTTAACAGTATATTTCTAGATGAGATAATAATAATAGAGATAAAAGGTTGGTCACAATTCAAATTCCATCGTGAACTTTTTTTTAAAAACAATTGATCGTCTTTAAATCAATTATCTCGATCAAACGTAAATTGATTTTTAAAAGAATGTTCACGTTTTATCCCCGTTAAGATTTCAATCAATCCCCTATTACTTCAAAGAGAATAAATCATTATCCTATTAGAATCCTATTAGAATTATTACATCGGCTTATAGGGTTAAAACTGATTGATTTTATTCTAAAATCTTTTTATTTAACCATTCTCTTTATTTAAAATATTCTCAGTTTATATGTTACATGTATACCTTTTGTAATGTTTATGGGTTAAAATTAAACTGGTGTCTAAGGGCACTCTATCCAAGTTAACATCTACTTTGTTTGATAACAATGGATGCTGAACTTAAAACAAATATATATACAAGCACTTTGTGGCCCAAAAGGAAGCACAATGTAAATGTTATTCATTATGTATGATATTGAAACCATCGTATAATGAAAGATATACTATTTTGAAACAGTAGTGAATTAACATAGTATGCCATAGACATTCCTATTCAAAATTCTCTGAACCTTCGAATATCAAACATTTCAGAGAACACTTATGGTCACCTCTTATGATGTCTAAATGAGCAGCTGGATACTTCTAATTCACTGTCATCAGGTCAATACGTATGTGGATGGTCTTTGATAGGGTATTAACAGAAGTAGATAGATGTACATACATAGATGTCCTTTATAACCATACAGTGGTGGTGTAGGATGTACCATTCCTGAACACGCTGTGAATTAGGACTGTCCTTTCGAGATATTTTGGGAGAAACATATCTTCATACACACATTAGTTGAATTATAAATAAGTAAATTAGTTATGTTATAGGTAAGTTGTATGTGCTTCGTATATCTAGAAGAAATTAATTTAATTAAATATTTGAACTGTCATTTGTAAGCCAAGAAGAATGCAAGAAGTTGTATTGTTGCAGACCCGTTGACTCAATATATAACAATGACATTTAGTTGTTTTGTCAGATATGCTCTTACACAATACAATAACAATGTTGTTAGAATATTTAAAGATAGTTTATGATTAAGTATAAGTAATATAAGTACCGAATGAACTATGCTTAATTTCCTTGACACAGTGCAAGTATGTATTTGGTTGGTCAGTTCAGAAAGTTCAATCGTTGATTACTCTGCCTGTGTCCAGTTATAACTCAATTAGTCGACTGATAAAATGTACAAGATGTACCTTAAAAAGACACCTAAAGTCCATTTCTTAAGCTTGACAATCAATGTCAATTTTATTAAGGATAAAATATAACCTACGTGATTCAGTACATAGAGCTGTAGATCCATGAATCTTTTATTCAACTCTTTGCCACCATTTGATGATGTCAATTTAAGTTTTATAATACATTAAAATTCAGACGGTATGTATATCAGGTGAACCAAAGACAAAATAACTTGCCTAGGTGTTGAAAGGCAGAGAGAGGTTGTTTTAAAAAAAATATTTTTCATAAGTGTTATCCTTTAAAGAAAAGGTGAGAAACAGAAACTGTCCTACACGATGATTTACTGAAAAGAATCGACTTCAAACGTTTTTGACTTTTGATAATAACCATTTGAATATACCTATTAAACACCATTGCTTCTGATGATTAACGGTTTTCAAATGGTCAAACATTAGATTTATTGCTTATTCACGGGAAGTATGCTTAACATATATCAGCAATAACATATTTATAAAAACATAATAATAAAAAATTGGTGTGGGACCCATGTGGTGAATTAGTAATTAACAGTTTTCAAATGGTCAAACATAAGAGATATTGCTAATTCACGTTAACTATCTATATGTCAAGCTCAACATATATCACCAATAACATGTTAATAAAAACATTGGTTTGGGACCCATGTGGTGACTCAATTAATTCAACTCTTAAATATGACGTTTTAGCTTGATATATTGGCACGTTACCTAATTGCCTTTATGTTTTTGCTTCCATTTTGAAGAAACAACTTGTTCAACTCTTGTAGTATTGCATTAAGACAATTGATTTTCATTCTTCTTCTAAAAACAATTCTTCTTCTTCAAATCATCAGAGCATAGACTTTTTCAAAGCTAACACACAGATCAATATCAACATTAATATCGGATCCTTAAGAATGGGATTGGTCACGAGTTGTACTTGGGGAAATGTTGACAGCGGTCTATTTCAGAACTTATCTCATTAAAATAAGCTAATCATCATGTACATCCAAGGTTAAAACAAATGTATTGTCTTTATTTAAATAAATCTGTATCTAGATTTTCAAAAGTGCCCTGCTCTCACAATTCTCGGATAGATGCATATTATGTGTAATTTCTTTACAATTTTTGATATACAAATGTAATTACATTTATGACGAGCACGTGTCATGATATTTTCCATTTCTTGTCAAGTTTGGATCTTTAAGCCTAATGTTATCTGTGTCTGCACATTTTCGACATTGTTGTTTACGATAATGTAGTTCATGTCAAAAGCTTATAAACCTCAACAGTTGATTGGAGCCCCTGGTAATAATGTTTTAGTGTTCGACATGACATTGTTAAAGCTTGCTATAAAAGCTTGAAAGGTTCAGATTAAATTTGGTCCTGATCGTTAATAAAAAGTCAAAAAAAGTATGCCTAGACTTAAACTCTACTTAAAGATGTTCTATTTATTTCTGGCATTTATTCAAACAAACTAAACATCATTGAAATGTTTATCTGTTTCAGTCACCGATTTTAGCTAAAGTGTCCGTCTGATAAGATGATCCGAAGGAACTTCATTAAATTCCAAGAGAAAAAAACGAAAGTGAAACATGTAATATCATTAAGAATAAATATTTGTAAATGTTTACTTCCAAATAAAGACATCCTATTGATCAATATATCAAAATGGAAAATACAATACCTGCTAAATTCAAAAGGTTAATTCAAATTTTTAAAAACTGCCATGCAGTCAACGACAAATATGATTAATTTGCGGTTTTCTTTAAATGTAAGTGTCAAGATGACTACTGAAACATGATAATGAACATTGCGTTTTTTTAGTCTTGTTATAAAAATATGTAACAACAGCTTTTATACCAGATCCATTTTAATTCATTAACCAAACATAACTAGACCAGTTTAATGGTATAGAAAACAAAGATACCAATGACCATAATGAAAGGCCAAAATGACCACCGATGATACAATGGTGATGGGTACAGCCATGAATTCATTGAATTCCTAAATTAATGTATCCACTCATCAATTGTATAAATTTAAGAATACGTTGAAGCATCGAGAAACAAACATAAACTATATAAATGGCAAAGGAACCGAAATTATTGATTGCATTTAAATGTCTGTTAACAGTGACATAAAGAGTAAATATCCAGGAACTTTTATGGTCAACTCAAGTCTTCCGACGTATGAATGACCAGCTGGACACTGCTAATTGACTAGTTAATTATTTCCGATCATAAGGTCGGTGTTTATAATTATGTCGGGTCGTTGATGAGATACTGACATGTAATGGATATTAGATAGACGTAACTAGTAACTAGTAGTGTAATAAAGTTTTCCCTTTATATCTAAATCATGTGTGGTTCTGAAACATGACTCTATTAGAGTAAATTGTGTGCCATCTAAATATATATTTATTTCTAAATATCATATGTCTTACTATTATTTGCCTGAATGCGGGTTGAATTTTTTTTTCATTATCGGCATGATGTACATGTTAGGTAGTAAACTGGTCTTGTGTTCAACCTAGTATGATTGGCCTATCAATAGAAACATCTTCAGCTTAATTAATCCTGTGTCTGACCTAATTCGCGTACATGTAGTAACCTATTTCATTGATTTGTGTTTGTCTGAAATTGTGTTTGCTTGATTTGACAATGGTATTTACAACAACGGAATCTGAGCTTTGGAACAGTAACTTTATATACTTAAACATTCTTACTTAGAACTAAACTTTGATCTAGTAGATCAGACAGTAGGAAATATAGAAAACCAAACAATGCTTTACGGTAATCTACAATAGTGTATTAAAACTTAAATGTTTGGCTTTATTTTTATTTTAGTCTTTTAAATGTCTTTACTATCTGAAAAAAGGGTATGTAGAACTGCCTGTCAATTCGACTTATTTCAAGTCCGGATTATTCTAATGCAACTTCACGATATAGTTTGCATATAGATGTAACTACAGTTGTAATATCATAACATCATCAACGTCAATGACACACTGATTTAGTGTTAACCCATTCTATGTAGTCCACACCTAATCGTGACAAGGTTATTTCCTTGTTGACAATTGTTATACATGTTTCTGACTAAATAATTACCCTCACCATTGTAAGTTATTCCTAAAATGAACATCAAATTTTATACATTACGTTTTGTTTATTTTGACAATGTAAAGAACTTTAATCATGTTAATGGTTTCACAATTCCATATCGTGTGCTTTCGAACAAATTATCATTTACACTCATGAGAAAAAAACAAATTTGGTGTGAACATTATGGAATGATTCTGTCTATATGTTCTCACACAAACAGAAATGTAACTGTATGTGCTATAGTGTTATTTACTTATTTGATGTGAGAAAAATGTTCAACCTAACAGCCTTCATAACGTAACACTCATTTACTTTTCTTTATGAGATATGTTGACGTTGAGATGTCGGATTTAACGAGTATTTTACAGTTTCAAAAATTCACATTGCGTACAGATTCCTGACGTGGACAACTAATGCTACATTGAACTTCAATAAAGGAGAAACTGCTAAAAAAACTATGTTGTAAAAAGTGTTTTTGTTTTCTTTAATTGAGACCCATGTGGTGTCTTTATTAGATCAAGTCTTGGAAATGACGTTTCAGCGCTTGATTTATGTAGCAGATACTTAATTGCTCTTATGTTTTTGCCACGTCTTTAGAATATACATTCTGTTGAAAGCTTGTAAAAAGCATTTTTGTGCAATTGCCATTCTACTTTTGCACTTTTTCACGTATTATTAAAAGAACTTTGGTGATCTTATTACGAGCCATAAAACATTTTCAATATAAAATCATCCAGAATAAGAGTGTAAACCAGAACAGACATAATGATGGAAATGAAAGAAATGATAATAAATAATATTTATAACAAAATATATAAGCATATGTCTGTAACTTTGCTATCAAAATGGTACAATGTTTATTCGGTTAAATGACAAATTTAAAAGACAAATGTTTATGACCACCATTTACGTGAAACC
Organism: Steromphala cineraria; assembly: GCA_916613615.1. Classification (NCBI taxonomy): domain Eukaryota; kingdom Metazoa; phylum Mollusca; class Gastropoda; order Trochida; family Trochidae; genus Steromphala; species Steromphala cineraria. The sequence goes on from OU744732.1 coordinate 28,250,586, forward strand.
AAACACTGTATCATAATCCGTAACACGTAAGCATGAGTATGGACAATAACGTTTGGAGAACGGAAAGGCAACCATAATATCTTCATATCCAAATTAAACAATGCATTTGTGAACAACTATTAAGAAAGGTTGGAATATTTGTACTTTCATGAATGGTATGATGTGCCTTTTTTTTGTTTCATTAATAAAAAATTGAAAATTTATGTAAGTATTGATATCAAGCATACGTTTGTGATTATTATTCATTGCGTTAGTTTCTCTGCGATGTGCAATCTGTTTTTGTCATTGGCAACTAGAAAGAACACTAAACCATTTGAAAATAAATAATCATAACCTAAAAATACATCCTAACAAACGAATTATTCATCGCTCAGGGGATTCCCGAATGAAGCTAAACTCCACAAAGCATCAATCCGAACTGCAATGATGTGAGTATGTGACAGCCTACAGCGAGATAGGGCATCTTTTTCTGATTGGCTGTGCAGCGAATACCAGAGTACGGCGGGACGGGCCACATTTTTGGTCAATCTTAGATTAAGAGTAGGCCATAATAAAAAATGTTGAGCTAAATTTATTTAGATTGCTCACAGTGTGGCTTGATGATTTAACAAGATTAGTAAAAGTTATTGATTGAATTCAAACCAAAGCATATGCATATGATAGGATTTCATAGGGACTGTCGTTTTTATCAAACGGGGAACAAACGATATCCCCTCTTGGCCATCATAAAATACGAACCTTGTTTAAAGTTCATAGTTGAAGAATGCCCTGGTTCAAAATTCAAAAGGGCTAGATTTTCAACGTGAGGGTAGATATACATGAAACGTGCGTTTTGGGTTTATTTCTATTGACAAAAACACTGTTTCAGCCCGATGTATTTTAAACCGGTTCAATATTCAACGTTCAAATTTGAATCTAATTGGTCAATTTTCAACGCTACAGCGGCTGTCGATTTGAATTAACTGTCCTTGAGGTATGTATGATAACCAATCAAAATCTCAAACTTCTTTTTGCAACAGTAATGGCCTTGTCAGACAGGATAAGGCTAACCTCTTTGGAAAGAGATTGAGGGGCTTATAACTTTAAGGAGATCTTCAAACCTGATATTTCAAAGAACGCGTATGTCCTCTGATGTCTGAATGACCAGCTGGACACTGCTTATTCACTGGTTAACTATTTACGCTCAGCGTATATGTTCAGGTCTTTGAAGAGATACTGACAGCAGCGGTTTGATGATCGTTCTTTAGAGTCATCAATTAGCAGTGTCAAAGGAAAGGACAGTACCTATCTGAGCATGCTGTGTCTTGAGGGCTGCAGCTTATGAAATATGAATGTATCAGTTAATAATGTTATTGAGGTTGATATATCTTCGGCATGAGATTGTCAGTCTCAAGGTTGAAAAGAAATGCCGAAAATGCTATTTTAAAACATTATATAGGAGCATCTGAAGACATCTCATTGAATGCAGATTGATTGTAATTATTTTTATTGTGACTTAGTAGTTATCTTATACAAGTTTCTTCAAATTTTACTCTTTCTTTACAATGTAACTGCTGGTATCTGAATGGATATGTCTACCCTTTCTTTATCAACTATTTGTTTGGCTAAATACTTATTTATACTTATAAATATTAATACAGTATTCTCTTTCATTGAAAAGCGTTTCCCAAATATTGACCTGAGATGACAACAGTATTGAACAAAACTTGTCTTCAGAAAAGTGACAGAACAATGCTTCTTCACATATGGTATTCTAGATCATGTTTCATACACGTTGTTACCCATTAGATTAGAAGTTTGTTTTAGGAATGGCTTCAAAATAATAGTTTCCGGTTGAACAAAGTTATTTAATTCTTTGGATTCATCCTCCTTGTTTTCAGAATAGAAAGAACAGTATTGCAGACAGATATTTGCTTTATTTCAACGCACGAAAAACACTTTATTACAACATTCCTTTTTTATGAAAATTCTAACAGCAAACGACCTGATAATGACAATGTCAATTTCCAATTCAAAGACAATTAATTTAGACTTAATGGAGCAGTAATAATTCAAATACATATCTTAAAGTTTAGCCATGCTATTTCCTTGTCTTACCCAAAATGTATAAAAGGTGTTCACACAAAAATGGCCGCCAATGGATTTTATGTGAATCTTCATACTTATCCTCTGATTATGGATGATTGGTTTGTGTCATGAGAGTTTTGACACTGTCAAAATAATTAACTTAGCATAAACTTACAATTATCAGTGAACTTTTTAAAATATGAAATTATCAAGAAACGTGGTACTGCCCCTTTAAAGTAGATAAGACTCGCATTTTCTCATCTCATCATTTAATTTCATTTGATTCTCAGTGGTTGGCACATGGTTTATTTTAAGGTTTACAAAAAATTGATATGCACTATATATTTTAGGATGAAATTTACGAGCATACAGCCTTAGTTTACTGGACACAGTAAGACAAGAATTCATTTTCTGTTCTGAAAGTTCGATGGCTGATTAGTCTGTCTGTATATATTTACTTGATTGATGTTGCGACCAATAAAACCCACCTAATGTATCTTTTGTCGGTAACCAAAGTTCTCCTTGCTGAACACAACTATTCATGTACTAACAAATATGACCAACGGAACTTGATACATGGCGGAGTGAATCCATCAAACATGCAGTATAAAGTGTTTTCGTATTATTCCTAGAAAAAAAATCAGGAAAGCTTCAAGTTTGACAATATGTCTATTATAACTAATTATATAACTAAACTGAATTACATCTACTAACATTGTGTGTTATTTAATATGGTAACCATATCAGTGGGTAATAGTTTTGAGTTTTGAACTAAGAACTTGTCAATGAGGAAACAATGCTTGGAATGGGAAATGAGTTATGTAAGATAAGTATGCGTAAAAGGTTGTCTGCATTTTCTGCTGGTATTAACGAAGTGGGTGATGTCAAGTCTAATATTTTGAATCATTACCAATGAACCTCGGTTGGCTGTTTTGATTATGACGAGTATTTATGATTCTTTACGTAATTATTGCGGTAATTACATTTTAAACCAAATGTTAGAACCCAACTTTAACACCTTATTTAAAGAGACTCAATAATCGGGAGTGTAGCGAGTATTATTGAGGTTGGGATAATTTAGACTGATTTTATGCTTACGAAATTGATGTCATGATACGAAATTCACAAGAAAACACCCTTGAACATTTTAATATCGGAATGAAGGCTGTGTATATCAATAGTTGTACTGATGGCATATTAATAACCTATTTACGACAGTGAGGAAATGGTCATTAAACCATACAAAACCAATTTCTTTGTATTGTCAAAAGCTACATTACCATCTGAAAGTAGCTAATTACCTGGTCATCATCCATGCTGTGCAGTAAGGCTGACCACTCGAATATATGAATTAAGTGATTTACTAGCAATCTAGCAAGACTGACCGATCTGGACATGTCAGAAGAGATTTACTATAATTCCAGCTGACCTCCATTCATATACAGAATGAGGACTAATTTGTAGATTGTCCAGTAACGACTTCTCCTGTAGGTCGCGTAAGTAGCAAGAGATTTTTGCTTTACAGATTATTCATTTAGAGTGCTCTAACCTTTTTCTATTCTATTAATTACGGCTTTGATCAATAAATCATACTATGTGTCAATTAACCATATGCATTACTTAAAATATTGAGTTCGTACTTAGCATAGTCATAATCATCAAATAAATGAAAAAACATTCTTTTTCAATGACATTCGAACAACTTGCTAATATATGTATACTTTCCATTCACAAGCTATTCCAGATATATTGTTAAACACCAATCAACATTTTGCATTTTTGTTAGTAAGAAAAGCTTAATGTTTGTCAAGGAGTAAGCGGTGCACGCAAGCCTCTATGCATTTACCGTTTACAGCAACACAATCGCAGTGTCAGTCCGCAAAACTGATTAGTACAAATGATATTTACAGCAAAGATTGTATACTCTTCCCGATTAGATTACACCGTTTTATTTCATAGTTTAAGTGACTGAAAAATAGAATCGACTAAATGCCTTTTCTTTATAGAGAATTGATATCCGAAATATGTTAAGAAACATATCCCGCAAAATTTGCTGTAAAGTTCTTTGTGCTTAATCTCATGAGAGGGCTTGGCAACTACATCTGCAGTATACAAATGTTCTACACGCATTAAGTTTGGGTGTAATGCTGCATTAATTTTCAACGCAGTACCATCCAAGGTTCAGTGGTTCGATGCATAATAGCGTTTTCTCCGAATAATACTTGTAGCCATGATATAAGTGAAATACTCTTGAAAGCGGTGTTAAACCCCAGATCTCGTGAGAGTTTTTAAACCTTGCCAAAACGCAAGCCTTACAAGTAAAAAAAACATGATATGTTAAGTTTTAAATTTAAATGTTGTGAAAGATTAGTTTTTTTCCTCCTGATCCGATCTGTATATGAATATATACGGACACATAAGCAAGATAGAACAACGCTGTTATCAATATTAATAAACAACAGTTATTACAGATCCTTAGCTTGCAATGTATATTATTTAGAAAGAATGTTGTTAACAAACTGATTTGATCTGAGTTGTATATCCATAATTTTGACTTAATTTCTTGCCAACTTCTATAGTTCCCCTGATGTATTGACATGTTAATGATGATAACCTTTCATAATTCGTAAATATATATTAGTTAAAACTTCAAGAAATGTAAATAATGTGGAATACGACACCAAGATAAGATAACTGTGTAGCGGATTGAACTTTTCGCACTTTTCAACCTAACACCATTTTTTAAATTCCTGTGGTTTACTTCAAATCACATTTTAATTTATTTTTATAATCGTTCATGAATTTGAAACAATGTGGTTTACTTGCTTTAACTACGTCCTACCTGTTAAAAAGACTAGTACTTGTGTACATATTTGCTTTATCCCAGACACATGACAACGTGTATGATCATTATGACTCCTACTCATGACTGCAAACTTGTCAGTGTCAAGATAGGGAATTATATAAGAAAAAAGTAAATACTATGGCACCCAATATGACTGAAAAGAAATTCCCATGATGAAGAAAACAGGAAGATTTGTGTTTAAATAAGATATTTGTATAGGTAGACGCATTGCCATTTTCGAATGAAGGTGTGATTAATACAAGTTAACAAATGACACATAGCTGTTTTACAAATAAAACGTTCATATTTATTCATTCAGGCATTTATGCGATTGGCATTGCCTAATCAATTACATGATGTGCTTTCAAACTAGAAAGGGTGTTTTTAATATTTTGCAATATCCACATCAAATTACAAAGAACGATTTCGAGTTGTGGAATTTATCTATGGAATGTTTCACGTTATTTTATCAAATTATCGTATTCATAAGGTTTTAAAAGAGATTTACAACTGCCGTGATTGATAGGTGAAACTAGACCAGTTATTTTTGCCCCGTTTCATTTGAAACATGACTTGAAATATGTCTATTCGTGTGTTGATATCCCTTTGCATTTTAAAATACGTTCCAAGAGACTTTAATCAATAAATACATGGAGTCATAACTCAGATTGCAGAAACAAGTTTGAAGTATTAACATATGAATTGAAACAAAAGAGAATAAGGTCAGTGATTGTATATTTGGAGCATCCTCTAAATTTTTATCCTAAAAGAAAGAGCAAAATGTTCAATTCCCATTTCACGCCATTTAAAAAATCATTTATGATCAATCAGGCTACGGGGTTTAAGGATAAAAGGAATTTACCCTTAGAGGTCATTGTCTAACCTTGGCAAAAAAATTGAATCTTGAATATTTGAACAAGATTACCAAAGAAGTTAAATGCAAGCGGAATATTTTATGTCAAACATGTTTTAGGGACGTTGTTTCTATTTTGTTCTGTCTTCGTGGAGCAGAAGTTCGTGTTTCAGGTAAAGTCCGGATTTACCTTAAAAATATAACGATAGGATCGAAGGAATTAATTTCGGTCGGACAGTGTATTGACGCTACACGGATACCGCCTGTACGAAGCAGTCAATTGTCAATTACATGTTTCCTCTGCTCTAAGTAGCTTCGGACCACTTTGGTTTGAATCCTACAAGACTTCTATCAGATACTTTGACATGAATAACTTGTTGACTTTTCCTTTTTGTGAATTTTATTGTTGCAAAAGGAACATGAATTGATTAAGTACACACATTTCAAAAGGAAGAACAAACTAGCATATAACAAGGTATGACTTCAAATATCAAACATTTCAAAGAACACTCATGGTGACCTCTTCTGATGTCTGAATGAGCTGGATACTTCTCATTGACTTGTTAATTATTTCCGGTCATCAGTTCAATACATATGTGGATGGCCTTTGATAGTGTATTAACAGAGGTAGATAGATATTCGTCCTTTATAACCATCAAGTAGTGTTGTAGCATGTACCATTCCTGAACACGCTGTAAAATAGGACTCTCCTATCGAGATATTTGTTTGGAGAAACACATCTTCAACACACACATTAGTTGAATTATGAGTATGTTCATTAGATATGTTATAGGCAGGTTGTATGTGCTTTGTATATCGAGGAGAAATTAATTTAACTGAATTTTTGACTGTCATATGTAAGCCAAGAAATATGCAAGAAGTATTGTTGCAGACCCTTTGACTCAATATATATTAATGACATTTAGTTGTTTTATAAGATATGCTCTTACACAATGTATGTTGTAAGAATATACAAAGATAGTTTATGTAGTATAAGTAGTATAAGTACCCAATGAAGTGCAGGAATGCTTCATTTCTTTGGCACAGTACAAGTACGTATAAAGTTGTTCAGTTCAGAAAGTTCAATCGTTGATTACTCTGCCTGTGTCCAGGTATAACTCAATTAGTCGACTGATAAAATCTACACGATGTACCTTACGAAGACATCTAAAGTCCATTTCTTATGCTTGACAAACAATGTTAATGTTTTTAAAGATAAAATATAACCTTCTTGATTTAGTACATAGAGTTTAAACATTAAACATTGAACATTTATTCAACTCTTTGCAACCGTTTGATGATGTCAATTTAAGTTTTTTAATACATTTAGAATTCAGACGCTATGTATATCAGATGAACCAAAAAATATTAACCTGGCTTGGAAAGGCCGAGTGAGGTTATTTTTTTATAAAAAAATTCATAAGTGTTATCTTTTAAGAAAAAAGTGAGAAATAGAAACTGTCCTACACGATGATTTACTGAAAAAATCAACTTCAAACGTTTGATTCTAATCATTTGAATATATCTATTACACATCATTACAACTTTTAATGATTAACAGTTTTCAAATGGTTAAACATTATAAGATGTTGCTAATTTACTTTAAGTATATAAATGACAAGCTTAACATATATCACCAAAAACATATTTATAAAAACATTTGGGCTCATGTTGTGACTCAATTAATTCAACTCTTGAATATGACGTTTTAGCGTGAAATATTGGCAAGTTACCTAATTGCCCTTTTGTTTTTGCTTCCCTTTTAAAGAAACATCTTGTTCAACTCTTGTAGTCTTGCATAAAGACAATTGATTTTCATTCTTTATCTAAGAGCAAGTATTCTTCTTCAAATCATCTCAGCATAGACTTTTTCAAATGGAACAATAAAAAAGATTAATATCAATATTAACATCGGATCCTTAAGAACGGGATTGGCCACGAGTTGTACTTGGGAAAATGTTGGCTGTGGTCTATTTCAGAACATATCTCATTAAAATAAGATACTCATCATGTACATCCAAGGGTCAAACAAAGGTATTGTTTTTATTTGAATAAATCTGTATCTAGATTTCCAAAAGTGCCGTGCTCTCAAAGCTCTCGGATAGATGCATATTATGTGTAGTGTCTTTACAATTTTAGACATACAAATGTAAGTACATTTTTGACTAGCATATGTCATGATATTTTCCATTTCTTGTCAAGTTTGGATCTTCAAGCCTAATGTTATCTGTGTCTGTGCAAATTTTTCGACATTGTTGTTTCGATAATGTAGTTCATGTCAAAAGCTGATAAACCTCAACAGTTGATGTGAGCCCCTGGTAATAATGTTTTAATGTTCTACATGACCTTGTTAAAGTTTGCTATAAAAGCTTTAAAGGTTCAGATTAAATTTGGTCATGCTCATTAATACTATTACAAAGTAAAGGTGTTTTCTTATAACTCTAGTTGTTTCAGTCATAAAAAGTATGCCTAGACTTAAACTCTACTTAAAGATGTTCTATTTACTTCTGGCATTTATTCAAATAAACTAAACATCATTGAAATGTTGATCTGTTTCAGTCACCGATTTTAGCTAAAGTGTCCGTCTGATAAGATGATCCGAAATGAAGAAGGAACATCATTAAATTCCAAGTGCACAAAATTAAAGTGTAACATCAAATATCATTAAGAATAGATATTTGTAAATGTTTACTTCCAAATAAAGACATCCTATTGATCATCCAATATATCCAAATGGAAAATAAAAAACTTGCTAAATTCAAAAGGGGAATTTAATTTTTTAGAAACTTCAATGCATTCAACGACAAATATGACTAATTTGCGGTTTTCTTTTAATGTAAGTGTCAAGATGGCTACTGAATCATGATAATGAACATAGTGTTTTTTTCTAATCTTGTTATAAAAATATGTAACAGTATCTTTTAAATTAGTTCTTTCAGATCTATTTTAATTCGTTAACCAAACATAACTAGACCAGTATAATGGTATTGTAAACTTTGCAACAAAGATAACAATGACCATAATGAAAGGCCAAAATGATCATGACCACCGATGATACAATGGTGATATGGACAGCCATGAATTCAAAGAATTCCTAAATTAATGTATCCACTCATCAATTGTATAAATTTAAGAATACGTTGAAGCATCGAGAAACAAACATAAAATATATAAATGGCAGAGGAACCGAAATTACTGATTATATCTGAATGTGTGATATCAGTGACATAAAGTGTAAAATTCAAGGAACACTTATGGTCAACTCAAGTCTTCCGACGTATGAATGACCAGCTGGACACTGCTAATTGACTAGTCAATTATCTGCGATCAAACAGTCGGTGTTTATGTCGGGTCTTTGATGAGATACTGAAATGTAGTGGATAATAGATAGACGTAACTACTAACTAGTAATGTCATTAAGTTTTCCCTCTGAATCATGTGTGGTTCTAAAACATGACTCTATTAGAGTAAATTGTGTGACATCTAAATATATTATTCTGACTGTAGTGGTTAAAAATTGTAAGGTGAATTTTCAAGGACTCTGTCTTACTATTATTTGCCTGAATGCGGGACGTATATCATTTTCATTATCGGCAGTATGTACATGTAGATGTATCGAGTAGTAAACTGGTCTTGTGTTCTATCTTTAGAGACATCTTCACCTTAATTGATCCATATGTCTGACCTAATTTGTGTACATGTAGTAACCTATTTCATTGATTTGTGTATGTCCGAAATTGGATTTGCTTGATTTGACAATGGGATTCACAAGAAGGGAATGTTAGCTTCAGAACAGTGACCTTATATACATGCTACACTTTGATCTACTTGATTAAACAGTCCGGGGTGTACTCAATCAACTTATATATAGTTTGTATATATAACATATGTCAACGTCTGTGACACACTGAATTGGTGTTGATCCATTCAACATAGTCCACACCTAATCGTGAAAGTTCCGCCTCACTCAACATATAATGTTCTGAGTACTTGGATTAGTTTTCGAGGTTATTTCCCTCATAAATCTTTTTACACATGTCTTCGACTAATCAATTACCCTCACTACTGTAAGTTATTCCTTCAATTAACATCAAATGTACATGGAGTCTTGTTTATTATTTACCACAATAAAGAATGTTATGTTTTTACAATTTACTGTCATCTGTTTTCGAAAAATTTGACTATTTGACAAATTTGGTGTAAGCATTCTCTTTTTATAGAATGATTCTGTCCATATTACATTACACAAACAGACATGATACTGTATGTGCTAGAGTCCTATGAACTTATTTGATGTGAGAACCTTCCCAAAGCCATACATAATCCCCGCCTAGGCAGATGTAGGTCACATTTAACTTCAATAAAGAACAAACTGCTAACAATATTTTGTAAAAAGTGTATGTTTTTTTTTAAGTTTAAGGCCCATGTGGTGTCTTTAAGAGATCAAGTCTTGAATATGACGTTTCAGCTTGATGTATGGGCCAATTGCTTAATTGCTCGTATTTTTTTACTGCGTTGACTGATTAATGCTTGTGGTCTTCATTTTTTGCAATTACTTTTCATTTTACTTTTTTATGTGATGGACGATCAAGAATCTTAATGAACTTATTATGAGCCTTAAAACAATTTTGAAACGAAAGAAACTATAGCTATCTGGAAAAATTGAATTATCAGACCAGAACAAGTTATGAAACATTATATATGATGGATATATTTATTCTTACCAATTATCTATTGCGTTTATTTGACAAATTAAAAAAAAAAATTCTAGATGGACACCATGTAAATGAACCCTTTAAATGTCAAAAGTATCCCCATAAACCTTAAAAAGCTAGAGATAGAGTTAAGATTTGCTGGAAGTTCTAAAATATTGTTGACGCTATTCAATTTGCACTCCCTCACTTTATGCCACAATACTGTCATGTTTTTGTCACATGTAATAACGAGAAAATGTATTGACCGTTTTGAAATTAACGTTAAAGGTGATTTATTCACAATTTCGAGTCTGCAGTATGATTGGATATGATGTATTCTTGTTTGCTCTAATTGTCATCTTATTATTGTATCATATCATGCATCACTCTACAACACACTTGAGTGTCCATGTTGACACCAAGCAAATAGAAACAACTATTTTGTGGAGCAATCCCCGACTTCAGAAGACAGAAGAGGAGATATTGTTCAGAATGGTCAGGAGAATTTGCATTTTCCAGTATATGTCATGTATGTCATATTGATGATTTATTTGGTGTAAACTGATAAACAAGTTGCTTCTCAGATGGAGATGAGTCAACTCAGATCTACTCATTGTTTTCATCCTCTCCAAACGTGTTTTCATACACTTAATCTCCCTTTCAATGCTAGAAATCAAGACACCAGATCTAGTACAATCACATTTGGTTATTCAATAAACGATGCCTATACAAACATCTCATTGGTGTTAACTTTCCACTAATGTCACATGGTCACTTTATTGGCTGAATTTTAAATGGCAAAAATATGTATGTAAATATAATAAATATAATATATTTATAAAAAATAATGAATATTTTGTATTATGGGAAATGTGCATGAATTTAAAAGGTACTTGAATAAAACAAATCATTTCTAAGGTATATGTACCTTGACTAAAAAGAAAAAAAAGAGCAAGTGATGGTGAACGTAAAAAGCATTAATGTCATCCCATGTCTGAAAGATCATCACATTAGAGTTAGACATGGTAAGTGTCAGACGCGCTTTCAATGGTATCATCAACTTTAAGTGAATGTAATATTTTCAAATGAGTCCAGGTTCACAGTGTATTTCCTGGTAAGACGCAAAAGGGTGTGTCGACAAGGGTTTTCCTGAAATCAAAGCAGTTCAACATGATCTATTTAGGGGATACTCAGTAAAGGTGCTACATCGCTAAGGCCGTCGTTTCATCTTCTAGGATAAAAAGGCTATAGTCAGGGGCCAGGGTTGTTACAGATTACCTCCAACAGCAGCATATCACGACTTTACCATTGCCAGCAATGGGGCCAGACCTGTCCCCTTTCGAAAACGTCTGGGACATGCTTAGATAAACGGTACGACAACGTCAATAACCTCCAACCACTGTTCAAGAACTTGTCATTGCGTTGCAAGATTAGTTCAATAATCTAGGTTAAAATGACTTCAAACACCTCACTATAAGCATGCCACGTCGTATCCGTGCCTGTCTAGCCAACCGAGGGGGTTTACTCGTTATTGACTGTGATGTAATTTCACATTTTCCCTGAATATCTATTCAGCTCTTGTTTCATCTCTGGTCTAACATTTGCAATTTATGAACCTTGAAGATCAATTATCCTCCTTTAAACAGCTACACATTATTGGTTCCTAAAATATTAGATTTTATATTGAACCTGAATTAATAGTTTTTTTCCAAAATGCTATTTTCACCATTTTGTAAAACATACATGTACCATGCATTGCTTTGCTGTAGATATTAAATATTGAACCTGAATTAATAGTTATTTTGAAAATGTAATTTCTCAGGAATTTGCAATGTATAACATGTATAACTATGTCTGTTTTAAAAGGCCTCGATTGATCATGGTAACAAATTAATTACGGTCATTTGAAAGAAGCGATTGAAGCTACCGGGTTTGCATAATGCATAGCCTGATTTGTGTCTGTGTCCTGTACTACAGGCTGGAAGCTTTACATGTTTTAAACACCCTCCCTCAAATTCCTCTATCAGAGAAGTCATTAGATAACACTTTATAACTGTCGGCGAGGATTTTCACAAATTTTGACTTAACGCCATCATTTATGTCCATTTATTGACAAAATACATTACATTTAAGCAATTGCAGCAGCATTTCTTCACATACACGTATGCACGAAAATGTAAAAGATGATATGATTTTGATTTTGATGAATTCATTCTCTTGATAATTTGAATCTGTAGCGTTTTTCAGCAATACGTCCTTCATCACTTATGATAGTGAAGTTGGATTGCACCAAAATGATGCTAATATGGTGAAAAGAGTTGTAAATATCCTCTTGTGGAATCAGAGACTGAGCAACTAAAGAAATACGCACTAACCTTATCCTGAATATCTTCAAGTAAAGGATTCACCAGGACATATATGGTCAACTCAATGGACTTATGCCTGAAAAAACAGCTGGACACCTTTTCACTGGTTTGCTATTTCCTGTCATCAGGTCATACACAATGTCAAGATTTTGAAACATAAATGGATAGATGGATCTAAACAGTTTTTGTATGCTTCATGTGCAAGCTGTTTCTTGATGATGGAAACTTATAAAATATGAACCACCATCTTGGGACCCATCGATACTGTACAACTCGGGTAGAGAGAGATCGAAACTGTATGTTAGTATATTGGAGTGTTAAATACTGCTTTAATTACCTTGAATTACTACTTATGTTTCGAGTGAAAGGCATATATCTGAGTTAATCAAGCGAAATGTGTTAAGGGTATAGTTGAGAGTCAAAGTAATCATAAATAAAAAACAATTAATGTGAATTGCAAAAGACAATTTCTGCAAAGATTAGAATATATCTTGCATGTAATAATAGCATAAAAGGAAAAAATGAACTATTTAGATAATTACAAATGAGAAAAGAGTGATAACAGGAAGTTTGCCAGAGTCAAAATAATTATTAAATTTATTAAAGGGGACATAATAGTTCTATCAATCTATCGTATTCGTCAACTTATCAACATATAGAAACACTTAAATGCACATGTCAGGATATAAACAAATCCCCACATCTGTTACCTCTTCGTCTGTATGGGTAATATTAAATCAAACTGTCTATCAAGAAACCATTGATCTGCTTATAAACTGATGGGCCTGTCAAGGGTTGTAGTCGCAATTCATTACAACAGGATTTTGTTTGTACTCTTTTTTAATGTTGGTATTGTTTCTTTTGCCCCTGAGTGTATATATATTTCACTTATGAACTTTCAATATAATACAGACCATAACTGGATTCATTAAGGGTGTTGAAACTCTGACATTGCTTTTAATCATCACTATGCAAAAGTACTAGTACCTATGTCTTTGTAGGATTATAATTTGCGGTTAATTGTAATTAAACCTTCTGATCTTTGATATGAGATATCAACTATACTTGACATTGGTACTTTATCTGATTACACTGTCTGTACATAAGTAATTAAATCGATTGGGGTGACAAGGACTTGCTAACCTTTGCGTATTAGATGAACAATAATGAATAGTGACTCACATTTGATTCGATCCTCAAACTTGGGTAATGTGCCACCCACAATGTTATTTCACAGTCGCATAATTTAATGAAGCTTTGTTTTCCTTTTTAAAAGCGTCACTTTATTAACATAATGATATGTGTTTTTAATGTAGTGACATTGCTTGCATAAGAAATTTATTGTTTACTTTATAGGTTTTGGTCATTGTTTTTTCTCACAAACTCAACCATATATTCAGTAATATAAACCATTTGATTACGGTCCATTGGCCACATGTCTTCCCTTGTTACCATAAATTATTATATTCCTCCTAAACAAGATCAACTGATTATGTGTTTAATTTGGTGTCAAAAGCGTTGTATACTTCATCGTTGACTAGCTTAATGAACAAAGTATTCTATGCCAGGCAGTTTTCTTTCCTTGATTTACACAGATTAGTCGCATATTAATGGAAAGTGCTTGTTTACAAAACAAGTTTAACGACTGTGTATCAATATTTAGTAAACTACTTGTTATTTTCGCCCATGTCTTTAAACTTATCAAAGAATCAAAATTAACATTATTCAATAGTTAGTTCAGTAAATGCTTGAAAAGTCTGTTGATTTAAACATGATACAACAAAATATCTGCTTCACTCAGTTAAATCATCAGGATAGGAAAATTGTTCAATTCCATCACAAGTGATATTTTTCTTTTAAGATGTGAGTTTAATCATTATCGAATTAGTACCACTCAGGTAGAAACTTATGTTCCTCTGTCACAATTTGATGTATAAGGATAGTTTGTAGAGCTAACTTATTCTATCAATGATAAAAAGAATTTCTTAAGAGAAGTTATTGTTCCTTTTATTATAAAAATCAACCCTGCCGATAAGACCGCTTAGCAATACATAACTTGTTCTTTGTAAAACTATCCAAAGAAAACGTCTGAATATGCTTGAATTGATCTTCTTGCTCGAAAGAATTTGTCAAGCCTTCATTGATGACAAACAAAAATTATTAACATTTTAAAAGGTTTCCATTATATAGAATTTTTGCTTTGAAAGGCCAATCATGACTTTCAAAAAACAATCTAGTTTATGATAATGGCTTAGACAGACTGATTTTGCTATTTAGTTCCATTTCAATTTGAATTCCCGAATAAATCATATTATTACATGCCCGTTTAAAATAATTATTATTTAATGAAAGTTAAACAAATTTACAAAGTAAGTACACACTGTGTAATATGGTGCGCTTACCTAATGACGTGACGTAATAATTACGTATGAGGTCACAATGTCAGGCGGGACCGGCCATGGTCGGCGACTATTTAAATATTTTTGATGATGTATAAAAAGCAAGTAATAAATGAAATACTAAACTTGGCCGCTTTCAATGATATTTTTTTTAAACCCATGAATGGTATCGGTATTTCACTCGCTTATGCACGTTAAATACCAAACCATTCAGTTGTTTCATGAACATTTTATTAAACGTTTCATGAAAGTGTTATTAAACAGGACGTCATTAAGCATTCTCTTTTTATCTCATTTATGCTTTTTCCCTTTAGAATACTAGAAAACTCAAAGGTTTACTATTCTACCAATTAAGTGTTTCCACTATGATTACATCACATAAATTGCATTAAACTAGTTTTACACATTGTAGTATGGTATGAAGTCAAAATATACCATACATGTACACATAAAAAGTCTACTTACATAAACAATTACAATGTTTTACTTTACTTTAAATCTGTCTTTATAGTCAGCTAATCAAAACTGATGATAAATGATTCTGACTACTTCTGATGTCATCATCTTTCTATTGTCCCGTGTTTTCAAGCTTGTGAATGTACTCGTCAGTTAGATAAGTTTTTTTTTATCCCCAGCAACAACGAAGTTGCGGGGGGGGGGGGGGGGGGTGGGGGTATTAAAATGGGTACCGTCCGTCCGTCCGTCCGTTACACTTTGTGTCCAGCGCTCATAACTTTCTAACTAATCAACCATTTCAATTCAAATTCGTCATGGACATGAAGAAACATGTAATAATGTGTCATGAGAAACAATTTTCTGAAAATCTACATGAAAAATTAGGATTTTGGAGAAAAAGTGGTAAATTTTGTAAGAAATCTGCTACAAGTCCCGTCCGGCTCACAACTTCTAAACTAATCATCACATATTGATAAAATTTGATATGAAGATACATAATCATCTGGAGATGTGTCATGAAGAACAATTTTGAAAATATTTTTCTAAAATTTTGCCTTTTTTGGCCAAAAATGAGGACTCTGTTGGAAAACTGTTACAAGTCGTGTCCGGCTCACAACTTCTAAACTAATCATCACATATTGATCAAATTTGATATGAAGATACATAATCATCTGAAGGTGTGTCATGAAGATCAATTTTGAAAATATTTTCTAAAAATTTGCCTTTTTTGGAAAAAAATGATGACTCTGTTGGAAAACTGTTACAAATCCTGTCCGGCTCATAACTTCTAAACTAATCATCACATATTGATCAAATTTGATATGAAGATACATATTCATCTGAAGGTGTGTCGTGGAGAACAATTTTGAAAATGTTTTTCTAAAATGTTGCTTTTTTTGGCAAAAAATGAGGACTCTGTTGGAAATCTGTTACAAGTCCTGTCTATCTCACAACTAAACTAATCATCACATTTTAATCAAATTTGTTATGGAGATACAAAATCATATGTTGGTGTGTCATGAAGAACAGTTTTGAAAATATGTTTGTTTAAATATGATAAAATTGATCTTGGAGATCCAAATACATAATACATAAATTCATCCATTTGAGTTTAATTTTGTCAGTTTACTCGAATTATGCCCAAAAGTGAACATAAAGTTGGTGTGATTTAGTTTTTTATTAGAATAGTTTCTTTCATATCCTGGAAAAATTGTGTTAATTTGTGCAACAAAAATTAATCAGCAATATGATGAGGAAAACCTATACATATTGTGCAATTTGCGGGGGATATAGCTCGACCATGTCAGCTGCTTGTTTAGTTTTGTGATAGCCAATTTTGTTTTTTACATGATTTATCATTGACAACAATATGCCAATTGCTCAAAGTAGCACATATTCCAGGTTGATGCATTATCAAAAACAAAGGGATATTTGTTATTCAGATTATAACACTTTTGACTTACACTATATCCGTACAAATGAAAGTTTGTACTCGTAAATGTTGGTTGAGGTGGTCTATGTTAATCGGGTGTATACCAGGAAATAATCAAAATGCCCAATTTGGGATTTAATTTAATATATTTACATTTCAAGTTTTCTTATTGCTTTCATGTCAGTTTAATGGAAGTAATGAGATAGATGAAAACGATTTAATCTATTTACCTTTTTCTTTTAACTAAAAACAGTTGTTCTGCTTATTTCTTGTTCTAGTTACAACCTTTTGTAACTTTTCATATCATTATGCATCTGCACATACTTTGCAAACTTATGATTCTTTTTTTTCATTCTGTTTTCCAAGGTCTGCAAAATCGTTCCATTCATGTACATTAGTATACAATTTTCAAATATATTTGGAATAGGCGTAAGTAAGATACTGTCTATTGTACTACATATAAAACAACCTGTTTATCTCATTAGGAAGATTTTTTGAATAAAAAAGTATTTTTGCTTTTTAGTTTTGAATTAATGATTCTTGTTGATACCGATCAAAGGTTATTAATTCTAGTATGCCCACCTCAATATATTTCTCGATGAAATCAATTTACAAACTATAAAATAGTAATGCCTCATCAAATAATGTACATATTAAAATCATTTCAGGGCAAACAAATGGAAATTATTAGTTATTTTGGGACCTTTATGAAATAAAATCAATATAACGATTTACACTATTGTTCTATTTGGCTTTCCAATAACTATTTTATAACATCCAGCAATATTTCTGTATGCTTTTGCATTGCTACATTACATAAAGGCACAGCATGTATTTTCTCATTGCTCATACATCTATAAGTCTTCTTTTACTACAAAATAATCGCATGAATTTGTAAAATATCTTCAAGTAGAAATGCCTATATTTTAGTTAATGAATAATAACGCTGGAAAAACGGACATAAGACAATCAAAAAGAAGGATTCATTATTAAAATGAAACAAAAAACGCTTTTATCTGCTTTTTACATTCACAATTCATAATAATAATCTAGTTTAAATTTGCTTATAACTTTCAGAAATAATATTAAAGATTCATCAACGGTACACAATATGATATAAAGATAGCATTATATGGGTATTTTTCATATCACATTTTGTATCAGCCAGAGACCTCAATATGTGCCATTGAGATTTATTATTCGAGGGCTGATAAAGAATGTGCTATGAAAATATCCATATCATACTATTTATTATCATACTTACCAAACAAACAACAAAAATAATTGTAGCATTTTAAAACTTTAATGCAAAACAATTACATGTGGCTGATTTACTTTGTTTGACTTTAACGAACACATACTGATAATCATAAAGCTCTCGACCCTAAAACATAATCACACAAACATGGATTAACATATCTACACTTCCCACAAGGTTTTTATTGATGATTAAAGTATTTTTCTCATTGAAACAGAAAGTTGTGTTTGTGAAAATTTCTCATTGTCTTTATTACATTTTAAACGTACAGTCATCATAAGACATAGGTAAGTGCAAAATTTTATAGCATTGTATCTATGCAGCTTTCAGTATTTGTTAAGCAGACGCCCTATTGATTAATTTAAAAAAAAGGTTGTTTGTGTGGATTTCTGTTTAAAATGTTTATTTTCAGGGTTTCTCCACTTTATTGTTTGATGGAATAGGAGCGATAGTTCAGCTTGATATCTTCTTCTCATGCTGCCAATGAGGCAAAGAATCTGCTGCTGACGGTTCCATTCCTCCACAAGTGAACTTCCAAGGTCCTGTTATTTGCTTGGTTGAACCATACGATCTAACTATGCCTTTTTAAAAAAGGTTCCAAACTTGTTCCATTGGAATAGGGTCCGGCGAAATAGCAGGTCTTCGATTCCCTCCAGTCTGTTAATTTGAAGGGACTGTTCGACCACCATTGCATGAGGTTGGGCATGGTCGTCCTTTTGGATAGAGTTTTCTACCGTAGGTCCAGCAGAAGGTGTGACGAAGACATATCATGTAGAAGATATTATTCCTGTTACACATGTCAGTCAGTGATCCATTCTCAAGAAAATGTGATAGAATCTTTTCTTCCCAGCCTAGTTACTTTTATATTTAAAAATGTAACTATCTGCTATTGCTCCTGTCTGCCATAAACAGTAGTCACGAAGGAAATGTTCTGGTATTGTGTCGCAGAGCTTGTATTAGAAGGAAGTGGTCATAATATTGTGATCTGAATTGAATTCCAGGTGTATTGCAAACTACTACACACGTAGCAAAAACCCTTACCATACAGATTACAATGAGAATCCTCACGAAAAAGTTCCTGATGCACGTGCTCTCCATGGTGTGCATGAGAGATTCACGCTTAAGTAAATGACTGTGTGTCTTCGTCACACATGTAAATGCGTATTTTCATAGGTACATTTACATCAAAATGAACCTGTTTTCACTAAAACGATTACTTGTTTATTAACCAAAGTTTAACAGTATATTTCTAGATGAGATAATAATAATAGAGATAAAAGGTTGGTCACAATTCAAATTCCATCGTGAACTTCTTTTTAAAAACAATTGATCGTCTTTAAATCAATTATCTCGATCTAACGTAAATCGATTTTTAAAAGAATGTTCACGTTTTATCCCCTTTTAGATTTCAATCAATCCCCTATTACTTCAAAGAGAATAAAACTTAATCATTATCCTATTAGAATCCTATTAGAATTATTACATCGGCTTATAGGGTTAAAACTGATTGATTTTATTCTAAAATCTTTTAATTTAACTATTCTCTTTATTTAAAATATTCTCAAACTTTTTCTCAGTTTATATGTTACATGTATACCTTTTGTAATGTTTATGGGTTAAAATTAAACTGGTGTCTAAGGGCACTCTATCCAAGTTAACATCTACTTTGTTTGATAACAATGGACGCTGAACATAAAACAAATATATATACAAGCACTATGTGGTCCAAAAAGGAAGCACAATGTAAATTTTATTCGTTATGTATGATATTGAAACCATCGTATGATGAAAGATATACTATTTTGAAACAGTAGTGAATTAACATAGTATGCCATAGACATTCCTATTCAAAATTCTCTGAACCTTCGAATATCAAACATTTCAGAGAACACTTATGGTCACCTCTTGTGATGTCTAAATGAGCAGCTGGATACTTCTAATTCACTGTCATCAGGTCAATACGTATGTGGATGGTCTTTGATAGGGTATTAACAGAAGTAGATAGATGTACATACATAGATGTCCTTTATAAGCATAAAGTGGTGGTATAGGATGTACCATTCCTGAACACGCTGTGAATTAAGACTGTCCTATCGAGATATTTTGGGAGAAACATATCTTCATACACACATTAGTTGAATTATAAGTATGTTAATTAGTTATGTCATAGGAAAGTTGTATGTGCTTCGTATGTCTAGAAGAAACTAATTTAATTAAATTTTGGAACTGTCATTTGTAAGTCAAGAAGAATGCAAGAAGTTGTATTGTTGCAGACCTGTTGACTCAATATATAACAATGACATTTAGTTGTTTTGTAAGATATGTTCTTGCACAATATATTTTGTTAGAATAATCAAAGATAGTTTATGTTTAAGTATCAGTAATATAAGTACCCAATGAACTACAGGATATGCTTCATTTTCTTGTCACAGTGCACGTTTGAATTTGGTTGGCAGTTCAGAAAGTTCAATTGTTGATTACTCTGCCTGTGTTCAGGTATAACTCAAATAGTCAACTGATAAAATCTACAGGATGTACTTTACGAAGACATCCAAAGTCCATTTATTATGCTTGACAAACAATGTCAATTTCAATAAAGATACAAGATAACCTACAGGATTTAGTACATAGAGTTATCCATGCAACTTTTATGGATCAACTCTTTGCCACCGTATGATGATGTCAATTGAAGTTTTATGATACATTTAGAATTCAGAAAGTGTGTATGGCAGATGAACCAAGGAATCTAACCTGTCTAGACGTGGAAAGGCCGAGTGATGTTGTTTGTTAAAAAATATTTTTCATAAGTGTTACCTTTTGAAGAATAAGTAAGTTACAGAAACTGTCTTAACGATGATTTACTGAAAAGAATCGATTTCAAACGTGTTTGACGTTTGATTCTAGTCACTAGGATATATCTATAACACACCATTACAACTTCTGATGATTAACAGTTTTCAAATGGCCAAACATTAGAAATATGGCTAATAGTAGTAGCACGTTTTTTAGGGGGAATATAGGGTGATGGAATGAAAATGAAAATTAATGGTTTCAATTGAAAGACAATGCATTTAAACTAAATGGAGCAGTAATAATTCCAGTATATAGCGTTAAGTTTAGCCATGTGATTCCTTTTCTTACAAAAAATGAATTAAGGTGTTCACAAAAAAATGGCCGCCAATGGATTTCATGTGAATCTTCATTCTTTGTCCTCTGACAATAGATAATTTGGCTTGTGTAATGAGATTTTTGACACTGTCAAAAGAATACTTTTAGCATTCATTTACAATTATCAGTGAGAAATTCAAATTATAAAATTATCAAAAAACGTGCTACTGCCCCTTTAACATATATCACCAATAACATGTTAATAAAAACATAATAATAAAAAACATTGATTTGGGACCCATGTGGTGACTCAATTAATTCAACTCTTAAATATGACGTTTTAGCTTGATGTATTGGCCAGTTACCTAATTGCCCTTATGTTTTTGCTTCCCTTTTGAGGAAACATCTTGTTCAACTCTTGTAGTCTTGCATTAAGACAATTGAATTTCATTCTTTTTCTAAGAGCAGTTCTTCTCCTTCCAATCATCACAGCATAGACATTTGAAAGCTAACACTTTGGAACAAAAAAAAAAGATCAATATCAATATTAATATCGGAATTGGCCACTAGTTGTACTTGGGAAAATGTTTGCGGCGGTCTATTTCAGAACTAATCTCATTAAAAACAGATATTCAACATGTACATCCAAGGGTCTAACAAAGGTATTGTCTTTATTTGAATAAATCTGTATCTAGATTTCCAAACATGCCGTGCTCTCAAAACTCTTGGATAGATGCATATTATATGTAATTTCTTTACAATTTTTAACATAAAAATGTTATTAAATTTTGGACTAGCACATGTCATGGTATTTTCTATTCCCTGTCAAGTTTCGATCTTTAAGCCTTAATGTTTTCTGTATCTGCACATTTTCGACATTGTTGTTTCGATAATGTAGTTCATGTCAAAAGCTTAAAAACCTCAACACTTGATGGGAGCCCCTGGTAATAATGTTTTAGTGTTCGACATGACATTGTTAAAGCTTGCTATAAAAGCTTGAAAGGTTCAGATTAAATTTGGTCCTGATCGTTGATACTATTACAAATCAAAAGTGTTTTCTTATAACTCTAGTTATTTCAGTCATAACAAGTATGCCTAGACTTAAACTCTACTTAAAGATGTTCTATTTATTTCTGGCATTTATTCAAACAAACTAAACATCATTGAAATGTTTCTCTGTTTCAGTCACCGATTTGAGCTAAAGTGTCCGTCTGATAAGATGATCCGAAATGAAGAAGGAACTTCATTAAATTCCAAGAGAAAAAAAACGAAAGTGAAACATGTAATATCATTAAGAATAAATATTTGTAAATGTTTACTTCCAAATAAAGACATCCTATTGGTCAATATATCAAAATGGAAAATAAACAACCTGCTAAAATCAAAAGGGGAATTCAAATTTTTAGAAACTGCAATGCATTCAACGACAAGTATGATTAATTTGCGGTTTTCTTTTAATGTAAGTGTCAAGATGACTACTGAATCATGATAATGAACATTGCGTTTTTTCTAATCTTGTTATAAAAATATGTAACATTATCTTTTAAATCAGTTCTTTCAGATCCATTTTAATTCGTTAACCAAACATAACTAGACCAGTATAATGGTAAAGGAAACTTTGCAACAAAGACACCAATGACCATAATGAAGGGCCAAAATGACGACCGATGATACAATGGTGATGGGTACAGCCATGAATTCAATGAATTCCTAAATTAATGTATCCACTCATCAATTGTATAAATTTAACAATACGTCGAAGCATCAAGAAACAAAGATAAAATATATAAATGGCAAAGGAACCAAAATTACTGATTATATCTGAATGTGTGATATCAGTGACATATAGTGTAACATTCAAGGAATACTAATGGTCAACTCAAGTCTTCCGACGTATGAATGACCAGCTGGACACTGCTAATTGGCTAGTTAATTATTTGCGATCATAAGGTCGGTGTTTAAGTCCGGTCTTTGATGAGATACTGAAATGTAGTGGATATTAGATAGACGTAACTACTAACTAGTAATGTCATAAAGTTTTCCCTCTGAATCATGTGTGGTTCTAAAACATGACTCTATTAGAGTAAATTGTGTGACATCTAAATATATTATTCTGACTGTAGTGGTTAAAAATTGTAAGGTGAATTTTCAAGGACTCTGTCTTACTATTATTTGCCTGAATGCGGGACGTATATCATTTTCATTATCGGCAGTTTGTACATGTAGATGTATCGAGTAGTAAACTGGTCTTGTGTTCAATTTAGTATGATGGTTCTATCTTTAGAGACATCTTCACCTTAATTGATCCATATGTCTGACCTAATTTGTGTACATGTAGTAACCTATTTCATTGATTTGTGTATGTCCGAAATTGGGTTTGCTTGATTTGACAATGGGATTCACAAGAAGGGAATGTTAGCTTCAGAACAATGACCTTATATACATGCTACACTTTGATCTACTTGATTAAACAGTCCGGGGTGTACTAAATCAACTTATATATAGTTTGTATATATAACATAATATCATCAACGTCTATGACACACTGAATTGGTGTTGATCCATTCAATATAGTCCACACCTAATCGTGAAAGTTCCGCCTCATTCAACACATAATGTTCTGAGAACTTGGATTAGTTTTCGAAGTTATTTCCCTCATGAAAGTTTTTACACATGTCTTTGACTAATTAATTACCCTCACTACTGTAAGTTATTCCTTCAATTAACATCAAATGTACATTGAGTCTTGTTTATTGTTTACCATAATAAAGAATGTTATTAATTTTACAATTTACTGTCATCTGTTTTCGAAAAATTTGACTATTTCAAAATGTCACTAAACAGAAAAAAGACAAATTTGGTGTAAGCATTCTCTTTTTAGGGAATGATTCTGTCCATATTACTTTACACAAACCGACATGACACTGTATGAGCTGTAGAGTCCTATGAACGTACTTTCCCAAAGCCAAACAGAATCCCCACCTAGGCAGATACATGTCACATTTAACTTCAATAAAGAACAAACTGCTAAAAACACATTTTGTAAAAAGTGTTTGTTTTCTTGTATGAAGACCCATGTAGTGTCTTTAAGAGAACCAGTCTTTAATATGACGTTTCAGCTTGATGTATGGGCCAATTGCTTAATTGCTCGTATGTTTTTGCTACGTTTTCTGTTCAATACTTGTGGTCTTCATTTTTTGCAATTGATTTTCATTCTATTTTTTCATTTGATGGACGATCAAGAATCTTATTGAGCCTATTACGAGCCTTTAACAATTTTGAAACGAAAGAAATTATAGCTTATCTTGACAAATTGAATTATCAGACCAGAACAAGCTATGAAACATTATATATAATGGATATCTTTAAATGTGTTATTATTGTAACCAATTGTCTATTGCGTTTTTATGACAAATTAAAAATTAATTCTAGATGGACACAATGTAAATGAACCCTTTAAATATCAAAAGTATCCTCATAGACCTTAAGAAGCTAGAGAGATAGAGTTAAGATTTGCTTGAAGTTCTAAAATATTGTTGGCGATATTCAATTTGCACTCCCTCATCACAATATGCCACAATACTGTCATGTTTATGTAATAACAAGAAAATGTATCTACCGTTTTGAAATTTCCCTTAAAGGTGATTTATTCACAATTTTGAGTCTGCAGTATGATTGGATATGATGTATTCTTGTTTGTTCTAATTGTCATCTTATAATTGTATCATATTATACATCACTCTACAACACACTTGAGTGTCCATTTTTACACCAAGCAAATAGAAACAACTATTTTGTGGAGCAATCCCATACTTCAGAAGACAGAGGAGGAGATATTGTTCAGAATGATCAGGACAAATTGTATTTTCTAATATATGTCATGTATGTCATATTGATGATATATTTGGTGCAAGCTGATAAACAAATTGCTTCTCAGGTGGGGATGAATCAACTCAGATCTACTCGTTGTTTTCATATAAAGTCGGTCATCCTCCCCAAACATGTTTTCATACACTTAATCTCTTTTTCAATGCTAGAAATCAAGACACCACATCTAATACAATCAAATTTAGTTATTCAATAAGCGGTGCCTATTCAAATTATCATCTGCTCTTTCTCAGAGTTATTTCAGTATGCTTGGGAAAAATTTCATTGATGTTTGTCTTCTTGACAAAACATGGTCACCTGATAGTGCAACAAAATCTTCATAGGGCTTTTTATTGGCTGAAATTTAAATGGCAAAAATATATATTTAAACATAATAAATAATAAATATTTATATAAAATAATGCTATAGTTTGTCTCATGGAAAATGTGTATAAACTTTACAAGGTACTTGAATAAAACAAATCATATTACAGATATGTTCCTTGACCAGAAAGAGAAAAAGAGCAAGTGATGATGAACGTAATAAACATTCATGTCATCCCATGTCTGAAAGATCATCACATTAGAGAAAGGAATGGTTAGTGCCAGGCGCACTTTCAATGGTATCTTCGACGCTAAGGGAATGTAATGTTTTCGAATGAGTCCAGGTTCACAGTGTATTTCCTGGTCAGAAGCAAAAGGGTGTGTCAACGAGCTCGCGGGTTTTCCTGAAATCAACGCAGTTCAACATGATCTATTTGGGGGATGCTCAGTAAAGGTGCTACTGCTACTGGTAGAAATGACTTGCATGTTGTTTCACGTGCCACAGGCCAGTACCATGACAACAGCAGCCCATGTTGTGTGGTTTTTTTTCAGATCGCTAAGGCCCTCTTTTCATCTTCTAGGATAAATAGGCTAATGTCAGGAGCCAGGATTGTTACAGATTACCCCCTACAGCAACATATCACGACATTACCATTGCCAGCAATGAGGCCAGACCTGTCCCCTTTCGAAAACGTCTGGGACATGCTTAGACAAACGGTCCGACAACGTCAATAGCCTCCAACCACTGTTCAAGAACTTGTCGTTGCGTTGCAAGATGAGTGCAATAATCTAGGTTAAAATGACTACAGACGCCTCATCGTATCGGTGCCTGTCTAGCCAACCGAGGAGGTTTACTCGTTATTGACTGTGATGTAATTTCACAGTTTCCCTGAATATCTATTCAGCTCTTGTTTTATCTTTGGTCTAACATTTGCAATTTATAAACCTTGAAGATCAATTATCCCCCTTTTTAACAGCAACACATTATTGGTTCCTAAAATAATAGATTTTGAATTGAACCTGAATTAATAGTTTTTTCCAAAATGTTATTTTTACCATTTTGTAATACATACCATGCTTTGCTTTGTTGTAGAACAATGTCTGTTTTAAAAGTCCTGGATTGATCATGGTAGAAAATTAATTAAGCCCTTTGAAAGGACAGATTGAAGCTATCGGGATGCCTGAAAAAAACCAGCTGGGCAGCTTTTCACTGGTTTGCTTTTTCCGGTCGCCAGGTCATACACAATGTCAAGAGTTTTAAACAGAAATGGATAGATGGATCAAAACAGTTTCGGTATGCTTCATGTGCAAGCTGTCTTTTGATGTTGGAAACTAATGAAATATAAACCACCATCTTCAGACACATCGATATTGTACAACTCGGGTAGAGAGAGATTGAAAATATTGTTTATATTGGAGTGCTAGATATCGCTTGAATGACCTTGTTTTCTCACTTTTGTCAGCCATATCGATGTCGAGTTTGGAGTGATATGTGAAACGCATATATCTCTGTAAATCAAGCAATATTCGTGAAGATCAGAGTTAAGTGTGATCATAAATCAAAGGACAAGTAAAGTGGATTGCAAAAGACAATTTCTTCAAACATTAGAATATATTTTGTACATAATCATAGCGTAAAATCGACAAAATGGTAAACTATTTAGACTATAACAAACGAGATATGAGTGATTACAGGAAATATCCCCCGAAATCGAAATAATGCAGCGAGCGGGAGACTAAACATTATTTAAAAGGAGGCAAAATAGTCCAATCGACCTATCGTATTCATTATCTCTGTACACACCAATCAACATCCAGAAACACTTAAATGCACATATTAGGATATAAACAAATCGCCACATGTGTGTCCTCTATGTGGGTATGGGTATATTTATTGGTAAGTTTTTCAAGTTATTGTAAGTACTTAAAAGTTTTGTAATAGCCAATTTTGAAATTCGTTTCTTTTACGATTTATCATTGACAACAAATTGCCAATTGTTCAAAATAACACATATTCCAGATTGATGCATTATTGAAACAGGTGGATATTTGTTATTTAGATCATAACACTTTTGGCTTACACTATGTCTGTACACATGAAAGTTGTACTCTTGATTGAGGTGCTTATTTGTTAATCGGGTATATATCATTGAATGTTTGGGGAATAACGGTAATATATCTCCAAAACATATTTATTATTAGGTTAATCTCCTCTGTTGCTTCTTTATCTCTATTGATATTCTAAATGAACATCGAGATACTAATGCCAACATGGTTTGTCAATTAAGGTGTATTGTCATCATGCAAGACCTCGAGACAATGATTGCTACATTGTGTTTTAACTCCTTGTTGGATTTTGGTGTACAATTTATAGAATATCATCTGTATGAAACCATATATATCATAGGATAAAGCTGAGGCAACATCTAGCAAGAACCAGACCGTGCAGTGTATATATATATATGATAATACAATATGTAATTGTTGAGAGACCAGCATATTGATATCATTTACTGTTCGGTCATTAATTGATTGTAATGAACTCGTCTGACACTAGTTGGTCAATACAGAAAGGTTGTTAATTAAAATACTAATAGCTAAGGCATGTTACAGATCACTATTAATTTTAACTCTATCAACTTTTTTATTTTGTTTTTATTTATTTTTCATATAAAGGAATTATCACAAATTTGGATTTTAATTTACATTTCAATTTCATTGCTTTCATGTCAGTTTAACCTTAATTATCCCACTACAAGATCCAATAGTCAGAAACGTTTCATTTTCATAATGTAGGCTCATAAAAAAAGGGAAAAAGCTAATCCAAAATTTTATACCGTTACGACCAGTAGTTTTCGAGATATTGATGTGTTCCCATATGGGAACATTGGAACAGTTGTCGCAAAACGTCAATAAATTGAATAAAGTTTTGAGTATGAATTTATTTTGGTCAAAATGATTGCAAACATAGTATTTTAGGGTTAAAAATACACACACAAGTCGGAATTTGGATGCAAAATGATAGGTAGTATCCACATTTATGCACACATTGTGTTACATGCGAGAAAGACAGGAAATATACAGTTTGTTTCATTTTGTCAAGCAAAGTATGGAAAAAGTTGTCGATGTGTAGTCTAGGAGTTGGGAAATTGTAATATTTAGTTGGGTAAGATATAGAGATTATTACCCGAGAAAGTGTGTCATATGACATTTACGAAACGAGTGTGAATTTTTGTATTACCTGAGCGAGAGCGAGGGTTATACACAAATTTGCAAGAGTTTTGTTAAGGTCATATGACACACTTCCTCAGGTAATAATTTTTTTATTATCGTTTTGATTCCACTTTAGCATTTTAGAAATATCCAATAAGCGGGCTGTTTCCCTATAGTGACGTCATGAACAATGGTGTTATTACGTCACAGGCGAAAAAATACAGAAACTCGCGCTACAACAATCGTTGCTAGGCAAAAAAGATATGTGCACTAATGCTCATATTGAAAATATGTCTCTACTTATTTTCAACCATATGGGTAATAATATCTATAATGACATCAACCATGTCTTAATTACTTTGTTACATGTTTGAGGGATTTTTGCATCCGACACTGACTTTCGTTAATAAATATGGGAATCCAATTGATGAACTAATATTAATGAGCTTACTAATAGTAGCATGATAGTTTACTTTAACTGTAAATAGCTTACCCCTCACACACACACCAACACAAATAATGTTTCTAAAGATTGTACCACTGCCTCATCAATGATCCACTTACAGTGAAAGATACCAAACGGTAGTAACTTCATTTTTGTCCAGCCCACATACAATGGTGGTCGGCACAACGTAGGAATGTTTTAATGCCTAGTAATATGGTTCATAGAGGATAACATTGTATAAATGAAAGGGTATGATCGGGAAATTATCATTCTCTTAACACAAGATATGAAAACCTAGACTGTTCCTGACACTATTGGCAAACCGTACATGTTTTGTGCATCAAAATGTCAAATGGCATTGGTCAGAGAAGAGCATCTTGAACATTTGAAACGATGACATAATCACATGCCCTGCATTTGAAGCTGTAATAGCTCACTAAATTATTTCTTGCAATGCTTGTCAGATATATCTGTTCCCGTCACATCTCGTCATATGTATTCTATTGGAGACGGTCCCTAGAAGAATTACCATTTATCAATCCAAACTTCTCCACCAAGATAAAACCTCACGTTTGTTTTCAGGACATCCTACAAATCGCTATCCTTATCCCATCAAACACCAGCATTGTGAGAGAGGTCGATTACATTTCTTCTCCAGCAACATAAATAGTTGGATAATTGTGAAAGAATGACTTGACAAGCTATTCAAAGTAACAAATCGATTCGTGTTGCAGTTTAATTCATATCCTTGTTCTAAAAAAATTGACTTTGGCGTAATTTTGAAATATTTACAATTTAAGAGATTTATTACCGTAGTGTAAACAGACGAAAACAATGTCCTATTCAATATTAAATACATTACCGGTAAGTACACTTTCACAAAGATAAAACATGTTTTCAGATCAAAGTATTGTTAAAACACATATTTCATCTATTGAAATTTTACAATGTGTTAACAAATTGTCTAATCTCAGGTTTTCCATTTCTGAATTTACATGTTTTAATGCATAAACAATTAAAGGAAACACCATCTTTGCTCTTGCTCAAAGTAATTATAAAAGGAAATGGACGCTTTATGCACAGCATATGACAGAAATTGGTAAGTTTGGTTTTACTTCATATTTATCAAGTTCAGACACATACATGCATACTTCTAGCAAAGTACAAAATATCTTTTGTTTTATGTCACAGATTATCATTCTCTGGTGGGCTTAAATACGTTTGGTTTCACACTTGAACTAAGCAAACGATGTGTGAAAAACCTTGCTACGGGTATTTTAAAAAAGTAATTCTGTTATTGAAAAGTCTCATAGGGTATGTTTTTAGCTAACAAAGATACTGTAACCTATGACATACAGTACATGTCAAATGAAAGTATTTTACATTTAATATAAAATCAGAATGTTACATTTATCCCACTTGTCATCAATACGAAAATGTCTGTAATCATTATATTTTTCTTTTAGGGGAAACACGTTACATCAGTTGAAATTGCTAAAATGACATTCCAAAAACAACAATCCTGTAGTCAATGTTACCCAAAAGATGGAGAACAAGTAAAAGTCACAAAAAGACCAAGAAGCTCATCCTGTCTATATAATGTTCCTTAAAATAAATCAATAGACCGCTTTTGTCATGTGTTTTTTATTCCTTTAGTACAATTAACCAGTTTTGAACACTTTCACGGTGTTCGTCCCAATGTTCCCATATGGGAACAATCAACTTTAACGATGTTTTTCTCCTTTATATTTTACTTTTCTAACAAACTTTTTCGAATATTAGTGTAGCAACATCATTTGTCTTTCATACAAAATTAACTAAATGATTTTTGAATTAAAAAAAATATCATTTATACCCTTCTTAAAGTTTTTGTCTAAAAAACTGATATTTAACCATTTACGGGACATCACCATTTCACAGAAAAAAATTCGCAAACTGTCTCTCCCGACCAAATTGTAGGTAATTATGTCAGTTTCAACATGAAGAAAGCAAAACATAATTTCATTGAAAGGGAAAAAAATTACAGGAGTTTGAAGGACATGTTCCCATATGGGAACACTGGGAGGAAAAAGGTTAATTGTACTAGTGAAATAGATGAAAACGATTTAATCTAGTTACGAATTATTTTCTTTTAATTAAAAAAAAATGCTCTGCTTATTTCTGATTCTAGGTGCAACCTTTTGTATCTTTTCACATTATATATCATCTGTCAATCATATAGTTTGCAAACTTATGATTCACTTTCTGGGTCAAGGTCTGCAAAAACGTTCAATTCATGTACATGTACATGAGTATGTCATTTGCATATTATTTGAACTATGTGTAGGAAGATACTGTCGATTTTACATGTATGTACAAATTAGAACTGTTTTATCCCATGAGGAAGAATATTTGAAGATTAACGTCTTTTACATTAACATAAAAAATATCTTCTACCATGAAAGCAATTTAGAAACTATAAAATAGTAATGTCCCATAAAAACATGTACATAATAAAATCATTTCAGCAGGGCAAACAAATGGAAATGATTAGTTATAAAGTGTGACTATTGGGACCTTTATGAAATAAAATCAACATAACGATTTACACTATTGTTCCATTAGGCTGTTCAATAAATGTTTTATAACATCCAGCAAAGTTTCTGTATGCTTTTGCATTGCAACATTACAAGGGCACAACATGTATTTCATTATTGCTCATACATCTATAATTCCCCTTAAAGTATTACATAATCGCATTAATTTAGAAAATATGTTCAAGTAGAAAGGCCTGTATTTCAGTTCATGAATAATAACCATGGAAATACAGACTTAAAGGGGGTCTCCAACTTCTAATTTTTAACTTCCAGTGTTTTATTTATTAGATTTTGTTGGACACTTTATAGAATATCATCTGAAACCATATGTATCATAGAATAAAGCTAAGGCAACATCCAGCAAGCACCAGACCGTGCTGTGTATATATATGATGATACAATATGTAATTGTTGAGAGACCAGCATATTGATATCATTTACTGTTCTGTCATTAATTGATTGCAATGAACTCGTCTGACACTGGTTGGTCAATACAGAAAGGTTGTTAATTAAAAAAAACAATACGTAAGGCATCATATAGTAGGGAGTTCGGATAGAAAATTCAAAATGAATGAAATATAGTTTTTATACTTTTTCCTGATCAAAGAACATCTCATCAGAACACAGCCAATCATTTTCACCGAAATTCAAATGTTATTTCGTTTGACTTAACGTTTATGAACACATACTGATAATCATTAAGCTCACGAACCTAAAACATAATCATATTTGGATTAACATATCTACACTTCTCATAGAATTTACTTGATGATAAAAGTATTTTTCTCTTTGAAACAGAAAGTCGTGTCTGTGAAAATTTCTCATTGTCTGTATTACATGTTAAACCTACAGTCATCATTAGACACAGGTAAGTTCACATTTTTATAGCATTGTATCTACTAGTATACAACTTTCGGATTTGTTCAGCAGACGCCCTATTGATTAATTCTCAAAAAATGTTTTTTTGTGGATGTCTGTTTAAAATGATTAAAAGGGTTTCTCCGTTTTTAGAATGTGAACATCTACATTTAGCACGAAGTTCAGCTTGATATCTTCTTCTCATGCTGCCAATGAGACGAAGAATCTGCTGCTGACGGTTCCATTCCTCCACGAGTGCTCTTCCGAGGTACTGTTATTTGCTTAGTTGAACAATACGATCTGCTTTTTCAAACAAAGGTTCTATACTTGTTCTATTGGATTGGAATCCGGAGAAAGAGCAGCTCATCGATTCCCTCCAGTCTGTTAATTTGGAGGTACTGTTCGACCACCCTTGGATGATGAGGTTGAGCATGGTCGTCCTTTTGGATAGAGTTTTCTACCATAGGTCCAGAAGAAGGTGTGATGAATACATTTCATGTAGAAAATATTATTCCTGTCAGTCGGTGTGCCATTCTCACGAACATGTGATTGATTCTTTCCTTCCCAGCTGAGTTAACTTCCCAGTAAACTTTTACACTCAGGGGCAAAAGAAACGATACCATATAAAATGCATGATAGGTTAATCTACGATTGATAGTTACGGCTGAAACAGGGTTAATTCATGTATTCAAGAGCTTACTGAACTAAGTTTTTAATCTCAGAGCTATATCTGTTAACGCTTTAGAAATACAAACCTTTCAAAAAACGCTGTTAAAAAATCTCCTTAACTAGACGAGATAGGATATAGAAAATGGCCCTTTTTCTTGTTTTTAAACCAAAATACAAGCAAAATGCGTGAACAAATTAACTTATACAAGGGTTATTTATATGGATAACATCTTAGATTTTATAGATTTTTAAATTTCATAATTATTTTATTCCAATTCCAAAAATTATGACCAAAAATAACATCGAAAAAGCTGTTTTTTGACCCCTCGTGTATTTGAACAGTCATACAATTATAAGTATCATACTTTGGTGTTTGAAATTGTGAGTACTTCTTCACAACTTATGTGCTTATCACAAGGGCTCGTAGTCGCATTTCATTTATAACAGGCCGAGTGAGGTTGTTGTTAAAAAAATATGTTTAATAAGTGTTATCTTTGAAGAATAAGTCAGTAACAGACACTGTCCTACACGATTTACTGAAAAGAATTGACTTCAAACGTTTTTGATGTTTGATTATAACCATTTGAATATACCTATTAAACACCATTATTTCTGATGATTTACTGTTTTCAAATGGTCAAACATTAGATTTATTGCTAATTCACGGTAAGTATATGCTTAACATATATCAGCAATAACATATTTATAAAAACATAATAATAAAAACATTGGTTTTGGACCAATATGGTGACTCAATTAGTGATTAACATTTTTCGAATGGTCAAACATTAGAGATTTTGCTAACTCATGTTAATTTTATATATGACAAGCTTAACACTTGTCTGCTGTTTACGATAATGTAGTTCATGTCAAAAGCTTATAAACCTCAACAGTTGATAGGAGCCCATGGCAATAATGTTTTAGTGTTCGACATGACATTGTTAAAGCTTGCTATAAAAGCTTGAAAGGTTCAGATTAAATTCGGTCATGCTCGTTAATACTATTACAAATCAAAAGTGGTTTCTTATAACTCTAGTTGTTTCAGTCATAAAAAGTATGCCTAGACTTAAACTCTACTTAAAGATGTTATATTTATTTCTGACATTTATTCAAAGAAACTAAACATCATTTAAATGTTTATCTGTTTTGAGTTTTTAGCTAAAGTATCCGTCTGATAAGATGATCCGAAATGAAGAAGGAACTTAATTAAATTCCAAGAGAAAAAAACCGAAAGTGAAACATCCAATATCATTAAGAATAAATATTTGTAAATGTTTACTTCCAACTAAAGACATCCTATTGATCAAAATGGAAAATAAAAAGCCTGCTTAATTCAAAAGGGGAATTTCACATTTTTAGAAAATGACATGCATTAAACGATAAAAATGAGTAATGATTTGCTGTTTTCTTTTAACATAAGTGTCAAGATGACTACTGAATCATGCTAATGAACAATGCATTTTTTAATCTCTGTCTTAAAAGTATTTAAGAACATGATTTATATCAGTTCTTTTAGATCCATTTTGATTCATTCACCAAACATAACTAGACCAGTATAATGGTAAAGAAAACTTGGAAACAAAGATAACAACGACCATAATGAAGGGCCAAAATGACCACTGACGATACAATGGTGATCGGGACAGCCATGAATTCAATAAAATTCCTAAATTAATATATTAACTCATCAATTGTATCAAATTAAACCAAAATACCTTGAAGCATCGAGAAACAAACATAGAATATATAAATAGCAAAGCAACCAAAATTACTGATTATATTTAAATTTGTGATATCAGTGACATAAAGTGTAGAATTCAAGGAATACTTATGGTCAACTCAAGTCTTCTGACGTATGAATGACCAGCTGAACACTGCTAAATGACTAGTTAATTATTTGCGATCATAAGGTCGGTGTTTATGTCGGGTCTTTGATGAGATACTGACATGTAGTGGATATTAGATAGACGTAACTAGTAACTAGTAGTGTAATACAGTTTTTCCTTTATATCTAAATCATGTGTGCTTCTTAAGCATGACTCTAATAACGTAATATTATTGTGACTGTAGTGGTTCAGAACTGTAAGGTGAATTATCAAGGACTCTTACTATAATCTGCCCGAATGCAGATTGAAATCATTTTCATTATCGGCAGTATGTACATGTTTGAGTAGTAAACTGGTCTTGTGTTCAACCTAGTATGATTGGCCTATCAATAGAAACATCTTCAGCTTAATTAATCCTGTGTGTGACCTAATTCGTGTACATGTAGTAAATTGAGTGACATCTAAATATAATATTGTGGCACTGTTGTGATTTAGAACTGTTAGGTGAATTCTCAATCTAGTATGATTGTTCTATCTATAGAAACATCTTCACCTTAATTGATCCGAATGTCTGACCCAATTCGTGTACATGTAGTCACCTATTTCATTGATTTGTGTATGTCCGAAATTTGGGTGGCTTGATTTGACAATGGGATTCACAAGAACGGAATCTTGGCTTTGGAACAGTGACCTTATATGCTTGTAAATGCTTACTTAGAACTGAACTTTGATCTAGTTGATCAGACAGTAGGAAATATAGAAAACCAAACAATGCTTCCCAAAGGAGCTTTACGGTAATCTACAACAGTTTTTTAAAACTTAAATGTTTGGCTTTATTTTTATTTTAGTCTTTTAAATGTCTTTACTATCTGAAAAAAGGGTATGTAGAACTGCCTGTCAATTCGACTTATTTCAAGTCCGGATTATTTTAATGCAACTTCACGATATAGTTTGCATATACATGTAACTACAGTTGTAATATCATAACATCATCAACGTCAATGACACACTGATTTAGTGTTAATCTATTATATATAGTCCACCCCTAATCATGACATGGTCATTTCCCTGATGACAATTGTTATACATGTTTCTGACAAAATAATTACCCTCACCGTTGTAAGTTATTTCTTCAATGGACATCACACGTATATACCTTACGTTTTGCTTATTTTGACAATGTAAAGAACTTTAATCATATTAATGGTTTCAAAATTCCATATCGTGTGCTTTCGAACAAATTATCATTTACACTCATGAGAAAAAAACAAATTTGGTGTGAACATTATGGAATGATTCTGTCTATATGTTCTCACACAAACAGAAATGTAACTGTATGTGCTATAGTGTTATTTATTTGATGTGAGAAAATGTTCAACCTAACAGCCTTCATAACGTTACGTAGAGGAGACGTTACACTCATTTACTTTTCTTTATGAGATATGTTGACGTTGAGTCGTCGGATTTAACGAGTATTTTACAGTTTCAAAAATTCAGATTCCTGACGTGGACAAATAATGCTACATTGAACTTCAATAAAGGAGAAACTGCTAAAAAACTATGTTGTAAAAAGTGTTGTTCTTTTCTTTAATTGAGACCCATGTGGTGTCTTTATTATATCAAGTCTTGGAAATGACTTTTCAGCTTGATTTATGGAGTCGATGCTTAATTGCTTTTGTGTTTTTGCCACGTCTTTAGAATATTCATTCTGTTGAAAGCTTGTAAAATGCATTTTTTGCAATTGTAATTCTCCTTCTGCACTTTTTCACATGTCATTAAAGAACTTTGGTGATCTTATTACGAGCCATAAAAGATTTTAAATATAAACTCATCCAGAATCAGAGTGTAAACCAGAACAGACATAATGATGGAAATGAAAGAAATGATAATGAATAATATTTATAACAAAATATAAAGTATATGTCTGTAACTTTGCCATCAAAATGGTACAATGTTTATTTGGTTTAATGACAAATTTAAAAGACAAATGTTTATGACCACCATTTACATGAAACCAAACACTGTATCATAATCCGTAACACGTAAGCATGAGTATGGACAATAACGTTTGGAGAACGGATACACAACCATAATATTTTCATATCCAAATTAAACAATGCATTTGTGAACAACTATTAAGAAAAGTTGGAATATTTGTACTTTCATGAATAGTATGATGTGCCTTTGTGTTTCAGAAATAAATGTTTTTTAATTTGTGTAAGTATTGATATCATGCATACGTTTGTGATTATTATTCGTTGTGTTACTTTCTGTGCGATGTGCAATCAGTTTTTGTCATCGGCAACTAGAAAGTACACTAAACCATTTGGAAATACATAATCATAACCTAAAAATACATCATTAGCAATCGAATTATTCATCGTTCAGAGGTTTCGCGAATGAATTGAATAATAACCTTATGCAAAATTCAAAAGGGCTAGATTGTCAACGTGAGGGTAGATATAACGTGCGATTCGGGTAAATCTCTATTGATAAAAACTGTTTCAGCCCTTTGTATCATAAATTTTAAA
The DNA here is from genome assembly GCA_916613615.1 of Steromphala cineraria. Lineage (NCBI taxonomy): Eukaryota > Metazoa > Mollusca > Gastropoda > Trochida > Trochidae > Steromphala > Steromphala cineraria. The sequence goes on from OU744732.1 coordinate 28,288,373, forward strand.
CAGGTTCAACACTCAACGTTAAAAATTAAACTTAAAGGGTCAATTGTCAACGCTGCACCGACTGTCGATTTGAATCAACTGTCTTTGAGGTATGTAGGATAATATTTGTACCTAATCACAATCTCACACCTTTTTGCAACAGTAATGGCTTGGTCAGACAGAATTAGGACTTAGATCGAAGGACTTAAAAATTTCAGAAGATCATCAAACCTGATATTTCAAAGAACGCTTATGATCATCTCAAGTCTTCTGATGTCTGAATGACCAGCTGGACACTGCTTATTCACTGGTTAACTATTTCCGGTCAGCTTATATGTTCAGGTCTTTGATAAGATACTGACAGCAGCGGTTTGATGGTCGTTCTTTAGAGTCATCAATTAGCAGTGTCAAAGGAAAGGACAGTCTCTATCGGATCATGCTGTGTCTTGAAGGTCTGCAGCTTATGAAATATGAAGTATCAGTTAATAATGTTATTGAGGCTGATATATCTTCGGCACGAGAATGTTAGTTTCAAGGTTGAAAAGAAATGCCGAACATGATTTTTTTAAACATGATAAAGGAACATCTGAAGACATCTCATTGAAGGCAGATTGAATGTAATTGTTGTTATTTTGACTTATTGTCTTGTACAAATTCCTAAAGCTACTTTACTCTTTCTTTACAATGTATCTGCTGGTATCTTGGATACATGTATACCTACCTTTTCTTTATTAACCATTTGTTTGGCTATATAAATACTTTAGGTAGTATTCCTTTTTATTGAAAAGCGTTTTGTTTGTTTGAAAGGTAGAGAAATAATAATGAAGGGACAACAGATATTTTACAAATTTGGGAAAGTGAGTGTATTTCAATTTGTGTGAGGTATCTATTTTGTAGAAGCATCAATATATGGCACGGCTCAAGGAGACGACAATTTTCCTAGTTATTTAATACCAGCTTAGCAAACCTAGCCTCAATAATACTTGCTTCACTTCCGATATTGAGTCTAGTTAAATGCTCCCGTCAGCGGACTAATGAATTGACCAATCAGGGCTCGACTTACCAAGCGGCAATAGTCTGCCTTCGCACGTAAAACGTTGGAGGGTCATAGGTTACCTAAAGGGCGACTAACGCGACCTCTTACTGTATATCGCTAGACTCAATAATCGGGAGTGCCGTGAGTATTATTGAGACTAGGTTTACTTAGACTGATTTTGTATAATGCAAACTGCTGTGTCATGATACGAAATTCACAAGAAAACACCCTTGAAATTTTTAATATCGGAATGAAGGCTATGTATATCAATAGTTGTACTGATGGCATATTAATAAACCTATTTACGGCACAGTGAGGAAATGGTCATTAATCCATACAAAACCATTTTCTTTGTATTGTCAAAAGCTACATTACCATCTGAAAGTAGCTAATTACCTGGTCATCGTCCATGCTGTGCAGAAAGGCTGACCACTCGAATATATGAATTAAGTGATTTACTAGCAATCTAGCAAGACTGACCGATCTGGACATGTCAGAAGAGATTTACTATAATTCCAGCTGACCTCCATTCATATACAGAATAAGAACTAATTTGTAGATTGTCCAGTAACGACTTCTCCTGTAGGTCGTGTAAGTAGGAAGAGGTTTTTGCTTTACCGATTATTCATTTAGAGTGCCCTAACCTTATTGTATTCTATTAATTACGACTTTGATCAATATATCATACTATGTGTCAATTAACTTCATACTAAGCATAGTCATAATCATCAAATAAATGAAAAACATTCTTTTTCAATGACATTCGAACAACATTCTTACATGTATATATGTATAAGTTCTATTAACAAGGTATTCCAGATCTACTGTTAAAAATCAATAAAGATTTTGCATTTTTGTTACTAAGAAAATAATGTCTTTCAAGGAGTAAGTGGTGCACGCAAACTTCTATGCATTTACCGTTTACAACAACACAATCAAAAACAGCAAAACTGATTAGTACAAATTATATTTACAGCAAAGATTTTATACTCTTTCCGATTAGATTACACCGTTTTATTTCATAGTGTAAGTGACTGAAAAAGAGAATCGACTAAATGACTTTATTATTGAGAATGGTTATCCGAAATATGTTTAAAATGTTATCCTGCAAAATTTGCTGTAAAATGTTTCTCAGTGCTTTATCCCATGAGGTGGCTTGGTAAGTAGATCTGCAGTAGAGAAATGTTCTACACGCAGTAAGTTTGAGTGTAATGCTGCATTAACTTCCACCAAAGGTTCGGTAGTTCGATGCATAAGAACAATAGCGTTTTCTCCCAATATTACTTGTAGCCATAATATAAGTGAAATACTCATGAAAGTAATGTTCACCTCAGACCTACACGAAGTACTTTATCCCATTTTCGCTGTTCATCTCGTGAGATGTTTGTTAAACCTTGGAGAAACGCAAGTGTTACAAGTAAAAAAAAATGATATGTAAAGTTTTAAATTTGAATGTTGTGGGAGATTAGTTTTTTTCCCTCCTGATCTGTTCTGTGTATGAATATAAACGGACACATAGCTTAAACAATATAGCTTTAGTTACCAAGATAGAAAAACGCTGTTAACAATATTAACAAACAACAGTACTCAGTTATTACAGGTCCTTAGCTTGCAATATATATCTACGATACAATATTATTTAGAAAGAATATTGTTAACAAACTGATGTGATCTAGATATGAATTTAAAACAAGGATGAGGCCTTATAACTTTTGAAATAAAACATTGATTGACTGAATGAAAGAATGTGAAAGCCAAAATTAATCTATACAACTTTTTGTTAGGCGACGTTTCGAGATATATGTCTTTTTCAAGTATGTGTCGAGACGTCGCCAAGCATAATAAAGGAGTTGTATATCCATAATTTTGACTTCAATTTTTGCCAACTTCTAGAATGTCCATCAAAAACGTGCCTGAAAACATACAACATTATATAGTTCCCCTGATGTGTTGACATGTTAATGATTATAACCTTTCATAATTCGTAAATATATATTAGTTAAAACTTCAAGAAATGTAAATGATGTGGAATACGACATCAACATAAGATAACTTTGTAGCGGAGTGAACTTTTCGCACGGCAATCCTCACACAAAATTTAGAATCAACCTGACACCAACCTGACAATTTGTGTATTCCTGTGGTTTACTTCAAATCACATTTTAATTTATCTTTATAACCGTTCATGAATTTGAAACAATGTGGTTGACTTGCTTTAACTACGTCCTACCTGTTAAAAAGACTAGTACTTGTGTACATATTTGCTTTATCCCCGACACATGACAACGTGTATGATCATTATGACTCCTTCTCATGACTGCAAACGTGTCAGTGTCAAGATAGTGATTCATTTAAAGAAAGAAACTGTTACTTTAGCACTCAATATGACTGAAAAGAAATTCCAATGATGAAGAAAAAAAGGAAGATTTGTGTTTAAATAAGATATTTTTATAGGTAGATGTATTACCATTTTCGAATGAAAGTGTGATCAATACACGTTAGAAAGTGACACATGAATGTTTTACAAATAAAACTTTCATATTTATTCATTCAGTCATTTATACTATTGGCATTGCCCAATCAATTACATTATGTGCTTTAAAAACTAGAAAGGCTGTTTGCAATATTAATTCACACCTGTCAGTGTCAAGATAGGGAATTATATAAGAAAAAAGTTAATACTATGGCACCCAATATGACTGAAAAGAAATTCCCATGATGAAGAAAAAAGGAAGATTTGTGTTTAAATAAGATATTTGTATAGGAAGACGCATTGCCATTTTCGAATGAAGGTGTGATTAATACAAGTTAACAAGTGACACATAGCTGTTTTACAAATAAAACGTTCATATTTATTCATTCAGGCATTTATGCGATTGGCATTGCCTAATCAATTACATGATGTGGTTTCAAACTAGAAAGGGTGTTTTTAATATTTTGCAATATCCACATCAAATTACAAAGAACGATTTCGAATTGTGAAATTTATCTATGGAATATTTCAAGGTATTTTATCAAATTATCGTATTCATAAGGTTCTAAAAGAGATTTACAACTGCCATGATTGATAGGCGAAACTTAACCAGTTATTTTTGCCCCGTTTCATTTGAAACATGACTTGAAATATGTCTATTCGTGTGTTTAAATCTCTTTGCATTTAAAATGACGTCAAAGAGACTTTAATCAATAAATACATTGAGGCACAATTCAGATTGCAGAAACCAGTTTGAAGTATGAACATATGAATTGGAACAAAAGGGAATAATTTCAGTGATTGTATATTTGGAGCATCCTCTGAGGTTTTTTTTATCTTAAAAGAAAAAGTAAAATTTTCAATTCCCATTTCACGCCACTAAAAAAGCTCATTTATGATCAATCACGTTCTGGGGTTCAAGGATAAAAGGAATTTACCCTAAGAGGTCATTGTCTCATCTTTGAAAGGAAACAATTGAATCTTAAATATTTGTAAACACGATTACAAAAGAAGTAAAAAGCAAGCGGAATATTTTATGTCAAACATGTTTTAGGGACGTTGTTTCTATATTGTTCTGTCGTCGTGGAGCAGAAGTTCGTATTTTAGATAAAGTCCGGCTATACCTTAACAATATAACGAAAGGATCGAAGGAATTAATGTCGGTCGGACAGTGTATTGACGCTACACGGATACCGCCTATACGAAGCAGTCAATTTGCATGTTTCCTCTGCTGTTAGTATATTTGGATCACTGAAGTTGGAATCATACAAAACGTCTTTGAGTTACGTTGACTCGAATAACCTGTTGGGCTATCCTTTTAGCAAAGTTTATTCTTGCAAAAGGGAAATGAATTGATTTTAAGTTCAAGCAAGTTTGAGAAGGAAGGACAAACTAGCAAGCTGTTATTTCCTCGGCGAAATATTGTGTAAATGAAAATAATGCTAGTTTTCTTATATCTTGAAGAAAATAATTTTATTATATCATAACATCGATAGGATAAACTTAAACGTTCATATCTAGTATTCAAGGACAATATTTTCCCTTCAAGATGCAAGGAGTTAATACCTAAGAGCAGTTAACCCCTCGATGCTTAGACGTCATTCATTATCCTATATATGGCGCTTTGAAACCCTCAATCAGATTATGTCTGTGCAGAATAAACTCACAAGAAAGGGAGAATGGAATATCTCAGACAGGGATAACCTAGTTATGTGGAATCTTTAGACTTGTGTGTATAATGATGATAATCCACCCTGCTTTAAACGGCATAGTTCATAGTTCACGACATAAGATACATACGTTATATATGTATTAATATATAAGTTATTACGTGTATTTTACCAGGTATTGATCTACTGTTGGGCGAAAAGAAACATATTTTGAACTCTTACCTAGTTCCATGACAAATCATGTTTTAATGGTCCAATGACAGTTGTATCTGAATCATTGAACTCCCTCTTTGTATTTAGCTTTGTACAAGTATTGGTATGATGTTCTTGATCTTTTCATCACGGATGTTTAATGGTATAATAGAGGATTTGACATGAATTCTGCAAGACCGAAAGATCCTTGTTTTGTTTTTGCTGTTGCTAAAAGTTCTAAGGATTCAGGGCTCTAACAATTACGGGAATTGCTACACAATTCAATGACTACAACACAGCATACGTGTACATATCTTCATTTGAAATAAAGATTGCTACTTGATACTGTATGTCTTGCAGTATGTTTTGTCATTCATAGTGTTTGAAAAATTGAAAATGTCTTTCAATTTGACCAAAATTTAAATGAGTTCTTGTAATACTAGCAATATATGAACCATAACTTCACCTGTAAAAGTCTTAAAACATTGTTGACATCAGCCTTTACTAAATGTTAACTCATTGTTGAAATTATCATGTCTATTCAAAATAAGTGTTCATGATTAAAGATAATTTGGCATGAATGTTTAAAATAAAATATTTAATTAAATGTATGATTGTTTATGACTTTATTGTTGTTATGATGTAAATTTAGTGGAAGATTTTATGCAGGTAACAAACAGGAGTAAAAACAATTCAGGGATTACTGTGACAGCTCCTACCAGGCTTACAAGGATCACCCGTCTCTGCAACACAAAACGTCATAACATCTGTAACTGAAAACCTAACTTTTGTAAGTTTTCAGGGATTAATATTCGCGAGAGTTAACTATATGTCTTTTTCATGAAAGAATACAAATTGAAAACTTGCCTTTTATTTCATACGAAACCATTAATATAAAGGTCACCAAAGTCAATACTAATCATATATATCAACCTTTCATGTCGTCGTCCATCCCAATAATATTTATACGGAATATTTGTTATAATAAAACTAGAAGCGAAACATAGACTTATATTTAAAAGAACGCTGACGTGTTTTTAAACAGAAGGGAGATACTGAAAGTCGAGGCGAAGCCGGGATTCTCAGTATCCGGATAAGGATATGATTTGAAAAGATGGGTATCCCATAACTTCCTTATTATCAACTTCCGATGACGTCACGTCAGGTTGATATTTGATACAAGCTGTTAGCTGTTATTTTTAAGCAACTTGTGAATAGAATTTGGTATCAGACTCCCTTACGTTCGTCTGATACCAATTCTATACACTCGTTGCTTAAAATGTTTATCACATTACCATTCGTTTAGTATTCTCTATGTATTGACAGGCATATATATCAATAGGCCATGATCCCTAGGTGTGTATTTGACCTGAACTTATTCATTGTACTAGCTTATCCATTGTGGTACGAGAACAGCAAATTAAATCTTTGAAAAACGTGAACATTGAGGACGTCGATGCCGTCTTTTGTAGTTTTCCAATACAAGGAAATGACATGTGAAGAAACGTCCAATATCACCTCTGACACATGTAATCAACTCTCATCAGAAGCAATAGAGGGAAAGCACTCGAGAGTAATTTCCGGTAGCATGAATGATTGCTAACGAAGGTGCAACTTTAACGCTTAAGTATTAGACCAGCTCTCCTAATAGTGAAACTGTAAGGTATCGGTAACCTGTTGACTGTAATTTAACTATATTACATCCGTTTTTATACGCCATGCAAGTGTAGAGCTGTTAAGCTGGTGATGCAATTGTTAAAGCGTTAGCACCTTGTCTCAACAACATCTGGTAACAAATGTTCCCAATCTAGTTAAAACTAACTGTAATGTTATCGTCCCCTAAGTCCTTACGTTACATCTAGCTACTAACCCACCTGGTCCGTGTCACGCATGCGCGGAAATCAGCCAATAAAAAAAGAACTAGCTGATCCCTCCCTAAAAGAAAAAAATATGTTCTGTGAAGACAGATTCTTTTTAGTAATGATTTGTACAGCGACCTGTATTTGATTTTTAATTATCAACATTTCAATAAACCTTGGAAACCAAACGTATGTTTGTTCACGGGTTGCTACTTGCATCTTTGGGTACCCGGAAGTTGAAACCGTAGTAATCTTTTCAAAAAAAGAAACATAAGCATAGTGAGTATAGAGCAAATATCCTCGGTTCCAATGTAGATGAAAACTTTCAGTAATTTTATGATTTAGACTATGTGTAACATACGATTAAAGATTACTGTTCCAGATGTGTTTGGTTTTTCATTATTCAACTTTTTGAAGCTCTTAAATTCTTATAATTCCTGCCGAATTGAATTGGCTAAGTAATGTTTGAATGGAAAACTGATTGAGAGGTAAATCGTTGAATCAAAAACCCAGAGATGAAGATATGTAAATTCAAGGACAGACCTGCAGGCCGTGAAGGAGACAGACCAGGGGTTAAACCACGTCTAAGGTTGATACGGGTATATGTATATTGATAGGGATATTTATCATCAAAAACTATGTTCCACAGGAGATATGGCTTGTGAAAGATCAAGCGATATCTCCTGACAGTAGAATTTGAACAATGCCCTGTAATCAGAAAATACATGACATCACAAAAGTTTTACGTCATCACTAATGACGTCACAATTATATTGGTCTTAAAACAACGTCGTCACAATGCTATGACATCTCCTGGTTTAGGAGTTGGAGGGCTTTGCAGTGTTCAAAGATGTAAATTCGTCATGCTAATGTGATGAAAAATGATTTTGGGTGATTAATAGAATCTCACCCTTGTGTCTTCTGATATCAAATATATCAACACTCGTTGATGAAAATAAATATTTGTTACTTTTATAAACTTGTATTGATATATTTAATATCAGAAGACACTTGGGTGAGATTCTCTATATATCAAATGTATTCAAACGATGTAAGGTTCTTTTAACCGATCCGATAAAGCAAGAATATTGACGTATCCCCACAGCTTCAGCGTTATATACCCACTACAAAAGACTCATATTGGATATTGTAACACAGAATCATGCTTCCCCAAAGCTAATCTTAATATCCAAGTGTTATGCATTTGACTGTAGAGAATCTTTATAAACTCGCAAGTCATCTGGCTGGAGAAGTTCATGGACATGGTTGAAAACGCACGTTTTTGCTTAATTTGCACCCCCCTTGTATCGTGTAAAGTGTTTCACTATTGGAGTCGAATGGAATGTTTAAGCTTCCTTACATCATGATTACTACATAGTGTATGCTAAAAACTGTCCAGTGATTCGTTCATACGAAATTTGCGCCGAAAAAAATGACGTTTGTCAAGTAGTATATAGTAGTAGTATATAATGGACTCCAATGTTGTGCGTTTTGTGATATATATGTATCACCTGTATCTTTAAGTTTCAAATTCACAATTAAAGTGACAATCTGCTTCGTCTCCAAAGCCTGACAATGTAGTTAGTATTTGGGAAGCTATTACTCAGACAGGGGCGCGAAGAGCTGAGATTAAGAGCAGTTATCTTTCCGTTGCGTAGACGCCATCCATTATCCCATTTGTGAAGCTTTGATAGCCTCAATCGGATTATGTCTGTGCTGTGTAAACTTGCAAGCAATGGAAGGCCTATAACCAAGTTATGTGGAATCTTTGAAAGGCAAACGTGTGTGTACCCTAGTATATCATCGTCTGTCTGACTGTAGGCTTTTCATTGAATGAATAAATACATGAACAGAGGGTAGATATTTGTAGCAATATTGATGATAAAACTGTATTTACTTGGCAATTTCAATCGTATGTAGGTGTTTTTGCGAGGGTGTAGAGTAAGCAACGCCTAAGTGTTTTAATCAAAACAGCCACTGCTTTATTTGACATACAGGTTTTAAAAATTGTAAAGATTATAATATAATTTAGACATTCTGAGAGTATCAAATATATTCGCTGTATACAGTCATTGACATTTATTTCCCCTAAATGCCAATGTATGTTTCAGACAGGTCAATATTGTTTTTACAATTTTGGTTTATTACTCTTTTAAGAGCACAACTCCGGGAAGCAAAGTTGCTAGGATAGATAACACAAATCCTATAACGGTTAGATTAGTGGTACTTCACTTATAATGTACGCCAACGACCATACATGCAAAACCGATTTATGCAGTAGACACATACGAACAAACAAACAACATGAGTAACTGTAGTAAATATGATCAATAGTATGAGTGATCACCTACAGTGTTAATCGACGAAAAAAATGTAAAAATAGAGCCATTGGCTCTGTAGCTCATCAGGCTTTACTTTTGATGTTGCTTTAGGGTGTGGCCAATGTGGGTCCCACTTATTAGGGGCCACCAAAGCTACAATTTATAATCCTCACTAGCCAAGGAGTCTGGACACCAAGTTTCAGCTTTGTAGGCCTAATATACTACAAGACAAAAGTTTAGACTCAGTGAAAAGTGTAATGCCCTATTTTCTATCGCTCATATCTTAAGAAATAGTGACTCTATTCTTCATGTTTCGGACTTAACGCCGTAACAATGATTAAAAGAAAGCTCGAACATTTTAATCAACCCCCAATAATGAAAACTGTCCTCGTTACAATGGTGTTCTTTTGACGTAAAAACATTGACTTTTCAACAAAGTCCATGGACTTTTCCTGAGCATTTGTCAGTTAAATTTCATGATGGACGTGTTAATCAAGATCCATTAATGATAAAATGCTCCTTGGTAATAAGTTGAGGTTTGAGAAAGCATAAATTAATTTTACCATAACCACCAATACCACAATTTCATAGCGTAAATTGATTGTGAGTCTAAACTATTGTCGCGTAATATAGTTCTGCAGAAGAAGTCGAAATTCCACAACGTTTACGGACCGATGGACGGACGGACGCCGGACACCGGACACCATGCCATGCCATGCGCAGGCCTGATGAGCTAAAAATTACTGAAACGTCTTTGTAGCTCTTCTCATACCCTTCGTTATATTAAAAAGATGTTTATTTAATTATCGGATTCCACGGACGCACCACTAACCGTACAGTAATTAAATCTTATGTCTGAAATGTTCCGCCGTTTAATTTAGAGAAGTCCATCATTTACGACTCGTCTGCTGAAAGCTACTAATTGTCCAACCTTTGACGTCACACGTGATGTGTGTATGTCTAACAGTGCATATATGTCTGTCACTATGTCTGTGTATCTGTTTGTTCGTATACGTGCGTGATAGGTTATTCATCCATTGTGTGTTAAGGTATATTGTACCTAATATCCCTCGTCGTTCAAAGCTTTAGAAAAATGTCGACTCCAACAGTGAATGATAATGTGAACATTCCGTAAATTCTTTGATATCTCTTCGTTCAAAGATACTATGCTTTGAACGTTAGTAGTAGAGTTTTGCCATTGTGTAACCATGATTGTGAGCTTTGCCGTCTTTTTTATCTCAATGTGACAGATAAAAGGCGACGTGGGCTGTATGCGATGTTCCCAGCATGAGCTGTTGATGTGCGAGTGGTTAAGAGCTGAATGATATCTCAGAAGATGATTGATAGCATCATGTTCCCTCTTATCGAAGAAAATAAGAAGTTTCGTTTGAAACATATTGTCCCCGTAGAAACGTTTCGACAGAATAAAATAGACCATAAATTATCATTGTAGTCCATTACTTTCATGTTGGAATCCCATTTGCCTACTATGATGAGCGTTGAATTGATATCAATTTCTAACTTTTCATCAATACGAATCGGGACAACACGTTCTGACATGATTGTAATTACAGTTAATAAGAGAAACGTGTCACTGTGCTGCGAACATCTGAGCACAAGTTATTAAGTTAAGAAGTTTCTCTTTGAAATTATCACATGGATACGTCAGTGAATTAATTAGAGTGAAATGTTGAACGAATTAATTTCAGTGGCGTAACAAGGGAATAAACGTTCAAATCCCAAAACTTACGGTATTGTTTTTCTTTTGATAATGATATTGGTCTCTTTATGTGATACAGAGCGTAATTCATCACATTTTATTTGATTTCCTTACGTGTCAAGCTATCATCATATATAGTGATCTCAGATCAAATCAACTTAAGATTTGCCATACAATATTAAAAAAATATTGTTGCTTGTATTTGATGATTAATCAGAAGATTGTTCATCAATTGAAAAATCGAACGAACAGTTTGATATGATTTTGGATGTGAAGGGATATTATTGGAAACAAATATTTATCCAAAAACATTTTCATTAGGATAGACTTCAATACTGTGATACTTAAACACAAGAAAATGAGATCAAAGTCAACTCAGAAGATGTCAATGTCTATTAATTCTAATCAATATATTTCATTTCCTATTTCAATTTATTCATATTTGTTTCAAAGTATTTTTTTCTTGAAATGATTATGCATAGATAAATGAAGGAGAAAACTATTCTAGTATAGATAAGGTGAAAATTGAGATGTCATATCCACCATTATTAATCAAATATTTCCTACCCTTTTTCCATCATTCATATTTGTTTCAAACAAATTAAGTTTGGCATCGGAGATTCCTACATACCTGAATGAAAAAATTTGTAATAGAAGATAATGAAAGAATGTTATTATTTTCTTTTGAAATGTAAACTTTTGATGCAATAAACATGAGCAATATTGAATATCTGATAACACAACGTAGTGGATTAAGAAACTGAAATCCGTTTCATGTTTCATCAGACAGACAGATTTCATCAGATTTCTACATATTGGTCATTTTAATCAGAACCTGCCAATCATTCACTGCAAATTTATTTGTTTTGTCAAATATGGTTTATTCATATGTCAATACGTATCCGTTGATGATGAGATGATCAGATATTCCCTTTTTGTGTAAGCTTATGTTGCAATAATGTATTAAGCAATCTTCACGTTATTGAGATGTCTGAAAACACAAGGCTCATGTTACAGGAGTTGGATTCACTCTCCAATCATTTATTGCTGAAGCCTTTCATAACAAATATGTGTTTAACAACGTAAAATAGAAAAATTTAGCTCTTTAAAGATATGTTCTTCTGTGTTCCGCCTCAGGTCTTCCTTAATATTGATTAACATTTAGCGTTCACAAAATACATGTGATTGCAGTGGAAAACAATACTGGTTATTCATATTCTATTCTGTTCTTGCATACTTCCCTGCAATAGGCGCTTCTTGGGGGGTTTCAAACATCACTCACCAACACGGAAATGGTACAGGCAATATATTTACACATTGGTACAGCAAGAGTGTAGTGTGTCGTGAGGCGTCCAGACTGCACAGTTAAGAGATCGTGAAAGTTCTACCCTATTTTGTATATCAAAATAGATGAGTAGATGTGTATTAACAGTAATTTTGATATGCTTGCATTAACTGGACGATCACTTATGCTTGTTTCAAATGTTTTGATAAGACATTTCACTTTTCCTTCGATTCGACCTCCTCAGCCGATCTCTTGCCGAACTCACCCATGTCGCTGAAGTGTGATATTGAATCCAAGCCTTTCTTCACGAAGGTAGAGAAGCCGCCGGACCCAATGGAGTCAAAGGGCCTCTTCACAAATCCAGACATCTCCGATGCACCACTGATTTTATCAAAGGGACGCTTATCCATTCCATTATTGGATTTTTTGACGAAGGATGAAAAGCCACCATGGGCTATCTTGTCGAAAGACTTCTTGTCGAACCCAGCAAGACCACTGCCCGCACTTATTGAGTCGAAACTACGTTTGGCAAACCCATCCAAACTTCGTCCAGCGTCGATGGAGTCCATGGGTCGTTTTGCAAATCCGGATAATCCACTCCCGCGGTTGATCGAATCGAAAGATCGCTTATCAAAACCTGTGAATCCGCTGCCTGAGTTTATTGAATCGAATGATCTTTTGGCAAACCCTGCCAGTCCGCCGCCTGAATTTATTGAATCGAATGATCTTTTGTTAAACCCTGCCAGCCCGCCGCCTGAATTTATTGAATCGAATGATCTTTTGGCAAACCCTGACAGTCCGCTGCCTGCATTAATTGAATCGAAAGATTTTTTGGCGAACCCTGCCATTCCTCTCCCTGCATCGATGGTATCAAAAGGGCGTTTCGCAAAGCCAGACAAGCTTCTTCCAGAAGCGATTCTGTCGAATGGTCTCTTCTCAAACCCCGCGAAGGCACTTGAGCCATGGATTCTGTCAAAGGGACGCTTGTTAAAGGAAGAGAACCCAGAATTGTGTGAAATCTTGTCGAATCCTCTTTTCATGAAGCCGTTCAATCCGCTGCCAGCACTTATGGAATCAAAGGACCTCTTCATCACTGGCGCTCCATCGCCCTGCCCTTCCTTCACCTGCAACAAACACAGACTGGAGGTAAAATACTGATAGCTTGCACAATAAAAACAAAACAGTCTAAGTAAACCTAGCCTCAATATTATCCGTTTCACTCCTATACTGAGTCTAGTAGAGGGTCGCGTCAGCCGACCTTTCTGCAACCTATGGCCCTCCAACGTTAGACAGACTATTGTGGCTTGGTAAGATGATTTCTGATTGGTCAATTCAATACTTGGGCTGACGCGACCCTCTGCTAGGCCTTTCTAGACGGCAACGGATAATATTGAGGCTAGATTTACTAAGACTGAAAACAAAATTGATAGTCATTCAACAAATGGTACAAACTGATAATCGTTCTCTTTTCTGAGAAATATAATCGGTAAAGGGGCACATGGAGTGCCGAGGATCAATCACTTAATCTATGTAGGTCACTGGTTGACACAGCAGGAATGTTTCTGAAGACCGTGGATAAGCACTAATCAAACGTTTAGCGGAGTAATTGAATGCCCATTTCTGTCAATCAACATTATCTGAGATTTCTGTCATTTCCTCGGGATACTCTGCATACAAGAAGGCCTGAATAAATAAGATTCGGCCCCAGAGCAAACAGTTACAACCTTTCGTGTCTGAATCATCGTGAAGGAACATATTATGTGTGATGGCAGCGCCGTTAGTGTCAACATCTTCATTGATGTACCAAATCCCAAGTGCAGGCGTATCACGGTTAACAAATTCATAGCGAATGGCAAACAAAATACAAATTGACTACAGAATATTACTAGGAAAGGATCAATTACATAATAAATAATCATTGTAACTTAAAGTTTTTTTTCTTGATATTATTTACAATGAAACACAAAATACATCAATCATTAGAAAGACAATTGAAGTTGAATAACCTGACCTATGTACATAGTAACTATTGTCTGTAATGCACGGCCGTATTTCGCTTTTGAAACTGTTTTAAGTATCCCCTGTTATATAGTATTATTGTTTAAAGATTCGTGTAATACAAGATTTAAAAAATAATGTCGGCACATCATTTATTGGCCATTTCGCCTCATTAGAATACTTTACACTACGTAACGTTTACAATTTATGAGCAATACCCATGCCTTTAGCGCCTGTGGCCGGAAGAAGGTCGACAAGGTATTTTGGTGCTGAGTCACATAGGCATTCTACATCCATTCAAACCATTTTTACAAATCAAGATGAAGTGTTCACTATCCCACTAAATGTTAAACAGTCGTGTTATCTTTATTTTTTTCCTGAATGCATATTGCCATATAGATATAGAATGATAATGTCAGTTCTCCATATCAGAAATATACATGACTTTGTATATCCAATGAACCCATTTATATTCATCCACCACTTACATTTTCATACTATATTTTGCTACCAACAATAAATTGTTAAACTATAAGCCGTGAAATGATTTGAAATTATCTATTGATGGGCATTACGATTCTATCAACAACAAACCTATACATGTCACGACGTCACGTTATTACAAAACTAGCATAAAGTGATGTAAATGGGTTTTTTTTATTTAACTTACAAAATCATGTCATCAGAAACTCAGTTATCAGTGGAAAGATATACTCACTCAAAACAGAAACGCAATATTTCAAAGACGCAAAATGTTGCTTTGCGTTGCAAGAGAGTAATTTGCGACAGAAAAGTCAGTTATCGACCTCTAGATATTCATTTGCAATAGTTCCGTATTTTGAACAAAATAATATTTTTTCTCTCCTAGCTTACGTCCTATAAAACACGAAGATATTTTACCTTTGTTTTGTTGATAATAGGGGAAAATTACAAAGTTTTTCCAAAAAGAAACATTATGATCTTTATGAATGTTATGATAACTGATATTTCCGAAAAGGCATTGAAAGAATTATTTTAAATCTTTTTATTGTATCTGAGTGACAAGTTGGCAACATAGACATTAATTTAGTTTCGAAGATGAAGAAGAACACAATATTGAATAATCAACTATTTCTATTCAACTTACACGTATCTAAAATTTCTATTTTTATCTTTCTTTTTAGGCGAGTATGATATCACACGTGTCATAAAGGTATGCGCTCATACACTAAAGTAAGAATATCCTAAGTTTCTCTCCAATATTTCGCTGAGATTCTCTTTATGAATAATGAAGTTCCACTGTTCAGCTCAGTTATTACAACGTTAAATATACATCTGTCATTGCATTAGTCACGGACAGGAACGACTTGTATACCGGCATTTGAGGGGATTATAGGTAAACATCCCTTTACGGCTTCAAATTGATCAACGAGCGATTTCTATCCCGGATTGCATCTCAATAGGTGAAGCTGGCGAGGAGATAGTAACCCGACACGACAGTGCTCTTAGCCCAGCGTAAAGGCAGGATAGAGACTCGACTACTTGTTTGGGAAATAGCCCCCCAGGGACACGAGATCCCCTCATCTACTGGTGTGTGAACAGCGCGAACAATGAGGGCCTTGTAACGTAATCCCCCCCTTCCATCATCCCATATCCATTGTCGCAGGGTGACAGGTCCTGATTGCGCCGCTTTGATTCGGAGATTTTACATGTTGTTTTGCATCGTACAAATGGAATAAAGTCATATGACAATGGGAATGACGAGATTTACTGGTCAGCGATGCAGTTACCTGACTATTGTGTTTATTAATACATGTATTCGGTGTTAATGTACTAGCGTTATTTACATCCTTTTTACAAATGATTTATGCCCTTGATTATTATTGACAAGGAACGTGCATGTATTTTACAGACTTTAGAGATGTGAAACAAGATTATTGATAATTGAAAATATTATATCATATCAGTTCCATAAATATATGAAAACTTTAAAATAGAAATATCGAGATAATGTATGACGTTTATTTACTGTAGAACTTTACTTTTGAAAACCTATTTTTATCAAAACTGAATATGCTTATGGTCCATTTTAAAGACATTGATTAACATTGACGTAAATAAAAAGTCTGTCAGTCTGTCTGTCCAATAGTTGAAATATCTAAATGTGATTTTTTCGGGAAAAAACTGCTTCAATCACAAATGTAAAGCCCCCGCGGGTCTGGGCCTCTAAGCTTCTTTAAATCTATACTCTGCGATCCGCGCATTCGTCGTGTTCTGGGGAAAATAACCGTTTTCACAAATTGACATCCTAATTGAAATAGCTACACTAAGGAACTGCATTTGATACGAGAAAGACAAATAGCCCAAGGGACGTTTGAGAATTTAGAATAAAGATATGTTTGTAAAGATATTTTTATATTTAATTTACATCCTAGCAGATTTTCTGCCTAAACGGTCCATTTCAACTTTTCATAAATTTTCTCTATCTAATGTCACATCGTTAATGCTTAGAATTGATGAAAGAAAAAATAAAGACAACCGTATTCAAGTATAAACCTAATGTTTGTACTACGCTGCGTTTTTAAGAACTCGCTGATTACAGAATTGTGAGTATTATGGTTATACGCAAACAGCTAAAATGAAAGATAGCAAGATGTTCAACACCCGACAAAAGCACGTTTACATGTACACGTAATGTTTTACCATACGTAGTATAAGTTCGAATGAGTTTTATCCCGGAAACACAATTCAGGGATGTGTTTTCATTGAGTAGCCAATATTAGAGTTTGAAAGAATTTAACTGCATGTATGTAACATGCATGGACCCTTGTGTAATATACTGATAGAGTTTCGAGTTATGGTCCGGAACGCGAAACTCGGACACACTGACGGTCGCCCGGACTATTTCAATATTGCCCGCAAAAGTTTGGTCGGATGACAACATACACTCCTTATTCATGGTTATAGATTTTATATGAACAACTTCACTCCTTGGGGCAACGTGAATGTTTAACCTGAACATGTATTCACATTTCCAACTACATGTATTCCTTAGAGTATTCACATTAAATGTTTTATTCAACCGAACCATTGTAAGTGATACGAAAGAGGTTTAGTCCTTGTAACAATCGCGAAAGTGTTCCAGTGGTATCTTAAAGGAGCAGTAGCATGTTTTGAGGGGAAATATAAGGTGATGTCAGGAAAATTAAAATTGATGGTTCCAGTTGAAAGAAAATGTATGAAAACTAAATGAAGTTGCAACATGTCAAATATGTAATGCTTATTTTCGCCATACGATTACGTTTTCTAACACAAACTGAATTGAAGGTGTTCACACAAAATGGCCGCCAATGGATATTGTGTGAATCTTTATACTTTGTCCTCTGACTATGGATGATTGATTTGTGTTTTGAGATTTTTGACACTATCAAAATAATACATCTAGCACTAACATACAATTATCAGTAAAACGTTTAAAATATAAAATTTTCAAGACACGTGCTACTGCCCCTTTAAAGTAAGAAGCTTGATAATGAGAGCAGCAGCCTGCAAGTACCTTACTATTGTAACTTGGCACCCGCAAAAACATTCTTTAAGAATTACTACAATTATTGATTTAAAGAGGCGATCAATGAATACTTTAATTAGAAAAGGGTTTCATACTTACATATTGATCATTTACTTTACACAAGTTATAAGGGATATGTGTGGAACAATTAATAAGGATATTAATTGTATAATCAGCAATAAAATACTCGATCCTATTAGAGATTAGTTTCATAAAGCTCCAATTACGAATCGTCTATTGTCATTATGAAAATGACGATTTATCAAAACGCCACTCATGAAATATCCTTTTACCCATGACCATGAAATGACCAGAGATTTGGCATTCTCCAGTTAGAATCAAATGTTTGTTATTATTGATCATCCGATGAAATATCAATTGATAATTGCAATTACCATAACATATCTTATCATTATTTTAATTGAAATGAAAATGTGCTTACAAAAGCTTAGGTTTTGATCTTTAATCATATATCATATAAGCCAATTAGTCGAAACTTACTGGTACAACGTACCCCTTAAAAACAATCCCCACGAACGTAATATAAACTTTTAAAGGGGCAGTAGCTCGTTTTTTGATAATTTTATTTTCTAAATTTTCCACTGATAATTATTAGTTAATGCTAAATGTATTATTTTGACAGTGTCAGAAATATAATTACACAAGCCATTTTGTGTGAAGACCTTTTATACATTTTGTGTAAGAAAAAGGAATCGCATGGCTAAACTTTACGTTATATGCTTGAATTATTACTGCTCCATTTAGTTTAAATGCATTGTTTTAAAATTGAAATCTTTAATTTTCATTTTCCTGACATCACCTTATATTCCCCCTAAAAACGTGCTACTGCCCCTTTAACTAAGCGATGATATTAAAAACCAACATAATCATACAACTTTTGAATTATCTTTTTGTTACTGCTATTGCCTAAAAGTTTATCAAATGTCGATAAAGAAATCAAAAGGTGTCAAAAACGCGGTTCATTGCCTTCACTTCGACATGATAAAAACAAAAAATGATCATTTGAATTTCCTTTTTTAAAATACACAGTGTTTTGGTGTATTATATGAAGGAGTAAATATCATCGACCAAAACATCGTGTATTTTACAAAAAAGATTATTTTGTGAAAAAATAATCTCTAGGAAACTTTTGACGAATTCCAGAGAGGGTATAAACTGTACAACATCAGTTAAATGTTTATAAATTGAAATTGTTCAAGGTGAAAATCAAATGTTTCGAGGGAATCATTTGGGCAGTAACAAAATGTAAGTTTATTTTCACAAGGCCTCGAATGGGTAAGATGTTGGTAGGGTCAGAACTAACTGCTGGTATCTCACTCATAGGTTGTGGATTTGACTCCCACTTGAGAATCGACCCTTAAACTACACGGATTTTGTTCGTACTGCCACTAGAGTCTTTCCAAATTTTACAATGTTACGTTTCAGAGAGCAACCAAAAGTATAAGGAGTATATTCCCTCTGAAGACAATAACAAATTGATTTTGTTAATTTTCGTATTAGGACGCCAGAAAACCCATTTCGTCAATTTACATGACATCTGTACCTGAACAAACTTTAGTATTCTTAATTTGTTTGTAATATTTTCTGCAACTCAGATAAAATGTTTTCTTTCAATCAGTATCATTAATCTATTCTTTATTTTCATTCTCTTGTAAAAATGTTAAAAACAATAACGTACTTGTCATCATATGACGACACAGTGTTCACGGCTTAAGCATTGGACCGACAAGGATGTATCAGATAACGAATTAAAACACAAGTAAGTGTGAATATGGTTATAAAAAGAAAGCACAGCGCATACTGTCGAGGTTAAGGCCGATGAATCAACAAAAGTCATTATTACTGAAGAAGAAAGTATAGGTTATACATAATACATATAACCACTTTGAATCGACGGTGCGACTCTCAGCCTAATGTAAGTAGAAGAAAATTGCTTTTTTGTTATAAAGGGTGTAAGCAGTTGTCTCATATTAGAAAGACTGATATGCATGGTTTAGATTAGCACACTTTAGATGTGAGCAAAGCAATCCGCTAGGGCGTCTTCATCGGTCGCCGTGTCAGACGCGGTTCACTTGAATTAAGAAAGAATAAACCTAATGGAATTTGACTCCTTAACTGTGGAGTAATTAGTGTCTTTTCCAGATTACTGAAGTGCTTCAACGTTTCGGTTTTCGACATTGCGATGAAATATTTACCTCATAAAGGTCATTTTGATCCTTTGCAAATTAGTTGAAAATATTTTACCAATCGCAAGGAGTGCAACGGTACGCAAAACCATACTGAAAGGGCTCTTTTACAAAACTCCTTTGCAGCATAAAAAAAAAAGTTTTTGATGGTAATTGATCTTTGAATTTGGTACTTCAAAAAGATGTATATTAAACGACGTAATATTGGAAACAATGTATAACCTGCTTTAAAAGGGGTACGGATGACTTTGCGTTTAAGGTGTTCAGCATCATCAAATTGTCATACGCATAATAGAGTTTCTAAGATCATCAAGTGCACGCTCGGACAATTCGGAAACTAATGTAATGAGTAACTGACTTAAACTTTCATCACTTTAGCTCAGGCAAATTTATCGTTAACATATTTGTATTATACATGTATGTATACCCTATGTGAGTGCGACAGGCAAAGCAACTAAAAATGTTTACAAACGTTCCTTTTATGTCTAATTTTCTAAAGATCAGAAAATATATACATTGTAATATATTGAAATGTATTGATATTATAATGAAACGCGTCTGAGCATTATAATCGCTAGTTGGTGGATAGTTCAATTTCGAACATTTATGACTTTTGTCAATGTTGACAGAAATCAGTTCGCCGATGTCCAATCCAATTAGCAAAGAAAGCGATGTCAGTGCCCACGTGCACTGATGGTATATCTTCTTGTTTCCAACTCGTGATCGAGAGTTCACTGCCATCAATACTAGTTGTGAAGAGTGAATCACGTGACCGGAAGGATGCCCTATAGATTCTAATCAGCTTCTGAAACCTATAAATTATCTTCTTTAGCTCAATGGTTGGTTGTGGATATTCATCCTTGAATGAATACATATAAACCCCAAAGACATGTGCCAGGTGTCGATTTATATCTTAAATCCCTCGAAAACATTTTGAAATTGACAAAATAGGATGGGATGATTTATATCTATTATTGTATTCCTTCAGTGAACTTGATAAGTAATTCATCGTTCTTTATACTAACAAATTTATCACTTAAGATTTTATCCACTTTATGAGAAATATATTATTATAATAATGTTATTTCTGCCTTGAAAACAATAATTCAAAAAGTCTAAAAGATCATGTTAAAATCCTTTTATAAATACCATGAAGTCCATTTTGCTAAATTATAAAACATGTCATATTATTCAGAAGATTTACATCAAATGACGTCATCCTAATTACGCTTATATAACCTGTGTTGTTCCATAGTTTTTCATCGCAAAGTTCACACGTTTCTACAATTTGAAAATAAATTTACGGCAATAATCCTTAGATTTACAGTGGTCAATACATCACTGGCAAGAAACGAGTTTTTCCATGTTTTACCACCGCATCCACTGATCCGGTTGGAATTAAAAGAAAACAGTTTTTTCAACGAGCTCTTTCTGCGTCCATTAGGCAGCCTAGGATCAATGTTGACGTAAAAAAATACAAGTTTCTGTTAATAGCAAGCTGACGCCATGTTGTCCATATTACGTTAGCCCTCAATCCGTTCCTTCACAGCGGTTAGGCTAAAGAAAGTTCTTTACACTTCCGACTCGCTAATTTAGGAAGAAAACAGTACCAAGAGATAAACAGGAACTCTGATCCAGTGCCAAGACCCGTACTTGAACCATTTCCGGTAAGGACGCACTTTGGTAGAAATCCCTAAACATGTATCAGTAGGGAATACAGCACACTAATCCATATCCGCTACGTAAGATTATGGTTGACTTTTTCTATTCTTAGAAAAATATGAATGCATTAACAACTTATGTGTAAGTATTTCAAAACAAGCCGGTAATTGAATGCAACATGATATTCGCTAACTTTCAACAAACACATAACACAATAGAGTATTCCATCTCCGTTAAATAAGATTATGACTGACGTTTTCTATTTTCAGTCAAATATGGATGCATTTAACGTGGCGTAAGTATTTCAAGTAACTGGATAATTGGAAGTGAAATGTGTTTTCCATCGTGTATATTTAGTAAAATCGACATTGAACTTTTCGTGCTATTTTCATCCAAAATGAAAAGACGTTAGAGTTTTTCACTGCGTTTCTTAGCAACACACGGTCTAGTGAGAGCTGTTATACTTAACCTATTGGAATAGAGTTCACAGTATTATTCTGGCAGCATTTACAGTTTCAATATCTGATGCTGTGAGACCAAAGTAATCAAAGAAGATAGAATTCAAATGAGGTATGGATATCTCCATATTGAACTTAACATCTGTAAGATCTTATATTTAACATATACCTGTTGATTTATGCACTGGGAAGGCGATTCTACCTTTTCTTGTTCTTGATCAAAGCCAGTTGTCATGTACATATGATCTGAATTTCCAATTGAATTTTTAATTAACATCGTGTTTTAAATTATATATACATGTAGTAATCAGTTATTTTACCAAATCCAATGATTGTAGGCAACGTATTGTCACATCCAGTTAGATAAATTGATTTCTACATCTAAGATTATCATAAAAGGGGCAGTAGCACGTTTCATAAGGTAAAATCTCGCGATAACGAAAATGCATATTAACAATTGCAAGGCAAAGATATCTTATATATAAAAGGTGGCAGGTTTAAAAAAAGTCATGAAAAGAGCGGTAAAATTTCGTGCATCAATTTCCCTTTCAGAAATGATAAAATGGTGATCCGATTATGATATAATTTTTACAATGATAAACCGCCAGCAGTTAACGCTTGATGATTGATAATCTCTTTTATGATTACAGATAATCGGGATGAGTTAATACATTTGGCAAAATATTTATCAGGTACTGCTACTGCCCTTTTAATATATCGTTCCCAAAATGGTCATTGGAGGGTTAGCGCGTTGATGCGCATTTTCTTTCTCATGTGGTCAGAGCAGAGCTTGCTGATTTTAATTATGAAGCCATGAGCTGGCGATGGCAGGTAGCATATTTTTAAAGAACCTTCAGCACTAAAAGATGAACCTTTCGCACTTGCAGAGTTTGTAAATCATCTTCACTATCAAACTGATGCGCACAAGCAGTGTTGTTTGCAGTATGGCTCTTAAACAGTGTGATGCTTGATGGACCAATGGGCAACTCTTCTAATGTTTGTACAATGGCTCGTGAACAGTGTGCTGCTTGATGAACCAATGGGCAACTCCTCTAATGTTTGTACAATGGCTCGTGAACAGTTTGATGGCCCTTCTGGTCGCTGAGCCATACAGTTGCTGGCCGCGTCTTCACGATAAGGAGGCTGAAGCCTCAGTAATGCGTTGATGGTCTAGTAAATAGCGTAATGGCATCTCGGCCTACTGACTAACTCCAATTTGATTATTGCGGCACCTCATGTTGAAAGGTTTATTATTTTAAGGTCCATTTACGAAATATGTAAAAGCTTTAAACGGTTAACCGCGGGCATAAAGTGCTTTGACGTGTTGAAAATTTGCTCTAAAGACATGGGGATTACCACATACAAGCAGTAGTTGTACGAGAACAGCGCTCCCCTTTAACCTAATGCCTGTGAAGACCATTACTTTGTCGAACAATAATTACCGACTTGAAAAAGTCCATAATTGTAAGAAGTGTCTTTTGATGTAGTTGAATAGTATCATAGTCTATGCTTTGATCAAATCATCAAAGTTGTATTAGAAAAGCATTTACCAGACAATATTGTTTAGAAGATCATAGCCTAGTACTTGTATGAAAATAAAGCAAAATGAATTTTAAAAATACATGAATTCAGTATAAGGCTTGTATGAGTTGTGACAGTAGCAAGGGAGGCCTGAAGGAATTTCGATTGTGTTGATAGTGGGGACACACGCAATGTAATCAAGTAATTATTGTTGGATCGTGAGGTCAAAGCGATGTTGGAATTAGTTGTCATCCATAACCATCTCATTGCAAGAGTATCTGATTTACAAAACATCTCCGTTAGGATCAAGTTAAACGAATATGTTGCTTTAAATAAAACAGTACTTAACTTTACAAACACGAATGACCTATGTGAGGTTATAGTACTTATCATTACAAACACAAATAATCTATGTGAGGATACAGACAGGTAGAACTACCGATTCACAACTTGTCTCTCATGATAGTTATTGCCATCATAATTCATTTTATTGTATTGCTGACTTTGCCGCCATTCAAAACAGAAAATGGAATTGTGCTATGCAATGATATCAGTTACGGGTTTTGTATTTTTACACCACGTAAATTTGATATGATTAACATTGGTCTTTTAATTATTGAAATAAGTGCTGAGTAGTAACCTAAACAAATTCAGACAAAACTCAAAGCAGAAAATAATGATGTATACCTCATTTAGCCAAATGAGACGGGTTTGCTACTTTAATATCTCTGTAAAGAGACCCACGAGACTACATAACACATCTTGAAATAGAGGAAAACACCGCTTCATCACGGTCAAGTTTATTTGTTCAATTCGAATATTTCACTTCGCCTCTGAAATGCTGCTTGTACGTCTTGGATGAAAAAGCTTTCCTTTTAACCTCCCTTCTCTGAAAAAGTCGAGAACAAATCCCAAATTGGCAATACCCAATTGAAGAAATTCAAAAGAAAATTAAAAAGCGCACTCTTTCAATTAAGATGGTTTACTACGGGAGAGGGACGTCCCCCAATCCACGTGATTTCCTGGCGAGCTCCTACCTTATCTTCCTAATGAGAATATGCCTGGCTTTAAGACACTTGTAATTGGTTTCTTCCACCAACTCGTAATTGCCGGAGACTCATTGATTCTGAGACTGGAGGATGAATTACGACTTCTCCGCCGACAAAACAAACAATTACTATCGCAAATTTTATATTGTTATTTGAGTGAGGCAAAGACAGGAATGATATTACAAAACAATATTCATTGGAGAAGATGAAAGTTCTTTGTGTTCATCATTAAGCAAACATTCATTATTTCCAACCTATACCTGCCTGCACTTGCAAGTAGAAAGAAAACGATAAAAAACGAAACAAATCCCTAAGAAGCACGAAAGAGTCGACTATTTCTTAACCGACATGTTTTTTTATTTGTGAAGAAGACATTAATCATCCGTCTTAACTAATAACGTTTTTCTTGTACTGACGTGAAGCATCCTTTACAGATTTTCGTGCTATCGTGTTGACAACTGAGTTTAATTGCCACATCATCTTTGTAGCAACAATGCAGGGAAATAAGTTACGGTTCTGGAAAAATGCCTTGAAATATAAGTAATCATCGAAACTGTTTTCAAGGCATTTAGACGGGGCAATTAATACATTTTGACTTTTTTCACTTACGCAACACCTTTTTCAATCTGCATTTGATGGTTTACAGGCATTGTTGGCTTCTTTAATGACTTTAGAATGGAATGACAGTCATCACTTCTCTTGTGAAATATTTGTAAGTTCAATACGGAACACATAATGTCAAAGATACTTATTTTGTTGCTACACTATTAAGAAGCTGAATAGTATTACAACCACAGAAAAAGTTACAAGGGTAAACGGTACATCACTGCTGAATGAACTATATTTTAAAGGGGCAGTGGCACGTTTTTTGATAATTCTATATATCAAGTATTTCACTGATAATTGTAAGTTAATGCTAAATGTTACATGTTGACAGTGTCAAAAATCTCTTTACACAAACCAATATTCCGTGGCCAGAGGACAAAGTATGAAGATTCACATTAAATCCGTTGGCGGCCATTTTGTGTGAATACCTTTAATTCATTTTGTGCAAGAACAAGCAATCACATGGCTAAACTTAACGTTACATATTTGAATTATTACTGCTTCATTTAGTTTATATACACTGTCTTTCAATTGGAACCGTTATTTTTCATTTTCCTGACATCACCTTTTATTCCTCAAAAAAACGTGCTACTGCCCCTTTCAAACATTAACAAAATTTAATGTTCATAAGAAAACGTTTAACATATTTTTGCACGAGTCCTGTTAACAACGACTGTAGTTCAAGAATTCAGAACATAATTCAGTTAAACAGGCAGACACGATATCAGTAGGTAAATGCTTTCATGTTAAATATCTACATTGTTTCATGCGATATAATTGTATCTACGAGACGTGTCGATACTAGAATAAATCATAACCATTCGGCAGTAACTTGTGCTGGCACATCTAAACACCAAACCCTATAAACAGTGCAAAAAGCCAGCCGTTCACTGAAAGAGGACGTCGTATTTGATTACGGTATGGTAATACTGGTTAGGCCTTTTTATCGGGAAAGGATCTGCATATGACACTTGAAAGAAATCGCGACTTTGGGAATACTCATGAGATCATGAAACATTACCGTTGTGAAGTTGACGTTTTCTGAAAGAAGGATGCTTATGTATATTTTGTTGAAGATGATCAGTCATGGTTTGGTAAGAAAATGTTTAGGTTTGAAAATTTATAAGCCATTATCATTATGTTCCCTTAAAGGGGCAGTAGCACGTTTTTTGATAATTTTACATTTTAAATATTTCATTCATAATTGTAAGTAAATGCTAAATGTATCATATTGACAGTGTTGACAATTTCATTACACAAGCCAATCACCCATAGTCAGAGGACAAAGTATGAGGCTTCACATAAAATCCAT
Organism: Steromphala cineraria; assembly: GCA_916613615.1. NCBI lineage: Eukaryota > Metazoa > Mollusca > Gastropoda > Trochida > Trochidae > Steromphala > Steromphala cineraria. Next base: position 28,315,268 of record OU744732.1, read on the forward strand.
TGGCGGCCATTTTTTTGTGAACACCTTTAATTCATTTTTGTAAGAAACATGAATCTCATGGCTGAACTTTACGTTATATATTTGAATTATTACTGCTTCATTTAGTTTGAATACATTGTCTTTCAATTGGAACTATTTATTTTCATTTTCCTGACATCACCTTATATTCCCCCTAAAAACGTGCTACTGCCCCTTTAAAAGTATATGACTGCATCTTTAGTGAAAGTTGACGTGTTAACTTTATCAGAAACACATGCAGTATCGTTTTATCATAGAACCAATAATTTACAAAAGCTCAAAAAAGAAAAAGAATATTTATATATAATTGTCTATTTGAGAAGCAAGTTTGTCAGTTCATTTAAATGCTTGAAACATGACTTTGAGTGTACATTGACTCCTTTTTGCTGCGGCGGGATCCTTCGAACATTGGACAAGATTTTCATTTGAGGAAAAGCTAATTAAACACAAGTTGATTATGATTAAAAATCGTTCATGGTAACGGAAGGGATACACATAAATTCCAAAAGTCTTCGAAGCTTGAAAGTGTTTCATCTACTTTGTTGCACAGATACTACATTGGACAACTTGTCCGTTAAGGCAACAACCACATATATGTTAAAAGCGTGAAGTAGCTGTAGCTAATCCTTACCAGTAACTTAATGTTTTCAACACGACTTAAATGAATTGTAGTGAAAAGATCGGGAGTTAAACATCAAACAGTTTGATGGATGTCTAAATGATGTTCAGTGGGGAAATATGCCAAACTTGCTCCGCGAGCTTGAAATAAATGACTTCGTGTTTAATGTCCATGTTGCAAGAAAGCTTGTTACCACTCAATAACGTCATTTATAACGCTTAAGGATACAAGCAAACGAAACTAGCATGTCCCATAGTCAGATTAGAATTCAATTTAGACCTCATTGGTTTGAAGCAGTGTCATGAAGAATATTTTGTTCCTAAATTTCTTCCACTGTACATGAGAAAGTAATGGTATCTTACAGAATATTAATCTGTTGTCTTATGTTGTTCAATTTGTATTACGGAAATGCACAAATGATATTGACAAATTCCAAATATTCAATGTCAATTAACTTTATAGACTTTCAATGGAAAGTTGAAACTTCACGAGTTTCTGTTAAAACTCATATAGAACCTTACAGCAAGACCCAAATTATTTGCTCTTGATTATTTTTGAGACATAAGGAAACGTGATGTCATCAAATTGTATTGCCATGAAAAACCTTAAATAAGTTGTGGACTCGTATATTTTCTGAACGAACTTAAGAGTGTGACTTTTTCCTTTAAAAAGAGAACTCGTCATGTAAAAAATGTGTCCCTAAACATTTTGGAGGCAGTAAACTGGGTCAGTTAGCCCCTGCAATGAAACTTAACTGGACCATATTCCTTCAGCTGCTTGTTTTTCACCCTAACTAGTAGTCATTGTCAAATATGAGGCCTGAACACAGATATTTGTGTCAACCTATTGACCGAATTAAAAGTGGAAAATAGCAGGTCTCATGAACATCAGAGGATTCGGGATTTTCTTTTTTCCTACCACACTGACGCTGACTGTATGTCGTTAAAGCTGCATTATCATACCTGCATGCGGTTCGGTATGAAATTTAGCTATTGAGAATATAAATACGGCACTCTGTAGAAAAATCTTTCGTCGAAATTTTGATATCACATTTACATTTTTTGTCAACAATAACATACCTATTTCGACGCCAAGAACACGGTACTCCCTGTAAAAAGGGCATAACATTTAACGAACCCGCTTTCGGTGACGTAATCATTATGCGTGTAGGATTTACCTAGGATTTCCCCTTGGTTGGTCGCAAAATGTTGCAAACAATACAAGGAAAACAGTAAAATTACTTTTTAAAATGTTTAACTCAGATACTGTATCTTTAACATAGTTTTAAGCCCAAATGGGACTTATTAAAGCAAGGTATGTCACAAGTCAGTGTGTCATTAACATATTTTAAAAACCAAATTACACTTATTAAACCAAAGTATGTCACAAGACGGTATGTCATTAAAATATGTTCAAGAACAAATGAGACTTATTAAGCCAAGGTATGACAGAAGACGGTATGCCATTATTATTTTCATAAAACCAAATGAGACTTATTAAACCAAGGTATGTCAGAAGACGATATGCCATTAACATATGTTTAAGCTTAAATGAGATTTATTAAACCACGTTATGTCACAAGGCAGTGTGTCATTAACATATTTTTAAGACCACATGAGACTTGTTAAACCACGTTATGTCACAAGGCGGTATGTCATTTACATATTCTTAAGACAAAAATGAAACTTATTAAATCAAGGTATCTCACAAGACAATATATCATTAACATATTTTTAAGCTTAAATAAGACTTATTAAACCATCTTATGTCATTAACATATGTTTAAGGTTAAATGAGACCTATCAAATCAAGTTATTTCACAAGGTGGTATTTCATATATTTATGACCAAATGAGACTTATTAAAGCAAGTTATGTCACGAGTGGGCCCTCAACCTATAACGGCTCTTAATCACAGGTCAAGCTTCATAGTGAAAGGATAGTAATTCTATTGAGTAGTAATTATCCTGTTACTCTCAACGTCATCATACATGCCGGTTGAACGAGATGAGTCCGAAATCTAATAACGCAGGGGCTTAAGGCTGGGATAACTCAATTTACACCTTCCGTGTCATTTGTGGCAGCTTTTATGCATGGATATGAATTCGAAGTAGAGCATATTAACTTAAAGAACGTTTATGTATTTAATGATTTCTCTAGATTTAAGTCACGAATATCAAGACGTTAAATGCTGTCTTCATACTTGCATTATGAATAGATAATTTCATTCTAATACATCCTCGACAAATAGTCGTTATTTTTTTTTTGTTCTTGTACAAACAGTTGATTTCATGTTCAGTTCATTCTCAAGTGTGTGCGTTATAAATTGCGTCATAGTACTTAACAAAACTATGATAAAACGTACGCTATTAGTATGTTTTCTTTTTCTGAAAGTGTAATTGAAGGTAAGCGTTAATTGAAAACCTACTTCATGCCTTGTCTTTCATATGATTCAGGGAAGATGTATGGATGGTCGTTTAAAAATTCGAAAAAATTATATGAAGTAAAAAAAGCGCCTTAAACGTAGTTCGATCAGAAACACTCTATTGCGTTAAAATCAATTGTGAATTACGTTTTAAAGCCTGATAAGGCTAGAGACTTTAAAATTAAGACAGCTTTCAACGAGTGAATCGCACGAATGATAATTTCTTATTATCTAATTCTACGAAGCTAGTCGCGAAAGTTAAGCTATTTAAGAATTAAACAAAGTTCCTTAACTAAAAACTATATTGATAGAACGATAATACTGTAAGTCGATTATTTTCTCATTTTCAGTAGCCTCATTATCTGAATTGATTGAATGTTTCCATTAAAAACATTGAAGTTATGAACAAGGGCTCTGAATTTACCCGAGTAATTTGGAAAATGTGATTATAATCTCCTTTAATATGGCCTAAGGGAACTAAGTAGTATTGTGCCAAGGTTGGATTTAAGCAAAAAAGGTGTGGGGTTTGAATCCACCTATAGGATCTGAAGAGACTCTATTCATACCTGGCAAAGAAGTGTTTTTGGGGGAGCTTCAAGCAATGTATATTTTCGCTTTAGATTGACAAGCGTAATAATTGAAGCGTCTTCAGCATGCACTAGTGGATGGTTCATACAAATGATCATACAAATATCCACATTATAAGACGTATTTATCCGCTTATTCATTCAGCTTGTATTGGACGTAAATAAGGAATTTGGCTGTTCTACTTGCTTTCAAATGGTCAGAGTGCTAGCTAAGCAAAGTAAGTGTTTGAAGGTTGAGTTGGACCTCAAACTATCCTACTTATCATTTTCTCAGCAAGATGGAATGGTACACCATCAATACACGGTGACAGATTAGACTTCATGATTCTGAGAAAATTGCATCATTCTCATGCGTTTTGCATAATGTTAAAATGATAACCATAAAACGTCCTTGGCGAGAGAGCCAATTTCGTTAATTGCGTTAATTCATGAATGTCCACGAAATAATGAGAAGCGTTTCGTACTCCGTTATGCGAGTTGACAGATATAAGATGCGTACGATGTCATAATAACCAGAATACGGATCATCAGTTAAGTTGAAAAATTCTAAGTTGAAAGCTGCAATACAGTCTCAATAGAAGGTACTATACAGAGAAAAAGGATTGACGGCAGATTGTTATATCTGATGATTGAAATACATATTCGTTCAAATTGTTGTATAATAAATCAAGTATAAAGTTGACAGTGGTCCTCCGAAAGTAAGAATCATCTTTAAATGCTTCAAAATGTTTAGTTAAGGAACATGATATTATCACGTTCTTTCTTCGAATATATTTTCTTCAGTACGAGATATTTCATCAGAAATACGTTTGCTGTTTTGATAATATCTTAATTAAATATTCAAGAAACAACTCTTCAAAACAAATTTGTCATATTCAAATTGCCCTCTTGACATTTGCCAAGTTCATGTTTCTCAGGTGTTTGTACATATGTTAAAAGAAAAATGGCAGCTAATGAGACAGACAGGTATTTCATTAAATACCAAAAATAGGCTCTAAATAGTGATTAAGACTCCTAATGGACTCGTCTTATAAGATCAACATTCCTTAGTAGACTTATATTCTTGGCCTTTCAAATAATATATTTTCTGCAGAGGTCCCACCTTAATGGGGTATCGCTGATTAGAAACGTATGTCCATCACAAGTAACAGTACATTAAGGTTAAAGAAATCCCTATGTGGAAAGTTTTAAAATTAAAGTGCCAAAATTTGTTCGGAAGACCAACCACTGTCAATGAAAACGAATAATAACCTTCTGTGTAGAACCTTAAACACATGAGCTCGCTGACAACTGAAAATTGAGCTTAACTTCATTCATTTAAATATTTTTTTAAAAATGACTTATGAATATTAGCTAAAAATTAAAATCAATCCCTATTTCTATATTGAAAAAGATCTACAAATATACTCAGCAAAACCAACTTTTTTATATGATGGCAAGGACAATTTAATTCGTGAAGATGTTGCTTAAAGACGACAGAACTTGTATGAATGGTCAACATCTTTCTTCCACACACCTGTTCATCACTTTTCGGAATGATTAAGATAAGATTTTAACAAATTATTAAGATATTCAGTTCACCTGAAACTTAAGTGAACTCAGGTCAACTGATTTATTACTCATGTTTCAATGCGTGTACAACTTTCTTTAAAATAAACCATGTTCCCTATTGAAACTTGACGATAGATACCGTTGACTTTTCAAACTTTCAAAATACAAACTTAAAATCGAACATCCTCTTGCACTACACAATTACCTTAATTGATCATTTTCTAAAACATTTTATTCTAAAGTTCTTTGAGCTAGAGACGCAATCAGCTTGGATTGATCTCTGGTCTATTGTTGGATACAAAGTTCCACAATGAAAAAAAAACAATTCAAAACTAACTGAAACTTTAAAGAAGCAAACAAGCAAACAACATTTTTCTTTTCTCGTTTGAAATTCGGTTGAATTAATATTACCGCTAAAGCTATACTGCTTCCTTATCTAGATACTTTCAAGAACAGATTAACAGTTAAAAGAAAGAAAACAATCTTATGTTTTTTTTAAAAACAAGGAGCAATCGTCGGTAATATGGAGCAATGTCCAATGAATTGTTGATTAACTAAATCAAATATCAGCACTCACTTTTTCTTAATTATCGAATGTTATGTGCCCGCTACAATTTAAAGTACCAAATCTACGGCATAATATTTATTTACATATACCTGTGCACTTCTTAAAAATAGTTCTTAAATGATAGAAAAGAAATAATTCAAAACTATCCTAATACTAAGAGGCCCTAAGCATCAACCCATCTATAAATAAAACGCGATATCTACAAGTTCTCTAAGTTTCAAAACTCTTTCCGCAAAAGGGTCTTTCTCAAAATCATTAATCCAACATTTTTCTTAACCTTAAGAGACAAATTTTACACAAAAATACAAGAACACTTTTATCCAATAAAAGTATCTCCAAAGAACCATTCCAAAACTTCTCAGAAAGATAACTCGTATTAAATCAAAAAATATAAAATATCTTAAGTAACATCAAGAACATTTTTTATAAATGCAATACTCATCAGAGAAACAATCCAAACTTTCTCAAAGACTACGAGGATAAAGACTACTCCAATGAAAGTATCTCCAAAGAACCAATCCACAACTTCTCAGAAACTAAAAGGGCAAATATAACTCGCATTAAATCATAAAATGTAAAATATCTCAAGTTGCATCAAGAACATTTTTTATAAATGCAATACTCTTGAGACAAAGAATCCAAACTTTCTGAAAGACTATACGAGGGTAAAGACTATTCAACTTTTCATAATCAAAATCCTAATCCGCTACAACGATAAACTTCAAGAACAGAATTCTACAAAGAAATACTCCAAAAGTTTTGGAAACTAAGAACTCACCTGTTCATCCTCGGCACGAACTACACACAGAAGGAGAGCAATAGCTGAGAGGTTCTGGAGAGCGTCAAAGAGTTTCATGGTCACAAGGGCTGGTACTAGAGTCCTCGTGTTCCTCCGGTCCAGCAACGTGCAAGTGGACGGACAAGAGTCGGGGTCCACTTTATACAGGCAGGAACACGTGGATCTGTCAACAGAGGGAGATCGATACCATAGCTAATCGAGTTATATCGGCCCCACGCTGCTCCAATGATCTTCAAGCAAAGGAGCTACCGTCCTACCAAGGCTGACAGGACGATATGCCGTTGATTCATTTAGGCTCTTTGTACTTGGGACGGTCGAGGAGTAGTTCCATTGACCAATAGCATGACATTATCAGGAACATACGGTGACGGGTTGGAGAGGTTACTTTATAAATGCTAGATCACAACCGTAAGTTACGACCACTGTCGAGAGTCTATTGATAGGAGCGGGACCTTTTCCACAATTGATCTCTCAAAGAGAAAATTGGAATCAATCTGATTTTGAATTAATCCCCATGTCCCTATAAGTAAATGAAAACGTGATTTCGTTCATGTAGCAGTGTTGCCAACAGAATCACATCCAGGCATAAAAATGTCAATGGCAAGAACTGGAATCTAACGGGGGCGTTAGCAAACAAATCAGTCCACCATTAAGTCTCAATTGTGGCTTAATGTTGAGCCTCTTGAACTCATTTAGGGAAGTCTTTCCGATAGCACTGCCTCTCCTAGGCTATTATGTCATGGTTATGTTTGTGGACAAGTTCCCTTAATGCATTAAAGTTGCCTCATTGTCAATTTCTTAGCATAAAATCTCATTCATGACCAACTTGCGTTCCATTTAGTTGCAAGCTCATGTTCACTGCATCATCATTAATTTTGTTTACGTGTGTAAACAGGACACTTATTCTGATAACTACTGTAGTGTGCCCCTAAACCCATCTTTTATAACTCTGCATATCACGACATTCTCCTCAAGCCATGTTAACTATCCTTAATTAGATTAGCTCATTAAATATTCTCTCTAGCGCCTTTCAACACGAAGGGCATTATAACCAGATTAGGCTATTTGCCCTCATATTTACATAATGGTTAATTTATATGGACAATGTATAGATCAGACATGCAAAGAGCTTTCTAATTGACACTGTTATCTGCGGTGTATGTTATGCTCACTAGCATCTTCTTGTAGTACCGCGCTTTACTGCAACCAGTAGAGATTGTTTTAATGGATGATCTTTAAAACGGAAAGTTATAAGGAATTCCTTTGATAGTCGTAATAAAGTGCTCAATCCTTAAAGGTACTTCGGCCGAAATGTTTAATGCATCTTGAACCAACTTTCATTTTACTCATAATCTTTAAATCATTTCGCTTTTAATTTCTTACACGCATCACATGCCGGGTTACCATTGAAAAGGCAACATATAACCATTTCGTTTTCCCATAAAGTGCTCGACCCAAAAAATTCATACAGCGATTTTGGTTTCAGTTAATGTTTGCACGCGATAGAAAAACAAATATAATATTTGAAGGGTTTTAGATGTTGAATTTTCGATTTTCAATCGGTAAGTTATCAAAACATAATGAGAACAAATACTGAGTATATTGGAAATAGTAAAACATGAGTAAAACCAATACTCGCCTAACCTACCGACTTGAAAGTATTTGATAAATCTAATACACCTAATCAATTTCCGTTCAAATTTGTTCAATAAATGTTTAATTATCAATCTTAAGTCAAAACGTCATCTAACAGGTACATTGTCTGTACATGTTTTTTAAAACAAGTTTAATAAATGATATCTCTATGAATAACATGTACTTTTACGTTACAATACTTTTCTTTGTTTCGTAGTTATCTTAAAGGCATGAAAATGGATGACCACCCCCTAACCCCCCCCCCCCCCCCCTTTTCATGTGACTCCTTGCCCCGTCGAAAATATTCTGGATCCTGACTAACTTACTAACAACTTTTTTAATACTGTCTTGGAGAGGAAATGTCAGGGGTCAGGTATTTTTCATTATTTGCAGAAAAAAAACTGTATTAGTGTGTCGAAAGGTTATATATATATTTAATGATTTCTGAGTCTTTTCGAAATATGAAGGTCGTGGCGATGTCTATTGATGTATTAGGATGACATACGGCCAATTTTTTATGTATTTGTTTTGTTTACACTTGATTTTAAGTCAATTTTAGTATTTCTTTTTTTGGAAATTGAGAATTTAATCAGGTTAACTACAAATTTGGACTCACTTTCAACTTAAAAGGAAATGAGACAATACAAATAAATAGTTTAATTTGAAAGTTGTGCTGCTTTTGAAAAATTGTTTCCAGAAATGATAACTTATGTCGACATTTTACAAAATTTACGACTTAAATTGTTATGGTTCTGCATTTAAAACAAAACCTAGTAAGGCTTTAGTGCCGAAACGTTATAAACGTTGGTTTCAGATAATAAACACCCCATTTATGTTAACCACGTTAATGCATAAAATCATCTTCTACCTTGCAAATTAGAAAGTTACTGATGAAATGGCATTCCTATTTTTTTAATTCTGTCAATCATTGACATAAAAACTAAAATAATGCAATGTTTGAGGACATTTTTGACTTTTTTAATAGTTTCTTCCAAAATAGGTCATCAAATTTGACATTTACAAAAACTACGACTGAAAATAAGTATTGCTCTAGTGTCGAAACTACGTCATTACCTTTAGGCTCCCGTCATCAAAAACAACGTTTATGTTATCTTTCTTGACTTTCATTCATTAAATTATCTTTTATCTTGCAACACCCGGAAGTCACTGATTGGTGAAATGACCTATTTTCATCAATTATTGTCCAATGTTGACAAAAAGGCAATAAACATAGAATTTTAGAATAATATTTTTAATGTCTTAGTCCAATCAACAAATTAAGCACTTCGCAATGCTTTCGAAAGGTCAATACAGTTAAAGCTAATCATATTTTGCTATTAAATTGAGTTCGTTTTTGTTTAAAAATTTTAGGTTACTTACGTTGTTAATAGTGCCTTTTGAATAAAGGTGAAAAACAGTGACTTGTTAGCCTGAAACAATGGAATAAATCACATTGCAATAACCAATATTTATTTTGATTCAAGATAATGTTATTTATTTCCTACTCTTACTCTTATTTGTTATTAATAAACAATTTTTGTATCCATATGTCCAGCTGGTGGGAAAGTTATCAGAATTAAATGTTCTCCCCATCAGCTCTAAATTATGGTTATATCATATCAGACTCTTTTAACCAAAATAGTGTCTCCTGTCTTATCAGGCAACTTTTGCTAGTGTAAAACCCTGGGGGTGCCTAACTTGTTTCCATAGTGTATATTAACAAACACATTTATTCGTAATTCGTCGTATTTCTGCAATTGTATACTACATTTTCGACTGATTCTTTCTGAAAAGAATAGTTAAATTAATGCTAACAGCCCCCCCCCCCCCCCCCCCCTTATATTATCTTAAAAAATAGTTGTGGACAGATAAAATCACCAAATGGGAACATAGTATTTTAGTTATTTGGTTTCAACATATTTTTTTCCCAAAAAGCAGGAACCGGATTGGTAAACAAGCAAATGCTTATATCAATACCGCTCCGTTATTTGGATGTTTGGATTCTTATATATTGAAACGTATTTGAAATGTTCATAAATACAGCTATTATTTAGGTATGTTGTTCAAATAAAAGAAATTACACAAATCTGACAGTGCACACGAGAACAATATAGAGTGTTTTTTACACGTAACAGGTTTCGCAGGTTTTCCAATTTCATAGAATTACTCTTTGCGCAAAGAAAGGAAGAGTAAACTGACAACCCAAGCATACATTTATGGTGCCAGATCAGTGAGGAATCGTCTCTCTACTTTCCTTGCAACTGACTATCAAACACTGCATCACAAACTCCAATGAGCGTTTGACATTTTACCCTGAAAGCTTGAATTCAGCGGTGTACTTCGAAACTCAAATACAGTTCACTTGAAATGTTAGCCTAATCGAAACCCAATCCACTGGCATAAAAAGAGTCTTTTTTGTAGCAGGGTTTTGATTTTGGTTCCCCGCTAGGCTATACATTACCATGCAGGAACACCCCGAAGCTTACGGATGGAGCAAATTGCATTATGGATTGACATTATGTGTACGTTTGACCAGGGAGATGATCGATACATCGGAGTGGTATCGACCAATGGTCAATTACTTTGTGATGTCCAGCGATATCCATCAGAACAATATTTAACTGTTCTGAAGTGGTTTACACAGATATTTGCACGTCTGATGTGATCCGTGTCAATAATGAATCTATACAGGATGTTTTGCTTTTAAACATTGACATATAACCTGTTGCTATATAGCCTTTTCTTCATCGCCGATTACACCCAGTGTCGAGAAGATAATCAGCAATCAATCAGTAAATCTAACTCTGTAGGTTGTTGACGAAGTAATAGAGATTTATATTTTAGAGAAAACTGACACTATTTAGTAAATGTATTGGTGTTATATGTTTTGGTTGCGTACTTGATCATTTTCATAGATAGATTTTGTAAATTATCTTAACCAAAGACATTTATCTTTTTATCTACTTATACGTAATGTATTGGTGTTATATGTTTTGGTTGCGTACTTTTCAAAAAGACCTTTTTCATTGATAGATTTTGTAGATTATCTTAACCAAAACTTTTCGCCTTTTTATCTACTTATAAGTAATGTATTGGTGTTATTTGTTTTGGTTGCGTATTTTTCAAAATGACCTTTTTCATCGACCATTTTTGTAAATTATCTTAACCAAAGACATTTGTCTTTTATCTACTAATACGTAATTTATCAAATAAGGCCCGCCCGCAGACCCGGTTACTTTTGATCCGGTCTGTCAGCGTTTTGAGGTTTTCTTAAATCTTACAATCAATGTCTACAATCACAACTGGGCTGATTACTTTTCTAAAAAATTTCAACATTTAATACCAGTGAACGGTAATATTGTAATATATATATATGAATATTTATATAGCGCGCATATCCATCCACTCGTGGTTGCTCAAGGTGCTTAATAAGGGGTATTCTAGAGGTGTACGGATGAAAGGTTAACTACCAAATGTTATGATCTCTGAAAAACTTTCTGATTGAGTAATAGCTAGTTGAAATCCTATGTAACTCAAATCCAGAAAGAATTTTACTGAGGGACTTGGTGATTCTTTTAGCTGTAATTATCTTCTCCAATGAGGAATATAAGGTAATAATGTTTATATTTAGAACCAAGTGTTCTGCAATTGAAATGTATTTTTGTTGGCTTTTAGTTTTTATTTGATGGACAGAAATTTACATTATATTCAATGATGTGAATTTCCATAATCCTGAAAGAGAATTGAACACATTAATAATATTCTTATTCCCTGCAGTTGTTATCACGAAAAGTTGTAAAATATCCATTTCTCAGAACGACTAAAATATCAAAACGAGAAGGTTGGAATTTTTTTCATTTCGATCCTTGATATCGTTTTATTTGCACGTTTACCAATTCTCCAATTAGTCATATTTCCACGTGTTTACAGATAAACAGAACTGAAAATGGCAATTCGTATTCTTCAAATAACCACTTTTTTTCTTTTGCCAATATCCGAAGCCCTTGGTGCTCAAAACAAGAAGATTCTACTGTATTTATATTCAAGCAACGTCGTTCGTTCTTATCCTTCGCTTCCGGATTAAGCCCTCATAAAACTGAATTCCTCATCTGGTCTAAACGAAGTCTGATATACTACCATCGCACTTAGTCCTTGAATGAAGTCAAACAATTAAATCAAGTTTGGAGAAGGATAGGATTTGCCTACGCTATTCCGGTGTGACAAACAAACCCAGGGGATTGCTTTAGCCGAGCGCAAGGCGTCATCGAATTGGACAATTGCTACAACCTCGTTTATTTCTTTAAGACGTGCTTATTCAACGTTTATACATGTACAGCCTCACAAAGTGCGGGCAATGGACGTACTTGGGTCAGACGACCGTTCTACAGTTTATCATTTCGAATTGAACTTCATTCTGTTACTTATCCTTAGTTACCAAGGACTTCATGTTCGTATGGGATAATTAAAGGGGCAGTAGCACGTTTTAGGGGTTTATATAAGGTGATGTCAGGGAAAGGAAAATAAATAGTTCCAATTGGAAGAAATGTATTTAAACTAAATGAAGCAGTAATAATCAAATATACAATGTCAGGTTCAGTCATACAATTCCTTTTTCTTACACAAAATGAATTAAAGGTGTTTACACAGAAATGGCCGCAAATGGATTCATGTGAATCAATAATTGTTCTCTGACTGTGGATGATTGGTTTGTGTAACGAGATTGTTGACACCATCAGTAATACATTTAGCATTAACGTACAATTATCAGTGTAAAATTGAAAATATTAAATTTAATAAAAACTTGCTACTGCCCCTTTAAAACACCACAACATTATGCTCAGTATGTATGAGGGTATTCAAATTTATTTTTATTAAGCTTTTTAAACTTTGAACTGGCAGTGTGACACTGATTATGGTTTAACAAGAACTGACGGTTCTGTAGCACATCAGGCATTATATGATACATCCTGTTCATGTTTGAAAATTTAAAAAATACACATTTTATGGAAAACATTATTGCGTAGACGTACAATTCTATCCATTGCATCTAACTTCTATATGAAACATCAGTTACTGAGCAGGTAACAAAATTTCATTTCTAGGGCTTGACCCGTGTGACTGATAATAGTGATGAACTTATCTAAACGTTCAAACTTTTTAAGAAAGCGATGAAAAGACGATATGTAGAGTATAGATCCCAGGCCCTAATGAGGGTGCCATAGGGTCTGCAGATCTGAATTCCCTAAGGTAACTGTACTTTTGTTGCACCCTTTCAATGTCTTTTTCACTTGACAAAGACGAAAATATGCTAGGGGCCACCGAGTCACCAAATTTACAGTTTCAAACCTCATCTTCTCAAAGTACATACATGTATAAACAAGATTTAAAAGTCTATCCTCATTGTCCCTGGAAAGGAGGATTAAAAAACGTTAATGGCATGGCCCCGGATGAGCGTTATGGGCTACAAAATCGCCACATCTACAATACGTTCCACTCCCTCATTATCTTAGATAATTGTACGCAATGTTGGAGTTCTGAAAGATACCAACATTTATATCAACTAAGATTGAGGATTGAGACAGATTTTGGTTAGACTGAGATTTGTACTCTGACTTGAGAACCTCATTTTTGGGTGTTGTCTCTTCCAGCCAATTATATATTTCCGATCAAACCATACTTATTATGTAGTGCGACGATCTATCAGTTTCCGTAGCTGCACTTGTTATAAACATGTATAATCTTCATTATTTGCTCCCACCTCACTCGCTATTGTAAATAACTTTTTATCTACCGATTTTAGATAATGTATATTCTACTTTAGCACGTTCAGTGCTTTGAGCTTGTATTGAATTTTAAAAGGACTTTAGTGTCTAATAGGCCCAAGTTGGCCGGGCGATTACATTATGTTTCTACGTGTTTATTTGACTTGTACCAATTGCTACACACTCAAATTAATTTTTTTTTTCTTTCTACCAAAAGTGTGAACGGCTAAAAGACTGGCGGATTGACAAGCTAACATCGGACGACATATCATGTGCCCATTAGGTCCAGTGAACTTAAAATCAATTAATACCGTTGTCAAAGCCATTATCGTGCGTCACTTGATTAGGAAAAGAAATGTTTTTTTTAGACTTATTATAAACGTATAGCGTTCCGATATTTAAACCATATTTGTCTTGGTTCATAGATTGTTCTCCAACCTGTAAATCTGATTAAAAAAACGTTTCTTCAAAAATTCTGTAAGTGTAACTTACAATATGTCTCTCCAATTGCCGTTGAATTATACATGTAGACTAACAATTAAACTCTGAAATGTAATTTTACATCAAAAATTTGAAAAAATTAATAAATATAATGAAAAGAAGATTTCTGAGCTCTCGAGTCTTATATAGACCTGCTTAAAGGGGCAGTAGCACGTTTTTTGATAATTTCATATTTTAAAATTTTCACTGATAATTGTAAGGTTATGCTAAATGTATTATTTTGACAGTGTCGAAAATCTCATTACACAGGCCAATCATCCATAGTCAGAGGACAAAGTATGAAGATTATCATAAAATCCATTGGCGGCCATTTTGTGTGAACACCTTTAATTCATTTTGTGTAAGAAAAAGGAATTGCATGGTTAAACTTTACATTATATTTTTTAATTATTACTATTCCATTTAGTTTAGATACATGGTCTTTCAATCGGAACCATTAATTTTCATTTTCCTGACGTCACCTTATATTCCCCCTAAAAACGTGCTACTGCCCCTTTAAGCTTTCATTTTATTTTAGGGTCTGGCTGACGGACTAGTACACATGCTAAAGCAATAGCAAGCACTATACTAGCTATTGGTATATCAAAATAATTTTTACATTAATTGTACTGTTATTCTCCTCGTGCACCGTTTAATCTATTGTCGTGTTACACGCAAGAGCAGACTCGTGTTACAGGATTAAATTTCATTATGTGTTGTTTGTTGTTTTTCAAAACATGTTATATACCTGTAGGTAAGCATTACCTGCCCACGTTAATGTCTGCGTCAATTAGTTTAAAATGCAATACGATAATGGGCAAACATGCAAATACACAAGCATAACATTGAGACACTACATTTGATTTATTATCTGTTGAAATGCTTTAACGCACATATCCGATTTCACAGCTGAAACCATTGAGTATAAAGCGATGCTTTCATTGATAGCAGCAAGACGATTATGAATGGACACATGCCCATGCTCGTTACTGTTCATTCGGGCATGCCCTTGACGATCTTCTCTCGTACATCATTGATAGCGATAGTGACCAGTCTATTGGAAAATCAATGGAAATGAGTAGATTTGTGTGTATCTGAGACACGTGGTCAGGGCACTGATTAGAAACGGAACATTCATCGGGATGACTTATGTGACATGTTTGAAAACCAAGGTCTGACGCTTTGATCATGACTTTCATTAACATACGTACTTATCTGTAGTCTATGTCTCTTGGAAACCAAGCTTCGTGAAGATGTGATCATGACTTACATGAACTTACTTATCATTTATAATGTCTTTAAGGATACAAACATTTTGGATCGTGACTTTCATTTACAACTGCAGATATTTGCTGTTGAAAACGCGAAGATAAAAACTAGATTCACCATTTCGATAATTAAAATCAATATAATTCGATTCACAAGATTAGGTCACAGCTGAACATGCCTACTCATCATTTATTATGTCTTTAATACAAGCACCTTTGAATTTAGATCGTGACTTTCATTTAAAAACACAAATATTTCCTGTTCAAAACGCGGAGATATAAACTATATTCACCATTTATATAATTACAATCAACACAATTCGATTCTCAAGGTTAGGTCACAGCTAAAAACTAGACAATACATAACAATGTATGTGTAATAACATTGTGACCATTTGGTTCTTATACATGTTTTCTAAAGGTGAATGTTTTGAGCAGAAATGATCATCTGATCTGATCTGATCATCTGATCTTTGTACATAAACATAAATCATGAAGTAAACTCAATTAAGGTGAAAAAAAACAGTTACTCGGCCCCTAAAAAGATAACGATTCATGTTCGTCTCTTCATACATTCCTGTTAATTTCAAATATATCAAAACCTGCCATATAACTTATATGCAACAGTATTTTTTTAATTCAACAATGGCATTGAGATTCAACTCGCCTGATATTACACAAAACGGATTTTTATGTTGCGCAAACCATAGGAAACTACATCTAATTATGTAGAAAACTTCAAGTGAACTATCACTAGTAGACACAGTGTCAGAAGTGATATGTTAGCAGATCGTTTAATGGTATGTTCGTTAAATGATAGCAACATTCACATGATGTGTTTACTAAATATAAGTCTAGGTTTCTAAAAGGTATTACAATGGCAATGCGACGCCAGCCGCCTGTTTTGGAAAAAATTATATATTATACTAAACGGATTTGTATTTAGCGCAAATCTTAGGAAACTATATTAGTTACATGTATGTAGAAAATTAAGTAAACTTACAAACATATTCAAAATGTGAGAAAATGTGCAATATGTTTATTTGCGCCTCAATCACATATTGGTTACATTGTTAATTGGTTTTGTTAATCCTTTTGTGTATTACCATATATATGCTACTGACTGTCTGTAAAACTACATTGCTTGACAACGACACAAGGAGCTGTGTCGAAACGTCGCCTAACATGAATAAAGAAGTTGTCATCCATATAATCCTCTTCCTTATTGCATTTCCAACTTCTAAAATGCCGCTCAAAGAAGTTTATACATGACTATCATACGTTCCGTGTGGTCGGTAATCTGCGAAAGCTATATCCATAATGATTAGAAGGTAAATGTGACTGGTTCGTGCCTCGTGTAGTGAAATAAAAAAAGCATCCATAACCGAAACAACTAACGCCGGTCTTTTGCATCTATAACCATAACAAGTACCTTGGGTCACTTCCTCACCGTCAGAATTATTCCTCCCATAGGCTAAGTGTATCTAATCATCGGGCCTGGATGTTTAAACGATGTCTGAACATGAGAAGGTGATAAGTTGTACATTTGAGCTGATGTACACATTGAAGGGTATCATTAAATAACGTGGTCATAAATAGTAGAATGTGGAAACGTGAATTTTGCATAATGGCGTGATTTAACGTTCCTATTTTTGAATACAGAAACGTGTACATGGCGTCTTTCTTTATACCTTTTTCATTTCATAATCAACCTCATGCAAAAGGCGGATGGTAAGCATAATGATGCCCTGATTTTCAGTTTAAGGAGGCATTCGATTCAATAAATAAACTGTCTCAAAATGAATTCCTTAGATCTTTCTGAAATGGATGATGGTGCATGTACATGTACATGTACTATCATCAATTTTATATCGATCTGACAACAGTATGGTAATTCTCCGATTGTGCATCGTATGGTTCAAATGCATCTTTAAACACACAGCAGAAAATTATGGAAAATCGAATCATGCACCAGAAAGCTATGAGTAGTTGCATTCGGATAACTGTTAGTATATGTGTAAATGCAGGCTTGGTAGTGAAGTAGATTTCAAATCGAATCATGCACAGAAAACTCTGAGCAGTTGTATATGGATGACTGTGTGTATCCCTCAATGCAGGCTTGGTAGTGAAGTAAATTATAAGTCATTCATTTACTAAAATACCCTCGCCAGTACAGTTCTCAACAGCGAACGACATAAGTGAGTTAGTGAAGCGTCTATCAGTAGACAAACGTGCTGTTCAGCAAGGATCTCCTGCCACTTCACTCACTTCACTTGTGTGCCATGTTCAACAGAGTCCCTGATTGTTTGATTTCCCAGAAGGTCTGTCATAAGGATTCCACGTCTCACAGACCTGTTCCCGTTGTCTGACCTGAATAACTGGCAGTTGACAATCAGGTACCTGAACGGTTTGAGTGGAAGTTGGTGTTATAAGGAAGACAAAGGAAATTCTATAGATTAAAAACGTTTTTTGACAGTTGCGACCTATCAATATAGAAAACGGTGTAAGGATCAATACCAAAACGTCGCTACTCAAATACTTGTTAATCCATAGACTTGCCTTTGTCATCCTAAAGGTATCTGAACTGTTTGAGTGGAGTTTTTTAAGTTGGAATTAGAAGGAAGACAAATGAAATTCTATAGATGAAGAACTTTTTTTCGACAGGAGCGACTTATCAATA
Source organism: Steromphala cineraria (assembly GCA_916613615.1). Taxonomy (NCBI): domain Eukaryota; kingdom Metazoa; phylum Mollusca; class Gastropoda; order Trochida; family Trochidae; genus Steromphala; species Steromphala cineraria. The sequence goes on from OU744732.1 coordinate 28,333,658, forward strand.
TAAAAACTGTGTAAGGATCAATACTAAAACGTCGTTACGTTGTTTATCCATATAATTTCATTTGTCTTTCTAAATTGGCTGCTTAATCAACTCCGTTTCAAAGAAACAAGCTATACCTAAGATGCCGATGTTTAATGCCGAAATGGTGGTTCTTTTCCTGCAGCTCTGGTGATTTATTTAAGAGATAGAGTAGCCCTAACCTTCAGGTGTTATACAATAAACTATAGTTTTGTCATGAATTGTTATAGTTAAAGCATGGGACCGAAGGCCGAGTGGTTTGACGTTATAAATGTTTAAGTAAATATTATACTTTATTGCAAAGCACATGACGATTAGGGCGCCTCTTTTACTCATCAAGTATGTCGACGTTAACTCGTTTCAGTTATTCTTGCTCCGAAATAAATGTATACTTTGTACATAACATTTGGCCGCGAATTGAAAATCTCCGATCAGGGCCGTGGCTAGTGACGTCATAGCACAATAGTTATTGACGCCATGGGCCATTTTTCGTGACGTCACTCAAATACTATACTTTAATGCGAAATAAAGGGCAGGCTGTGCCTTTGATCTTTACACAAACAATACTAGAAGTCATAAGATTTAACATGCGGACAATGTCAGTCATATTTGTCACACAAAGTGAATTCGTTCAAAACAATATTGTATTTGTTAAGTTAAGAGTCTAAGTTGTGTTAAAGATGGGGATAGGCTTTTGACACACATAATTTCCGATGGCTGTAAATTCAAAAATGAAATGTAGTATTCATTTGATGCTCATGAATTGCTTAAAGGCATGAAGAAAATATCGATATCGCAGGAGCCTATGATGGTGAATGCGTATGACTACTTATATACAGAGTTTTTTAAATAGAATTTGTAAATAAAATCAACAATAAACAGGAATTTGGTAGGTGGAAAAAATTTGAAGCATGAAGACATGAAGCTGACGCCCAGAATACAGAAAAACACACAGTTAGTTATCTCGTTTAATGATATCTGTACACGCTCGTGTATTTGTGTAATGTTTATAAAACGGACTTTGTTGATGTATTGTTATGACAGAAATTGTAGTTGAGAATGAAATAAAGGAGAGATGTGTGTACCTTCACCAGGGCAATAATGTGTGTAGCGCTTTGACCATGGCCTTTTGTGTTTTGGATTTAGCGCATTATAAGTATCTTCATCATTATTATAATTATTATTATAAATGATACGTATTTTCACATATATATATATATATATAAATATATATCGTAATTGGACTACTATTCTGCAACGATTACTGAACATTCAACATGCTTCTAAACTACCCACCTACAGTTGATGTTTGATGATTATGGAACATTTTATCCCTGAGCATACATTCCAAAATTTATTTTTTAAATGTATATATATAAGTTAACGAATTAACTACATTACAGCGTCTCGGACAATATCGTGGAAGTATATTTGAACGTTTTTCTGTGTCTACCTCAATGGTTGATCTAAATGACAGCAAACTACTGGTGAGGTCAATATCTGCATCTTCAGGTCACATTTAAGTTACAAGTTTGAACTCGACACGCAGTTTTTGAAACGTGTACTGTGGAAAAACAAATGGATGTCATGGAGGATGTCACCATAGAATTAAACAAAATACCTGGTTTCCAACGGTTGACTGCCGTTTTGGACTTTAAATTGTCCATTGAGCTTCTAATTCATAATACCATAACATCTCCGGGCGAATGATAGTTTGTGTTCTTGACTTTAAAATGGCAAAGGCACCTTTGATCATATTAGCCTCTGTCCTGTGTCACAATAACCATAATAAATAACCCAAAAAAGGGAAAATAGTGCATTTTATTTACTTGCATACATTATTCTTTGCTCCAGTTTAACAGTCTATGTTAAGTGTACTGTTAATCTCTAGACGGGTTGAAGCTTTTGCTGCGTCTCTTTTCCAGAGTTCATCAGAAGAAGAAAAAAATGTACAGAATAGACGGTATTTCCCATGACGTCTTTTACAAAGAACATGGATTAACTTTCTGGATATTCTGCTACCTCCACGTCAGTAGTATTGTCGGATCTAATTATCATCTTCTCTTGGGAAATTTATTTTCTGCCCTATTACCTTGTTACATTATTTATTGCCAGCTTAACATGTTTTTATGTCCCATTTTCACATTGATTAAAATCACCCGACTGTATATGAACGACGTCTTATCTTCACAAGCTAAGGCAGATCCATGACTTTCGTCCCTTTTCGGTGATTAACGTAAGTGTTTTCCTAGATTAAGTAAGAAAATGACTATTCCCTTTTTAACATTTTTTTTTGCATGGCAGCAATGGAATCAAAGCATTTACTGTTGGTTATTGACATAGAAAAATACAAAATCCATATTAAATTTAAAAACAAAATGACAAGATTTATTATTCCATACTGTCCTGTAAAGTTGAAAGGAACCGTACTGTTTAGAATTCTCAATTCTCAATTAGAAAACTCTGTTTTTCGGAAAACTGTTGGGGGTAATTTAGAACACTTTTGTTTATCAGCAACTGTGATTCTTGCTTTCTTTTCCTTTTGTCATTATAAAATTGTTGCAGTTTAATTATTTTGAAGCCAGTTTGGCAAAAAAAATGTATCTATTATTTCAGCGGTTATATACAATCCACTGCTAAAATAACACGGAAATTGAATACATAGAATGTCATGAATTCAAGAACAGTTTTCTCCAGAAACAGTTTCTCAGGTTTTTAGCTTTAAGCACACCAAAAGCTAACAAAAGGTCTGAGTTACCAAAGATTAGACCAATTAAGATGTCTACGATATCACAATAGAAGACCTGATGTTATCATACTCTAAATGGAATTGGACTACTTTACCGGATGGTTTGCAGCAAACTTCTATCAGATGGCGTGACTTGAATTTATGCTTTCTGAATTGATTGAATTGACGTGTTTCTTCGTCAGATCAATATTTTTTAGTAAGACTAAGTACCCATACCCTTTTAACTGGTGTAAATAATTTCATTGACAAATTGCAAGTTCCTAATCTTTGGATTATTAATCCATCACGAAAGATTAATCCAATAATTATGTTATTATCTAGTTAAAGTTTGTGTAATCGTTTTTGTAGTCTTACATTTCATGATACCAAAGGGTTCATATACTAAAATTCGATGTTTCAATAGGGAAACAGCATAGCTAATTGTTATATTGTGATGCCTCGTTCTTTTGTAATGCTTTTCATTCTGAAAAATACTGTTTGTTTTATTTTCAATATATTTAATTGTATCAGTTGCGTATAAGAGATACCGTTACTGACATCATTTGATCTTTTTCAGAATTCAACATAATATAACTAGAAGCTCAGAAGACCATTTACACACTTTTTTTTGTTTTGGAGTTCTCCACGTTGTATCTAGTGACTATCTTTTGAAAAAGGCTTTGCAGAGGTTTAGGTATTGAAATTTCGTCAAGGTGTTAAATTGAGTTGGGGTTAAACTTCGATTATGTGAGGGTTCTGTGCAGAATTTGTTCTTTCAAATATACACACTGTGAGACTAAATTAATGAAAGTTTGTGTAAGCATTATCACTATAAAAGTGTTTACTTGATCAATGTTCCTAGTTTTAGTTTATGTTTCTTTTATATCTATTTATTTTTATGCGTTCAGGTCTACAAACAAGTCACTATTTACAGAGTTGAAATATACACATTGTTTATGAATTTAACTTGTTTTTTAACCTGATATTCTATTTTTCAAAATCAAATCCCATAAAGAAATGTGTAACTGATGCATTCTTCTTGAAGTATCTTACCAACTTTCTGGGTATTCTGTTACATTGTTACATCATATTTTGGCAGATTAATATGGTTGTGAGACCAGTTTTGATGATGAGAAAACTCTGGGTAGCTATTGATAACATTAAGTCTCCAAGAGCTTGAATGGATACATTGCAGCTTTCATGGTCAGTAATTATATATTAAGTAGTTATTTCTTTTGTCATTCTATTGCAAGTAGTCTCTTGTGTTTTAATTGATATATGTGTGGTTTGTATAAAGTTGCATCACAATGTTGTAATTACGTAATAATAATAATGTGCATACTTATATTGTGCATTTTCCACGTCCTAAGACATGCTCAAAGCACTGCATTATTACAGTGAAGAAGTATAGTTTCACAGCTGCTTTTAAGCGCTAATCATGACCACGTGGGTCAGTACATCCAGTTTGCAGGTACACATTTTAACAGCTGGGTTGAGTGAATACAATGTAGATGATGTGCCTTGCCCAGGGACACAACACAGGATGTGACCCAAGTCACAAATATGTGGTGTCTCCACCGGGATGCGAACCCGGGTCTCCGGCGAAAGAGGCCAGCATGCTAACGATTACACTACTGTGGTCCGCATTCATGCAAATAAACTCATTTAACGAACCATTCAACAAAGGAGTAAACAAATGTTGTAACTGTTCTGTAAGTTGTTATATGCCGTTCCGTGTCCTCTGCAAAACACAATTACTCAGAGTCCAAGCCTCAGGCACATCAACATCAATCAGTCTGATTTACCAAATCTCAGAAAGATGTCTGCAACATTAGAATAGAAAAATAGATGGTATCATACTCTAAATGGAATTGGGATACTACGGTTAATAAAATAGCTTTCAGCAGAGTGAACAATCAGTCAGTCGTGATTGGATCATTTCATACAGTTTGAATTGAAAAAAAGCCTGTCCTTTTCTGATTTTGGTGTTGTAGAAACAATTTGTACATATGTATACATAAAGAGTGAATGGCTCGTTTCTGATTACTCAATTATTGATCAATGTTGAAATAGTGTTCACATGTTGCTCAAATGAGGAACTTTGTAAGTAGTTTCATAATCATGCTTAGTTTTATGGTTAATCTGTGCCTTATCATTGTTATTACCATACCAAATATACAAAAAGTTCCAATTTAAACTGTTCTTACAAGAAAACTAGGATACTAGCTTCTTGTAATGGTTACTAATGATATTCAAAATTTATGAGTCTGATGTTTAAGTTGTTTGTACTTTATACGTATATACTACAATCCAATATACCATATGATGATAATTTTCATTTATTCAATTTCCACCGTATACTATTCACATTTTGCTCGTATGTGACGAATCATCTTGGCAACAACCTCGTCATTGCATTTCAATTTTTAATTTGGTATTGTCAGAATGACAAAAATTTGTTTGACATATATACAGAGTTGTCAAACGTTTCAAATGAGGCTTTAAGGTGAAATGGTTTTCAAGTATGCTAATATGTTGGTGAACTTGATTTCAATAGTTAATTCAAATAGTCTTTTGAAACTTCTTTAAAATACTTCAACCTGAAATTCTTTGATTAAACCCATCAGAACTCTCCTTTTTTTTAATTTTGATTTTTGTTTATGTGAATTGAAAAACTTTAAGCGTCGAAAACAATTGACATTTGTCTGTAAATTGTTTCTAGTGAGTACCTTTTGGAAAATGTTGTATAGACATTGATCTTGAAAATACAAACAGTGACATGATTGGTTAACTGGGCAAAAGAAATAGGACAAATGTAAGTGTCTAAATCAGAGATAATGATCTTCTTATTCATTCATACTCCAACGACATATAAAATATAAACATACAAATATCCCTAACTTTGTCAAAAACAGTTTATAATTATTAATATCGTAGGTATGTTTACTTAATTCATGAATATCTGTTATCTGAAACAGGGCATTGCGTTTTCCTTATTATTGGTATTAGCTATAATTCTACTTGTTCAAACTTTAAATTTTTAAATCACCAATAGATATTAAATGACAATAAATACACCTCATCTTAAAGGGGATCAACAACCTGGCTCGTGAAACCTCATTGACCATTGTTAACAAGAGCATCCAGACGGATAAGGGGTGTCACATGACACAAACTTGGTACTGGCTGTCAGCTGTAAGCGGTTCACAACCAAACGATTTCGTCCCTACCGAGTATTTACGTATCTTTCGGGGCCCTGCTAATAAAACACTGGAAATTAAAAATTCAGGTTGCAGACCCCCTTTAAGTATCGCACCACCCATTTGAAAATAAAACCAGAACAACTGCTTTGCAAGTTTTGACATAACAAGTACATATCGAGGATGTCACATCATATGTGAATATGACATTACAAACACTTATTGTTCCGAGCTGCACGTGCATGGGTGTGGTGGGCATGCTTGTCCCAGGAGTCAGTTTTCCAAACATGCAGTATGCACCTTGCCACTTTCCGTGTATGTCATGTTAGCAGACACAGCTCAAATTTGAGACTTTATTTTAACCAGATCAGCATCGCCACCATACAGACGGGATGGATTTGGAGGCAGAGAGGCACGGCATACGATCAGAGGAACATTCAATCTGAACCCAGCAAACAATTTTACGTTGTCACAACGTTGTGGCAACGTCGTGTGAAGGTGTCAATAACGTTATTTTATAATGTTATTATGACGTAATTTGTAGATTCCTTTTTACGTAATTTTGACGTAATTTCGTAACGTTACAAAGCCAATGTTGTGGCAACGTTTTGCCCCAACGTTATTTGTAGATTCCTCACAACGTCATTCAAACGTTGTTGTAATGTTGTTGAATGACGTTATGAAACCAACGTCGGGGAAAAGTTATTTTCTAATGTTAGTTTTACGTCATTTGTAGATTCCTTTTTACGTAATTTTAACGTAATTGTATAACGTTATAAAACCAATGTTATGGCAACGTTGTTTTCTTGTGTTATTTTGACGTAATTTGTAGATTCCTTTTTACGTATTTTTAACGTAATTTTGTAACGTTACAAAACCAACATTCTGGAAACGTTGTTCTTGGACATTATTTGTAGATTCCTTTTAACGTCATTCAAACGTTGACTTGTAATGTTATTATACCAACATCCACGTAACGTTATTTTCTGATGTTATCATGATATAATTTGTGGACATCTTTTTACGTAATTTTGTAACGTTACAAAATCAACTTCCTGGCAACGTTTTCTTAGGACGTTACTTGTAGATTCTTTAAAACGTTATTCAAACGTCGATTTATAACGTTATGAAACCAACATCCAGGTAATGTTATTTTCTAATGTTATTATGACGTTATTTGTAGGTTCGTTATCATGTAATTTTAACGTTGCAATAGTTATGTTGTGACAACCTTTTTCTTAATGTTATTTGTAGATTCCTTAGAACGTAATTCTAACGTCGTTTTATAACGTTTTAAAACCAACATACGAGTAATGTTATTTTCTAATGTTATAATGACGTTATTTGAAGATTTATATTAACGTTAGTTTAAAACGTTACAAAACTAATGGTCTGGCAACGTTTTTTTTCAAACGTTACCAATAGATTCCTTTTAACGTCATTCTAACATTGTTTTGTAACGTTACAATACCAACATTCAGATAACGTTGTCCTTCTTATGCGATTCAAACGTTATGATTGACGTCATCTCAACATTGCAAAAAAAACGTCAATTTAACATTGGAAACAAACCTCCCTTGAATGTTGTAAACCAATATACCTTGAATGTTGTCAACAAACGTCCTCTTAATGTCGTAAACCAACGTCCTCTGAATGATGTTAACAAACGTTTGAATAATGTTGTTTTGGACGTTTGTTTATGACATTCAGGGGAGGTTATTTCACAATGTTCTACTAACGTTTGTTAACATCATGAACATTGTGAAATAACCTCCCCTGAATGTCATAAACAAACGTCCAAAACAACATTATTCAATCATGTCCACTGCAGGTCATGAATTAATGTTCCTCAAACTTTGTTAACCAGCCTCTGAACGTTGTAAATCAAAGTCCTTTGAACATTATACTAAGTAAACCGACATCCTCTGAATGTTATCAACGTCTAAACCTTCTAATGAACACATGCAAACAAGAAGACAATAAGAATAATTTTCAAAAACAAATCTGAGAATAATGGTTCAAATTGTTTACTTCATATCCAAATATCTACATTCATTCACATTTGAAGGTCAGTCAGTTGACATTTACAGAAGTAGAGTACATCTTGATATTCATCATACCTGAAATCAAAACATAAGAATAAATGTTAGTTGTGAGTTCTCATAGAAATGAATCAAACATACTATTTGAAAAAAAGTAAACTTTTAGTGATGCAAATTTTGGAAGTGTACTTTTCATATTTTAAGGACAGCAGTATTATTAATGCAGACAATATTTACTTAAATATAGGTAAAATGGTAATTGAAAGTTAATGTCTATGACTGTTTCATCAACTGCCTTTATACACACTTTTATTGAGCAACAAGGAAGAAATTAGATCACAATACCCCATCTGCCATTTGACAGCCTTCACAAAACATAATTTATAATGAAAACTCATGTAATCAATGTTATCAAAGCAGAGAAATAGTTATACAGTATCATCAAAAGCAACTTGTGTCTGCTGAAACACTCAATGTAAGCTGTGACCAAATTTGAAAACTTAAAAATGTCTGCAATCAGGCTTTTGAAATATTCATGAGATACCACATTCATTAGAAATTGAAAACTGTTCATTTGCCGTCTGTGTATCCACCCAGTGAGATATCAAGCCAACAAGGCTTTACAATTTAACTTAAGACTATCAGTGAAATCGTTCACAAGAATCCTGTTGATCATGGTATGGATACTGCTGAATACAATGTCATCAGTAAACACAATGTTTAAAGGGACAGTTGCAATTTATTTTTGAAAATTTAATATCTTCACTTCTTCATTGATAATTAAACCTATTACTTTGATAGTGTCAAAAATCTCATTACACAGTTTTTAAACAATCATCAATAGTCAGAGAAAAAGTTATAAAGATTTACATAAAGTTCATTGGCAGACATTTTTGTTTGAACACCTTTACTTTATTTTGAGTAAGAACAAGCAAACTATTCTATGAGATTTACTGAGAAGAAATTCATTTATAGCTCATCTGGCCCGTAAGGCCGGATGGGCTTATGGCATGGCATGGCGTCTGGCGTCTGTCCGTCCATAAACTTAATGGAATTTTGTCATCTCCAGAACCACAAGCCCTAGAAAGCTGAAACTTTGTGTACAGACTCCTTGGCCAGTGAGGATTATAAATTGTAGCTTTGGTGGCCCTGTGCAACATAAGGGCCACACCCTTAAAACCTATTTCCATCTCCTTTACCAGAACCATAAGGCCTAGAAAGCTGAAACTTTGTGTACATACTCCTTGACTAGTGAGGATTATAAATTGTAGCTTTGGTGGTCCTGTGGCCCCTAATAAGGGTCACAGGGGCCACGCCCTAAAAACCTATTTTCATCTTCTTCTCCAGAACCATAAGGCAGGGTTCGAAATTAGCACTAGCCCGGTAGCCAATGGCTAGTGAAAAAGATGCTGGGCTAGTAAAATGCAATGACTGGTAGTCCGAAGGAGTAGTTAGATTTTAAGTTGTTATGATTATGAAGATGTATTTGGCTAGTTGGAATGTCTTTGGGCTAGTACTCTCAGGAGTGCACTTGTCCTAATGGCTTGTACAGCTTTGGGACTAATTTCGACCCCTGATAAGGTCTAGAAAGCTGAAACTGTTGTGTACAAATGGCTATAATAATCGAAAGAAGTTAAAAACCCCAAAATGCACATCTACACAAAATGATTGATCCATATACCAAGTTTGGTTGAGTCTTACAGTTTTTGAGCTTTGCTCCTGAAACAAAATTCTGAATTACGTTTCCATAGAAACTGCTAAAAATAATAATCCCAAAAAATTGAAACCCCCAAAAGGCACATCTGCACATAATGACTTATCCATGTACCAAGTTTCATTGAGCTAGGTCTTACAGTTTTAAAGATTTGCTCGGGACTGTCTTTTGAGCTTTCTAAACCCTTTGATTCTGTTATAGAAGATGAAGATAGGTTTTAGGATGTGGCCCCTCGAGCCATAGGGTTCCAAATCTCTTTTGAAATCTAAATTTTTGCAGTTATAAGTCGTTTTATATGTCGTGACAAACATATATTCCAAGGTTTTTTTAAAAAAAAGAATGAAGAAAAAAATAATCTTTACTTAATATATTGAAAACACAAGGAATGACACTTTTGTCACTAAAATCTGATCGAAAAAAGTCAACTTTTCACAATGCACTGAAATTGTATACATTCTTTTAACATTCTTTTAAATTTGATCAAAGTATTAAAGTAAGTGTATCAAAAACAACATTTTTATTCACTAAAATGTAATAGTGTTTGAGAAAACATTGAGCTTCAAATGTGTCATTGGCTCCAAGTACAATTGCATAATCAGGGACAATAACTCCGTCCAAAATAACATTCGGATGGTTTTCAAACTCATTTAAAAGTATCATATGGGGGTATCCAAAACCAAACTTTTATTCACCTAGGTGTCATGGTGTCTAGTAAACTTGTCCCACCTTGACTCAAGGTCCTATTTCAAAATCAAGAGTAATAATTCTATCAAAAATAATCCTGGAAATAGATTTATTATCAGGTGTACCCATTACCAATATTTTATTCACATAGGTGTTACAGGCGCATCAGAACTGGTAATCACTCCAAGTCAAACTGCACAATAAAATTGGCATAACATGGCTTTCAACTTATCGTATTATCAAGTGTATCCTAGTACGAAACTTTCTCTCATCTAGGTATATTAATTTTTGTTCAAAAAGTGATGTTCATTGAAACAACAAGAAAACTTAATTCCAGAAAATTCAAAATTGTTCTCTACTCAAGACAAAGTTATTGTCAACTTGTGTACAAAAGTTTGGTCGATCTAAAGTAAGAGTTAACTGTTTTTGAGATAATTGATGGAACGGAAGGACAGAGTGCCCACACTTACTTCGAAGTGAGGTTATAAAATATGTATGAAGAAGTTGTAAACCAAAAAAAATAGAGCCATTGGCTCTGTAGCTCATCAGGCTTCATCATCAACTATGATGTAGAGTGTGGCCAATGTGATTCCCCATTTGTAGAGGACACCAATCATAAAATTTAGTATATAGCAGTGTATAAAATAGATTGGATATCTAGCCTGTCCTGAAAATTCATTGGTCAATTCCTTTGGGAAATTTAAGAATTTGTTTTTAAAGTTACCAGTCCTGACCAAAAAGTAACCGGTCCTGGCAAAAAGTAGCCAGTTCAAGGACTGGCTGACGAGCAATATTTTAAACACTCTATATAGGCGACAAGTTTCAGTTTTCAAGTCCTTATACTTCAGGAGAAGATGAAAATAGATTTTAAGGACGTTCCTGATGCCTTTATTATTTTTATAAAGCTACAATTCATCTTCCTCACTAGTCAAGGAGTCTGTACACAAAGTTTCAGCTTTCTAGGCCTTATGCTTCTGGAGAAAAAGATGAAAATAGGTTTTTAGGGTGGGGCCCCTGTGGCCTTTATTAGGGGTCACAGGGCCACCAAAGCTACAATTTATAATCTTCACTAGTCAAGGAGTCTGTACACAAAGTTTCAGCTTTCTAGGCCTCATGGTTCTGGAGAAGAAGATGAAAATAGGTTTTTAGGGCTTGGCCCCTGTGGCCCTTATTAGGGGTCAAAGGGCCACCAAAGCTACAATTATAATCTTCACTAGTCAATGAGTCTGTACACAAAGTTTCAGCTTTCTAGGCCTCATGGTTCTGGAGAAGAAGATGAAAATAGGTTTTTAGGGCATGGCATATGTGGCCCTTATTAGGGGTCACAGGGCCACCTAAGCTACAATTTATAATCCTCACTAGTCAAGGAGTCTGTACACAAAGTTTCAGCTTTCTAGGCCTCATGGTTCTGGAGAAAAAGATGAAAATAGGTTTTTAGGGCATGGCCCCTGTAGCCCTTATTAGGGGTCACAGGGCGCCCACAGTTACAATTTATAATCCTCACTAGCCATGCAAGGAGTCTGTACACAAAGTTTCAGCTTTCTAGGCCTTATGCTTCTGGAGAAGAAGTTGAAATTCCACAAAGTTTACGGACAGTTGTGAAAAGGCCAAGAAATCATAACATTTTGGAACTAGAAACATGAGCATGTGACAATCAAAAAGGTCAATATCTAAGAAAAGAAAAAATGGTATACTAAGGAACAAAAATAGAGCCATTGGCTCTGTAACTCATCAGGCTTCATATCTAATTTTGCTGTGGTCAATGTGATTTCCCCCTTTGTAGGGGCCAAAAGGTCTCAAATTCTAGACTTAAATATATATATATGATGTGATTTCAGAAACCTGTTATCAAAACAGAAATGGAAATAGCTCAAATATTCAATTGATAATTTATGGTATAGGATCCAAAGGTTCAACAAACCCTTTTTAGGGGCCATAGGGTCACCAAGACTGTAACTTCAATAGAGGCAGTCTGTACTTAAGATTTTAGCTTTCTAGGCATTTTGGTTCTGAAGAAGCAAATGAAAATAACGGTAGGTTTTAAGCCCTTGTGGCCCTTATACATGTAGTCATCACTAGTCAAGAAGTCTGTTCACAAAGTTTCAGCGGACACCATGCCATGCCATAAGCCCATCGGGCCTTACAGGCATTACCAAAAACCCTGAAAATGGCCCTTTGCAAACATTGTCTTTCCCAATCCCTGTCAGCCATACATTACTAAAGTGAAAAAGTGGGGAAAGCAAAAATTTCATGGACAGGTGTCATACATTCTTCAAATAAGCATTTATAGATAAGTGCCAACATTTAAGTCATTTATTATTGTCATCAATATCACATACTAATATATTACTATTTTCATGTGTTTTACCTTCAAGGCCTTGTCATTTCACTTTGCATTCTGCCAATAACTGAGTGGCAAGTATTTGAATTGATGAATTCATAGTCCATGTTGAATCTGTGGATAATAAAATGGCCTTAAACAATTAGATATATAGAGGATACATACCAGTAATGTTACTTTCCATTATACCAGGTTTATTTCATCCAGTGTCATCATGGTAAATTTGACATTTCACAAGTCCTCTAGCATTAGTCATGAAATATCAACTGTACCAATGTCACAAGATGAAATAAACCTGGTATTTGGAAGTACTATTCTTTTCATTATATGATTTTCAATGAAAAATGTAATTAAAATGACTTTAACACTGGAAAGTTACCCCCATTTGTTCACCTTAGTAACCTAGCTGAAAGCAGTTCCGACACCTGACCAGTGACAATACAATTTAATGAATTTATCCTCACTGGTCACAGAGAAATATAATATAGCTTTGAGCTTTGGTGTTGCCTAGTTTACTTCACTGATAAAACTCAAGTGTTTCATCGCTGATGATGTAATAAATTTGTATTTGATTAATGATCCTAGCTGAATATTAGACATTATAAACCAGGTTAAAAGTTATGACATGGACATGCTGGAAAAGGTCCAGCCTTAATAAGTTAAGTGTAAGTTATCACAATGTAACATTAAATATCAAGTTCAGAAATTTATTGAAATCAGAAAACAAAGATTGATAACTTACATTGTTTTAAGACTGCAAACATAATGTACCCAAAGAAGCTGAATTTCAGGTTGAATATCTGTTGATGATGACAGCATTAAATCTGTCCATCACAAGATCACTCTATTCAGTCAACAGTGAACACTGGAATGATCGATCAAAGAAATTAAGCATGTGAAACAAGTAAAGGTTGCAAAATCAAACTTCAATCATGTTAGCAAATAAGCAAATCAAATCTTAATTTCTTAAATCTTTTATCTGATTTTTTTAAACGACAGTCGGTATGATTAAAAGAGAAGTAAGACTGACAAAAGAGTCTCACTTGATGATGTTCAGATTTACAACAAATTGCCTTCTCTGGTGTTGTACATTGTACCTAGAGCAGGTCCTGATTGATGTACCTTAAAATTTGGAGCAATAGGATACTTTTACTTTTGCCAGGGGAACAATCGCCTAAAAAAAGAGGTCAAAATGACCCCCTACATCTTCACAACGTCACGGGCGAAACGAAAAAGTTTCTAAACCTTTCCCGTTCTGATTGATGTACCTTAAAATTTGGAGCAATAGGATACTTTTACTTTTGCCAGGGGAACAATCGCCTAAAAAAAGAGGTCAAAATGACCCCCTAACCTGACCCCCTACATCTTCACAACGTCACGGGCGAAACGAAAAAGTTTCTAAACCTTTCCAGTTCCTCCCTTGACATCATTGGCCGTAATTTCTGTGCTAGCATTTCAACCCACTGCACGGAAGTAGCATAGTCCAATCAGAAGACAGCTTGTTAAATGAACTTCAGCTGTCGGTTAATATTGCAGCGATACATTCCCAATGACGAGGACATGTTTTTTTTAAATACATGGTTTCAAGTATTTGATAAGTGTACTAAATCACAATATACATCAGAATGACAGCCTATCTTTTTCTTAAAATTTCATGCAGGAACGTATTTCAAATAAAGCTTATAATGCAATGTGTGATCAATCGATTTTTCAGCGTAAATAAATATACACCGACCTTACGTTTCAACTTTCTTGCATTTAAAGTATTTAAACTTTAGTGTTTATTTGATAAGGATTGTTACATGTTTTAAAAAATATCGTAAACAAGGAATAAAATGCGTATTTAGTAAAACATTGATTGCTATGAATAATTAACCTGATTTTTTTGTTATCTTTGAAATGATTATGTTATATACATTTTTTATATCGTGTTGTAAGGAATTCTTATTCGTACACATCATGTACAAGTTCTTTCTTGTACATAAATCAGTTTTGGATTTTATGTGAAAAACAAATGGTTTAGACGTGATTATTTATCACATAATCCGATTAATAGGCAAATATGTTTTCCATTCAATTCAAATTCAAATAACTGAAAATTTGACACATTTTAGAATTACTTACAGCAATTTAGTAGAGTAAAAATAAACTATTCTTAAAACAAGCCGTTTTAAAAAAATACTTTTGTATGGATTTTACAAGGGAGAGCTCATAGAAAACATGAAAAAAACATAGGGACTGAAGTTTGATATCAAATTTCACTCGGATAGTTTTCAAAAAGATCGTCTGTTAGTATTTTGAATTTGTTCCGGATGTAAACGGCGATTTCATTGGCTATTTGTTGAAAGAGCTGGTAAGGGGCGCAACTCGTAATCACGTTAGGTGTCGCTGCTCTGGATCACCGGTTTTCTATCTCGTGATGGCAAGGTCTAAAGCGAGGAGAGTTGCTCGATACGTTTTCACCTTGCCGTTGGAAGATGGACCCCCTAGAAACAACACTGCTTCTCAACTGACAAACAATTCATCGCTGCATATTGGTGCATGAGTAAAAAGTAAAGTGGAGTGTAATGATTCCCTTTTCTCAACATTAATAGTAGATTTATTAATTTTGCAAAATCTAGTTGATATACAGTCCTTTCATTGAGTATAATAAACCTTTTGATTACACAATTTCATTTTTATTTTTACAAAGAAACAATTTTTTCTATAATGAAATTTATCTTAAAGGTTGACTTATTGATTTTATACCGTCCAGTGTCCACTGAAGCCAAGAATAATAAAATTCGATATTTGTAAGCGTTCTGACAATACAGTCAATGTCCCGATTCGATAGGTATCGCAATGATATTAAAGAAAGATTATGATTCGACACAGTTATGTCACAGCACACTCTTTTCAAGGTATGTAATAGAAAAAACAAGAGCCATCAGAAGAGATGGCTTTTCCCCCCGGCCCCATCGAAGTTGATCACTTTAAGCATATATTTTGATATACTGATGGTGTGAATAATGTTGTATTCATACATGCAGCTAGTTTTGTTCGACTTTTAATAACCAACAAAAGACTATGATAAACCACAGATAAATCTTCTTAATAAGTTAAATTGCTTATGTTATGCCATTGTCAACTTCCTCATGTGAATAAAACCCAGAAAAATAAAAAATTCCAGAAAGTTGAAAACCCCAAAAGGCACAACTACATGCTATGATGAGTCAATATACCAAGTTTCATTGAGCTAGCTGTAACGGTTTTCAAATTCTGCCCCGGAAACATTGTGATCACAGACAGACATACAGCCAACAACTGTATCTATATAGATAAAAAGCTTGAAAAAACATTCTTGTTTTTAAGATTAAACAGATATCACAGTCTGTTGTATATTGTCACATTATGGTCAAGAATTTTTGTTTTCAATGTATTGATATCATGTAAAAAAAGTCATTAGTCGCACCTCTAACAGGAGTCTCATTTTGGGATATTAGTCCAAATCTTCAAAGTCTAAAAGAATTTTAATAAATCTTGAAAAGGTTTGCAAGAACTTTTCAAGTTGTATTTCTCTCATTGTGCAGTATATATCCTTAGCTGACAATGTAAAACTACAATTATCTCGACTTGCACAGCAATGTCGGTTTACCATTGGTCAAAACCGGTCACGTGCCGTAGGTATATTTAGCTATGTTAAACTGGGCCACGCGCCCCCCTAGTAACAAGCAACGACGGAGTGTCAAGAGTTATCTCCCTTGCCCTTTGATCGGTAAACAAGGCCACGCTACGCTCGATTGTCGTAACGTCATGTATGCTCGGTGAATTGCCCTGCACATGCTAAAGTCAGCTTTAAACAAAAAACATTACTGGTATAAGTGAAATGTTCTTCAAATAGGATTGGTACCGCTAAAATACATTAGCAAGTCATACGGCATCTCAACGGCATGTTGACCCGCTCACTCGCGGCAAGGTTGTCCATCAGCGAGCTCAAGATTCAAATAATGCAAACAGAAAGCCGACCTATGAATAATAGTTAAGTTAAAGTCACCGCTTTTTGTTTATTGTACTCTCAAACCAACCTGTACATTCTGCTATGATGTCTGTCTCATCTATAACTCCGACACTATCAAATTTATCTCGCTTTGTCCTACTTGACAGTCCGCCATGACAGGGACTTCTACGGCCGCTTCAAATCGAATGTAGTGCGAATGCACGAGGTCACGTGACCAAACAATCAAACTTTAGAAATGACCGCATTGCTCGGTATTTTGATTTTTTTTCGTAAATCCTAAATTTCCGTCTAGTACCTTGCGCTTCGCTCCGGTACTAGACCATACTTTTGGTCATTAACGCGATGGTGTATAAATTATATTTGTAAATACCTAAATAAAAGAGTAACACTGATCTGATCAGACGCCATTTTGGTCAATCTCATCTTTCAAGCCAGATTTAAAGCATTTAGAAAAGGTACTCGTCGAGATAAATTCGTTACCATGTGTCCGCGAGTTTGATATGGAGATTTATCATGTGTCCGAGTTAAATATCAAACTCGAACTTCGTTCTCGTTTGATATTTAACTCGGACACATGATAAATCTCCATATCAAACTCGCGGACACATGGTAACTTATAATACCCCTTTCATCCATACATCAATGTTACAGGAGGATAAGCTTCAATGAAGTTTGTTTTTGCAGACAGTATTTTTACTTTACATTGTTACACTGATTTACATGTATGCACAGATGAATGATATTCATAGAAAACCTCTGTTTAAATTATTAGAGGTGTAACGATACCGCAACACAGTATCATATCGCGAAAAAAATGATCCAGGATATATTGTATATTGCACATGGTGAAAACTGAGAAAGCGATATTAAAGATACTTATTAATACTAATTACGCACACAAGAACCTCATATCAAAATTACATCAAACCAAGAAAAATCAAAATTCTTTAATTGATTAATTTAATTAATTTAATTGATCCAAATATTTTGTGAAAACAATATTGTACTCTAGTCTACTGTGCATCGGGATTTGCATCACATCAGCACATTTCATTCCTTCAGTATGGTTCGTAACACCTCTTTAAGTAAATTAAGTTATACATGGAAGTGGAGCAACCTTCCAAAAACTAGCTAGGCTTGAATTTCTCTAATAAGTTTTCAACGATCATACTCACTCTGTTTTAGGGCAATTTGTTTGCCTCGTCTGGACATATTCGAGGGGAATTTTTCCCAAACAAAACTTTACAGTTTGCTAGCCTGAGAATTGTGACTCTCTCACAGGAGAGTTCTAAAAATGTCAAATTCAATTAAAGCATTCATAAAATCTCTTCTTGAGCTATTAAAGAGACACAGAGTATGTTGATAGGATCACGTATGTCACATTTTGAAATCGATGTTACTACATCGGTAACCACTAACTGTTACTGAAAATAACAAGTTAAAGGTCAATCAGTACATTTGAGTGAAAATACGACCATTCAAAGTCGGGATTTTGAGTGACAACCGGGCAATGTGGCTCGAGTGGCACTCGCAAATTTGCCAAACGTTATTTTGAAACCTTGTCATAAGCTGACAGGAAGATATATTCGAATCGATATTGTGTATTAGGTATTGTAAGTAATAGGTAGATTAAGTGGATGCATAATTTCGAATATAAAACTTATTTGAGATGTTTGCTTGATTTTTCCATAAAATCAAGCATTTTAGAGATATTATGCATAAATGGATATATTTGCAAGTCCAGTGATGAGATATGAACTTCAATCAGCATATTAGATATTTTGTAGCTTATCAAAGCAAAACCAAATAAAATTTTAAAAAAGATACTCTGTGTCACTTTAAACTAAACTATAAATGTCCAAAAGAACAATGACCAATTCAATTTGAAATAAAATGGTCGATAAGGTACAATGTACGAAAGATATGAGTAGATGTAAAGGAGGGATGGTACCCATCTTAATACCCCTTGTTCCTAAATCAC
Organism: Steromphala cineraria; assembly: GCA_916613615.1. NCBI lineage: Eukaryota > Metazoa > Mollusca > Gastropoda > Trochida > Trochidae > Steromphala > Steromphala cineraria. The sequence goes on from OU744732.1 coordinate 28,352,363, forward strand.
TATTCAACTTATGTCAACATATCATTGCATGAATTAAACTTAGTCTTTCTGAGAAGCTGAGATTTGTTTAATTATCTTTGGTCACGGGGCCCTCAAGCGGTCATTTTAGGGTTTAACTATATTTAGAAGGGACCAAAGATAAATATTGAGTTATATGATCAACTTTCCTGGTAACTGAGATGAAATGATAATTACAAATACATACTGCATAATGCATTATTGTTATTCTGACGACTTATCCAGTGATCAATCTACAGATATGACCCTCTGAGTCAAGGGACTCGCTCGCTACCATAAAGTCTTATGAGTCCAAGTTGATTTAAATGAGTCCTTTAATAAGTAAGCACATAGTATCACACACAAAAAATATGCATCCCAGGACTCGCAGCTTAAATATCTATGAGTCCTTTCAAAATTTTATGAGTATTTGAAGCAGGACTCGCAGATAAATTTATCCCTGCTTATCTCACAAATGTTACATTTAAAGTAACTACCTGAATTCTCCTTCACATTAGAAATTATTACCATATGCACACATACATTTTTCAGCATCATTCTTTAAAAAAATCTTATGTTTTTTCGACATGTGCACAAAATTGATGGGCCATTGAAAAAAGAGGGAATGACTCAAGTCCACCGTAAATCCGAAGCTCTAAACTTTTAATTATCAATATTTGTGACAATTGTCACTCATAACTAGTGTCATCAAGTTGGCCAGTAAGCCGTCAAACATTATCACGTGACTTCACGTCATTATGCAATCAGATGATTCTTTCTTGAAAATAAGACCAGGAATTGGGAAAGACATCTTTGACAATGGGCCATTTTCAGGCATGATTTTGGTAATTTTCTTAAATTTAAATGGGCCACTACCATTAGGCCTATAATGTCAATAGACAAGTTCAGATTAAAGTCAAGCACATTGGAAAAGACCATGTACAAGTCACTTCTCGATTTACTTGATAAATTCAATTAAATTGAAGGTTATAAACTGACAGTAAATGAGTACAGATTTATTAATAAAGATAAGAAGTCTACCTCTCATTACATACCGGTACCTTCTTTGCCGTTGCCGTTTGAAACACTTTCTGCTGTGCTGTATCCTCTGCATTCAAAGATCATCTACTAGACTAGGCATGATAACATGTGCAACTGGATGGGGAGATTACATTGCCATATTGCTGAAAGGGAAACGAGTTGAAACCAATGTTAAGCTAACTTATGCAAAGGTTAGATCTAAGTCATCTGTCACAATTTTTAAACGACACTTTCAAATATAAGAAAACATCTCGATTATTCTTAACAGAAATTTAATCTATGTGGATTTATTTTATCAATGAATTTAATGGAAAATAAGGAAAATTCAAGGGAATCATTGAACAAGCTAGAAGACACAAATACCTGAACAAACACGTGGTCCAGTCTTTCGATCCCAGTTTTCAAACACAACGGTCAAATTTGGTCGTGATGTTTCAATAGTCGTCTTTCTGCTCTCCAAACAATGCATAGCTTAACTATATTCGAATTTTGCACCAGCCAAACTAATGTAGGCCTATATATGAATTTATCATACGTCTTGTAACTCGATAACGCCGCGGGAACACGTCATACCACATGGCGTTAGGTGCGGCTGACGTCACTTCCCCTTAGACTTGCAGAACGTCGTGAAATTACCCTCAAGTGCGCATTCCCACAGAGTCCTACTCTACGATCCAAGTAGATTTATGAACATCATAGTCTTACATCTAGACTGTAGTTAAGAATGTTTTGACACTACGAAACCTCTTGATGAGCAAGTCTAGACCTGTAGCCCTGAGAGTCCTAATCGTTTATGACGATTAATATTTTTCAATACATCATGTAAGTCTAGGGAGCCCCGAAACTCAGGTTTCTGGGTTTCGAGGCCGTTAAGTTGCTAGGGAGGATACTCTATATCGCGAACTATATTTATTGAGATACGTCTTTGATGTTGAGTTTTTCCTAAATAAAAGACAGGGTTATAGTTGTATGGTATTATATCTCACACATTTCCGGAGGATTTTGCCAGTTTATGTTGTCCTGACAAGAGTCGAAAAGAACAGAAAACTTCTTGGAATAAGAAAACAATAATTTAACACATACAGTAACTTTGCAACCTAGCTTTTCCCATATGAAAATATAAAATATCTACATTTGTACATTGTTAGATTCTTTATTTATGATGCAAATGATAGTTTTTTAGTCCAGTTCGGTTAAAATATGTTTTATAAGAATATATTTAGATGTAACTGTCGAAATTTACAGATGCTAACCATTTTTGAAATTGTAACGTGGTTTAAATCAATAATTAACTAGAATCACCAACTGCATGTCTAAAATATATATATAAACTGATTGTTTTTTTCATCTCTTGATATAAATGTGATTGATCTCAAATATCAAACTCATTCTGAAGCATCAATAGTGACCTAGTTAGCTCAAATATGGTGCATTTACATCCTTATTTTAAAACATTGTTGCTTTTTCTTATTTCACCACATTGCCCTTATCTTCAATATGGCGTTGCAACAAAGTTGTACTTATTTGCTAGCTGGTATCTATCGTAACCCTCGCTAGCTTTTAAGATGATACCAGCTTTGTCATAGATCTAGATGAATGATTCTGAATGTTGAAACATTATCGCCAGCTTGCATTTGGTTTAAATTCATTCACTTTAAGTTGCTACTTTTGTTTTGTTTCTTAGATTTAGTTATTCATGTTTTGCAATTATTTAAGATTAAGACTGTACCATTTGACGACAAAATTTATTATATGCGCACACGAGTAAATACACTCACATCAGTTAATGAAAATTTACATAAAGTTTACATGAAGCTTCGCAGGGCAAAACTATAATTATACAAAATCACGTGATAATTATGAATAAAAACACTGAATCAATCTGAATATAACAAATACGGAACGTTACTGTCGATCTAAATATATTTAAAAGAACTTTGGGATGACAAAATCTTTCACCATACGGCTTTGAAGGAATAGAAAATGCATGATAGGGAGTAGATTCGTGAAAATAATTATCGAGTCCCGGGGTGGCGAGTTGATTATTTTCACGAATCCACGACACAATGTCTATTGCATTCTCCATCTTCAACCATTATCCAAACACCATAATCCTGTTCTTTCTACGTTCGAAATAAAACTGACGACATATCGTTCAACGTGTCCATACTACAATCCATCGTTTTCGGAGAATAATCAAATATCTTAGTATAAAAAATGTCTCTACGTGAAAGAGCATATATATCCCAAACATGAGATATCGCTTGTTGATGATAAAGTGATTTATTATTCGCCCGTGTAAGATACCGCAGTGTAATATTTATACGGTACTATTACCCATAACCCGGCTGAAAACAAGTAGTGACATATTTTCACATCATTATGAGCACAATTGACCTGTGACGTGATATTTCTTAAAATTGAATGAAAATTGAGAATGAAATATTGGTTTGAAGCGGTAATAAAGAAATGATGACCCTCTGAAATGTGTCATATGATTTTTACGAAGCTCGTGCAAGTGTATGTATAACCCTCATTATTACTCGTGTAAGATACAGCAGTGTAATATTTATACGACAATATTAAACTAGTGTAATAACACAATGCAAAGATGACGTCAAAGAAGTGTGTTGTTGTGACGTCACAGTGTAAGCGCGCCGTCACAATGGTTGCTGAGTCGCGAAAATGTTAGTTTCGGCAACTTATCGGCAATTATGTTTGATTTTTAGGGCAAGTAATAAACAGAATACTAAACTCCCTTCCATTTAATACTATTTTTATTAAACTCGTGAATGATTTGGTATCAAACTCGCTTTCGCTCGTTTTATACAAAATCATTAACTCGTTTAATAAAAATAGTATTAAATGGAAGGTCGTTTAGTATCCTCTATCTCTCGCTCGGGTAAGCCCTAATACAAAAATTCACACTCGTTTCGTAAATAGAGGATAGTATATGAGTTTTCATGACATACTATGTTTACGACACGAGTTGCTAAATTTTAGTATTAACACGAATATGATATTCTGTTGATTACCGTAGTCGCAAAATTTAAGAAAATACTCAAAACCTACTTCTCAGCAAAGGCGGACTAGTCGCCGCCGACCCGTATAGATTGTGACGTCATAGGTTAAACCGTGACGTAAAAGCATTGTTTATAACGTGACGTCACAATGAAATAGTGATAAATTGCCCTCGGGCAACATATGAACAAATACAAACCTCAATATAACTGCCCTCGTAGGAAATAAAAGTCATACTTCATCGGGTTATAATCTATAATATGAAAGTAGTGTAGTATCACAATGCAAGTATGACGTCACAAAAGTGAGTGGTTGTAACGCCACAGTGTAAGCGCGCCGTCACAATGGCTGCCGAGTCGCGGCAATTTTTGTTTCAGCAAGCTGTCGGTAATTTTGGTTGATTTTTATTTTGAGGGTAAATGCTAAAAAGAATACTAATCTTCTTACCATTTAAAACTATTTTTCTGAAACTCGTGAATAATTTGGTATCAAACTCGCGTTCGCTTGCTTATTGCAAAGTCATTAACTCGAGTAATAAAAATTTCGTCGTTTACGATCTGCATAGATAATGAACGTATCTGAGATGCATTCGTAACACTTAAGAAATTAATTCATTTCAATATCAATCTAGAGACGCATTGTATACACCTCGATCTGATGTCAGTTTTGTTCAACTTTTTATCCGTCACCATATCAATAAACGAAATAGAATGATTAAGAAATACTTAAAATGTATGATTGTCCTGATTGTGTTGACATTTAAATACACAACGTTTACATGTTATAGGCATATTGTTTGCATCACAAACAGTTTTCTTTCTCGCCAACGACTTGGCGCCTTATCTTTATCTGAGTTTCTTATATATAGGACCCTTCACTACTGTATACTTTATCAGAAATAGGTTGATATAGGTTGTGGAAGTGAAATCAAACCAGGGGCGGGTACAGGATTTCCATATTTGGGAGCAAACGGTGCGATATATCGGTTTCACAAATACGATTACGAAAAGTAATGATGACTTTTGATCAAAGAATATGTGTCCACAGGAAAACTAGGCTGTTTGCAGAATTAAAGTCCCCCGTCTAACACTGTTTTTATATAAATTTATATAGTATAGGAAACTCCTAAAATCTATTATATTTGGAACTCCATGGGGAGGGGTGCGAACCCTCGTATCCCCCCGATTCAACAATGATAATCTTTTACAATCGTGACATTTTTACGGGATAGGTCAGTCGGCAAGAGCGCCGGTCTCACGTTCTTGAGGTCCGAGGTTCGAATCCAATCCAAACCAAGGTGTAAAAACCTAGAGTTCACCTCTGTTAGAACTCTGTAAGTGTCACCCTGGAGCCCACGAATTCATGTCAGTGGCGGAATGGTGGATACATGAACACGTGCATACGTCGAGCTGTCGGATATCAGCGTTCAGCAGTGTTGGACAAACTGCTGTGACTATGTGTCTCAGTTCACCCAGCTGGGTACCCTGTGAGGCATAGAACGGTCCCTAACCTAAGCGCCACATACCGTATTTCCTCTAATAAGCGCCCGGGCGCTTTTTTTTCAGCACCCCTTTACCCCCCGGCGCTTATTAGAGGCCTGGCGCTTATTGGAGACCCGGCGCTTATTTCTCTCATAGAAAATTGAAGTTTGTGTCAAACAGTATTTTACAATGAATATCTGTAAAAAGTTTTACTAAGGGGCATGAATTCAGTGGTTAGGACCCGGCGCTTATTAGAGACCCGGCGCTTATTAGAGGCCCGGCCCTTATTAGAGGCCCGGCGCTTATTTTCTCAACTACCTATGACCCCCGGCGCTTATTAGAGGCCCGGCGCTTATTGGAGACCCGGCGCTTATTAGAGGAAATACGGTATATGTGGAATCCGGTTGAATACTCCCCAGGGAGTTTAATTGGAAAAATGATCGGGCGGTGAAAGAATACCATTGACCAGGGGAAACAATGTACCTTGAGCAACCACGAGTGGGTGGATATGCGCGCTACAAAAATATTCAGATAATATATTAATATTCTTTTTCCAGTAATTGCCCCCAGATAAGAAAGATTTTATAACCGCGACCACTGCAATTACGTCTGAAAACTAAGGACGACACAGTGCTCTGACGATTTTCGGTTAGTGTGGTTAACTATAACTGATACACTTTTTGGAACGAATTTGACATGCAAATTCTTGTGTATCATGGAAACAAGCAATAAGTATAGCAACACTCGCCGATTGTATTAGCCTTTGTCTTACCTTTTGTCAACTCGAAACCCTGTTTATAAACTTTGCGTGCACAGCTGAACACATGACAACAGGCCATATCACATATCCACAATGATTGATGTTGCAAATCTCTTCAACAATTTCGATAATTGATTTCAAATTAAATCTCTCTGCTATATCATAAAAAAAGTTGCCTCATCACATATTTTTCGTTCGGTTTTTCTCAGCAATATTGAAAACAAAATTGCATTCAAAAGGGAAAGAATTGGTCGCACTTTTAACACTAGTTTTGCGTCAAGTAGGACAATAGTGCATGTATATTTGCGGTCGCACACACAAGACACAGTAACGTGGCGGGTTTTCAACTTTGTTGTTTTAACATTAGCCTAAATCATATGAAATATTTCCAAGTGCATGTGTTATGCAGGTAGGCTACTTTACTTTTACTTTACTATCAAATACTAAGATCCATTATAAATAATCTGTAAAATAATCTTCATATGTAAGAATTCTATTTGCAGATTTTTCCTCGGCGTTTAACACCATCCAACCACATCTTATATTAGTTAAGGAATTGTTCAATATGGGAGTAAACAGTAACCTCATTAAATGGGTTGAAGCTTTTCTAATTAATCGTCCCCAATTTGTTCGAGTTAATTCTACGCTCTCTGAAGTGAATCTCCTGAGTACTTGTGCTCCTTAAGGCTGCGTCCTGTCGCCTGTACATGTCCTATTTACTCTCTATATACAAATGACTGTGTATCTCTATTTTCCTCCTGTTTGAATTTCAAGTTTGCAGATGATGCCGTTTCGGTTGGGTTCATTCATCAATCAGAATTAGACTATAGAGAAAATATTGATTCATTTAACCAATGGTGTAAAGACAATTTAATTGACTTCCGCAGAAAAAAGGAAAACCTGGAGCCAGTTACTATTGACGGACAGGAAGTTGAAGTAGTAGACGAGTATAAATACCTGGGAACCATAATTGATGATAAACTCTCATGGAAATCTAATACACACCGTGTCCATGCTAAAGCTCAACAACGACTTTTCTTCCTACGAAAATTAAGATCTTTTAATTTTTGACACATGTATTCTAAAATTGTTCTATCATCAAAACCATTCAGCTGACTTTCAGTTTTCATGCATGGTATGGGGCAATCTTCCCCTATCACTGAAAATTAAAATCGACAAATTGTAAATATAGCCAGCATCAATCGGCATCAATCTTGAACACCTTTCCTTTCAGTTTGATTCAAAAGTTCAAAATAAAGCTCTAGCCATTCAATTTGACCCATCCCACTTTCTAAATGAATGTTATGAATTTTTACCTTCTGGGGTTCAAAATTTGGCATTTCAAAACTAATAGAAGTACAAAATCATTTGTTCCATACAGTATCAAGATTTTAAATTTACATACAAAATTGTAAATCTGACTAACCGTCGCACTGTAATCATAAATGTATTGTTCAATGTAACACCCTTAATTGTTTACAATGCTTTAATATTACTGCTTGTAGTGCAAAATGTATTGTTGTATATATTTCATATATCTATTTAATTGTGATTTTTTATTATTTATGCAAAGCTCTTTGAATGTAAAACAAATTTCCCCGCGGGGATAATAAAGTTTATCTTATCTTATCTTATCTTATCTCAGTATAAGATATATGTGTTTTTTTCAATATCCGAACAGATATTTAAAATGTTCTTGCTCGTTCTTATCTATCTATTTCTGGAACGAAAATTTTAAACCAGTTGTATTAACAACAGTATTCAATAATTTAAATAGTCTTTTTAATGATATATTGTCTAAGACTTCCTTTCATAAATTCCGACATGGCTCAATGCGTCAATCTGAATTTTTACGAGGTCAAACCAGACTTGCTTAGTTACTCCACACTGTCAAGTATTCCTCTGATAATAATTTTGAAAATGCAGGTTATCTCATTCACGTATTTGAATGAATATATCTAAATTAACGTTTTCTTGTAATCCTGAACAGAAGATTAATGTTACTCCTTCACGCCATTATTATAGACTTTATGCAATAATTTGATACTTTCATCACAGTAGACATGTTTGTTTACTTAAATACTCATCCTTGAACAAATATGAAAAATACTTCAGACGGCATTGGCTGTAGCTATATCATTTTACTACGCATTCAGTCGACTCATTACAAGTCTTTTCAAAATTTATTGATAAAGATTTGGTATTATAATGTTTGACTGTGACTTATAGAACATAACATATACAAACCTATATTGCGTTTACATGTACTTGTAGGATTCAATTTATGTTTGATTTAAAACCAACCGGAATTTGGATACTAACGAATGCGTATATATAGTTGTTACTCTAACTGAAATTAAAGGGGCAGTAGCACGTTTTTTGATAATTTTATAATTTGAATTTCTCACTGATAATTGTAAGTGAATGCTAAATGTATTATTTTGACAGTGTCAAAAATCTCATTACACAAGTCAATCATCCATAGTCAGAGGACAAAGAATGAAGATTCACATAAATCCATTGGCGGCCATTTTTGTGTGAACACCTTTAATTAATTTTTTGTAAGAAAAGGAATCGCATGGCTAAACTTAACGTTATATATTGGAACTATTACTGCTCCATTTAGTTTAAATACATTGTCTTTCAATTGAAATCCTTAATTTTCATTTTCCTTACATCACCCTATATTCCCCCTAAAAACGTGCTACTGCCCCTTTAAAGACTGCTGTAAATTCGTTTATCTGAAGGCGGCTGTAAAATTATAAAGGCGCAACATATAACCTCTATGTTCTGTTTATAAGCATATCTCCAGTTTGTATGTGGAAGATATGCAACAGCGATAAATGAGCACAGTTTATAACAATTTGCAATATTATTTAACTTTACTTTCATCAATCGTGTTAAATGCCAATGTTTATCCCCAATAACATGTCTCATCACGACGATTCATATGGTACGATACATAATAGGTAGCACTGACACGCATGATAGGTTAGTGTGAAGAAAGCATTAGTATAAGGAATAGAGTTCGAAGCAACGCTACAAATAAGGGGCGATAACTTGGACATTTTAATACGCTTCACAGATTAATCAGGTATGGCCAATATGACATCCTCGGGTGTATTAAATATTTATATACTGACCCCTCCACCATCATACTTAACATCTTCTGTCCTTATACACAATTTCAAATGAACATTTATTATATATGCTCAGCTTATCAGCTGGTAATATTTTTGCTTTTCGCACACCAAATAACTTATGCAAGATAGGATGTGGATGATTAACTTTGAAAGGGATATATCAACTTACACATTAATGCTTTATCTGGTTTAAGTTCCTTTGTGGAACAATGATTTTTTAAAGCTTCCAAGTTTAGGCAACACCAAAACTTCATTACTCGAATTGAGATCAGGTCTCAAATACACGCTGGGTCAGAGGCTGGAATTGACGCCGGGGACGCGTTTTTTGTTTGGGGGGGGTCATGTCTTTTAACATCACGAGTCAGGCGCACTTTATTTCCTTTATGTTTTAGTCGAATGTATGACGTGTGGATCTTTACCCCTTCTAATGTTCGTTCGGTTGTGGTTCTTTTGTAAGGCAATACAAGATTTCATGCGAAAAACATATTGGTTATTGTATTTTGTTCAAAATATTTGTATCGGTAATATATCATATGCCCTAATATGTAATTTGTACTGGTTGAAAACGATATCTATATTTCAATTTCTGTTCTTAATAACGGAGGATATATCTAAAATCTCTAACATACGTTTTCTGATATGAGAAAATAGAGTGAGTGAATGAGTTATTGTTTACTCCGCTTGGGCAATATTTCAGCCATTAGCGGCGCGCGGCTTGAAAAAATAGAAACACAGGTTGATCAATTTTTTATCAACGTTCAAGTGACTGTTTCATCGTTGTTCCAAACTAAGAATTAATCGTCTAAATACAACTGTCTTTCAACATTGGTTTTTAAAAATCACCAATTCATAATATTGAAATGACGTTCTTTTCAACGTTCTTTGGACGTAACAATTGGTCGTTTGAGTACAACGTCCTTTTAATGTTGATATTTAACCTAACCAAACACAACGTAGTAGTGATGTCCTGTTTCAACGTTGTTTGGAGGTAATAAAAAATATGTTGAAATACAACATCCTCTCAACGTTGGTTTTGAACCTAACCAATTCACAATGTTGAACCAACGTCCTGTTTCAACGTTGTTTGGACGTTAGAATAAAACATTGGAATACAACGTCCTTTTAATGTTGGCTTCTAACCTAAAAACTTCACAACATTGAAGTGACGTCATCTCTCAACGTTGTTTGAACGTAGAAATAAAACGTTGAAAAACAACGTCCTTTCAACGTTGGTTTTGAACCTAACCAATTCACAATGTTGAACCAACGTCCTGTTTCAACGTTTTCTTGACGTTAGAATAAGACGTTGGAATACAACGTCCTTTCAATGTTGGTTTTTTAACCTAAACAATTCTCAACATTGAAGTGACGTCATCTTTCAACGTTGTTTGAGCGTTAGAATAAGACGTTGGAAATACAACGTCCTCCCAATGTTAGTTTTGACCTAATGTATTCACAATGTTGAAGGGACGTTTTCTTTCAACGTTATTTTGACGTTGAATTAAGACGTTGGAATACAATGTCATTTTAACGTTGAGTTAACGTTGGTTTTAAACCTAACCATATGACAATGTTATATTTACGTTCTTTTATAACGTTTTCTTAATGTTAAGGACTGGCGTGAAAGTGTGACGTTGTGTTGACGTCATTACAACGTCGGGAAAAAAACGTAACCAAACCACAACGTTGCTACAACGTTGGCTAACGTTGTCTGTTTGCTGGGAAGTCCCTATCAGAGAAGGATCTATCATGGTGTTGGGGTGTTGTTCCTATGATTGTAAGCTTGATCTGGTCACAGTTCCCGGTTCACTGAATGGAAAGGTACCAGAAACTGATCACGAATGGTGCTGTAATTTCTGATGTCGACTACCAAGCTCTCACGACCTGTCACATCTACATGGACGATAACGCTTGACTACACAAGCTGTTGTCAAACAGCTCCAAAACTCTCCATTGAAGTCCAGAACTCCAGACATGTATCCTATGTAGCATCTGTGGGACATTTATGGACGTAGTGATAGAGCAAAGAATCTTATTCTGGAGTTGACCCAGGCTTTGCATGATGAGTAACAACAGATTCCCCAGCAGAAAGTATGTCGTCTGGTGGCTAGCATGAGACGGTTTGTGCAAAATTATATCCAAGAGCGAGGTGGTTACATAAGATATTCAGTTAACCAGTCTTTATGGACATTGATAGTGTGTTTATCATTTCAATAATGCAATGTTTTCTTTGTTTTGTTTTTGTTGTAACGATCTTAGCAACCATCCTTAATTATTCACCTTATGTTTTGCATTGTTCTTAGTGAACTTTCGTTTGCTACAACAACACCTTCAATGAGTACCCTATGTAGGTCTTGTGTTGTCACTTATGTAACTGAACCTTCACAACCATCTCAACAGTTTAAAGTGTTTACCTCGATGCCAATTGTTTGAGAATGAGTTTTTTGTATGAAACGAGCGGAAGCGATTCGGCAGTCTTTGAGACGGTGCGCTTACAATGTGACGTCACAATAACACACTACTGTGACGTCATACTTGGTTTGTGCTCTTGCACTAGTTGAATATTGTCGTTTAGATATTACACTGCGGAATCCCACACGGGCGAAAAATAAGTACTGTTAACAAATGAATTTCTACTGCAGAGCACGGTTCCATGTAAGTGTGACTTCTAATATTGTAGAAAATGTTATGTTTAGCAATGATCTCCTCCTACTGTTCTCATACCGGGAATCTTGTAGGTCCTGCCCAGGAGAGTCAAAGATCCTTTGATTTCCCAGAAGATGTGTCACAGACGTGTTCTCGATGTCTGACCTAAATATGTTGCTGTGGACAACCGAGTACCTGTCAGCGTAATATATTTTACCATATCCCATTTCATCTCATGTAAGTTAAAAGAAAAATATCCTTATTTGTTGTTACACGGATATAGCGAACAATCGGACATAGTTGATAAATTTATTGGTCCCTTCAAAAGCCCTGTGTATGACAGCTAAACGCGAGTAGCGAACTCCGGATATAGCGAACTAAATTCGTTGGTCCCTTGAAGTTCGTTATATCCGTGTTCTTCTGTATCACTATTCAAGATATTTTTATGTATATGTGTATCATCAAACCCTTGAAAATTTTTGTGATTTATATCCAAAATGTTTTAGCGAAATTATTTAAGGAATGCTTGGAAAGTCTATATAAGTACAATTCGTATATATACATGTATAAAAGCTAACTTATTTCATTTTAAAATTTTGTGATAGGAATCAAGGGGCAGTAGCAAGTTTTTTGATAACTTTATATTTTAAAATTTCCACTGATAATTGTAAGTTAATGCTAAGTGTATTATTTTAACAGTGTCACAAATCTCAATACACTAGCCAATCATCCATAGTCGGAGGAAAAAGTATGACAATTTACATAAAATCCACTGGCGACCATTTTTGTGAACACCTTTAATTCATTTTGTGTAAGAAAAAGCAATCGTTTGGCTAAACTGTACGTTATATATTTGAATTATTACTGCTCCATTTAGTTTAAATACGTTGTCTTTCAATTGGGACCATCCATTTTCATTTTCCTGACATCACCTTATATTCCCCCTAAAACCGTGCTACTGCCCCTTTAAACCCGATGTCTTTAAAATAATTTTGTCCCGCAAATACGTTTCCTCTTTGTTTATATACATCCCATGTTCATTAACTGAATAACACAGCAGGTCCTTGAAATGTCAGGTCAATTCGGGTTAAACTCTTTGTTACATGCAGTATAATCACAGAAACACGGAGCAACTACATCTAAAATCTACATTCGTTAAACATAGCTATCCAAAAGGTCAAAGCGAGCTTGTTTCATTTGAAATAACACAACATCTAAGAATAGAGATTATTTAAAGCAGATTCTAATCATCTCTCATCCAATTATATTTGTATATGCTTGTGCTTTATATGTCGTACCTCTAGTTTAAATATAGAAATGAACACATACATTCGTTGGATCTATGATAAAGTATTCTTTTGATAAATATTTAGAAACACATATAAATATTCAATCTTTAATCATACCCGATCTAAATCGAACTAAGAAAGATGAATCTACTTTTCAAGTTCCTTATCGTTCTTTATTTTCTGTTAGCTGTTTTTATCCGAGAAAAGATAGCATATCTACGATATTAAGATTATTTTACCTTAGTGACTTTTATGACGTCACTCAAATCAACACATGACTTTATCAATTTACTATTTCCAAATTTCAGTTTCTCGCAGCATTTATATTGTAAATTTACTTTTTATAAGGGCTGTACAGGCGGACATAATATTTATATTAATATACATTTATATTCACAGGTCTCTCGTATCAAAGTCATATAAATATGCTTGCCGAAAAAGGATATATGTCATGTGTAAGGATTTGAAGAATATCCTTATTCCTTAACGGCTTAGGGTAATTAGAGTTGTGAAGATTGTTTTCTTTATGTCAAATTTAAGGAATTTCAAATGCAAATGTCTCAATTTCGTTATTGTAACATGAACAATAGGGAAATGATTAGGTGGAGACGTTTCAGAGAACCACAGCCCTGAGGGAAATCAGCACAGAGGGAGACTGAACAATGTACCTTTCATATGTAGATTCAAGTGACACAATTAGAACATCCAACACATTGAACTGCTGATTGCCAATTGTTAAATCTTGTGCAAATCTAAGTGCATCCACTATTGACAGCTACCTTTCAAGATTTTCAAGATATAGTTGTTTTTGCAAGTTTGTTTGAAGAGTCTCTTCTTTCAGAAGCTAAAATTAATAAAACATTTTGATTTGTTCTGAAATACTATTTGTCCGTAAACTGGACATTTTCTAAAGTAAAGTAAAACGTTGTGTGCTTTGTGTTAAAATACGTTATATACATAATGAAAAACTCGAATCACGTTTACAAAAACAAACACAATATATATCCTGTACTTCAGAAGAATATTGGAAATTTTTAATGTTTTTAATTTTTTTTAATCATTTGAACTCACTTTTTCACTCTTGGATGGCCATATCCACTCATTAATAGCGGGTATATTGATAATATCATTTGAATCCTACTCATTTATTCACTCAGTCATAAGCACAATAATAATAGAAATACTATGTTTTTATTTTCTGATTATTGATTTTATTAGGTTATGATTGAATTGCAAATCATGCAGCGTAATCGTTGCTTTATTGAGTAAGTTTGCTTTATTTATTTTTGGGCCAGGGCATTAAGAATATTCGCCAACATACACAAATTGGCGATGATTTCTGACAACAATTGTTATTAATGCATTTTGCAATATTATTACTCGACACACGAACGAATCAAATTTATATCTCTTGTAACTACACAATCAGGTGTGATTCGAGTGACAGATGAAATATTATAGATATAGCAAAATTGTCTTTGTATCAGGTATATCTAGCAATTACAAGGGTTTTGAATATTCCCCGATTACAAATTGAAGCAAAAATCAGGTCTCAACTTTGTCCTTTTGAATTTAACTGATAACATACATATTAACAAGTAATTGTGTTATAAACGTCGGTGAAGATACGCTGTTCTTTCATAGAAATATGTTTACGTGAATTTGTGATTTTCGATCAATATGATATTCATCTTCCTACACAGAGCCTAAAACGCCAGTTTCCGAACTGTCACTTTATGCCTTGCTGCAGAGCCTTTACTTTTCTGTGCTGCTATAGTGTCCCTACAGACTGGAGAGCAAGCACAGAAAACTCAAGTTTATGCAGCAAGGCATAAAACTGACAGTTTGGAACTGGCGTTTTAGGTTTTGCGTAGGAAGATGTATGATATTCAAAGGGTGTACGTGTACAAGCATTTGTACTCTGATTTTATTCAAGGATTGGTGATATTGTAAAAACTATGTCATCTCGTCGAAGGAAAAAGGTCAAAAGAAAACATGCTATTATATCGATCCTTTTTAGAAACCTTATTCTTTTATTAACTAAATGTTGTCAAAATATCAAATCTAAAAGCATGTTTCTCGAGTCTTCACACTATGTCATGACTTAGCCATTAATCTAAAGGTCATATAAACAGTGGTCACGACCTTAAAGACACGATTTCTTCTTCTTATATATGATGCCATGGCCTTGTAGCTTACAATTTCTCGTGTAGTTAAAGTTCACTTGACCGCTATTGCATAAGTTTACACAATGAATATTATATCCATGATCAATCGAATTTTACATTTGAATTGCAGAACCATATAACTGTTGAATTTTATGCACAGACAAGGGCCCTGAAGCAAAATTACGCATGTATAAATCATTTCACAGACATTCTATGTTAATCAAGGCCATAAATACAACTAATCTAACCCAATATGTAGCATCACTGTTGTATTCAGTTTATAATTCCGATTTAATGATAAGTGTTCATTTTTTTTCAAATGCCATTTTTGAAAGAAGTTATTATCAGAAGGAAGATGTTCTACATGTATATCTAAGTTTCAGTTTATCATGTTGACATAGTAATAATTCACTTTAAAGGAACTTTATAATTACCGTCATCTTATGGTATCAAATGCTATCAACCCTTACATGAGGAGCAATTTTGTGAATGTTGTTATGCATAAAACCTACATTTAGAGTTAGTAATAGAGCTGTATATGCAGGTAACAGCAACGACCATAGGCATTTGTGTATACATGTACATAATTGATCTACTCGCATGCTATTTACATGTGTAGTTGAAAATTGAATAAATTGTATATTGAAAGGGGCAGTAGCACGTTTTAAGGGAAATATAAGTTGAAGTCAGGAAAATGAAAACAAATGGTTCTTATCGACAGACGATGTATTTAAACTAAATGAAGCAGTAAAAATCAAATATATAATGTAAGGTGTAGCCATGTGATTATGTTTCCTCGTACAAAATTGACCGCCAATGGTCTTTATGTGTATCTTCAATATCAGTTCTCTGACCATGGATGTTTAGAATTAAACAATCCAGCATATCAAAAACTTTAAGTTGTATATCATCAATCGCATCTAACGAGTAAAACATGCATAGAGTTTAATCAAAGAGTAATTAGGCAATATAAGTAATAAGGTGTCTTGACATTTACCTTTTTTAATAACAGTATCTCATTTCAATATTTTAGTACCATATAAGATTACTATAATGAGTTATAACTCTTTTGCAAACTGTTTTGGAGGTAACTCACAATTATCATTTGATCATATCATTTGATAAGAGTCTTTTTTTGTTAAGGTTTTAAAGGGGCAGTAGCACGTTTTTTGATAATTTTATATTTTAAAATTTTCACTGATAATTATAAGTTTATGCTTAATGTACATGTACTATTTGACAGTGTTAAAATCTCATTACACTAGCCAATCATCAGCAGTCAGAGGACAAAGTATGAAGATTCACATAAAATCCACTGGCGGCCATTTTGTGTGAACACCTTTAATTCGTTTTGTGTAAGAAAAAGGAATCGCATGGCTAAACTTTACATTATATATTTGAATTATTACTGCTCAGTTTTGTTTAAATACGTTGTCTTTCAATGGGGGCCATTAATTTTCATTTTCCTGACATCACCTTATATTCCCCCTAAAAACGTGCTACTGCGCCTTAATATCAATAATAACTGCTGCACTCTGCAAGCATCTGTATGTACAGAAAATCCTTATCAATGCGAATGTATGTTCTTAATAGTCTACTGCATTCATGTTTTACTTGTAAGAGTGTGTTCATGCCACTGTAATTAGTCGATCCACTCGGTTTATCAGTCATTCTGTTACAGCTGCAGGGTTCAGGTAAAAGTTCAATCAGTAATTGGTTTTCTGCCTTTCAATTTCCTGATTATTGTGATTGACCAATCTAACTCACATTTGCTTAGGAAGTTAAGCATTCAAAGATACATATCTAACAGAAAACACGTATTTGATTTGACACGTAGTTATAACACAAAATAGGCCAATCAATTCATAGGAATTCTAGATTGAACTGTAAATGGTATTATATCTTTGATCAAGATTAAATATGACTTATTTTAACCATAAGCGTTAAAATTATCGTTAAAAAATAATTACATTTACCTTAAACAGGCAATAATATAACAATGATGCTTGCAAAATTCTTATTTTCAAAAAGATAATAAATCTATGTTTTGATCCTTTGAATTAGAAGTAAAAGCTTTTGAAAAAACTAATATATAAGGTCAAGTATCTGAAATTAATGGTGCATGAAGCAAAACAGGAATATCAATATTGTTGATGACAGGAAAATGATGTTAGCTTAAACGCCTCATCAAAAATTTATCATTAATGCCAAATTTCTTTTTTTAAAAAGCTCTTCACAATGTTAATTTTTTAATGTTATTCCACTCATAAATTGCATGTGAGGTTTTCAAGAGGTACCTTCCGGCATTTGAACATTCCCACCATAGGGAAAAATGACTAAATGTTTTCCAAGATTTAGGAAAGAGGATCTTGATTTGAATCTGGATGTGATTAAAGCGTTGCGGTTCCATGATTAAGGTTTTTCTAACTTGTAAAACAATATAATATTTTTAATTATTTCAACGACCATACAAATAATTCACGTTCATTGATTGATTGGTCATTGAAATCAATATTATCAATACAATAGTTTTGTTCGATTTACTGCACCTCTTTTTAAAACAAACCTGTTATTATCCTTTCCACACACTATATAATTCTACTGCATCATTTTCAAGGAGTACATCCATTAATTATTTTCAGTCATGAGTGTTCCTAAAATTCTATTTTATCAGATCTGTTAAAGCTAATTCTATCCTTAACGTACCCTGCAAGTTTACCTTTATTTCTTATATTGATATTGTCCTATTTGATATGTTGATCTCAACATAACCAAACAGTTGATTAAAACACAGGTTAAACTGAAACTCAAATTTTCAAAGTTAACAAATTATTATAAGCCGAGATGTCAGGAGAGAAAACCAAAATAACATATTTTGCCAAAGGCGACAACACAAGTAAATGTCCAGCGTTTGTGGGTTGTATAATCAATACCCTAAACTCGTAGATCTTTCAAAAATCAGATGTGTCACATCTTTTCACCAATGAAACGTGCTCATTGACGAATATCAGACTCAAGGCGTGATCGGAGCAGTACGAATATCATCTTCATTTAGCACGGTTTCATCATAATCATCTCTACTTTAACACTCGTACATATTCCTCACTGTGTTTCAGTGTGCGCTCTGCCCAATTGGGGTTATTTTAATTTTAAATCAACCAATCAGCTAGGCTAGGAAAGTTTCAGTAAAACCTGCCTGTGATTGGTTCATTTTTAGGAAGTTGAAAGGTCAACAAGAAGATCTGATTTAACGACAATATCATTTAACCTATTAATTAATTTTCAAACCTAAAGAAATGCCTACATTGTTACCCTGTTAACAGCGATGGAAGTAAATATAACAAAAATATATATTATCGTATCCTAGAATAGAATATTTTACTGATCTCAATCTCCTCAAACAAACAGAAAAACAAAAACGCAAACTGAATAAAATAATTTGATGCAACACATATTGTTTCATAAGAAACGTGTTTCTTCTTAATCGCATAATTGCCTCCAAAATCCTGAATCACGGGTACAATGGAAAGGAATTCATATACTTTTTATATTCTTCTAATAAATGAAATTTTGATAATAAAAATATGTTCTACATGATTTAAGTATTTATCAATGGATGACACGTGTAAAGTCAAGGATTTTCTCTCTTATCGGCTTTTTGAACTTTACAATTTCATAGCGTTGTTGTGTTGTGAAATGATTACTTTTTTGGCTGGGAAAAATTTCAGAAAAAATATTGCAAAAAACAGCAAATTAAAAAAAAGATTGTGTTGCCAAATAGTGAGAAAGGTGGGAGACTTTTGTCCTCCCACCGTCAGACCTTAATGAAGGTTTCTTTTCTTCAAAGCGAAGTGGGAGAAGTTGTTAATGGTAAAGAAGCCACATATCAACAGAGCAGTCTGTTCTCCCACCTTGTTGAAAGCAAGAGGTCTGTCTCGTCACCTTTAACCTAATAATATGTGCAAATATGATCTCTTTTGGGAAATGAGAAACGGCAAACAGAATTTTAAAGTCTAAAACATGGCTATCTCAATTACGCAATGCTTCTTTCACAATGTTTAGCAGTGATAAATTTTATTTTGCCAGTGCCATTATGTCTGCCATCTTATTCACTTTTATTTAACACTGTCTGTGTTTGAAAATATATAATGACTTTGATCTGATATCGCAGTTTAAGAGTCTTGTCTTTAATATTACCTGCATGTTCTTCGCGAAAGTAGTGATGCATACATTGACTTACAATTTGAGAAAAAAAAGACTAGCACTAAATGTATATTAATAAAAATTCGAGGGAGCAAATTTTGTTAATATTTTAACTCACAATACGTGATGGTAAGATAATGAAGAGACCAGTAAAGAATTATTCCGCTTAATTACATGCGTTATGTATTTAAAGTGTATATTACATTTTGCATATATGATATAGGTTCATAAAGTTAAGATTTATAGTTATTGATTTAGGAATCATGATAATGATATAATTTTCTTTTTCATCACTTTTTAACATATCATTCAATATGCGTAAAAATACATGCACAAACCATTCGTAGGTGTTTTAATTTACTATTTTAATTTATATTTAGCATTAAGAACCTAAAAACAACATAACGTTCATGTGTAGTTGGAAATCAGACTACCTGCTTAGTATTTTCTCTTTACTATCAGTCGTTTAACGAATTGTTGAAAAAGAAAGCTTAACACGCAAGGACGGAAAGTGAATTTGAGGTGTCCTCTATGGTGTCAATTATGCATATTCTATTCATATTCCAGTGTTTGTTTAAAACCAATGTAACGATGTGTCGTTTAATTAACAAGTACGGTGTTAACTCTGAAGAAAACTCGCGATCGTCTCAGTAGTCAAGGGACAAGATTTGCAAACATTAACCCTGACTGTCTTTGGTCAGAAACATGATGAACAAGAAGACCGTTAAAACATACATATGTATAAGCATAACGTGCAGAAAATGGAACAAATATATTATATTTTTGAAAAGCATGTAAATGTATAGCCATCAGTCATCTTCAAGACAAATTACAAGGACTAACTGGTGAAAATACTTTTTAGTTGGTTTTCGCTTTTGCACACAAAACCTCACATTTTTATTCTTTTCATAATCTGAAAATGTGTCAAAGAATTTTTAAACATCAAATGATAACTATGGTTTGTCGGATTTTTAGCTCATCAGGTCTGAATGACCAGATGGGTTTATGGCATGGCATGGCATGGCGTCCTGTGTCTGCCCATCCGTCTATCCGTTAACTTTTCACATTTTCGACTTTTCCTCCAGAACCAATGACTCCAGAGAGCTGAAATTTGATGTGTAGACTCCTTGCTAAATGGGGATTCTAATAGGGTCACAAATGTCAAAAACTTAAAAACCTATTTGTATCTTCTCCTCCAGTTTCAAAAGGTCTAGAGAGCTGAAACGTTGTGTGTAGACTCTTTTGCCAACGGGGATTCGAAATTGTAGATATGGTGACCCCTTTACCCCAAATGGGGTCAAAACCTTAAAAATCTATTTTCACTTTCATCTCCAGTTTCAAAAGGTCTAGAGAGCTGAAGAGCCGAAGTAGACTCTTTGGCCAATGAATATTTTAAATTGTAGATTTGATTATCAAATGGGTTCACAGGGGTCGAAACCTCACAAACCTATTTCCATCAATAGTCTGATGAGCTACAGAGCCCATGGCATATTTTTGGGGATCGAAATGGCAAATTTAAACATATAAGGCGTTTTCAATTTGTAGCTACATTGTTTGAATAGTTCATAGCTGTTTCTAACTATACCAGTTGACCTTGAGCACGATTTCCTAATGAAATATATATGCAGATACAGATTCATCATTTCGGATTACTATTTTATCCTCTGCATTCTCTGTCACTATGATAGACATAATCACAGCCTAATGATGAACTGGAATGTTTATGTTATGGGTTTTTGTGATGACCATTGATTTATTTTTGGTTCATGTGTGGCTACAACATGCGTTATCTAATTATTACAAAATCTGATCCAAAGTTTGGAATCAAACACTTACAGCTTCGTACCTTAAGTTTGTTTACTCACCTGCGTAATCTAGTGCATATATCATGTTATTTGGAATGTCTTTGAGGCATCCTAGCATGGTGAAAAAGAAACTGATAATGTTGAAATTTCAATACATAAGCTACAATTCAGTTTGCGTTAGAATTTTCGTTTGTCGAACCTAACAGATAACCGAACAAATTTGGCAGGACGTTGACCTGAGGCGTCAAATTTTAAAAGTATTTTCTATTTTACTCTTTAGAATTGCTAGATTTTCATGACTGTTCCTTTGCGCTAAGGCAATGTAATTGTGCTAATTTTTTTTTCTTTCGATGTTTATATGGAAATATTTGAATTGAAAATTAAGAAAATTAAGACCTACCGAACCTAAAATAAGGTTTGAAAATATGGAGAATTGGGGATTCTTTGTTAGTGCTACTTGAATTATTTTATGGACGTCATGGGGAAACTAAATAAAATTATATTTTCACTAAGATACCCAAGCAAGTGAACAAACTTAAGGTACGCAGCTGTATTTGTAACTGTATCATTTAGTTACTATTTTGTTTTCGAAGTTTTTGAAACATTATTTTAAAAGAATACAAATATAAATACTGTGCTCCACAAATCCACACAAACATATAGAATATTTTATTTGAACTGAATTAGATATATATATGAGTCATTGGGCAATTGGGCAATTTGTAATAAAAATATTACAATGCGCCTAATGACCACATAAAAAAACATGGACACATTTTAGTGAATGTTATCTTCTAGAATTTTGAACACCATTTTATGAATGATATCTTCTAGAATTTTGTACACATTTTAGTGAATGATATCTTCTAGAATTTTGTTGATATATGCCTCCACATGATTTTATGTGGGGTGATGTTTTTTTGCAAATAGCTCACAATAAATGTTTTCAACAATAAGGACTATTTCTTGATATTTGATACATTTGAATTGCTGCATTGTCAGAGAGAGAGGAAACCAGCAATCTTAATAAAATGGTCTGATGCACACACAAACACTAATTCAAAGACGACTTAATCCTCATTGAAGGTATGTTGCAATATTTATAGTGTAGTTTATTTGCTACATTATAAAATGGATTAGTAATTTGGTAACTAGGAGGTACATGAACGTCAAACTACTTCAATTATTCAGATGCTATTTCGTCGGCAAAGCCCCAATGTTAACTCGACAAATAAGCGATATAAACATATCTAAAATTACACACATCTTTGTCTTAGATATAATATATCTGGTGCTTTATTGTGACAAGTCCTGCTAGTGCGCCACCGCATGACTCAATATCCTATCGTGATGTGATGGTTTGATTGCTTTGGCAACTGGAGCTTAGATGCTCCTGGTAGGGTCACCCAAGCTGGACAGGTCGACGGGGAGATCCCAGACCAAATTTGGATCTTTCCAAAACCTGATTTCTATCTCTCACTGTGCCTTTCTTTCCGTCTTTTCCCTCATCCTTTTGATCTCTTACTCCCTGATCTGTCTACTCTCTTTTGGATGGCACCATTTTGAAAGTTAAAAAATGACAACAACATGTTAAACCCAAACAACTCTCTCATCACAATCAAAATCAATTCATCCAATTGTTAAAAACATTAATCTGGAATATGATAATTACTTTTAATTTATTATTGTTGATTGATAATAATTCTACCCTTTAGAGTAGAATAAACTGGTGTATCTCAATAAATTCTTCTGGTATCAAACTCGCCAATTATGATTCAGATCGAAAAAGATTCTTTTATCTTCCGAAACATTTGATAATGGTTATCATTAGGA
Source organism: Steromphala cineraria (assembly GCA_916613615.1). Lineage (NCBI taxonomy): Eukaryota > Metazoa > Mollusca > Gastropoda > Trochida > Trochidae > Steromphala > Steromphala cineraria. Next base: position 28,375,750 of record OU744732.1, read on the forward strand.
CAAATCTCTGAGCAGACCCCCTGACTAAAGGATTACATTAGTCTCATGAAATCTTATTGTTATCATCATTATCTCACCTCGGTTGTCAGTGATGTCAACTTCTTTTGATATCATTGATTGAAGATTTTTTTTAAAACGATATGACAATAGCAAAGGTTTTGGATGTTTTACCAGATTTGGATGGTACAAATTCGTACATGGTTGTTGAATATTGAGTCTAAATGAGTTTTAATGGAATGCTAGCTAACAACACATCTAGCTTTCATAATCAAAACGGTATAGACATTAGGCAAGAAAACGACCCTTGTTAGTGGTAATAATTATGTCAATACAAACATTGCTTGCCAATTATTGAATTACCACCAATGTTCGATGTGCAACCTCGAATATCATATTTCTAATTTAATCTGTATTATGGATTTCTCAATAATTAAAAGGTTACCTTGATGTAAAAGGCCAACTGTTATGGAGCTAGAATGTTTGATTTTGAAATAAAAATTATCTTTAATGCCAAAAAACGTAAAGATTTATGAATACGAAAGCCCCAATATTTTAGAGATGAAAGGTTGCCTAATTGTCTAATCCAAATTGCCTAATTGACAGTAACCATTTGTAAATAAAAATACAAATTGTTTCATTATATTAAGGCAGTAACTCACTCAGAAAGATTGAAATTGAAGGCAGTTATATTAACATGGAACGATTTTATCAATTGTGTCTTATGACCTTGCTGAATTTGTTATTGACAAGGTAAAATACAAGTGATCATAAGATCTCAAGAGTATATCACACTTTTTTAATTAATGGAGTATATGAAATATTTTAATGGTATATTTTCGAATTTCGTATGAATTTTGAGTATTCAATATTACAAAAGGTAAATTATGAAACATCTTATATATATCCTATATCATGTAGATGTTTACGTGAACATGGAATATAAAATACTATAGGGTTTGACATGCATCAGATATTACCGTGTCATAAAACTGAAAGAAACAATGCTCTGAGGTTAAGCTAATACAACACTTGAAGAGGATCCTTTGATGTTGGTAATGAACAAAACATAAACTAACTAATGTATTACAGAGGACCACTAACATTCTTATTTGGGATCACTTATCGTTCATCGACAATTTAAGTGTGTAACCCTGGTATTATGAGTGCAATGATGATTTGGTCGACCTCTCTTGTAGATATAGCCAAGTTGTAAATGGAAAAAAATATTTCTGATAGCACAGATATATAATTCATTGAATTCTATCATAATATTTATCCTTAATTAAAATAACGTTCCAGAGAAAAATCAGTTCTCCGGTAAGGCGAGATTAAAACAACATTTAAGCAGTTTGTACCCTTCTCATTAATTAAACAAGGTTATAGGTCATTTAACCGGTACACATTCCAATATACTTTGTGAAAGGCGTTTGGCATTCAGAAAAAAATTATGTGTTCTGATTGGGCACTTTGGATGTGAGCCTTACTGTATTGAAGTAGCCGTGGACAGGAATATAACCATTTTATGTACCATTTCCACAAATATATTTCTAAAATGCGTAAAAATAACTGGATGGAGTGAACGGTTGTGTACAACAATCTATTAGAAAAATTAGTGGATTTTATGGTAATTGTTTTATAATTGGAAGTTAAATTTGAACTTCATAGTAAGAATTTAAACAAATATGTTTCAAATGGGTTTTGGTGACATATTTAATCATATTCCATTACACAAATTGGTTTAAACATTGTAAATGCATACTTTCACACTTATTTGGGTGTCACAAATAGCAAGGATAAACGTTTTAAAATAACGTAAGATAAAATAAACAACTGAGTTTCACCATAACTCATTAACTGACCAAACTTCATGAAAGCTATCTTCGTTCACGATATTTTAAACTCAATCAGTAATGATCCATTCATCACCTAAGATTGGATCAACTGCATTGTAGAACTGCAGGTTAGAAATATTCATTCACTTTGTTAACTTAAAACGTTGATCAGTTACTTAGACCCTTGTTTGTGGTTATAAGTATGTCAATACAAACATTGCTTGCCAATTATTGAAAAACACCCATGTTAAATGTGCAATCTCTAATATCATATTTCTTATTTGATCTGTATTATGGATAACTTAAAGGTTAACTCGGTGTAAAAGTCCAACTGTTGTGGAGCCAGAAAGCTTGATTTTGAAATAATTATTATATTTAATGCCAAGAAAGGTAAAGATTTATGAACAAGAAGGCCCCAATATTTTGGAGATGAAAGGTTGCCTAATTGTCTAATTCAAATTGCCTAATTGGCAATAAACATTTGTAAAAAAGAATACAAATTGTTTCATTATATATAGGCCATAACTCACTCAGAAAGATTGAAATTGAAGGCAGTTATATTAAGAGGAAACGACTTTATCAATTGTGTATGATGATCTCAAGAGTTTAGCAATTTCATTTTATTAATGGTGTAAATGATATATTTTAATGGTATATTTTCGAATTCACATATGAATTTTAATATTGAATATACAGTATCAACACGTAAATCATGGATAACATCTTTGTTATAATCTCTATCATTTAGTGGATGATTACTTGAACATGGAATATGAAATATGATAGGGTTCCAGTCTGTTTTTTATATAATGCATTAAATATTTCCATGTCATAAAACTGAAAGAAACAATGCTCTGAGGTTAAGCTAATAAACACTTTAAGAGGATCCTTTGATGTTGGTAATGAACAATACATGAACTAACTAATGTTTTACAGAGGACCACCAACATTCTTTTATGAGATCACTTATCATTCATCGACAATTTAGTGAGTGTAACCTTGGTATTATGAGTGTACTGTAGGTTTGGTCGACCTTTCTTGTAGATATAGCCAAGTTCTAAGATAATATTTCTGATTGCAAAGATATATAATTCATTCATTCTTTCATAATATTTATACTTAATAAAAATAACATTCAAGAGAAAAATCAGTTCTTCACACAGTAAGGCGAGATTAAAAAAACATTTAAGCGGTTTGTAACCTTCTCATTAATTTTACAAGCTTTAATGTCATTTAACCGGCACACATGCCAATATACTTTGAGAAAGGCGTTTTCATTCAGAAAAAATGATGTGTTCTGATTAGGCACTGTGGATGTGAGCCTTATTGTATTGAAGTAGCCTTGCACAGGAATATAATCACCTTATGTACCATATCCACAAATATATTTCTAAAATGCTTAAACATGACGGGATGAAGTGAACCGTTGTGTACAACAATCTACAGTAGAACACGGATATAGCGAACACTCGGATATAGCGAACAAATTTTCAAGTCCAGTCCCTATATAATATCATTAAAATTATATGCGTATAGCGAACACCTGATATAGCGAATACTCTGATATAGCGAACACATTTTTAAGTCCCGTCCCTATATAATATCATTAAAATTTGGTCCCTTGAAGTTCGTTATATCCGAGTTCTACTGTAATAGAAAGATTAGACAATTTTATGGTAAGTGGTATATTATTGGAAGTTACATTTGAACATCATAGTTAGAATTTACAAGAAATATGTTTCAAAATGGGTTTGGGGACATATTTAATCATACTCCATTGGAAAATTAGTTTAAACATTGTAAATGAATACTTTCACACTTATTTGGGTGTCACAAATAGCAATGATAATGCTTAAAAATAACTCAGCTAAAACAAACAACTGAATTTCAAAATAACTCTTTAACTGACCGAAATTCATGCAGGATATCTTCGTTTACGCTATTTTAAACTCAATGATTAACGATCCATTCATCACCTAAGATTGGATCAACTGTATTGTAGAACTGCCGGCTAGAAATATTTATTCACTTTGTTCACTAAACGTTGATCAGTTTATTTGTGCTGTCCAAAAGATTCTCGTGTTATTTAGGTGCAATATTTTTAACGATCAAAGCAGGAAGGACTATTGATACCTGAATAGATGCACGGGTTGTAACAATAGAAAAAACTGTGGATCTTCAATGTTTTCACTCGCATGTCAACATAGATCACTTCTGACAGTCCTCGAATTTTATAATCTCACTGTCATAACATCTTAAGTATGCCTTTAAGGTATTCACTTGTGAAAGAAAGCAGATGCAATATACATCAATTATTTAAAGGGACAGTAGCACGTTTTAGGGTTAATATAAGGTGATGTCAGGAACATGAAAATAAATGGTTCCTATTGAAAGACAAGGTATTAAAACTAAATGAAGCAGTAATAAATCAAATATGTAATGCAAAGTTCAGTAATGGGATTACTTTTACTTACACAAAATGAATTCAAAGTGTTCACATAAATATGGCAGCCAATGGACTTCATGTGAAGCCTCATACTTTGTTCTCTGACTATGGATGAAGCCAAAGCCAAAATTCTTCACAGTCCTTTACTGATTTTCGAGTTATCAACACAACTAGTATCTTGTCATTTAACATAGATATAAGTGAACATAGATGGAAGTGTGAAATCTGAAACAGTAATGGTAACAGAGATAATCACACTTGGCAATGTGCAACTTTGAATAAACACAGCTTATAATATATCGTAAGAAAGACTCTACTGAGCATTTGCACAATAAAGGGTTACTTATGTGAACTTTTGATATCCCATGGACTAAAGTCACTTGTATCCAAAATGTTAAATTTGACATATGAATCTGTCAATATGATTACTTTATGGTGGCCAAGAATCTTGACATGTTAGGTCCAGAACAATATACTGTGATTATAACGTCAGTCTTTCTCTCAAATTGATTGTATTACTGTAAAGGAAACTTCATACATTTAGGTCACGTAGAATTTTGGATATCAAACCTGAATGGACATACTTATGTTATCTTATTGATATTTTCATTAAATCAATAATTTCTGAAAACTACCGTTAACAATGAAAGGCAAAAACAATTACCGTAACTTTCTCAGAGCTATAACAAATACATGCTGTCTGATTAAGTTGTTTTTAGATGACATGATGATACACAGAATTTCTAAATATATGTATGATTACACAGGTTACTCAATTGACCAGGGTATTGACTATTTAATGGTTATCCCTGGTCAAACCATATGTTTTGCGAAAAATCATTTTTTCGTAAAGATATTTTAATTTCTGATTTAATGATAAGTGTTCATAACATTTTTAAATGCCATTTTTAAAAGACGTTATTATCAAAATGAAGATTTCCTATACCTAAGTTTCAGTTTATCATGTTGACATAGTAATAACTCACTTTAAAGGACCTTAATAATTACCACATTCGTTTCTTGTGACGTCAAAATTCCTGTATGACGTCATCTTATGGTATCACATGCTATCAACCCTTACATGAGGAGCAATTGTGTGAATGTTCCTATACATAAAACTTACATTTATAGTTAGTAATAGAACTGTATGTGCAGGTAACAGCAACGATCATAGGCATTTGTGTATACATAATTCTTCTACTCTCATGTTATTTAGTTGAAAATTGGATAAATTGTATATTTAAAGGGGCAGTAGTACGTTTTAAGGGAAATATAAGGTGATGTCAGGAAAATGAAACAAATGGTTCTTATTGAAAGACGATATATTTAAACTAAATGAAGCAGTAAAAATCAAATATATAATGTAAGGTTGAGCCATGTGATTCCGTTTCCTCATACAAAAATGACCGCCAATGGTCTTTATGTGTATCTTCAATAGCAGTTCTCTGACCATGGATGCTTAGAATAACACAATCCAGCATATCAAAAACTTTAAGTTGTATATCATCAATCGCATCTAATGAGTAAAACATGCAAAAGACTTTAATCAAAGCCAAGCTTATTGTATTTAGGCAATATAAGAAATAAGGTGACATTTACCTTCTTTAATAACAATATCTCATTTCAATATTTTAGTACCATATAACTATAAGATTACTCTAACGAATATCTTCTTTGAGTGGCATTTTAGAAGTTGAAGGCCAAAAGAGGACACTATTTATGGATGACAACTTCTTCATTCATAGGGTGCGACGTTTCGATACAGATTCTTGTATCGTTTTCAAGCATGAATTAAAGACAGAGCACATGAGCACATGTTCTCATTGTCAATTAACTCATCTCATTCCTTACTGTATATATACCTCATGTGCTCTGTCTTTAATTCATGCTTGAAAACGATACAATAATCTGTATCGAAACGTCGCACCCTATGAATAAAGAATTTGTCATCCATAAATAGTGTCCTCTATTTTACTCTAACGAGTTAAAACTCTTATGCAAACTGTTTTGGAGGTAACTCACATATATCATTTGTTCATATCATTTGATAAGAGTCTCTCTTTGTTCAGGGTTTAAATATCAATGACAACATGCAAGCATCTGTATGTACAGATAATCCTCATCAATGCGAATGTATTTTCTTGATAGTCTACTGCAATCATGTTTTACTTGTAAGAGTTTTTTCATGCCACTGTAATTAGTCGATCCACTCGGTTTATCACGCATTCTGTAACAGCTGCAGGGTTCAGGTAAAAGTTCAATCAGTCATTCGTTTTCTGCCTTTCAATTTCCTGATAATTGTGATTGACCAATCTAACTCACATTTGCTTAGGTAGTTAAGCATTCAAAGATACATATATAACCAAAAACACGTGTTTGTAGTGACACGTACTTATATCACAAAATAGGCCCATCAATTCATATGAATTCTAGATTGAACTGTAAATGGTTTTATATCTTTGATCAAGTTTAAATATGACAATTTTTTTTATCATAAGCGTTAAAATTATCTTTAAAAAATAATTACATTTACCTTAAACAGAAAATAATAAAACAATGATATATATAATGTAAGCTTGCAAAATTCTTATTTTCACATAGATAATAAATCTATTTTTGATCCTTTGAATTAGAAGTAAAGCTTTTGAAAAAAACGAATATATAAGGTCGAGTATCTGAAATTAATGGTGCATGAAGCAAAACCGAACTATCAATATTGTTGATGACAGGAAAATGATGTTAGCTTAAACGCCTTATCAAAAATGTATCATCAATGTCAAATCTCATTTTTAAAAAAGCTCTTCGCAATGTTATTTTATAATGTTATTCCACTCAGAAAGCGCATGTTAGGTTTTCAAGAGGTACCTTGCGGCATTTGATTATTCCCACCATAAGGAATTGACTAAATGTTTTCCAAGATTTAGGAAAGAGGATCTAGATATGAATCTTAATGTGATTGAAGTGTTGCGGTTGCATGCTTAGGGTTTTTCTATCTTGTAAAACAATATAACACTTTTAATTATTTCAACGACCATAAAAATAATTCATGTTCATTGATTGATTGGTCATTGAAATCAATATTATTAATACAACACTCTTGTTCGATTTACTGCACCTCTTTTTAACACAAAACTGTTATTATCCTTTCCACACAATAAAAAAAATCTACTGCATCATTTTCAAGGAGCACAGCCTTAATTATTTTCAGTCATGAGTGTTCCAAAAATTCTAATTTATTAAAGCTAATTCTATCCTTAACATACATGTACCCTGCAAGTTTACCTTCATTTCTCATATTGATATTGTCCTATTTGATATGTTGATCTCAGCGTTACCAAATAGTTGATTAAAACACAGCTTAAACTGAAACTCAAGTTTTCAAAGTTGACAAAATATTATAAGCCCGATTTGTCAAGAGAGAACACCCTTTTAACGTATTTCGCTAAAGGCGATAACACAAATTAATGTACAGCGTTTGTTGGTTGAATAATCAATACTCCAAACTCGCAGATCTTCCAAAAATGAGATGTGTCACATCTTTCACCAATGAAACGTGCTCATTGACGAATATCACACTCAATGCGTGATCAGAGTAGTACGGATATCATCATTTAGTACGGTTTCATCATGAGACTACTTTAACACCTGTACATGTACCTCGCTCTGCGCTCTGCCCCATTTGGGTTATATAACTTTTAATCAACCAATCAGCATTTAGGCTAGAAAATCATCGGTTAACCTTGCCTGTGATTGGTTCATTTAAAGGAAGTTGAAAGGTCAACAAGAAGATCTGATTTAACGACAATATCATAAAACCTATTAATTTATTTTCAATCAAACCTAAAGAAATGCATTCATTGTTACCCAGTTAATCGTGATGGAAATAAATATAACAAATATTAGAATATTATATATTTACTTTTTATCCTAGCGTTGAGAATATTCTACCCATCTCAATCTCCCCAAACAAACAGAAAACAAAAACGCAAACTGAATAAAATTAACTAATGCAATAAATACTGTTTCATAAGAAACGCTTTACTTCTTAATCGCATAATTGCTTTCAAAATCCTGAATCACGGGTACAATGGAAAGGTATGCATATACTTTTTATATTCTTCAAATAAATGAAAATGTTGAAAATATACTTTGATAATAAAAATAAATTCTACATGATATATGTATTTATCAATGGATGACATGTGTAAAGTCAAGGATTTTCTCTCGATTGGCTCATTGAACTTTACAATTTTATAGCGTTGTTGTGTTGTGAAATGATTACTTTTTTGCTGGGGAAAAGTTCCACAAAAAAAATTGTGTTGCCAAATAGTGAGAAAGGTGGAAGACTTTTGTCCTCCCGCCGTCAGACCTTAATGAAGGTTTCTTTTCTTTAAAGCGAAGTGGGAGAAGTTGTTAATGGTAAAGAAGCCACATATCAACAGAGCAGTCTGTTCTCTCACCTTGCTGAAAGCAAGAGGTCTGTCTCGTCACCTTTAACCTAATAATATGTGCAAATATGATCTCTTTTGGGAAATGAGAAACAGAAAACAGAATTTTAAAGTCTAAGACATGGCTATCTCAATTACGCAATGCCTCTTACATAATGTTTAGCAGTGATACATTTTATTTTGCCAGTGCCATTATGTCTGCCATCTTATTCGGTTTTCTTTTACAACTGTCTATGGTGTTTACAGGGGTAGAAATTAACTTGAAACATATGGTAGCCTACAGGGCTAACAGCTAAAAAATGTATACTAGCCCAAAACAATAAGCACAACCCCAAAATTCAAAATCGATATCAAACTCTAAACAAATATTTCAAAGCTACTTATAATAATTTAGTTACCAGACTTATAATCATTCAACAGTTAAAGTTAAAATTAAATTGGACTGATGAATGGTGATGTGAAGAGTTTTCAATTTTGACTTTGAAAATGTTACTAGCCAACAGGGCTAGCAATTTCTAAATTTTACTAGCCCTGGGTGAGTTTCACTAGCCTCGGGCTAACGGGCTAGCCTTAATTTCTTGCCCTGTGTTTAAAAACATATTATTACTATGATCTGATATCACAGTGTAAGAGGCTTTTCCATAATATTACCTTCATGTTCTTCACGAAGGTAGTGATGCATACATTGACTTACAATTTGAGAACGAAAAAGAAAAGAAAAGACTGTCTATGGTGATTAAAATTTTTTGTTACTATGATCTGATATCACAGTTAAAGAGGCTTGTCTTTAAAGGGGCAGTAGCACGTTTTAGGGGGAATATAAGGTGATGTCAGGAAAATGAAAAATTATGGTTCCAATTGAAAGACAATGTATTTAAACTAAATGGAGCACTAAAAATTCAAATATAAAACTTAAACTTTAGCCATGCAATTCCTTTTCTAACACATAATGAATAAAAGGTGTTCACACAAAATGGCCACCAATGGATTTTATGTGAATCTTCATACATGTACTTTGTCCTCTGACTATGGATGATTGGCTTGTGTAATGAGATTTTTGACACTGTCAAAATAATACATCTAACAGTAACTTCAGTTATCAGTGAAAAATTAAAAATATAAAATTATCATAAAACGTGCTATTGCCCCTGTAATATTACCTTCATGTTCTTCGCGAAAGTAGTGATGCATACATTGAACGAAAAAGATAAGAAAAGACTAGCACTAAATGTATATTACTCACAATTCAAGGGATAAAATTTTGTGAATATTTAACTCACAATAAGTGATAGTAAGATAATAAAGACACCAGTAAAGAATTATTCCGCTCAATTACATGCGTGATGTATTTAAAGCGTATTTTAACTTTTGCATATATAATATAGGTTCATTAAGTGTAGATTTATAGACATTGATTTAGGAATCATGATAATGATATACTTCTCTATTTCATCACTTTTTAACATTCAATATGCGTAAAAATACATGCATATAACATTCGTAGGTGTTTTAGTTTGCTATCTTAACTTATATTTAGCATTAAGATCCTAAAACAACATAACGTTCATGTAATTTGAAATCAGACTACCTGCTTAGTATTTTTCTTTACTATCAGTCGTTTATTGAATTGTTGTAAGAAAGTTTTGCATGCAAGGACAAAATGTGAATTCTTTTGAGGTATCCTTTTCAATTATGCATATTCTATTCATATTCCAGTGTTTATTCAAAACCAAAGTATCAATGTGTCGTACAATTTGCATGTACTCTGTTAACTCTATTAACAATAGCATAAAGTTCAACTCGTCTGGTAGTCAAGGGACAAGGTTTTGCAAACATTAACCCTGACTATGTGTCTATTGTCAGTAACATGATGAACAAGAAGACCGTTTAAACATACATGTATAAGCATAACGTGCAGAAAATGGCACAAATATATTATATATAGAGGATATCTTTTGTTTTGAATGTGATATCACTTATCTCTCATCGAGTGAGGGGTAGAGCCAGTATTTTCATGAGTGGCGCAGCCTTTATGGTCGACAATGTTGCAATTTATGTCCAAAAGGTCTGGACTCGGAGAGTTTTCTGGCGACGTCATACCATTGTTGATCGTAACTTAGCGACGGTAATGACGTCGCGTTGATTGTAGAAGTGACGTCAAACCATTGTACACATGATGTCATCCCCTCTGTGATATTTTCACGGACTCGAAAAAGTGATATCACACTCAGTTGCGAGATCACTCTTCTACAACTGAGAAAACTCAGTCTCTCACCGCTTAGCATATAATAAATTTGATAAGCATGTAACTTTATAGCCATCATTGACAAGAGACTAACGTGTGAAAATACTTTTTAGTTCGTTTTCGCTTTTGAACACAAAACCTCACATTTTTATTTTATTTTTAATCTGAAAATATGTCAAAGAAGTTTGAGTTTGCTTGTCCATTTTCATCTAAACACTAAAAATTCACCACAAAGTACTAGTTTTGATATTTCAATTTTCCTCGTTTCTTTTCATAGAACAATACAATATTTGTTTTCGTAATATTTTCATGTTTGTTGTTTCGTTCTATGTTACTTGAGAGCTGAAAATAGAAATTGAATTACAAATACCAATGGTTTTCAAACCACACAATCTGTAACTGGCAAAAATCAGGCAGTATAGACATAGATATCTTACTTTATTTGCATTTCTTAAACATCTATTGATATCTATAGTTTGTCAGAAGACTTTATGATCTGAAGTTTTTAGGATCTAAATGGCAAACATTTAAGGCGTTTTCAATTTGTAGCTACATACATTTTTGAATACTTCATAGCTGCTTCTTTCTATACCAGTTGACCTTGAGCATGACTTTTTAATGAAATATATATGCAGATATAGGTTCATCATTTCGGATTACTATTTTATCCTCTGCATCCTCTGTCACTATGATAGACATGATCACAGCATAATGATGAAAGTGAATGTTTATGTTATGGAATTTTGTGATGACCATTGATTTATTTTTGGTTCATGTGTCGCCACAACATGCGTTATCTAAATATTACAAAATCTGATACAAAGTTTTGAATAAAAGACTAACAGCTTCGTACCTTAAGTTTGTTTACTTACCTACGTAATCTAGTGCATATATTATGAAATTTTGAATGTCTTTGGGGCATCCTAGCATGTTTATATGGAATATTTGAATTGAAAATTTAGAAATCTGTCCTTCCGATCCCGAAATATGGTTTGAGAATGTTAAGGTTATAATACACATGGAGAATTAGTGCTACTTGAATTATTTCAAAGACGTCATGAGGAAACCTAAATACAATTACATTTTCACTAAGATACCAAATCAAGTGAACAAACTTAAGGTACGCAGCTGTATTTGTAAATGTATCATTTAGATACTATTGTGTTTTGGAAGCTATTGAAACATTATTTATTAAGAATACATATATAAATACTGTGCTCCACAAATCCACACATACATATAGAATATCTTATTTGAACTGAATTAGATAGATATATATATGAGTCATTGTCAACTGTGCAAATTGTAATACAAATACTACAATATACCTTATGAACACATATAAATACAGAGACACATGTTAGTGAATGATATCTTCTGGAATTTTGTACACATTTTAGTGAATGATATCTTCTAGAATTTTGTACACATTTTAGTGAATGATATCTTCTAGAATTTTGTTGATATATGCCTCCACATGATTTTATATGTGTTGATGTTTTTTTGCCAATAGCTCCTATAAATGATTTTAACAAGAAGGACTATTTCTTGATATTTGATACATTTGAATTGCTGCATTGTCAGAGGGAGAGGAAACCAGCAATCTCAATAAAATGGTCTGATGCACATACAAACACTAATTCAAAGACAACTTAATCCTCATTGAAGATGTGTTCCAATATTTATTGTTTAGTTTATTGGCTACATAATAAAATGGATTAGTAATTTGGTAACTAGGAGGAACATGAACGTCAAACTACTTCAATTATTCAGATGCTATTTCGTTGGCAAAGCATCAATGTTAACCCGACAAGTAAGCGGTGTAATCATATCAATAATGACACACATCTTTGTCTTAGATAACATATATCTGCTGCTTTATTGCGACAATTCGTGTTAGTGCGCCACCACGTGACTCAATATCCTATCGTGGTGTGGTGGTTTGAATGCTTTAGCAACTGGAGCTTAGATACTCCTGGTAGGGTCACCCAAGCTGGACAGGTCGACGGGTCGATCTCAGACCAAATTTGAGTCTTTCCAAAATCTGCTTTCTATCTCTCACTATGCCTTTCTTTCCGCCTTTTCCTCATCCTTTCGATCTCTTATTCCCTGATCTGTCTACTCTCTTTTGGATGGCAACATCCACGTCTTGAATAGCTCAAAAATTGCTCAACTCATTCACTCTCTCTCTTACTCACTCTCTGTAAGTGCGACAATCAAAATCAACTCATCAAATTGTAAAAAAAAAATTTAATCAGGAAATTAAAAGTTACTTTTATATTTTGTTCGTTGATTGATAATAATTCTACCTGTTAGAGTAGAGTATTAGGCTTCGGATCAGGAGATCCCTGGATCGAATCCCGCCAGGGGCTCGGCAGCTTTGTCTGCAGTAGAGAATTGTTCTACACACAGTCAGGTTTGGGTGCAATTTTACACTGAATTCCAGCGCAGTACCACCCATGGTTTGATAGTTCCAGCCGATGCTCGAAGGTTTTACCACAACACATAGCCACGGGTTATAGTCAAAACGGCGACAAACCAAAACGGCGAAAGGCCGTAAGTAAAACGGCGACAAATTAGACGGAACGGCGACAAAAATAATTAGTCAAAACGGCGACACCATAGTAATTGTATGCGATAGTTTTTGTATGAGATAGTTAGCCCGAGTTTCCTACTGGCTGTATATAGCTGAACATGAGCTACTTTTGATATTGACATGTTCGCATTACAGCCAGAGAGAGGTTCTATATGTCCTTTTGGCAATTTGCCGATACCCCGTGGTGTCGGCAGGGGTACTGTTCAAACGAGGCTCGCAATCAAATTCTAGTGCATGATATCTCTACTTACGCGACGCGGTCCTGTTCTTGGGTGATTTTGTAGTTCACAGGCATCAATAACTAAAAGTATCCATCAACCTAATGCGCCGTTTCGGGTGTTTATTCACAACATTCGTAATTCGCGCCCGCCATGACAGTTTTAACTGGGCCAGTGACGTCATACGCAAATCTCGCAGGTACGCGAGAAGCACAACTATTCGTGACGTCAGGGGTCAACTAGTCACGTGATCGGAAAAGAGAAAGTTTAACGAGAATGGACCTTGAACAACAGTCAAATGATATCCTGAGCGATAAAGGATACAACTTCAAAATAAAATGCAAACAAATTGAGATTATATCGTCAATTTTACAATCAGACACATTTGCTGTTCTGCCAACTGGCTATGGAAAAAGTGTCTGCTACATTCTGCCTCCTCTCATTTTGGATGAAGTGAGTTAAACACTAGCTATATAGATTATTTGCTTACTGCTGAAATTAATTACGATAAGTTGTATGTTGTATCAAACATTTACATAACTGATTGTGCTTGCAAATATAACATCATAAGTCATTTTGTAATTGCCCTTAGGTTATATAAATATTCTGATTTTGAAAAATAACGTAGAGCGGGGCTGATCACTTTGTCGTTTTTTGGATACTAAAAATAAATTATGGAACCAACCCACTCTCCAGTTCCTACTCCCCTGGCAATTATTTTCTTTGCGCATCCCATCGCATTTTTACGATTGTTTCCATTCTTGATGAAAACTATTTAATGTAAAAATACTTACAGAGATATCCAGGAAAGAAACATACGTCTCTTGTCGTATCGCCACTGACAAGTTTGATCAAGGATCAAGTTCAGGCACTAAAGGGCCATGACATAGAGGCGTGCGGAATATTTGCCGGAACAGAAGATCAACAAGGTTAACACATGTTGGCTTTAAATCCTAATGATAACTGTCTGTATACATTAATACAAGTTAAAATGATAAATTTAAATGGCAACCAAGTTTATACTAATATATATATTAAACTTAAATTTATAATTCTTGATAAGATTGATTACCGTATTTTCTCGAATAGGGTGATTATTTGATGCCCGGCCTTTTTTGTGTTATTATAAGTTTAGAGGAAATTTTTAAATTGTAAAAAATCTAAATTTGAGTACTAATATTAATGTATAAATGATGTATTATGTATCTAAACTGAACCCTTATTAGAGACCCGGCTCTTATATACGTTTAGGTACCTTGACTAACCTTCTGCTATTGGAAGCCTGGCTGCTATTAGAGTAAATATGGTAACTAAAATGTATTTAAATTTGTATCCAATTTATTGGGGAAATGTACTGTTAACGCAATATGGATTTTTTCAGCAATACAAAATGGACAAGCCTCTGTTTTGCTTGCCTCTCCAGAGGCCATTCTCTCCAAGTACTGGAAGAGGGTGCTGGAGAATGTGTATGCCGAACAAATATGCATGGTGGCCTATGACGAAGCTCACTGCATCTCTGAGTGGTATGTTTTGTAATTTAATACACTCCTTTTTACACATAATCTGATATACTAAAAAAAATATAAAATAACTTGTGCATAATATGTTCCTATTTTTTGGTGAGATCAGTATTATAATTACAGTCAATTTGGTAATTTATAATTTCTTTATCATTTTCAGGGGATTGGATTTCAGAGAAGATTATCGAAAAGTTGGAATTCTGCAAAGCATACTTGATTGTCCTGTTCTTGCCTTATCCGCCACTGTCACAAAACCAATTTTGGATGATGTCACAAAACTTCTAGGCCTGAAGGAGGCGAGAGTTATTTCATCCTTGCCAGACAGGTACATTGTAATTGCATCACATTACTTTAGTACAACGAACACATACAGTCCGATACGATTTAAAAATTATTAAATTATCGAAAATCTTTGTCATCAGTTGTCAGATCTGAATAGTTGCAATAATGACATGGTTCGCAATTTGTATATTTTTTTTTAAAGTGAGTTATCAATAAATACTCATCAAAAAAAGAAACGCATTGGTATAAATTATAAACTATTACCTATATGTAAGGGTATATTGCTTGGGCGGTGTAAAACAATAACTAACTGTTTTGACATTTTGCTCACTTCAGGTAGAGGGCAAAATATTTCGTTAATTACTTATCACGTAACCTGTTTATTAATATAAAGAAATATTATCTTTGTAGGCCAAACACTTTCCTCGTTGTCCAGCAATCTACAGAAAGCTACGAAGATGAACTACTGTGGATCTTAGAAGCAGTCAAAGCCAAAAAGCGAAGCTGTAAAAAAATATTGATTTACGTCACATCTGTTCAAATGTGTGAAAGACTTTATATTTGGTTTCATTCAGAGCTTGTAGAAGATGCATATGATGGCAAAATGTCAGCAGATAATCGTCTTGTTGAAATGTATCACAAGGGTACTGACGCCGATTCCAAGACAAGAATTATGGAGAGCTTCATACACGCGAATGGATCAGTCCGAGTGCTCGTTGCAACTGTGGCCCTGGGTATGGGTATTGACATACCAGATATCTCAATGACAGTAATCTGGGGTCTATCGCCATCAGTGTTGCAGCTATGGCAAGAAGCAGGAAGGTGTGGTAGAGACGGCAGACAAGCTATTGCTGTGTGTTATGCATTTAAGAGAAGTATTGCTATGCCATGCGACTCCTGTAGGAAAAAAGGAAACAGAACATGTACATGCCCCAGTCGTGAACATCTTAGACAACTAACCAAGACACAAGAATGTTTGAGAATTCATATCTTGAAGGAGCTATCTATTTGCGAGTCGAGTGACAAGGAATTGTATAATTTGCAAAACAGAGTCGACTGTAGTAGTGATTGTGAATCTACGTGCATGTGTCAGAAATGTCTTTGTTGTATTACATGCTGTTCAAAGTGTGCCTGTCCGAAAGCTGAAAAATGTTGTGAGGAAATCCTTACCCAATACATGACGTCATGAAATGTATATTAGAACATTGACTCAATATCAGTAGTTGTACTAGTGATACACCAGTGAGTAGTAGTGTTCACATATCTATCATGAGGATGCCAATAAATCATAAAGGTTGATACTTTGTTTTTTATGTATTTGACATTCAGAACTACATAAATTGAATCATATATAATCAAAGATATATCAGTTATTTTTATGCTTGATAAGACGCCACTCATTACCACATGCAAACACATGAATTGTTTAAACAAGGACATATTTGATAAATTGACCAACAGCAAAGTTAATGATAAAGACACACAGACACTTTGGATAGAGACAATTTATATCAAAAGGCTATTGACAACAAGCAAAAGTTCTATTCATTGATGGTGAGTTTTTTTATCTTAGCCATTTTGTTTAAATGTGTAAGAATTCTCTGCTTCATGATCTTTGGAAATCTGGTTCCTTTGCATATTTTCAAGTCCTGAAAGCCTGCAAAAGCTCGACCAGGTCTGTGATTGAAGAGTAGAAGTGGTTGCAACAGTTTCACCATTCTCCTTAAGTCATTCCTTCGGTCGACTTTACCAGCTTTCCTCTTCGGCTTTGCGCCGCCGACTAGTTGTTCCTCAAACACCTTGTCCAAGCACTTGCCAATTCCAATCATTTGACTGTGTCTGTCTTTTGTTGCCTCCGTCAACTGCCCACTGGATACACGGCAATTGTGCTTGTACTCTTTGTTGAGGTGCTCATTATGTAGATCCTTGGGTATATTCTTTCCTTGTCCCCCATGGACATTAACAGTTCTCTCCCACAGAAGATTGTGCTTCAGTCTTTCAGATGTTGCCCCTGACATGTTTGCTAACAGCCTATGACCAAATATGAAATACTTTGGATGATTTTTTTCATGAAATTCAAACATGTCAAATCGCCAATGACGGATCATCCGTGGACCATCATTTTCTTTGACTGCATCATGTCGTGCCATCATGTTCAGGCCTCTCCAAAGCAATCTCTCACAATACTCTTTTTTCATGTCCCGAAATTTGTCGAGTCTTTTTCTTGCATGGTTTCTTTGTTGCTTTTGTTTGATTTACAACACATTCTTCTGAGCAAAACCAATCTCCCTCGGGTATGTCATCATGTTCCATGCCAATGCATTCTATGTGGAACCATGTGCCATATGGACATTCTCTGTTACAGCAAAATATCATGGTTCCTCCTATATCAAGTTTGCAGAGACAATTTGAACTTTTAGCAGCCTTAGCCGACACAACAACATTGATAACTTCTGATATATTTGGTTTTTCATAAATACTTTCCACAATAGTTGCTGCAACTTTGTCCCTGTATTTTCTCTGTTCTTCTTTTTTCTCTGGATAATTGTTGGGAGTGTTTTCAAGGATGTCCATTCCCATCAAGCTCATGGCTTTTAGAACAGCATATCCGTCTGTAGCAAATTCTAGCAATTCTTCTGCCTTATCAAAGCAATCCATTATGTTTTTGGACACAGCTTGATGGTCAAAATATTGCTTGATATGATACAGTGTTCCTTTATCCCTGTGGCTCTCATATTTGAACAACTCATCGTACGTGTCCTGCAACAAATGTTATCCTTACAATTTGTTACAGTTCATTTAGCATGACATTACCATGAGTGTGTAGTGGGGTTATACATAATTAAACTGAATGAAATGTATTGTAAAAACTGGTCATTTTTGGGAAACCCATCAAAGTACTGAAGGCTCTGAATAAAGAATGTGAATAACAATGCCATCTCCTTGCTTCTGTCCGATATGTACATGGGTGAAAGGTAATTTTAATTGATGGTCACCCATTAATCAATACCAACACTTATGTCTTTACAATATGTAGCAGTTAAATGGTAAATTAGAATTCGTTATAGGTGTCACTACTAACCTGAATAAACATGAGTCGCCGATGCCATTCCTGAATTCCAGGTTCATACAAGTCTAGTCTCTGTCTTTGAAACTTTCCATTTAGTCGAGATCTCTGGGCTCCAGCTACTCGTTCACAGCTCAGACCATCACAGAAGAGTACCAGGGGTAGAGGGTTGCCATTCACATCCTCTGGAACGTACTTGTTATAGCTCTCCAATATATCAGCCATTTCATCTGTTTTGGTTTCGTCCTTGTTGATAACACCAAGTGGTACCTAGAAAAGAATGTCAATAATCTATTTTAAAATCTTCAACTTTCATGTATGTATGAGGCATTATTTCATACATTTAACACCCCCCTCCCAACCCACACACACACTGACACACACACACACACACTACACATACTACACAAGCCCCTCCATGCTGATTAACACCATATAAGACTGGTCACAATACTGCCAATAGACTAAACTTTTGATACTTACAATGTGACTTTTGGCTGATGATTCAGAGGAATGTTCATGTGGAATGGACCATATAACTCCAAGGTCCTTAAACGCTGGAATATAGGTGGTCAGGATGCGTGAAACAATAATGGTAAGTTTATTCTTCAAAGAAACCTCATCATCATCGTTTGGAAGTATGCTGGCAACGGTTATATTCTGTATCTCTTCAGCAGTAGGCATCTCATTTGACAGACCGTAACTACCAATCCGTCCCAAGGTCGCATAGGATTGAACCATATTCAACATTGCGTTTTTCTTGCCCCGGATGTGATGGCGAACTCCTATTTTCTGATTGACATTGTCAAATGTGATGTCAAAGTACATCTTTCTCCTGGCTAATGGCTCGGCAACTGATCCTACACTGGATGAATCCGATGTTGAGATAACTGCAATAAATCAATATTTAAATGTGAATTGTTTTATCATCAAACAACATAAAAGTTGTGACAAATAAATAATTGCTTTGTTTGGTTATTTAGTGTTTTAAATTCCTATAGAATATGGCTTTAGGAGCATGGTTTTGAAAAAAAGCACTCATCAAATTTTCGATCTCGATGATTTAAATTCTAACAAAATCCTGCCACGCCAATATTTGAAAGAGGGTGGGTACTAAATTTACAAATTTCTGTATTAAGAAGTGACAAGGTAATCTAAAAATTAAGGCTCAGTAGTATTAGTGGTTTCCAGGAAAAGTTCCAAATAAGGTTTGTGGGCCTTGGGCCTGCCACGCCCGTATTAAAATGATTAAAAATTCATAAATTCAGTCACCCTATGCCCACAGAAAACACAAACTTTATAGATATTAGGGGAAATGGGTGAAATGTTTGAGGTAGGGAGTGTCAATCTTCCTACGCAGAGCCTAAAAGGCCAGTTTCCAAACTGTCATTTTATGCCTTGCTGCAGAGACTTTACTTTTCTGTGCTGCTATAGTGCCCCTACAGACTAGAGAGCAAGCACAGAAAACTCAAGGCTATGCAGCAAGGCATAAAACTGACAGTTTGGAAACTGGCCTTTTAGGCTCTGCGTAGGAAGATGTACATACCCATGCTGTTGTCACCTTCACTGTACTGATCTGTTGACGATACACTGTGGGTGGTTGTTTTGCCGTCCAGGGATTCAGTTTCTGTGTCATTCGACTCTTCACTGGACAGTGCACTACTGTCATCTTCTCCAATCGATTCAGTCACTTCCTGGTCCTCCCAGAGATCTTCCAAATTCTCCAATACGTCTTCATCCAAAATGTCTTCTGTATCAGCTGAAAATCAGAAGGTACTCAACGTGATAGTAAAAAAATATTTAAAATATCAAAATTTTAAAATATCAAAACAAAACAAAATATTTTTACTAGACCTGATATGTGGTTAGACATACACGAGTAGTGGTGCCTTTTGCTACTTTGGTTATTCTGAATTGTTATGTTTCTGGTTTCCATGGAACCAATTTGAAATTTGTACATAATGGGGGTAGGGTCCCTTTCGGATTAAATGTTAGCGGGTACATCAATGTGCATCACATGCACATATTTCTAGTTTTTAAACAAACTTACAGACAAAACTCATGAACAAATTCCTTCTATGAAGGTTGTTTATATTGATAACATATTTCATTTCCAAAAATTCTGAAGAAAATTAACATAGAAAAGACTGTTTTAAGACTCCTTGTGTATTTCAACAGTCATAATATCGTATTTCTGTGAGTTCTTCACAACGTATGTGCCTAACAATAGGATTCGTAGTCGCATTTTATTTATGACAGGTTCTTGTTTTGTATTTTTTGAAACGTTGGTAACGTTTCTTTGGAGTGTAGATACCAAGTATTTTGTAAAGATGAATAAGTGAAGTGTGTCATATCGAGAATTTAATGCATGGACATGCTCATGTTATATTTATATTTGTGAAATGACAGACAAAAGGCCTGCTATTCGTTAAAGAACTCGTAATATGTATCATACAGTTATCTAGTGTCAGTGTAAGTAAATATTAACTGAAAACACTTACCAAATTGTTCCTGATTGGTCAATGAATCACGCCACTCTATCACCTTCTTGTCAAAGTCTTGTCTCACTCTGTCAACGTCTCCTCTAGTGCTGTCAATGCTGCGACACCATCCCAGTCGATTTAAGTGTTTGAATACCTTAAGATAATTATTTTACAATTTACTTAATCTCTTTTGAATAACTGATAATGGTTTATCACACAATGTTCAAATGCTCAACATGTTGATCCTCATAATCGATCAAAATCAACACTGGAGAGAGTTTTTATTAGATGGATTATGTTTACATCATAATAAAACAGCACATACACGATAATTATTTCTGCTTATGCCAGTGTACACAGCAGTCTAACTTTCAATAAACAAGATGTTATGGTCAACACATAATCATAATAATACTCACTTTTCTTTGACAACCACCAAGCCAAAGCATCAATGACACAAGGCTTTGCAATGTGCTGGATCTGTTGTTCCTGGTGAAAGCCACAATACTCAGAACGGAACCAAGTACCGGTGCCAAGGAAACCATTTTTGTACCTCGCTTTTGGGAGAGGCTGCAGTGATGCTTTTGCTTTGTGAAAGCTGATGTCAAGAACTCTGTTAAAGTAGGACAGTGCTGTCGTGCAGATGCCAAAACCTGATCCCAAGAGAACGATTGCACTGTCTGGAGCAATCCTGTGTTTGATTTCAATTTACCTAAGTTGACTGCTTCTTTTCGTATGAACTCTGAAAGAATTTTCGTAACCGATCGCTTGGCGACTTTGCTATGCTTTAACAGCTTGTGAAAGCCGGGCTTGTATTTGGACTGAGAAAGTTTCCAAATTGCCTTGCCAACAGGTGTGTTATTCACAGAGATGTGTATCTGAAAGCACAGAAAGGTAAGAAAAAACGTTACTCTCATTAATCCAGTAAAGGGAAATGCAAAAGGTTTAAAAGGAAGCAATCTTAATACACACACCCCCAAAACTACGGCCTGCCCATCCATAGACAAACTTGAAACTCTGAACAATGAATATACCACCCCCCCCCCCCCCCCCCCCCCGCGAAGTATTTCCAGCCGTCCATGTAGGATTTTTATTTTGTCAATATCAAATTGTCCTGGGTATTCGTGATATTCTGTTACGATTTTCTTGATCAAAATTATTCATATTTTTTCATTTCTAATAATTTGGACCAAATTACATATGTTCAATCATGTTTACCTTTTCGCGTATCTTCTTTGGAGATGAAAGTGGCGAGGCTTGCTTCTTGTGACCTAGCCCGTGTCCCAATACGCGTATCCTCTTGGACTTTGACCTACGACTAGGGGTGACGTCGATCTTTGACGCAATGTAACTTCCTGGTTTTCTAATTTTCCTAAATTTTTGTTCAGCCTCCTCGAATTTATCCTGTGTTACATGAACGGTCCTTAAAGTTTGTTGGCATCTCGTGCACAAGTATGCAATTTTATTAGGCGTCACTGTCACCTCAAAAGAACTTTCTAGTGATTCCGCGGCGCTAGATCCACCCTTTAATTTAGTAAATAGGCCATGACGTTTAAATCCTTTTTCTTTAGCGTCAAAGGGTTCTGTACAGGAAGCACATTTCGAAGCTTCCATGTTTATTTCCTTGGTTTTCAGCCAGATACCTGTCAATATACTATTTTAAAGAGTATGTATACATGAATGAATGTCAATTGATCATACCATCTTAGGTTGTGTGCTTAATGTGTATGTTATAAGAGAATAATCAATGTTTAACCAAAAGGCATGCCTTTGAAATAACTATTTATAAAATATATTTTCATAGGTTTTAAGTCACTATATTGGTCCTATGCTACGGAAAATTTCCAGTGCAGTATGTGTAAAGTGATTGTAATATCACAGAAAGTTTATAACTATCTAGTGTTAGCCTAATCTCGAAACTTTAGTTTCATTGATCTCAAGCTAAAACAAATTTTGATCCGCCATCCGTCCGTAAACTTTGTGAAATTTCGACTTCTTCTCCAGAACCATAAGGCCTGGAAAGCTGAAACTTTGTGAACAGACTCCTTTGCTAGTGAGGCTTATTAATTGTATCTTTTGTGTCCATGCGGTCCCAAATTAGAGCCACAGGAGCCACATCCTTAAAAACTATTTTCATCTTCTTCTCCAGAAGCATAAGTTCTAGAAAGCTTAAACATTGTGTACTGACTCCTTGCCTAGTGTGGATAAAAAGTTGTAGATTTTATGACCCTGTGGCGACTACTCAAGGGGGAACCATATTGGCCACATGTTAGAGCAAAATCAAATGAAAAGCCTGAGGAGCTACAGCCGTTGGCTCTATATTTTACAGAAATACCATCAAATACTGTCAATCAATATACACGAATATTTTATGCATATAAGACAAAATCATCAAAAAACATCAAAAAACCACAATAACCTTAACAATGTTTAATATATAGCGATAAACCGATATTCGTTTCATTTTGTAAAAACAAATAAAGTTCCAATGAATGTCATGTTTAAAAGTAGTAAAATACCATAGTGGAAAGAAGCGAACTAAAATCGAATGGAATTTTTAAAGAGAAAACTTTTACAGATATAATACTATATTTTAAGAGTTTTTATATTAGAAAATTGCTCCAAGTTCGCAAAATATTAGCCATAAATTATTTTAATACATTTGATTTATAGCCTTTTCAAACTCTTATCTCTGGCTATCAATCCTCTGTTGAAAACAACATGTCAGGTGAGATGATATCTTTGAAAAGAACGTCAGAAGTGTTAATCAAAGTGACTGACTGAAAACAGATGTCTCGTTAAACTTTCTCTTTTCCGATCACGTGACTAGTTGACCCCTGACGTCACGAATAGTTGTGCTTCTCGCGTACCTGCGAGATTTGCGTATGACGTCACTGGCCCAGTTAAAACTGTCATGGCGGGCGCGAATTACGAATGTTGTGAATAAACACCCGAAACGGCGCATTAGGTTGATGGATACTTTTAGTTATTGATGCCTGTGAACTACAAAATCACCCAAGAACAGGACCGCGTCGCGTAAGTAGAGATATCATGCACTAGAATTTGATTGCGAGCCTCGTTTGAACAGTACCCCTGCCGACACCACGGGGTATCGGCAAATTGCCAAAAGGACATATAGAACCTCTCTCTGGCTGTAATGCGAACATGTCAATATCAAAAGTAGCTCATGTTCAGCTATATACAGCCAGTAGGAAACTCGGGCTAGAGATAGTATTTGTTTGTGATGGTTTGTGATAGTATTGTTATTAATATTGTTAATAAATAAAAATGTGTTATTTATCTCTAATTATATATATTGAAGAAACAATTCTAATAATATTTTCATCTAATTTTCTAGTAACAGACAACAGAACAAAAGAGTTAGTCTCGATAATCTAGATTGATCTAGATAATTTATTTTAGACTCTTAGAGTCGTGATTGAGACTTTCACTTGTGTCATGAACCTAGGCTCATGAACTTTACGTAGTTAGCAGTGTTTGTCAGCAAGTTTGCAAGTCTTTGTCAGTTCAAACTACTGGGCCATGTAGTTTGGAGGCTCTTGTCAACAGTTCGGCCGCAGCAAGATTTCCCCGCTTGAAGAGCTTCCAAAATGTGAAGATCTCCTCCTGCTTTTCGGAGGATCGTTTCCTGATGTATGAGGACAGCTTCGCATCCCGGACAAGCCGCATTTGGATTGGAAGAAGCTGCGCCTCTTCAAATAGGATCGGCACCAGCCGGTAGATGCCGAGCGTCCGTTCCCTGCACTTGCTGTTCAGGCGTCTATGCCAACCTACAAATACCAAAAAAAATCTATATTTACTTTGTTAAAAACGAAAAACGAATAAATGATTCAAACGGGCATTCAAATGTTATTTTTATTGTTATATTATTTTATATTTTTATTTTTTTTATTATTATTCAAGCCCACTCGATTTCATAAATGAGGTTTGATATAAGATGGAATATTACCTTCAACGTGGTTGTTTGTCCTGACTGACACATTGAACATGCACCAGGAGGAGGGCTGGAAGGTGGAGTGGTCTATCCATTGACGTCGGTAGTACCGCACCAACTTCTCTAGCTTGCCGCCGGCGGGGACTCGGGCCTCGATCTGCTCAAACATGGGGACGATCGAGGGGACAGGAAGGAATGGCAACGCCATCAATTTTCTGATGAAAGCTTTCAAATTTTCTTTACCCAGGTAGGCATTCTATAAAAATAAAAACACATGTAAAAGACATTTTATATTTTATATTTTATAAAAAATTTTATTAAGTTTTATTATGTGTCGTTCTTCTTTATTAGTTATTAGTTTATCTGATTCTCCAATTACATATTATTACAATTATATTTACCTGAAGTCCAACTTCTTGGCACTTGCGCCAAATCGCTTGTGTCAAGTGAAAGAGGCAACCTCGTCTTCTCACTCCAGGCAACAGTCTCTCGACAGCCCTCCAAGTTGCCAACTCAAAGTCCATTATGATGGTCACCCCGGACGGGGGCGATGGAAGGAGTCGAAGGAGTCTTCTTAGCACCACGACGTAGTCATTCGTTGTCCGAATTGACATACATGTAAGAACGAAGACAAGAGGTACCATCTTCATTTGCCGACCGACACGCACAAATCCATGTATAGACAGTAGTTGATGAAATGGTTCTTTCACTACCTTGAAAGTCCCATCAACAAACCACTGTCTACACATGGATAAATGCTGCAACTGCCGGTCGGTCGCGAAGATCAGATGCCTTTCGCCTTTGTACAAAATGTCAGCCTTGACGAAGGTCTCTGGTAGGAAATCCAATACGAGCTGAAAATAAAATAAAATTGGTAATTATGGAATTCATGTAATATTCATAAGATATATATCTCTTATTTCAGTTATTTTATCACATTACACTGTGAAGATTTAAAATTACCTCAAACTTCAGATCCTTAGGGTCCTTCGGGCGCTGACCTTCCCGGGCACGGTTGGCGATGCGGATTAAGTTTTCGGGCTTATCCAGTCCTCCAGCGGCTTTGGGATCCAGCTCGACTTGGACGTCGTTGACAATATTGTGGCCGGACTTGAACACATCTGCTCTGGCTTGCTTCTTAACCTATGAAAGATTGACAATTGTTTGACATTTTACTAATATTGTATATTTACATTTATGTGTTATATTTTTTATTATATTATGTATTATATTATATATTATTATACCTCAGTCCTTATTTCCAGGCTCGGCAGGATGCGAATGTGAGTGGGCACCTGGGTTGAAGTGGCAACCAGACTGTGACACTGTCGCTGGGCACGTGTCATGCTTGTTCCTAACACTGCATCGCCAATACACACGCCCTGCACGGCGTCTCTGTAAAAACAAAACAATCATTCAGATTTCAGATACAAGTATTTACGGTTCTATAACGATACACATACCTTTTTTACCGTTATATATAAATATATGTAAAATTTATATATATTAAATACAATATAATATATATATGCATACATGTTATACTTACACTAAGTACAAATGAGTATCCATGGGCATCAACGAGTTTCATCTTCCCTTTCTGAGACCCGTCGACGATCTTGAACCTAGGTGCGTCCGGAATGGTAGGTGGGTCGATAAGCGTCTGCTCCATGAGAGTCCTAAACAATGAAAGATTTACAATTTTAAAATATAAAAAAAATATTTAAATTTATCGACAGCAGAAGTATTAAGAAATCAAATAACATTAATGAATTGATTTATAAGGTATAAGATATATATTTTTTTATTATGACTATTATTATTAATAATGAATAAATATTATTATGAATAAATACCTCTCATTTTCTTCAATTTCCTCGGATAACGAAGCCATCGAAATGTTGATATCGGAAATGTCTGGGACCCGGTCTTCTGTTTCGGAATCGGAATCTGTCATCATAGACTCGGGTTCGATCTCAGGTTCAGGCTCAGGCATAGGTTGGGGCTCGGGCTCGGGCTCAGGCATAGGTTGGGGCTCGGGCTCGGGCTCAGGCATAGGTTGGGGCTCGGTCAAAACGTCTACTGGTGTTGCGGGCTTTCTCCCTGCAATAATAATAGCAGCCTCAATATAAGTGAAATACTCTTGAAAGCGGCGATAAACCCTATATCACCTATCACCACCTTTTAAAGTAGAATAAACTGGTGTATATAAAATAATTCTTCTGGCATCGAGCTCGCCAAATATGATTCAGATCGAAAAAGATTATTTAACTTCCGAAACATTTGATAATGGTTATCATTATGACAAACCTCTGAGCAGACCTCCTGACTGAAGGATTGCATTAGTCTCATGAAATCTTATTGTTATCATCATTATCTCACCTCGGTTGTCAATGATGTCAACTTCTTTTGATATCATTAATTGAAGATTTTTTAAAAAACGATATGACAATAGCAAAGGTTTTGGATGTTTTACCAGATTTGGATGGTACAAACTCGTACATGGTTGTCGGATATTGAGTCGAGTTTTAATGGAATGCTAGCTAACAACACATCTAGCTTTCATAATCAAAACAGTATAGAAATTAGGCAAGGAAACGACCCTTGTTAGTGGTCATAATTCTGTCAATACAAACAATGCTTGCCAATTATTGAATTACCACCGATGTTCAATGTGCAACCTCGAATATCATATTTCTAATTTAATCTGTATTATGGATTTCTCAATAATTAAAAGGTTAACTCGACGTAAAAGGCCAACTGTTATGGAGCCAGAAAACTTGATTTTGAAATAAAAATGATCTTTAATGCCAAAAAACGTAAAGATTTATGAATACGAAAGCCACAATATTTTAGAGATGAAAGGTTGCCTAACTGTCTAATCCAAATTGCCTAATTGACAATAACCATTTGTAAATAAAATACAAATTGTTTCATTATATTAAGGCCATAACTTACTCAGAAAGATTTAAATTGAAGGCAGTTACATTAGAGGGGCAGTTGCACGTTTTTCATTATTTTATATATTAAATTTTTCACTGATATTTGTATGTTTAAGCTTAATGTATTATTGTGATAGTGTCAAAAATCTCATAGCACAAACCATTAATCCATAGTCAGAGGAGAAAGTGTGAAGAAAGAAAATTGAATCGCATGGCTAAACTTAACATTATGTATTTGAATTATTACTGCTCGATTTAGTTTAAATGCAATGTCTTTCATTTGGAACCAATCATTTTCATTTTCCAGACATCTCCTTACATTCTCCTTAAACACGTGTTACTATCCCTTTAAGAGGGAACGATTTTATCAATTTTGTCTTATGATTTTGCTGAATTTGTTATTGACAAGGTAAAATAAAGGTGATCATAAGACCTCAAAAGTATATCACACTTTTTAATTTCTGGTGTATATGACATATTTTAATGGTATATTTTTGAATTTACATATGAATTTTGAGTTTTCAATATTACAAAGGGTAAATTATGAAACATCTTATATCTAATCTATATCATTGAGATTACTTTACCAGCAGGATAATATTATTCTTAAACATATTTATTCTTATCAATATAAGTTGGCAGAGAAAGGAATAGATTGTTGGGCCTCGAAGGTAAAGAAGTTATTATTCAATATGGATTTTGGACTCTCATGGCTTGTTCAAGGTGTCGATAATGTCAAAAGGTTTCGTAATTAGCAGCCCCGTCTAAGGACGGGGCTGCTATCAGTTTTTGTGAAGTTTCCATCGCCACCGCCGCCGCCGCCGCCGCCGCACTCGTACTACTAGCTATAACTTTTTTCCCCTAAGCTTTCCAGAACTCTTATTCATACCTTACTCCTCATACCTCGGGGGAACGATTTTGACATGTTCACTTTCAAGGTCAAAGGTCAAGGTCACGAGCTATGTATTCACACTAAGAATTCCTTGTAAACGCGATAACTTGAAAAGTTTTTGTGCTATGAAGCTCTAACTTGGTATATATCATCCTTGGAAAAGTAAAAAAATTTGAAAAGGTTTTGGCTACAATCCGTCAAAGGTCAAGGTCACAGCAAGGTCATGACGTAAGCATGTTTTAGCGAAAATGCTTTATTTTAACTATGAACACTTTTAATCAATACATGATTGTTATACTAAAAAAAAAGTGTTCAATGATTGTGTGACCTTGAAGGTCAAAGGTCAAGGTCATGAGATATGAGTTATTACAAAATGCACTAAATTGGGGTATAACTTTATCCCATTTAGCTTTTCAGAACTCATGAACATGTCTAAATGTTAATACTTCCAGGGAATCATTATGACATGTTCACTTTCAAGTTCAAAGGTCAAGGTCACGAGTTATAAAATCACCACTAAGAATTCCTTGTAAACACGGTAACTTGAAAAGTTTTTGTGCTATGAAGCTCTAACTTGGTATATATCATCCTTGGAAAAGTAAAAAATTTTGAAAAGGTTTCGGCTACAATCTGTCAAAGGTCAAGGTCACAGCAAGGTCATGACTTAAGCATGGTTTAGCGAAAATGCTTAATTTTAACTATGATCACTTTTAATCAATACATGATTGTTATACTCAATAAAAAGTGTTCAATTATTGTGTGACCTTGAAGGTCAAAGGTCAAGGTCATGAGATATGAGTTATTGCAATTCCTTCTAAACACAATAACTTGAAAAGTTTTTGTGCTATGAAGTTTAGATTTTGTATATATTATCTCTTGAGAAGTTCAACATTTTCAAAAAGTTTTGGGTACTAACTGTCGAAGGTCAAGGTCACAGCAAGGTCAACATATATGGAGAAAATGGATTAATTGTATTTTTAACACTTTATTTCATTACAATAATGTTATACTCAATGAAATGTGTTCATTGATTGTGTGACCTTGAGTGTCAAAGGTCAAGGTCACGAGAAAATTCCCAATTTGGTGAGGCCTGTAAAAGGCGGAACAGGGTAAGGCGAAACCCAAAGTTCCGGGGCTGCTCTGCTTTTGCGGTATCCCGCAAACGCTAATCTAGTTTGTTTAAGCAACGATGCATAGATGTCGAGAAACAATCATGTATGGGAAATATTTTGCAGTATTCTAAATTAAAGTTTTATGTACAAATTAAGGAATTCCATGTATATGAAACATACCTATCATCAGTAAATGTCACTGCTTATCGTATTGTTCTATGTAAGTTTCGGTGTTCCAACCACAATTTAATGGTTGAAGTTGGAAGGAGATTGACTATTAAACCAGAAGATCGACAGTGTCCTTTGTGTATAGTACCCGTGCAAGAAACATAATTTCATTTTCTATTACAGTGTCCCTTTTATTCAGACCTAAGGAATAGCATTCTTCCATATTATTACTGTACATTGCCATCTCAACAGAAATCTATTTTGCTTTGTAAAAGTGATAATGAATTTAAGCTAACTAATGTATTACAGAGGACCACTAACATTCTTTTATGAGATCACTTATCATTCCTTGACAATTAAGTGAGTGCAACCTTGGTATTATGAGTGTACTGAAAGTTTGGTCGGCCTTTCTTGAAGATATAGCCAAGTTGTAAATGTAAATGAAAAAAATATTTCTGATAGCAAAGATATATACATCATTTATTATTTCATAATATTTATACTTAATAAAAAGACAGAGAAAAATCAGTTCTTCACAGGGTAAAGCGAGATTTAAAAAACATTTAAGGGGTTTGTACCCTTCTTAATAATTTAACAAGCTTTAAGGTCTTTAAACCAGTACACATTCAAATACACTTTGAGAAAGGCGTTTGGGATTCAGAAAAAAATTATGTGTTCTAATTGGGCACTGTTGATGTGAACCTTACTGTATTGAAGTAGCCTTGCACAGGAATATAACCACTTTATGTATCCTTTCCACAAATATATTTCTAAAATGCTTAAACATGACTGGATGGAGTGAACTGTTGTGTACAACAATCTATTAGAAAAATTAATGGATTTTATGGTAATTGGGTTTTTTTTAAAGTTAAATTTGAACTTCATAGTAATAATTTAAAAGAAATATGTTTCGAAATGGGTTTGGGGACATATATTTTATATATATATATATATATCAAAATTAGTTAAAACATTGTAAATACATACTTTCACACTTATTTGGGTGTCACAAATAGCAATAAAAAACGTTTAAAAAATAGCGGAAGATGAAATAAACAACTGAATTTCAAAATAACTCTTTAACTGACCAAAATTCATGCTATTTTAAACTCAATGATGATTGATCCATTCATCACCTAAGATTGGATCAACTGTATAGTAGAACTGCAGGTTAAAAATATTCATTCACTTTGTTCACTTAACGTTGATCAATTTCTTCGTGCAGTCGAAGAGATTCTCGTGTCATTCAGGTGCAATATTTTTAACTAACAAAGCAGGAAGGACTATTGATACCTGAATTCATGCATGGGTTGTAACAATTGAAAACAAATTGCATCTTCAATGTTTTCACTCACATGTCAACATGGAATATTTTTAATTTCCTTTGAAATACACATAACAATATTATCGCCATTGAGTCTTTATTGTATAGACAAGTATTCCAAACTACAAGAGACTGTCATTCATAAACTGAGTTGGTGTAGAATTTGCAATTGAACTTACACAAGTGATCAACATCGTTTCTATATTTTGCTGTGACTGAGATGGTGTATTGTTGTCCCAACCTCAACAGATCTTCTCAAGCATTGAGGTTTTGTACAGCCAATGACAAATTGGATGTCTGTGCCACCTGTCACCAAAAATCATCACTAAACTATGTATTCCTTTTGTTTCAAGCCTCATATGACATGTCTATGAGCAATAAATCTAAATTGGGCTTTGTCTTTATCTGTTCCTATTGAGTGACACGATCATTGAATAAGACGTTCATTAATTCGATACCTTACTCAGTGATTGATCATGAATCGATAAGCCTCGTCAAACCTTAAGACACGTTTTAAGATTTATGTAGTATTTAGTTCTTCTTTAGTCAAGTATGTGATTTATTTGATAAAATCTCAACTCTCATAAGATTGTAAAGGGAAAAATATTCTTTCTGAAAAAAGATGCTTTAAATGTATTCATTGGCCTTTTCTTTATGATATCAGATAATATTTTCATACTTATGTTATTTTATTGATATTTTCATTAAATTAATAATCTCTGAAAACTACCGTTAACAATAAAAGGCAAAAACAATTACCCTAACTTTCTCAGAGCTATAACAAACTCCTGCTGTCTGATTAAATTGTTTTTAGATGACATGATGATACACAGAATTTCTAAATATATGTATGATAACACAGGTTACTCAACTGACCAGGGTATTGACTATTTAATTGTTATCCCTGTTCAAACCAGATGTTTTGCGAAAAATAATATTTTTGTAAAGATATTTTATATTTCAGATTTAATGATAGGTGTTCATAACATTTTTTTCAATTTCATTTTTAAAAGACGTTATTATCAAAATGAAGATTTCCTATATCTAAGTTTCAGTTTATCATGTTGACATAGTAATAACTCACTTTAAAGGACCTTTATAGTTACCACATTGGTTTCTTGTGACGTCATAATTCCTGTAAGAGGTCATTTTATGGTATAAACCCTTACATGAGGAGCAAATGTGTGAATGTTCCTATGCTTAAAACCTACATTGATAGTTAGTAATAGAGCTGTATATGCAGGTACACTGTAACAGCAACGATCATAGGCATGTGTGTATACATAATTCTTCTACTCTCATGCTGTTGAAACTTGAATAAATTGTATATTAAAAGGGGAAGTAGCACGTTTTAAGGGAAATATTAGGTGATGTCAGGAACATGAAAAAGAATGGTTCCAATTGAAAAATAATGTATTTAAACTAAATGAAGCAGTAAAAATCAAATATATATTGTAAGGTTTAGCCATGCGATAACGTTTCCACATATAAAATCACATAAAACTGGCCGCCAATGGTCTTTATGTGTATCTTCATAAGGAGTTCTCTGATCATGGATGCTTAGAATAAAACAATCCAGCATATCAAAAACTTTAAGTTGTATTATCATCAATCGCATCTAACGAGTAAAACACGCACATACTTTAATCAAAGAATAATTACTCAATATAAGTAATAGGATGTCTTGACATTTACCTTTAATAACAATATCTCATTTCAATATTTTAGTACCATTTAAGTATAAGATTACTCTAACGAGTTAAAACTCTTATGCAAACTGTTTTGGAGGTCACTCACATATATGAGTCATTCTCAAAAGTTGCAGCTTTTTCACGTACCGGAATAGAAATCGGTAAAATATTGACAGAACTTTGTCAGAATTCATTTCTTGTTAACTTCTAACTTACAATCTAACTGGCAGGTAGTTAAATTGTAACCTAAATGACCAAATAATTTTTTTTCGGTTATTTTTGTTACCAAAAATATGCTTTTTGGCTTGTATCTAGGTGCAAAGTCCAAGAATCGGATGTCTATGTTTTTCTTATCCTAGTTTGAATATATTTTTTTCTGCAGGTATTCTAAAATGTAGTGCTTTTCCTCATTCCTGATAAATTTTTACAACTTTTATGTGAAAATTTTATGTGAAAATTTGAATTACTATCTTGTATACGAGAAAAATGTCTTTCCTGTAACAGGTATATACAATTCAGGAAAAAAAATGATCCATTATCTTTTGAAAGAAAACACTTCTGTCATGCTGATCATCAAGCATAGGTTTAGAGTATTGAAGATGCCTTGTTGACTCAAAAACAACATGCTTGCTGAAAATTTTGTTCGAAAAGTGAAAAATGTTGAGTATTTTTTATTGGCGTCTTTCAAATAACGCAAATTATCAAAAAAATAACCATATTTCAAGAGATGCGTCTTTCCCTATGCATGCTGCACCAAAACCACTACACAATGATGGTGTATAAAATGGGACAAGGACTGTTCATTACTTTTCAATTGATGAACAAATGGAATTTGTCTTTCATATAACAGTCTTTTCTGTAACAGATGTGTTTGTTATTGGAAAGACCATCATTGTTACTGCAAAGACATATGAATAGATATTTGCATCTTACTTGTTTGTTTCAACAAGAATTTGATTGACAGTTACAATGTAGGATGTCCCGTGAGCTTCTTTACCAGAGGGGATGAAAGCATCCTTTTCTGCAGTCAATCAGACAAGTTCTTGTCAAGGGTTGTTATTTAAAAGACATTATCGTTACTGTAAAGACAATTGAATATTTACTCGAAAATAAACATTATACTTGGTTGTTTCTTCCTTCTAAATTTGTACTGAACTCATGACTTGTCTTTGAGAATCATATTTTGTAAAACATTTTTATTTTTTTCTGCAACAATGTGTATATTTTAAGTCTATGGTATATAGATGTTACAT
Organism: Steromphala cineraria; assembly: GCA_916613615.1. Taxonomy (NCBI): domain Eukaryota; kingdom Metazoa; phylum Mollusca; class Gastropoda; order Trochida; family Trochidae; genus Steromphala; species Steromphala cineraria. The sequence continues at coordinate 28,410,224 of OU744732.1, forward strand.
GAAAGACATACTGTGTTAATGTAAAAGACATCCAAGAAACTAATACTTAATTTGGGAATTTATTTGTCTGTGCATTAAAATTTTCATTAAATGTATGGAATAACTTTGCCTTTTGCTCTACTAAGAGGTCTGTGTTTTAGCCACATATCATCAAATTTATTTCTTAAGACTGTTATTTGAAAGACGGCATTGGTGAACAATGCTGAAATATGGCATATAGCCAGATAATTTTATTTTTTTTAAATATTGCAATATAAGCAATGGTATTTATTTGTACATCATTTATGTGGCATGACTGTGGAAGGAAAAAAACCCAAAAACATAAGTTTTCGATGAAACTTTCCAAAATTGGCAAGATTTCTTTACTCCAACAAGTGATAATATTTTGTCTTTCCTGTAACAGTCAATGTCTTTAACATAACAAGCAGAAAAATTTCTTGGTCCTTTTTTAGTAAAGTATTAGATAAATAATAAGTAAAATGTTCTGAGGATCTGATGTGAGAAACATAAACCCTACCTGCCTTGTGCAAAGAAGTCACATATTTATGTTTCATTAAACAAACTTTCTTACTTATTTGAAGCATTTTCTTTCCAATAACAATTTGTGTCTTTTGAATAACAGAACTGTCTTTCATGTAACATGACCAAAACGTAATTGATTTATTACCTTAAAGGTAAAAATGCTTGTCATAAAATGTCAAAAAAACTTAAAACGTGATCACATGATCTCTTATAGCTATCTTCATTTTATTCTTTATGTTGAGGTTAATTGATAGGATATAAAGAGAATTTGTAAGAATCAACATGCTTAATTTTTTCAACCAACTTGGTGTACAAGTGTTTATCATATGAAAATATTACTTGATATTTTTCTTTTTACATTTGAGTAACAACATATATGCTAAGGTAGATACTACAATGCGACATATTTACATACAAATGTTTTTTAAAGAAAACACACAAACATAACTATCGTTACTGGAAAGACATTGTCTCTTCATCCTCATTAGTGTAATAAGTGTTAATTAAGATATCATACTTAATTAAGCCTCAAATACATTTGAAATCTTATGTTTAAAAATGTACCTTACCATTTGTGAAAGAAAAAAGCTAGAATCCTTATTTAATTTTTTTTGTCTTTTATACACAAAAAAGCTGCATCTTTTGAGAATGACTCATATAAGTTGTTCATATCATTTGATAAGAGTCTCTCTTTGTTTAGGTTTTAATATCAATGACAACTGCAAGCATCTGTATGTGCAGAAATTCCTCATCAATGCGAATGTATTTTCTTGATAGTCTACTGCATTCATGTTTTACTTGTAAGAGTGTTTTCATGCCAATGTAATTAGTCGTTCCACTCTGTCTATCAAGTATTCTGTTACAGCTGCAGGGTTCAGGTAAAAGTTCAATCAGTAATTGGTTTTCTGCCTTTCAATTTCCTGATTATTGTGATTGACCAATCTAACTCACATTTGCTTAGGTAGTTAAGCATTTAAAGATACATATATAACCAAAACACGTGTTTGATTTGATATACGTTTATAACACAAAATAGGCCTTCCAATTCATATGGATTCTAGATTGAACTGTTAATCATTTTATATCTTTGATCAAGATTAAATATGACTAATTTTGTTATCATAAGCGTTAAAAATATCGTTAAAAAATAATTACATTTACCCTAAACAGAAAATAACATAACAATGATATATATAATGTTAGCTTGCAAAATTCTTATTTTCACATAGATAAAAATCTACTTTTGATCCTTTGAATTTGAAGTAAAAGCTTTTGAAAAAACGAATATATAAGGTCGAGTATTTGAAATTGATGGTGCACGAAGCAAAACTGAACTACCAATATTGTTGATGACAGGAAAATTATGTTAGCTTAAACGCCTTATCAGCAATTTACCATCAATGTCAAATCTCATTTTTAAAAAAGCTCTTTACAATGTTATTTTATAATGTTATTCAACTCAGCAATTGCATGTGAGGTACCTTGCAGCATTTGAACATTCCCACCATAGGGAATTGACTAAATGTTTTCCAAGATTTAGGAAAGAGGATCTTGATTTGAATCTGGATGTGATTAAAGTGTTGCGGTTGCATGCCTAGGATTTTTTAACTTTTTAAACAATATAATATTTTTAATCATTTCATCGACCATTGATTGGTCATTGAAATACATGTTATCAATGCAACAGTCTTGTTCGATTTACTGCACCTCTTTTTAACACAAACCAGTTATTATCCTTTCCACACAATATATGAATCTACTGCATCATTTTCAAGGAGTACAGCCTTTAATTATTTTCAGTCATAAGTGTTCTTAAAATACCATTTTATCAGATCTGTTAAAACTAATTCTATCCTTTACATACCCTGCACGTTTACCTTAATTTCTCATATTGATATTGTCCTATTTGATATGTTGATCTCAACGTTACCAAATAGTTGATTAAAACACAGGTTAAAGTGAAACTCAAGTTTTCAAAGTTGACAAAATATTATAAGCAGAGATATCAGGAGAGAAAACCCAAATAACGCATTTTGTCAAAGGCGATCACACAAGTTAATGTCCAGCGTTTATGGGTTGAATAATCAATACCCTAAACAAGATCTTCCAAAAATGAGACGTGTCACATCTTTCACCAATGAAACGTGCTCACTTACGAATATCACGCTCAATGCGTGATCGGAGCAGTACGGATATCACCACCATTTACTCGGTTTCATCAGGATCATCTCTACTTTAACACTCGTACATATACCTCGCTGTGATTCAGTGTGCGCTCTGCCCAATTGGGATTATATAACTTTTAATCAACCAATCAGCATTTAGGCTAGAAAATCATCGGTTAACCTTGCCTGTGATTGGTTCATTTTGAGGAAGGTGAAAGGTCAACAAGATGATCTGATTTAACGACAATATCATTAAAATTATCAATTAATAATTTCATAAGAAACGCTTTACTTCTTAATCACATAATTGCTTCCAAAATCCTGAATCAGGGGTACAAGGGAAAGGAATTTATATACTTTTTATATTCTTCTAATAAATGAAGTTGTTGAAAATATGCTTTGATAATAGAAATAAATTCGACATGATTTATGTATTTATCAATGGATGACACGTGTAAAGTCAAGGATTTTCTCTCTTATCGGCTCATTGAACTTTACAATTTTTTTGCGTTGTTGTGTTGTGAAATGATTACTTTTTTGCTAGGAAACATTTTAGAAAAAATATGGAAAAAAAAGCAAATAAAAAAAAAAGATTGTGTTGCAAAATAGTGAGAAAGGTGGGAGACTTTTGTCCTCCCATCGTCAGACTTTAATGAAGGTTTCTTTTCTTCAAAGCGAAGTGGGAGAAGTTGTTAATGGTAAAGAAGCCACATATCAACAGAGCAGTCTGTTCTCTCACCTTGCTGAAAGCAAGAGGTCTGTCTAGTCACCTTTAACCTAATAATACGTGCAAATATGATCTCTTTGGGGAAATGAGAAACGGCAAACAGAATTTTAAAGTCTAAGACATGGCTATCTCAATTACGCAATGCCTCTTACACAATGTTTAGCAGTGATAAGTTTTATTTTACCAGTGCCATTATGTCTGCCATCTTATTCGGTTTTATTGACAAAATATGATCTGATGTCACAGCTTAAGAGGCTTGTCTTTAAAGGGGCAGTAGCACGTGTTTTGATAAATTTATATTTTAAAATTTACACTGATAATTGTACGTTCATGCTAAATGTATTATATTGTCAGTAACAACAATCTCATTACACAAACCGATCATCCATAGTCAGAGGACAAAGTATGAGAATTCAATTGATCCATTTTTTGTGAACACCTTTAATTTATTTTTGTGTAAGAAGAAGGAATCGCATGGCTAAACTTTACGTTATAAATTTGAATTATTACTGCTTCATATAGTTTTAAATACATTGTCTTAAAATTGGAACCATTCTTTTTCATGTTCCTGACATCACCTTATATTCCCCCTAAAACGTGCTACTGCCCCTTTAATATAATCTTCATGTTCTTCACGAAAGTCATGCATACAGTGTACATTGACTTACAATTTGAGAAAGAAAAAGAAAAGAAAAGCCCTAAATGTATAATAATTCTAGGAATCAAATTTTGTGAATATTTTAACTCAAAATAAGTGATGGTATGATAATAAAGACACCAGTAAAGAATTTTTCCGCTTAATTACATGCGTGATGTATTTAAAGCGTATTAAATTTGGCATATATAATATAGATTCATAAAGTTTAGATTGTTTTAGGAATCATGATAATGAAGGATTATCTTTTTCATCCCATTTTAACATATCATTCAATATGCGTAAAAATACATACACATAACATTTGTAGCTGTTTTAATTTACTATCTACATAAACATGATGAACAAGAAGACCGGTTAAACGTACATATGTATAAGCATAACGTGCAGAAAATAGAACAAATATATTATATTTTTGATAAGCATGTAAATGTATAGCCATCGGTCATCTTCCAGACAGTTGACAAGAGACCAGCTGGTGAAAATACTTTTTAGTTGGATTTCGCTTTTGAACACAAAACCTCAAATTTGTATTCTTTTCTTAATCTGAAAATGTGTCAAAGAATTTTTAGTTTGCTTGTCCATTTTCATCTAAACACTAAAAATTCGACAAAATTTACTAGTTTTGATGTTTCAATTTCTCTCATTTACATAGAACAAGAACACATATTTGTTTTTAGTAATATCTTCATGTTTGTTGTATCGTTTTATGTTATTTGAGAGCTGAAAATAGATATTGAATGGCAAATGCATATATAGGTTCATCATTTCGGATTACGATTTTATCCTCTGCATCCTGACGCAAGTTAAAGTTTATGTTATGGATTTTTGTGATGACCATTGGTTTATTTTTGGTTTGTGTGTGGTCACAACATGCGTTATCTAAATATTACAAAATCTGATACAAAAATTTGGAATCAAAGACTAACAGTTTTGTACCTTAAGTTTGTTAACTTACCTGCGTAATCTAGAGCATATATCATGAAATTTGGAATGTCTTTGGAGCATCCTAGTATGGTGAAAAAGAAACTTCAAATTCAATACATAAGCTACAATTCAATTTGAGTTAACATTTTCGTTTGTCGAACCTAACAGATAACCGAAAATTTTGGCAGGACGTTAAACTGAGGGGTAACAATTTTGAAATTATTTTCTATTTTACTCTTAAGAATTTCTAGATTTAAGTGAACAACAACTTAAGATCTAAGTCATGACTGTTTCTTTGCACTAAGGCAATATAATTGTGCTGATTTTCTTTCTTTCGAAGTTTATATGGAATATTTGAATTGAAAATTAAGAAAGTCTGACCTAGCGATCCCGAAATATGGTTTGAGAATATTGGGGTTATATTACACGTGGAGAATTGGGGATCCTTTGTTAGTGCCGCTTTATTTATTTTCTGAACGTCAAGATGAAACCGAAATAAATATTTGCACTGGGATACACAAGCAAGTGAACTAACTTAATGTACACGACTGTAATTGTAAATGTATCATTTAGATACTATTGTGTTTTGGAAGCATTTGCAATATTGTTTATCAAGAATATATACATAAATACCGTGCTCCACAAATCCACACATACATTACATATAGAATATCTTATTTGAACTGGATTAGATATATATATATATATATGTATATGAGTCATTGTCAACTGTGCAAATTTAGTACAAATATTACAATGTACCTTATGTCCACATCAAAATACAGAGACACATTTTAGTGATTGATATCTTCAAGAATTTGAACACCTTTTTTTGAATATCTTCTAGAATTTTGTACACATTTTAGTGAATGGTATCTTCTAGAATTTTGTTGAAATATGCCTCCACATGATTTTATGCGTGTTGATCGGTTTTCTTTTCCCAATAGCTAATAATAAATATTTTTTAACAAGAAGGACTATTTCGTGATATTTGATACATTTGAATTGCTGCATTGTCAGAGGGAGAGGAAACCAGCAATTTCAATAAAATGGTCTGATGCACACACAAACACTAATTCAAAGCCAACTTAATCTTAATTGAACGGATTTTCCAATATCTATTGCTTAGTTTATTTGCTACATAATAAAATAGATTAGTAATTAAAAATTTGGTAACTAGGAGGTACATGAACGTCAAACTACTTCAATTATTCAGATGCTATTTCGTTGGCAAAGCATCAATGTTAACTCGACAAGTAAGCGGTGTAATCATATCAATAATTACACACATCTTTGTCTAAGATGTTATATATCTGCTGCTTGTGACAATTCCTGTTTGTGCCCCACCACGTGACTCAATATCCTATCGTGGTGTGGTGGTTTGAATGCTTTGGCAACTAGAGGTTAGATGCTCCTGGTAGGGTCACCCAAGATGGACAGGTCCACGAGTAGATCCCAGACCAAATTTGTGTCTTAACAAAACCTGTTTTCTTTCTCTCACTGTGCCTTTCTTTCCGTCTTTGTCTATATCCTTTCGATCTCTTAGTCCCTGATCTGACTACTCTCTTTTTGATGGCAACATCCACGTTTTGAATAGCTGAAAACTTGCTGAGAACACGTTAAACCCAAACAACTCATTCACTCTCTCACTCTCTGTAAGTGCGACAATCAAAATCAAATCATCCAATTGTAAAAAAAACCTTAATCAGGAAATTAAAAGTTACTTTTATATTGTGTTCGTTGATTGATAATAATTCTACCTTTTAGAGTAGAGTATTAGGCTTCGGATAAGGAGGTCCCTGGATCCCTTGGATGTTTTACCAGATTTGGATGGTACAAATTCGTACATGGTTGTCGAATATTGAGTCGAGTTTTAATGGAAGGCTAGCTAACAACACATCTAGCTTTCATAATCAAAACAGTATAGAAATTAGGCAAGGAAACGACCCTTGTTAGTGGTCATAATTATGTCAATACAAACATGGCTTGCCAATTATTGAATTACCACCGATGTTCGATGTGCAACCTCGAATATCATATTTCTAATTTAATCTTTATTATGGATTTCTCAATAATTAAAAGGTTAACTTGACATAAAAGGCCAACTGTTATGGAGCCAGAAAACTTGATTTTGAAATAAAAATTATCTTTAATGTCAAAAAACGTAAAGATTTATGAATACAAAAGCCCCAATATTTTAGAGATGAAATGTTGCCTAATTGTGTAATCCAAATTGCCTAATTGACAATAATCATTTGTAAAAAAAAATACAAATTGTTTTATTATCTTAAGGCCATGACTCAATCTAAAAGATTGAAATTGAAGGCAGTGATATTAACAGGGAACGATTTTATCAATTTATTCTTATGATTTTGCTGAATTTGTTATTGACAGGTAAAATAAAAGTGATCATAAGATCTCAAGAGTATATCACAATTTTTTAATCAATTGTGTATATGATATATTTTAATGGTATATTTTCGAATTGACATATGAATTTTTAATATTCAAAGAAGCAAAGGGTAAATTATGAAACATCTTATTTATATTCTTTATCATTAAGTGGATGTTTACTTGAACATGGAATATAAAATACGATAGGGTTTGACTCTGTGTCTGAAGAATGCATCAGATATTACCTTGTCATAAAACTGAAAGAAACAATGCTCTGTGGTAAAGCTAATACAACACTGTAAGACGATAAACATTTGGATCATTTGATGTTGGCAATAAACAAAACATAAACTAAGTAATGTATTACAGAGGACCACTTATCTTCTTGTATGAGATCACTTATCATTTATTGACAATCTAGTAAGGGTAATCTTGTTAGTATGAGTGTACTGAAAGTTTTGTGGACCTTGTGAGTGAGTGAGTTATTGTTTAGCGCCGCTTGGGCAATATGACAAGTTGTAAATGAAAAGAATATTTCTGAAAGATGTATAATACAAAAATTAAATTATGAAATGTTTGTTAAGTAAAGAACGTTTTGAGAACAGATCATTTCTTCACACAGCGAGATGGAAAAAAAACATTTGAGCGGTTTGTATTGTATTCTCATTAATTTAACAATCTTTCAGGTCATTTAACCAATACACATTCCATTATACTTTTAACATGGCGCTTGGCATTCTTGAAAAATGATGTGTTCTGATTGTACTTAACAAGGCACTGTGGATGTGAGCCTTACTGTATCCAAGTAGACTTGCACAGGAATATAACCACCTTATGTACCATTTCCACAAATATATTTCTAAAATGCTTAAACATGGCTGTTGTGTACAACAATCTACTAGAAAAATTAGTGGATTTTATGTTAATTGTTTTATTATTAGAAGTTAAATTTGAACTTCATAGTAAGAATTTAAAAGAAATATGTTTCAAAGTGGGTTTTGGGACATATTTAATCATATTTCATTACAAAATTAGTTTAAACATTGTAAATGCATACTTTCATACTTATTTGGGTGTCACAAATAGCAATGATAAACGTTTAAAACACGTAAAATAAAATAAAAACTGAATTTCAAAATAGCTCTTCGACTGACCGAAATTCACGAAGGCTATCTTCATTCACGCTATTTTAAACTCAATGATTAACGACCCATTCATCACCTAAGATTGGATCAACTGTATTGTTGAACTGCAGGTTAGAAATATTCACTCACTTTGTTCACTAAACATTGATTAGCTACTTCGTGCAGTCAAAGAGATTCGCGTGTCATTTAAGTGCAATATGTTTCACTATCAAAGTAGGAAGGACTATTGATACCTGAATTCATGCACGGGTTGTAACAATTGAAAAGACTGTGTATCTTCAATGTTTTCACTCGCATGTCAACATGGATCACTTCTGACAGGCCTGGAATTTTCTAATTTCACTGTTATTACATATTAAGTGTGCCTTTAAGATATCCAGTTGTGACGGAAAGCAGATCACTGCAATGTACATAAATTATTTAAAGGGACAGTAGCAGGTTTTTAGGGGTTATATAAGGTGATGTCAGGAAAATGAAAATGAATGGTTCCAATTGAAAGACAAGGTATTAAAACTAAATGAAGCAATCATAAATCAAATATATAATGCAAAGTTCAGCCATGGGATTCCTTTTATTCTCTGACTATGGATGATTGGTTTTGTGTAATGAGATTTTTCACACTATCAAAATAATACATTTAGCATCGACGTAGGATTATCAGTGAAAAATTAAAAATATAAAACTTGCAAAAAACATGCTACTGCCCCTTTAAGAATCAGATACTTCTCAAACATTGTAATTGCAGTGAGTGGGGTTTAAAATTTAATTTCTTCCAACTCGTAAGGAATTTTAAGCAAAATGATCAATTATTAGATTTTATTTCGTTTTTAAAAAAAAAGCATTTATCAAAAGGCAAAGGCGAAAATAAGTCCTTAACTAACTTGGGAGTAATCAACACAACTAGTATCTTATCAATTAACATAGATGTAAGTGAAAATACATGGAAGTGTTTAATCGGTAACAGTAATGATAACAGAGAGAATTACACTTGGTAATGTGCAAGTTTGGATAAACACAGTTTATGATATGTCGTAAAAATGCTATACTGAACATTTGCACAATAAAGGGTAACATATTATTCGAACTTTTGATATCCCATGGACTAAAATCACTTGTATCCAAAATTTTAAATTTGACATATGAATCTGTCAATATGATTACTTTATGGTGGCCAAGAATCTGGACATGTTAGGTCCAGAACAATATGTTGTGATTATAACGTCAATCTTACCCTCAAATTCATTGGATTTCCGTAAAGGGAACTTCATACATTTAAGTCAAGTTTTATATATCAGCCCTGAGTGGACTAAGGTCGCAATTTAGCAGCGCTGAAGAAAATGGCGGCTGTCCATCCTTTAGCCTATTGTAAATGGGAAGGAGCATTGTTATCTATCTATCTTTTATTCCCTTTTAAATATTGATTATTTGCAATTTCCAGTGAAACACAAATAAAAATATTATAACCATTGAGTCTGTATTGTATTGCCAAAGGACAAAACACTGAGTTGTAGAATTTCCAACTGAACTTACAAACCTGGCGTCAACTGTTCTATATTTTACTTTGAATGAGATGGTGTACTGTTGTCCCAACCTCAACATATATATCTTCTCAAGCATTGAGGTTTTATTCAGCCAATGACAGAGTGAATGCCTGTGGCACCCGGCACCTAAGATCATCACTAAACTAAGTATTCGTTTTCTTTAGAGTGTCAAATGACATGTCTATGAGCAATAAATCTATATTGGGCTTTGGCTTTATCTGTTCCTATTGAGTGACACGATCATTGAATAAGACGTTCATTAATTCGATCCTTTAGTCAGTGATTGCTCATGATTTGATTAGCCTCGTCAAACCGTAAGACACGTTTTAAGATTTATGTAGTGTTTAGCCCCCCTTTAATAAAGTATGTGATTTATTCGACCAAATCTCAATTATCATAAGCGTGTAAAGGGGGACAAATATTCTGTCTGAAACAGGTGCTTTCAATTTATTATTGATTAATCTACTGTTTTTTTCTTTATAATATTTCATCATATTCATACTTGTATGAATACACACGCTTACTCATCTGTCCAGGGTATTGACTATTAAATTATTGTCATTGTTCAAACACAGATCGGTTGCGAAAATCTTTTTTGTAATTATATTTTGTCCCAAAAAATATTACTTTTGTGATATAAGTACAACTATGAATATCAAGCAAAAAAATATTATTTATTTGCAAACATTCATAACTTTATTGTAAACATTTGTTATTTTTGGATTGTGTAATGACAGTAGTGGTCAAAAAGCATTTTAGCATTTTTCCTTTCATTCACCTGCTAAATGTTCCAAACTTGTTGTTTATTTGAACAAGCGGAAAACTGTAGAAGGCATAACTTCCCTTGCCATTTTACCCATATACCATGTTTCACAGAAATAAGTTCATAAACTCTGTTCCGACGTTTCCATGGAAACGGATAGATCTTATGTTTTTTTCTTATTTTTTTGTGATTCGGAACAGACTGCACACACACATGGACGGACGAAGGTCATTTCTGTATACCCCAAAAACTTTGTTGGCGGGGAAAAAACTTATTAGCAATTAATGATGAAGACGCTTAGTTTGTGATTGAAAATTGTGACTGAAGTGTACAAATTCAATATAGCTCACTTTGAACATATTTAACTGCACACTTGATGTATGGTTTTTCATGTGACCTTGTCGTATAACAAATCTCTTCCAGTCTGATATCAATAGTCACCCCTCGGTAATTTCCCATGAGCATAAAAAAGCCATTGATGAATGCTGGAACCGATTTACGTATGTTTTGAAATATGGTTTATCTTCATCAAATACTGAGAGGCATATGACCCGACTGATTCTCAGTTATCATATGGGTAGCATTGTAATTTACATGAAACATAGTCTATGACTTCTTAAATTATAAATATATCTAAATAGATAATGTAAAAAATCATTATGTTTATAAGACAATTCTATATTTGAATAATCTATATCATGATATATATAACATATTCAATAAGCGATTGATACATCCAGGGAAACGACTGAATTTGTCCATTTTGATATGTGATATACCTATCTTTTTTTAGATTTATAACTTTGATGATAAGAAAAAGTAAAAACTAGCTGTGATTTAAAGAAAGAAAATAATTATTTCCATCACAATCCAAGGAAACAAATAATAATATTTCCGTGGCTAAGATTAATAAAGCTGTTTTCTGACGAGTAGTTGTGTTTCAATTTAGTTAAGTTTCTTAAAAAAAGCAAACAGTAGAGAACCGAGATCCGATTCAATTGGTGTGACTACAGTAAGCGTTTTAGTTGATTTTGGTTCTTAAGATAGCCTGCAATGTACAGTTGTCGAACCTGCTACTCTCATTTTGAAATATACGTTATGCTGATTTCATTTTGTGTCAGAAAGGTGTCAAAATAAATTCTTTATTGCATGTAAATGGTTCAAGGATGTTTATTGTAATCATATCCAAAGCAAATAACTGTCTTTTAATGTAACATTTTGAAAGGGAATAGTTATACCTATTACATTAGAACACGGATATAACGATCTCGGATATAGCAAACAATCGGATACAAATTTTCAAATCCCATTCCTATATAATATCATTAAAATTTTATGCATGTAGCGAACTTAATTTTTTTGGTCCCTTGGAGTTCGTTATATCCATGTTCCACTGCAGTAATATTTTCTTCTTTTTTTTTCGGTTCCAGTGACACACAGCTTCAATATTTTTCTAAAGCAGATTTTTAAAAAACGGAAATGGCTTTTACATTTTTTTCAAATGGAATATGAATTAAAGCCTTTTGGCTTTGAAATTTGCTAAAGTACATTATTATCACAATTTCAATTAAATACAAGTAAAAGTTCCAGAGCTAAGTAAAAACATTTGAAATCTGGGTTAACAAAAAACGCTATACGGTATGAGCAGATATGATATTTTGCAGTTTTCGTTTCTAGATGAAATGTCTTAGATATATGATGTACATATATTTGTAATTCACTTTGAAGCGTGATAATTGATGAAGTAATTGAAGAAAAACGTTTCGTCAACAAGTAGCATGTCTGGATATTTGATACATACAGTAGTGTGCAAAAGTAAGTGGTCGGGCAACGCGTTGCCTCACGGGTGGCTAACGCGTGAGCAACGCGTTGGTCACTCGTGGCTAGCCGTGGCCCACCAGTGACTCACGCGTTGCTCACGGGTTGCTCACGGGTGGTTAACGCGTGTACAAGCTTAACGGATAAACGAGTCTCTTGACCAAGATTATCTCCCTTGGCTTTAAAATTATTGAAACGAATGCGTTTACGAAAGTTTAAACATAAGAATGTTTAATAAGGAAAATAAATTATTGTGAACATAATTAAGTGAAAAATATTTCTGTTAAAGGACTTATATGCTTATGAATAAATATGTTATAAATGTTATAAAGGATTTTTATTAGGTGAAATCTTGAGTTTGGAAGATACTTTTTGAGAAATATTCACTTTGAAAATTATATTTTTGTGTGAAAAGATTACTTTGACAGATATCTTGTGAAATATTGACGTTATCAGTTTTCTAAACGTTGACTTTGAAAGGTATATGAATTTTGATTTAAAGGGATCGATAGTTAAGACCATAGCTCCACAGCTAGACAATCTTTACACACAAAACTGGCGATATTTAAAAAATTTCGGAAAACCTTTGAAATTGCTATATTTTGATCGTTTTATGAAACTACAATGTTATTACAATACGTTATTCAAATGTTGTTGGGTTGGGGTTTAATAACGTCTTCTTTCATCATAGGGTGATCTCGCCGTGGGGTCTATGCCTTAGTTATTTCCCAGAATAATTGGGGTGAAATTTAGAATAGGTGTGCTAAGGCAGTTGTGCTAAGGATAGTATACAAGTCTGGTGATTGGCATCATTGAGGTTTTGATTTCATGCATGTCACTTGTTTATTAACATAATCATAAACATCATTTACTTAGATGCATCTATAATGTTAAATAGAATGAAGAGTACACTAATAGAAATTTAAAATATTTCAATGACAATACTAGATAGTAATATTTCTTATGTGAAAAAACTACTGAAGAAATGCATAGGGTTTTGATAATGATTTTGATAATTAATACATGCGTTTTCAATTTTACATACAACAAATATCAATTACTACTGGTGTAGATTTATTTATTGAAATTCAATTGATATGATGTCTTCTCCCTTTGTCAATTCTGGATTTGTTTATTGTGGTTATGATGTACATACTTACTTACTTACATACACCCATGCACTTATACCAGCGAGGTTAGGAACACAAACTTCACAAAATACAAACATGGGCGCGGCTCCATGTTTGTTCTACAGCTGCTACGCTTCAATTGGTAGGAATATGAGAATCATGGCGAGAGTGTTATTTCAAGGTCAATGCAATTGCTTATTGATCACATTTATAGAGTCTGATTGAATGTTTGTTTGTATGAGAATCTATACCTTAGTTTATTCTAGATTCCCGATTTATCAATGTGGTGTCAAGAGAGACTGAATACATTTGGAGTTGATATGATAATTACATCAAAATACATCACTGCATCCAATTATCAGTATATTACTTTAAAAGAGATGAGTATTGCTAATAAGAGCGAGGGGTATGTTCCCACATAGGCTAATTTCTGTGTAAACTTCTAGCAATCCGTTTTCTTCAGAATGTGTTTATTTAGCAAACGTTGTATCAATCTTTGAAAGCTACAAGTTATTGATATCAAAGCACTGTGATTACTACCTGTCAGCAACACAAAGGGACACATCTAGCAAAGCATATTTCTTTTTAAAAATACATCTTTTTATATCATATCTTCTTTGTTGAGTTTTTGCCATGTTGTTAAATTCGACTTTATGTAATACAATAGGAAATGTGCGAAATGTGCCGAGTATCAGTTATTTCAAATTGACGAACATACGCAAGGCTAGCTGTATGAAGCTGCAAATTCACTTACGCGCATATGCAGCTCTCATGAGGAGGTTTACCTATATTTTTCGCAAATGTGCATCTCTCGCTGTGGTGAAATAAGTTACTTGTAGACAGACAGCAAACAGAAGATTGTATTCATGTCTCACTCGTAGATACAAACGTAGAGATATGAAATAAATACAGATTAGGTAAAACTTCGACCAGTCGCTTAGCGATTTATGAGAGACTATATTACTTTTAAAATGTACATACTATTCAAAGAATATCAAGTCAGCAAAAATATATATTATTAAAAGCTAGGTCAGAAGCAAAAGCTTACCATAAATCAAATATCACAGCTATTGTAAGAATATCATGGCAGGCGCTAAAACTTAAGAGTGAGTGGGTGAGTTAGTGTTTCACGCCGCTTGGTTAATACTCTAGCTATTAGCGGCGTCGAAAAGAATGGACCGTTTGTACTAAAAATATAAGAAAGCATATCTTTAGAAGATAGATTCCTTAAAATTCGGCAGTAAGCTTTGACATTTCTTTAAAAGCGATAATATAAATGGGCCATAAAATAAAACATGCATTCCGTCTAACACTCACTTAAAACAATATCTTTCCTTACATAGCACGTTCTCATATCTTCCCGTCTCCTTTCGCATTTGGGTCACTCCGCATCGGAAATTCGGAAGTGCAGTTTTGTGATCTTTGAAGATTGTATCAAGACAGTAAATCCCTATACGCGTTTTGTCCCTTTTCCAAATAAAACGACACGTAGCACGTTGTTAGCATATATATTATATACATCCAGCTCTTAGATCAGTGTTTTGTGTTTATCATAGTTCATAAAAGTTTGTTTTTGTTCAATAACTGACATTGTCATTTACTTCATCCCGGAAAACGTTATTAAATTAATTATATTAAAGAGTTATTAATGTAAGTCATGTGTGTTTTAACAAATCAGTTACTATTCATATATGTGAAACCAAAACCAAAGCACAACTTCAAAAGACATGTACATACTGCAATGGTTAACAACTAATGTAAAATACAAAGCAAAGTGGAATTCGATATATTTCATTCATAAAGTAATCGACAAGTTTATTTTATAAAGCAAAAACCTGCTATCCTGCTTGAAAAATGCGACATGCCCATTTAACCACTAACTATGCGCTTTAAATATTGAATATAAATCTTATATTTTAAGGTTCTGTATTGTTGCTACTGTAACTAAATTATCCAATACAGTGAAAACGAAGAAAAAGGGTATTTGTGACTGGCTATTCTAAGGCAATAAAGATACCATCGCACGGTAACCGGACTGTCTGTTAATTGCTAAGAATACACTAATGAGGTAGCTGATTAACTGATCACAAGATTATGTTGATTGTTCAGATTACCGCCTAATCTGGCGAAATATCCAAACGCCGCGCTTGAGTGATTATCAGTCGAATCATTGAGCGAAAGAAACACTGCTGTAGGGGTAAGCTGGTTATTTATATGTGTGTGCGTTACGTGTGCGTTAGAACTAAAAAGGACTGTCATTGAGTCATAAACAACTTGACAAGCACCACGGAATATCTAAAATGGCGGTAAATGTGACGTGATTAAGCTAACATTCATTCATTCATTCATTCATTCATTCATTCATTCGGCAATGACTAGCGTGTGCCGGAAATGTACACAGTTTATTATTCCTATCGATAGACATGAGGTGTTGGGTGTTGTTATGAAATTAGTCCTGAGATCCCCAAAGCACTTCTTTCTTCATGCTTCATTGAATTTCATACATTTATACATATATGGTATCAAAAGTCGAATGATTAAATACAGGTCTAACCTTCTGACCAATATCAACCAAATGAATGTCTGTTATATGATAAAATATTTAACGAGAAAATATTCTCTATATGTAATTTTTCCGTATAAGTTGAAGCAAAGAATATTTCATTCAGTTGTAATACTTTCAAAACCTGAACTGTCAAATATACACTTTGCACAGTTACGTCAAGAAAGTAGTGCGTTATATTTTACGTACGATGCTAAGTGTTGAATGAAGATTCATTGAATGATCAAACAGTATGCGTGTATCTGGATGTCATCTTCGGTCAATCTTTAGGATTGTTCACATATACACTTTTCCTTATTGCCGCTATCGGGTGAGGTTAATCTAAATAGTAAATGTTTATTTAGGCAAACTACATGAATACATGAGTGCATCCATGCAAATGACGTTTAAACTTTTGCGCAATTTTTGCCTTTTTAGAGCAAATAAAGAAAGCTCAAATGACCATACGACCCTAAATACCTCGTGAATTTGTTATGTTTACATTGGATTATTAATGCCGATAGGTAAAAAAGCACTCGGATATTTATTACGTTTTATTTACCCTTTCTTCGGGCAACTTTATATACATGGACAATATCTTATATAATCATCAATAAGAACCCTATTAAAGGTATATTACTGTCTTCATTTTAATAAATCAACGTTCCAACAAATCGAGATCACGGTAAGACGGTAAGTGTGGGGAAAAAATACACACATGAACGTGTACCGATAATTACATCATGAGTCATGTTGCATTTTATTAGTTTGTTTGCGAAGAGGAAGGCGTACATCAATTCGTATGTTATTCGATTGTTAGATATCACTTAGAGCTGAGTGTGTTGGGGGGGGGGGGGGGGGGGAGAAGGATCAAGGTTGAATGGGTTTGTATGGATGTGCGCTTGTGTGTGTGCGTGAGTGTGTAAGGGAATTGTATGTATGTGTATGTATTTGTATGTATGTACTTGTACGTTTTTACAAAGATTTTTAAAGGTATATTGTGTCTCGTAGGCCACATGGCCGGACGCCGGTTTTAAAAATGTGATTTATACCCAATGGTATTTTAATGTATATTTCAGCGTGTGACACTAAAATAAAATATTTATCTTCTTCTTCTTCTTCTCTGTTATACAGTTACAAACGATCACAATTACTAATATTTCTAGTATTGTTCCCGTAAAGATCAAAGGCGCCGCCAACCCTTTAATCCGCAATAAAGTCTAGTTTTTGAGTGACGTCACGTGATGTAACATGCTTAGGCGAGACTTGAATGAAGATTTGGCTGTGTATCTATCTATTGTAAAAACTTACATAATTATCTTTCTAAATTAGTGAACAAGGGAGTATATTGGTTGTATGGCCGCTCAGTGATCATTACTCGCCGGAGTGTGGCGGCGAGTTGATCAAAGCCGCCGCCCTCTGTTTCCAAACATCACAGGTCTAACTTTGGATTACGCTCATACCGAGATGTGGTGTGTAGTCGATTCGATTCTTTTATTACCTTTATCTATACAGATCATTGGAAATAACATTCACATATTGTGGTATTGGTGCAGGTTTGTTATAAACATGGTTTCAGTTAAGTATCGATACAGGAGGATGTACAGTTATGAAATATTACTGTTGTTGCATAATTAATTCATTTCTTAATAGATTAGCCTTATATAAATATTTAAATATATAAATAAATAAATATATAAATAGTTACAAAGCACTTTATCAACGTTAAATAATTGAATAAGTTTAAATACTGATGGATATCTATAAGTGTGATGTATAAGTGTGATATTATGGTCATTTTGATATGAAATTCATCTTTAACATCGCCTTAACAAGTTGGACATTTAATATTTACATACTCTATATTTTGATATCTGCCACTTTCAACCGCTAGGTTATGAGAACTGATTCTAAAGTTAGCTATATACTTCCTATCTAAAAATGGGATAGGCTTACACCAATAATATTGAAGCGATGACGTAGTTATAATATTTCTATACAATACACATTTTGATGAGCTGGATAACTGGCAAAAATTAAACTGAATAGCTTGATTTTTATCTTTGTTTCACAAATAAGAGATAATCTACAAATAGTTCCTGTCGCAGCCATATTTCACTCATCCCAATGTTTGAAAGAATACATTTGACCTGATACGCCCAATTCTTAACACCACGTGTTTCCACCTCCTCATACAAATTTTCATAACAACCTCGTAAAATATTGTTGTCAAACACAAGAAGATTACACCAATATTTAATCATATTATATTGCCTGTTATATAGAAGCGAACAACAGCCTAACTCAGAATATACCATACAATTACATATTGATTTCTTAACTCCAAGCAATCTTTTGCAATAATCCAAATGTAATATTTCAATATCTATTCCTTTTTCATACCCCATTAGTATCTAAATGTACATGGTTTAAACAATATTTATTCCAGAAAGAAAGGGATTGGTAAACAGACCATCAGCCTATCTAAATACCTCTCCCATACATAAATATACATTTTTACAACATAGAAAGAAAATGGAAAGAAAGAAAATTATTTTATTTAAGTGTCAAATGTTACATTTCAAGAATACACACATAGGATATTGTTAAAAGTAACATCCGGCCTAAAGGCCTACGAGACACTGTATAAGCATTAAAAGCAAATAATTTTAGATATAAAATGATACTGATACAAAATCTAAACATCCACTCACATACATAAAAATGATACAGTAAACGCAAACAAAGACCATACATACATATAGATACTTTAAACATAAATATACATTTTTACAACATATCTTGATTCATTACCACTTTCATGATTCATTAGAACACTTTAGGATAGATATTTAAAGATTAGACAGAAACACGCTTTGTAAGGGTAAAATAATCATGAACAGATATTACAATCTTTTTGTTGATTTCGTCAGAAAGAGAATGATTTCCAAATAAAACAGTTTGTAATTCATAACCAATACTGTAAAAGAAACACTCTGATCGAAAACGAGCAAAATTTGTACAAATAAAGAGAAACTGAATGGCAGCATGATGTATTTTGTAAGAATCGATCGAATTTATGTCAGTTTAAATCGCTGCAGCCAAGTCTTAATTTACAATGGATAATTTGATTGTATCTACTTCTAAAGTTTCTGACAATATGATGTACATTACATGTTACCTTTCGATCAAAGTGTTTTTTAAACAAAACAAATGAGACCATGTTTCTTAATTCATCATCAAGCATAATCCACTCCAATACAGAAGATGGTAAAAATGATGTTTTATATGCTTCTGTGTGTAAATGTACATCCATAACCGATTGACTTCTTTAGGTGCATTCAGAAATTGTCTAGATAGATGAGGAAGAGTTTTATTGGATTTTTATAGGGAATGCGACATTGTAGACGGTCATTAAGCCTAATACAAGGCATGATTTGTAGATGATTATGTATACAGCTGCGGAGCTTACTTTTGTTCACTTACCTTCCTAATCTGGTGCAAGTATCCTGTATCTGTCATAAATCGCTGGGCGATTGGTTGTGTACATTTTCAATGATTTATATTGTTTATACTGTTTTGAATATAGATATAAGTATGTACACAAATGAGACGGAAATAAACTATTGATTGATTTGTAATTTTGAAAGCCTTTGATGCATCCTAGCATTGCAAAAACGAAACGCATAATGTTGAAATTTCACTTCATAAGTAAATATGCAGTTATGTAAATGTTCGTATGTCGTGCCTAAAAGATAACCGTAACAAATTAAGTAGGGCATTGAAATGACCAGGGGTCAACATTTCGAAAACGCTATTTTTTATTTTTTCTCTACAAAATCCTTCATACCTCATCAAGTTATATTTAATCCTTTGCACTATGACAATGTAATTGTGCTGAATGTTTGCGTACAAAGTTTATAGTGATTATTTTAATCGAAATTTTAGAAAATCTGAATTTTACAGATAATACCCCACCTGTCTATTAATATGGTGACGAGACAATCCCGAAATATGATTTGTATGTTTTATACATTGACAGTTGGTTATCCTTTGTAAGTGCCAGTGGAGTTATGTTATGGACGTCAAACCTAATCCCAAATTTCATGATATTTGTACTAAGATACACAAGCAAGTGAACAAACTTATGGTTCGCAGCTGGACATAAATTGAGAGAATTTTTAAACAATAGAAATGCTTTATGGAAGAAGAAGGACATGGTGATTGGATAGTTATCACAGTATAAATGACATCGGGGAGGAAGATAGCAAGACAGTTATACAATCAATCAATCTACTTTATTTCATTACAACCACTCACCGTGGTACATGGAAGATAACACATAATAGTTATAACATATAAGCTGTGTATAGTATACTAATGTACATAATAGATATATTGATAATAAAGTATTGAAAGTATAAGATATAATTGAATTGTTCATTTCCTTTTTTCGGAATATCTCATTTTGAAGGGGTTCCTAGTTACAATAATATCTTACTAAAGTTTGGATTTATATAATACATTCGTCGAAAATATATTATCTGTGTAACGTCCCCTAGGACTTGTAGATAACAACTTGGACGTTGATGTGCAAGGTGGTATAGTTGTTGTTTCATTGAAAAAGTCAAAGTAGGTTATAAATTATTTTACGTCGTATTATGATTAATTACTATAGGACAAATGGTTATCGTTATCTTAAGTGTATTGTGAACTCGCTCTGTGAAGAATGATATAAACAATAAACAGGTTGTAGTACCCACCCTATCAAGGTTCAAGGTTTTTATTTCTCAATATCTACCAACGGTGGTACATGAGCATAAAGATCATAATTATATACATAAATACATACACCAAGATGGCATTCAAAAGTACAAATATGTAACAGTATTCAATACAATATAAGGTATACACATTGTATCGTGTACACATATGTTACAGTAATATATACCAATATGTATAAATATACACACATAGATGACATTTCAAAGTTATACAATATTATCTATGTAAACAAGCGTCAGTATATTTGTTAATATAGGAAATAAATTTTGACAAGTTCTTAATATTTTTGGCACTTTTTGGACATAATAGTTTTTTAAGTGTATACAAATTAGGCCAAGTATTGACATATTGAGGTGTATACAGCTGCCGCTCCTGGTGAAGAGCTTGGCACCTGAAGAGGTAGTGAAACTCATCACCAACAGCGGGTGAGTTACATAATTTACATAAACGTTCAATTCTAGGTGTATTTGTCCACCGGCCAGTCTCAATAGGTAGGTAATGATTTATAGTTCTAAATTTGAGGATAGGTTGATATATTGCTCTAGACATTAAAAGATAGGGCTCAAAAGATAAATCTTCTTTGTAATATTTATAGTAAAATCCCTTTGAACTTTGATCAATAGAACTCCTCCAGTTTTGTAAATTTTGGTCCTTTAGTATCCGTTCTACTGTTGAGGCGAGCCACATGGTTGAACAGAGAGCAGGATTATCGTATATTTCACTTATCCAGTGTAAGTTGTCTGTATCGACAAAATGTCTCAAGTTATCAATAAGTTTCTGATAAATTTGCAAATAGACATATAATCAGGGTATGTCAAGAATCGGTCGGACTTGAAAAAACAATTTCTGGTATAATCTCAGTCTCATTAACTTTATTCAGGTGTGTTTAGCCCACCGCCCTATGATATAATTGATGTACATACAGTAATCAAAAGTCCTACTTCTGAGCTTATTAGCATGATACACATACGTAGCCAAGTTTCCAACTCATTAACCCCTCGACATGCTTCACGGCTCTACGCCTGGGCCCCTTGTCAACGTAACTGCCCGCTCTAGCGACGCTAATTAGCTCACAGTACCCCTTATCTTCCGAGACGGGATGACAGGAAGCTGTCTAGTCTATACCATAAGTTCTGATTGTTTTATTGTTTCATGGAGATCAGTCGGGAAACAGACATGTGTGAATAAGGATGTTTAACAGAGACATGATCGAGTAATTTGCACCATTGATGTTGTTAATTGAAGGTGACTTGTTCATCTATAGTATATTGGGGAGCAGGACAAAAGCCACCCGGACAAAAGCCACCCGGACATAACCCACCCGGACAAATGCCACCAGGACAAAAGCCACCTAGGACAAATGCCACCTAGGACAAATGCCACCTAGGACAAAAGCCACCCAGTTATTTTTAATATTACAACAACATATAATACAAAATATATCCGGGTGGCTTTTGTCCGGGTGGCTTTTGTCCTAGACCCAGTATATTGACGTCTGAACAAACATTCACTGTTGAATAGATCTTAGATCTGTGCACACGTGATGGGCGTGGTCCACATTTCTGGTGAGCAGAACTTCTAACTTCACAGCTACATTTAGATTGGCTTATTGTAGTTAAATTTATATCATTTTGTCCCTGTGTCAATTCTGAAAATGATGTCAAATATGTATTTTGTAATAGTACTGTCAGTTCTCAAATAGTACGATGCATTACACAAAACGTAAAAACAAAATGTAACTCTCTTTGACCAGTTGAACACACAAACATTGTTTTTACTAGTACATTGACCCTATTTAAAACTAAACAGTGAATATGTCATTTATGTAGACATTATTACATACGCAAGTTAAACAGTAACCATGATTATAATGTTTTACGTACTTACGTTTTCTCTACTTTGAATAATGATTTTAGAATGCAAAAGTTTTAATAGCATTCAAACTTCACATGACATGAAGAACACATGCAAAGAGGATATTGTGAAAAAAATGCAAATACTATTAAAAAAAACGCAAGCGAGAGGCATGGAATAGCCGGTGTTTCAATAGGTGACAAAGAATGGTGTGGCTACATGTTGTATGTTCTCTATATCATTTTGTATGATTCACGAGAATAAGATTCTGTTCTGTTATGTACATGAAGAATATTGTCCAATGAGGGAGTGTTATTTCAATGTCAATCTATTTGAAAAAAACCTAGATTCGACTTATCGTGATGACTGGTCAAAAGAGACGGAATTCATCATGTAGTAGATGATGATGTGACGATTACATCACTGATTCGAAAGTAACAGGACATTACTGTTAAGTGACATGAGTACCTTGCTAGATATGAGCGAGGTATGTGGTATAACATACATGTGTAAACTTCTAACAACCCATTATCTTAAGGAATTGTTTATTCACCAAACGGAGTATCATTCTCCAAAATCGACCATTCATTTCTATCATAGCACTTTATTTACTGTCTGTTATAAACACTAAATGACATTATCTTATATAGAATATATACATTCATGTTGATGTTTGGCAAATTATGTCTGCACATGACTTTATTTCAATACAAATAGAAGCGACGCATATATGCGGCTCTCGCTGAATAAGAGGTGCTTTCAAGCGATGCATATATGTGGCTCTCGCTGTGAGAAGCTGCTAACTGACTGACGCTTATATGTGACTTTCGCGAGGAGAATCGCCCTAATCGGCGGTAATGAGTTAATAGAAGAAGAAGACTATGCATAATTTTATCTAATTTTCTTTTTATCGTGTTTTAATGTATGATGTGTCTCATAAGCCTTTTGGCTGGATGTTACTGTTAATAACTGTATATAGTTGAAAAAAAGAAATTGTAACATGTGACACTGAAATAAAATAATTTTCGTCTTCTTCTTCTTCTGTAATATGATTACATGATATACGAGGGTGGTCATATGCAGAATATACTAGAAGAAAAACATATTCATCTTGAATAAAATCATCCGTACAGATGTACAAAACATAATATGTATTGGCTTATTAAAGTACATATATTATATTTCCATATGCAATTGATGTGAGCTGCAGCTTTCTGTGCAAGAGCAATACGGAATATCTAAATATCTATACAGTTCAAATAAATCTCGCCACAAATTACCTCTTTATACAGAGAATATAAATAACTGTTTGATCTCCATGAAACTCTACAGCAATAAGAACTTTATGTTACTCCTCCAGGGTTAATGCATTTAATAAGAAAACATTGATGCATATTATGCACTACTCAATAATCTTCTCATTTGGTCACTTGAAACATAGGAAATAACTTGGTTAACCATAAGTTTCCTCTTCAACTCAAAGTGTGAATTATGTTATTTATTCTTAATCTTTAAAACATTGGCTCTTTACAAAGCCTTGTGACTTTCAGCAAATGCTGTTTTGTTTTCAAAAGAACATGATTGCATAAATAATGATAGGAATTCAAAACATCTCACATACTCATCCTTAAATGCTGAATATATGATAAAACCGTTGTCATTAAACTCTTGTAAGACACGTGAAATTGACACGAATAATAGTACTTTAGGCTTGCAACATTTTAAACTCAAATCTGTCATTCTGACTGCTTTAGATAAGTCACTTAAATAATGTTTGGCTGATTGAAGCGCGCCATTGTCCGGTTTTCGATCATAGTCACGACTTTGAGCCTTCTAACTGTTACTATACGTTAGCTCTAAACGATTCTTTCATACATCAGTCGATACTTCCCGATAGAGTAACACTATTAATAATGTAACAAATGTTATGCATAAAAGAGGAATGAATGAAATTGCTGCAGTTATGTAATTCCCGTAAAAATATCTTACTCTAACACAGAGCTTTCGTTTTTTAGAACATTGAAAGAAAAAAATAGGTTGTTTTCATAAACAGTCTGACAGTTTAAGTCAAAAGAAATTTTGTTATTTCATAACAACATCATCAAATATGATGGAATTTACATTTCACCAATAAATACATAAATGACTGTCAAATATACCTGAAAGTAAAAACTTGCAATCACTCTCTTGTTTATATCTACTCATGCAAGTTATATTGCGGCGACTAATCAATAAGCAGCTTGAAGCTTGTTGGCCAATGAAAAAGATTAAAGTGTTGGGTTGAAATTAAATTCATTTAATTACGCAATTCTTAACTTCAAACCCCTTTATGCTAGCATTTCCATATAGATTGTCTGGAGTATATGAATAGTATCGGAATTAAGTTGCAACCATGTGGAAATTGTAATCCTGAATAAGTATTATTTATAAAGAAAAAAAATAAGTTTCAAATTCATTTTAAACTTTTGTCATATGACATAAATTAAAAGATAGGTAAACATGATTTTATGAACGCTTTCAGCACTTATGCAACCTCGATTATCCAGCCATGTATGACACGCGTTGGCCACCCGTCAGCCACGCGTGAGCAACGGGTGGCTGACGCGTGGCTACCCGTTGCTCACGCGTTGCTCACTCGTGACTAACGCGTGAGCTACGCATGAGAAACGCGTTTTTCGACCACTTACTTTTGCACACTACTGTAGTTACTGCCCACATAAGCTGATAAAGCATAACAATTAGCGACCCTTATAAAACGGTCTATAGCACACTCACTATTAATCAAAGACAACTTAATTCCTCTGAATGGATTTTGTGATGTGCAAGTATTTGATTGTGTACCTTTGATAGAAATGTAATAAAATAGATTTGGTTTTGGAAAACAGGAAATAGTCAAATGGTCAAAAGTACTAAAAGATGCATACAATGCTTAATAGTTAATGACATTCTTCCTTTTGCACTTTGGCAATGCAGAAAAGACTCTTGGTTATAATATTTTAATGTATGTTTCACAGAAAAATAAAAGTAATCAATATTTGAAAGGAAATATTCCAATTTATTATTTATTGAGAAGCTAATTTGGTAAATACTAAAATGGATTATTAATTTGGTAAGTAGGAACTACATGAACGTCGAAAGTTCTCAAATTACTCAGATATTATTTCATTTGCAAAGCATGAACTCCACAAATAAGCGGTTTAAACAGATTTAAAATTACATACATTTTTGTGATATTACATGTTTGCTGCTTTACTGTGACAATTTCCTCAAGCGTGACAATCAAAATCAAAGCATTCACTATTAAAAACATGAATCAGGAATTTGATAGCTACTTGTAATTTATGCTTGTTGATTTATAATAATTCAAACTACCTTTTATCATAGAATAAACTGGAGTATCTAAAAAAAATTCTTCTGGTATCAAACTCGCCATATATGATTCAGATCGAAAAAGATTATTTTACATTCCGAAACATTTAATAATGGTTATCATAAGGACAAATATCTGAGCAGACCTCCTGACTGAAGGATTGCATAAGTCTCATGAAAACTTATTGTAATCATCATTATCTCACCTGGCTTATAAAAGTTGTCAACTTCATTTGATATCACTGATTGAAAATTATTTTAAAACGACTTGATAATAGCATCGGTTTTCTATGTTTTGCAAGTTTTGTATGGTTCAAATTCGTACACGATTGTCAATTTTTGAGTCACTAATAAATGGAATGCTAGCTAACAAAACATCTGGCTTCATAATCAAAACAGTATAGACATTAAAGTGACACAGAGTATCTTTCTTAAAATTTTATTTGGCTTTGATAAGTTACAAAATATCTTATATGCTGATATCTCATCACTGGACTTGCAAATATATCCATTTATGCATAATATCTCTAAAATGCTTGATGTCATGGAAAAATCAAGATAACATCTCAAATACGATTAATGTTCAAACTTATGCATCCAATTAATCTACCAATTAGCTACAATACCTAAGAAACACTATCGAATCGAATATATCTTCCTGTCAGCTTAGGACAAGGTTTCAAAATTACATTTGGCAAATTTGCGCGCGCCACTCGAGCAAAATTGTCCTGTTTTCAATCAAAATCCAGACTTCAAATGGCTATATTTTCGCTCTAATGTACTGATTGACCTTTAACTTGTTATTTTCAGTAACAGTGGTTCCCGATGTTATAACATGGATTTCAAAATTTGACATATGTGATCCTATCAACATACTCTGTATAAGTTAGGAAAACACCCTTGTTTGTGGTTATAAGTATGTTAATACAAACATTACTTGCCAATTGTTGAATTACCACCGATGTTAAGTGTGCTACCTCGAATATCATATTTCTAATTTAATCTGTATTATGGATTTCTTGATAAGGTTAACTCCTTGTAAAATGCCAACAGTTATGGAGCCAGAAAGCTTGATTTTGAAATAAACATTATCTTTAATGCCAAGAAACGTAAAGATTTATGACCAAGAAAGCCCCAATATTTTAGAGATGAAAGGTTGCCTAATTGTCTAACTCAAATTGAATATAACCATTTGTAAATAAAAATACAAATTATAACATTACATTAAGGCCATAACTCACTCAGGAAGATTGAAATTAAAGGCAGTAATATTAAAGATTTTATTAACTGTGTTAACGATCTTGCTGAGTTTGTTATTGACAAGGTAAAATAAAAGTGATCATAAGATCTCACGAGTATATCACATTGTTTTGATTAATGGTGTATATGACATATTTTAGTGGTATATTTTCGAATTTACATATGAATTTTGAAAATTCAATATTTCAAAGGGTAAATTATGAAACATATCTTATCTATATTCTATATCAGTAAGTGGATGTTTACTTGAACATGGAATATTAAATATAGGGTTTGACTCTGTGCCTGAAGAATGCATCAGATATTACCGTGTCATAAACTGAAAAAAACAATGCTCTTAGGTTAAGCTTATACAAAACTTTTAGAGGATCCTTTGATGTTTGCAATGAACAAAACATAAGCTAACTAATGTATTACAGAGGACCACCAACATTCTTTTATGAGATCACTTTGACAATTAGGTGAGTAAAACCTTGGTATTATGAGTGTACTGGCGGTTTGATCGACCTGTCTTGTAGATATAGCCAAGTTGTAAATGAAAAGAATATTCTTGATAGCAAAGATATATAATCCGTTCATTCTATCATATTATTTATTCTTAATAAAAAGAACATTCTAGACATCAGTTCTTCATACGGTAAGGCGAGATGAAAATAAAACATTAACCGGTTTATACCCTTCTCATTAATTCAATAAGCTTTAAGGTCATTTATCCGGTACACATTCCAATATACTTTGAGAGGCGTTTGGCATTCAGAAAAAAATTATGTGTTCTGATTGGGTACTGTGGATGTGAGCCTTACTGTATTGAAGTAGCCTTGCACTGTAATATTATAAGAATAATCAACGAGTTGCGAAGAATTACGGATTATCTGTTCTGAGTTAATTATTGTGATAAAGTCCAAGCTTCAGAGAGGAGTTTGACACAATAATTCTCGAGGGAGACATAATCCGTAATTCCGAGCCCCGAGTTGGTTATTCTTTTTCTTACCCAAGATCGTTTTAATGCGTAAAATGGGATAAAAAAGAGTAACATTAAAAACTATGCGCTGCCGGTAAAGTAGAAAAACTGTAATTCCCATGACCATTATGCAAACTTTAATACCCGGCATATCCTTGCCCGCTTGGGTAAGAAAACCATCGTATGTACCATTTCCACAAATATATTTCTAAAATGCTTAAACATGACTGGATGGAGTTAACTGTTGTGTACAACAATCGATTAGAAAAATTAGTGGATTTTATGGTAGTTGTTTTATTATTTAAAGTTAAATTTGAACTTCATAGTAAGAATTTAAAATAAATATGTTTCAAAATGGGTTTGGGGACATATTTAATCATATTCCATTACAAAATTAGTTTAAACATTGTAAATGCATACTTACACACTTATTTGCGTGTCACAAATAGCAATGATTAACGTTTAAAAATAACCGAAGATAAACAACAGAATTTCAAAATAACTCTTGTACTGACCGAAATTCATCGAGCCTATCTTCGTTCACACTATTTTAAACTCAATGATTAAAGATCCATTCATCACGTGAGATTGGATCAACTGTATTGTAGAACTGAAGGTTAGAAATATTCATTCACTTTGTTCAATAAACGTTGATCAGTTACTTTGTGCAGTCGAAGAGATTCTCGTGTCATTTAAGTGCAATATGTTTAACTATCAAAGCAGGAACGACTATTGATAACTGAATTCATGCACGGGTTGTAGCAATTGAATAAACTGTGTATCTTCAATGTTTTCACTCGCATGTCAACATAGAACACTTCTCACAGCCTTGGAATTTTCTAATTTCACTGTTATTACATTTTTAGTGTGCCTTTCCAGTTGGTTCCAATTGAAAGACAAGGTATAACAACTAAATGAAGCAGTAATAAATCAAAGGTAAAGTGCAAAGTTTAGCAATGGGATTCCTTTTTCTTACACAAAATGAATTCAAGGTGTTCACATAAAAATGACAGCCAATGGTCTTTATGTGATGTCATAATTTGTTCTCTGACTATGGATAATTGGTTTGTGCAATGAGATTTTTTTAAGCAAAGTGATAAATTTTTATCATCACAACTAGTGTCTTATCAATTAACATAGATATAAGTAAAAATAGATAGAAGCGTGAAATCGGTATTAGTAATGGTAACAGAGATTATCACACTTAGTAATGTGCAACTTAGAATAAACACAGCTTTTGTGTATCGTAAGAAAGACTCTACTGAACATTTGCATGCACAATTAAGGGTAACTTTTTATATGAACTTCTTATATCCCAATGGACTAAAATCACTTGTTTCTAAAATGTTAAATTCGACATATAAATCTGTCAATATGATGACTTTATGGTGGCCAAGCATCTGAACATGTTAGGTCCAGAACAGTATGTAGTCATCATAATGTCAATTATAACCCCAATTCGATTGAATTTCCGTAAAGGGAACCTCATTCAATTAAATCACATAGACTTTCAAATATTTAACCCTGGATGGACAGAGGTCGCAGTTTAGTATCTCTCAACAACATGGCTGACATACCTTTAGCCTATTGTATATGGGAAGGGGAACTATTATCTATGTTGTGTTTCCTTTTAAATATTGATTATCTTTAATTTCATGTGAAACGCACATAACAATTTTATGACCAACGAGTCTTTTGCATCGCCAAAGTACAAAACTCCAAATTTCCATTTGAATTAACAAACCTGGTGTCAACTTTTCAGTATTTTACTTTGACTGAATGGTGTATTGTTGCCCTGACCTCAACAAATCTTCTCAAGCATTTAGGTTTTATACAGCTAATGACAGATTGAATGTCTGTTGCATCTGTCACCAGAAATCATCACTAAACTATGTATTCGTTTTGTTTCGAGCGTCATATGACATGTCTTTGAGCAATAAATCTAAAGTAGGCTTTGGCTTTATCTGTTCCTATGGAGTGACACGATCATGGAATAAGGCATTCATTAATTTGATCCCTTAGTCAGTGATTGATCATGATTTGATTAGCCTCGTCAAACCTTAAGACACGTTTTAAGATTTATGAAATATTTAGTTCTTCTTTAATCAAGTATGTAATTTATTCGACAAAATCTCAACTCTCATAAGATTATTAAGGGGAACATATTCTTTCTGAAAACTACCGTTAACAATGAAAGGCAAAAACAATTACCCTAACTTTCTCAGAGCTATAACTCCTGCTGTCTGATTAAGTTGTTTTAGATGACATGATGATACACAGCATTTCTATATATATGTATGATTACACAGGTTACTCAACTGACCAGGGTATTGACTATTTAATTGTTATCCCTGTTCAAACCAGATGTTTTGCGAAAAATTATTTTTTTGTAAAGATATTTTATTTTTCCGATTTAATGATAAGTGTTCACAACATTTTAAAATGCCATTTTTTAAAAGTCGTTATTATCAAAATGAAGATTTCCTATATGTAAGTTTCAGTTTATTATGTCGACATAGTAATAAGTCACTTTAAAGGACCTTTAAAATTACCACATTTGTTTCTTGTGACGTCATAATTCCTGTAAGAGGTCATCTTATGGTATCACATGCTATCAACCCTTACATGAGGAGCAATTGTGTTAATGTTCATTTGCATATAGTTAGTAAAAGAGCTGTATATGCAGGTAACAGCAACGATTATAGACATTTGTGTATACATAATTCTTCTACTCTCATGCTATTTAGTTGAAAATTGGATAAATTGTATATTAAAGAGGACTGTAGCACGTTTTAAGGCAAATATTATGTGATGTCAGGAAAATGTAAACACATTGTTCTGATTGAAAGACAATGTATTTGAACTAAATGAAGCAGTAAAAATCAAATATATAATTTAAAGTTAAGCCATGCGAGGCCGTTTCCTCATATAAAATCACATAAAAATGCCCGCCAATGGTCTTTGTGTGTATCTTCATAAGCAGTTCTCTGACCATGGATGCCTAGAATAACACAAGCAGCATATCAAGAACTTTATGTCATCAATCGCATCTAACGAGTAAAACATGCACAGACATTAATCAAAGAGTAATTAGGCAATATAAGTAATAAGGTGTTTTGACATTTACCTTTTTTAATAACAATATCTCATTTTATTATTTTAGTACCATATCAGTATAAGATTACTTTAACTAAAAACTCTTATGTAAACTGTTTTGGAGGTAACCTACATATATCATTTGTTCATGTCATTTGATAAGAGTTTCTCTTTGTTAAGGTCTTAATATCAATGACAACTGCTACACTCTGCAAGCATCTGTATGTGCAGAAAATCCTCATCAATGCGAATGTATTTTCTTGATAGTCAACTGCATTCATGTTTTACTTGTAAGAGTGTTTTCATGCCACTGTAATTAGTCGATCCACTCGGTTCATCACGCATTCCGTTACAGCTGCAAGGTTCAGGTAAAAGTTCAATCAGCAATTGGTTTTCTGCCTTCAAATTCTTGATTATTGTGATTGACCAATCTATCTCACATTTGCTTAGGTAGTTAAGCATTAAAGATACATATATAACCAAAACACGTGTTTGATTTGACAGGTACTTAAAACACAAAATAGGCCTTCCAATTCATAGGAATTCTAGATTGAACTGTATATGGTGTAATATCTCTTTAAGATTTTTTTTCACCGATAAATGTCGTATTTCACGAATACGTTCATGTATATGATAAGTCGAGTGTCTGAAATTGATTGTGCGCGAAGCAACACTGCACTATCAATATTGTTGATGACCGCAATATGGTGTTAGCTATGATGCCTTATCAGGAATTTATATTCAATGTCAAATCAAATTTTTAAAAAGCTCTTGACATGTTAAATTTTTAATGTTATTCCACTCTGAAATTGTATGTGAGGTACCTTGCGGCATATAAACATTCTCACCATTGGGAATTTACTAAATGTTTTCCAAGATGTAGGAAAGAGGATCCTGATTTGAATCTGGATGTGATTAAAGTGTTGCGGCTGCATGTTTAGAGTACTTTTAACATGTAAAAAAATAAAATATATTTAGTTATTTGAATGACCATAGCATAAAAATTATTCATGTTCATTGATTGACTGGTCATTGAAATCAATATTATCAATACAACAGTCTTGTTCGATTTACTGAACCTTAACACAAAAGTGCTATTTTCCTTTCAACACAATATATAAATCTACTGCATAATTTTTAAGAAGTACAGCCTTTAGTTATTGTCAGTCATGAGTGTTCCAAAAATCTATTTTAACAGATCTGTTAAAGCTAATTCTATCCTTAACATACTTTGCACGTTTACCTTAATTTCTCATATTGATATTGTCCTATTTTGATATGTTGAACCTGTTATCAAATCTCAACATTACTAATTAGTGAATTAAAACACAGGTTAAACTGAAACTTAAATTTCAAAGTTGACAAAATATTATAAGCCGAGATGTCAGGAGAGAAAACCCAAATAACGTATTTTGCCAAAGGCGATAACACAAATTAATGTCCAGCGTTTGTGGGTTGAATAATCAATACTCAAAACTCGTAGATCTTCCAAAAATGAGATGTGTCACATTTTTCACCAATGAAACGTGCTCATTGACGAATATCACAATCAATTCGTGATCGGAGCAATACGGATATCATCATCATTTAGCACGGTTTCATCATGATCATCTCTACTTTAACACTCGTACATATACCTCTCTGTGTTTCAGTGCACTCTGCCCCATTGGGATTATATAACTTTTAATCAACCAATCAGCATTAAGGCTAGAAAATCATTGGTTAACCTTGCCTGTGATTGGTTTATTTTAAGGCAGGTGAAAGGTCAACAAGGAGATCTGATTTAACGACAATATCATTAAACCAATTAATTCATTTTCAATCAAACCTAGAGCAATGCCTACATTGTTACCCTGTAGACCGTGATAGAAGTAAACATAACAATTTTTAGTATATTATTTTTATTACATGTATATTATCCTACCGCTCAGAAACTTCTACCAACCTCATTCTCCCCAAACAAACCAAAAACAAAAACGCAAAGTGAATAAAGTAAATTAATGCAACTCATACTGTTTCATAAAAAACGAATTACTTCTTAATCGCATAATTGCTTCCAAAATCATGAATCAGGGGTACAATGGAAAGGAATGCATATACTTTTTATATTCTTCTAATAAATGAAAATGTTGAAAATATACTTTGATAATAAAAATAAATTCTACATGATTTATGTATTTATCAATGGATGACACGTGTAAAGTCAAGGATTTTCTCTCTTACCGGCTCATTGAACTTTACAATCTCATAGCGTTGTTGTGTTGTGAAATGATTCCTTTTTTTTGCTAGGAAAAATTTCAGAAAAAATATTGCAAAAGAACAGCAAATTAAAAAAAAGATTGTGTTGCCAAATAGTGAGAAAGGTGGGAGACTTTTGTTCTCCACCGTCAGGCCTTAATGAAGGTTTCTTTTCTTCAAAGCGAAGTGGGAGAAGTTGTTAATGGTAAAGAAGCCACATATCAACAGAGCAGTCTGTTCTCTCACCTTGCTGAAAGCAAGAGGTCTGTCTCGTCACCTTAAACCTAATAATACGTGCAAATATGATCTCTTTTGGGAAATGAGAAACGGCAAACAGAATGTTAAAGTCTAAGTCTCAATTACGCAATGCTTCAGACACAATGTTTAGCAGTGATAAGTCTTATTTTGCCAGTGCCATTATGTCTGCCATCTTATTCGGTTTTATTGAAAAAATATTATTACTATGATCTGATGTCACAGCTTAAGAGGCTTGTCTTTAAAGGGGCAGTAGAACGTTTTTTGATAATTTTATATTTTAAAATTTACAGTGATAATTGTAAGTTCATGCTAAATGTATTATATTGTAAGTGTCAACAATCTCATTACACAAACCGATCATCCATATTTAGAGGACAAAGTATGAGGATTCACATAAGATCCATTGGCGGACATTTTTTGTGAACACCTTTAATTTATTTTGTGTAAGAAGAAGGAATCGCATGGCTAAACTTTACATTTAAATTTGAATTATTACTGCTTCATGTAGTTTTAAATACATTGTCTTTCAATTGGAGCCATTCTTTTTCATGTTCCTGACATCACCTTATATTCCCCCAACGTGCTACTGACCCTTAAATATAATATTCATGTTCTTCACGAAAGTAGTCATGCATACATTGACTTACAATTTGAGAAAGAAAAAGAAAAGAATAGCCCAAAATTTAAATTACTCAAAATTCGAGGGAGCAAATTTTGTTAATATTTTAACTCACAATAAGTGATGGTAAGATAATGAAGACGCCAGTAAAGAATTATTCCGCTTAATTACATGCATGATGTATTTAAAGCGTATATTAAATTTTGCATATATAATATACATGTACATGTAGGTACATAAAGTTTAGATTTATAGTCATTGATTTAAGAATCATGATAATGATATAATTTTCTATTTCATCATTTAACATATAATTCAATATGCTTAAAAATTCATGCACATAACATTTGTAGCTGTTTTAATTTGCTATCTTAACTTATATTTAGCATTAAGATCCTAAAAACAACATAACGTTCATGTTTAATTGGAAATAAGACCACCTGCTTAGTATTTTCTCTTTACTATCAGTCGTTAAACGAATTTTTGTAAAAGAAAGCTTAACACGCAAGGACGTAAAGTGAATTTGAGGTGTCCTCTTTGGTGTCAATTATGCATATTCTATTCATATTCCAGTGTTTATTTAAAACCAATGTAACGATGTGTCCTATTATTAACATGTACGGTGTTAACTCTGAAGAAATCTCGCGATCGTCTCGGTAGTCAAGGGACAAGATTTGCAAACATTAACCCTGACTGTCTTTGGTCAGAAACATGATGAACAAGAAGTCCATTAAAACATGCATATGTATAAGCATAACGTGCAGAAAATGGAACAAATATATTATATTTTTGAAAAGCATGTAAATGTATAGCCATCAGTCATCTTCAAGACAATTTACAAGGACTAACTGGTGAAAATACCTCACATTTTTATTCTTTTCATAATCTGAAAATGTGTCAAATAATTTTTATTTTGCTTTTCAATTTTCCTTCAAACACTAAAATTTCACTAAAATGTACTACATGTAGTTTTGATATTTCAATTGCCTAACAAAAAGTCTAGAGAGCTGAAAAGATGTGTGTAGACTCTTTGGCCAATGAAGATTTTCAATTGTAGATTTGGTTATCAAATGGAGTCACAGGGGTCGAAACCTCAAAAACCTATTTCCATCAAAAGTCTGATGAGCTACAGAGCCCAGGGCTCTATTTTTGGGATCGAAATGGCAAACTTAAACATACATGTATAAGGCGTTTTCAATTTGTAGCTACATTGTTGGAATGCATCATAGCTGCTTCTTTCTAAATATACCAGTTGACCTTGAGCACGATTTCCTAATGAAATATATATGCAGATATAGGTTCATCATTTCGGATTACTATTTCATCCTCTGCATCCTCTGTCACTATGATAGACATGATCATAGCATAATGATGAAAGTGAATCTTTATGTTATAGACTTTTGTGATGACCATTGATTTTTTTTGGGTTCATGTGTGGCCACAACATGCGTTATCTAAATATTACACAATTTGGAATCAAAGACTTACAGTTTCGTACCTTAAGTTTGTTTACTTACCTGCGTAATCTAGTGCAAACATCATGTAATTTGGCATGTCTTTGGGGCATCTTAGCATTGTGAAAAAGAAACTGATAATGTTGAAAATAAATAAATAAATTACCATTTAGTTTGTGTTAACATTTTCGTTTGTCGAACATTTGGCAGGACGTTGATATTAAAGGGGTCATTTTGAAACTATTTTCTATTTTACTCTTAAGAAATTTTTATATTTTCATAAGTGAACAGCTAAAGATCTAAGTCATGACTGTTTCTTTGCGCTAAGGCAAAATAATTGTGCTGATTTTTTCTTTCGAAGTTTATATGGAATATTTGAATTGAAAATTAAGAAAGTCTAACCTACTGAACCCGAAATATGGTTTGAGAATATTACACAGGGAGAATTTGGGATCCTTTGTTAGTGCTACTTGAATTATGTTATGGACGTCATGAGGAAACCCAAATAAAGTGATATTTTCACTAAGATACTCAAGCAAGTGAACAAACTTAAGGTGATAGGATGTATTATGAATGTATCATTTAGTTACTATTTTGTTTTGGAAGTTTTTGAAACATTATTTTAAAAGAATACATATATAAATACTGTGCTCCACAAATCCACACAAACATATAGAATATTTCATTTGAACTGAATTTGATATATATATGAGTCATTGGGCAATTGGGCAATTTGTAAGAAAAATATTACAATGCGCCTAATGACCACATAAAAAAAACAGAGACACATTTTAGTGAATGTTATCTTCTAGAATTTTGAACACCTTTTTGTGAATGATATCTTCTAGAATTTTGTACACATATTAGTGAATGATATCTTCTAGAATTTTGTTGATATATGCCTCCACATGATTTAATGGATGTTGATGTTTTTTGCAAATAGCTCACAATAAATATTTTCAACAATAAGGACTATTTCTTGATATTTGATACATTGGAATTGCTGCATTGTCAGAGGGAGAGGAAGCCAGCAATCTCAATAAAATGGTCTGATGCACACACAAACACTAATTCAAAGACAACTTAATCTTAATCGAACGGATTTTCCAATATTTATTGCTTACTTTATTTGCTACATAATCAAATGGATTAGTAATTTGGTAACTAGGAGATACATGAAAGTCAAACTACTTCAATTATTCAGATGTTATTTCGTTGGCAAAGCATCAATGTTAACTCGACAAGTAAGCTGTGTAATCATATCTATATTACACACATCTTTGTCTTAGATGATATATATCTGCTGCTTTATTGTGACAATTCCTGTTTGTGCGCCACCACGTGACTCAATATCCTATCATGGTTTTGAATACTTTGGCAACTGGAGCTTAGAAGCTCCTGGTAGGGTCGCCCAAGCCGGACTCAACGGGTAGATTCCAGACCAAATTTGAGTCTTTCCATTTCTTTATTTCTATTCCCTGATCTGTATTCTTTCTTTTGGATGGCAACATAAACGTTTTGAATAGCTCAAAAATTACTGACAACACGTTAAACCCAAACAACTCATCAACTCACTGTAAGTGCAACAATCAAAATCAAATCATCCAATTGTAAGAAAAAACATTGATCAGGAATAGGATAATTACTTTTAATTTATGTTTGTTGATTGATAATAAATCTACCTTTTAGAGTAGAATAAACTGGTGCATCTAAAACAATTCTGTTGGTATCAAACTCACCAATTATGATTCAGATCGAAAACGATTCTTTTATCTCCCGAAACATTTGAAAATGGTTATCATTAGGACAAATCTCTGATCAGACCTCCTGACTGAAGGATTGCATTAGTCTCATGAAATCTTATTCATCTTAGTCATCATTATCTTACCTGGGTTGTCAGTGATGTCAACTTCTTTTGATATCATTTTGTTTTAAAATGATTTGATAATAGCATAGGTTTTCTATGTTATGCAAGTGTTGATAATAAAAGGAATAATCGCTAACAACACATCTCACTTTCATAATCAAAACAGTATAGACATTAAGCAAGGAAACGTCCCTTGTTTGTGGTAATAATTATGTCAATACAAACATTGCTTGCCAATTGTTGAATTAGCACCGATGTTAAATGGGCAACCTCGAATATCACGTTTCTAATTTAATCTGTATTATGGATTTCTCAATAATTAAAAGGTTAACTCGACGTAAAAGGCCAACTGTAATGGAGCCAGAAATCTTGAATTTGAATTAAAAATCATTCTTAATGCCAAGAAACGTAAAGATTTATGAACAAGAAAGCTCCAATATTTTAGAGATGAGAGGTTGCCTAATTGTCTAATCCAAATTTACTGATTGACAATAACCTTTTTTAAATACAAATACAATTTGTTTCATTATATTAAGGCCATAACTCACTCAGGAAGATTGAAATAAAAAGCAGTTATATTAACGATTTTATCAACTATGTATGAATGAAAAATGTTGAATGATCAATATTACAAAGGGTAAATTATGAATCATCTTATTTATAGTCTATAACATTAAGTGGATGTTTACTTTAACATAAACTATGAAATACGATAGGGTTTGACTCTGTGCCTGTAGAATGCATCAGATATTACCATGTCAAAAAACTGAAAGAAACAATGCTCTGAGGTTAAGCTAATACATCACTTTAAGAGATCCTTTGATGTTGGTAATAAACAAAACATAAACTAAGTTATGTATTACAGAGGACCACAAACATTCTTTTATGAGATCACGTATTGTTCATCGACAATTTAGTGAGTGTAACCCTGTTATTATGAGTGTGTACTGAAGGTTTGGTCGACCTGTCTCGTAGATATAGCCAAGTTGTAAATGAAAAGAATATTCTTGATAGCAAAGATATATAATTAATTCATTCTTTCATAATATTTATACTTAATAAAAAGAACGTTCCAGAGAGAAATCAGTTCTTCGGTAAGGCAAGATGAAATAAACATTTAAGCAGTTTGTACCCTTCTCATTAATTCAACAAGCTTTAAGGTCATTTAACCGATACACATTCCAATATACTTTGAGAAAGGCGTTTGGCATTCAGAAAAAAATGATGTGTTCTGATTGGGCACTGTAGATGCGAGCCTTACTGTATTGAAGCAGCCTTGCACAGGAATATAACCACCTTATGTTTCATTTCAACAAATATATTTCTAAAATGCTTAAACATAACTGGATTGAGTGAACTGTTGTGTACAACAATCTATTTGAAAAATTAGTTGATTTTATGGTAATTGTTGTATTATTGGACGTTAAATTTGAACGTCTTAGATTCAAATAAATATGTTACAAAATAGGTTTGGGGACATATTTAATCATACTCCATTACAAAATTAGCTTAAACATTGTAAATGCATACTTTCACACTTCTTTGAGTGTCACAAATAGCAATGATAAACGTTTAAAAAATAACATAAAATAAACAACTGAATTTCAAAATAACCCCTTAACTGACCGAAATTCATGAAGGCTATCTTTGTTCACGCTATTTTAAACTCAATGATTAACGATCCATTCATCACCTAAGATTGGATCAACTGTATTGTAGAACTGCAGGTTAGAAATATTCACTCACTTTGTTCACTAAACGTTGATCAGCTACTTCGTGCAGTGGAAGAGATTCCCGTGTCATTTAAGTGCAATACGTTTAACCATCAAAGCAGGAAGGACTATTGATACCTGAATAGATGCATGGGTTGTAACAATTGGAAAAACTGTGCATCTTCCATGTTTTCACTCACATGTCAACATCATTACATCTTAAGTGTGCTTCTAGTTGTGACAGAAAGCAGATCATCGCAAGTAACAGTAATTATTTAAAGGGACAGTAGCACGTATTTAGGGGTAATATAAGGTGATGTCAGGAAAATGAAAATAAATGGTTCCAGTTGAAAGACAGGGTATTAATAGAATAAATAAAGCAGTAATAAATCAAAGGTACAATGCAAAGTTCAACCATGGGATTCCTGTTCTTACACAAAATGAATTAAAGGTGTTCACATAAAAATGGCAGCCAATAGACTTTATGTGAAGCCTCATACTTTGTTCTCTGACTATGGATGATTGGTTTGAGATTTTTCACACTATCAAAATAATACATTTAGCATCGACGTACAATTATCAGTAAAAAATTAAAAATATAAAACTTTCAAAAAACGTGCTACTGCCCCTTTAAGAATCAGATACTTCTCAAACATTGTAATTGCAGTGCGTGGGGTTTAAAATTTAATTCTCGT
This sequence comes from Steromphala cineraria, assembly GCA_916613615.1. Lineage (NCBI taxonomy): Eukaryota > Metazoa > Mollusca > Gastropoda > Trochida > Trochidae > Steromphala > Steromphala cineraria. The sequence continues at coordinate 28,450,721 of OU744732.1, forward strand.
AATAACTCGTAAGGAATTTAAGCAAAATAATCAATTATTAGATTTTATTTCGATTTTAGAAAAAGCAATTATCAAAAGCCAAAGGCGAAAATAAGTCCTTAACTAACTTGGGAGTAATCAACACAACTAGTATCTTATCAATTAACATAGATGTAAGTGAAAATACATGGAAGTGTTTAATCGGTAACAGTAATGATAACAGAGAGAATTACACTTGGTAATGTGCAAGTTTGGATAAACACAGTTTATGATATGTCGTAAAAAGGCTATACTGAACATTTGCACAATAAAGGGTAACATATTATTCACTTGTATCCAAAATTTTAAATTTGACATATGAATCTGTCAATATGATTACTTTATGGTGGCCAAGAATCTGGACATGTTAGGTCCAGAACGATATGTTGTGATTATAACGTCAATCTTACCCTCAAATTCATTGGATTTCTGTAAAGGGAACTTCATACAATTAAGTCAAGTTTTATATATCAGCCCTGAGTGGACTAAGGTCGCAATTTAGCAGCGCTGAAGAAAATGGCGGCTGTCCATCCTTTAGCCCATTGTATATGAGAAGGGACATTGTTCTCTATCTTGTATTCCCTTTCAAATATTGATTATTTTCAATTTCCTGTGAAACACACATAACAATATCATCACCATTGAGTCTTTTGCATTGCCAAAGTACAAAACACTGAGTTGTAGAATTTCCAACTGAACTTACAAACCTGATGTCAACTGTTCTTGACTGAGATGGTGTACTGTTGTCCCAACCTCAACATATCTTCTCAAGCATTGAGGTTTTGTACAGCCAATGACAAATTGAATGTCTGTGCCATCTGGCACCTAAGATCATCACTAAACTAAGTATTTATTTTGTTTCGAGCGTCAAATGACATGTCTATGAGCAATAAATCTAAATTGGGCTTTGGGTTTATCTGTTCAAATTGAGTGACACGATCATTGAATAAGACGTTCATTAATTCGATCCCTTAGTCAGTGATCGATCATGATTTGATTAGCCTCGTCAAACCTTAAGACACGTTTTAAGATTAATGTAGTATTTAGTTCTTCTTTAATCAAGTTTGTGATTTATTCGACAAAATCTCAACTATCATAAGAGTTGAAAGGGGGAAAACTATTCTGTCTGAAAAAGGTGATTTGAATATATTCATGATTACTTCACTGGCTTTTCCTTTATAATAACACATTATACTCATACTTATGTTATTTAATTGATAATTTCATCAAAACAGTTGTTTCTGATAAACAACTTGTCAAAGCTATAACAACAACCTACCCCTGCCTGAGTTTTTGATGACATGGTGATATATCTAAATATAAACAACTTGTCAAAGCTATAACAACAACCTACCCCTGCCTGAGTTTTTGATGACATGGTGATATATCTAAATGCATGTATAAATAAAGATGTTTACTCATCTGTCCAGGGTATTGACTATTTAATTATTATCACTGTTCTGTTCAAACACAGATATAAATCGTTTTTGTAATTATATTTGGTCCCCAAAAAGAATATAAGTGAAAATATGAATATCAAGTAAATAAAAGATTATTCATTGGCATCATATATAACTTTATTGTAAATATTTGTTATTTTTTTCTTTTATGAAAGATGTAGTCAAAAAACATTTTCCATTCATTGTCCTGCAAAATGTACCAAAGTTGTGGTCTGATTGAACAAGCGGAAAACTGTAGAAGGCATAACTTTACTTGCCATTTTGTCCATATACCATGTTTCACAGAAAGAAGTTCATAAACTCTGTTCCTGCGTATCCATGGAAACGGATGTATCTTATGTTTTTTCTTATTTTTTTATGATTCGGAATAGAACAGCCTGCACACACACATGGACTGACGAAAGTCATTTCTGTATACCCCAAAAACTTTGTTGGCGGCGAAAAAACCTTATTTCCAATCAGTGATGCAGACGCTAAGTTTGTGATTGAATATTGTGACTGAAGTGTACAATCCAATATAGCTCACTTTGAACATATTTAACTGTACACTTGATGTATGGTTTTTCGTGTGACCTTGTCTTATAATAACAAATCTCTTCCAGTCTGATATCAATAGTCACCCCTTGGTAATTTCCCATGAGCATAAAAAAGCCATTGATTAATGCTGGAACCGATTTACTTATGTTTTGAAATATGGTTTGTCTTCATCAAATACTGCGAGGCATAAGACCCGGCCGGTTCTCAGCTATTATGTGGGAAGCATTGTAATTTACATGTAAATCAATTACATGAAACATAGTCAATGACTTCTTAAATTAATATATCTCAATGGATAATGTAATAAGTCATTATATCATGATATATATATGTATGTATAATATATTTAATAAGCGATTGATACATCTAGGGAAACGACTGAATTTGTCCATTATGATATACATATCTTTATTAGATTTATAACTTTGATGATAAGAAATAGTAGTTACTAGCTTTGATTTAAAATTTTGAATTTTCTGCTGATTTCATTTTGTGACAGAAAGGTGTTAAAATATTGATTTATTACATTTAATGCACATAACTGTCTTTAATGGTACATTTTGAAAAGAAATAGTGATACCAATTTCTTATCATTCCATTTTTCTTTCAGTTCCGGTAATACACATCTTAAAAATTTAATTAACTAATTAACTAAAAAATAACTTTAAAATATTGTCAAACGGAATAGTGGCTTTTGGCTTTAATGGTACATTTTGAAAAGAAATAGTGATACCAATTTCTTATCATTCCATTTTTCTTTCAGTTCCGGTAATACACATCTTAAAAATTTAATTAACTAATTAACTAAAAAATAACTTTAAAATATTGTCAAACGGAATAGTGGCTTTTGGCTTTAATGGTACATTTTGAAAAGGAATAGTGATACCCATTTCTTATCATTCCATTTTTCTTTCAGTTCCGGTAATACACATCCTAATAATGTAATTAACTAATTAACTAAAAAATAACTTTAAAATATTGTCAAACGGAATAGTGGCTTTTGGCTTTAAAATTTGATTAAGTGCATTTTATAACCTTGGTAAACATAACATGGTATACGATATGTGTTGCTGTACTTATTGTGGTTTATATTTCTAGATAAGATGTCTTAGATATATGATATACATGTACATATATTTGCAATTCATGGTGAAGTGTAATAATTGATGAAGTAACTGAAAATAAATGTTTCGTCAACAAGTAATATGTCTGGATATTTGTTACTGCCAAAATAAGCTGATACAGCATGAAAATTAGCAACCCTCATAAAACGGTCTATAGCACACTCACTATTAATCAGAGACAACTTAATTCCACTGAATGGATTTTATGATGTGCAAGTATTTTATTGTGTACCTTTGAGAGAAATGTAATACATGTAAAAAGGATTTGGTTTAGGAAAACAGGAAATAGTTAAATGGTCAAAAGTACTAATAGATGCAAATGTACTTATGGAATTATCAATAGGCTAGGTGCATTGTATTTATTGTTGTGGAAAAGTTATTTAAATCCCAACTTTGATATCATGAATAACTGTCTGAAGATATAAGTCCGTTGACTTAAGCTTTCAAAAAGAAAAGAATGTGAAAAGAATTCAACTAACATTAAAACATTATTGACATTGTCTTTGTTCAACAATTTGAGTTTCCATTATATTACTTTGTGATTTGTAATACTTATCAATCGTTAAAAAAATTTCCACTCAATTGACTATCTATGTATGTTTCACAGAGAAAAAAATGAATATTTAAAAGGATATACTCCCATTTATTAATTATTGAGTAGCTAATTTGCTAAATACTAAAATTGATTAGTAATTTGGTAAGTAGGAACTAAATGAACGTCGAAAGTTCTTCAATTAGTTAGATAATATTCCATTTGCAAAGCATCAATATCAACTCAACAAAAAATTGGAATAAACATATCTAAATTAACATTCATGTTTGTGATATTACATGTTTGCTGCTTTACTGTGACAATTTCTTTAAGTGCGACAATCAAAATCAGCATTCAATTTTTTTTTAAACCCATTGATCTGGAATTGGATAGTAACTTTTGATTTATGGTTGTTGATTTATAATAATTCAAACTACCTTTTATAGTAGAATAAACTGGAGTAACTAAAACAATTCTTCTGGTATCAAACTCACCAAACATGATTCAGATCCAAAAAGATTCTAAAAAAAGATATTACCCATATGGGAGGACGGACACAGGGTAGTATATTTCCTGTAAGTCCCTAGGAAGTTACACCTCTTCCTGTCTTTTGATGTGTTGTTGTGAACCAATCAAATTAAACGTTTTGCCGGGACTATTTCATTCATCTTTTAAACTTATATTCGACTGACAAGTTGTTTTCCCTGATTCTAAATCTAAACATGTTCAATTTACTCCATGTTGTTACTATCTGCCAATTTTCACATTTCACATGCAAACGATGTTTGAGGATTCTGTCAAATTGTCAGAAAGTATAGAAATTATCGATCAACAAATAACTTTGTTGTCGCATAAAGCTTTCGACCGTGTAGAATGCGACGGGTTTCCTTCGATTGTAATGACGTCATAGTCACGAGCGGCTATGACGTCACAGTACTTACGTCGACGTCATAGGAATTTCAGTTAGCGCCGATTTGTATTTTGTTACCGTAGGACATCGCTGGTCACTTCACATTAATTTTAACTTGAAAAGACGGCTAGATAAAAAGGAAAATCGAAACTTTAAAAACCAACGAGATTTAAGTTTAATTTTATATGACATTTCGCTAGGGATAATTAGCCGTGTGTAGGCATATCGGGAGTAAAGCAACGCAAACGCGTATGAATTTGGAGATTGACTTCTTGTGAAATCCTTTATAGACAAAACTTTTTTTCAAGAATCTTAGTTTTTACCTTATAGAACTATATGGGTAATATAAAGAATAACCAACTCGTGACAGATTATCTTTCCCTCGTTATATTAATTGTGTAATTCTCTCGCCAAGGCTCGAGAATTACGAAATTAAAATAACTCGGGAAAGATATTCTGTCATTCCCCGTCACTCGTAAGTTATTGTCTAAATGTTCTGAAACATTTGATAATGGTTATCACTAACAGAAATCTCTGAGCAGACATCCTGACTAGGGATCGCATTAGTCTCATGAAATCTTTTTGTAATTATCATTATCTCACCTGGTTTGTCAGTGATGTCAACTGCTTGTGAAATCATTGATTGAAAATGTAAAAGCCAGGTTTTGAAAATATTTGATAATAGCAAAAGTTTTGGATGTTATGCCAGTTTTGTATGTTACGATTTTGTAAACAATTGTCGATTTTTGAGTCGATGATAAATGGGATGCTAGCTAACAACACATCTGACTTTCATAATCATACAGTTTAGACATTAAGCAAGGAAACGACCCTTGTTTGTGGTTTATGTATATAAATACAAACATCACTTGCGAATTGTTGAATTACCACCACTGTTCATTGTGCAACCTCGAATATCATATATCTAGTTTAATCTTTATTATGGATTTCCCTATAATTAAGAAGTTAACTGGACGTTAAAGGCCATCAGTTATGGAGCCAGAAAGCTTGATTTTGAAATAAACGTTATCTTTAATGCCAAGAACATAAAGATTTATGAATCAGAAAGCCCAAATATTTTAGAGATGAAAGGTTGCCTAATTGTCTAATCCAAATTGTCTAATTGATAATAACCATTTGTAAATGAAATACAAATTGTTTCATTATATCAAGGTCATAACTCACTCAGAAAGATTGAAAATTGAAGGCAGTTATATTAAGAGGGAACGATTTTATCAATTGTGTATTATGATCTTGCTTAATTTGTTATTGACAAGGTGAAACAAAAGTGATCAAAGATCTGAAGAGTTTAGCACATGTCTTGTTTTAATTGTGTATATGATTTATTGTAATGGTATATTTTCGAATTTACATATGAATTTTGAATATTTTATATACAGTATCAACGGGTAAATCATAGATAACATCTTTGTTATAAACTCTACCATTTAGTGGGTGCTTACTTGAACAAGTTGTTCAAGTTTGTGTTTAAAGAATGCCTTAGATATTTCCATGTCATAAAAAAATTCTCTGAGGTTAAGCTAATACAACACTTTAGATTTGGATCTTTTGACGTTGGTACTAAACATAACATAAACTAAGTAATGTATTACATCGACAAATTAGTGGGTGTACCCTTCTTATTTTGAGTGTACTTAAGGTTCGGTCGACCTACTTGGAATTACATATATAATATTTCTGATAGCAAAGATGTACAATTCAATCATTCAATTATAGTATATTCCTTAATTAAAGAATGTTACGAGAAAAAAATCCTGAACAAAGACAGGCGAGGTAAAGAAAATAGTTAAAGCGGTATTAATCTTTCTCATATGACTTAACAGATCATAAAATCGGTATACATTCCAAGATTTTACATATTTTCCAGCATTATTGTATGAAATTTGCTTTGCACAGAGACAAAACCACCTTACATAACCTTTTAAATTGCTTGAAAAATCATGGCTAAATGGTAATACGAGAGTTTACTGTTATTCGAAACAATTTATGAGAAGAATCATTTTATTTTGCTGAAACTGTTTAAATCTAAAATAAAGATTTATAATAAATAAGCTTCAAACTGGTTTTAGATAATATTTAACAACACTCATTTCAATATGCTTAATGTAAAAAAATATATATGTAAGATAAATGAACAAGTGAATATCAACTGAAAAACACTTTGACTCACCGAAATTTACGAAAGCTATCTTTGTGCACGCTATTTTAAAATAATGATTAACGATCCATTCATCACCTGAGATTGGATCAATTCCATTACGATACTAAATGCTAGCAATGTTCAATCACAAAACGTTGATCGGTGTGTATGTGCAGTGTAAGATATTCTCGTGTCATTAAAGTGCAATATAATAAACTATCAAAACAGGAAGGATTAAATATACCAGTATTCATGCATGGAACTGTTGAATTGAAAAGACTTGGATCACTCTTTACAGCCCAGCGTTCTTTTTGTCGTTAAACAAAGAAAATAAGGGAACTAACCCAAATAGCATTTTATCAAATTTTGGAGGTTGTTTTCTTTGCAATAAATCTATCAAATAAACTTTGTATTAAAATCTGATAAATATGTAAATTATTTCACAACACATAGTATTTTCACAAAACTCCATACATGTAATGCAAATCCTAAACCGGTTACCGGTTACCGGTTAAAACGGTTATTGGGAATTGATGGGGCATCAAATATAAATTCGTAAACACAATCCATCAGGATATATCTTTTATTCTTTTGATTTATGTCTTTGCTATCACAAATTCATTCTTTTGAAAATGCTAAGTTATTGAAGCATTGTCAAATGTTGCTCATGCACTGAATATCTGATATAAAATATTAATAGATTTAAGGAATTGTGTTCATCACAATCAATATGTATTTAATGAAGGAATCATTCTGTATAGGTTAATGTCCGAGTAACTCTCCATTCCTAAAAAATAATGGAGGACATTTTGCAAGGAATTGAGACTTACGAGGATATTAACCGACTTAAATATACTTAACTGAATGCCTTTTCAAAAACATAGCTTGAAATATTTTAAAATTTGGAATTTAATTGAAAGACTTGATGAAAAAAACACTTCATTATTAGTAATCACTATATATTAACTATATCGTCGTTAGTAAATTATGATTTTCTTCCATAAGCAGCAGTCTCGGCGATCTCACAATAGCAAGACATTCTCAAGTACAAATCAAAAACAAAAACAAGTTCAAAACATTGTAATGTAATGTGTAATGTCTTTAATGGTTGAACACTAGTTTTAATACTTGTGATTCTGCAGTAAACTTCGACCGACATGTTGTATTGTTGTGTAATACACAACATGTCATCGCTATGTGAATCTGACTAAACTTGAACATTTCAAGCACCTTATGAAATATGGGAAACAACCTAGTCACCCCTTGTTCAATTGGTTCTTGCCTGGCGCATTACCTATCATTGGACTATCCAATCCATTTTCTTTGAGCATTCAATTCACAACCATCAAGCCAAAGAACTGAATTAGGCTATCACATTATCTGTTCTCACTGGTGTATGCATCCCTACATCTGTCAGCAGTTTTGTTGTCATTGATTTATCCCGATTAGATAAACATCGAATCTTATTGTGCTTCCGAAGATCTTTTATAAAACTTATGATGTATTTAAAAGTATTTTTTCTATAATCAATTCTTGTTATTGGTATACAGAACATAGTAAAGCTACTTTATCATGCTTTCTCATTTAGTTACTTAAAAGTCATCAATAATCAAATATATAGGACAGGTTATGGAGACGAAATTATTTGTTGATACGAAGTAATAATAGGAAACTGTTAATGCTATTCACGTTGCTGTTTCGGCTCTATTTGAAAAAATCTATCTACCATCATTAATTGTTTTTTAACTTTGCCTGACAGTTCCAAGTTATAGCAGAAACAGATCACTTCAATATACAATAATTATTTAAGACTCAGATCCTTCTCAAACATTGTAAAAGGAGTTAGCACGGGGGGAAAAATGTCTTCGTCCTCAGGAATTTTAAGTGAAATCATCAGTTTAAGATTCATTTTGAGGTTTTTTTAATAAGCATTTATCAAAAGTCAAAAGCAAAAGTCTTCACAGTCCTTAACACAAGTAGTATCTTATTGATTGAAATGGATGGAAGTGTGTAATCGGTAACAACAATGATAACTAAGAGAATTGCACTTGATAATATGCAACTTTGGATCCTCACAGTTTATGATATATCGTATATGAGTTTGTCGATATGATTGTTTATGATGTCCAAGAATCTGGAATTGTTAGGTCCAGAACAATATGTTGTGATTATTACGTCAATCTTACCCTCAAATAGATTGAATATCAGTAAAGGGAACTTGAGACAATTAGGTCACACGGAATTTTAGATATCAGCCCTGAATGGACTGATTTATCTTTGCCAAAGAAAATGGCGACTGTCCATCCTTTAGCCTATTATATATGGTAAAGGGTATTGTTATATATGTTGTATCTCCTTTTTATATTGATTATTACTTGTGAATTTTCAATTGAACTGATAAAAGCGGTGTCAACTTGTGGTTCTATATTTTACTCTGAATGAAATAGTGTACTGCTGTTCCAACCTCAACAGATCTGTTTAAGCATTGAGTTAAATACAGCCAATGACAGATTGAATGTCTGTGACACCCGGCACCTGACATCATCATTAAGCCAAGTATTTGTTTTTTTCGAGCGTCAAACGACAAGCCTATGAGCAATAAATCTAAATTGGGCTTTGGCTTTATCTGTGCCTATTGAATGACACGATCATTGAATAAGACGTTCATTAATTTGATCCCTTATTCAGTGACCGATCATGATTTGAGTAGCCTCGTCAAACCTTAAGACACGTTTTAAGATTTATGTAGTGTTTAGCCCCCTTTAATCAAGTACGTGATTTATTCGACCGAATCTCAATTATCATAAGAGTGTAAAGGGGAAAACATATCCTGTCTGAAAAAGGTGCTTTTATTCATGATTACTTCACTGGCTTATCCTTTATAATATCGCATACTATTCATACAAGTTATCTAATTGATAATTTCATCAAAATAGTTGTTTCTGAAAACATATACATTTACAAAGGTAAAATAATTTACCCTAACTTCTCAGAGCTATAACAAACTACTGCTGCCCGATAAAGTTTTTGATGACATGATGATACATAGAACATCTAAATACATGTATGAATACACATGTTTACTCATCTGTCCAGGGTAGTGACTATTAAATTATTATCACTGTTCAAACACAGATCATTTGCGAAAATCGTGTTTTTAATAATAATTTGTACCAAAAATAGTACTTTTGTGATATTAGTGAAAATATGAATATCAAGTTAATTTTTTTTAATTTTATTTGAAAACCGTACTGTAAACATTTATTATTTTTGGATTTTGTAATGAAAGTCGTGGTTAAAGGCATTTTAACGCTGGACGTTTCCTTTCATTGTCCTGCTAAATGTACTAAACTTGTTGTTTATTTGAACAAGCGGAAAATTGTAGAAGGCATAACTTCACTTGCCATTTTGTCCATATACCATGTTTCACAGAAATAAGTTCATAAACTCTGTTCCGGCGTTTTGATGGAAACGCATGTATCTTATGTTGTTTTTTATTTTGTTCTGATTCGGAATAGAATAGTCTGCACACACACATGGACGGACGAAGGTCACTTCTGTATGACCCCAAAAAGGTTGGCGGAGAAAAAACCTTATTACCAATCAGTGTTGCAGACGCTAAGTTTGTGATTGAATAGTGTGACTGAAGTGACAATCCAATATAGCTCATGTGACCTTGCTTATAACAAATCTCTTCCAGTCTGATATCAATAGTCACCCCTTGGTAATTTCCCATGAGCATAAATTAAGCCATTGATGAATGTTGGAACCGATTTACATATGTTTTGAAATATGATTTGTCTTCATCAAATACTTAGAGGCATAGGACCCGACCGATTCTCAGTTATTATGTGGGTAGCATTGTAATTTACATATAAATCAATTACATAAAACATAGTCTATGACTGCTTAAATTAATATATCTCAATGGATAATGTAATTAATCATTATGTTTATAACACAATTCTAAACTCTATGATATAATAAAATATAATATATTCAATAAGCGATTGATACATCTAGGGAAAGACTGAAATTGTCCATTGTGATATGTGATGTACATATCTTTATAAGATTTATAACTTTGATGATAAGAAACAGTAGTTATTAGCTGTGATTTAAAAGTAAGGAAATAATTATTTTCATCACAATCCAAGGGGAAAAGGATATTTGAGTGACAAAGAATTATAAAGATGTTTTCTGACGAGAAGTTGTATTTTAATTTATCTAAATTTCTAAAAAAAGAAAACATTAGAGAACAATCACCTGCTTCCTTCTGGCTGTCTTTCCTGCATCTTCTGAACTCTAGGCTCTGTCTTATCCGATAGAGTTGGTGAAGATGTGACTACAATAAGCGTTTTAATTGCAATGTACAGTTCTTTAACCTGCCTCTTTCATTTTGTGTCAGAAAGTTGTCAAAATAGCTGATTTATATCATGTTATTTTTTCAAGCATGTTTATTGTGATCTAAAGCAAAAAACTGTCTTTTAATGGTACATTTGGAAAAGGAGTAGTGATACCTATTAGTTATATTTCCAATTTTTTTGGGGGTTCCAATGATACACAGCTCTAAAGAAAATTTGAAGTCGAACTAAAACATCCCAGAAAATAGCCTTTAAAATTGTCAAGCGGAATAGTAGCAGTGCCTTTCGGCTTTGAAATTTGCTAAGGTACATTATTACCACAGTTTCCTTTCAACACAACTGCAATAAAGTTCTAGAGCAATAGTAAGAAAACTCGAGACCTGGGTTAACAAAACATGGTATACAGAATGTGTTGATGTGCTTTTTGTCGTTTTCATTTCTATATACAATTTCTTAGACATATGATATACATATATTTGCAATTCATGGTGAAGTGTGATAATTGTTGAAGTTACTGAAAATAAATGGTTCCTCAACAAGTAATATGTCTGGATATTTGATACATAGTTACTGCCCACATAAGCTGATAAAGCATAAAACTTAGCATCCCTCATAAAACGGTCTGCAGCACACTCACTATTAATCAAAGACAACTTAATTCCACTGAATGGATTTCACGATGTGCAAGTATTTTATTGTGCACCTTTGATAGAAATGTAATAAAATGGATTTGGTTTAGGGAAACAGGAAATAGTTAAATGGTCAAAAGTACTAATTTACTTTAAAAATTATTAATGAGCTAGGCACATTGTATTTATTGATATAGAAAGACTGTTGTGTTTCATGAAATGCCTGAAAATCAAATCAAAGCCCAATTTGTGATATCATGAATAAGTGTCATAAGATATACATGTATGTCCGTTGACTAAAGCGTTAAAACATTTAAGAATGTGAAATTTACACATCATTTACAATGTCTTTGTTCAACAATTTGATGTTCATTCATACTACTTTATGATTCGTATTCGTCATACTTCTCAATCGTTAATAAAGTGCCTACACAAGGATTTTATATGAGTGTCCATGACAAACTATGTTTACGACACGAGTGCCTAAATATTAGTATTTACCGAGCGAGAGCGAGGGATATACTGATATTTAGGCACGAGTGTCCTTAATATAGTATGTCATGGGCACGAATATAATATTCTGTTTATTACCGAACTTCCCAAAATTAAAGAAAATACTCAAAACCAACTTCTCAGCATAGGCGGACTAGCTGCCGCCAACGCAGTCTATTTAAAAACGAGGATGTGATTGGATAGCTTATGACTGGGTCTGTCTGCGCTAAACTGGTTATAGCAACACGTGATAGAGGTGGGTGCATTCAGACCCAGACGGAGAGGATATCCCGAATGGTTCAAGGCCCGATAGAGACAATATTTTTGATATTTTATTCCTCGGAGCACGGTCGATTTTAATCAGACTGCCGCCAAAGCGCATAGATTGAGACGTCATAGGTGAACCATGACGTCAAAGCACTGTTTTTAACGTGACAATGAAAAAGTAATATTGTGCCCTCGGGCAACATATGAAAAATATGAACCTCGGTATGACTGCCCTCGTAGGTAATAAACTTGATAACTATCCATGATAAACAGAAGAACTCAGATATGGTGGCCATGGGCGAATACAAACACCAAACCGAAGCAATACACAGCATATTCACTGTTTGTCAATTTATAATCAATATATATATATATACATATACACGTATATTTGGAGAAAACTAACAAAGGTAAATCATACAAATTAAGGAAACACCTGTTATTACTGGACCAAGAATTTCGGATTTAAGGTAAAAGCAAGAGGTTAAAAACCTTTGGGGCTAGAAAAATATAGATAGCCCAATAAGTTACAGTGGCCAATGGATCTTTAATTCAAATTGTCACTTTCGTGATGAAGACTTTATGGCAATATCTTCATTTCAAGCTTTCACATATTACTTCACCTTACTGTTTCATGCTAAAATATGGTTTTACTAAAAGTAGGATCGGTATTCTACCGGAAAGAGATTAAAAATTATATTTCATTAAAACAGAACATCACACTTATTGGGGATGACAAGTGTTTAATCCAATCTAGATAAAGTCACTGTCGTCACTCCATTTCACGAAGGACTTCCTCAGCTTCTTCTTGAGAAGTCTTCCACGACTAGATTTCGGATGCGGGGCTTCCTGCTCAGGCGAAGGATTGCTCGTCTGTCCGTCAATTTCACTATCTTCCAAACCGTACATGTACGTCTCCGGGCGGAAGTGTGGTATGCTACGCTTCTTCTGAAAATGACATTGTAATGCCTATAAAATTGATGGTATCATACGGTTACACACAATTACAATGAAGGTTACATTATATTACCTTTTGGCGGGATACAATGTCAACATTTCTGTTCTTTCCTCTGCCTTTTCCTTAGTAGTAGCCTGCAAGTCATAATTATTTCATAAATACAATTATTCAAATTGGAATATACCAGAAGGATAAACAATGTACATTATGTTCTTACATAAATGAACAATTCCTCTCTTAAAATGCCACCACTGGACTCATTACCTTATCGTGGTGTGATGGTTTGTGTGCTTCGACGACCCGGAGAGCTATGCCAGCTGGAGCTTACATGCTCCAGGTAGGGTCACCCAGGCTGGACAGGTCGACGGGTAGAAGCCAGACCAAACTTGAGTCCTTCTAAAACCTGCTTTCTATCTCTTACTATGCCTTTCTTTCCGTCTTTTCCCTCCTCATTTCGATCCCTTTCTCCCTGATCTGTCTACTCTCTTTTGGATGGCAACATCCACGTGTTTAATAACTGAAATATTGTTCAAAACACGTTAAACACCATCTCACTCACTCACTCTCTTAAAATGTTGCTATTTACCAGAGGTCGCACTTCAAGGGATGACGGAGATTGAGAGGATTCCTCATTTGGACGTCCGTCATCTGAATGGTTTTTCTTCATCTACACCAGAAAAATACCTTTATGTAGCAGTTATGAATATTTTACATAAGCATTTATAAGGCCGATTTTTCAATATATTACCTCAAGTATGCAAATCACATCTGCTCTGCTCTAAGTTCCCGCATATTAAAGCACTTAAACTTTATTCCTCATACCTGTGAAACCTACATTTACTATTTATGTATACCATATCGTCTATAATCATATGGTAAGTACTCATACCCGTCGTCCTGATGTTGGGGCATCTGAAGTAGAGGTGGCATCACCTTCACGTCTTCTTGAATGCTCACTCGTGCCCTACATCATTAAAATAACAATACATGTCACATATAATGTTACAGCAATGACTTTTTACAGTGTGAAATAAAGCATTAACGACATTTTGGAAAATTGCAGTACATTAAAATGAAGAATAAATACCTGCAGTCCAGATGTGCTGGGCTGTGGAGAAAGGGGTACACCGTCTGCTGCACGTCTGGGGGGAGGACCTTCTTCATTACCATCCTGTTACAAAAATGTATATTATGATAAAGTACTTTTTCGAAGAACCTACCAATAACAATTAATGTGGGAAAACATGTATACCATCGGTTCTTAGGAAATTCATAGTTTTCATAAACTGTAATTACATGTAAGATAACAAATATAATACCATAGAACCCATGTCCCTTTCTTCGTTGCTGCTCTCGATGTGATCCTTATCGGCGGGGTTCCACGTCGGAAATAGGGGCTTTGAATACGTGTATACTGCTGGTCCATTCAGTGTGTAGATGGCCTTTATCGCATTGAGCATCGACTCCAGCATACTTGCAGTCCTATTATGGTTTCGGAAAAGAACCTCCGCAAGATGACCTTCAAAATAACTGATTGATGTCCCATTGATCTGTCTGAAATGGCCTTTCGCGTGCGCCCATGCTCCTTTTATCATGTTGGTATTAACAGACTTCAATTCTCCGGTCATGTGATTTCTATACACCTGCTTGAATTGATATTTATGGCACACTGAGAAATGTTCAAAACCAATGTCATTTAAACTGCTATAACCCCGCCAGGAATCTGTATATATGGTACTCCCTGGCTCAACATGCTTTCTTATGAGGTGTATCAAGGTGTCTGTAGATCTTTCTTCAATCGGGAATAACAACAGTGGGTTTGACGCCCTTTCCACCATCCCCATGATCCAAACCTTCACTCCTCTATGGCAGCCCCGGTGATACTTCTATCGACGGCCAAAGAGGGATTCATCAATTTCGATCTCTCCATGAAAACGAACGTTCTTTAAATGTACATGAACCCATTCCATAAGGACCTCCCGGAGGTACGATCCCCAGTTCAAAGCAGTGCTTTTATAATTACTACCATAGATATGGGCATCAGCATACAGATTTAAACCATGTGCGAAATTTAATATGAATTACATAACATCCTGAATGTATAGCTTACTTTTGGTAAAAATGATCTGAAACGTATGGATTTGAGGTGCCTTTTGTCATGTGGACACCTCCGGGTGCAACCATCTATGGTATCTGACGCAATTACATCACAGGGCAAATTGCAGTAGGTGCAGTCATACTGATCCATGAGAAGAACCTGAGTCATCAACCACCTGATCATCATGATTGGGGGCGACATCATCACATGGTAGAAATTCCAAGGGACGTCCAAGTCACGCAAACCAATGTCCTCCACACGTCTTTTTCGTTGTCCAAAACATCCACTCTTCTGCTCCGCCATAACTCTTTCCCTGGCAATTTAAGAATGTTGAATAGAAGAAACGCTCTTGTATACTGTAGTTATAGTAGTTAAACTTCCCCAAAGGAAAACCCTTTCCCGGGCAATTTAAGAATGTTCAATAGTGGAAACGCTCTATATATACTCTGGTTATAGTCGGAGAGTACACTTTTTCATTGTTGCTGACCATCACTGCTTTCCCGACTATTCCTTTTGACACTTTTAGTATGTTAAAAATACTCCATTTCCCCCCAAAACTACCAAGCCCCTTTTTTATATATTACTGACCCCAAACGAGTATATATAGAGCTTTCTTCTATTGAACATTCTTAAATTGCCCGGGAAAGGGTTTTCTTAATAAAAGTGCATGGACAATTAAACAACTTCTTCTATCATGGGGATTGTAGTAAGTTTCACATACCCAAACGTTGGCAGTCCACTTGTATGTGTCGGTATCAAGTACGGAAAACACAACAGGAAAGCAACTTGCACTTCGTATTTATTACCTTTTAACACCTGAAGCTTGTCAATTCCATACATCATGTAATCCAATTATGTTAGCAAGGGCAATACAAAGCTTACACAACAACATTCACCCATACAATTCCACCACTGGACTCATTACCTTATCGTGGTGTGGTGGTTTGTGTGCTTCGACGACCCCGAGAGCTATGCCAGCTGGAGCTTACATGATCCTGGTAGGGTCACCCAAGCTGGACAGGTCGACGGGTAGAAGCCTGACCAAATTCGAGTCCTTCTAAAACCTGCTTTCTATCTCTCACTATGCCTTTCTTTCCGTCTTTTCCCTCATCCTTTCGATCCCTTTCTCCCTGATCTGTCTACTCTCTTTTGGATGACAACATCCACGTGTTTAATAACTGAAATATTGTTCAAAACACGTTAAACACCATCTCACTCACTCACTCACTCACCCATACAATTGAGACAAGGCAGGGCGCAGGCTTTCGCATTATCTAGTTAATTAAGTGGAAGTACACCACGTCATTACCTTACTTTCACAAATTCACATTTCCTTTAACGATACACTCAATTAAATATGGCAACAAGAGCAACACAGTTACACAATTTATGGATGGATATACAAGTCATTATTGGTCCAGCCTACAATTGACCGCCGTCAATCCGACGTCTTTTCTGGACACATAATCTTGTCCATATAGCAATAATTCGTTTCTGCATATTTTGCTATGTAAATGGGCTTGATCCCATAATTGCATCACAGTGGTGCAGACTATTTGGACTGTGCAGGGATTGGTCTGCCGACCGATATATTCAGAACCCTTTTGCAGGCTTGGAAGAAGGGAGGTATAGGTACCTGTACTAATTTCATATCAACAATAGACGATGGGAGTATGCAGACGGCACCCCAAGACGCCAATAATGTACCGAAAGGCCTCACATTCACCCACGGACACATGATCAGAAATCTAATTTCTTAACTTAAAGACGCTTCTTGCACCAAAAAAATCACTTCTACACTTTCTAATTGAAGAACCCAAGGTGTACTGATGAGCCCTGGTGGGGCGAAAAGTGATACATAATCCGTTTTCGTAACTGTTAACGATCCTTCTTTTTTATCCACCCAAATCATGACGTAATCCCAATAAGGTCGGATTTTTCCCAATGTATAAAATGGAATAACCCGGACCCCGACTATTACCAGATATGGCCGACTTTATCATGCTGAATTATTATTTGTTTTAAAGATGTGAAAATCGTGGACACATGACATGCTACTTATTCATTGGTATCTTAATGATATAAATAGTAATTAACTGAAAGAATATTTCAATTTGTAAAACGTTCATAGACAAAATCATCTGTGTAAACATCTATGTGATGATTTAGGATATTTCATTAATAAATTAGTAAATAAAGTGTCTAATAATATAAATAAACTTTTTGAAAAATTTAAGTACATAATTGAGTTTCGAAGATGAACTTTATTTATGGTGAGCATGTTTAGGTTTGGCATTTATATAAAGCTGTTCTATTTTTGTTTCATTTGAGATATTACAACTGATTATGACACAAGATGTTTATTATAGAGCCTGTGAATCACTAACGATCTTTAGGTGATAACTTAGTGGTTCTGTTTTTCAATTTGTAGTTATCCTTTACACAAAGTAGCATTCAGTTGAGACACTTTAAGCATTATGCCATTTGATGAAAATAATGTTGCGATATTCCAAAGGAAAGACAATAAGCATTAATAAATTGTTTTTACTTTGGGAAGTTGTTAGAAATATTTTAGAATAAGGATCAGCTGAGCTATCATGTCTTTTTTTATCCTGTAAAAGGAAAGTGAACGCCAGTTGATAGCAGTAAGCTCAATCAGTCGTAAAAATTTGTCAAATATTATATTATCCAAACTCAACAATCGAGATTTTGCTAAGACTTAAAGTAATAAGAGTTGACTAGATTTCCTATATTAATAACAAATACAGTCTAAAAACATAAGCAATGTGAAAATGACTCAAGGAATGTATTATCAATTGAGAGCGTTTTCAAATAAATATCATATCCAGAGAAGTCACAACTCATAATATTTTCGCATTGTGTTTTTTTTAACCTTCTTAAACAGTATACGCAATTTTTAATCTTAAAAAGTTCTTAATAGAATTGAAAAAAAGAACTATACAAATTCTATATGATGTGATAATTGATGATGTCCTTCTAAGTGAAGATATATATTTCCTCGGTACCTGTTATGTAT
Organism: Steromphala cineraria; assembly: GCA_916613615.1. Lineage (NCBI taxonomy): Eukaryota > Metazoa > Mollusca > Gastropoda > Trochida > Trochidae > Steromphala > Steromphala cineraria. Next base: position 28,469,308 of record OU744732.1, read on the forward strand.
AGTTGAGTCACTGCGAACTATCAACAGAAACAGATGTAGCAGAAATCAACACCTTTCCATAAAACGGTCTGTATCACTCTCGCATCTAATGAAAGACAAGTTTATCCTGACTGAATGGTTTTCATGTGTTTTTATTTTATTACTGAATACACGAATGGATTTAGAAGTAAACGGGAAATTGATCATGGTACATTTGAAGATATTCCTAAAGACAGATGCTTTAAAAGTTACATGAATGTTCATCTCATATGAGGGATACGCAAAAGATAAGCACCAGATACATAGAGGTTAAAAACAAAACATAAACATATATCTCTGCAAAAAACTAACATGCATTAACTGGTTACTTGTAATTTCTTTATAAATAAATTTGATGAAAAAAGTTCATCTAAGTAGAAAGTAACTGATTATAATAATAATTTCCAATTGTATAAAACAATCCTTCTTTATTGCCTAATTTGAATATACAATTAACATAATATGCACACAAAAAAAGTTGTGTAGGGATGAGACTGATATTCAAGAAAAGAAAAAAATGAATACAACGCAAAGTCAATGTTATTTGGTAATAATGAACAATCATAAACGTGTTTCTTGTAATTTCTTTGTATATGAAATTGATGAAAGTAGACGGTTCCTGTAAGTAGAAAGTGACTTATAAAAGTAATAATTTCAAATTGTATTAAAAAATCCTACTTGATTGCCTAATTTGATTATACAATCAACAGAAGTTGTGTAGGAATGAGTCTGAAAATGAATACAAAGTCTTATTTTTTTCGGTAATTAGTCAACGAAAAATGATTATTTCCAACCTTTGATCTTTGTTTATGCTTTTGCAATGAATCCTTATCAACTTTGGAAATCAATCATTATCATTTTAATCTTTAAAGGGGCAGTAGCACGTTTTAAGGGAGAATAAGGTGATGTCAGGAAAATGAAAATTAATGGTTCCAATTGAAAGACAATGTATTTAAACTAAATGGAGCAGTAATAATTCAAATACATAACGTACAGTTTAGCCATGCGATTCCCTTTTCTTACACAAAATGAGTAAAAGGTGTTCACACAAAATGGCCGCCAATGGATTTTATGTGAATCTTCATACTTTGTCCTCGGACTATGGATGATTGGCTTGTGTAATGAGATTATTGACACTGTCAAAATAATACATCTAACAGTAACTTACAGTTACCAGTGAACATTTTAAAATATGAAATTATCAAAACACGTGCTACTGCCCCTTTAGAATGAATTTAATGATAAAGGTTCAATACAAATTTTAAATGCCAACAGTAGTGGAGCCAGAAACCTTGATTTTAACATAAAGAATTCATTCATTGCTAATTAATATGAAGATTAATGAAACATATTACCCCAATAAATTTAAATACAAAACATTTAAATATTGAGGCATAATTCGTCCTTAAAATGTGAACATAAATGTAAGAATGGAATGGTTAAATCTCGTATGTCTTTTGGCCTTACTTCATTTCATTACGAAACAAACATATTGAGTTTGTAAAAGATGAAATGATTACAAATATTGTAGTGTTGTTAGCACTGCTAGCTTAACTTGCTAGATCAGATACCAGATACCATTACTTTTCACTTTTACTTCCTACAAGGCTTTCAATATGTAAATATATTGTCGAGATTATATCACTATCTGTGCTGTATTGATAATACTAACGTTGTTTTTTGTCTAATAAGTTTTAAGACTTTATGTGATAATGTGTATAGCAAGTCCAATCCGACTGATGGAATTTAACAATTTAAAAATAATTCTACAAAACGGCTTTGTTCACGCTGTTTCCGATTGAATGACAAATGGTCCTTCCATTACCAAAGAATGAATCAACAGTATTTCAAGACTGCATTTAGAGGTATTTAATCACTTTGTTCCTGAGGTATTTAATGAGTTTGTTCACACAACGTTCTAAATTGATTTTGTGCCATGTGCAATATAACAATAAGATAACCATAATATTAACGTAACAAGAAGAGAGCGTGAAGCCATTTGGAAAATCCTTTATTGTCTTTTAACATGTACACGTTTTAAGAAAGCATCAAATCAAATGCTGAGAACTTTTTTAGCTGCATTTTTCATTTCTTCTTTAGAAAAAGAATATCGCTTTGTGGTTGATACGTGAGGGCCCTCGCTCAACGTGTGGTCCTACTTATGGGTTATCTGTAAAGGGCTTCAGAAAATGATAACCTCTAGGAATGGACAAAGGTCAATTCTAAACCCCCTGAACGCCGTTATTATTAATCATTCAATGGTACAGATGCGACGTTTGTGATGGAATTATGTGACTGAAGTGACAATCCAAAATAGCTCAATTTGAAAATATTTAACTATACGCTTGATGTATGTTTTTATTATGTGATCTGGTCTTTTAACAAATCTCTTTTCAAGTTTGATATCAATAGTCGCCACTAAATCGGTAATTTCTGTCATTTCCTGTTTACCAAAAAACTGTGTTGGCGGGGAAAAAAACTTATTACCAATCAGTGATACAGACGTCAAGTTTGTGATTGAATTTTGCGACTGAAGTGACAATCCAATATCGCTCACTTTGAACATATTTAACTGTACACTGTATTGTTTTTTTCGGATTGTGTAATGACAGTAGTGGTCAAAAAGCATTTTAACGCTGGATGTTTCCTTTCATTGTCCTGCTAAATGTACCAAGCGGAAAACTGTAGAAGGCATAACTTCACTTGCCATTTTGCCCATATACCATGTTTCACAGAAATAAATTCATAAACTCTGTTCCGACGTTTCCATGGAAACGGATAGATCTTATGTTTTTTCTTATTTTGTTGTGATTCGGAACAGACTGCACACACACATGGACGGACGAAGGTCATTTCTGTATACTCCAAAAACTTTGTTGGCGGGGAAAAAAACTTATTAGCAATTAATGATGAAGACGCTAAGTTTGTGATTGAATATTGTGACTAAAGTGTACAAATTCAATATAGCTCACTTTGAACATATTTAACTGCACACTTGATGTATGTTTTTTCATGTGACCTTGTCTTCTAACAAATCTCTTCCCGTCTGATATCAATAGTCACCCCTCGGTAATTTCCCATGAGCATAACATAAGCCATTGGTGAATGCTGGAACCGATTTACGTATGTTTTTAATTATAGTGTGTCTTCATCAAATACTGAGAGGCATAAAGTCTTAATTTGAGACAGATTAATTTACAGTTGCAGCCAATTCGCAAAATTATCATCATGTCGGCAGCATTGTGTTTTATATCAATTACATGATAAATAAATACATTTTTTGATCACATAATTTGATACATCTCATTGCATTATGTCATAATCAACAAATTAATAATAACAATAATAATAATAATATTTTATTACCCTGAAGGGAATTTGTGTTACATGTAACAGACAGAGCAATACAATAAACACACATTTAAATACGGAAAACAAACAATATACAACATTCATCATCAAAGACATGTTCTTGACTCTAAAATACTCGTTTAGATGATAAGATAATGTAGATATAACGATGAATTATGATGTAATTAAAACACGTAAGTTAGAATATATATATATATATATATATATATATAGATAAATATTAAAGATTAAAACACTTAAAGATGCTATATCATAGTGCAATAATTTTTTAAGTATTTTTAATGTATACGTTGTATTTTTAGAAAAATTTAGCGACCAACCTTGAGAAAATCGGACCAAAATTCATCAAATAGGAGATAATTTACCAAATAATACCGAAACGGCAGTCGACATAAGGGCGAATCAAGTGTGGCCATTTCACAACTTCCGGTTTCTAAATGTACGCTTGAAAACCGTCTTTGTCGCGCTCAACTAGATTTTATATTCTTTTTCTCCGAATTAGGTATTCCTAGCTGTCAAAGTTGATACCCATCGAACGCAATTACGGTAGTTGAGACACGGTGTAAATCCTACAAGCATAATGATTACGTCACCGAAAGCGGGTTCACAAAATGACATGCCCTTTCTAAGAGGGGTACTGTGCTTGAAGCGTCGAAATAAGTATGTTATTGTTGATTAAACAATCTAAATATGATATCAAAATTTCGACGAAAGATTTTTCTACAAAGTGATGTATTCCATTTCCCAATAGCTAAGTTTCATCCTGAACCGCTTGCAAGTATGATACAGCATCTTTTAGATAATAAATTCATTGTGTTTATAATACCATACTATGCTTGAATAATATACATCATACCGTATTATCAAGTCAATATTATATCTTTATAAGATACAGCTGGAATTTAGTTAACTACGTGTAATTAAAAAAAAAGAAAATAAATCTTTCATAAGGAACAAATTATATTTCTATAACACAGATTTACCAAGCTGTTTTCCTACGAAAAGTTTAGTTTCAATCTCTATGTTAAATTTCTCAAAAAGCCAACATTAGAGAACAATCTTCCACTGTTGTCTGGCTCTTAATTATTGACAGCTCACACTCTGTTTCATTAGATTACGTTGGTGAAGGTGTGACTACTGTAAGTGTTTTGAATTGGTTTTGGTTCTCAAGAAAGCCTACAGTGTTTCTTATTGGAACTTCAACTTTCATTTGTTAATTGGGTTATGCTTATTGGAACTTTTTGTGTAAATACATGTAGATGTAGATAGCATGAATTGGTTCGAGTACGTTCTTTGACCATATCAAGGAAGGAAAAGGAAAAGGAATATTAAAACCCACCGTAAAACCTTCCATTATGTTTTCCATAATTATACACTGAAACATATAATTTTGATGCAGAACTCAAAAGCCCCAAGCACTAGCTTGTTTAAACTTCTTAAAAGGAATAAACATCTTATGTAGTTGAAAAAAGTTATTCACAAAAGAGAGAAGGATGGACAAGACACAATGTTTGTTTGTGTCATTTTGGTGTTAAATATTCTGAAAAATTATAAACATACGTATTTGGTTCACGGTGAAGTGTGATCCTTGATGAAATGAACAAGTGTTATGTCTGGATATTTGATACACTGTGAATAACCCACATAAAATGATGTAGAAGAAACGACCAATCGTCAATAAAACGGTCTGTAGCACTCTCACTATTAATCAAAGACAACTTAGTTCCACTGAATAAAGTTCATGATTTGATACCATTTTATTGTGAACCTTTGGTAACAAAGATATAAAATGGATTTGGAAGCAGGAAAACAGGAAATGGATAAATGGTCGAAAGTACTTATTGATGAAATGAACTTACAAATTACTTATGAGATAGGTATAGGATTATAGGAAAGAAATTAGTGTTACGTTAAATGCCCTTAGATCAGTTTTTACCCTACTTTGCTTTCATGAATAATTATCTTAGAAAATATTAGTCCATCAACTATAGCTTTATCATAATAAGGGAGTACATGCGTTTATATATCTGTCAATAATCTAATTAACATTTAAACGTTGTTGACATATAATTTCAGTTTAACAATTTGATTTTGGTGCAAATAAGCTTATGATTATTATTGCTTAATTTCTTTCAATCGTAAAACGAAAATGCCTACACAATTGCACATCTTAAACTTATAACTAACAATCATAAACAGGAAGAACTTAGATATGCTAGTTATTGACAAACACAAAGCTACAAACACTACAGGTCCAATAGCCAATCAATATATCAATAGCTACAAACCTTACACTCTGTTGTATGATAAATAGGAAAGAAGAAGTTTTGCAAATTTAAGTACATGAGTCAGACAAATATATGTTCTTAATCCCTAAATGTATGCATTGCCTAATATGGTTAAGATTCAGGAAGAGGGATACGTGATGTGTCTGAAATGAAAGTAGCTATTCTAAATACATGCTATCAAATTAATTAGATTTAATTACAATCCAGTATATATATCTAGTTGTTTGAGTTGTTCTAGATACTCCTGGTATACAAAAACTTGTGTGCAAAATATTTTTTTCTCTTAAGGAAACTCAAATGTGTTAAGTGAGATAAATCCTTTTGAAAAAATTTGATCGGAAATAAAGTGAGGTAATCTATACAGTTTATAGTGCGGTATATTCTAATTATTTATTTTTGTATTATTGTTTATTATTTAATTATGCCTTATTAGATTAGATTTTAAGCTCCTGATAATTTAAAATTGTCTTCAAGAAGAACACTTCATGTCAATAGCCGGTTCTGATGGAGCCAGTATTTACGCTGATTATCGATATTACATCAAAATATTAATCTTTGAGAACATAAATGTTTGTCAAAACTAATATTATGATAAAAAATATCACAATGCACGGTTTCAACGAGTTTCGATATCTTTGGTAATTATGACCCAGAGCTTAATTAGAAATTATTCTGTGATATATGCTAGTCAAGATGTTGGGTCATGTTTCATGATAAATGAAAGTTCTGGATGAAAATAAGAATTAATTCGCAAACACATATCCCTAATTATATTTGGTCATGATTTTCTTTGGTTGTCAGATAAGTTTGAAAGTGAGGGAACGTTAATACGAAAACAGGTTTTTGATTTGTTCTATGAAAGACGTTGATAGGAAAATCATGTTTTTCACTATAGTCATCAAATAACACTTACAAAGGTAGAAGTTTTTTAAGTTTGAAACAAACTTTCCCCTGACATTGCTCTATGATTCTTAAGGTTTTGTAACATTCAAGTCAGAATATTTCTGTTCAATAAAAACAATAGAACTGAGATAACTTGACTGATTTCTCAATCACATTCAGACGATTGTTTCGACAGGTTCTTTCAATTTCGTACATAAGCCGTACCTAACACTGTTTCCAAAATGTACGGGTAGTCAAATATTTATAAATGTTTTGGAATCTCGACTAAGTATGTTCAATGACGTTATTATATGTAATACATATTAGGTACATGTGTATGTACATCAACAGGATCCATAAGATTGATATATTAGACTGTCGTTACCACACTATCAACAATTATTGTTCTGCATGTGTCAATGTGAAAGATGAGCTTCATCCTCAGCAAGCAAGATTTTAGAGAAATAACACAGATAATGTTTATGTTCAAACCTTGACATGAGAGCTTAGTAAATGAATGTTATTCTTTCGATGTTTGCATCTTTCATCCAGTGAATACTTATGTGTTTTTGATATTTGTAAATTTATTATTGATATCTCGAAAATATCAGTCATAACGTTCATATAGTAAAAGATCTTGTTTCCAGTTTACCTCTAGTCTCAACCTTCATACTAAGTGATTACGAGGTTGTTGGAAAACAAACAGTTCTGCTAAACTTTGTTATCAATTTAGATATGTTTAACGTTTATTGTTTAGTTTCAAATCAAGACAGGTTTAAACCTGTTTCAAAATCGCCCGAATATATGTAGTACATGTATTCTAGTAGCGTTATCCTTAATAATATGTCACTTGATTTTTCAAGTATTCATATATCACAAATAAAGTATAAAACCATGAAGATTCATTAATCATAACTTAACAACGAAGAATAAATCATAAACTACAAAAAGATATTAAACTGAATTTAAATTTTAAATCTAAACAAATGACTTTAAATATCCTTTATGGATTATGATAACAAATGATCAAATCAAATTTATTTGCATATAATGTAAGAGTGATGGCAACGAAAAGACGTTAAATGCCATTTGTAATTGACACTGGATGTTTTTGTTAACGATTAATATCGTTGTTATCCAAGTTATGTATGTCACTTTTAAACGAGAGACAATAGCAATAAATTAAAAAGAAACATTTGGTTAAAGTATGAGAAATTTATTCGTTGTCTTAATTGCAAGATGGAAGTGATCTGGAAATAAGATATTCTATATTGTGTTATTTGTGAAAAAAATAAGAACACAATTGTAAATTGTTGATTATTTTATCTCTGTATTACATTTGAAGATAAATATCTAAAAGATGTAATCCTAATTCACTGTGAATGTAAATGTTGTTGACATAATTTAAACGAGCATGTTTATTCAACAATATATTTATATATATATACATTGCCAAAATGGATTGTAAAACCAGCTCACGATGCTTATGTTAAAGCTTTCCTGAGACATGTTTCATACATACAAAACCCAAATATAGGTATTTACTATTTGTACTATTTGTTTATAATGTATAATTGTTACTGTATCTCTTGTACCACTAAGCGTGGTTTTTTAGAATAAAAGAGTTTGAGTTTGAGAGACTAATTTAAATTCATGTACATATCCGACATGGTTAACCATATACAAACACCATTAAAACCAGAAGCGTCCAAAACACAAGGCATGTGACTTTAACTAACAAAAATTATTAACATCTCGAAGTTGCAATAATGAAATCGTGTACATATTTTTACTGGTGAACTTTAACTGTCGCAATTTACTGCAATGAAAAGTTATATTTTCCTTTCTAGGAATGACATACTGTACAATATGCTGTAGTGTCAATTTATACATGTATATCAGTGGTTAGGATGACACGAAACAATACAATCAATCACTGTTATGAGTGAGATTAAGTCTGCCAATTTCACGCCTCTTGCCTATCTAGAATGGGCAGACACATTGTCTACTTGACTGAAGATATGTGTCGTTAGATGTAATTTGTCTCAGACATGTGAACTTTATTCACTTGAGTGATTAGTGCCAAGGGGCATCTGCTACATTTCATTATCCTGGGAACAAAGTGCTTGCCTTGACATTAAGAAACATAGAGAGTAACATAATACGAATATTAAGTATAAATAAGTAGGATTCATTTTCATAAAGTGAAAGAAAGATATAAATGAAGAGTGAAGCGAAATAATATTGATTTACTGTGCAGCTTGTTTATGTTTTAATATATTTTACAGTAAAAATTATATAACCAAAATCATAAGAATCCTTTTTTCATCTAGATGTAACTTATTGTTAAAGGTAATTAAACGTTGAACACAGTGCTTGAATGTTGGTAACCTAACCATCACTACTAAATCTTTATTATTATCTGAGGTATAAACAGAAATATGCATAAGATGATTTTAGCTCAAGATGTTCCTCAATTATTCAATACATGTGAGTCAACATTGCCAAATTGATTCATCTATATATTTATGTTAATCTGTTTCAGATATTGAGAACATGTATTTTGAAAACTTAAAAAAACAAGTGGAAGCGGGATAACAAAATCATAATCAAAAAGTGTTAAATCGAACTCCAAAACAACCTCATACAAGTATTTATAAGACTATAAGTAGTTTCATGCATAGGAAAAGCAAGTCTTTATCGATAAAATTCTCTTTTTTTGTTAAATCTTGATGATTTGAAATACATGTTCAACATTAGGGATTGGGAGAATGACAATATGGAATGTAAATATACCTAATGCATAACAAAGAAATATAACAAGGAAACAATATGACAGAAGTTAAGATCCAAACAATAAAAGTGAATGTTATATGAAGATTTGCAATACAAATATGAATGAAACATACAGCTTTAAAAATAGAGACGATAAATTGTGATTATTTGGAAGAATAAGAACTTTATATGTTACATACATGTACATATCACAAATCTTAAAATATTTTATACAAAGCAGATTAATATATTTAACTGTTAGAATCATAGAGTATGACTAAAAGATTAAAATATTCTACGATCGTTATTCGAGGATATTCATTGGAACTAAGTGATAAAAATAACTTTTTATTCTTGAAAGTTTAACGAACAAAAAAGATACGTTACTCTTTTCATTCAATGGGCATTTGAAACTAGCCATTGGTCCAATGTGCTTTAATTATTCGAAGAAATGAGGATTCATATTTACTAAATTTCTTATTATAAAAAGCAGAGGCAGTTAATTCAAGTTTATTATCTAAAGAAGGGTTTGATTTAAGGGCAACAGTTCATCAGGGATATAAAAGAAAATCAAAAAACATTTTCAAATTTGCATAAAAATCTTATGATTTTCAATAAAATATGTAATATTTTGATTTAAATATTCATAAAAGGTTAATTGGGAATAATTTGCTTAATAAACATTATTGGATCATTTAGACATCATACTTGACTTTTCTCACAATCTCTCAATATTGAATATCATAATTTTTTAAGTCAATATTGACGTTAATGCATTTCATTTCATCATAAGGTGCCATTTACACTCTGAGTAACAGATAACCTTTTTAACCTAGAAGGATGACTCACGTTGGTATTTGTGATCAGATAACTTTCTCTTCAAAGTGTCATCAATTAAACACATGGCAAGTGAATAATGCTAGATTGATATGGGAAACTCCAGATTCGTGAAATAAAAGAACAAATTTTAGTGATCTCTTCTTAAACAATCCGAACATACTTGCACAGCTGTGTGATTCCACTGTAAATTTTCAGCTATTTTACAAAAGAATAACACTGCTTAAAACATCCTAGAATTGGCATTTCTCAACAGAACCAGAATATTGCTTTGAAAGTACAACTATTTTTGACAAGGATTTCCTGCCAAACAGAAGTCTTGAATTAACCAAATGTTGTTTCTTTTGAGCCTTTTTTGTCATTGTGATACCGTCTTTTTGCTACTGGTACTTTTTGTTACACGAGGCATCAAATAGAAAACTAATATATTGCAAAACTAAATATTTAATTAGTAGTCAAAAGACATACTATTTGATATAATTAATATGGACATTGCTTAAAGGCTGACCAGATAAAATATTCAACAATATTGCCTCTCATACTCTGCATCACAGAGTTTGAGAAACTTCTAATTAAAGATCAAATGACTATCAATATCAGTGATGCTGAAGAAGATTACGTCATATCCTCTACCCATATAAGTATCAATGTGTCAATCAAAATAACACAGCATGCCAATGAACATAATTCACTCTCACCAAGATTACAAAGTATGCAAAAAGATGGTCATATCAAGAAAGAAACCCCGAGGAAAGGTTTTTGAACATTGAATCACAATATCAGTTAAGTAAGGTAGATTGACATAAGGAAACTTGTGTGTCATGAATTAGTTTTCTTATGAGCGTCAAATGACATGTCTATGAACAATAAATCTAAATTGGACGTCTGCTTTAACTGTTCTATTGAGTGAGTCGGTAATTGATCATGATTCATTACCGCTCTCCGAACCTTTTGACACATTTTTAAGATTTATGTAGGATTTAGCAACAGTACTTGCTGCTCCACCAAATCTCAATAAGGTTCCAAAGGAAAACATAAAAAGTTTTATGTCTATAAAATAAGTGTGTATTTTTAATGATCACTTCAATGGCTTTTCTTATATCATACCACATAATATTTATTTTATACATCTTTATCAAAAAAATTATTTCTTAACACTACTGTTTACAGTTAACGGCTAAAACATATCACCTCATTTTCTCAGAGCCAACTAGTGCTGCCAGATAATGTTGGTTTGAATGACATGAAGATTCCTAGAATTTGTAAATATATTCGTCACAAAAAATCAGAAATTTGTAACACAAGCATATTGTCCATTTTTGCATGTTTTGAAAATGGGTTTGTCCATTCAATGTCATAAATTATCTGATTTGGGGTTATTTATCCTGAAGATTTCTCTGCCTACAATATTTCTTGATGTATGGTTGCCTATATGATAAACATATTTTCATGAAAAATATTCGTGTTGCTTCATTGTGAGGAATGTACATGTAGAAATAACACAAATAAATTCATCCCACTGTTCCTACTTAATTTTCAGAACTTGAGTTTTGATTGAAACAGTGGATTAATGTAGAGGGCATAACTACTCTTGCTGCTTTTAATATAACATAATAACCATAATGTTTCGGTTACAGGAAGAGAGCGTAAATTACATTTTTGTCTGTTAACAAGTTCCCGTTATAAGAAAGCATTAATTTGAATGCTGAGGACTTTTCTCAGCTGCCTTTTTCTCTTCTTTTTTTCATAAAGAAATTCGCATTTTGGTGGATACCTGAGGGACCTTAGTCAGGCGCGGTCCTACTTATGGGTTAACTTTGGTTGTACTGTAGGAAACGATAACCTTTTGGGATGGACAAAGCTCAATTCTATATCCCCTAAACTTTGTTATCATTAATCATTCAATGATGCAGATGCGACGTTTGTAATAGATTATGTGACTGAAGTGACAATCCAATAAAACTCACTTTGACAATATTTAACTGTGTGCTTGATGTATGATTTTTATATGATCTTGTCTTTTGTACCATGCCCACATGTCGGTCCCTTTGATATTGGCCGTGGTGTATCTTATAGTTACACCACGGCCTGAAGTAACCTTTGATCGTAGCTATCTCATTGGCTCGCTGCAGTTTAGCAAGCCACGCCTACCGTTCACGCACTAAAGGAATTTGCTGAAGAGGATGTAAATATTCTATAAAATGGCACAATAAAAAGAACGTCAAGTTTTAATGAAGCACATTCAAACAAATAGGACTATCGAACATAATCCATTTTGAACAATTAGAAACACCATAGGCTAGTGAAAATGTACTTGAATGAAAAGTTATATAGTCTATTAATTATTTACGACAATATAAGGTCGTCAATCATGTCATCCCACTCGCGACTCGACATTGTGGCCATGTGAAACTGAATGATTTCAAATTAAAATTTCCGGCGCAGATCTCGTGCAGATTTTGACAACGTGCAATGTGGGCGTGGTACAAAGCAGTTACTTCATCCAATCACTCGAGGTTGATCCAGTTACACCACACCTGATCGCTGTTTGATTGACAGCTGAATTTGCGTCTCGGACTACCGTCCTCGACGAATTCAGCTGTCAATCAAACAGCGATCAGGTGTGGTGTAACTGGATCAACCTCTCGTTTATGGATGAAGTAACTACTACATAACAAATCTCTTTTCAAGTTTGATATGAATAGTCTCAACTAAATCGGTAATTTCTGTCATTTCCTGTTTACCCCAAAAAGACTTTGTTCGCGGGGAAAAAAACTTATTACCAATCAGTGATGCATACGCCAAATTTGTGATTGAATATTGTGACTGAAGTGACAATCCAATATAGCTCACTTTGAACATATTTAACTGAACACTTGATGTATGGTTTTTCACATGACCTTGTCTTCTAACAAATCTCTTTCAGTCTGATATCAATAGTCACCCCTTGGCATAAAATAAACCATTGGTGAATGCTTGAACCGATTTACGTATCTTTTAAATTATAGTTTGTCTTCACCAAATACTGAGAGGCATAAAGTCTTAATTTGAGACAGATCCATTTACAGGTGCAGCGAATTTGCAAAGTTATGATCATGTGGGCAGCATTGTGTTTAAGATCAATTACATGAAACATACATGAATTCTTTGATCACATAATTTGATACATCTCATTGGATAATGTAATAGTCAACAAATTCATGGTGTTTATAATACTATACTATGCTTGAATAATATATATCATACCGTATTATCTAGTCAATATTATATCTTTATAAGATACAGCTGGCCTTTAGTTAACTACGTGTAATTTAAAAAAATAAAAATAAATCTTTCATAAGGAACAAATTTTATTTCTATAACACAGATTACCAAGTTGTTTTCCTACGAGAAGTTTATTTTCAATCTCTATGTTAAATTTCTCAAAAAGCCAACATTAGAGAACAATCTTCCACTGTTGTCTGGCTCTTAATTATTGACATCTCAGACTCTTTTTCATTAGATTAAGTTGGTGAAGGTGTGACTACTGTAAGTGTTTTCAATTGGTTTTGGTTCCCAAGAAAGCCTACAGTGTTCCCTAATGGAACTTTCGACTTTCATTTGTTAATTGGGTTATGCTTATTGGAACTTTTTGTGTTAATAGAAAGCATGAATTGTTTTGAGGTTTTTTACCATATCAAAAGCAAAACCTGCGTTTTTGTTACATTTTGAAAAGGAATAATGATACCTACCATAAAACTTTCCATTATGTTTTCCATAATTATACACCGACAGATATAATTTCGATGCAGAACTCAAAAGCCCAAAGCACTAGCTTCTTAAACGGAATAAACATCTTATGTAGTTAAAAAAAAAATATTCACAAAATGAGATAATAATGGACAAGACACAAGGTTTGTTTGTGTCATTTTGGTGTTAGATATTCTGAGAAATTAAAACATACTATTTGGTTCACAGTAAAGTGTGATCATTGATGAAATAGACAAGTATTGTGTCTGGATATTTGATACACCGTGAATTACCCACATAAACTGATGCAGAAGACACGACCAATCTTCAATAAACGGTCTGTAGAACTCTCACTATTAATCAAAGACAACTTAGTTCCACTGAATAGATTTCATGATGTGATAGCATTTTATTGCGAACCTTTGATAACAATGATATAAAATGGATTTGGAAGCAGGAAAAACAGGAAATGGATAAATGGTAGAAAGTACTTATTGATGAAAGTGTACTTACAAATTATTAATGAGATAGGTAAAGGATTATAGGAAAGAATTTTATGTTACATGAAATACCCTTAGATCAGTTTAAACCCTACTTTGCTTTCATGAATAGTTATCTAATTGTAATAATGGAGTACCTGTGTTTATATCTGTCAAGAATTTAATCAATATTTAAACGTTGTTGACATATATTTTCAGTTTAAAATTTTTATTTTGGTTCACTCTAGTTTATGATTACTATTGCTTAACACCTTTCAATCGTAAAACGAAAATGCCTACACTATTGCATATCTTAAACTTGATAACTATCAATCCTAAACAGAAGAACTTAGATATGCTAGACAAACATCAAGCTAAAAACACTGCATATGCAATAGGCAATCAATATATCGATAGCTACAAACCTTACCCTTTATTGTATGATAAATAGGAAAGAAGAAATATTGAAAATTTCAGTATATATTGTCAAGATGTTAAAAAAAACTTTGAAGCTAGAAAAATCTTTTTTTTAAATTACAAAATGTATGCATTGCTTAATATGGTCAAGATTCAGGAACAGGGATATGTGATGTGTCTGAATGAAGGTAGCTAATCTAAATACATGCTCGGATATCAAATTAATTAGACTTGATTACATTCCAATATATATATAGTTGTTTGAGGTGTTCTAGATAATCACGGTATACACAAAATATTGTGCGAATGGATTTTTTCTATAAAGGAAACTCAAATGTGTTCAGAGGGATATATAATTTTTATACGTTGTTATACGAAGCAATCTATACAGTTCATAGTGAGGTACTTTCTAATTATTTATTCTTATATTATTGTTAATTCTTTAACTATGCTTTATGGATTCGAAATACGCAATTTAGATTTTAACTTCCTGCCAATAGCCGGCCTGATGGAGCCAACATTAACGCTGCTTATCCATATTTTATCAAAATAATCTTGGAGAACACAATTGTTCGTCAAAACTGATATCATTATGAAAAAATTCAAAATGCATGCTTTCAACGAGTATCGATTTCTTTGGAAGTTATGACCCAGAGCTTAGTTAGAAACTGTTCTGTGATATATGCTAGTCAAAATACGAATTAATTCTCAAATACATATCTCTTAATTAAATTTCATCATGATTTTAATTGGTTGTCAGATAATTTCAAGCTTGAAATAGAGGGAACGTCAATACGAAAACGCGTTTTTGATTTTTCTATTAAAGACGTTGATAGGGAAATCATGTATTTCACTACAGCCATCAAATAACACTTACAAAGGTAGCAGTAGTTCTGTTTAAGTTTGAAACAAACTTTCCCATGACATTGCTCTATGATTCTTAAGGGTTTGTAACATTCAAAGTCAGAATGTTTTTAATTATAACCAATAGAACTGAGATAACTTGACTGATATGTTGAAACGATCTTTTCGACAGGTTCTTTCACTTTCATACATAAGCCCTACCTCAATCTGAAACATGGGCTTCATCCTCTGGAAAGAAGCAAGGTTTGACAGAAATAACACAGATAATGTTTATGTTCAAACCTTGACATGAGAGCTTAGTAAATGAATGTTATTCTTTCGATGTTTGCATCTTTCATCCAGTGAATACTTATGTGATTTTGATATTTGTAAATTTATTATTGATATCTCGTAAATATCAGTCATAACGTTCATATAGTAAAAGATCTTGTTTCCAATTTAACTCTAGTTTTCATACAACATTCATACTAATTGATTCCGAGGTTGCTGGAAAACAAACAGTTCTGCTAAACTTTGTTATCAACATAGATATGTTTAGCGTTTATTGTTTAGTTTCAAATCAAGACAGGTTAAAACCTGTTTCAAAATCGCCAAAAAAATTTTAGTTCATGTATTCTAGTAGCGTTATCCTTTTTAATATGTCACTTGATTTTGTAAATTTCATATATCACAAATAAAGTATAAAACCATGAAGATTCATTAGTCATAACTTAACAACGAAGAATAAATCATAAACTACAAAAAGATATTAAACTGAATTTAAATTTTAAATCTAAACAAATGACTTTAAATATCCTTTATGGATTATGATAACAAATTATCAAATCAAATTTATTTGCATATAATGTAAGAGTGATGGCAACGAAAAGACGTTAAATGCCATTTGTAATTGACACTGGATGTTTTTGTTTTCCAAGTTATGTATGTCACTTTTAAACGAGAGACAATAGCAATAAATTAAAAAGAAACATTTGGTTAAAGTATGAGAAATTTATTCGTTGTCTCAATTGCAAGATGGAAGTGATCTGGAAATAAGATATTCTATATTGTGCTTTTCGTGACAAAAATACTAATAAAATGTGTAAATTGTTGATTATTTTATCTCTGTATTACATTTGAAGATAAATATCTAAAAGGTTTAATCATAATTCAGTGTTCATGTAAATTTTGTTGACATAATATGAAACGTGCTACATGATTATACATTACCTAAATGGATTGGAAAACAAGCTGACGATGCTTATGTTAAAGCTTTCCTGAGACATTATGTAAATATATGTTTGATACATACAAAACCCAAATATAGGTATTTACTAATTTAAATGCATGTACATATCCGACATAGTTAACCATATACAAACACCATTAAAACCAGAAGTGCCCCCAAAACACAAGGCATGCGACTATAACTTACACTAATTATTTACATCTCGCAGTTCCAATAATGAAATAATGTACATACTTTTTATTGGTGAATTTTAACTGTCGCAAAATACAGCAATGAAAAGTTACATTTTCCTTTCTAGGAATGACATACTGCACAATATGCTGTAGTGTCAATTTATACATGTATATCAGTGGTTGAGATGACACGAAACAATACAATCAATCACTGTTATGAGTGAGATTAAGTCTGCCAATTTCACGCCTCTTGCCTATCTAGAATGGGGCAGACACATTGTCTACTTACCTGAAGATATGTGTCGGTAGATGTAATTTGTCTCAGACATGTGAACTTTATTCACTTGAGTGATTAGTGCCAAGGGGCATCTGCTACATTTCATTATCGTGGGTACAAAGTGCTTACGTTGACATTAAGAAACATAGAGAGTAACATAATACGAATATTAAGTATAAATAATTAGGATTCATTTTCATAAAGTGAAAGAAAGATATAAATGAAGAGTGAAGCGAAATAATATTGATTTACTGTGCAGCTTGTTTATGTTTTAATATATTTCACAGTAAAAATTATATAACCAAAATCATAAGAATCCTTTTTTCATCTAGATTTAACTTATTGTTAAAGGTAATTAAACGTTGAACACAGTGCTTGAATGTTGGTAACCTAACCATTACTACTATATCTTTATTATTATCTGAGGTATAAACAGAAATATGCATAAGATGGTTTTAGCTCAAGATGTTCCTCAATTATTCAATACATGTGAGTCAACATTGCCAAATTGATTCATCTCAATATTTATGTTAATCTGTTTCAGATATTGAGAACATTTATTTTGAAAAAAAAACAAGTGGAAGCGGGATAACAAAATCATGATCAAAAAGTGTTAAATCGAACTCCTAAACTACCTCATACAAGTATTTATAAGACTATCAGTAGTTGCATGCATAAGAAAGCAAGTCTTTATCGATAAAATTCCCTTTTTTTTGTTTAAATCTTGATTATATGAAATACATGTTCAACAGTAGGGATTGGGAGAATGACAATATTGTATGTAGATATACCTAATGCATAACAAGGAAATATAACAAGGAAACAATATGACACAAGTTAAAGGGACAGTAGCACGTTTTTTAAAATTATATATATTTTTTCAATAATAACTTTACGTTATTGATAAATGTATTATTTTGATAGTGTCAAAAATCTCATGACACAAATCAATCATCCTTAGTCAGAGAACAAAGTTCAATGATTAACATAAAATTCATTGGGGGTCATTTTGTGTAAACACCTTTAATTCCTTTAGTGCAAGAGGGAATCGAATGGCTAAACTTTCCGTCTTATATATACCTAATATTCCCCCTAAAACGTGCTACTGTCCCTTTAAGATCAGAGATATAAAAGAGAATGTTATAACATGGAGATTTGCATATGAATGTAACATACATCTTTTAAAAATAGAGACGGTGAATTATTAATTCCGATTAGTTGGAATAATAGGAACTTTATATGTTACATACATGTCAAAATCACAAATCTTAAAATATTCTATACACAGTAGATTATTATTTTTGAAAATACTATATTGCAAGTGATAAAAATAACATGTTATTCTTAGAAATTCTAACGAATGGAAGAAGGCACTTGGACCTAGCCATTGGTCAAATGTGCTGTAGTTCATTTTTCGAAGAAATGAGGATTGTTATTTACAAAATTTCTTATAATGAAAAGCAGAGGAAGTTGATTTAAGTTTATTATCTAAAGAAGGGTTTAAGGATTTAAAAGAAAATCAAAAAACATTTTCAAATTTGCAAAACAATGAAAATATGAAATATTTCGATTAAAATATTAATCTTTCCAAAAAAAAAGGTTAATAGGGAATAATTTGCTTAATAAACACCATTAGGTTATCATTAGACATCATAATTGACTTTTCTCACAATTTCTCAATATTGAATATCATAATTTCTAAAGTCAATATTGACAGTAATGCATCTCATTTTGAAATTAAGGTGCCTTTTACTCTCTGCGTAACAGATAACCTTTTTCTAGAATGATGACTCACGTTGGTATTTGTGATCAGATAACTTTCTCGTCAAAGAGTCATCAATTAAACACATGGCGAGTAAATAATGCTATATTGATATGAGAAATATAATAACCAATTTTAGTAATCTTTTCTTAAACAGTCAAGATAATTGAATAGCTGTGGGATTCCACTGTAAATTTACCAGAATAACACTACTTAAAATATCCTAGAATTGACATTTCCACACAAAAAAAACCATCAACATGAGTACCTTGAAACAGAATTTACACATTTGTCTTATTAGACGCTTTGAAAGTACAATTAGTCTTGGTGAGGAATATGGATTTCCTGCAAAAGAGGTATCTTTCATAAACCGACTGTTCTTTCGTTTGAGCATTCTTTTCGTCACTGTGATACCGTCTATTTGGTACTGGTACTTTTTGTTAAATGAGGCATCAAAAAGAAAAATAACATTTTGCAACAGTCGACATACAATTAGTACTCAAAAGACATACAATTCAATATGATTAACATGGAAATTGCTTTATCCCTAACCAGATATACGATTCAACATCATTGCCGCTCATACTCTGCATCACAGAGTTTGAGACACTTGTAATTAAAGATCAAATGAATATCAATCTCAGTGATACTGAAGAAGGATCAAGTCATATCCTCTATCCCTTATAAGCTGTCACTGTGTCAATCAAAATAACACAACATGCCATGTGTCAATCACTTCAATGAACATAATTAACTCATGCCAAAGTTACAAAGTATTCGAAGTGATGTTCATAACAAGAAAGAAAACCCAAGGAAATCAAGCACTCGTCTATTTTTATTCTCTATAATTCCGTAGGACAAAATTATGTTCTTGAATGTTGAATTGCAATATCAGTTAATTAAAGTAGCTTGACAAATTTATCAACAAGGATCTTTAATTAAGATTAAAATCAGACAATTACATAAGCTTTGTTTAGCTCTTGTTCGGAAAGCAATAGATTGAGATTCTGGAAACAATTCTGGATTCTGATAAATTAATAGTTCCATGATATGAGTTTATTACATCAATTGAGACAAATAGTGCCTCCGTATTGGTTATCAATTTGATCTGTGTGTAAACTCGTCACATAATTTGTGTCAGTGTATAATCTTGGAATCGGATCTTAACAGGATGATACAGAAGAGAGTCATTCAGCCTCATTAAGGGAGCGATTTCCTGGTAATTTGTTTGTAGGATATCCCTTTAGAGGAGCACAGTTCTAATCTTAGTTCTCAAGTTTAGATTCGCACAGATAACTCGATAGGTAAATCGTTTTCAAATACATTGGTTATATATAGTTTTACCTTGCTTGACTACGCACATGATTTATCATGTATTTCAAAAGATAATAGCATACATAAAGTAGCCTACGGAAATCACTATAGTTATTAAGAGAAGTGAATCTATAAATCATATTGAAGTTACTCCAACTTACAAACATGATTGAAAGTACAGTGCAGGCTGTACCAAAGATAGTGTTCCTCTAGTTTTGTGAACACAAATTGATACAGTTGCAGTTATCAAACATCAAGGAGTGTAACTAAATCTAACTTCGGTCCAACTAAATAATATTGTATTATATTATTGATATACAAGATTGTCGCACTAACACGGAAAACTAAACATTGCAGATGATGATTCCATGGAACTACTCCCACAATAAAGCAAACGTATGGTAAATACTACAAAAATATCACATCTTCTTTAAAACAAAACAAGGACCAGTTGTTCAATAAAATGATCGTACACAAACATAATAATAATTGATATGATATGGAAATGTGTTAACAAGTTCACTTATGATAACACTTGATGATGTCATTGATAATATGAAACTTGAATAATGAGCTGTCGTTCTTATTTGGTTTGTTTTATTAATTAATTAAACTAAATCATTTCAGCATTTGCAAATAGACATTGCAATAGAAAAGCAAAGGCATATGATAATACAGGGTGCTGTAGGTGTCCATTGATATATCAGTGCTCATATGTTAAAGGGACAGTAGCACGTTTTTTGAAAATTTTATATTTTAAAATTTTCACTGTTAATTGTACGTTAACGCTAAATATATTATTTTGATAGTGTCAAAAATATCATTACACAAGCCAATCTTCCATAGTCAGAGAACAAAGTATGAAGATTCACCTAAAATCCATTGGCAGCCATTTTTTGTAAACACCATTAATTCAATTTGTGTAAGAAAAAGAAATCGCATGGCTAGATTTTACATTATCTATTTGAATTATTACTCCTCCATTTAGTTTGTTAATTTTCATTTTCCTGACATCACCTTATATTCCCCCTAAAAACGTGTTACTGCCCCTTTAAGATGAGAAGAACCAATACCATCAATAACTGTTATGCTTTAGTATATGTCTGCCAGTTTCACGCCTCTTGCATATTAAGAAAGGATCAACCTTATTCTCTCTTAAACAGAAGAGACCCTTTAGATGTAAAATGTCTAAAGCATATAAAGCTTCTTCATTCGACTGAGGATTACTGGAGGGCATATGCTATATTTGTCCGTGTTCGGTGTATATTGAATTTTTCAGTGTTGTGAAACCTGTCCCGTTATATACGTCGGTATTTAGGACCATTTGCATAAAAATGTCACCATTGCAAGATCCAAATTACACTTTTCTGTGATGATTTGTGTTTACAACCCACCACCTATTGAAGATGTGACACCATTGAGTAGTGAACATGTCAACCCTTATCCTTTTAACTTCATTTGCACAAGATCATGACCTTGTATTTCGATTGTAACTAAAGGGAATTCAAAACAACAATAACACCTTTTATTCGGTATGTTTTTCACGTTCATATATTGGTCAAGATAAGAAAAACGTATATGTAAATCAAAATAATTAATTCATATGAGATAGCAATATTTTCCTGACAAAAGATATCCATTGATGAAAGTTACTTCTGATAGTCCTATGATGCTATGAGTCAAATGACGAGTCAAATAATCCTATCAACTGTCATCAACATGCTGTCATCATGTCCATCAGAGCAACAGAGCATGTAGACCTGTCAGTCATATCACTGAGCACAATTAACACATGTCAATATTCTGATGAGGAGATAGAGGAAATCATCTTAGGAAATGATTTGATGTCATCTTAGTTTTAATCAAGCCATTGAGTGCATTCTTCAACGTGACAACCACATTATACCAGAAAGAACTGTCAAATATCAAACAATATATGAATTAAGAATGTGATTATGAACTCCTTCATTGGTTGTTACAGGCTGTTGGAAATATTTTTATTAAACATTCTATAAGAGCTACTTATATTAACACTTTCCTTCATAATAGTCTTTTCAAACATGAAGTATCAATGCGCTCTATATCATATTTGTTAAGTAAATAAACATTATTTTAATGTTTTTAGTTTTTTTTATTATACTTGTTTATTTCAGTATTTTGGCCACATGGCCTACAGTACAATTAGAATAGATAATACATTGTGATCACGTGTTTGATCTAACATTGCAACAGATTTGGTTACAGTCACATTTGTACTATTAAACAAGTTGATCATATTTCCATAATCAAAATTATTACTGTTGGGATTAATTGGTAAACATTTACTCCTTAGCGATGAATATTTACTGCACAAAAATAATATATGGAATGCATCTTATATTCCCACGGAACAATTTGGGCACAGTGTATCTAAATGATGATTTATATTCCCTTGTCTTTTCCTGTTAACAGCCAAGTCATGAAGCGATATTCTAATTTTACAAAATACTCTCCTTAACTGTCTATCTTGAAGCGATGTGATGTATGTTTCAGTTTGGAAGAGGGTCAGTTTCACTCGTCTATAATGTTCATGAAAGGTTGAATCACTGATAGAACTGTGCCAGTCTTGTAGATACATGTACATGTCCATTAGGCGTTGTTTGAATAGAAGTAAAAACTGTTTTTGATTTCCAACATCTTGAGCTAACCATACCTAAGAATAACAAAATCAAACCACCTTAATGATAGGTATTGATATGCAAAGTACTAAGAAATTATTATGAAATTTGCACCTAGCGCCATATTCACTCTGAATGAGGGTCATTTCTATAGGCTCTAAAAACTGTTTGATGTTAGATCCATAGATAATACAAATAATATGAGTAGAGGCAATCTGGGCCAAATTTCGTTTGGTGATCGTCAACAAACGGAATAAATTTATTCATATAAACGACATACACAATTGAATAAAGGTACAAACAATCGCCATAGATTAAATGTTGTTAACAGCTGATTCAAAGACAGTGTGAAATAAAATGATAAGTGGTTAAGCTAGAGAAGTATTAATCTAAGTTTATGAAATGTTGAATACATTCCTTTATTACACACGTAGGTAACGTACAAGTGATGACATACTAATCTCGTACGACACACGTGTGTCGTATTGCGTTGACCTGTGTCGTATCAACATGACCTCGCATTCCACAGATTTGATTGGTTAACCAATGACCTCTCATTTAGGGTCACCTAAAACGGAACTTTTTTCGAATTGATAACAAGCATGTCATTTCTTCAAGTTTACGGCTTTATATACTTAAAAAGAGTTGATACATAGACAGATATTTAGAAAACATACGATTTCATCAGTGTGCAAAATCGATTTCATGAAAAATTAACAGATCAGCGAATGCATTAATATTTTTACTTACATTACAACGTCAACCGTAAATTCAACACCCGGATATCGCATCATGCACGGTTTGTCAGTGATAACATGTGGGTAGATCAAGCCAAATGCTATCAAATGTGACAAGCACTGAGAATAAACAACTTTAAAATGCAGTCACTGAGTCAGGAACACATCACAGGGAAATTGGGAATCCCCAAACACGCTGTAGCTACACAAGGCGATGACCTTGCCCTTCCCGTTGACATGTCGGGTCCCCGTCACTCTCCGAGCACGTCGTTGTTTTCATTATCATCCATATCGATTCTATCGTTTCATTTGAAGTTCCTAGAAAAGTTCGAAATGGTGTTTGTTTCAGTTTAAAGATCTTCCATTACATTACCCGTTGGTAAGTAATCCGTTTTCAACAGAACCAATGTATCCGCTAGCCCAGCCACAACGACACACGTCAGCCTTGACGCTTGAACATGGCGAGCCGACCGAGAGAAGAGCGTTGACAGATTCGACTCTGACTCTGAATGTTTACATTCTACATTTTCTGTATCAATCATTAATTAATCGTTAATCAAAACTCATCATCGATGAATTAGCCTTTTTTGACATTTCTAATTTTGGTTGATTTAATCGAAACTGGAAACTATTTTCTTTCTTCGCAGGTTTAAATGAGCGACTGCGCAAATAGACTGGTCACATCACGAACGTCGATTATTACGCATTCGGTTATTGAAACCGGTTTCGGGTTATCGGAATTGTTTCCTTGATGCCATACACGAAAATGAGGATTATTAACAAATGTGTCTATTCTAAACGTGTGTAATAAATAAAATACCACACTCGGTCTCATTAGATACGAATTATACGAAACTCGTGACCTTCCTATGGTATCTGACCTCGCTTTCGCTCGGTCAGATACCGCCGGAAGGACACTCGTTTCGTATAATTCGTATCTAATGAGACCTCGTGTAGTATTCTCTATAGAACTCCATATAAAAAGTTTACCGATATCAGCATCAAACATTACATGTCAGATGTCATAATGAGAACAGACTGTCCAAAACGTGCGCTATTTGTATGTCTTTGGTTTGACTAAAGCAAGAAAATCACTTGATACGAAAAATCTGAACCCATTTCATTAAAAAAACACGTAGGCATATCTTGTCTTCATCAAAGTTTTTTTCACTAATGCATGATCTATGAAGACATTTCATTTTTTTTAAAACTTCTCACATCTCTCTTGTTATTGTCATAATATTCACTGACAATGACACTTTGAACAATCAGGCTTACAATATCTTCTCTATACGAACAAATCTTTGAGGTTTTTCCCCGACAGAGATCCTATATTTCAATATAAGGCCACCTGTGTTAGTTTTAGCATCTCTATCTTCAAGAATCTAGTACATGTAGATGTATCAAAACACATTGTACCAAAGGTACGTAAATGAATATGAGGATGTTTTATAACAAATATACTTAATTCATTGTCATAAAATACTCGTTCAGCTCTGAAAGTTTCGGAATCTGAAATCCATTGATTATGTAAGGCTCAAGTTTTACGCACTATTGTCTAATATGCTCAACATCTCAAAGTTGGAGTTATGGGTAATTAAAGATCAAATGAATACCAAGATCTTTGATATCGATTGGGGATCAAGTAATATCCTATGTAGCGTATAGGCTATCAGTGTGTCCATCAAGATAATGAAGCATCTTATAGATCCATCACATCAATGAACATAATCAACAGGTGTCATGACAGAGAGTTATGGAAATAATCATACAAAACATTTAGAAATGATAAAGCTGTGAAATAACTTGTGATATAGAATAAGATCATTGATTGTTGAAGCCTGTTTAATGGGTTTTGTTAGAGGAAATATAACATTTAAACGATGTGAAACGAAGTTCAATAGTTTTTACAATACATATGATAAGTTTACAATTACACAAATATACTATTTCTACTTGTAAAAATAATGTAGATTTTACGTAATTGACAATTGAGATTCACTTATATGATGCTAAAAGAGTGCATATTTACACTTGACTATGAATAAGGGCAATTTCTCAATGAAGGTATGATGTGAGATTCTATAATATGAGTTGAATTCTATGTAATAATTGTCAATTCACTTCTATAAGCTGAAACATTGTAGCTTTGATAACAGTTGCTTATTTCTGAGAAGTAAGTCTCATTGAAATATCCTATTACGACGATTATATTATTTATAGAGATATCTTAAAACGAGCAACAGCCTCTAAAAGTCTGACCATAAAGATATCCAATCAGTTCCGGTAAGCACATTTAGTTTCGAACCAAATTACCGTGAAAAGTGTGGCTTGTGCCAAAAGGGGCTCAATTTAATCACCTCAATAAACATGTTTAAATGCGAGACCCAGATTCTTTACACAATATTAATGTTGACAACAACGGTTGCCACACATTCACGGGACGCCATTTTGAGAACGAGAACAAGGCTAGGAATCCAAATATCTAGAGGCTTTAGGCGATTTCCGTTTTCATTAGATAAGAAAATAGGTTTTTATGGTTTGATTTTCCCAACGTTTTCCATAAAAATAAGCAAGCAAAAGAAGCAATCAGCAAAGAATAGAATACTGTCATGCAGTCTCAGGGAAACTATCATAAGTTCGAACAATGCTCTTTTTCAATAAATATCAGAAAAAATTAATATGAAATTAAAAGTTTTCAGGAAATTAAACCCTCCAATTACCCCTTCTATATGGACCACCACCAATACACAAAAGAATATTTGAAGGCCTAGAGGGCATACCTGTTTGCAAAACAATCACAGCTTAAAGGGGCAGTAGCACGTTTTTTGATAATTTTATATTTTAAAATTTTCACTGATAATTGTAAGTTAATGTTAAATGTATTATTTTGACAGTGTAAAAAATCTCATCACACAAGTCAATCACCCATAGTCAGAGGACAAAGTATGAAGATTTACACAAAATCCATTGGCGGCCATTTTTGTGTGAACACCTTTAATTCATTTTGTGTAAGAAAAAGGAATCGCATGGCTGAACTTTACATTTTATATTTGAATTATTACTGCTCCATTTAGTTTAAATACATTGTCTTTCATTTGGAACCATTAATTTTTATTTTCATGACATCACCTTATATACCCCCTAAAAACGTGCTACTGCCCCTTTAAGAATACAAGTGTTTTAATGCTAAACGAATTTCCATGTTTTCAAGGTTTTACCAAGCTACTCCTCATATCTCTTTTATCCTCGAAAAAATACCTACTTCTTGGCTTGCCATGTTCAAATTGTCAATTGTGTAGGCCTTATCGTAGATGTGACCAATTCAAACGACAATCATTTCTGCATTACATTAACATTACTACAAGTTTGTATCTTGCATATCTCAGTCTGTAAGTTTCTAGTCATTAATGGCGGTTTTGGAAGTTTTGGAAGTGATACCTGGTACTTGATTAACAAATTATATTACTTTTAAAGAAATTATCGTTTAAAAAATATTCAAACGAACGTCTGCAAAGCCCAAAAAATTAACCTATGCCTACATTAGTTAAATTTAGTTCAAACTTGGTTATCAATTTTGATTTGTTGTTTTTTTGTAGAAATGGTGGATTATTAAGAAAACTTTGTGTTAAATTTCACAGTTTTCCATTCTTTTATTAGAATGATTACAAATCATCAAGTTCTTTAGAGGGCAGTTTGAATGAAGGATCACAGTTTTAAGAGCTGAGGGAAGGATCAAAGGTTTAAAATTCTTATAAAATGTAATAATTGAATAGCATCATTTATAATGATCAAAGAATCCTTAAAAGCATTTGAATGGAACTATGAAATTAGGAATATCCAAGGATTTGACAGAGAAAACAAACAACCAGAGAACATTTGAATAAAATGATGAGTGAAATACATGTATTTTCACACCAACTTCTAAATGCCTTTGAATAATTTCATGAGTGAAATACAATTTGAAAGGGAAGTGAGTCAGCAAAATACCATATATAAATTAATCTCCGTTTCTATTCAAATAAGTCGTTTAAAACTAACTTTGGTTCAGTTATACTATTGCTCTAGGTGGACTTTCTGTATCTGTTAACTGTAAAAACTGTATCTTTGAAACTTATAAAATTTACATAATTGCAATATGTTACAATTGTGAATACGAATACTTATTTTATTCTTACCTAATGAATCTTTTGTAAAGTAAGAATAAATCAAATTATGCCTGTTGTGAAAATGAAAATTCTTTTACGAGGTTGTTATAAGACTTTTGCATTTAGAAATAGGTGAAAACAAATAAGAGACATGTTTCTGTTTTTATTGTTGATGACAACGTTTCATGGCTATTTCTTTCCTCTTTAAGGAAAAAAATGATACCTTTAAAGTCCAGTATGGTATATTTGCAATATTTGAGGAAACCATAGACATGTGTCCGCTTGTTCAATATCTTCAAGTTCACATCTTATTAAAACAGCATGTCAAAAGAAAATCAGGAACTATTGCAATTCTTCTGAAGTTGGTATCCACAAACAGTTTTTGTAAATTTTGAGAGGATACCCGCAGATTATTGTGATCCTATGTGGTGATTAGAGTGATCAAATACGATTATTTGCCTGACTATGTAGTGATGGAATTTGCACCAGTAACAAGTCATGTAATTCTCTTTCTGCCTTTCTTTCAATAATGTGTGGAAATTGGTAAATTGCAATTTTAAAAAAATAACAAGATGTGTTTATGAAACACGAATGCCCCCGGATGCATCCTGCTCGCTGTGTCAAGGTCAAGGTCACAGGTCAAATGTCATGGTGTCATCTGAAAGATCTCATCACCAGGGATCCATATGTCAAGTATCAAAGACCTAGCTCTGACCAATCAAAAGTTATGACAAAGGTTAAAGTTTTTGTGGACAAACGAACAGACAGACGGACAGGTGAAAAACAATATACCCCCGGAATCTCCGATTCGGGGGCATACAAAATTAGGGATAGATTTGTAATGCCATGTTTACTGTCAATGATAATTAAGCCTATTCAAAATTAAAAATCCATTCAGATATTTTATCTTCTATGAGCACATCTTCCCTTCTCTTTCCATTAGCATTTCGAATTAATTTTGAAGTATACGACTGAGAGTTAACGTGAATTTCATAGCTGCATCTTTCCGAAACATTTGTGAAAAGATTTTTGTTTATTGCTTAGCTTTGACGATAGGGAAACGCTGGCTAAGCATTGTGGCTCCACAAAAAAGGATTTTCTGACTGACTTATGTTAAGTTAAGAGTTATGATATTTAAGAGTATACTCACCATAATTTTGTATGTACATTAACGTTAAGGGGGACCACAATGTTATTTTACACATTCCTCTAAAAGTTTCAATAATTGTTAAACTGAGTACATAAACTGTTTATGCTATAATTTGCTTATCAACAACATTTATTTTTAATAAAATGTCATTATACACTTTCTAGGACATATTTGCTTTTGGCTCTACAGAGTTTATTTGTACAAAACATTGGTATAAGCCTAAAATCAGAAAATATCAGCCAATATCATTATATATAGATTAACGTTGTTAATATAGCAATCGAATACTTTGATTTTGAAAGTTACCATTAAAACAAGAAGCTACCCCAAAACACAAGGCATGCGACTATAACTTATACTAATTATTTACATCTCGCAGTTCCAATAATGAAATGATGTACATACTTTTTTTGGTGAATTTTAACTGTCGCAAAATACAGCAATAAAAAGTTACATTTTCCTATCTAGGAACGACATACTGCACAATATGCTGTAGTGTCAATTTATACATGTATATCAGTGGTTAAGATGACACGAAACAATACAATCAATCACTGTTATGAGTGAGATTAAGTCTGCCAATTTCACGCCTCTTGCCTATCTAGAATGGGGCAGACACATTGTCTACTTAACTGAAGATATGTGTCCGTAGATGTAATTTGTCTCAGACATGTGAACTTTATTCACTTGATTAGTGCCAAGGGGCATCTGCTACATTTCATTATCTTGGGTACAAAGTGCTTACTTTGACATTAAGAAACAAAGAGAGTAACATAATACGAATATTAGGCATAATTAAGTAGGATTCATTTCTTTAAAGTGAACTTAGAAAGATATAAATAAAGAGTGAAGCGAAATAATATTGATTTACTGTGCAGCTTGTATATGTTTTAATATATTTTACAGTAACAATTATATTACCAAAATCAAAAGAATCCTTTTTTCATCTAGATGTAACATATTGTTAAAGGTAATTAAACGTTGAACACAGTGCTTGAATGTTGGTAACCTAACCATCACTACTAAATCTTTATTATTATATGAGGTATAAACAGAAATATGCATAAGATGATTTTAGCTCAAGATATTCCTCAATTATTCAATACATGTGAGTCAACATTGCCAAATTAATTCATCACAATATTTATGTTAATCTGTTTCAGATATTGAGAACATGTATTTTGAAAACTTAAAAAAAAACAAGTGGAAGCGGGATAACAAAATCATGATCAAAAAGTGATAAATCGAACTCCTAAACTACCTCATACAAGTATTTATAAGACTATCAGTAGTTGCATGCATAAGAAAGCAAGTCTTTATCGATAAAATTCCCTTTTTTGGTTTAAATCTTGATGATTTGAAATACATGTTCAACAGTAGGGATTGGGAGAATGACAATATTGAATGTAGATATACCTTATGCATAACAAGGAAATATAACAAGGAAACAATATGACACAAGTTAAAGGGGCAGTAGCACGTTTTTGAAAATTATATATATTTTTTCACTAATAACTGTACGTTATTGATAAATGTATTATTTTGATAGTGTCAAAAATCTCATGACACAAATCAATCATCCTTAGTCAGAGAACAAAGTACAATGATTAACATAAAATTCATTGGGGGTCATTTTGTGTAAAAACCTTTAATACCTTTAGTGCAAGAGGGAATCGAATGGCTAAACTTTCCATCTTATATATACCTAATATTCCCCCTAAAACGTGCTACTGTCCCTTTAAGATCAGAGAAATAAAAGAGAATGTTATAACATGGAGATTTGCATATGAATGTAACATACATCTTTTAAAAAATAGAGACGGTGAATTATTAATTCCGATTAGTTGGAATAATAGGAACTCTATTTGTTACATACATGTACATATTCACAAATCTTATAATATTTTATACACAGTAGATTATTATTTTTGAAAATACTATATTGCAAGTGATAAAAATAACATGTTATTCTTAGGAATTCTAACGAATGGAAAAGGGCACTTGGACCTAGCCATTGGTCCAATGTGCTGTAATTCATTTTTCGAAGAAATGAGGATTGTTATTTACAAAATTTCTTATAATGAAAAGCAGAGGAAGTTGATTCAAGTTTATTATCTAAAGAAGGGTTTAAGGATTTAAAAGAAAATCAAAAAACATTTTCAAATTTGCTAAACAACGAAAATATGAAATATTCCGATTCAAATATTAATCTTTCCAAAAAAAGGTTAATAGGGAATAATTTGCTTAATAAACATCATTAGGTTATCATTAGACACCATAATTGACTTTTCTCACAATTTCTCAATATTGAATATCATAATTTCTAAAGTCAATATTGACGGTAATGCATTTCATTTTGAAATTAAGGTGCCTTTTACTCTCTGCGTAACAGATAACCTTTTTCTAGAATGATGACTCACGTTGGTATTTGTGATCAGATAACTTTCTCGTCAAAGAGTCATCAATTAAACACATGGCGAGTAAATAATGCTATATTGATATGGGAAACTCAAGATTCGTGAAATATAATAACCAATTTTAGTAATCTCTTCTTAAACAGTCGAGAAATAATTGAACAGCTGTGGGATTCCACTGTAAATTGACTAGAATAACACTGCTTAAAATATCCTAGAATTGACATTTTACACCAAAAAAACCATCAACATGAGTACCTTGAAACAGAATTTACACATTTGTCTTATTAGACGCTTTGAAAGTACAATTAGTCTTGGTGAGGAATATGGATTTCCTGCCAAAGAGGTATCTTACATAAACCGACTGTTCTTTCGTTTGAGCATTCTTTTCGTCACTGTGATACCGTCTATTTGGTACTGGTACTTTTTGTTAAACGAGGCATCAAAAAGAAAAATAACATTTTGCAACAGTCGACATACAATTAGAACTCAAAAGACATACAATTCAATATGATTAACATGGACATTGCTTTATACCTAACCAGATATACGATTCAACATCATTGCCGCTCATACTCTGCATCACAGAGTTTGAGACACTTGTAATTAAAGATCAAATGAATATCAATCTCACTGATACTGAAGAAGGATCAAGTCATATCCTCTATCCCATATAAGCTGTCACTGTGTCAATCAAAATAACACAACATGCCATGTGTCAATCACTTCAATGAACATAATTAACACATGCCAAAGGTACAAAGTATGCGAAGAGATGTTCATAACAAGATTCTGATAAATTACAAAATTCTGATAAATGAATAGTTCCATGATATGAGTTTATTACATCAATTGAGACAAATAGTGCCTCCGTATTGGTTATCAATTTGATCTGAGTGTAAACTCATCACATAATTTGTGTCAGTGTATAATCTTGGAATCGGATCTTAACAGGATTATACAGAAGAGAGTCATTCAGCCTCATTAAGGGAGCGATTTCCTTGTAATTTGTTTGTAGGATATCCCTTTAGAGGAGCACAGTTCTAATCTTAGTTCTCAAGTTTAGATTCGCACAGATAACTCGATAGGTAAATTTTTTTCAAATACATTGGTTATATATAGTTTTACCTTGCTTGACTACGCACATGATTTATCATGTATTTCAAAAGATAATAGCATACATAAAGTAGCCTACGGAAATCACTATAGTTATTAAGAGAAGTGAATCTATAAATCATATTGAAGTTACTCCATCTTACAAACATGATTGAAAGTACAGTGCAGGCTGTACCAAGATAGTGTTCCTCAAGCTTGTGAACACAAATTGATTCAGTTGTAGTTACCAAACATCAGGGATTGTAACTAAATCTAACTTCTGTCAAACTAAATTACATTATACTATATTATTAATATACAAGATTGTCGCACTAACCCAGAGATCTAACACCCACACACATTAACGCAACAACAAAAACAAATCAACAAAGGACAGTTTATTCAATAAAATTATCGTACACAAATATAAATTCATATGCTGTTGAAATGAGTTACCAAGCAGGTCTTTAATGATAACACTTGATGATGTCATTGAAAATATGAAACTTGAATACTGAACCGTCGTTATTATGGTTTCTTTATTAATTAAATAAACTAAATCATTTCAACATTTGCAAATAGACATTGCAATAGAAAAGCAAAGGCACATGGTACTACAGTGTGCTAGGTGTCCATTGATACATCAGTGCTCATATGTTAAGATGAGAAAAACCAATACAATCAGTAACTGTTATCAGTGAGATTATGTCTGCCAATGTCACGTCTCTTGCATATTAAGAAAGGATCAACCTTATTCTCTCTTAAACAGAAGAGACCCGTTAGATGTAAAATGTCTAAAGCATATATAAAGCTTTTTCATTCGACTGAGGAATACTTGAGGACATATGCTATATTTGTCCGTGTTAGATGTATATTGAAAAAGAGTTACATACAAACATGCGTAAGATAAGAACATATAGATTAAACAAATATTCAAAATGTATCATGAAACTTTGAAAATGTACATAAAATTGACTTAATTGACAACACAAACATGCAAGAAATCATTTTGAAGCATTTTAATTTATTCTAAATTTTAAAAGGAACGGTTAAACAGTGACCAAATTTTATAAGTCTTTGAAAACACATATGTCTGAAGTTTAAGACTGAGAACTGCCAACACACTTAAGTAAATCGAATGTGACCCTCTAACCTTGTTTCGCAAATTGGTTTGCTTAAATGAATGTTTTTAATACTTACCTATGAGAAGTACTGTGAATAAGAATAAGGTTACATGTACATGTAGTAAATGTGAATGCTTAACACAACGGAGTTACCATAATCTCATTATTCATAAATTTTAAGATACTATTCATGGGTAGTAATGCTGTGTTAATCTTAATGTTCTTCTTTTTCTGTGTTCGCCTATCCTTTCTCTTTCCTGAACTTACATCTCAATGACCAAAACGTCCCAAAAGGCGAGAATATATATATGCCCATATCTTCTAATCTATTCTCAATTGAACAGGATTTAAACTAGCTATTTGCTTAATGTCATTTTCAGTTTTGTGAAACCTGTCCCGTTGAACAAAGTGTTAGTTCATACAAACGTCGGTATGTAGGACCACTTATCCTATTTAACTTCATTTGCACAGGATCATGACCTTGTGAGACATGTATTTCGATTGTTATTAAAGGTAATTAAAAACACCAATAACTAACAAACTCAAACACCTTTTTTCGGTATGTTTCTCACGTACATGTACATGTATTTGTCAAGATTAGAAAAACATATATGTTAATCAAAATAATTAATTCATATGAGATAGCAATATTTTCCTGACAAAAGATATCCATTGATGAATGTTACTTCTGATAGTCCTATGATAATATGAGTCAAATGATGAGTCAAATAATGCTATCAACTGTCATCAACATGCTGTCATCATGTCCATCAGAGCAACAGAGCATGTAGACCCGTCAGTCATATCACTGAGCACAATTAACACATGTCAATATTCTGA
Organism: Steromphala cineraria; assembly: GCA_916613615.1. Classification (NCBI taxonomy): domain Eukaryota; kingdom Metazoa; phylum Mollusca; class Gastropoda; order Trochida; family Trochidae; genus Steromphala; species Steromphala cineraria. Next base: position 28,503,888 of record OU744732.1, read on the forward strand.
TGAGGAGATAGAGGAAATCATCTTAGGAAATGATTTGATGTCATCTTAGTTTTAATCAAGCCATTGAGTGCATTCTTCAACGTGACAACCACATTATGAATTAAGAATGTGATTATGTACTCCTTCATTGGTTGTTAGAGGCTGTTGGAAATATATTTATTAAACATTCTATAAGAGCTACTTATATTAACACTTTCCTTCATAATAATCTTTTAAAACATGAAGTATCAATTTGCTTTATATTATATTTGTTAAGTAAATGAACATAAGCCCTAATGTTAGGTATTGATATGCAAAGTACTAGAAAATTATTATGAAATTTGCACCTACCGCCATATTCATTCTGAATAAGGGTCGCTTCTATTGGCTCTAAAAACTGTTTGATGTTAGATCCATAGATAATACAAATAAAATGAGTAGAGGCAATTTGGGCAAATTTCGTTTGGTGATCGTCAAGAATGGGATGAAATTTATTCATAAAAGAGACATACTTTTCCCATAAATGAATAAAGGTACAAACAATCGCCATGCATTTAATGTTTTTAACAGCTGATTCAAAGACAGTGAGAGAAAAAATGAGAAGTGGTTTAGCTAGAGAAGTATTAATATCAGTTTATCAGTTGTTAAATGTATTCCTAGAAATCAATATAAAAAATTTACCGATATCAGCATCAATGATCATTACATGTCAGATGTGATTATGAGAACAGACTTTCTTACGTAAATGTACACGTAAATAACTTTACATTGCACATCTAATGCCCAAAATGTGCACTATTTGTATGTCTTTGGTTTGACTTAAGCAAGAAAATCATTGGAGAACTCTTGATACGAAAGTTCTGAACCTATTTCTGTCAATAAACACAAAACATATCTCGTATTTCGTCATCATCAAAGTTTCCTTACTAATGCATGATCTATTAAGACTTTTCAATTTTTTAAAAACTTCTCAGATCTTTATTGTTATAGTCATTATATTCACTGACAACATTGACACTTTAAAGGATAGGGCTTACAATATCTTCTTCATATGAGAAATTCTTCAAGGTTTTTCTCTAACAGAGATCCTAAGTGTCAATATAAGGTTCAGAAGACTAGCACATGCAGATGTATCAAAACAAATTATACCAAATGTGCGTAAATGAGTATGAACTTTTTTTTATTAGTTTTAAAGAGAGGAGGTTTCATATAAATATACAAATAAACTTAATTCATTGTCATAAAATACTCGTTCAGCTCTGAAAGTATAGGAATCTGCAATCCTTTGATTATGTAAGGCTCAAGTTTTACGCACTATTGTCTAATATGCTCAACATCTCAAAGTTGGAGTTATCGGTAATTAAAGATCAAATGAATACCAATATCTTTGATATCGATTGGGGATCAAGTAATATCCACTGTAGCGTCTAGGCTATCAGTGTGTCCATCAAGATAATGAAGCATGTTATAGGTCCACCACTTCAATGAACATAATTAACAGGTGTCATGACAGAGAGTAAAATAATCATACGTGTTTAGCAAAAAAGCCCAAACGTTTAGCAATGCTAAAGCTGCAAAATAACTTGTGAAATAAAATAAAATCATTGATTGTTGAAGCCTGTTTAATGGGTTTTGTTAGATGAAATGAAACATTAAAGCGATGTTAAAGAAAGGATTACACAAATTCAGTAAATAATTTCTAAAATAACAGATTCTATATTATAAGATTCTATAATGTGAGTTGAATTCTATGTAATAATTGTCAATTCACTTCTATAAGTTGAAACATTGTAACATTGTAACTTTGATAACAGTAGCTTAATTCTGAGAAGTAAGTCTCATTGAAATACCCGTTTACGACGATTATATTATTTATAGAAATATCTTAAAACGAGCAACAGCCTCTAAAAGTCTGACCATAAAGATATCCAATCAGTTCCGGTAAGCACATTTAGTTTCCAACCAAATTACCGTGAAAAGTGTGTCTTGTGCCAAAAGGGGCTCAATTTAATCACCTCAATTAACATGTTCTATTCCGAGACCCAGATTCTTTACACAAAATTAATGTTGACAACAACGGTTGCCACACATTCACACGACGCCATTTTAAGAACGAGAACGAGGCTAGGAATGCAAATATCTAGAGGCTTGAGGCGACTTCCGTTTTCATTAGATAAGAACATAGGTATTTATGGTTTGATTTTTCCAACGTTTTCGATAAAAATAAGCAGTCAAAAGAAGCAATCAGAAAAGAATAGAATACTGTCATGCAGTCTCAGGGAAACTATCATACGTTCGGACAATGCTCTTTTTCAATAAATATCAGAAAACATAAATAAATACATCAATTACCCCTTCTATATGGACCACCACCAATACAAAAACGAATATTGAATATTTGAAGGCCTAGAGGGCATACCTGTTTGCAAAACAATCACAGCTTAAGAATACAAGTGTATTAATGCTAAACGAATTTGTCTAACTCCATATTTTAAAGGTTTTACCAAGCTACTCTTCATATCTCTTTTATCCTCGATAAAATACCTACTTTTTGGCTTGCCATGTTCAAATTGTCATTTGTGTAGGCCTTATCGTAGATGTGACCAATTCAAACGACAATCATTTCTACATTACATTAACATTACTACAAGTTTGTATCTTGCATATCTCAGTCTGTACGTTTCTAGTCATTATCAGATTATTGGCAGTTTTGGAAGTGATACCTGGTACTTGATTAATAAATTTTATTACTTTAAAGAAATTATCGTTAAGAAAATATTTAAACGAACGTCTGTAATGTCCAAAAAAATAACCCTTGCTTACTTTAGTTAAAATTTAGTTCAAACTTGGTTATTAACCCATTTGTGCATGACGTCCCATAAATGGGACGCTAATTCAATGGTCTGGTTCTCTGTTCATATACAAGATAAATATTTGCTGTAAGCTGTTTTTAAAGGGAAGATGTCGTATTTATATGTCAACAAAGTTATATAGTTGTATATTTAAATACGGTGAAATCTGACGACCTGAAACAGAGAAGATACTAATTTAGCAAATTGCCAAAGTTTGAGGTACCACTGAATAATTGAATTTTCCATTTGAAGTAAATTGACTTGTTTTTAATGGTTTTCAATGTTAAATAGTTTAACTAAAAATAAGAGTGAAAGTCAACTAAATGTTTTTCCTTGCTCAAACTTTTGTCAAATAAGTGTCCCACTTATGGGACGTCATGCACAAGAGGGTACAGGTTTTTTGGTCATTCTCGAAAATTATTCTTGTGAAGAAATATAATTTCTTGTCTTGATATTTATTGGAAAGGATAACCTGAAAGGTAATAAAATTAGAAAAAAATTATAAGTGACTGATTGACCCTCTGCTGATATATAATTATATCCGAAGTGTCTGCTGCCACAGATTATATTGAAGATGAGGATGGTTTTAAGGATGAAATGAGTAAATTAGAGCATTTCATGTGCTAGAAGTACCTCATGAAGAACCAAAGTGGTGGTCAATGTTCCTTTTCCCGCTCTCTGGAGAAATTGTTAATGCTTAAATACTACATATACTAAGTTTTTAACGCAAAATTTGATTGATTGCTATGCTGAAGTACCTCTGAAATCGGAAATTCTTAAATTGTTTGCATTTCTGAAGGAGGAAGTCCCCAATATGTTGTCAAACTAAAATTTATTATCTGTCAAAAAATTTGGTTTCATCATGTGCATATAAAAAACCTGTACCCTCCTGTGCATGTCGTCCCATATATTGGACGCTAATTCAATCATCAAAATAACACGGAAAAAATTACTTGAGGGAAAAATAACAACTGATTCCCTTCATTGCAAGTTATGAACTATAAATTGTCACAATTAAATTAAAATCTGAGAGGTCATGCATAAATGGGTTAATTGTTATTGGTTGGTTGTTTAAAGAAATGGTGGATTATTAAGAAAACTTTGTGTTAAAGTTCACAGTTTTCAATTCTTTGATTAGAATGATTACATATCATAAAGTTCTTTAGAGGGAAGTTTGAATAAAGGATCACAGTTTTAAGAGCTGAGGGAAGGATCAAAGGTTGAAAATTCTTATAGAATGAAATAATTTAATAGCATCATTTATAATGATCAAAGAATCCATAAAAGCATTTGATATTCTGTGTTGTGTCCCTGGGCAAGACACTTCATCCACATTGCACTCAGTTCACCCAGCTGTACAAATGGGTACCTGAACAAGGGGGAAGTATGGACCTATACGGTCGCGTGGAGCGCTTGTTAAAAGGCGGCACCGAAAGTACTATCCCTCCAGGGTAATAATACTCATGGCGCTTTGAGCATGCTCTGTCATGGATATATGCGCGGTATAAGAAAGCTATTATTATTATTATTATATATAAACTATGAAACTAGGAATATCCAAGGATTTGACAGAGAAAACAAACAACCAGAGAACATTTGAATAAAATGATGAGTGAAATACATTATTACACACATGTGAGTGAGAACACTTCGAGATATTTTTGGTATCTAACATATGTCAGATACTGCGAGCGTCGCCTCTGATTGGTCAATCCATAGTGATCACCCGAGGTCACGATGACCGAACTACTTTTATCATTCATAAGTTACAACTAAACTTCATTCATTACTTTCACGAGCAGGTAGAATGTAGCCATTAAAATATACAAACATACTAGTTTTTTAACTACAGACATCACTGAAAGTCATTTAAACATATCATATAAACATTTGTGGTGGTAATTCAATTTTCCTTTCGCTATTAAACACATTACATATTTCGTCTGCTCGTCGATACTCTTGCAGTGCAGGTATCAACAAGATGGCTACTGTTGTCGATATCAAGGTAAAGGATTTTGTTAAGATTGAAGATAAAGATGGGGGAAGAGTGATATCCGTTGTTCAACCTCTTGGAACATACAGAATGTTCAACGTGAAGATCAGTACTGGCCAAGTTCGACATGTTTCTGGATACAGGTTAACAAAGGTACCTGAAAAGGTGTCATCGACGAGTGGATTGTCATCAAACAGTAGATCTAACACCCCTGATGAGGTTTACGACGAAATTCTACGTGACAATGATCTTGAATTTCAACCGAGGTATGATCATTCTGGAATAGACAGATTCGTGCAAGGTAATCAAAATAAAAACACTCTTCGGAAAACAAACTATGATGTCAAACGATTGTTTGGATTCATGGCGACAAATGGCGACACGCGTCCGATTGAATCTATCGACAAAAGTGAACTTTGTGACATTCTATGTACTTTCTTTATCTCGTTACGGAAGCCGGATTGCAGCAACTATGAACCTTCATCTTTGAGGGGAATGTTGTCCAGTATTGAAAGATACCTGAAGTCAAAACACTACTCGACGTCACTATTTTCGGATGGGACATTCGTAAAACTTCATGACGTAATCTAAACAAAGCAAAAAGTGTTGAAAAGCGAAGGAATGGGCAACTTACCTCGACGTGCGGAATCTCTCTCCGATGATGATAGAAACAAGCTGTGGGAATGTGACCAGCTCGGTCCGAACACACCTGAATCCATCCTCAAAACACTATAGTGGAACAACACCGTTCACTTTGGTATCCGGAGTGTCAAACCTCACAACGACATGAGATGGGGCGACGTTTCTTTGCTCGTTGACAGCGACAGTCCAAAACTTGTCAAGGTGATCATCTCGACCATGCACGTAACATCTACCCAAAAGCATGGGCGACGAATGATCAGCGATGTCCTGTAAACCTGTACAAGAGTTTTGCCGAACTCAGACCGTCAGATTATTCATCGCTGGATTCACCGTTTTATTTGGCCACCAACTGCAAAGATGCTTCCCGTTCTCATCCCTGGTTTAAACGTCAACCGGTCGGTGTCAACAAACTAGCTACAATAATGAAAAGAATGGCTAAATCAGCTGGTTTGGACAATCCACGATTCACGAACCATTCAGCACGCAAATACCTTGTGCAGAAGCTCACAGACCAGAACATTCCTCCAACTGAAATCATGCAGATATCAGGACATCGAAATGTGCAAAGCATTAACAGCTACAGCAAAATTTCCATGGACCGTCATCGTGCCATCAGTAACATCCTTAGCAGCAACAACGACCAGCCTGGTACGCTTGTACTTCCGTCACATACAGCAACAGCGGGTGCGAGTGATCTCCCTTCCACCGTCAACGTTATGTCGAGTCAATCTCGGACCGCCGTCACTCGCTTCGATTCTGTGCACTCCATTTTCTCGGCCCCAATATATGGGGGAACCACTAATATGAACTTCTATGGTTCAGATGCAAAGCGACCTCGTCTCACGGATAATGAGGACTGTTAAGCATAAGCTGGACTGTATTTGACGTCAAGCGTGCACGCTGTTGTGCTCTACTCTGACTGACATTGTTTCTCATGAATATTCAGTTTTGAGTATTATTAAAGTTGTTGAAGATACACTCTGTGTTATGTATTTCTTGAACGTGAACTTGAATGTAAACAAAATGTTTACAGGTTATCAGTTATCAGTCATTTCAACTAAAATATAAGCGCTAAAGTCACAGACTATTTTCTGCAGCATTACATTCTTTACAGTTACACATTGTGACGTCACTGACGCAAAAATCAAGCTGTATTCATACGCGCCTCAACACAATGCGAATAAGATTTGGTTGTTATGTCGATAAATTTCGGTCGTTAATTCGTATGAAATAAATAAAATACCAAACTCATTCACTATGGATACCGTATTTATTACAACTCGTGGCTTGTAAACGCTTTCTCTTGTTAGATACGTTTACAAGCCACTCGTTGTAATAAATACGGTATCCATAGGGAACTCGTTTGGTATTCTCTATTTACCACATCAAATTCTAAATGCCTTTGAATAATTTCACGAGTGAAATACAATTTGCAAGTGAAGTGAGTCAGCAAAATACCATATATAAATTAATCTCCGTTCCTATTCAAATAAGTCGTTTAAAACTAAATTTGGTTCAGTTGTATTATTGCTCTAGGTGGACTTTCTGTATCTGTTAACTGTAAAAACTGTATCTTTGAAACTTATACAATTTATATAATTCCAAATAAAGTCCATTATGGTATATTTGCAATATTTGAGGAAACCATAGACATGTATTTATAGGATATCTAACGAGCTTCCCCTTTCATATCAAGTTTATGTCCCTCGTGAAATAATTTTGTTTTGTCACTCGCCAAGGCTCGTGACAAAGCAAAATTATTTCACTAGGGACATAAACTTGATATGAAAGGGGAACGAGTTATGTATCCTATTTATTACCAACTTGCATTTCAGACGATTTATTGCTTTTTTAAATAACTTTTTATTATGCCTATAAAGAGACGAAACGGCGGATGAATATCAAACCACGTCACAGCCTCAAATATTATACTATTACGACGTCAAATATTCACATTTCTAAATTCTACCCTACGTTAATAAATAGTGTTTGGTGAAATGTAAGTGATAAGCACTTTATTCAGGAACGAAGCGTACGTGAAAATAAAATCTCACTGCGCGAGAACATTCAGAGTTATCTTTCTTTGATCAACGGCATGTCATGACGGCCGCCATTTGCCTGTATCTTTTCGTCAAATTGTGTAAACAACCGCCTTCAAAGTAAGTTTAAGATGCTTATCATTGTTCAAACGCGTTTTGTTTTGAAGAAATGTTGTCTAAGGAATATTCAGTTGTCTTTATATTCTATAAATAACAAGCAATGTCTGTCTGTGACATTTTGGAGCGACATGGATCAAATTAATGAAATACGGTGATCAAATTGTGCTGAATTTAAACCCTTTTGTGTTTATATGAGCCTTGAGATATCAGTAAGATGTTTTATTGTAATTCTTTTGTCCTTCGATTTATTTCTTAACAATTCGTTAAGGAAGATTTTAAAAATAAACTGAAAGTTTGAAGAATGACTCCGACTCACTCGGTGCCATTCGAATTTGTGAATGAAAACACGTTCGTTTTATGAATGAATAAAGTAGTCCGGACAATGTCAAAGTTCACCGCAAGCCAATCAAATCACTTTGAGCTGTTATGACCCATATGTGTCATAACACATTATTATGAAACCCCTTTACGAAGTACCACGTGGTTAATAAATGTATATAATACACGTTACATAGCAAGTTGTATGCAATGCAGCGATGAAAGAGAGGATTTACAGCTATACAGATTAAGGGTCATCTTTACACAGCAAACGATTTCATGCAGGATATTATCTATATACACGTAGTAGGTAAGTATAATATAGTAACAGTTACTCTAAATCAAAGTGAGGTTTTAAAACAGCGGCTTTACCAGAAACATCTTTATTCTATCCTTAGAACGTATGATTGTAACCGTTTGCCATTGTCAATACTGTTGAAAAAAAGGGAGAGAGTTACTTTCTTGTCTTGTCAAAGAATTGTATGATGTCTTAACGTAAAGACATTAATATTTTTGACCACTGCAATCTAAAGTTTATCTTGTAGTTTCAGCACAACATCAAGTACCATTACAATTTCAGGGGTGATTTTTCATATGTGCATATGATTTTTTCTTTACAAAAATATTGACTTGTTGAAAATCTAGCCGCAGATGAAGAAATTACCAAATATGCAAGTCTGTCAATCAACACTCTAGCTTTATATGTATTTATATGTATCAACATTTCAAAATAACAAATCAATTCCACAACATAAAGAACCATGAAATGAATATCTTTGAAAATATTATGCTCTCAATGGCAGGTAATTAGTCATCTAATAACGTGCTGTGATGTTAAACTCTGACCTTTACCCGACTCGATGCATGATGAAATATTTGTTTAAATATAGCAGCATGTTTTGCTATAAAATGGCATGTGTCCAGTATTGGTCAGGATTCATAAAGAACTTGTGTGGTTTTGATAGACGAGGAGTATTCCTGAAACTGTTTTTGTAATCTACAACCTACAATGTATGATATGTGTTAGATAACTAAAAAAGATAGAAATTTACTTAAAAATCATATCCACATTCCATCTCTTCTTTGAAGCAGAACGATAAAAACTATGACAAAGAACAATGTTATAGAAAGCATCAATGAAGATTCACATTCATTTGTTATTTTCAATTACCCTCATTTAATGCTATATTCCCCAAGTTGTATTGGTTCTGGTTCATGGGTGGGAATATTGATCAGTACGTTCACAGTGAGTGTATTCCATTTGTTCAATACAATCTTATAAGGATTTTGTTAATATTATGTTAATCTCTGAGCCCTGGTTTCTATAACTCAAATACTTTAGGCAGACACGGGGTTTAAAGTTGACATATTTCACAAATACAGCTTATATATTCACGTTGATAAATATCCAAATTCATATAAAATTGACAAAATAATAGCTCTTTGCATACTCTTCCCAACAACATAGCGTATCTTGTTCCGTACATAAACCGCTTGCATAGGTTGCAATCATCAATTATACGATCAATGTACACACAAAAGAAGACAAACATAAAAATCAATAAGAATAATAAGACTTGTTTTGATGATTTTGATAAATTGGTTATTGATTTTATAAATGTCATGGTATTAAAATATCACTACATAATCTAAACAAAAAGAAAGAAAAGAAACTTATTACAAGTTGGAATTTATGTCGTTAGGAAACGAAGTGCTATACGTTTGAAATAAAGTTTGAAATGAAATATTTCTAGTTTATCAAACAATGACAAGAAATGAATGACTGAAATTGTCATTGGACATAATTTGTAATGCGCTTCAGACATTCAAAGTGAATAGGACTAAACAAATATATTGAAACTTCTAATGCACTTAAATCCTAAATATAGTAAATAATGTATACTCAAGAGCAGTGCAAATATACCAAGAACCATTAGTGATTTTTTCCGTCATCAAATCTCTCTGTCGATATTTCTGTTAAACATTAATCGATGCCTGTTCAATTGGTTTGGCATTTGTTTTTGAAAGACTAGGTGTTCATCAATCAGCGACAAGCCATAGGACCTTTACGATTGCTGTTAATTATAAATACGTATTCCTGTCCTTTAACACAAGTAATTAATCAAAGTTCAAATGCCTATGCATTACCATTAGTCGTTTGATTTTACTTTTCCTTAGTCCCTCTGTGTGTACATTTACGGATATAAAGAAATACAGACCGATCGCATTTGGCGCCCATGACCTCACTCAACAATGGCGTTGATGCGTTGTCTCAATCTGATCTTCTTTGCAGCACATGGATACTCTTATAACGGTATTATCTTGTGGGCTTCACAAGTAAAAAGTTCCAATTTGTTAATTGGTTAATGAACTTATAAAAAGTAGCTTCGAACGAATTTTTTAAACTAAAACTTCAAATGATAGGCAAAGATAATGACGTCTTGTTTTAGTTTGTAGTTCGTTTCCAAAACAGATCAGACCCGTCCATTGATTAGATACTATTTGTTCAAATGTTTTTTACTAAAACTTCAAATGATAGACAAACATAATGAATTGTCTTGTTTTAGTATGTACTTCGTTTCCAATACAGATCAGACCCGCTCATAGATCGGATACTATTCGTTCAAATGTTTCCAAACTTCACTGTGGTCCCCAGATTTGTCTTTGTATACTTCGGTCAGATGCCCTCATTATCTTTTCTCGATTCGACTTCTTTCTTGTAGAAGTGACTGTTTGAGGCAGTCATTTTTGTTCCGCCCATAACTCTGATATATGTTCAAATATGATACAATGGCATAGGTGTTGTCACTATGCTATATAGATGTGCCTTTTGCATGTTTTGGTCACATACCCTCATTATTGTTTTCAGATTTATCAATTTTGTCTCTCACAATTCACTGGTTGAGAGTTCCTGTTATAGCTCAGTTACTTATAACTAATTACTAATATGTATTCATTATAATTACTAGATGTGCCTTCTTTATATTTCGACTTCTTACTTACATGCATAGGTACAAATGACTGTACGAGGATATCATTTGTTTACCTTAGATCATCACTCCAACAATAACTAGAAACTGGATCAATGATTATATCTTATCATGAACTCCAAATAATTTAAGATGTGCAACTTCTTTTTTATACCTACTACCATATAGTCACATTTTAAGGACATTTTAAGGTTTTTGTTTATACAATAGTGGCTTTATCACATTCATAAACGTCTCAAAAGACATAGTTAGTTTTATCAGAGCTGACATAGGTTGAAATCAGGACTTCTATTAATAACAGTTTTGCAATTTTGATGGAATCCTAAATAAGTGTAATAACTTTGTGTCTTGACCACGTTACCCTTCTTCATTATTATTTTGTTATTATTGTTAATTATCTAACCCCAAACACAATCATACACAAAATTATTCAGTTGATACACCAAATAATCAAGTACTTTTTTGTCCACTTCAGATTACCTATTACTGTATATTAGCGATTTATGTGGATGGACACAGAGAGATAGGTTTCCTAAAAGTTTTCTGGCTTTTTCTTGTATTCGATAGGCACACAACGTCAATTTTGTCCATGATGCAGCCTTTTGTCAATTCTCACATGTACCGATGGAAAGAACATGACGCGAACATGAGTCTGTCAAACTGTCTGAAAGTATGAAAATTATTGATTATCAAAAAGGTATATTGTTACGTAAAGTTTTCAACACCGTTAAATGCGACTGACTTCGTTCTATTGAAATTACATTGAAGCAAAGGGTGGCTACGACGTCAAAGTACCAATGGTGATGTCATAAGAATTTCAGTTTCCGCTGACATATATGTTGTTACTGAAGGGGCGTCGCGTATACTTTAAATCAATGCACAAATGTCCTTGAAATGTCGGTTACAAACAGCAAGAAAAAAGAACGTTTAACACCAACATCAATTAATGTAAGTAAACCACTTTCCCAAGGGATATTGAGCCGTGCGTTGGACGGTCAAATGAGGGAAAGAGGGTATTAATTTGAATCCCTAGCGAAATCGTTGATAAAGAATCTTTCATTAAAGGGACAGTAGCACCTTTTTATTGGGAATATCAATGGATTCCAGTTGAAAGACAATATATTAAACTAAATGGAGAAATAATAATTCAAATATATAACGTAAAGTTTAGCCTTGCGATTGCTTTTTCTTACACAAAATGAATTAAAGGTGTTCAAACAAAATGGCCGCCAATCGATTTTATGTGAATCTTCATACTTTGTTCTCTGTCTATGGATGATTGGCTTGTATAATGAGATTTTTACACTGTCAAAATAATACATTTAGCATTAACTTACAACTATTGGTGAAAAATGTAATATATGAAACTATCAAAAAATGGCTACTGCCCCTTTAAGTGTTAACCAAATAAAAACAATTTGCTTATATAAACTATAACTAACGTGTGTATTTCTCTCGCCAAAGATACAGAACTACAAATATATGATTACTACCGCCAATCGCTAGTTCTTGTCTTTTGTGGGCTTCATATGGAATTCAACAAATAAATATTTTATCTAGATAGCGTTCATGGAATTTCTTTTAAGTGAGCTGATTTGTATTGGTGCATTAACAAAAAAGTGAACATGTTAGATTTTACTTTGAACAAAGTTTTCAATTCCAATTATTTACGCGGACAAATGTAATAGTGCAAGCAACATTTGGCTATTTCTGGTTAGGAGAGATCGCTGAATTCAAAAGGTCAGTTCAGTGATTAAGAATTCTGTTTTATGTTGTTATTTTCTCAACCAGAGATCAGAGTTGTATTGTTATTAGGTTAAAGGTGATGAGACAGACCTTTTTCTTTCAGCAGTCTGAGAGAACAAACTCCTCTGGTGCTATGTGACTTTAGTTCCATTAACGTATCCGGTTCTGATTTGAAAAAATGACTTTAAATGAGTGACCTGCACACTGGATAAAGTCTCTGGCTTTTTAATCATCATAAGTTTCAATAAACTCCAGGTTCCTAATGCTGACCTTTCTCTTTTTTTTGGCAGAATTCTCAAAGTAATAAGAAAAGCTGATGAATATTTAGACAGAGACCTTTCTTAAAATGTGAAACAGGGTATCATGACTTAACTATTTTGAAAGTCAATATTTGTGAAAGCATATGGACGTGATATATCAAAACAAACCTTAAATGAAATACACACATAACGTATTGGAAAGGAAAGTCAAGTGTAAGTTCACCCGCACACTGATAGTTTTACATTGATAAAAGAAAGGGTTCTTTGAGTAGAGGGGAAGACAGCAAGGGGACAGAGACAGAAGTAGTCAGGAGATAGGGACAGAACTCGGAGAGTACGTTTGGGGGATGAGAACGGAGTTTCTGGGAGTAGGATAGGACCATACAGGGGATGAATGTTTTGAGTTGAACGGGTTGAGGGTATTTAATAGAATAGTAACACTAGTTGGCTTAATAATTTGAATGAGCTTAGTTTTTTCATGTGAAAATATGTAACGTATTTGTGTTTGGAATAAAAATGTAAGGAAACCTCTCCGAGTTATTATTTGACAAGGTAGACCCTGCCACGACCAGGCCAAGTGAGCATCCCAAAATAATATAAATATAATAGATCTAATATTGATTTTAAGTTTAACATTAAACCCGATTACTGATATGTATGTGGAATATAACCCCACCGACCCCTAGTCACGTGAGTCATGTAAGGGGTTTCCTGTCTGATATCGTGACGGGTTTGCTTCTCGTAATAAATAAATTTTAAAAAAATAAATAAATAAAAGAATATATATATAATAGAGCCATTAAAGCTGTATTATAACATGTTGACGGAACCCGGTCGCTATTACGCTATCATTGGCTATATTATATTATCATATTAGCTATAGTGCATTTTCAAGTAGATTTCGTTTATTGCTTCGCTTTTGTCATTAGCTATAATCTCTGTATTGATGTTACAAGAAAAGAAGGTTTAAGGTTTCTTGTTTCAAGAAAAGATGAAAATAGTAATTCAGAATGTGGCCACTATGATGATCTACTAAGTTTTGCAGTGCATTCATATTTGAGTGAGTGAGTGAGTGAGTGAGTGAGTGAGATGGTGTTTAACGTGTTTTGAACAATATTTCAGTTATTTAACACGTGGATGTTGCCATCCAAAATAGAGTAGACAGATCAGGGAGAAAGGGATCGAAAGGATGAGGGGAAAGACGGAAAGGAAGGCATAGTAAGAGATAGAAAGCAGGTTTTAGAAGGACTCATATTTGAAGATTTATGCTGAATTTATGTTTTGCTTTATGTTTTAAAGACTAGCTGATTGGCCCCATCATTTTCGCTCAAGACCTTATTTGTTGGTGTCATTTCAGGGAAGACGACAAGAACAACAGTCCGACATCTTTTTATACAGAAAGCCTCCAGATCAAGCAATAAAACGAAGAAAAGGGGATGCTAAGGCTGCTGAGGATGCAGAGGATACTGAAAGAGACAATAGTGACTCGGAACTTTCCAAACTTATTTTTGAGGTACAGTCATTCTGATACAATAGAATACAAAAGTACAGAGCAACTCATGACAGAGGAAATAAATAGATTGAGTGAAGAAATATAAAATTAGATAAAACAATATCAGGTTTGAATCAAAAGAGACCAAGAATGTCACTTACACATACATATCGGAGCTGACAGCGACAAGATGTCCTTGACACACCAGTCTCATTTCATATATTTGAAATACTTCTTTCAATGATAAAAGATGAATATGCCGATCACACGAAATTATGATAACTTCTTAAAACAAGACGTGTTTGTGAAACACGAATGCCCCCGGATGCATCCTGCTCGCTGTGTCAAAGTCAAGGTCACATGGTCAAATGTCATGGTGTCATCTGAAAGGTCTCATCACAAGGGATCCATATGTCAAGTATCAAAGACCTAGCTCTGACCAATCAAAAGTTATGACCAAGGTTAAAGTTTTTGTGGACAAACGGACAGACGGACGGACGGACAGGTGAAAAACAATATACCCCCGGAATCTCCGATTCGGGGGCATAAAAAGATCGGTTGCTGATGATGGTCATGAAATTGAATTTTCTTTTTCGGCATCTTTAAATGGGAGAACGTTTTGGTGTCAGCAGGGCAACTGTCACCATCACTACCATTCATGCCCCGAGATGTTGGATGAGGAGATTACGATTCCAGTTGGCATTCCCAGTCAAATCAAATGCAAGGGTCATCATCCAAATCATTTGAAGAATTCACATCAGCAAGGATAGCTACATCCTCGATAATCCAGCGCTTTCGTTCCGATAAATCTACACTACAAGCCCTGGAAAACTTTACACGGTTTTACCTCAAACCAAAGACCACCCTTTGCATCCAAGTTTATCCAATCAGAAACGAAACGCAGACACTACTTGCGTAAACAACTCGACTAATCAAGTAAGCGTTTTGCTGAGTCATTGCAAGGGGAGAAAATTTGGTTCGAGGTAAAACCGTGGAAAGTTTTCCAGGGCTTGTAGTGTAGATTTATCGGAACGAAAGCGCTGGATAATCGAGGATGGGGTAGCTATGGATGCGACAAAAATAACACAAGTTGTCCCATCTGAAATGAACCATCAGTCAAGCTGTATTTCAAATTTCAAACAAGAGCCATCAGAAGAGATGACATATCCTCCCGGCCCCACCGAAGTTGAATGATCAGTTTAAGCATATATTTTGATTTACACAACGCGGGAGATTATTTCCTTTGTCTTTACAGGTGGCTATTTGACATAACGACCTAGGTGCGTTATCTGGATTACTTCAGTCTGAAAAATACTGTTTTTTCCTAATTATTTTAAAATCTTTTTTAACAAAATAGAAAAATAAGTTCTAAAATGATGTCCCTTGTTGTGTAAGACGGTTATATACTCCTTTTCGGTTGATATGGGATATAAAGCCCTCGGCTTCGCCTCTGGCTGTATATCCCATATCAACCGAAAAGGAGTATATAACCTATACATACTGATTGTGTGAATAATGTTGTATTCATACATGCAGCCAGGTTTGTTTGACTTTTAATAACCAACATAAGATTATGATAAACCACCGCTAGGTCGTTTTAATAAGTAAATGCTTACGTTATGCCATCGTCAAGTTCCTCATGTAAATGTGAAGAGAGAGGAAAACAACTTTCCTGTTCAATTGAATTTGCTGTTTTATTAAAACATCTTCATTCCTTGGTGAGACACAGTTTAGAATTTAATTGTAATGATGAATGTCATTGAGTTTTAACTCCCTGAAATTTATTAAAAGGCACATTTGTAAATAGTTTCATTAGCCCTGATGGTTTTCAAATCACGCCCCGGAAACGCATTTCTAAATTGTGTTTCCATGGAAACCAGAAAAATAAATAATTCCAGAAAGTTGAAAATCCAATAATCTAAGTTTCATTGAGGTCGCTCTAATAGTGTTCAAATTCTGCTCTGGAAACGCCATTCCGAATTGAGTTTTCAAAACCCCAAAAGGCACAACTACATGTCATACAGTCAACATACTAAGTTTCATAATGCTAGGCCTGACTGTTTTCAAGTTCTGCTTCGGAAACACATTTCTAAGTTGCGTTTCCATGGAAACCGCAGAAATACAAAATTCCAGAAAGTTGAAAACACCAAAAGGCACAACTACATGTGATGATTAGTCAACATACCAAGTTTCATTAAGGTAGGCCTGACTGTTTTCGAATTCTGCTCCAAAAACACATTTCCAAATTGCGTTTCCATGGAAACCGCAAAAATGAAGATTTCCAGAAAATTGAAAGCCCCAAAGGGCACAACTACATGCGATGATTTATACCAAGTTTCATTGATCTACTGTAATGGTTTTCAAATTCTGCTCCGGCAACCGTGTGATCACAGACAGACGGACGGGACAGACGGAGCAAACGACTATATCCCCCCGCATTATATGCCGGGGGGATAAAAAGTAGGCATACAGTCAAATCATGATCAGCGTGTGGGTCCTAATTGTACGTGTCTCCACTCTATCTAAGGGTCTACCTCTGACGATGTCATGGTATCTCACGATAACCTCCTAAAGCGGTTTAAACATGACTCGGGCCATTCTTCCCCAACAGAGGCAAATCAAGTCAAGAAATGTTGATACATCCTCTGTTATATTACGCCGACTTTGTGGGATAAAATGAAAGACGCCTGATTGAAGGCAATCAAAGTTAGTTGTGTAATATGCGACATCATCATTTTGACTAAGAAATGATGGCAAATTCATTGTGATATGCAAAACCACTCTTCAAGCGAGAAGCGTTGTCCCTTGCTTAAGGACATAACCTACGCACAAAAACACGGCGTCTGCGCAGTTTCTTGCGCATCGCAATTCGTTGTGAACTAAAATTTACGACATATGAAACTGGATTTTAATTGTTATGATAAAGTTTTAATATAAAGAATATTACATTTTCTGCCTATTTTCTATATAAAAAGTATTTATTTGACACGGGTTGTGGTGACTCCAACATTTAACGACATTCGCCGATTGCTGACTATTTATATTGACAACGGAACGCTGAACGACAACAATGGTTCGCTTTCATCAAAGTAAGTCAGGAAAGATGATTTCAAAGAAAAAATCAAAACAACTTGAATCTTTGCAATCTGGTCAAAATAACTAACGATCATGCCTACGTGTTACCGAGTTCCGTGTCCTCATCCGACCCTGACCTTTCGTTTGTGATCCGTGAGGAAGTGTTTGACAGTGACAGCGAAAATGAGAATGTAAACAAACACAAAGTCGGGCCTCGGCACAAGAGACTGGAGAGAGGGGAGGCGAGTGATCGAACTCGCGGTTTTGGCCGATCGACTTGACCATTGTGACCAGATCGGGGGATAACCACCGAACGAGCTATAGGTCTATAGCTCGATCGAACTATAACAGGACTTTTTCGACAATGTGCCTTTAAGACGGGTTTTCCACAATCGCGGCCCGGCCACTATAGAAACATGTTTTATCGATTCATTCTTAGCCCTTCACAGAATTTGGCTAGCGCTTTTTAGTTATTAGACATTAGTTCGCACTACCCAAGCGTCAATGTCACTTCGAATAAAAAATAACAACTCAAAAACAGAAAAATACACCTCACAAAGTTGACACAACACTCCGCTGATGACTGATCGTTTCGATTGCCTGACTTCCGGTTTGGATGTCCATTTCGTAATCATAATTTTCCCGTGCATCTCGCTCGAGCGTGACAATTTTTAATAATCTTAATCGGAAATTACACCCGGCTTTCGGCTTTACAGGAACACAAACACGGTCACGGGTGGCCCCCATTTTTTATTTAATTTTTGGAATCAGCACACTCAAAAAGTACCTATGATCAAAATTTTAGAAAAATCTAAATATTTTAATTTCTGGGTAGGGTAGACCCTTAAGAAATTCAAATGGATTGTCGCGTCCGCTAGGGGAAATTCCCGGAACCCACAAATTTCGGCGTAATATAAAGGAGGCTGTATCAACATTTCAACACTTGACCTGACTCTGTGCGTTCTCTCCCCACAGAGGCAGATCATGTCATATTGATTTAGCCTCTGTTATATTACGACGCGTTTGTGGGATAGAATGGGAGATGCCTGATGGAGGCAATCAAAATTAGTTGTGCAATCAGCGACGCCTTTTTTTAATCATTTTGGCCACTGAAACAAGGGAAAGGCATTGTGATATGAACCACCCGTTCTATGCGAGAAGCCTTGTCATTTGATAAAGAATTTCAAATGTATTGAGATGAAACTGCGGGAACCCACGGATTTCGGCGTAATAGAACAGAGGCTAAATCAACATGACTTGATCTGCCTCTGTGGGCACACGGGGTAATCAATCTTTCGTTTCTGTGAGTAATCAGCCTTTTCTCTTTTCGACAATTTCTTTTCTCTCAACAAAATACAAAATGGAGTCGAATTCGAACCCAAAATCGGCTGGGAAAATACAAAATAAAAGATAAGATGTAACAGCTAGCTGACCCGTTCTATCTCCACAGAGGCAGATCAAGTCATGAAATGTTGATACAGCCTCTGTTATATTACGCCGAAATCCGTTGGTTCCGGCAGTTTTCGCTGGCGGAAAGAAATCCACCACAATCCATCTGAATTTCTTTATCAATGACAACGCTTCACGCATGGAAAGGGTCGTTCATATCACAATGCCTTTGCCATGATTTAGTAGCCAAAATGATGCTTTTAGAATAGGAACAGCTGACTTTGATTGCCTCCAATCAGGCATCTCCCGTTCTATCCCACAAACTCGGCGTATTATAACGGAGGCTGTATTGATCAACATTTCATGACTTGATCTGCCTCTGTGGGGAGAGAATGAAGCTGATCAAGCTATTTGGTATTGTAACATGATTTGGGTAAATACTTGATTCTGAGTTGCTGATTTGAATGGCAAGGAACACCCGCTAATTTGCTAAAGCGAATCACCGCGAAATGATACAAATTGTCCTCTAAATTCGGTCCGACTCAATATTTGATGGTACTTTTTCTCCGAATGCATTACACCCAAATGCCCCCATAAAATAGATACGCGGATTTTACTTGATTCTGAGTTGCTGATTTGAATGGCAAGGAACACCCGCTAATTTGCTAAAGCGAATCACCGCGAAATGATACAAATTGTCCTCTAAATTCGGTCCGACTCAATATTTGATGGTACTTTTTCTCCGAATGCATTACACCCAAATGCCCCCATAAAATAGATACGCGGATTTACACAGTTTGTACAGCGGTTTTTAAGTTTATAACTCCATGAACTTAATACATTGTTAAGGCAATTCTTTAACTATCCTAAATGTAGAAAGTAATTTAAATTATACTAAAAATTTAACTGATTAAAGTTTAAAATTCCAGATGTATTTTCAATTGTACATTAAAACAAATTCATCAACTGTTGATGTGATCGGTATTTGACAACAGTGCGATAGATGCGGAAGCACTTTCCGATGCACAGACCACACCCCACAGTCTGGACACCAAGTCCTCACTCTGGATCTGGTTGTGCACTGTACACTGCTTCCTCTTCCGCTTCATTGGGATAATGCCGGGAAAAATGACTTCAGGTCAATCGAAGGGGACAGGGCTCCTTGCTGAGACGAGGAACCCGACGATTTTGAGTTGACTGGTAGTCCCCAACGAGTGATGCGGCCAGGGATTCTTGAAAGGCCAGCCAACCCATCTTCCTGGGCGCCATCCAGCTCGAACGACACATAACACAAATATGTGAAAGGTACATGTAGAATGTCAAATATGAATAGTAAATAGCAATATAAATGAAGAGAAAAGAGCATCTCTTCCTAGAAGATTAAAGTGCAACTCCCGGGTGATATTGCTCCAACTTCGTTCATATAATAATTATCTTCATAATGCTTTTACCATCAAAATAAAGTATATTTATAGAAAATCGTAAAAGAAGGCAACAAACTGTACAATTTACGTCGTTTTTTGACGTGTCGACCATTTTATTTTAAAGAATAGACCGGGAAAATCATGATTGTTGCCGATGGAATGTGTATGACGTCAACTGCCTGCAAAATGGCGGCTACCGTATCACTAGACTAGCACTGACAGACAATTAAACAGTCGACAAAACCATGTAAAAAAAATTGCGAGATATCTGTACACAACTTCCTGAAGCAACAGTAAAAAGGTATATACACAACATTGACGATAAAGTTTGATAACTTTCTATTAACCAACCATACCCGACGCCATGAGCAGGCGTGTGGCCACCTATTTTTTGCTGACGTAGGCAAGGAACTGATGGGTATACCCGCTCTCAGCCCCTGCAAGGACCCACATCTTTATCTCCCACTTGTCCTTCTTCTTGTTGGCCAGGTACTTTGTTTTTAATAATTCTTTATTCAGTGAGACCACCAATGGACTCATTACCTTATTGTGGTGTGGTGGTTTGTGTACTTCGGCGACCCCGAGAGCTATGCCAGCTTGAGTTTACATGCTCCTGGTAGGGTCACCCAAGCTGGACAGGTCGACGGATAGAAGCCAGACCAAATGTGAGTCCTTCTAAAACCTGCTTTCTATCTCTCACTATGCCTTTCTTTCCGTCTTTTTCCTCATCCTTTCGATCCCTTTCTCCCTTTTCTGTCTACTCTCTTTTGGATGGCAACATCCACGTGTTTAATAACTGAAATATTGTTCAAAACACGTTAAACACCAACTCACTCACTTTATTCAGTGAGAAATACGGAATGAAATAAAAATTCCGGTACAAATTTGGACAGCAGGTTTTTGGTCACTACCCCTGAAAGAGAATATCACAGTGGGTTGGGGTAGTGACCCTGACATATTGAAAACTAAAGTGAGAAAGATGGGAAGAGAAAGGCATAAATGAGAGATGACAATTGTATAAGTGCAATACAAAAATTGGCTACACAACCCACAACATAAAGGGTGCATGAAAAGAGAGTATGAGTGGCAAGCCAGGTACTGCTTTTGGCGATGACGTCCCTTAAAGCCGACAATCCTCTCCAGAGAGACTGCAAAAACATACATCATGATGCTCTGTTTTTGTATACCTAAATAAAAAAAATTAAATTTATTATTTAGCAATTTAAAAGCAGCGATATTACTTAATGTATGTAAAACTTCTATTTCATTTCATAGGGTACTATATTATCATATTATATTATATATCATCTTTTAAGAAATGTTTCAAAATCATTAAATAGAATTTTAGATAATTTCTGATTGAAAATCACTTACTTGTAGTTTGCACCAAATACAATGGTTTGAACTTGTCGAGGACACTGTTAACAGGCTGATCTTGAGGAGGTGCGTCCGTGTTGTCACTAGCACGAACAATACGTAGGAGAAGTTGAAAGCGATTCCTTGTTATAACCTCCCCGAATCCTGGTGTACGTGTCAACCTGATATAAAATTAAATAAAAATTTAATTTTTATTAGTTCATATATGAACAATTGATAAAATCAATTCCATTTTAAGGAGGTTATGTAATGTAAAGTTTTATAAAGGTTTTTGAGGCTCAAATGTAATATTCACAGCTTGTACGAACACTGATTACAGTAACTTCATCTTAGACATTTACTTTTTTTAACTAAGTCTTAAACAAATCTTATAAATAGGATAAACTTTTTGGACCTGGTTCAATCATTAAATCTAACCCGGTAATGATTACCTACAGTGAATAAATTTATGGTAACCTGTGACCAGTAAGAGGAGATTGTCGGCTTCTTCACTAGTCCCATCAGCAGCACAAGGCCAAGAAATGCTCTAATTTCTCCACTGTAATTATAGAAGAAATCCAATGAATACGCGAAACTTACAATGATCGTTGTTGTCATAATTAAGTATAAGGTACATGTTAAGTTTTTACATTATTTCCTCAGTTCTTTTTCGACCCAAATGCTGTACATAGCACATATATGAATTGAGTATTTTAGTAAGGGTATTAGCATAATTTTTCCACATAGTTTCATTCTGAGGTCACAAATTTAAATAATGCAAAAGATTCAACCAACTACCAAAAATTGTTGCTCCTGTGATTCAACCACTGCTTAATTAATATCTTAATTATGATGACTTTACCCTTATTATGTGGTGATCTATGAAAAATGCATTAATATATATATATTTGGTAATATAAGTTCCTGATTTGTATATACTATTTCAATTGATTAACTAATATGTGTACAATAAATTATATATATATAATAGTCACCGATTGGTTGGTTCCCAGGAGGTCAATCTTGTTTGAGGAGTTAGGGATTGGTCCTGTAGCAAGGTCTCTGCATTTTGTTTGTCTCCCTATTTTATAAAGATGTATCACAGGTCAATTATACATGTTTACAAAATTGGAATTTTTTTATATTTAATATTTCTTAGTTGTCTAAACATGTAATACAGAATTAGATGTTCTTTAAGGTTATTAATAAGATTAAAAAAGATTAAATGCTCAACTTAAAGAAAGTTGTTATATACATCACAAATATATTATGCATATTATTTACTTTATTTCTAAGATAATCATTGTAAAGATAAGTTCTTTCTGATTCAACATACAGGTCATACAGATCTTCCCCCTCAGGCCCAGGCCCCTCCAGCTGTCGGTCAAAGTAAGCTATGGGTAGAGAGCCATTTCCGTCATCATCCAGGCCTATGGATAATAAATCAAGGACTACATTAAAATGTGCCATAAACAACCTATTCTTATTAATTATACTCATTGCTCAAAATATTAATTTCATAAAATTTGATTATGCTTAAATTTAAATTCATTGATTGAGATCATCAACTATCAAATGAATGATGAAGACATTGGCCATTACAGGACCAACTGGGTGGGTGAACTCCCGCATGAAAGGTTGGCAGGGTGGTGCTCAAATGCATAAGGATTCATAACCTGAAATAAGATATCAAATTATTAATTTTATAAACTGACTTGCTAAACTAACTAACATGACATATGTGAATATACAGATACTAATGTTAAGACAAGAAATTATCATTTTACAAAAGTGAAAATATTAATAGATTTTGCTAAAAATATAATTGAACTACAAAAATTATTCAGATCATTTTTATATGGCAAGTAACGTTATTATCATGGTATTTGCATTAAGACACCAATGGAAAATGTGTTTATGGTTTATAAGTTCTTATTAAGAGTAACTAACTTATAGGTTGCATCGCATGAGTTGTTTACAGGTTCAATAAACATTGGTTTGAACTTGTCGAGGACACTGTCAACAGGCTGATCTCGGGGAGGTGCGTCCGTGTTGACACTAGCACGAACAACACGTAGGAAAAGTTGAAAGCGATTCCTTGTCATAACCTTCCCGAAACCTTGTGTGGGCGTGTCAACCTGATAAAAGATTAATACAAACTTAATTTTTATTACTTCATATTTGAACAATTGATAAAATCAATTTCATTTTAAGGAGGTTATGTAATGTAAAGTTTTACAAAGGTTTTTGAGACCCAAATGCCCATATTCCTGGCTTGTACGAACACTGATTACAGTAACTTCATCTTAGTCTTAAAGTCATCTAATAAAAAGGATAAAGTATGTGTCAATATCATTGTATTTTGTAAAAAATTATATCTCTGATAATATCATGATCAATAGTGTAAACGTGGTATCAAATTCATGCTTTTGTTATGGGAATTATTTATAAATGGGTGTCAATGGAAATTGGATAATGTAATTAGCAGCCCCGTCTAAGGACGGGGCTGCTATCAGTTTTTGTGAAGTTTCCATCGCCGCCGCCGCCGCACTCGTACTACTAGCTATAACTTTTTTCCCCTAAGCTTTCCAGAACTCTTATTCATACCTTACTCCTCATACCTCGGGGGAACGATTTTGACACGTTCACTTTCAAGGTCAAAGGTCAAGGTCACGAGCTATGTATTCACACTAAGAATTCCTTGTAAACGCGATAACTTGAAAAGTTTTTGTGCTATGAAGCTCTAACTTGGTATATATCATCCTTGGAAAAGTAAAAAAAATTGAAAAGGTTTTGGCTACAATCCGTCAAAGGTCAAGGTCACAGCAAGGTCATGACGTAAGCATGTTTTAGCGAAAATGCTTTATTTTAACTATGAACACTTTTAATCAATACATGATTGTTATACTCAAAAAAAAGTGTTCAATGATTGTGTGACCTTGAAGGTCAAAGGTCAAGGTCATGAGATATGAGTTATTACAAAATGCACTAAATTTGGGTATAACTTTATCCCATTTAGCTTTTCAGAACTCATGAACATGTCTAAATGTTAATACTTCCAGGGAATCATTATGACATGTTCACTTTCAAGTTCAAAGGTCAAGGTCACGAGTTATAAAATCACCACAAAATTCTTTGTAAACAAGGTAACTTGAAAAGTTTTTGTGCTATGAAGCTCTAACTTGGTATATATCATCCTTGGAAAAGTAAAAAATTTTGAAAAGGTTTCGGCTACAATCTGTCAAAGTAACAATGACAGCGGGGGCTGCACTGCGGGAGATAGGCTAAGATTTGAACCTTTTAGGTGACCGGTTTCGTCCTTCAAGTAGGACTCATCAGACTAAGGAATTGGGCGTGTGTGTGGCCTTATATAGACGAATTGTCTGGTGTTACTGGTGTTGCGCGAGTACTGTGACGTCATAGCCGTAGCTAGCGTGGGCGTCACTAGTCTGTGACGTCATAGGCTCTGTGCCGTGTTGGCACTTAGCCAGTTTAAATGTAAAGACATTGGACTGGTGTTAGACTGGACGATTATGACGTCACAGTCTGTTTCCCGTGTATGGCGGGGTGCCAATTACAGTGTAATGACACTGTGGCAAAAGATACCATTAAATTATGTTATCATGGTGCTGGTGGCTCATCACTATTAGAATGGTTTAAACAGTGGTAGGTAATTTTTACGTTAATACACAAATCATTAATATAGATTATTAATGGAAATGTACATACCAGATTTGATATGTTTATGAAATTGTAAAAATAAGTTTATTGAATAAAGTCGGATTGACATGGTGAGCTTAAAGGCAGTTTTTAAGTTGTTATTACGTACGGAGAGGCCCCTGCTATTAGAGGCTCTGGGTCCTCTCCCACCGGGTTGGTAAGAGAGGAATGAAAAAGCAACACATGCGTTTCAGACAGAAAGTGTATTGATATAAACAGGATTGGTTTACAAGTAGTCTCAAGCGACTAAAGATGAATTAGGCATACAAAAAAAATTAGATTAAAAAACATAAAAGTTTTTTTTGGGAAACACAATGAGGAGTTCACAAAGGGAATAAAGTTCAATCAAGATCACTGGTGTCGATTGGTTCAGTTAAGTTAAGAATGATCGACGTGGACACAATGTCCCTGTGCGTGGCACCAGGCACAAAGGCCTGGTAGTCCAAGAGGATTTGATCTAATTCCTCTTGGACGCCACGGAAGGGGGATAAACATCTCGTCTCCGGGCTGGTGGCGGTGTGGCACATCATCTCGGCACTGGGGCCGGTACACAGGCCATGGCTCTGTGAACAAAGGAACAGAAGAAATGTCATGGTTCCAGTCGATGAAAGGTGGGATCGGAATTTGTCCAAAATATAGCGATGTTAGTGGCTGATGTGCCAGTGCTATATTATTAAATGTCTCTACCTGAGTTGGAATTGACTTCTGGCGTGCCGAAGGCGAAGCAGGACGCCTGGGCTCTGGGGTAGCTGGGCTAGAGTTAGCAAGCTGGGCCTGGGCTGGTCTGCCCCGGTAGCCTAGTGGACGTGGCTGTATCCTGGCTTTCTGGACTTCAAGGTAGCTCGCGGCTTCCTTGCGTGGCAGTTTGTGACAATGGACAATGTGACGTAAAAAGTCGTCACGTCTAGTCAGCAACTTGTCACAGATAAGACACAGATGGACTTTATCCGTATGGACACTTTTCCGATGTCTAGTTAAGGCATCCCTCCTTGAGAAATTGACTCCACAGGTATGACATGTAATGAGGGCAGACATCTTTGAATGCTTAACTAGCAGTTAGTTATGACGTCATAGACGCGTAAGGCGTCACTGAATTAGTGACGTCATGCGCGTGTGTAGTAGAATAGAGTGTGACTCCGAATTGGAGTGGTAAGTGAAGTTGATGAAAAGTAGCCCGTTTGTCTACTAAGATGTAGCTGAATAATGTATCAGAAATAAAGAAAGTAGAGAGACCAGAGTGGATACTTCAGCCTACGATCTTATCATTGAGTCCTTGCGGTTGAAAGGAATGGAGCTTAAAGATCCACATGAGTTCAAAAAATCTTCTCTTGGTGGTTGTGGCAGCAACATCAGGGTTTTCTCCGAGTTGTGCAATGATCTTATATTTAAGATCATTCTTACCATGGCCGTCAGAATTGAAGTGTATAGCAACAGGTTTGTCCCTGTTGTGACTAATGTCGGCAAAGTGTTCTGAGAGTCTAATATGAAAGCATCTCTTAGTTTCTCCCACATATTGTTTGTGACAAATTCTGCACGTGAGTAGGTAGACTACATTGCGAGATTGGCATGTGTAGTTCCGTTTACGGAAAACCTGGTGTGTTACAGAGCTGGAGAATTGGTCTGTGGCATTGATCATTTTGCAGATTTTGCAGTTATGTTTTTCACACGTTGTGTCAATAAATTAGACTCTCAGAACACTTTGCCGACATTAGTCACAACAGGGACAAACCTGTTGCTATACACTTCAATTCTGACGGCCATGGTAAGAATGATCTTAAATATGAGATCATTGCACAACTCAGAGAAAACCCTGATGTTGCTGCCACAACCACCAAGAGAAGATCTCTTGAACTCATGTGGATCTTTAAGCTCCATTCCTTTCAACCGCAAGGACTCAATGTTAAGATCGTAGGCTGAAGTATCTCTCTGAAATCTCTCTACAATCTGTCAAAGGTCAAGGTCACAGCAAGGTCATGACTTAAGCATGGTTTAGCGAAAATGCTTAATTTTAACTATGATCACTTTTAATCAATACATGATTGTTATACTCAATAAAAAGTGTTCAATTATTGTGTGACCTTGAAGGTCAAAGGTCAAGGTCATGAGATATGAGTTATTGCAATTCCTTCTAAACACAATAACTTGAAAAGTTTTTGTGCTATGAAGTTTAGATTTTGTATATATTATCTCTTGAGAAGTTCAACATTTTCAAAAAGTTTTGGGTACTAACTGTCGAAGGTCAAGGTCACAGCAAGGTCAACATATATGGAGAAAATGGATTAATTGTATTTTTAACACTTTATTTCATTATAATAATGTTATACTCAATGAAATGTGTTCATTGATTGTGTGACCTTGAGTGTCAAAGGTCAAGGTCACGAGAAAATTCCCAATTTGGTGAGGCCTGTAAAAGGCGGAACAGGGTAAGGCGAAACCCAAAGTTCCGGGGCTGCTCTGCTTTTGCGGTATCCCGCAAACGCTAATCTAGTTTGAGAGGCATTTTAGAAATTGGAAATATCAAGAAGAGAAGTAGCTTATGGATTAACAACTTCTTTATTGTAGGACAGGAAAGATCCTACCGTTTTCAAGCAAATGGGATAGATTCTTATATCGTTTTCAAGCAAATGGGATAGATCCTTATACCGTTTTCAAAATTTTACCATTTGCTTGAAAACGTTGAAAAGATCAATACCGAAACGTCGCCACATTCTACAATAAAGAAGTTAGTAATCCATAAACTTCTTGTCTTCTTGTAGAGTATATATGTTTGCAAAATGTATAAACTTGTCTGAAACAACACGAGCATCATGGTCCTAGAGTCTCACCATAACGATATCCAATCAGTTCCGGTAAGGTCAGAAACACATTTAGTATCGAACCAAATTACAGTGAAAAGTGTGTCCTGTGGCAAAAAGACCTAAATAAATCTTCTTGGTCAATAAACATGTCCAGATGCAAGACTCAGATTCTTGATAGACACAATAAATGTTCTGTCAAGACTGTGAAATTCGATGATTTTTTAATTGTAAATTTCACTTGTATCTTGTGAGAAACGTAAAGTGCAACCATTTCATAATCAATTAAAAAAAATGAAAATCATGAGCACTCTTCCAAGAGGACTCCTTTCAGAGATGTTTTCGATATGCTGTTTTTTATAAATGTCATGATATTCATACATCTCTTACCTTCACTACCTATATGTACATTCTGCATGATTTAAAGCTAGTAGACAACTGAAGCCGATCACAGGAAGCATCTGTCTCTCGTACAATGTGTGTGAACAGAGACTTCATTCACCAGTAGGACGTCTTTCGTCCTTTAATCTTCTTCATGTATTAGCACACCTTTAGAAGTTGTACCCTTTGTTACTTAACCTTTTGGCATTTCAAGTATACGACTGACAATACTTAGAGTCCTTCAGACCACTTGTCTTTTATATGATATTGAATATTTTTTCAAAGACGCCTAGTTTCTAAAAAATGTCTATACTTCGTATTTGTGTAAAAAAATGCAAAATATTGCCTCAGGGCCTTTGGTACCAATAAGACAGAAATGTTTGGTAGCCGCATCCTTGCAGAATATATGAAACATAAAAGATTTATTTAAGCAACATTCTTGTGTCTGATTTTGACAGGAGTATAGTGATAGATCGCCATATCAAAGGAAAGTTATCATTGTAACACATGGAAGTGAAAAGCAGATCATCGAAAATGATAAATTAATAAAAAGTTGTACAACCATTGTCCATGTATCTTGATGTTTTCTGTTTCTTAAAAGCAAAGTAAGAGAAGCTTATAATAGAAATGCAACCATGTATTAAAAGAACCGTCCTTTTCCCCCCATGCTGAAATCGAGAAGTCTTTTTCAGCAAACATGTATATAGAATATAAACTTGTGTATCTTCATATTGCCTGGTCTATTATGATTGCCTTGCATATAACGTATTGGTGAAGTTTTTGTTTAAATTTCGTTAAAACACTAAGCATCTTACAAACACGATAATTAAAGAGACTGTCCTATCGTGTCATTTTCTGTTAAAACAACGTTCAAGAGCAGTATAAATGCATATAACATGATAATTTTACACGTATTATCAAATATGTTAGTGTGGGAAACATTTAGTTGTTCTGGATTTAACGATTCAATAATGAATACAATACATCACTGTGTCCTCTTGAACTTCGTTTCCACAAAAGATACCCCGATATGACTGTCCCTTTAATATGACATTTCATCAACGCTATCTCAAAGCTCTATTTACCTGTGAAGGCCCACCTGCCTCTGACAAGATAATACACCAATAAAAGAGAGTCTGATTGTTGAAAATAAGATCCTAATCAGATCTAAAGATAAATTAGTGTATTCAGTGAGATCTCGCTAGCTGTTACTGACAGAAGTATAATCTGCGACTTCTATTTCAAACTCGAGTAATTATTGTAATCCAACAAAACTTGTCTTTCATTACACTGTATCACTGTTTTAGAAAGCCCATTTATAGATTGCTATATCTGAACAAAGTGTTTTAATATCTAATTTGGTTTGTTTTTTTCACTTAACATTTGAATATATTTTCTCATTTAAACAAGGCTTTAATTGTTCCTGTTCGGTACAAACAGATCATTTGAATTTTAAACAAATCGAAATTTGATCTAGAAAATAGTTTACTAGAAATTATTGTTGATACTTATTGGAAAAAAAGCAGGGCACAGAAACGCAGTATGTAATCAAAAGAGGTCAAGTGATTATTGTCAATGCAATTCTAAAGATATGTAAAATGACATTGTTTTTCCAGTGACCTACTAATGTATACATGACAACTTTTAAGTAAAAAAATCTTGTAAGTGCCACCATTAAGAGCCACTTAAAACCTAATCCTATTGTCATAAAATATTAAAAATAATGCATTAATGCATCAACTACTTGGAACAGTGAAACTGTGCAACGAAAGAAGGAATTTCAATTCCAACTGCACTCAGTGCACAATACATTGATGCAGTTTGTTATTAAACAAGAAAAGCCTTTAAAAAGGCAAGCTTTGGGGCACCCGGTTATGTATCACTATATAGAACCAGGAGATTTAGGTTAGGGAGGACGGGGACGGGGACGGGGACGGGGTCTTTTACTTGAATAAATTGTTCAAATCGGAGACGCATATTTTTTGCTCTTTGTTGTGATAGTTATCAGTACACTATGTACATAGTACAACATCTCGTTCGTTCCGCTTAAATTCCACCCAATGATAGATACGTCTCCTATCTCAATTTTGATATAAATTGTTATGATATAAAATTTCTAAACATTAATATGGCAATTCAAATCTATGTTGCTTTAAGTTTAAAAGATAGCTGACGGTGAGTTTAATACAAGAGTCACTGATTAATTAATAGAGAAATTGTTGCGCTAGTAAACTTTTCGGGATACATTGTTTTCCAATACCCGCAAATTTAGTTTAAACCGGACGAATTTCCCATTGACTTTCAGGTTAATTACATGTTGCAAGAATAATTTTCCTTAAGTGAGTGTTGATCGTATTACAGCCGAAAGTTGCTAAAAATGTTTAGAAAAGATCTCAGCTACAAGATCATTATTTTCATTATATTATAGGATGACATTAAAGAATATATAGAGAATCTCACCCATGTGTCTTCTGATATCAAATATATCAACACAAGTTGATAAAAGTAACAAATATCCGAGGCTTGTTTTTCTTTTTTGGCAATGGGATAATTTTGATGTTTTCCAAAGAGTGGGAACATGATGGAAACTTAATGATAGTTGACAAAACGTTTGGAAAATATCAGCCAGTTGCAACTTGCACTCTGCACTCTTTTAGAACTACACCTAGCAAATTATCAGGTCCACAGGCTTTATGTGAATTTATCTTAGCAAAAGACGTTAACACATCATCTTTAGAAATATCTAACACCTCACATGGTGGGAGTGATTCAAGTACAATGTTTCTTTCTTCTGAAAAATTACATCTTTCAAAGCGATATCTCCTGTGAAACACAGTTTTGGGTGATAATTTATCATATTTTAGACCCTGTCGAAAGTGTCGATACTTTCTTCGAAAGACACCTTTAATCGTAAACAAATCACCCATAACGTTATGTTTTGAAATTGCATTGAGTGAACAATCAGTCATTGACAAGGCGGGACATTTAGCGTTAGCGTAAAATTGAAGGAACCGAATTCCTAGTTGATACAAAAATGGAATGTCGTTTCCGAATGTGGAATGCAAAAAAATACACCGAATAACTACAAAACAGCTCACATGCACATGCAAAATTGATATTTGTTAAGGGTGTAAACGCTCATCCATATATTTTTGAAAATTTACGATATATTTTACATCATAACATTATTATAATAATCAGTTTCCGAATTAAAGCTTGCCAATTATTTCGTACCACCCACATGGTCACGTGGGTATAAATTTGCAACAGCTCTGTCCATTGGTCGTCGAAATACCAGAATATGCTTAAGACAAATATCATTGGCTGAAACTTCTCTTTGAAGTTTCCAAGAGTATTATAGAGAGAACCTTCTGCCATTAGTTTTCAATATCAAATGTTACATAACTTTGGGGTTAGATTTCTCATGGTGATACTGCCTTGGCAAACGATTCATAATTTGAGAGTGAAAATCTTTAGCAAAATTTAATTGAAGGAAGAAAATGTTTCATGACGCTAATATTGTATGAACCATTGTCAAATCATTTCATGTTTACATAGAAATGGCTGTAGAAAAAAATAAATCAGACTTTTTTCACTGGATAGCTTGCATCAAACTAAACATTCTTGCTGTCGAGATTGTTCATTCAAATTGTAACATTTAAGGTGGGTTTACATGCCGCACATTTACCCCTAGGGGTATTATACCCCCGGGGTAAATTTGCCCCCAGGGGCAAAAGTCAAATATTGCATTGCGTTTATATGAAATGAAATTGTAATACCTAGGGGCATTATTTTCTCTTCATATATTGACTTTTATAAGGATATTCAGTTTTACCCCCTGGGGTATACAAAGTAAAGTGTTTACATGACAGGTTTGCCCCCAGGGGTATTTATACCCCCGAGGGTATCTGATTTGCCCTACCTCCAGACCAGGGGTAAATATTTCGCACTTTGCCCCCGGGGGTAAGTATACCCCTCCTCAAAATTGCGTTTACATGACGAAATTTACCCCCCTGGGGCAAAAAATTGCCTTTACCCCCGGGGGTAACCGCACATATAAACGGGGCTTTAGATAAAAGAACAATGAACCGGTCCTCAATTCAGTGACAGCATATCGTGATAACAGGATCCCCGCTGAAGGCTTCATTTACAAGATTTGGTTACTACATAATTGTTGAATGTTTAAATTGCTGCTAGCTATACATTGAAAACTTCCGAATCAATTTCAGCGTGGAATGCCATTCGTGCTTGTTTTTGTGACGGTGTGTTTCTTTAAGTCAGATTTTAGAATAAAGTTTATATCCTTAAGGGAATTAATGTAAGGATAACATCGTCTCACACTAACACAGGTTTGCTTTCGTCATTTTCAGATTGGAAATTGCATGTGATGTAAGCAACAGAACGACTTTGCTGTTGTCAACATAACATGTTATGGTGTCTTTTGCTGAGGTTTAATTGTTTTTATTGTCTCAGCAAAATTAAAAACTGCTACAAGGATATCTTCAAGCGAAATGCAAATAATTCTTATCCTTTTTTAATTAATTAGTTAAAAGTACGAAATTTAGAAACTGCTTTGCCAGGTAAATATGTTGAAAAGTTAAGCCTTTGAAATAGAGGAAAGACGATGAATGTAACTTTTTCAAATATATGTATTTGTATTTATGTGCGTTGTTTTATTGTTGAGCAGGTGCATATGTATTCATTCACAGACATATAATGGTTTTATTGTTTAAGTATCTGATTTAACGATTCTTTTTTGACAGTATATGCATTGCTGGTGTGCTAATTGTATTTCTTGACTGTAGGCATACATATATATGTAGATTAAAAACCTCCACACCAAAGATAGTCTACGATGTGGGTTGTTGCTCTGCTCATGAAGATAGAAATAAACCTGCAACAGAGTAGTGACCGGTATATAAATTAAGGTACTTTTAATGGGATATTTGAAATGAATAATGCATGAATTAACTTTTTTTTTAAATGTTTCACAGTAATTAGTTAGCTGTTTCATCACCTCGTCATAACCATTCATCAACACCCATTACATTGACTCTGGATCAAGGATGATAAGCTGACACCTGACCTTCAACGAGTAGTGGGATCATAAACGGACATGTACAGTAGCACGTCTTTAGGGGGAATATATGGTGATGTCAGGAAATTGGAAATAAATGCTTCCTATTGAAAGACAATGTATTTTAACTAAACAAACCAGTAATAAATCAATAATATACAATAAAATTCAGCCATGTGATTCCTTTTCTTACACAAAATAAATTTAAGGTGTTCACACAAAAATGGCTGCCAATGGACTTTATGTGATTTTTAATAATTTGGTCTCTGACTATGGATGATTGGCTTGGACAGTATCAAATTGAGACATTATCATTAACGTATAATTTTCAGTGAACATTTTAAAATATTAAATTGGCAATAAACGTGCTACTGCCCCATAAAGTATAGTGCAATGTTGCAATTAAACACGAATATGAGCACAATAAATTTATTCAAACAAAACTAGTCGTTATGCGCAAATTCGCCAAATTTAATTCTGAAACCTTGTCATAAGCTGACAGGAAGATATATTCGATAGTATTTATTAGGTATTGTAACTAATAAGTAGATTAATTGGATGCATAAGTTCGAATATTAAACGTATTTGAGACGTTTTTTTTATTTTTCCATAAAATCAAGCATTTTAGAGATATTGTGCATAAATGGATATATTTGCAAGTCCTGTGATGAGATATGAACTTCAATCAGCATATTAGATATTTTGTAGCTTATCAAAACCAAATAAAATTTTAAGAAAGATACTCTGTGTCACTTTAAACGTTTGTTCAGCAGCTGTACAGTGAGTAAATACCTGTTTATTGACCTTGTCAATGAAATAGGAAGGAACGACACTGGAATTCAGCGGAACACTGAACCTCAACTAAACCTCAACTAATCTGTAAGTCGAGGCCTTGTCTGGAGAATACCAAGGATTGTTGTCTATTGTTCTCAATTATAATATGTTCAATATATTGATACGAAGATCAGCAGATTAAAATCAACTGTGAGTCGAGGCAAAAAGTGCAAAAATATTATCTCTAGTGGGGTTCGAACTTCAACCAGCCCGGCTCTGATACATAATTTACATATTTTCCCCTCGAAACAGTATCGATTTTAATCAGACTGATACGAAGACATGAATATAAGACACAAAATATACCCAAAATATATGATGGACATCAAGAGAATTTTGAGTACTTTTTCTCCTGAGAAAAGTTTTAGTACAAAAGTTTGGCTTCATTTGCATTCTCACAATAAGAACATACACACGCTAAATATAAATAAATTGAACTCTACTGAACGGTTTACATGTTTACCCGTTTATGTTTTGAAATGTACTTTACATTTTTGTAATCTTATGAAATTTTCTTTTAGTTTTGAAAGTTGTATAGGCTTTTTCGGTACTGAGTCTTTTTCTAAAAATTCTTAAGGAATACATTATAAAATATCCTTGCGAATTGATGGCTGAACGAATAGACTGTGAAATAATCATAAGAGATTCTTTTGAATATCCCTGCCACTCAAAAAATGCTTTTAGTTTACATTTGAACTTTAGTACAAGTTCTACATGTAGACTTTGTAGATGATATTTAAAAAAGTTGGTTTCCGATGTCTTTCGTAAAGAACCTTCTGTAAGTCTTATTCAGACAATTGTACCCAGAGACTTTATCTTACAACTGTGAAAGCAAATGCACTTACATTTGAAATTCAAACACGAGAGTTGAAATATGAAAACGTTGATCACATCCATTTATAAAGCTAAAAACAGATTTCATCGAAAACTACTTGTACAGTTGTTGAAACAATATTTCGTGTCCCAAGTCTTTCTTAATGAGGTTAAGAAGTTTAATTTTAATATAAACGGAACAGTCCAGTTTTAACCAACTCAGACTTTAAACAGTATTATTTTACGATATGTTGTCATATAGGACGTTGTTCATATGTTCAAATAAATAACTTTTTTGACAAGAAGTTTTCAGTATTTTCTTGTGAAATTGACGCCCACACATTTAGAATATAACAATATAACATTCATCAACTTATATATATATTCATATATCGTGATATTCTAAAACTACATTATTCAACTAATATCATTTATAACGGTAGATATTAGTTGAATAATGTAGTTTAGAATTCATTACACACAAAAAATGTTGAGATATTTTATTCAGATTTCATGCATCGTATGAGAAGAAAATTATTTGTTAATTATTTAGAATCACTTTTAAAACACAAAAATTTGATTGAAAGCCCATTATGTAAGAAATGCAATGTATTGAAATGATGAAATGCATATAATTAAATGTCTTAACACGCATTCACGTGCTTGTAGCAATACATTCATTTAAATCAAGTCATTACCATTTAATTAAAAATAAATGTTATTATATACAGTATATACATTTAGTAATGACACAAAGCTTATGAACCTTCAAGTATAACTTATCTAATTCATTCTTTCTGTTTACCACTAATGAATGTTGCCTCTTATATCGAAATTGTCCTTAGGCTATCTACTGGTCAGCGGAGCTCAGAGGTTTGTTTCTTTCATTTTCCATCACTATCAGTAAAACAGTAAAATGTTCGCACATGGTATAATGAATAAAATGATGCATTTTTAATGAAAAGTTTCTAAATAAAAACATTGTCAATTTACAAACAAAAATAAAAATACTATCAGGTTTCTCATAATTTAAAGTCCTGATATTCATTGACGATGCCATTTTTCAATGATTCTTAATCTTCTAACGGTCTAATGCCATACATACCAAAACAAGGTCTTAAGATATACCTTTGTAACCTTGGCTCTTCAATGCTGAAGCAAGTATACTAAATCACGTGATGTTATGTTATCTTTTATTAAACTGTAACTCTATAAAAGAAATATACTTACAATATGATGCTGTATCAAAGAACGTCTCATATGAATAGTTTCGGGCAAGCTTACATTCGAATTGGTTTTGACATTCCTTGAACAAATGCTAATGACAATAGCACTGGAGTTCTGAGGAGATGTAACAATTGGATGAAACAGATCATGCACTGGCAAAAAAAATATACTACAGACACGAGACGAAATATGTGTCGTGTTACTTCACAAAGGACTTCAAACAGGTTGGATGAAAGGACTACCCGATTTTTCTGCTCGAGTGAAGTTGAACATTTCTATGAAAATATACTTGATTCTCTTTTATCATATGGGGAAATAGGTACATAAGAAATATGAACGTAGAAGCATAATGTACAGTTGCGTATCTTAAAGTGACACAGAGTATCTTTCTTAAAATTTTATTTGGTTTTGATAAGCTACAACATATCTAATATGCTGATTGAAGTTCATATCTCATCACTGGACTTGCAAACATATCCATTTATGCATAATATCTCTAAAATGCTTGATTTTATGGAAAAGTCAAGAAAACATTTCAAATACGTTTAATATTCGAAATTGTGCATCCAATTAATCTACTTATTAGTTACAATACCTAATAAACACTATCGAATCGAATATATCTTCCTTTCAGCTAATGACAAGGTTTCAAAATTACGTTTGGCGAATTTGCGCGCGCCACTCGACCCACATTGTCCGGTTTTCGATCAAAATCCCGACTTTGAATGGCCGTATTTTCGCTCTAATGTACTGATTGACCTTTAACTTGTTATTTTCAGTAACAGTTAGTGGTTCCCGATGTTATAACATCGATTTCAAAATTTGACATATGTGATCCTATCAACATACTCTGTGTCTCTTTAAGTTTGTTCACTTGCTAAGTGCAATTATCATGTAATTTGGGTTTCGTTTTGATGTCCATAAAATAATTCCAGGACCACTTACAAAGGATCATCAATTGTCCATGTGTAAAATAACCATTTTCAAACCATATTTTGGGATCGTCTCATCACTGGTGCTCGATGTCGATATTGGGCATGGTTCGATAGACCGATGGGGTCATATTTGTGAAAATCAGATTTTCTTAAATTTCTAATAAAATAATCCATGTAAACTTTGTAGGTAAAAAATCAGCACAGTTTCATTGCCTTAGTGCACAGGAACAACTATGAGTAAGATCTAAAGCTGTTGGTCGCTTATGAAGGGTTTTGTAGAGAAAAATAGAAAACAGTGTTTTCGAAATTTCGACCCCTGGTCACTTCAATGACCTGCCAAATTTGTTACGGTTATCTGTTAGGTATGACATGCGAATATGTTAATGCAAACTGAATCTTATCTTATGCTGTGAAATTTCAACATTATTGGTTTCGTTTTCGCAATTCTAGGATGTCTCAACGACATTCCAAATTACATGATATTTGCACTAGAATACAAGGTTAGTGAACAAACTTAAGATATCTTTTATCATATGGTGAAATAGATACATTACAAATATGAACGTAGAAGCATAATTTAGATCTAGACATTTGGATTGATGAATTTACGTACCACAGCAGCTGATGCATAGAAAATAAAGAGGAATAAAGACAAGTCTAGAAATTAAAATATATTTTGATCAATAGTTTATTTGCTACAAACTTTTAAGAGAATTTAAAACATAATCTAGTGATATCTGATATTCGTTTCCTCTTGAAAAGCCAAAACAAAATGATATTATAGTGTTTACCATCCTGTCTCAGGGTGCGAACGTTACGCTAACTCCACTAATCTGTACCCTGGGCTCAGAGGCTAGATTCGCTCGCGCGTCCCGACTTGGGATATAGCCAATCAAATCCTTTTCTCGTTGAAATTGGTGGCGAGAAAATGATTTCATTGGCAATATTCCAATTTAGAGGACGTCGGTCAATCATCCGACATCAAAAGCTTTACAAATTATGAATGATGATTATGTCTACTGCCGTCATTCGTCATGTACTCTTAGTTTGTGAACATGCCGACTTTCTCATGAGGGAAAATACGTAATTGATAATGACTTGGAAACAATAATAACCTCAACGAAATGAAATGTTTCGGTTTTTATTATATATGCAATATGCCTTGTAAAATAGAAACATCATAAAAAGGTTTTATGAAAGGAGAAAAATCACACTATTACATATTCATCAACACAAACGAATTCTCTAATGTAAATTTGTAAAGTTCTGGTTCAGTTGTCATAACTTGTTTCCACGCCGATCCTTACAAACTGTTATCCCTACCATCTCTCTACACTTATGTATTAAATAAAAAAGGCTGAACTGTTTGAATTTACTAGTTTGGAATGATAATCAAACCTAATATTTAAAAAGTCTGTTTACACTTATCTAACTAGAATGATGTCATAGTTTTCAGAGACAAACGGTGCTTTTCGATATAATATATAAAACATCTATTGATACAATTTTATCTATTCAACTCCACCGACTTTCTCTAGTTAGTTTTTATAGTTTGTCGATCACACTTTAGCTCGTTACATATACGATCGCACCTAAAATTACTTTTTGTGCAAAGTGTCAAAACCTTAAACCTAATCGATATTACATGGACTTCCGGGAGATTTTGCCTTATTTCATAGTTCACACCATCCCTCAGGTTTAAAGTGTTCTTCATTCAAAGCAGTGCAAGATAGCACTTGATGACTGGACTCAAATACAGTTCTGATGACTATTGTATGTCTTCCAGCCAATCAGAATACTGACATGTGTTAATTGTGCTCAGTGATATGATTGACAGGTCTACATGCTCTGTTGCTCTGATAGACATGATGACAGCATGTTGATGACAGTTGATGTGATCCATTCAATATCAATTAGACAGTGAACTGTCTTCTGATTCATGATCATTCCCACAGTAGCTATTAATTAGGGAAAATTATATTCACTCAAAATAAATACCGAAAAATGTTGTTAATGAAATATCTTCAACAACATGGAACCTACCAAAAGATGTTGAAAGCAACAACATATCTTATCAAATGATTTGATTCACTTATGATAAATATTTTAATGACCTATTATATTATACTATTACTTGACTTTTAGACTATGTTATTGAATATTATGCTGTACGAAATGTGAATATATGAATTCCCAATACTAGTAACATTCTGGGGGTAGTTGGTTGATTGTACTTAACATGTTTTAAACAGGGATATAATGTATAAAAGGAGGATAGTATGAGGTAGATACTCTCAATCACTTGCCGCACGGGGAATACTTTAGCCATCGAAGGCGCTTCATTCAAAAGAGTGTTCAAAGTTTGCACTAGTGCATGTAGTGGTTTCAGCAACTAAAAATGCTGCTTTAAAGGGACAGTAGCACGTTATTTGATATTTTTTCACTTATAATCGTAAGTAAATGTTAATTGTATTATGTTGACAATGTAAAAAAGCTCATTGCACAAGTCAATCACCCATTTTTAGAGGACAGAGTATGAAGATTCACACAAAATCCATTGGCGGCCATTTTTTGGGGAAACACCTTGTGTAAGAAAAAGGAATCGCATGGCTAACCGTTATGTAATATATTTGAATTATTACTGCTCCATTTAGTTTAAAGACATTGTCTTTCAATTGGAACCATTAATTTTCATTTACCCGACATCACCTTATATTCCCCCTTAAAACGTGCTACTGCCCCTTTAAAACACCGGATATGTTAATCTGATGTTAATATGATCACATCTGTTATTTTGCAATCATCATCAAACACAAACATATTTGACGACATTTTGCAGCAAAAGCAAATACTGTACTTGCATAGAAAAACACATCTCGACCTGGGCAATCACTTCTTATCATGCTCCAATGTATGTTTTGATCGTAACATCTTCGAGATAATTTTATAGATAATAATGTTCTTGACGTGGCAAGGCAATATGCTTACCAAACACCATTTGTTCTAGTAGCAGTTAGAATATATATACAATCCTTAAGACAGTAGAACCTGGACAAATGACTAACTATGATAGCAAATTGTTGATAAACTCTTATTAAAAGGACAGAAGCATGTATTCAGAGAATAAGAAGTGATGTCAGGAAAATGAAAATAAATGGTTCCAATCGAAAGAACTTAATGAAGCAGTAATAAATCAAATATATAATGTAAAGTTCAGCCATGCGATTCCTTTTCTTTCCCAAAATGAATTAACGGTGTTCACACATAAATGGCCAACAGTGGACTTTATGTGAATCTTTATCATTTGTTTTCTGACTATCGGTGATTGGCTTGTGCAATGAGTTTTTTGACACCAGTAAAATAAAACATTTAGCATAAACGTACAATTATGAGTAAAAAATTGAAAATTTTAAAATAATTTTGAAAATGTGCTACTGCCCCTTTGAGGAAGGGTTTTGAATAGGCAGCAGACATTTATTTCAATTATTTGACAAATCAAGACTTTTCCAGCATCTTAAAGTTCGTTTCACATGTGTGAAATACTTCCTTCAACAGCATTTCATTTGATATTCAGAGCTTTGACTTTAACCATCCTTGGTTTTGTAATTTGTTTTTATGAAACAAAAGGATGATGTGACGTGTGTTAAATGTGCTATGCGTCAATGATTTACATCAATTTTTTATATTCATTTCTCTATTTATCTTTTCAGAAACTATGAAAACCGTTTCTGTCAAATATGACACCATACGAACTAATTATGTTTATTCAGAAAACCAATTCAAATATTGATTTGCATGGAAGAACAAACATTGGAACTTAAACACATGTATTGAGAAACTTTTGAGAACTTTTAGGAAACGTTAAAGTATTAAAAATGTTGCGCAAGAATTTATTCATATCATACATTGTGTATAACATATTTCTTGAATCAACAGTGTAGTGCCTAATCTGTAACATCATCAATTATGAAATTTTGAATTGGTTGCTTTCCCTTAACTAAATACCTTTATGTTTTGTGTTTGATTAGTAAATAGAACATAGCTACACTATATATATATGGGATAGATATGTAGCGTGCAAGAAAACAATTGGCATCCTTAAAGGGGCAGTAGCACATTTTTTATAATTTTATATTTTAGACATTTCACTGTTAATTGTACGTTAATGCTAAATGTAAATTTTTGACATTGTCGAAAGTCTCATAACAAAAGCCAGACATCCATAGTCAGAGGACAAAGTATGAAGATTCGCATAAAATCCTTTGGCGGTCATTTTGTGTGAGCACCTTTAATTCATTTTGTGTAAGAAAAGGGAATTGCATGACTTTACATCATATATTTAAAGTATTGCTGCTTAGTTTAGTTTGAATACATTGTCTTTCAATTGGAACCATTTATTTTCATTTTCCTGACATCACCTTATATTCCCCCTAAAAACGTGCTACTGCCCCTTTAAAAAGAGCCATGTGGTTAAAAATTACACTTCCGGTTACGGAAGTAAATATTGGGTAACAGTATACCTTTAGTATTTTGGAAAATGTATTTCCAAATGACAATTTTATTTAATAATTATAAGCTTTTGGCTTTTACATATTGGACCTAATTGTTTTGTAAATTTCTGTCAGATGTGTTACTGCAATATCTCCTATATCTCTTACATGTTGTAAGGAAATGAATTTTAACTTATGATACAAGGATGATTGTAAGAGTTGAACCTGATCGAACACCAAATAACAAGATATTTCCATTAAGTTCAAAACAAATAAAACAATGCCTTGTTACGTAGATGTATACTGCACCATTTATTTGCAGAATTTGGACTTCTCTGAGTATAAGTATATTTTCTTCAAGGACAAAATTGTTCCTCTTCAGAGAAAATTAAGATATATGACAAATTCGAAAAGCTCGAAAACAGTACGTTTTAAATTGTTTAAACATTGATTAGAATTGACAGTTCAATTCCGTTGCAAAATTATTTTGCAGTAGCACTTATAAATTTTGTTCATTTTATATCAAAACCTTTAAAAGAAATTAACCAACTTATTTTATAAATATGCTATCAAATAATTATTACAAATGAGATGTCATTGTGGGTACTGGTGTTTGTCAACACTTTTCTTTTTAAACAAAGTTAAAATAATTAGCAGATATTCTTAGGTACTCATCACTAGAGAAACATGCATATCATATATTTCAGACAAATTACATCTACCAGCACACATATTTAGTTTAAGAGACAATGTGTCTGTGTAATTCTAGGAACGCAAAAGCGTGAAATTGGCAGGCTTAATCTGAAACCATAACAGTAATAGATTGTCCTGTTTTCTTGGTGCGTGTCATCTTAACCATATAAGAACTGATGCTAAGATCTACGCGCCAGCACCTTATTTCAATAATTATATTAACCATGTTAGTTGTAGAGAAGATAGAAAATCGATGTTACAAAGAGAAAGGAAAATCTTTCTACATCATGAACCGATAGTTTTAAACAATTGTACACTCACGAGTATGTTAAATTATTTGTTTAAATTAAGTTCTTTACTCATTCCCATGTAAGTCTTCATTCATTTTTCTTTGTAATATGAAGACAAATCCTTCTTGTATTGCATACTATTCCTTTGACTTCCATGAATATATCCCCAATTTCATGCTATGGCCAATGATTCAGCTTAATGTGAATCTTTACGATAATCTGAAGTAGATATTGACACATATATTAAAAGTTTGTTACGAAGATAAATATGTAGTTTTATAATAGTTAATCATACATGTAGTCTTCTGATGCGGTCTATTGTTCAAGTAAGATAAGGTCAACAAACACTGTGTCCATCAATTTCGGTTTTAAACACTTTCAATGTTGATGATAAGACAAGTACGAGTACAGGTATTGTAATTTGGCTTTATGTGTTGAAATGTTTTGAAATGTTTAATAGATTTGTCATGAAGATGAACAAAAAGCTTTATGATAGTTTATTGAACGACATGACTAAGTCCTGTGATGCAGTATTTCTACCTATTATATGAATATAGTATTCTTTCGCTTTTTCCAACTGTTTCGGTTCCAAACACTTATCATGTTAAGAAGAAAACAAATACGAGCATAGGTTCTATGATTTGGAAAAGTTCAAATTGTTGGTTCAAATGTTGATATACTATACTCAGATCAGACTAAAAAATCTCTTGTAACTCTGACACTGTTAATGCCAGAAAGTCTAGGAAGTCTTTATGTCCTTAATATACGGTAGACCCTAATAATCATAAATAATTATTCTGTTCAGACATTTAAATCATTCAATGCATTCTTACAATCAATTACTGGCTTCTGTAAAACACGATCGAGCTCATATATCGTCGGTTCCTAGTTCCGATATGGTTTCCGGTAGATTTCTATTCACTACACAAATGCAAATGCAATATATCACTGTTGCCCAAAGTATGAATGTACTCTATGTGGGCAGTGAATGGATTATACATTTGAATACAGTCATTTTCCCTGCACACACCCAAGGTTGCCAGTATCGAGAACCAACTAATTTCAAGCACTAAACGTCGGGTTATTAATCAAACACCCACATTACAACCCGAATAAATCACAACTTTAAAAGCTTAAACGTGTTGTGACAACCAATTGAGATTTGAAAAAAACAATTGAGTGAGTGGAACAAAGGGAATGGAATAATCCAATTTAATATTATATAATCAATATATGTCTCACATACATGTACATGATGTATGTAGTTGGTGAAGAGCTCTGCCGATTACATCAACAAATTACTTAACTTACACCCAAATATACAATTCTAGATATAGATAAGGAGGATAGAACCTAATGATTCCTACTGGCGTCCTTTTTTTTCTGCAAAAGAATGACCGAAACAAGTACATATGGCATGTGTTTGAACTTTGAGCTGTATGTATGCAGGTCCTTGGCATTTTCTTGTAAATTACAAACAGAGGTTGTCTTCTAAACATATTATGGAGACTGACATGAGATTAAACTTTTATTCCTGAAGACTGTTAGTTGTGCTGTCTCTGCGAATATTGACTCTAGCATGTACATCTGTGGAACACAAATTGTCACATTACATGCACAATTAGGGCAACTTTCAGGTGATTGCTTAGTTTCGACTTATACAAACCTTCTTAAGAATACATGTGTTCCCATCAAAATCTTAAATATAAACTAATATTCATAATTCTTATAAGATCGACATTTCCGCGATTTTCGCTCATGATTGACTACATGCACCTGCACCTCATTCATGTCGAATCTGGAGCCCAAACTAAAACTAAGACAAACATATTGATGAACATTGGGGTCAGAAACGAAAG
Organism: Steromphala cineraria; assembly: GCA_916613615.1. Lineage (NCBI taxonomy): Eukaryota > Metazoa > Mollusca > Gastropoda > Trochida > Trochidae > Steromphala > Steromphala cineraria. The sequence goes on from OU744732.1 coordinate 28,548,677, forward strand.
AGCTTAGTTTTTTAGTTATCTTATATAACGTTACCTTGCCATATGATAGTACTCTCTTCTAAGAACATTTTATTCCAGAAATATAAAAGTCTGACTTTCATCATTTTGACCAAATGTTTATTTTGAAACACGTAAATTTTCCCTAACATATTACCTATAGTATATGGACTATGTATATATAGTTAGTTAAAATCTTAACACATTGATTTAAACGTTGTGTATGAAAGTATTCTTTCCAAAATGAAGTCAATTTCAAAATTACGAGCAGTGTAACACATTTCTGTTCAGCAGCTGCATGGCAAAAAACACGCTGTTCTGGTTTGGCGGAAAGAACCTTTTGTGAATTGAGCTGTCATTGATTGTCATGGGATTATAACCATCGCCATCTTAATATTCATAGACATGACTTGGATGATACCGAAATCTTAACGTGGGAGAGCTATTGATAGATATCAATTGATAGACCGCCAATTCTACCAATGCAGAGGATTATGCATTTTATTAAAAACCTGGTTATTAATGTATACTTTCCCTCGATTATCATTGTTTCATTGAAAGCATTTTAACTTTTTCCTTCCAATGTTGGCATGGTTCATTGTCTTTGGTAAACAAATCACGCTTAGAAAAAGTGGTGCATATCTTTACGAAAAAAGAGTTTCAAATTAACTCTGAAAATTTTGTCCGATCAAGCTCATGTATTGCACTGTGTAAATGTTAAAGTTCCCTCTGGAAGAAGATACTTACTGCCATGTTTTAAAACCAATAGGGGTAAAAATACTTTCGTTCCTTGCAGCGTTCGCCTTCTAAATGCTCCGTCATTTACATGCATGATTGTGGTTGTTCTTTGTATTCCTTGTAACTATGTCTTTTGTTTTATAGTATACCAGCTCTGTAATGATACAACATGAATTCCCTTTGGGATAATAAAGAATTATTATTATTGATATTAATGAAAATTAGATTTTCTGGACTGTACTAACAGGTTAGCCAAAAAATGCAATATCTCTTATCTTGCCTCATGTAAATCCTATTTAATGTATTACTGTCCGTGCCTTTCTGGACCAAACTAAGACCTAATTAATAAACAGGGTTATAATTTTGCATAATTATAACAAGTCGTTAGAGATAGCTCAATCGGCAAGAGCGCCGGTCTCACGTTGTTGAGGTCCGGGTTCAGATTCCATCCAGGCCAAGGTGTAAAAACTAAGAGTTCACCTCTGTTAGAACTCTGTAGGTGTCATTCTGGAACCATAGTGTGTGGTGCAACAAAAACTGCGCATTTAAAAGATCCCACGAATTCATGTCATTGGCTGAATGGTCAACGTTCCGACTCTGGATTATCGAGGATGCAACGTTCCGATGATTCTCCAAGTCGAAGTCATTTGTTTTCAAGAAAACATTGTAAGAGAAGGAATTTGGTGTTGTGCAGTTCACTAAATGATACATGTGTTTAAGAATTGTTTTGTGGTTTTACAAATTCCGTAACTACACACTGCACACTCTGTTTGGAAACTAAATGGAAGATTAATCATCACTGTCACACTTTTATAGTGACAAACGTATTTTGTTTGACCACCTATTATCAAAAGAGATTATTCAGATCTTTGAAAGATGCAAGTCCTCTCCTGACGAGCTGTCAAACAGTTTGATTCAAGATGACTGTGACATGTTCTTTAAAGGGACAGTAGTATATTTTAGGGGAAATATACATGTTAGGTGATGTCAGGAAAATGAAACTTAATAGTTCCAATTGAAAGCCAATGTATATAAACTAATTGGAGCAGTAATAATTCAATTACATAACGTAAACTTTAGCCATGCGATTTCTTTTTCTTTATATTAAAGTAATGAATTAAAGGTGTTCACACAAAATGGCCGCCAATGGATTTTATGTGAATCTTCACACTTTGTCCTCAGACTATGGATAATTGGCTTGTGTAATGAAATTTTTGATACTGTCAAAATAATACATTTAACATTGACTTACATTTATCAGTGAAAAATTTAGAATATAAAATTATCAAAAAACGTGCTACTGCCCCTTTAACCATAGAAATACCTGAATATCCAAAAAAGGTTTTCATAATCAGATTATGACTTACTTTTCGAAAAGATAACAATGTTCTTGACGTCAACTAGGCAGTCCTGTTTTCAGAAAAACGAGTGATCACGTGATCAAAACTTTAAAAACCTAGTGAGTCAGATCAATTGTATTGACACAAGCTGAAAAAAAGTCACAATTTATAACTTCGAAAACTTCACCGAAAGTTTTATATCGAAAACAGTCTTCCAATTTTACACAGACTTACATTTTGTTAGATTTGCTTTGACCGAATCATTGTTCACATTGATTCATTGCAGCATGATTAATCTTACCATTGCTATTAAAATCGTATTTTGACTTTAAAAAAGTCACCCACACTTTTGACAGAAACATCCTTTCAAGAGGTTTGCGAAGTCAGTCAGTTGATATCTGATTTGCTTTGATCGCCTTATAGTTTATCACTTTAAGCTTGTTAAGTTTGAGAAGTTAAGCTGACCCAGTAGCGGTGGGCTGTGAAGACGATAAAACAGACCTGAACAGCATTAATTTTGTTTTACTTTGTTACAACTGCAATGATGGCATGAGCTTATGCAGTAGTGACAACCACTATTACAAATATTATTCACCCTTGCTTTTTCAAGGTTTCACAACAATATTGTTTATATAATCTTTATCTTACAACAAATAATATAATTATTACCTTAAATATAATTGTATCAAAACTTGCTTTTAAGATATGACTAACACTTTAGTAAGTTGTAAGAATCAACTATAATGACGGTTTATTTCTGTTACATATTCACCATTTGCTTTAGCCTAGCTTAACTAAGTACATAGTATATAGAAAGCCTGTGTTTGGTAAATAATCAAATCATATTGCATTATTTGATGTATTATTCATTTTAAACTATAAAATCAAATACGTACCACATTTCCATTTCATTTACCAATCATATATTCTTTCATTTTGTCTGTACTCAAAAATCAAAATATTATCCAGTCACCAGTCAAAGATAGTTCTTTAGATAATAACTTTGATATGTCAAAGTGATAATACTATGATAAAGAATATGATAACCAAATAAAAAGGCATAGGATAGAGTACATCTCTGCATATCAACGATCAATTGAACTTTTTCTTTAGTTATAAACGTTTTCAAGTATGATAACAAATTACCTTTCATCGTTGACAATTTTCTTGTTATAAATTTAGGAACTTGGAACTAACTATCTCAATGAGAAATGTCAAATTGGTTTTAATGATTCGGCATCTCAGTTAATAGATTATGATGTGTACAGGGATTTGGGTGGCATATTTATGGACGAGTGAAACTTTCGGCTCCACAAGAATCGGTTTTGTTCAAATTATTAAACTGTCGGGTTATTAATTATAACATCAATCGAAAACATGTCAAATTATAATTGGCTTGCAATTTAATCTTAGAAACATCGTTTAATATATCAATAGGATTTTGTATAAATTCTCACTTCATATTCAGTGGCTGTTTTATTCTTCAATTCAAAGCATAAACAGAAGTTGTAAAAACAAGAGTTGTTGTGTTTCTGTAAAACAGATTGAAACATTTCAACAATTGTACGCTAATAAAAATTGAAAGAAAAACATATTTTGATAAAACCGCTACTTTCCCTTATTTGATTAAAAACCATAAGTGTTCAATACCAACTATTACCAAACAGACGGTTGTCAAAATGTTTAATTCAATTTTACAGTGCAATTCAGATCTGCAAGCTTATAATCCTCAATCAGTTATATTTCCTTACAGGTGACAAAAACATTTACATCGAACATTTTTAAATCACCACTAAACTTTAAAGGCATATTGCAAGGCATCAACAAAGGATTAAATTTATCTATTTTCTGTCATATATATATATATATATATATATAAATAGATAAGAATTGGAAAAGTTTACTAGTAAACAGCTTTACATAATCAAAAGATAAAAAATGACACGAAGCCAATCAAAACTCCAACATGTTTCAATGGTAGAAACAAAAGAAAGCAGATTTATCAAAATGTTCCCACCGAACCTAAAATCTAGAGCTTAATGTCTATTTTCCTTTCCTATTGTTACTTACGCTGTGACGTAATAATGTAATGACGTCATGTTGTACACGATGACGTCGCCTGGCGACGTTCATATCCGTTATTTGTATGCTTTATAAAGAAATCATTGAATAATTAAGATTGAGTTGTTGTGATTTGTCAGAAGTTCAGACAGGGTAGCACTAGTGTCAAATGTCCTTGCATCTTGAAGATCTTGACAGGCAAAGATGATATGGTGGATGGTTTCCTCCCCTGAGTCACACAGTAGACATGCAGCACTGGTGGCAAGATTGAATTTGTACAGAAAGCTTTGGCAAAGAAAGTGATTTAACTTTTTCCGGCTTAGGAGGACTTGATCCTGCGATTAACATTTGTGTATCGAACATTGTTTGATTTAGACTGGATTTGATGGTAATATATTTCAACATTTATTGTTGACATATATCAGACTATGAATAATTAAACTTATAATCGAGAAAAATATTGCTCATACTAAATTGAGCATGCCCGTTTAAGTATCTGAATCGAGAAACTAATATTCATATATACTATATATATATATACTACATATTCAGTAAAAAACAAAAATATTGACTCTGTGTGCGCCTTGCTATATATTATAAGTTTTTCCTCAAATCTGTTGATTACTGCACTAATGAAGTTAAAAGCAGGTGTCTAATTTCAGTTTAGCACTTGAGGATTCAGCTATGTTCCTTTGCTGTCTAAACCATCTTCTGCACGTCTAAGGCATAACGTAAAATCCGGACGTAAATTCCGACCGATCGTAAATCTGCGCCCTGCGCATGTTGATAAATTTCTTCTTTGATTGAAATTCTAGAAGCTGGTGTGATGGATAAAAAGGACAATTATAATGGATGAACAACTTCTTTATTCTATGAAAGCGACATGGAGTCTAACGACTTGACATCGACATTAGAATCTAAATGTATGTCGAAACGAAACAGAATAAAGAAGTTGTTCATCCATAAGAAATTGCCTTATTGTTCATCGATGAATTTGACGTCATTCACGGTTGTGATTCGTCACAAAATTCCTCTTGGGAACCGTGAAAATGATAAGTTCTTTTTGTCACTTAGCATTTGTAAAGACATTTGAATTCTGAAGTTCGGTTTTATTTGTTCTCTTGAGTCTCATGGATTGTTAATGCAATACGACAAATGTATTTGGCACGATTTTATTGGTATATAAACCCACCAAATTAAATTTAAGACCCCTGAATTGTCATTTGAAAATGCGAGTTAGTATTATTAATTGCTCATCCAATCAATGATATTTATCAAAACCAGGTTGAAGCTATAACATATATATTATATAAGGCTAAGCTGCACTGTGTTGTCCCGTACAACGATGTTGTTGTTAAATTTGGCGTATTAATTCAAGGAGCTATATGTTTGCCCGAGTTGCGCATACGGCCCCTGAGCATGACATCATGGCAGGGCACCAAGTCAGTGTGACCCAACTGCTGCTCTATAGTCATAAGAATGGGATAACTTTCGATAAAACGTCTATGAAAATTAAGTGATATTTTATGAGACATGACTGATATTATGGATTACCTGATATCAAACTTCTAAGAAATCAAATGGTTATCTTAGTATGAGTGTTGCATGAACTTATTAATAACGAATTATGGGTATCTTCATTCTTCTCACAAATAATGCATAAATCGGAAACCAATTTCTTTCTTTGAAAGTAACAATATTTTTTATGAATTTAGTCACGTATCAATATTTCAAACATAATAAGTTGAAGGACAAGTGCATCTTAATTTGATGTATCAATTTTGGTATAAAGAGATCGGATATTGTAGCATTTATGACACAAGTAAATGTCTGAATGTCGTGAGCAAAAACCGACGGCAAACATCTCTCCGATCAAGACAATAAAGTATTGTTTGAGCAAGGTATACAAAGAAAATACATTCCATATACTTCATCGACGAATCTGTACGGAACATCAATCTTCTTAAGTAAGCAGTACACTATAAAATGATACATTCAATTTATATTTTGAACATATATATGTATTTTTGTTCATTCTTGGCAGAAGAAAGCATATGTTCTTTGAATGAATTGTTATATTTGCCTTTTTCGATCAATAATATTTTTCTCATTATCGATTGCAGCACATTATTTCCCGAGTGATTCAAACATTTTTAATCAGTTTTCTACATGTATCATTAATATTTGAGCAATCAAAAGGGAAAACTATTTACAAGCCATGGAAACTTAAATTTTTCACATATTTGTATTTTCTTTGAAAACTTTTTTATGACGGTTTTAATGGTAAATGATGATCATCAATCATAGAATTAAAACAATACCAACAACGTTTTAGATCTACAATTTATTATAAACAGAAGAAGAAGTGAGCACAAATAAAATTATTCACTAATATTAATTAAAAGCAACGAACCAGTTTCAACGTTACAACAACTGTTAAGTGGTAATACGTATATAAAACACATACCATTTCGTTATGAATAATTATTATCTATGTTTCCTTGTGCGTCTACAATGATCGAATACTTTTGCATATCAATTATGTGATAACTTAACATTACAATTGATTTATTAGGCAAAACACATTTGGGGCCTGAAAACTTGTGTTGTTAATTAAGAAATCAGTATAACGCGAACAGAAAGATTTATTAACACGAACGTTCTATTTATTCTTTTGATACAATCGATCATTCAATTTTGCTTTCAATACTGGAATCAAGGATTGGAATCAGCAGTGTAGCTCTATCATGGTTTAAATCTTTTCTCTCTGACCGCTATCAGTCAGTGATCATCGATGGGTGCAGATCAGTAAAGCATAAACTTAACTATGGAGTGCCTCAAGGCTCTGTTCTGGGGCCTGTGTTGTTTACTGTTTATACACTACCAGTTGGAGACATCGCAAGGAAGCATAATCTATCTTTTCACCTTTACGCAGACGACACGCAGTTGTATCTCGGTTTCAGACCTCTGAACACATCATCTGCTAAGTCAACATTTGCATTAGTGAGAGATGCTATCGCCGACATCAGACACTGGATGTCTACCAACTATTTAAAGTTGAACAGTGACAAAACGGAACTTTTGATTATAAGACCAAATTCTTTATCGGGAAAATTGGATTTGCCAACATTAGAGATCGAAGGCAGCACTATATCACCAAGTGTTCAAGCTCGAAACCTCGGAGTTGTCTTTGACTCAAGCCTGAGCATGGATAAGCATGCAGACGCCGTCTGTAAATCTGCCTTTTTCCATTTAAGGAACATCAGTCAAGTCAGGAAGTTTATTGATCGACCAGCTGTCCAGTCTCTTGTCCAAGCACTGGTGATCTCGCGGCTGGACTATTGTAACTCTCTAATGCTTGGGGTCCCGCAGCAAACTCACGAGAGTTCAGAACGCTGCAGCACGTCTCATCACTGGTGCAAGCAGATACGATCACATCACACCCGCATTACGAGAGTTACACTGGCTTCCAGTCAGACAGAGAATTGTCTTCAAGGTCCTGGTTTTTGTGCACAAGGCCCTTCACAACCAAGCACCAGAATACCTGACTTTAGCTAGTGTCATGGTATCGCGCTCTCAGGTCAGCCTCTGCAAAACAACTAGCCGTGCCCTCCACAAGGACGACAAGTTACGGTGATAGAGCCTTTGCGAAAGCGGGTACTGTGTTCTGGAACCAGTTACCTGAACATTTGAAAGATTTGACTGACATCACTCAATTCAAAAAAGAACTGAAGACTGTTCTTTTCAACAGAGCATTCGACCAAGCGCCTTAGAGCAAACCTTTGGATTTAGGCGCTATACAAATTCTAACATTATTATTATTATTATTAAATGGGTGTTTTTCTTTCGTCAAAGTCATTAAGGTTGTTCAAAAATATAGAATTATTTATTTTTGTTTGTGTCATTGTGTTTCTGCATAATTTCTGAAAAGATTTTAAATGCAAAATACTTACTTTATCAGTTTATCTAAGAATATTAAACAACCATTTAAACTTTGCACGTCACTTTGTCCTGCTATATCGACAATCAGATTACCAAAATTGATAACAAATTCAGAACCGATCCCCTTAAAGGGGCAGTAGCACGTTTTTAGGGGGGATATAAGGTGATGTCATGAAAATGAAAATAAATAGTTCCAATTGAAAGACAATGTATTCAAACTTAATGAAGCAGTAATAATTCAAATATATAACGTAAAGTTCAGCCATTAGATTCATTTTTCTTACAAAAATGAATTAAAGGTGTTCACACAAAAATGGCCGCCAATGGATTTTATGTGAAGCCTCATACTTTGTCCTCTGACTATGGGTGATTGGCTTGTGTAATGAGATTATTGACACTGTCAATATGATACATTTAGCATTTACTTACAATTATAAGTGAAATATTTAAAATGTAAAATTATCAAAAAACGTGCTACTGCCCCTTTAATCTCTAGCTGTGTTTATTCAAATTTCATTTTTAAATTTCAATATACAGTATAGATTTTTCGATGAAACAAAAGCATATAATAACTACAAATTTCTGAGAAATAATATAAAAAAGGGGTTGCATATGGTATTAATTTTGTTCACAAACTGAGTTTTTTATTATTTAACGGTGGGTAGCTTCAGCAGTTTCCAAAGTATTTCATTCCTTTCCGCTAAGTGTTCTCAGAAAAATTGTTAAGACCCGTTACAATCTCAATATTATTATGACCACACTATCATATACGTAGAGGTTGACGAAATATTTAATGTTGCGGAAAAAGTCTTTGTTGCTAGCAGTCGATAAGTTAAAATATACTCTTTCACGAGCTATCAACAACATACCATCTGAATTTGTGCTATAAGCATAATATAATTACCCTTTTCTTTATTTGTTATTACCTTAAACATGTATCTATTTCCTGACCGACCGCTTCACGATCCATTTTACCATTGGACAGATGAAACATACTAAATTTAAGCTGGGTTTACATGCCGCACATTTACCCCTGGGGGTAAATTTGCCCCCAGGGGCAGAAGTCAAATATTGCATTGCGTTTATATGAAATGAAATTGCAATACCAAGGGGCATTATTTTCTCTTCATATATTGACTTGTATAAGGATATTCAGTTTTGCCCCCTGGGGTATACAAAGTAAAGTGTTTACATGACAGGTTTGCCCCCAGGGGTATTTATACCCCCGAGGGTATCTGATTTGCCCTACCTCCAGACCAGGGGTAAATATTTCGCACTTTGCCCCCGGGGGTAAGTATACCCCTCTTAAAAATTGCGTTTACATGACGAAATTTACCCCCCTGGGACAAAAAATTGCCTTTAGCCCCGGGGGTAACCGCACATATAAACGGGGCTTTAGATGCTTGCACAACATGACAGCTCCATAGTGAAACAACGGTGTCGTGGAAAAGTGTCTGTGTGTACCTCAGATAATTTCATTGGATATAACTCTTTCCTCTTCATTATCTCCCCACAGAGGCAGATCAAGTCATGTTGATTTAGCCTCTGTTATATTACGACGAGTTCGTGGGATAGAATGGGAGATGCCTGATTGGAGGCAATCAAAGTTAGTTGTGCAATCAGCGACTCCGTTCTTTAATCATCGTTTTGGCTACTGAATCAAGGCAAAAGCATTGTGATATGAACCACCCTTTCCATGCGAGAAGCGTTGTCATTTGCTAAAGAAATTCAAATGTATTGTGATGCAGTTTTTTTCCGCCAGGGGAAACTGCCGGAACCTACGGATTTCGGCGAAATAGGACAGAGGCATAATCAACATGGCCTGATCTGCCTCTGTGGGGAGAGAATGTTTCCTCTTATGTAGATAGATCAAAATGGATCAAACATCTAATCGCAACACTGTCTCATTAAACATTTTCTTTAACGAATATCAGAACACTAATGATTATATCAAGATATATTTTGCAAATAATAAACAGGTTTTTATAAAAATTATTAATAGTAACACATTTTAAACATTGTATGAATAATGGAAAGTGATTGACATTTTTCTTACATACACTCAAGGAAAACATAATTGATTTGGTATATATGCCTATTTTTATTGATATTGAAGATATCAATTTAAAATGAATTTTAATCAATTATATATTATTCGTGTTTATATTTATATTTCCTCATCATTTTGTTTTCTTTTAAATTGTACATAGAAAAATCACAAACCACGTAAATGCAAAAAAAAAACATGTTTAAGAGCGGAAATTTTCTTTATACTTTACCATTACCTTTCATGTGTGGCAATGATTAAAATTGTTTCGTTCCTGATACTATCCAGATACAAAATGTGTATAACTCGAAGTCCTAATAACTTTAATGTCTTAAGAACTGTCAATATTGTTTCAATTATCATATATGTTGAAAGGTGACCAAAGGGTTTGATGAGTTCAAGATGATATTTTGTTTGACAACCCTTAATAAATCTTATCATAAAGCTTACTTTTTAAATTAAATTTGCATGCATTGATGTGGTGTTCTCTTCCGATTCCCATTAGTGGTCACGATAACCCAAAACGTTCATGCAATATATTATTTTCAATTTAGTTCAGTCAGTTGTTGAATATTTTAGATTATTCCTATGTAATTGTATACTCATTCAATCCCTCTTCCTTGATGTCAATTTTTCAATCAATCACAAAACGTTTGATTGATAGAGATTTCAATTTCATCAACACATCAGTATATTGAACATCATTGTTCGAGACACAATATCTTACTATTGCTGTTTGTGGACACCAAAAAATGTTTCATCAAAACCTAATATCTATCGTGAAAAGTTTTTACTATTCTTTTTTATATGTTTGTGTGTGATAGTGAATATCAATAACCTCTAGGGCTGAATCCTTAGACAGATATGGCCTGTGGTGTTGTTGATAATAATTTCATGGATTTTATTTACAGGCCTATACAGTCTAAGTAAAGCTAGCCTCAATATTATCCGGTTCACTCCTATACTGAGTCAAAAAAGGCCTAGTTGAGGGTCGCGTCAGCCCACGTATCGAATTGACCAATCATCAGCGAACATGACACTTAAAAATGTGCTGTTCATTTCACCAGTTTCTTACCTTGGCGGGGGGAGCAGAACATCTAAATGCCAGTTCTAGAACGTTTATAATAAGACGGCTATGAGAAGAAACTTTCGAGAATACAAATATATTTTGCTAGATCACCTTATACAGATATTACCTAAGCCTTACATTAGCAGCACACTAAATTTAATTTGGTGCAGCTAGGCAAGAAGGTTTGTACTTCGCAAAATATATTTCATTTACATAATTGTCGGTTATTCATTGTCGTTGACAGCATGAACGGCTATTCGATATTGTGTAAATCGATTATTGATTGCAATATTTACCAACTTTTGCCGCATACATGCTCAAACACATTACTGAAAGATTATCGACTACATATGGCACAACCAATTGTCTGAATGTCATAAAAGTAATAATGGGAGACAACCGCTTACAACTGAACGATCAAGACAATAAAATAATAATAGAACAAAGGTAGACACAGTCAATACATCACACATATTTAATAGAGTGTAGAAACAGAACAACAAGGTTATAAATCACATAAGCAGACACTATTATAGTGCACTATTTACCGAGAATATAACGTTGCTGTCACATGACTTTGGTACTCAGGGACAGAAACAAAGTTGTTTACCAGTAACGGTTTATTACAGAACAATAAAGATAAAATGCTATTTTACATGGTAAATACAGCACGCATGGGGTGTAGTTACGGTGTCACAGATCTCGTCTAATCCCGAAATGATAGATATTACATACATTCACTTCAGCACGTGCAAAGCCTAAAGGGTGGCTCAATCATGATTTGGTTTGACAGGTCTCGCGTGTCGAGTTCGTATACAACTGAGTTCGAGACTAATGGTTTCTTGTAAAACGGCCGAACATTCATGTCTACGGATTACTTGTAGAAGAAAGCAAATGCTCGAAGGCATTACTGTTTCGATTTGCTTCTCAAAGGTAATGTTAAAATGACATTAAGTTGCAAAGAAAACATGGTAGATGGATACATGGAATAGTTGGAATATTAAATTTGCTGTACAAGAATAATTTGTTATGTTAATGGCATATTTTATGCAAGCAACAACAACATTTCCTCTAGATTTTATTTGTACATTGATAAGATAACAGTTCTGTCAACATTGACGCACCAAAGGTTTGTTCACTACAATTATGAAGCAGAGACATCAATCTTTCTTGCCTTTAAAGATGAGGCATATTTAAATTTCTTAAATCTCAAACCTCTGTTTTTCGATGAGTGAAGTTTGTTTCATATGCAAATGTGTGCATTGCAAGGTGTCCATTGATATGATAAAATGTTATGATCAAAGGGGTTTCGTGTACGGTAATGCATTTGATATCATGACTGACAACATTCTAGTAATGTTGTTATAGAGCTAAATGCTAATTACTCGCTCAAGCAAGTAATGAATTAAAATATATTCTATGTTCTTTATGGCCATTTACCTAAGGACGTACAAAGCTTCGAGGACATGTCGTTGTCGATGACATAAATATATACAAATTATTCTTTCACGATTAGCCTGATACGAAGTCAATTCCATGTACAGTTACAGTTACCAATCGTAATGCTTAGTCTACCAACGATTTATCATGATTAAAGTGAAATGGTTGCAAAAAACCTTTTCAATAAATGATGTCACTTATTCGTTTGTAAGAGTTCATTTTATTGAACATATTTCCTTTTAAAGGAATACAGCAATCACACCTCCATCAACTTAATCTGGTTAGACAGTGCCCTGAGCTTTCAACAATTAGGTGGCAGACAGTAGGAGAAGGCTGTTAGCTAATGTACATATAAAATTGAAACAAAGCTTCTACTCTATCTTAGAGAGGCATTCCATTGATAATATATAGCCCTTAGATTAATCGTATAGCAAAAGAGTGCTCAATTATATAGCTTTAAATAAAAAATGCGAGATTTGAACCTACAGATTTGAACCTAGAGGTTATTTAAGCCAAATGAGTACTAATGTTTTTCCTCAAAATTCAAACACAAGACATGTCGATGAAAGGATTGACGTGTCAGATACAATATATTGCAGCAGTCGTCATGAGAACATGTTATTAGCCACCTTAAGGATATCCGACTGTATGAAATTCCATTGTTCCATGTTTGAAAGTAAGATCCCTCGTGTTACAGAGCTTGATTTCTCATAGAAACGTGTGGATAAGTAATCAATAGCGTAATTTAATCATTTCATTCATTCATGTTTCAAGAACAATATGATTAAGTTTTAGAAACGACAGTTACGTCACTCTTGTTCACAATGCAGCATCATTTACCCATATCGACACACGCAGTCAAATCTATGTAGAATCATCCTGTCTCAGGGTACGAACGTTACGCTAACTCCACGAATCTGTACCCTGGGCTCAAAAGCTAGATTCGCTCGCGCGGCCCGACTTGGGATATAGCCAATCAAATCATTTTCTCGTTGAAATTTTATCGAGAAGGTGACGAGAAAATGATTTGATTGGCTACATCACCGCGCGAGCCCAGGGTACAGATTAGTGGAGTTAGCGTAACGTTCGTACCCTGAGACAGGATCACGTAGAATAAGATTTTAGCTGTTCAATGATTTGACGTTGCAAATTTTGTATTTTTGGGATTGAATACCTGTGTTTTGCAGTCTCTACAGGACAGTTGATCCGATCATGAATGGATTGTTACATATCTGATTTAAAACAGCGTGAAAACAGGTAGTTTGAGATGACAAATTATAGACCAAATATAATCATAAAGCTAAGTTTTAGTGTGTCTGCTATTTACCTGGATTAATGTCCTGTAATAAAGCGTTAGAAGATGGGAGTCGCTTCTTCCCTGCATTATGAGGACAAATAGCTTATCTAACTAGTGCTTTATTATGGCTATACCAGGTTCTTTTGCGCATTATCCAATCTGTATTTGTGGACAGTAACATGGTATATTCAACCTTCAGATATCTCAAATTGTGCATCAAGTTCGTCAACACAATAAAAATACGGTAAATACATATAATGTCCAAACGTTTATAGAGACTAGCTTTCATCACTCATGTTATCGATCTTTATTATTTCAAGTCTTCGTATTTTTCGAAGACGTCTTTAAGGGGCAGTAGCACGTTTATTGATAATTTTATATTCTTAAATGTTCACTGATAATTGTAAGTTAATGCTAAATGTATTATGTTGACAGTGTCAAAAATCTCATTACACAAGCCAATCATCCATAACCAAAAAACAAAATATGAAGATTCACATAAAATCCATTGGCGACCATTTTGTGTGAACACCTTTAATTCATTTTGTTAAGGAAAAGGGAATCGCATGGCTAAACGTTACGTTATAAATTTGAATTTTTTTCTGCTCCATTTAGTTTAAATACATCGTCTATCAATTGGAACCATTAATTTTCATTTTACCAACATCACCTTATATTCCCCCTAAAAACGTGCTACTGCCCCTTTAAATCCGGGTTCAATTTGGAATAACTCAAAATAGTGTACTATGTACCTGTCATTCTTTCGTGTGTCTGTGTGCGTGTGTGCGTGTGCGTGTGCGTGCGTGTGTATGCGTGTGCGTGTGCGTGTGCGTGTGTGTGTGATAATCCAGATTTGAGTGAACTTTGTGTTTCCATCGACAAAATCACTTACAGCTAAATTTGCGTTCTAGCTGTTTTATGAGACCATTCACTGCAATGACCTTCTAGTAACAAATATATTTAACAGCCAAAAAGAATTAATGTGCATATAGCGTGATCTAGAATCACTATTTTAAAGTTAACCATTGCCATTTGCCTTCGTTCTAATGTTTATTTCAGGGTAAATGATGTTCATATACTTACTCTTTAATCTTCAGTGGTAGACCAAAGTCATGTGTTCTGAAAGCTACATTTCGAAAGTGTGCGATACAAATATCAACATTATTTGTATGCCTTAATTCATTGATTTTATAGGTTTCCCTTTTCATTTGCTCTTTAAATCTTAATGAAAAGCAAATAAGTCGTTTTCTACTTACATGTATGCAATAATGTTTACAGTATACTTATTAAATAATTAATGTGGCAGCTATTGAGAAAAAAACGAAATGCATGTTCAGATTAAAGAAAAATAGTTAAAGCCTTTAGAAACATATAACACCTGTCTATACGGGCTGACAAATGTTGTTTGTATCAAACTTTATTTGAATAAACAAATTGTCAACCTTATGCAGGTGAGTAGTATCACCATAACATCCTGGCAGGGTTATGATAAATTAGTTAATGTTAGTTGATCTATTATGATCATCCACCATATGCTCACTTTATGATAAATTTAAAATATTATATACTAACAAATCATCATGCAAGTGCATTGCAGTTAACATGATGACATTCAGACCATTTCATACTAAATCTTAGTTAGCTTGCAAACTATTTACCTCAAAAGGACTCCAATAATAGGATTGTCGTGACAAACAACCTCCTGAATATGTTACCAGTATAAATATCAAAAATTAAATATTTATTGAATACACGTATCACACCAAATAGTTGATTGTACCCATGCAGACTGCAATAATAAAATCCATAGGCTTCATAATACTGCCTGATACCCACGGTAATAGATATTGATAAGTCTTATATTACGCCAAGAACCAATCAACTTGTGGTTGCTCTAGGCGCTATATTACAACATTCAATATATTTCTGGGATAGGTATGTCTTTTTGTGGGTTTGGAAAATAGTGGGTTGATTAACAACGAAATGATAACTCCTTTGAAAAAACAAGCATAGCGCTTTGATAGCACCACATTGATACTTTAAATCATGTTTTATATCAATTCAAGTTTGCTTTATAGTTAAACGTTAAAAACGAACTGGATATAGTTTCAACACTATTAATGTATCAATGCTATGCGAAAGAACCCAAAAGGCAGCAAAAAGACTTGGAGCGTGTTTATTGAAATTTTAAGTATACAGTCATCGAACCTACCCATATATTATACTGAAACTAACAAATAAAGAAGTAATGGTTAATATACCTATGGTGCATGTAAACTTGACTTAGAATGACTTTCTATACTGAAATATCATCATTAAATTAATTTTTTTGAATATCAACAAGACATTCTTATACAACAAACAAATTCACAAAATTTTATTTTTTATATTTTAGTACAATGATTAGTTCAAAGATGAATTGAATTATCAGTGTCCTCGTTCATCCTAATATCCCGTTGTTGAGATTGTTTACTTTCACTATTATTGATCTACACAAATACCGCAATGATTGACAATGCAATGAAGCGTCTATAAAATATTTACAAAATGAGAGAAAGACGAACGCAGTACACAATAATTGGAAGAACATTTGCCTGTATTAGGTAACTTTACATTTTCATGATGTTAACCTTTATTATGAGATCATGTCATTAATCACAAAGAAATGACTCTATCTATGCATAGAAATGACTCTATATAAGCATAGAAATGACTCTATCTATGAAACCCCTTACTAATAGATAATAAATTACACCACACAGACACCCCATATACATAAAACATACAAAGATGCAATATAAGTATCAATACAAAGAAACTTTACAGACTTTTTCCCTATCAACGATCATGCATTACGATTTTTTTTTATTTTAGATTTGAATAAAAATTATTGCCTACGAGGGCAGTTATATTTGGGAATCATAATTTCCAAGAAAATATCACTGTTTCATTGTGTCCCCCTATAAACAATGTTTTGACGCCACGGTTGCGTTCATTTGAGTATTTCTTTAATATCGACTAAGGTAATACACATATACTTGTGCCTAAGTATCAGTATGACCCGCGCTCTCGCTCGGGGAATACTAATAAACACACTTGTAAACATTGTATGTCATGGGCAATCATATAATATCCTCTATATATATTGTACTTAGCATTTAGCTTGTTTGCATTTTATTCATGTATTTTATTCAGTTAGTTGTTTATATAGTTACGATTTCTTTTAAAATGTACTCGCTATCAATCCAGTATAACATGTCTTCAAACGCACTAGGTTTATCTCCTAAATAATATTGATTTGTGTTGATATATTTGATAACAGGACACACTTGGGTGAGATTCTCATTGTGTATTGATGTATTCGGTTATGTATGAGTATTTACACCTTAAGTTAATAGCTACATATGTAACGAACCCGTTTAAGCATGCGAGAATTGATTTGGGTCTGTTGACAAATGTTTACAACACAACGATACAATAAAAGAAATCGTTAAAGTCACGTTTTAATTGGAAGATTGAGATATCGATATCTTAAGTGATAGAACCAAGCGAGGAGCTGATACCAGTCGGGTAGAGACATCGTTATAAGCATCATGTGTCTGTACGAGCAGATACTAGTTCTCATAATATACTGTGCTTCTTACACCTTTGGTTTCCAACAGACTACTAACAAAAATGTTTCAGCGCTGAACATTTTTAAAGAGACAGGATTTTCTTCTTTCTCATATGAACGATGTCATCGTTTATGCATGTACACGTCTGCATGTGAGTCCATTGACTGGAACCGGGAAACCATGGTTTGTCGACTAAACAGAGAAGGGTCAGGAAGTAAGAAGAATACTTCCTCAACTATTTCTGTTGCTGTTGGCAGCAATGCTGTTAAGGTCAGTAAATTATCCTTTTATTCGACTGTGTGAAGTAACTTTTAAAAATCTTGAGAAACGCATTTTGCAGCAATTTGTAATTTTAACCTAACCTATTCCCTGTATCTGTCCGAGTACTTGATGCGCCTGTTCAGTTGTAAAGCAGTTACCCAAAAGCTTGTTTATATATCATATATCATGTATTTGTGATGTCTTCTTATTGTCAATCGATGTGAGTAGGGGAAAGGTTTCTAATTGTATCGTTATGGAGAGTCTCATTAAGAAAATAAAGGAAACTGGAATTCATTTCAATTTTGCCAAAGTACAAAAACATTCACGTCTCCGCTTACAACCATGATATAACTTTGGGGTTAATACTATCCTGATCAAAATTCAAAGGGTAATAAAGTGTAGTTTATCTTGGTTACCGAGGATGGTACAATGAATGATCCTTGACAAATTTAAAATAAAACACAAGTTTGTAGTTTGTATTGTCATATACATTATAGCCTCCGATGTTTTTTTCTTGTACATTCGTGTTTCAATTCAAATGGGTGAATATTTATATGCAGTGTACTGTTTACAAGTCATGAATAAAGTGCATGCAGCAGACTTATCATTTCGATGTGTATATTTCGTTGACAAGTAGCTAACGTATTTCTATTTTATTTCAAAATCGTATTTTAAATTGTATTTTCTTCATATACAGACATCGGGTCCATGCATGAAGCGACCCTGCGGTTCAGGACACGTGTGTGTTCCTGTAGCCAGCGGAACAGATTTCAGATGCCTGCCCACTCAAGAAGAAACAACAACAACCATAACAACAACAGCAGCAGCAGCAACAACAACAACTGCAAAACCAGGTGGTAAGTAGAAGCAATCACTGACATGTACGTGTAGGGAAAATTAAATACATTTTTCTTATATCTTATATTCGATAAACTCCCTGAAATAAGAGAATCCAAATTTATCTCTTCATTTCAAAGTTAAGATCCATACTAATCTTTAACATCAACAGGACAGTAGCACGATTTTGAACATTATATTTCTTCCTGAATTATGGTAAGTAGAAGCAATCATTTACAACTAGGAAAATACAATATATATTCCTATATATTATTATTTGATTCTTCCCCGATAAGAAGAGAATCAAAGTTTACCTATATTAGTCTTTGATTAATACTTGACATCAAAGATAAAAAACTATCACACTTTTAAATAATAAAGGGTCAGTAGCACGATTTTGAACATGTGATGTCTTCATGAATTATCATCCTTAACAAAGTCATACATGCCATCAGGTCACTCAAAACAAGACATGCTTTTCAGGAAATTTTGTTTATGATAATAGGTAGTTATGAACAAGAGAATAATTATCTAGATATTGAAAGCTATTTCGTTAATTATTCGTCGTATGTGTGTATGTATCAAATGTGCTTCAAATCATACTAGCAGTGGCAATTCGTGTATCTTACCTACTTTTAGGATGCTATGTATCTTTGTGCACGATGAACCTCGGATAAAACTCAATGGCTATGGTGTTTCTATAATGTTCTACCTACACCATAACTGTATGTAGCCTGTCTACATTGAAGAGATAGCCAATACTTCTCTGGCAGACAGAATTGCAATTGTCTTTGGCTTTTTTTGCAAACAGAAGCGTTTAGTAAATGCAATCCCGTTTAACATTATCATACTTTCTCTACAACAGATATTTCTGTTGATAAATATGTCATTACGGGTAATATTAGTAAATATCTTGACAACGTGATCTAATGATATTGAATCTTCTTAGTCATCCTCTCCCTACAGGGGAAGCTCAGTAATGTTAGTTTGATCCAGCCTCTGTTCAAATTAGTCACATACATGGATAACAAAGGTAGCAGCCCGATTGGATGCATTCGACGTTAGTTGTGCAATCAGCGACGCCGTTTCAAAAGTGGTCATTCTTAAAAGGGCAGTAGCACGTTTTTAGGGGGAATATAAGGTGATGTCAGAAAAATGAAAATTAATAGTTCCAATTAAAAACCACAATGTCTTTAAACTAAATGGCGCAGTAATAATTCAAATATAACACGTAAAGTTTAGCCATGCGATTCCTTTTTCTTACACAAATGAATTAAAGGTGTTCACACAAAATGGCCGCCAGTGGATTTTATGTGAATCTTCATACTTTGTCCTCTCACTATGGCTTGTGTTATGAGATTTTTGACATTGTCAAAATAATACATTGAGCATTGACTTATAATTAATAGTGAAAAATTATAAATATAAAATTACAAAAAAACGTGCTACTACCCCTTTAAAGCCTCATATCCATATGCTGTATCAATGACATTAAACATGCAGGGGAGATATATGTTTGTTTTGTAAAACAAGTCTATAATTCTTTTGGGGTTTTGATGTAAATTAGTTTAACAACATTTTACATAAAATAAATGATAATCTACATATCTAAACTATAATTTACACATAAACTTACTATGTTTAAAAAAAAACAATGTATATTTGATTTTTCTAATATTTTCCTTCACATTGTTAAAGATATATAATTTAACATAAAGGTGTGATATTTTTCCATGTTAGTATACGGCCGTAAAGTTAACCCTAAGCAATGGTATCCAAAACGCGTTATTGCCTGCAAATAAGTGAGATATTTTATATTGCAACTTTGCACCGCTAGGGCAATCTGCCATAACCCCGGAATTGAGGATATAATGGAGTTCTACGACTGAGCTGCCTCTCTGGGGAGAAAATACTGCCAAGTTGGCGTTTGTGGCATGATTATTTAATGTCGTCATACTTCATTATTTCATTCGTTTACCAAGGTGTTAAAGTAAAAATCAATCCAAAAAATTATTTCTGGTGCATTGGGATGTGTCTAATGATATGGTCGGTTTCTGAATTGGTTTTACATGATATCTTTGCATACGAATTCAACAATGAAGATTGTATTTTCATGTTAAATCAAAAATGGTATTGGTAATTAAATTATTATTTAATCTTAATGTACATGATATTGTTTATTGAACTCAAGGTATAAAGATCGCATGGTGCATTACATTAGTGTTAAATGTTTTAGAAGTGATTATTATTGTTGATAAGTAGTTTTTTAATTATTGAACATATTTCTACTAATATATAAATTCGGTACAGTTGGATGTCATTTTTAAACTATTTAGAAACTCTATTTTTTTTTAAACCTAAAATAACCTATATATTATACATTTTGAAAGATAAAACACTAACTATATATATATATCAAGTCTTCAGTGCGAGTTTCGTTTAAGAGATAGTTCCGAAAAAAATACATAAGTTGTAAATATTGAAATTTAATCAGTTGTTATATTATCTGTTTTTCATAAGAGATGGAAATAATAGAGAAACCACTGGTCAAATACTAATTTAAGAAAAAACTTAAAACTATCATTAGGATAATTCAATTCTCAATGTTTAAAACAAGGTTACGTAAACATTAGTATAGATTTGTTTCGTACCTGCCTGGTGTCTCCATTGACTAATTGACTCAGTTGACTAATTTACGGAAAGTCTCCAATAGTTTGTCCGACCGATGCCAAGCATGTTACCGTCGAAATCAATGCGCTCGAACGCATCTGCCCGAGTCCGAGAAAAAGTCCTGAAATCCAAAAGTGCGTTTAAAACTAAGGGCGACTTATACAGTTTCTTTTAGGAAAATAGAGTAATCTCACAAAAACGAAAATGCATTACCCTTACATCAAATAGATAAAGTTGTTCACACAAAAATGAGGGTTAGGTAAAGGGATGAACAACCCTCTGAAGATAAATTAAAATTGGCATAAATCAATATTTATTTGGGGATATCTTTGGAAATATTTTTGTAATTTAGGATAGTTCCTGGAAATAAAACTCCTCTTATGCCAAATATAACAATCCAAACTGAAACAGTATTTAGAATGTACAATGCATACTGCTACACGTTAAACAGACATATAAGTTTATGGATTTTTATTGAAACACTGTAAGGGGTTAAAAATCATCTTTATAGAAATATTATCATAAAATGAATAGTATCATTTTGTATTCACAACTGAAAGTATGCAAGTGCATGCAAAACTAACGGGTGAAGAATATATAGTTGATGATGGTAATAAGTTCTAATTATTGGATAATTTATTTTCAAGATGGTTTTCTCCTGAAAAGGGAACGCTCATGTAACGATACCGTTAAATTGATATATATTCAAACTGCACCCGGTACTTAGTGCTTGGGGCAATCATTACGTGATTGACAACACATGACTGATTTCTAAACTGTCAATCTGAGCACACAACTATGTGTGGATTATATGAATTTATTGTTTTGTTCCTGTATAAATATATGTTACCTTCCATTTGTAATCATACTTGACAAGACCCACATAATGGTCGAAATGAATTCATCGTATTAAGGAAGATTGATCCAGCCTGAACCACCTGATGTTTACTCTTTACCCATATACAACCTTTCTTCACGTGAGAAACCCACTCTCCTTATATATATATATATATATATATTATGTTACTTATTTCCTTCATACTGTCTATTTAAGCCTTGGAAAAATATCAGCTCTCCTTTGTAGCCCTTGAATTCATTGCAACTGTCTTCTTTAGTCATACATTCGCTGAAACTATCTTCTTTAGCCCTTGGATTCATACTAAATGTCAACTTTAGCCCTTGGATTCATATTAAGGGATTTCTTAACGGTTAGGGTTAGGGTTAGGGTTAGCGTTATAGGTTCACAGTACAATAAGTTCGCCACTTTACCTACAATATACGTTACCGATCCTTGCACTAGACAAACTAACCCTAAAACATTGTCGATACGGATCCAAGGGTTAAAAAGGATAGTCAACAAAAATCTTACTGCTAAAAAAATTCACTCTAACGAGAATCCAAGGGCTAATTTCCTAAAGATATTTATTTAGTGGCGAACATATTGTTGTACCGATTGCATTACTTATTGACCAATTGCAGATTTTGGCCTATAATACAGTTAAGTACATGTAGGAAAACACATAAATTGAATGTTGGTAACATAAGTCTACCCAGCTGAAAATATCTCATCACAATCCATACAAAATCCGTCACAGCTTTTGATAGGTACGGCAATTTTCCATGTATTTGAAAATCCGCCATGGATTTGGAAATCCGCCACGGATATGAGGCCTGCCATGGATTCGAGTCCTACATATATATATATTATATGATTATATTCAGTATGCCTAATAGCGAGATTATATCATGTATGCGTAACTTATTTTGATATTATCTCCATCAAATGGTTTTTAATTAGCAAATTCAATGGTATCTTCATGCCTTAACTAAATGCTATATATTCAATTATTACTTAGTGAGTACTACATATGAATTCTTATGGCATTACTAATTATCTTTTAATTCTTTAAATCATTCTTCAATTCATTATTTCTTTACCCTGAAATGATAATTCCAACACAGGAGATGTAACACGCTATTAGTTTCGATTTGTAATTACGATTAAGGATATATATATTATATACCTATACAAGTTCGGATGACTAGATGTCCGTTTTCCCATTACGATTGTCATTTCTTAGTTCTGATGTTTATAATTTAATAATTAAGAAATATTCCTCTTTGAATTGCAAACAAATAACATATTTTAATCTTAAAAATTTAAGAATTACATTTAATCAAACCAGATAATATACATTAAATGTAAAATGTGCAAAAGTAGCATGTATAGTTACTAACGGCCTCTAGCATGCTCCACACGCAAAATTAATGTCCAGTTTTTGAACATTCTCCAACACATATATTTATTCCTTCATTTACAAGTACGTGGAGATGAACAAAGATAATCATCATGTAAATGATACATTTTAAGTAAGTCATTAATTCAGGTTACAATTTTTCAACATTACGTTAGTTGTCATTTAGAAAATACATTGGCGAATTGATCTTTAATTAGGTAGTTCGGAGTACTTATGCGCATCTCCCATTGTCATATAAAATTCGATTTTGATGACGTCACCTAATGATATACAATACTCTCCTACACGTGTTTATGTGCTTCGCCGTGCGCTGGCTAAATATTAATCTTTGTGTGCATTGGACATTAATGTTTTAAACCATCTAAATCATTATCAAAACTAAAGTACCTCGTGACTCTCGGGTCTGTGGTATGTAAACAAAGCGATCACGCCATATAACATGACACAGTGGATAGAGAGTACGGAAAAATATAGGATTATCTATTTTATAAAATGATGTAGTAGATCAATATGTTATTACTAGTAAGCAGCATGTAAACCTTGCGACAACGTTGATATTTGTTCTAATCTTTTGTGGAGGAATATTATGGGATAGAGACCATTCATTTTAGCAATTTGAAGCAATAGCATTATTTTAATTTCTAATATTCTATGTATCCAAAATTATGAATAATCTTCTTTTCACAACTATGTTGAAACCATGAGAATAAAAAAGGTGAAATTAAGAAAATAAAAATCATTCTTGAAGATGATGTTTTTTCACATTGTTGAAATTGATATGCAAATTAGAAAGTTCATATTTTCGTTAAAGGCCGAAATATTATAACTCGATACGACAGTGATATCTGTTAGAATGGACATATGCAAATTACTCAAACTTATCCTTTGAATTATCAAAAAATTATAAGTGTTTTCTATTAATATTAACTAAGTTGGAAATACGTTTCTCCGGCCCCAGGAAAATGGACACGATGCTTTCATACATTTATGACTGGAAATAATCAGAGGGAATTTATCCCCATGTATACCCCCTTTGAGATGTGTAACGTATTGCAGCAAAATTAACAATCTCATGCAAACGAGATTTGTTTTAAATGCTATATATTCACTGACAATTATGTCTTAGAATTCTTTGCTTGTAGCATTTGGTATTCCCGATTCAATTTAATGTATGGCATTAATAAACATTCTTATTTGCCTACATTTACTTCATATCATAGAACTACTGACATTTACGACGCATTAAGTGTTAAAAGGTGGAACTCATAGTTTTTACTTATCTGCTGATCTTTATTTAATTGATTTGTGATGAAATATTACAAAGAATATTTTCTCTTTGATTGAAATGACTGGCCCCTACATTCATCCGGGTACGTTACTCATTTCTCTTCTGACACACATAATGTACGAAACACTGAAAATGCAGATAAGGGTCAACCATTGTTGGGGGGGGGGGGGGGGGGGGGGGGGGCGTATCTGCTGTCGAAAGACTGTAAACAACAGCTAACAATACGAATGTTTTTGGTCAATTAAGTCTATTTCCCCTTTGAACTTCGGTGGAAATAATTGGCTGTGTTCTGATGAGATGTTCTTTGATCATGAAAAAGTATAAAAACTATATTTCATTCATTTTGAATTTTCTATCCGAACTACCTACTTTAATTCATTTGTACAAGGACAAGAATTGAAAAGCTCGATTGACTATATGAAAGAATTGACAGCACCTAATGATGTTAAATGTATCTTTACACAAGTTAACATTATAATTGGTGTTTGTTTTCATCTAAAATTGATTTTACAAGTAAACAAACACGGATTCAGAATGTAGTCATGGGAAGTTTCTGATTAACGAGTTTTAAACCAGAAGGATATCATTATGTGTGTTAAATGATGTATGACCGACACTGGTTGTTGGTTCAATCATTTATATAACTTAGTAATTACATGTCACAATAACACTGGCGCGCTCTGGTTGCGGCCAAAGGTGGCAATGACTATAATCGTTAACGAAAGTCGGAATACGGATTTTATAGCTACAATGTGATGCTAACATACTTTGTAAGTTCGATCCAATGTTTTAAAATAATGAAACATCAAGGTGGATCGTTATTTGGCTATCGGATTTTACATCTGTACATGCAGGATTTGAATAGAAATATTAACAACAATTAGCGTTTCTTTTTTGAGAGAGTGTACAAATAATTGATCCACACATACACGTACAAAAGGTAAAAGGTAGTCTTAGCTATAACGAGTCTCGTAAAGTTGTTGAGTTATGAGAAGAAAAAAAATTGTGGCAAATGGTCGGATAAACTAGCGGACTTACAGATGGTCTAGCACTCTTAACTGCTTTTACCCAACACACCTCTCTCTCTCTCATTCACACACACACACACACACACACACACGCACACACACAACCACACACACACTCTTTGTAGCTTGGGTTTAATTATAATGTTCTGTATGATTAGCCATCCACTTTTCCATTTAACAACACAAGATTAATTTTCACTTTGTAGTAATTCAGATTTAACAAATATGTTAAAGTGATGACAACCACTGTTCGCAATTGTGTACCGAGGAAAGTTTATATCGTCTAATTGATGCTTTCAGATGCTTGCACAGACGCCCTCTATACTAATGGATCCTACCGATGTGACATTGGATGTGGCTTTGATGAAGTGAATCAACTTTGTAGGATGATGAAAGGTAATCTTCATATTCATGACTATAAAACATCAAAGTATTTTGACGTGATTTAAAATATATTTAAGTATTAAGCAAAGTTAGGTTGCTACAGTATCATCGTACCACTACAGGTCTGTTTCATGCAGATTGCAATTATCAAGTGGTCCACAATCTGCATGAAACAGACCTGTAGTAGTACAATGATATAGTAGCAATCTGACTTTGCTTAATACTTATCTAGATCCATTTCCCAAATGTTGAGCACTTTGCAAAATGTTTACAAGGCTCACTCATCCAAAACACACTGGTTTTGTATTTTTCTTATATAAATGATATTTGAGACGCAAAAGGAAAAAAAGACAAACGGACTGAAAACGTAACCTTACGGTACCTCATTCTAAAATGTTTATGTCAAAAGAATATAGTGTCGTAATTGTTACATATATCTGTATCTTTCAATATTGAAGCACAGTGGTGTACATGCGGGTATGCTTGACTCTCAATGGCCCGGGTTTGAATCACAAAAACGATTTAAAGACTTGAGGTCTGCTTATTTGCTACACATTAGGTTGCATAACGGACCGAGGACATGTCACTTAATATAAAATGATCATTAGACCAAAGAGCGGACATATTTGTTAAAAGTTTAGCAGAAATTATATTTTTTTATCAACTGTTTTTCAGCGAACTCTTATTATTATTTACTAAATTTTGTTTATTCTAATTGGAGTACTATTTGCCATTATCAATAGTTTATATGGCATACTCATGAATTACTGAATGACTGAACTGACCAGTTCGTTTGCGCATTATTTTAGAGTCTGATTTTTAGATAATAAGGACAATTATAGAAAGACTCCAATGCATTTTAAACATAGATTTGATGAATATCAGATTTACATTTAATATTGGAAAACGTTTAAAAGCGACAAAATTTTAGAAGAAAATCGTTAATGAATAACCTTTCTGGCTAGTGGCTAGTCCTTCGTTCTTCTGATTCTTTTCAGAAACATTTTAGAACAACGTGGCTGCTACTGTGCTACCTGTAACAATTTGGAACAAACACCCACGTTGTTGATCAACCTATGCAAACTAAATTCGTTTAAATTGAATTGTAATATTTTTGAAGTCGATGTTACGAAAATGTTGAGTTTTTTTGCTCAATGAACATGAAACTTTATGAAACATCTCCCATGTCACTTTATTAATACCTAACAAAATACTGATTTTTGTTGTTTTCAGAATGTCTGGAGTATGAAAACACATTTGAAAGGTACCAAAGGAAATTCATCAAGAAACACAATGACCATATATACAGGTATAGTACGACTGTACATGTCGACTGTAAGGCAGAGTGTATTGCCAAAGAATGCCTTACATATGAGGTGGATGGAAACAATTGCTATCTACAGAATGTGTTTTGGTTCGATGTTGAGGAAGAAGAAAGGGTACCTCAGGCAGCTCGTATAGACCATTATCAGAGAAACTGTAGAATTTGGCGTCAACTGTAGCCGAAACATGAATGCATTCAAGAACTAATTTTAAAGGAGCAGAAGCACGTTTTTTGATAATTTTATATTTTAAAATTTTCACTGATAATTGTAAGTTAATGATAAATGTATTACTTTGATAGTGTCAAAAATCTCATAACACAAACCAATTATCCATAGTCAGAGGACAAAATATGAAGATTCACCTAAAATCCATGGGCGGCCATTTTGTGTGAACCCCTTTAATTCATTTTGTGTAAGAAAAAGGAATCGCATGGCTAAACTTTACATTATATATTTGAATTATTACTGCTTCAATTAGTTTAAATGCATTGTCTTTCAATTGGAGCCATACATTTTCGATTTCCTGACATCACCTTATATCCCCCCTAAAAACGTGCTACTGCCCCTTTAAAGGAGCAGGAGCACGTTTTAATATAAGTAACACGATCTCATGAAATCGAAAATTCCTCTAAAATCAAATAATACAAAGCGGAAGTGAACGCACTGTGCTTTACCTCAAATGTGTACATAAAAATGGCCTCATGTGTTTTTGTTTTATGCCCGATATTTTCATTAAATCCTACTTAGTGATTCGGCTGAATAATTTAATGTTTGACCCTCTGGTTATACTAAAATTTATTTAGGACAATGTCACGAATGTGAACAAAATGAATATGAAAAAAACGTCTTAATGCTCCTTTAGGTTGAAGAACTACAGTTAAACCGAAGATATAGAAAGTTGGTTTAATAGATTAATACAAAAACCTTGTTTGGAATAATGAAATTTGATAGTGACTTGTTTAGATTGAAACAGTTGTTAATTTGATCCACATGAAGACTCACTTCAGACTATAGAATAATGCTTTAAAACTCTTTTGAGGAAATAATATATATGTGGAATTAAAGCTACAGACAAGAAACGTTCTCCCTTAAAGAAGTCAAATAATTAAACTGTATATCAAAATCGGTACGTTTTTACAATTATTTTTTCTATTTTGAATTCAAATACAGAGTACTATGTTAATTGAAGACAAATGTCAATCAAACCGATTTCAGCTTTATTTTCAACTGGAACAATTGATATCAAGTGTTATTGTTGACTTGCATTTTGAAAATATGGCACAATATGGATGATAGGACAGTTGTGTTTGACAAACTGGGCTCATGTTGTTCATGACATATAGTATTCAGCCCCATACATCCGTCCGTCCAGCTTCTTGTTAGAGCGATATCTCCCAAACCCTTCCACCAAGAGCCTTCTAATTTGTTATCAGTCTTAAATGGGTAAATACACAGACACCATTGTTTTTGGTAACCTTGACCTAATTTTCAAGGTCACGACAGGACTTTGATAAGTACGTTAAGTCTGTTAGCGTGATATCTCACACTTCCAAGCACCTAGACTAGAGAATGCAAACTTTGCATCAGTCTTCATTGGTTGGGAACGCAGACATCCGTTGGTTTTGGTGACCTTGATGTAATTTTCAAGGTTATGACAGAACGTTTACCTTCACGTAAAGCCTAATTAGCGTCGTTTCTCACAAACCCTTTCACAAAGAGCCTTCAAACTTGGTGTCAGTCTTCATTGTGTGAATTCGCAAACACCAGTTGTTTTTTTTAACCTTGACTTAAATTTCAAGGTCACGACAGGACTTTTACCTTCACGTTAAGTCCAATTAGCGTGGTATTACACAAACCCTTTCACGTAGAGCCATCAAACTTGGTGCCAGTCTTCATTGGGTAAATTCGCAGACACCAGTTGTTTTTGGTACCTTGACCTAATTTTCAAGGTCACGACACTTTAATAAGTACGTAAATCCTTGTTAGCGTGATAAATCACAAACCATTGCATCTACAGCCTGCAAACTTTGCATCAGTCTTCATTGGTTGGTAACGCAGACATCCGTTGGTTTTGGTGACCTTGATGTAATTTTCAAGGTTATGACAGAACGTTTACCTTCACGTAAAGCCTAATTAGCGTCGTTTCTCACAAACCCTTTCACGAAGAGCCTTCAAACTTGGTGTCAGTCTTCATTGTGTGAATTCGCAGACACCAGTTGTTTTTTTTTAACCTTGACTTAAATTTCAAGGTCACGACAGGACTTTTACCTTCACGTTAAGCCCAATTAGCGTGGTATTACACAAACCCTTTCACGTAGAGCCATCAAACTTGGTGCCAGTCTTCATTGGGTAAATTCGCAGACACCAGTTGTTTTTGGTACCTTGACCTAATTTTCAAGGTCACGACACGACTTTAATAAGCACGTAAATCCTTGTTAGCGTGATAAATCACAAACCATTGCATCTACAGCCTGCAAACTTTGCATCAGTCTTCATTGGTTGGGAACGCAGACATCCGTTGGTTTTGGTGACCTTGATGTAATTTTCAAGGTTAGGACAGAACGTTTACCTTCACGTAAAGCCTAATTAGCGTCGTTTCTCACAAACCCTTTCACGTAGAGCCTTCAAACTTGGTATCAGTCTTCATTGGCTTAATTCGCAGACACCAGTTGGTTTTTGGAACCTTGACGTAAATTTCATGGTCACGACAGGACTTTTACCATCACGTAAAGACTAGTTAGCGTCGTATTACACAAACCCTTTCACGTAGAGCCTTCAAACTTGGTATCAGTCTTTATTGGGTGAATTCGCAGACACCAGTTGGTTTTGGTAACCATGACCTAATTTTCAAGGTCACGACAGGACTTTGGTAAGACCGTTAAGTCTTGTTAGCGTGATATCTCACACACCCTTGCACTTAGAACCTGCAAACGTTGTATCATTCTTCATTAGGTGTATATGCAGACATTCGTTGGCTTCGGTGACCTAATTTTTAAGGTAATTAATTACTTATATGTTATTAAAATTGTGTATTTCATCAAAAAAACTTTTTCTCACTGACAGATTAAAATGAAATGCACAGAGCGGTGCAATCCCTGTATTTAGCTTTGACGCCGATGGCATTAAAATAAATTTAGTTAATCCGGGGACTAGAAGAACCATATACAATATGCAACTGTCAATTTCAAACTGCTAAGATTATTAAATGATGATTGTATTTCGAAAACAGTAACTCTGTATTTTAAATCTCTCAAGTATTGTTCAAATGGTCCTTTCCTTGTAGTAAATGTATACAGGACCATTTCACATTTAACGAATATTTTAACAATGAAGTCCTAAGCTTGTCAGAGCTTAACGGTACATTGTTAAGATACGCAGTTGTAGAAATTGTTACGTTTTTTCACTTACCTGCTTTTTAGTGCAAATATCATGTAATTTGGAATTTCTTTGAGGCATCCTAGCATTTTGAAAACGAAATGGATAATGTTGAAATTTGAGTACATAAGTTAACATTCAATTTGCATCAACATATTCGTATGTCATACCTTAAAGATAACCGTTACTAATTTGGCAGGGCATTGAAATTACCTTGAAAATTTCGAAAACACTATTTTCTCTACATTAGTGCAATGATATAGTACTGATTTCTTTCTTACAGAGTTTATATGGAATATTTAAATCGAAATTTCAGAAATCTGAATTTCACAAATATGACCTCATCTGTCTATTTAATCATGCTAAATATCTAAAATCAGTACCAGTGACAAGTCGATCCCGAAACATGGTTTGGGAATGATCATTTCACTTATGGATAATTGGTTGTCGTTTGTAGGTGCTCCAGGGGTTATTTTATTGACGTCAAAAAGAAAACCAAGTTTACATGATATTTGCACTAAGATACACAAGTTGTGAACGAATTTAAGGTACGCAGCTGTACTTGTGTTTTGTTTAGTTTAGATTAATGTTATCTCGGTAATGTTACTTTTCCTTAATGATTGCAAAGTTTTCTTGCTGTGCATTTTTTTTTAGGGAAAATATTGCATTTTTGCCGCATTGCTGTATATATTCATAAAATGCGAACAATATTGATATATTGCCTAAAGGTTGATAGAATCTTTACATTTGTATTTGATAGATAATTAAATTTCAATGTAAGTGTTCAAAGACCTCACATGATAGGAAGAGGTTATGTTATATAACATTTAACTTCAACTTTGTATTGCACAAGTTTCTGATATATCTTACACATATATGTTTTATTTTTATGTTTGTTTTCCTCATACACATCATATTTGTAATTGTTGACATTACAGTTTACATTAACGTTATATCAGACTAACCCAATCAAACACCAAATTGTTGAGTGGACACGCTTTTTGACAATAAGTTTACAAGTGTTGACAACAAAGAATTCTTAATTATCCTAGTTATGAACTGTATTGATTATAAAAAAAACGGTCCACATCCTTGCATTTGGTATCACTTATCATCCGCACAATCACATGCCACAAGGCACCAATCGATCGGCTTCCATACGCCATCTTGCAATGATAGCACTTCGAGAAAACAAACGTGTTGTATTATGCTAGTTCATTAACAAAATTAAGAAATAACTACTTTGTTGATAGAGGTAAAAGTCACCAGCTACGACAGGATTGGAATAGTAATGAATTCCACGATCGTTGCGACGATCATTTGCTTCATTTTAAGATGTTTTATTTTTTTGAGCGATACACTTTATTCTTTGTCCAATTATTAAACATTAAACAACTGAAATGCTTACCTCACAAACATATTGGAAATTAAGTGTGGAATTACCGTGGAAACATCTTATATAATTGTAAACAAGAAAGTCCTCCTGAATTTCGTTTCCACAAAAAACACCCCGCTCGGATGGTCCCTTGAAACAGCAGGGCGTAAAGTAGTCAACTATCTTTGATTCACTTGGTGCCAGACGGTGTGCTTTATAATTTCCATAAATGTGGCTTTCTGTATTTCATGAAAGGCACATACACATCTGAAATTTGTCAAAACGTGTCACCATACTTTTCAAATAACTTAAATGATAAACATAACTTGATATAATTTCATATGAGCGCATGTGCGAATATCATTTTTGACCTTGCAACGACTTTTCATTGCGAGTTGCTGTCTTTGACGTCACAAAAGCATAGGTGAAGTCAGATGTAAGCATGCCGATAATTTTCCGGATATTCCTATTGAATCCAAATTCAATTGGTAATACAAAAATTATTACACAGTGAAATTTGTCATATGACTTTTACAAACTTTCGTGTGTATAAAACTTGCCCTCAATCGGATAATACCAAAAAGGTTTTTCGTTTCGTAAAAGTCATCACACCTTCCTCGGGTAAACACCACTACATCTGTTTTGAACAGTGAGAGGGATGCAGGCCGCGATATCCCTTCTGTTCTCCTTAGTCTGTCGAAACTCTTTATGATGAACAAATAGATAAACTGAAAATTATGAGTGATTGCTTCATTTCAGAGTTGTATATAAGGGTTACAGGTTCATAAACATTGTATTGTTTATAATTCCCCAGGAAGCTTCATGAGGTCTTTGTAGTCAATTACAAATGTTAATAAAACTGTGAAGCGATATTTAAATTGTTAAGAGATATATAGTGGTTGATTTTATTAACTATATATATATATATATATGTATTTCTTAATATGTGCATAAAGCTATCTACGTATTGTCATATGTTATGTATTGCACCCTGCATTCATGTACATGCCTTGAATAAATCTTCATATCTCAGATTGGTAATACTCCATTTTATTTGTTTACCAAACGATTAAGTATATGATTTAGAATTTCCTTGCATTTCGAAGATATGCAAGATAACTCTGGCGTGTGTAAACATCTATAGATGACCACTAGAAAGTCATTCGATCATCACAATGTCGCAATAGCATCCATTTCTCACCTCTGTATATCCTCGGGCGCCTTCTGAGCTAGAAATTGAGACGAACATTTATGAGACAGCGACTGCTTAGACAATAGGGCCGAGGTGTTCCGAATGTTGTGAGTGCAACGGAGAGAGCCGAGGTGTTCCGAATGTATGAAATAATGTCATGAAAACTCTTTTCATTATTCATCCAGAAACAGGACACACATTACCAAAAAAATATATATTAGTGAAAAACTATCTCTTGTAGACATTATGTTGATAATTATTTATTGCTAATGACATTGTGATTATGAGTGAAAATGAGTGAAAAATGTAGCATTCACAGTTCTAACTGCAACATCCAAATACTGAAAAGACAAAGATCACTTTTCGTAAAATGTACAATGTAAAACTGCGATGAATATCGTCTTATATATGCATATCGATTCAAAAGCGTCCGGATATAAGACTTTTTTTTAATTGGTTTAGTGTCTACCTGTAGTTTATAATTTATTTTAATTATATTTTACTAAATAACGTTAAAAGTTAGCAAAAAGAAAGAATATGTATTTTCAACTTTTCAACAAAGGATTCTGTTTTGTTTTCTAACAGTAAACAGTACTTTTGTATTTTTGCCTCCTGGTGGGTATTGAGGCAACATTTCCTCCAGCTAAATTGGTAGGGCAAATCAGCGCTCGCGGGGGTAAAATACCCCCAGGGGCTAATTCACTCCTAGGGGTAAAGGGTTAATCCATTTGTGTTTTACATGGGTTTTAAGCAAATTGGATATTCATTACCATTACCATCTATCTGACCACGAATAGATCTGTACATTTTTCAAAGATGCAGAGAAAAAACAGGTTGCAATGTTTCTGGTTTATTTTACCTGCGACGTGCACAGGATGAAAAAAAAACAATTTTTGGGGATACGAAATATGTATTTACTGAAGGTTTTTTTAGCGCTTGATGCTTGTCCGTTGCCAATCAATGTTTGACACGCTTGTCTGCTTGTCTGGTGACCCTTTGGCTCCTAATATGACTAACACCCTTAAAACCTATTTTCATCTTTTTTTCAAGATGCATCAGGCTAAGAAAGCTGAAATTTTGTGTACAGACTCCTAATTTAGGATTCTAAATTGTACATTTGGTGACCCTGTGGCTCCTACTAAGGAGGGAACCACATTTGCCACACCCTAAACCAAAATTGGCGTGAAGCCTGATGAGCTACAGAGCCAATGGGTCTATTTTTTTTCTTTGTTCAAGCTCTCGCTTATGAACATCATTCTCTCCCCACAGAGGCAGATCAAGTCATGTTCAACACGCTTGTCTGCTGTCAGTTGCACTGTTAATGGAGTTTGTTGTGTAATCTATACAAATAAAGCTCCGTCTCTTGTCTGAAGCTTAAGAACTGAAAAGTATCTGATCGAACCATAATTCATATTTAAGATACATTGAGTGTTAACCAATGCATCACAAATCCTCTTATGATAATTATTTGTTCCATTGTCATGCAGTCTAGTTCTGAGATGATGATTACAATATGAAAGGAGTCTGCATTGGCTTGTAAGGTTTAATTTTTAATTCGAGATCGAGGGTTTTAGTAGACACTAATGAGGCTTCGTCACAGTTTAGTAGAGGAGACGAACAATGTAGTCTTTGCTTTACATATACAAAATTACCTTTATCATTATACTGAAACATTCAAGCAAGGTCTAAGAGAACAGCCAGAGGACATATCCTACCTTTACTACGAAGTGAACTTTGAATGTTTGACCATTGTAAAATGTTTAATGAAGTGATGAAGACGTATCTCTGAGAGCATTGATGTGCACGATGTTAACGTTGTTCTCATTATCTCCCCACAGAGGCAGATCAAGTCATGTTGATTTAGCCTCTCTTCTATTACGCCGAAATTCGTTGGTTCCGGCAGTTTCCCCTGACGGAAAAAGCTTTCCTCGCAATACGTTTGAATTTCTTTATCAAATGACAAGGCTACTCGCATGGAAAGGTCGGTTCATATCTCAATGCCTTTGCCTTGTGTCAGTAGCCAAAGTGTTGATTCGAGAACAGCGTTGCTGATTGCACAACTTATTTTGATTGCCTCCAATCAGGCATCTCCCATTCTATCCCACAAACTCGGCGTAATAGAACAGAGGCTAAATCAACATGACTTGATCTGCCTCTGTGGGGAGAGAATGCGTTGTCCTCTGTCAGTGCTCTTAGATTTTGATTCATTATTTCAGTAGTCAAGTATACCTGGTGTATATAAAGTCTCCAATGATATGTATATAGTAAGCATAGTCCACACCCTTTTTCTCCTATGCTATACTGTGACGATCACCTACTAGTCCCTCGTCTCCAACTAGAAAGTAGACCTTGCAAGAAAATGGAAACTCCTTTCAAACTCTACTCATCATCGCAAACAGATTGAAAACGTTAATTGAACAAGTGATAAACATGGAGTATTTGACATGAACTAGAAAGAAACTCAACTATTTTATCATAAATCTTTTAAATACGTTTCACTTCTGATGGTTAAGACAAAAGACGGGGCTTTGTTTGTGTATATTACATAACAAACTTCATTCATAGTGTATAGTAGCTTAGCGTCAAATTTTGGCCAAATTGGCTAAAAGTATGAAACTTGGCATGAATGATCATTGGACATGTATGTATTCATTTTGCCTAGGATCCAAATTTTTCGACCGCGGGAACCCGGTCACATGACCAAAAATCCTAAATGGCCGCCAAATTTCATATGAATCTTGTATTCAATTTAAATATTTAGCTTTCCGAAACATGAAGTGCACTATATAAGGAACGTATAGTTTCAAGTGTACACAATTACGCATCCAAAGGAGTCAATGGGCCAGAAGTTAATGTTTATAACCCTCTAGACTTATAAATATGTAAATATAGTTCTCAATATGGGCAGGAATTATTTTTGGAAATATAATAATGATGTACAGTTAGACCTTGATAATCCGAACGCTTCCGTTTTTCATCAAAAACGTTCGGATGGTGAAATGTTCGGACTACTACTATGAACCAAACTCGTTGGAGTTACTCCCCTTGAATTTACAGATAGACGAGAACGTATTTAGAATATCAGTTTAGTGTATTCCATATACACATAACAACTGGGACAACATCAGTGGCGAATCCAGGGGTCGGGCTCAGTGGGTCTGGACCCCCAATACACCACCGTTCCCGCGGAGTTCACAAATTCTGAATCTCAACCGTACCGTTACCCCCCCCCCCCCTGATATACTGATGGAAACGAATAAGGGAACGCTTAATTACTGTTAACTGATGTCTGGCATGTTCCGTTTGTTCGAGGCTGCGTGGGGCCATTACAAACTGAAAATGTTGAAGTTTACTTTCACTGAAAAAGGTGCACGTGAAAATTGATTTCCATGAACTTCATGCATGGCAACGTCCATTTAACCTTCAAATAGTCAACGAATGTCAGTGTACCTTTACTTTCAGGATCATGCCAAGAGCATCCCTTTCTGATGATGAGAAATGACAGGCTATCGAGTGGCTAACAGTGGTCAATCAATATGCCAGACAGCCAGACAATTTAACAAATCTAAAAGTGTGATTTCGCGACTGTGGAACCGGTACTGTCAGACGGAGAACGTAGAGATTAGACCAGGTCGTGGTCCAAAACGTACGACAACGCCCCGAAACGACCGTCAGCTGGTGTTGCTCTCCTTCCGTAACCGATTTAAACCAGCATTTAAATAAACTCTGAATTCAGGGCAGTAACGAGACTTATAATTTGTGACCGTACACACGTCACGTCGTCCTGTTGTTGGGGTAAGGTTGACTGCAGAACACAGTCGTCTCAGAAGACCATGGGCTACACAACATCGAGACAACTTCGACATTGGCGCGATATCATGTTCAGTGATGAGTCAAGAATCAATTTGGACTTCGCAGATGGTCGGATCCGCGTTTGGTGACGCCTTCTTGAACGTCACCATTAGTGCACCATCAAACAAAAAGGATTCCTACGGGGGCGGGTCTGTGATGGTATGGGGCGGCATAACCTACGACCATAGGAGCAACCTTGTTCGACTTGATGGAAGGGTGACTGGTGTCCGTTACCGAGATGAAGTGTTGCAACATGTTGTTCTTCAACATGACAATGCTCGACCCCACACGGCTCACGTCAGCAGGGATTTTCTCACGCAAAACATTGTCAGAGTATTGCCATGGCCGTCCAAGAGCCCAGGCATAATCACATTGAACACCTCTGGGACGTTCTTTGACGTCGGGTGAGGGATCGTGATGTTCTACCCCAGACACTTGATGCCATGTTCCTTGCTCTCCAAGAAGAGTTGTCATCCGGAAGTTGATCCAAAGTGTTGCACGACGGTGTGAATAAGTGATCAGAAAACAGGGAGGTCATACCAGAAAGTGAAATTTCACCTGTGGTGTAATGCTTAATGAAATATACTTGATCCAAAACCCATGACAATAAAACAAATTTCACAATTAATACATACGTTTCTTTATTCATTTCCATCAGTATATCAATAAAACAATATTTGCACAAAATAGTATCTGGATACATACACACAACATTCAATCTACTCACTCAGGTTTGAAGAACAGATTGTGATTAATGAATCAACAATTATTGAGTTTAAATACCTATCACATTAATACAGAATTATGTCATCTAATACTTGTCAAACTTCAAAAATAGGACAATGCTCCTAAGCATAATTGATGTCACTTCTATATATACAAAGCTACCAAGACGACTTTAGTTCAAAATTGTATAGCTGTCTGCCATATTTCTATATCTATATCTACAAAAAATAGAGCATTGGCTCTGTAGCTCATCAGGCTTCATCATCAATTATCCTGTAGAGTGTGGCCAATGTGATTCCCCTTTGTAGAGGCCACAGGGTCACCAATCATAAAATTAAGTATATAGGAGAGAAGTTTCAGTTTTCTGGGCCTTATACTTCAGGAGAAAAAGATGAAAATAGATTTGAAGGACGTTCCTGTTGCCTAAATTAGGGGTCACAATTCCACCAAAGCTACACTTTATAATTCGCACTATTCAAGGACACAGCTTTCTAGGCCTTATGGTTCTGGAGAAGAAGACGAAAGTTGGTTTTTAGGGCATGGCATCTGTGGCCCTTAGTAGGGGTCACAGGGCCA
The DNA here is from genome assembly GCA_916613615.1 of Steromphala cineraria. Classification (NCBI taxonomy): domain Eukaryota; kingdom Metazoa; phylum Mollusca; class Gastropoda; order Trochida; family Trochidae; genus Steromphala; species Steromphala cineraria. The sequence goes on from OU744732.1 coordinate 28,587,369, forward strand.
CCAACACCCCTACTACACTGAGTAAGGTAACTGCAGTTACCTTCTCAAAAAATGGCGGAGCAGCTAAACATCGCTGATTGTGACTTTTCTTCAAATGCATTTCACAACAATATTAGGTTATTTTCAGTCATATAATCTATGCGCATATCTTGGGCATGTAACAAAGATTCATTAGATGATATGTCACCATTCGTAGAGTGTGTAAATAAATCACAATCTTTGTTTTAAAAACTCAAGCGAGAGTACGGTAACTCGGTTATGTTGAGTAAGTTAACTGTTAGAAGAATTGAAACATTGAGAAAGGTAACTGTAAAATTATCTTTTCTCCGACGTGACAGAGTGTCCTGTATTTTCGGTCACGTGTCCTGTTGATTTCGGTCACTAGTCCGGTAATTTCGGTCAATTTTAGATTTTAAAAAAAATATGACATGACGGCTGTATCAAGATACAATTGAGCCATTAGTTATTTAGACAATAACTTACGAGTGACGGGGAATTACAGATTATCTTTCCCAAGTTATATTAATTTCGTAATTTTCGAGCCTTGGCGAGAGAATTACATAATTAATATAACGAGGGAAAGATAATCTGTCATCCCCGTCACGAGTTGGTTATTGTTTATATTACCGATCTAATTTTATAAGAGGAAAACTAAGATTCTTAAAAGAAAAGTTTTGTCTATAAAGGATTTGACAAGGAGTCAACCTCAAATTCATACGCGTTTGCCGTCGCTTTACTATTGATATACCTACGCACGGCTAAATATCCCTTGCGAAGTGTTATACAACATTATTTTTAAGCGTTATTGGTGTTGAAAGTTTCGATTTTTTTTTTCTAGCCGTCATTTCAAGTTAGGTAATACTATGAAGTGACTGACGACGTTCTAGGGTAACAAAATACAAACCGGCGCAAACTCCAAATTCCTTTGACGTCACCGTTGACACAGTGACGTCATAACCGCTCGTGTCTATGACGTCATTACAATCGAACGAAACCCGTCGCATTCTACGCGACCGAAAGCTTTTCGCGACGATAAAGTTATTTGATGATCGATACTTTCTATACTTACGGACAATTTTACTGACTCATCAATCATGATATGTATCGGCACATGTGAAAATTGACAGATAGTAACAGCATGGAATAAATTGAACTTGTTTAGATTTAGAATCAGGGAAAACAACTCGTCAGTCGATTACAAGTTTGAAAGATGAATGAAATAGTCCCGGTTAAACTTTTAATTTGATTGGTTCACAACAACCAATCAAAATACAGCTAAAGGTGTAACTCCCTAGGGACTTACAGAAAAATACTACCCTGTGTCCGTCCTCCCTTATGGGTAATATATAGAACATAATTCAACTAACAATATGTTTATCTTTTGCATTTAGACTGTTACAGCTATCGTACCCGGTAATATATAATTAGATCTATTGAATGCATTCTCATCAACATTAATAAACATTGTCATAATTATCAAATATTCTAATAGATTATTAGTTTTGTAATATTTATTATGTTTTTATCTTGATATATTTTTTGATAATACATTAACAAATATACAAATATCTGTTTCAATAAACGCTAGAAATATAAACCGCTAAGATCGTTAGTACCAATTATTAATTAACTCAATGACATCAAACAAAATCAACTTGTTTTTACAGCAGTATACCTAATTAAACAAATATTTGTCAAAATACATTTCACAGAAAACAAGGCTTATACATAACAATGAGCTAGTTTTTGTAATACACATTTAGTACTTGATCCAATTGCATTTTAAAACTTGAAAAAGGCAAAACAACATGGACAAATCCATTCCTTTGCAATAACACATGATGTTCATGATAATGTTACGTGCTGTACAGTCTAATAATACAGCTACTATTCCATCACCGTTAACAAGTTGAAATCACTTCTGTGAATACTCAAACTTATGAGAGATATGATTCTTATACATTCTCGACATTTCAGAACGCAAATTTCACATGTGAAATCTTCATTATTGTCAATTGCGTCGTTCATATTGTGTTTGAATGGTCGTGGAACACACATCTGATGTATCCAACATTGACATACGTCACACTTGATCCAGGGGATGTCTGCGTTTGAGGAAAGACAAATGAGACACTGATTAGAGGTGTCCCATACTGGAGCCGATCTTTTCTTTTGTTTCCCTTTACCCTTTCCCACCTGTAGATTTCCCCTTAATCATTGACTTTATTTGTCTTTTCTCCAAGCGCCCCAGCTTAGCTTTCTCCCGATTATCTTTTCTTTCCTTCTCAAGAACTTTATTTCATATACATTCCTCGTAACAAATTAACAAACGATAAGATAAGATAAGATAAGATAATACTTTATTATCCCGTAGGAAATTCTTTTTACATCAACAACGGTCTCATATATACATAGGCACTCGATATACAACTTTAAACAAACATTACATAAACAATATGTCACACACAGAAAAGCAAGTCACACAGGATGGATAATTGTAAAATTAACTGCTTCATGATTCAAAACATTTATTAATTTCACGAATACTTGTTGGTATGAAGGATTGTCTGGCTCTGTTTGTTTTTAACGAAGGTATCCGAAAGCGGCGTCCGGAAGGAAGTAGTTCGAAATGATGGGACAGGATATGGGAGCTATCGGTTCTTATTTAGTAGCATTCTTCATGAGCACTAGGCGTGCTTTCCTTGCGAAGTTTTGTTTGATTACTGTCGCTAACCGAGAACACCTCATTAAGGGCATCTGAAGAGGGGACAATCTTAACATCTGAACCAGAAATTGCTTGTAATAAAGCCTGGACCAAAGAAGGGTCAGTTATTACGGATTGTAATCCAGTTGGTGTAACAACACCTTCATCTGAAGTTACCGTGTTCGATGTCTGATAAAGAGCACTACTAGCACTCGGCAAGGTCACATCGGACAAGGCAACTTTTGAAGAAGATGCTGATGCATCAACTGACGCTCGGAAAGACATCGTTGGTGGATGGGACTGGTCAGTCGTTGGGGCAGTCGAATTGGGATGGTCATCTATCAATGTATTAGCAGTGGAATGGTCATCTGTCGAGGTCGTCGCAGTGGACTGGTCATCTGTCGAGGTCGTAGCAGTGGACTGGTCATCTGTCGAGGTCGTCGCAGTGGACTGGTCATCTATCAAGGTCGCCGAACTGGACTGCTCAGCTGTCGTAGTTGCTGCAGTTGAATGGCCAGCTGTCATGGCCATTGCTAAGCGGGACTGGTCAGATGTCAAGGTCAAGGAAATATTCCTGTTACTTTAAAGCCCTTTTTTATGTTATTCTCAGTCATGGCATCACTCCAAGCTCTGGCAAACAATCCCGCTAAGGATGCTTAGGTCAAGATTTTGTGTACATTTAAACTCCTAAACTCTGTACAAATGGTGTTGAATCTTTTTGTCAGGGGACCAAAACATCCTTTGTCGAGGGGTTGAAGCCAGTGGCTGCTATGCGCTGGCATGGCGAGAATAATGATTTGGTCTTGTTTTGCCAAGAACAAGGTCTCTGAAACCTCGTGACTGTGATGTTGATCAACAATAAGCATTTGCGGTCTTTCAGATCCACAGTTCTTTAAAAATACATTTCGGAACCTTAGAGCACCAAGCTCGTCATCAACCAAAGCTTTCTCTTGGAAAGACCAAATTGCACCCTGTGGTCCGTCAGCTGTGTTGAAAGATAAGAGAGATCGGGTTGTCTTACCCTTAACAATAAACATTGGTGACATCTTAGTGCCATCGGCGTTTACACAAGCAACAACAGTAACGTTGTCTCGAGCCATGCTCACTCGGCTCGTGACATGCCCTGAGCCCTTACCAGCCACTACATTCACAGGAGTGTGCTCCAGATGGAAATCACTCTCATCCATGTTCCATATTCCTTTTGGAGCATGGGTGAGAGCTTCATCTGTTAAAATACGACCTAAGCTTGTATAATTCGCTTGAACATCATCTTTAATGATCTTGATGTTGAAAGTTTCTGGAGTTTCCTCAACGACAGCTCTGGGTGTCGTCTCATAAAGACGTAGTACCAGTTTTTGCCGGCTGTTCCGTGGGTGAATGGTGTCTTCAAGTTACGTTTACATCCTAATTGACCAGCCTTAGTCATCACCTGACTACTTGTTAACCCAAAGCCCTCGTCAGCTGCCACTTTCAGTTAAGAGGCAAGCTGACTCTCCGTTTTAGAATCAAACACGGGTTTTGCCCCGGCCTTAGCCCCATCCTGCACCTTGCCCGTGACATGATCAGATATTGTAGATCTTGGGATGCCGTATATTTCCGCAGCCTTTCGTAAAGATAAATTACGGTTTCGCACCTTATCGGCAGCTTCCCCGACCTTAGACGCGTCATATTTTTTGTATTTCGCGTCAGAAGGCATCCTATAATAAAATAAAACGAAAACAAACGACATGAACATTATGTTTAATGATAACAGATTTAATAATAATGCTACTGACCGGCGATACAGGACACTTAGCATGAATTTTAACTAATGATACGTGACATTAACACTTAAAGGAAAATTCCAATGAAAAATGAAAAAGAGCCTTTTGAAACAATGTTTATCGATAAATCCTGTTGGGAAAAGTTGGGAAAAATCAAGTTTACCGGCATCGATGGTGGACGCCATATTGCTAAGTCGAATGGTAAACGAGAGCGAGATACACCGGTAATATGACGTCAGCGACACACCACAAAATTAGGAGACGCCGTTAGATTTAATGGTGGGCGGTGACGGCCCGTCAAACAAGAGACTCTAACAACAGTCGCGACTTCAGTAGAGACGTGTCGGATCCAGATTATGCTATTTCTATGATTCCCAAAGCAATACATAAATATTTCTGACCAGCAGACTGCTGCAAAACTTCAGTACAGGTTGGAAAAGATCTCCCATGTGCGGACGTCACAAGGTTTGACTTTGAACACTGACACTCACTGACATTTTTGAGAATTTTTATAAGCTTGAGACATCCTCATTAGGTTGAAATAAAGTGTTAAATGACTTTGCTGAAATAAGTGCATTTGTAAAAAAAACTAAACGTAACATAGAATCATTTTTTATCAATTATATCACTCGAAAAAATAGACCTACTAACGTGATCTTGTTGAAGCGAATCCTAAAAAGCGAATCCGCGATGATGGTGGTATGGTTTCGTAATCAAAATGAAATTGTTTATATCAATCAAAACACGATTGATTAATTTGAAAGATGGCATTTTCTATGTTGGTATAGAATTCACGTTTTTATCATATAAATCTTGGCTTGTTTGAGGACGAAAATATTTTCTATTTATTTAGTTGTCGCCCGTACGAAATCAATTTTGATTACGAATCACTGAGGTGCACTTGCTGTTATCAATATTATCGGAATATGATATTGTTAACGATTCTTGTTATGTTCACATATCATACCATGTTGATTATTTTCCAAAAGTATTTCTGCTAAACAATACGTAAAGAAATTAAAATGGAATTATGAGATATCATTAGTATACTAAAATGACCAGTAAGGAATGGTGTTTTTAATAATATTAAAGACCTATCAACTCATCAGCAAGGAATACAAAATAATATTATACTCACAAAATTTCTGTATATCATCGAGTGTTTTTTTCTTCCCTAAGTTACTATGTTTTAGCTGAATAATCCATATTTGTTTGGAGTTTTCTTCTTTTTATATCTGTTATTAAATAAAATTATTTTAATATTTATCTATTTAAGTATGATTTTTTAATTCAACAGAAGGATGTGATTTAAATTATAACAATTTACAAATTATCACAACGTATGTCTCTTAAACCCTTAAATTTATTTTGCAAAATACTAGATTTACGTAATTGATGCATGTTTTACATTGAATATTTCCTTTCATATAATTTAAAAACAATGATTCTAAAACGTTCATGACAAAACTTGTATTTCCCTTTTCAAACTGACTAGAGGCTTTTTAAAAATCCACAGATTGAATGTGAAAGAGTACCAGATTTTTAAAAAAAAACTATCGTAGTAACTCTTGAGAAAATAAAATGTCATTAAAAAATATCATTTCTTATTTTTGGAAAGATGAAAAATTATATGCAAAAGTCTTATTGATTGATAATATGTATATAACAGGTAAATATGTATGACATACATATATACATTAAATACTAAAGCATGATAATAATGTGATAGACCACAACAAACTATGGATATAAAAAAATATACATTGATACAATTCGATTACATTATTATTAGTTATCTAGATAAGTCTTAAATAGTCCTTAAAATATTTGGATAAATGATTGGAAGACAACATTTGGATGATTGTCGGTGAATAAGGCTTAAGTATGGAAGATGTTTAGATAGTACGGAAGAATGCATGCCTCAAACTGTCACTATTTGGACAGGAAATATAGATGTGATATAGGGATTCAAAATGGTTAATGATACAAAACGGACAACATTGCTCATGTCGAAGAAAATTATATTTAAAGTTTATGACAATGTCAATGGTTGGAATAACGGATACAATACGATTAGCTCACCCTTTAATTTTTACAAAAAGGTTTCAAATTTGACAGAAAGGCGAGTAAATATGCTCTAGTTTGCGATAATTATCGAATTTTTGCAAGCCATTTCTTGTAATTGATGGATCTTTGAACGATATAATGGATTTGATACAAGCGGCATCCTGCTTAATCCACGTGAAGTCGAAGGGATATCTAAGTAGTTAATTGTTAAAATCTAGAGCACAACTATAACGTCATCTACATTATAAGTAAGAGAGTGAAGGTAATCGTAAGATTTCCTTTGTTATATGTAATCTTTCGGTTTGAACAGCTGTGTCTAAAAATAATAAAATCTCATCAAACTGGCCAAGTCGAAGTAAAACTAGCCTCAATATTACCTGTTTCACCCTAATCTGAGTCTAGCAAGGACTAGTAGAGGGTCTCGTCAGCCCACGTGTCGAATTGACCAAACAGAACTCATCTTAGCAAGCCACAATAGTCTGTCTTGGCACGTAAAACGTTGGATGGTCATAGGTCGCAGACCGCGACCTTCTACTAGACCTTGCTAGACTCAGTATAGGAGAGAAACTGTTATATTGAGGCTAGGTTAACTTAGACTGGCCTGTAGTGGATGACGTCCTAGCTGACATGTTGACTATATCAAGCCACGATTAACCAAGTAAAGGGAGGGTGATTTCACTCCACACCCCGTTCGTTCTCAGAAACCTAAAGATAGGTTCGCATTCCATCCTCTCGTTCTGGTTTTCATGCACACAATCTTCTGACGATGACCCGACTTCTAATACAATACCAATGCACGTGCTCAGTGTTTTCCTGTTTCTAGACTGAAGTAACTGCAATATTATCTCCACTTTCATTCTCAGTTCTATAATGTTCGCCGGCAGCTGCTGATGTTCTTGCCTGGTTATCTGAAGTTTGTTGAACGGGTGTGATGTATCCAAGATCTGTAATTGGTTCCGGTTCTGGATCCTCATATTGTGCATCAGTATTCGGTTCATGGCCTTGAGAGTTGCCGTTACATGCATCACGTAATCTTTCGTACCTATTATCAGGATAATCCTGAGGCGCTTCTCGTCTTGTTTCCGATGAATTGTGTCTATTAATGAAAAGAACCATGTGTTATAATGTTCACATATTGAAATTGCTATCATACTTGTGCTATTCCTAAACTCTTAAGAAAATGCCATCGATATTACATCAAACCACGTTAACAGAGCAGATGTTAAGTTACAATCGCAAAGTGTGCCTCTACTATTCAAAACACTTTTACACGAACTCTTACTGAAAACCATGTAATTCTTACAAAATAGGTGATAATATATGCTTGTGAGACGATTCATAACTTTTACATTAAAACATTCTAATGGAACTGCGTACAATATTTTAAACGGCGCATACTTGTATATCTAAATATCAGAAAGGGGATTTTTTAATATTTAATTTTACCTAGCCATGATAATAGGCAGGCGGTTATACAAGGCAATTGAAGATTCAATAATGTACATGTAAGGTATAATGTTTTCATTTAGACAATACGTTAACATCCGTATTCTATTGTATCAAATATTTCTTGAAATGAAGTAAATAAAAGACATGTCTACAAACCTGAGTTTGAAAAGGACACATCTTACAAGGACAACAAGGACAGCAACGAGGACAATAAGGACAAGCAAAAGGACAAGACAAGCAACCACAACAGTCAGGGTGACGTGGGATATCACGGTCTCTGAAAGATATTACAAATAAATACATTTGGGGAAACGTTATCCTTAGAATAAACACTGTTTTGTATAGGTGAGCTCTACAAATCGTTTCTGAATAATATTTTCTGTAAGTAAAGAAGTCCTAAACATATCCTGTAATATATTCATTTTCATCAACTTTTAAACTTCTCCAGGAAAAATTTCAGTTCGACTTATGATCATAATCATATTGTATCAATATCATTCTTTTGAACGATGATGGCCGCCTTAATTCTGTCCCACTGAAAGGACTGTCATGATTGGTAACTGTTCATGGTTTTTTTTAATATTTCAGTTTATGTGCATTAATGAAAAGAAAGTAGTAGGCCATCATAAAAAGTACATGCGTGTCACCAAAATACTATTCTTGAAATAACAAAACTGCTCACGTGTTGTCTGGGGACTTGTAGAATCCTGCTGAGTAGGTGCAGATGAGCTGAATGCGAGAGACTTGCTTGCAGTGGAACTGAGAAATGTAACAGACGTATCTGTAATGCAGACCCCCGAGTGTACATCACAACCTTCCCCACAGTCGTTAGGGCACGCCTCCGTGCACCCCGGTCCCCACCAAGACGCCTTGCAACCTTCAACACACGATCCGTTCAGGTGACATGAAGAGTTGAGGCAGTTTGGACACTGGCTCTCGCACCTGTTATCAAAGTAGCCGTTGTCACACTGAGTACATCCTTCAATGTCGTCTCTTTCACAGGCCATACAGTTATGATTACAATGTTCTTTACAAAGGTTTCCAGCATAACCAGCTTTGCATCCATTTGTGCACATTGGTGTGCTGTGCTCGAAGTGACAAATGGAATTAACACAGTTCTCGGGGGAGTCACAAGCTGAAAGAGATATATAAATAGTATGGGTATTTTCATATCACATTCTTTATCAGCCGAGGCCCGAGAGCTTTAGAAGAAGAGTGTATCGTACATTCAAAATCTCTGTATTTACAAGAAATTATATGATGAGAGAGATTATTGTGTAGGTTCGGGTCTCATATTTCGTCATACATGATGGTTGAATATTCGAGTATATGGATCTTTTGATGATAACATTCAATTAGCATCTGAGCAGGATTGTATAAGTCTTTGCATATCATTTGCTGCTGGTACAAATGTTGAAACAAAACTTGATGACTACTACAATGCAGATGATATGGTAATAGGCATTACATAATGACTACGTAACTTTACATTTTGATATTATTCAAACTTAATTTGGAATTTTGATCATTTGCATGAGATCAGCTACTCATGAAGAAAAAACAATTACAATGTTAATGACAATTTTACCATTCACTTAATGTAAATGCATGAACCTAGGACGTGTACAATCAGCTAGATTTAAAAAGCGTTGTTAATCACTTACCGTTTGCTATCTTGACACTACCGATAAGAACCAATGCCCAAATCACTTTTATGGTTCGTTCCAAAGGCATGCTTTAAAAAACCAAGAACACTTTATAAACAAGAAGATAACATTCCTATCGGTCCCGATTTAAGTCAACCGGTAGATTTCTATGTAAACTGCGAAATATCTTAAGAAGTTGAAAATAAGAGAAGGCACATCTTCACATGCTGACTAATCCACATACAATGTTTTATTGAGCTAGGTCTAACGGTTTTTGAGTTCTGTTTCAGAAACGGCATTTTCAGCTATGTTTCCATGGCAAACAAAAACTTTTAGAAATCGTGTCCTCAATACAATTTACATGTAATTCAAATATTGCAAATGCAAATTTCCAAAACGATTACAATTTTTACTACGCCAACAGAGGTATAACAATACATATCATATAGAGATATATTGATATATATATTTTTCATACTTATGTCAATAAAGGATTCTTTAAATACTGATTTATGCACCATTATTATTTTCCTTAACCCTATTATATTTTTATGCTTGATACGGTTATATTGTTTACAATATGAACAGAGAAAAGATATAGTTTCAACATATTATCCATACAACATCCACTTGTTACTATTACTATTAGCTTTATTTGTTTCAATGATCTACTAGAAACATATATAATGTCGAACATGATGAAAATTGAGAGCATTTTTTAAACCTTATATTTATAAATATAAACTTTTGCTAACAATAACAGCAAGTCAAAACGTAATCAATATTTATATATATTTTTCAACCCAAACACAAATAAACTGCAAATCGAAATAAATCCATTTGTGAACATCATTAATTGATTTAAAACAAATCAATTTAAAACAAAATGTTGCCAAACGGTTTGGCCATGCTGATACTCCCCAGACATGTTACGGTTTCAATGTCAAGAGGACAAAATGTATATATGTTGCTTTCGGCGAGTTTAATCATAAACATGGACGAAATTGTTGATAAAATACCATTGGAATTGGAACAAAGTTGATCCAATATTGAAGGTATTCTCACAATGCTAGATGAGGACTAATAACGACATATTTATTTAATAACTACAAGAATATATTGCTACTTACTTTTTAAAGAAAATTAAAGAAACATTTAAAGAAAATATGAACAGGATGATATGTAAACCATACAAATAGATTGGAAATCTTTAAGAATGTGGGTAGTCTGTACTCACATTTCTACAAGTTTCAATAAGATCGTGGAAAGTAATGTACTTTTATTCTGATGTATACATGTATATTCAACATGTATGTGTTTTGTGTATGACTGTGAACTATGTATAGCCTACTGTTGCGCAGTTCTCCAGGAAAACGCGCTCACGCGATATCAGGTCAGTTGAATCAGAAAGAAATATCAAATGACGAAAGCATTGATAAAGTTAAAAGATAACAAATAACGACGTCAACATTCTCTGGTATCGGTAGGACTCTCTTTGAAAGTTTACTATTTTGACAAACAACCATGTTAGTATCTTGGGCCCGTAAGCAAAATATTTATATCACTTTCATTGAATGATTTTAACTAGTTTTAGTTTAACAATAACTGTACTCTTATTCAAAACGTTATATTTAAATATATCTGTAAACAAATTAAAAACTAGTACAACCCTGTCAATGAATGGTGTAACATTTAAAAGATATATATGTGTGGTCATTCAAATTCTAATACAGAGATCTCCGTAAGCAAAATATACACTAAACCCCAAAAGAAATTATCCACTCATTCAAATTTTCATTAAAAAAGAACAAGACACGTTTTTCTATCCTTACATCATTTTATCTTATACTGAATCATTTGCACATCATCTAACTTCATTTGTTTTGCAACAAGTGAAGAAGCGAGCAAAGCTCACATACCCCCGCTCCCCACTTTGTTCAAAGAATTTCAAATAGTAAAACTGATTAATATTGGTTAAAGTATGATAGTTGAGTATACAGTTAGCCATTGTGTAAGTCTTCTTTCAACTGAAACCCAAAGACCGAATTCATTAATAGGTTTTACAATTAGAAGGGTACATCTAGAGATAATGGTTGATCTTTGTTTCAAATTTGAGGTAGTTATCATGAATATTCAACGAGATGCACTGAGGACAAAATTTATTTTTGTTGAGTCACTTTGTAAGTTATGTTTTCCAAAGAAACCACAGAGAAGAAAATCCATATATATCGTTTAACTCTCACAAGACATATCCAGTAATCACGATTGACATAAGTAGCAAATTTGGTGAAGCTGAGATGTATATTTCATGAAATATGTTTATCATAGAGTCACTGTTTTAGTCATGTTTCCAAAAATTAAACAAATGTGATGGTCTAATCCTCAAATGGCACATGGATCATGGTTGATAAGTGTATGAAGTTTGGTGAAGCTAGCATGAATAGTTTGGGAGATATGCTCCGGACAAAAGACTTGGTCGAAGAGTCACTGTTTTAGTCATGTTTCCATGGAAACCGCAAAAAATAAAAATAATTTGTTGGTCTAACCCTTAAAAGGCACAACAAGGGATCATGGTTGATAAGTGTATGGAGTTTCGTGAAGCTAACATGAATAGTTTGGGAGATATGCTCCGGACAAAGAACTTGGTCATAGAGTCACTGTTTTAGTCATGTTTCCATGAAAACCGCCAAAAATTAAAAGAATGTGATGGTCTAACCCTCAAAAGGTACAACTAGGGATCATGGTTGACATCTGTATGAAGTGTGATGAAGCTAGCATGCATAGTTTTGGAGATATGCTCCGCACAAAACGACATCCTCAAAAACCGCAAAAATGAAAATTCAGAAATAGTTCTAACCCTCAAAAGGCACAACTAGGGATCATGGTTGACATCTGTATGAAGTTTGATGAGGCTAGCATGCATAGTTTTGGAGATCTGCTCCGCACAAAGTTTTGGGACGGACGGACAGACGGACGGACGGACAGACGGACTGAACGCTATATACCCCCGCTTACGCTGTAAGGCGGGGGTATAATAACTCGTTTATCTTACAGCCAGGAAACGTTTTATTAACACTGATGTGAAATGTTAATTTCCATTTTTAGCTCATCTGGCCTGTAAGGCCCGATGGGCTTATGGCATGGCATGGTGTCCGGCGTCCGTCCGTCCGTCCGTCCGTCCATCCGTCCATCCGTCCGTAAACTTTGTGGAATTTCGACTTTTTCTCCAGAACCATAAGGCCTAGAAAGCTTAAACTTGGTGTACAGACTCCTTGACTAGTGAGGATTAAAAATTGTAGCTTTGGTGGCCCTGTGGCCCCTAATAAGGGCCACAGGGGCCACGCCCTAAAAACCTATTTTCATCTTCTTCTCCAGAAGCATAAGGCCTAGAAAGCTGAAACCTTGTGTACAGACTCCTTGACTAGTGAGGATTATAAATTGTAGCTTTAGTGGCCCTGTGGCCCCTAATAAGGGCCACAGGGGCCAAGCCCTTAAAAGCTATTTTCATCTTCTTCTCCCGAACCAAAAGGTCTAGAAAGCTTAAACTTGGTGTACAGACTCCTGGACTAGTGAGGAATATAAATTGTAGCTTTAGTGGCCCTGTGGCCCCTAATATGGGCCACAGGGGCCACGCCCTAAAAACCTATTTTCATCTTCTTCTCCAGAAGCATGAGGCCCAGAAAGCTGAAACCTTGTGTACAGACTCCTTGACTAGTGAGGATTATAAATTGTAGCTTTAGTGGCCCTGTGGCCCCTAATAAGGGCCACAGGGGCCAAGCCCTTAAAAGCTATTTTCATCTTCTTCTCCAGAACCATAAGGCCTAGAAAGCTGAAACTTTGTGTACAGACTCCTTGGCTAGTGAGGATTATAAATTGTAGCTTTGGTGGCCCTGTGACCCCCTATAAGGGCCACAGGGGCCACGCCCTAAAAACCTATTTTCATCTTCTCCAGAAGCATAAGGCCTAGAAAGCTGAAACCTTGTGTACAGACTCTTTGACTAGTGAGGATTATAAATTGTAGCTTCGGTGGCCCTGTGGCCCCTAATCAGGGCCACAGGGGCAAAGCCCTTAAAAGCTATTTTCATCTTCTACTCCAGAACCATAAGGCCTAGAAAGCTGAAACTTTGTGTACAGACTCCTTGACTAGTGAAGATTATAAATTGTAGCTTTTGTGGGTCCTTCAAATCTATTTTCATCTTCTTCATCAGAAGTAAAGGCCTAGAAAACTGAAACTTGTCGCCTATATATATAGGCAGTTCCACATGTGTTCAATTGGAGAGAGATCAGGAGAACGTGACGGCCACGGCAAGACGTTGACGTTATTGTTGTCCAGGAATGTTGACACTGCTCTTGCTGAATGTGCAGGCGCGTTATCATGTTGAAACAGACTTCCCGGGTGATTCTGAAAAAATGTCAACACAACAGGACGAAGAACTTGATCAATGTATCTTTGCTCAGTCATGTTACCCATAACGATCACCAATGGCGACTTGTTTTCTCCTCGGATACCGCCCCAAACCATCACACTTCCCCCACCGTGTGCCTGGACCTCTGAAACACAATTTGGAGCGTTTCTTTCATCCTGACGGCGATAAACGCGGGCTCTGCCATCATGCTTATATAAAAAAAACTACACTTTCATCGGTAAACATAACATTTCGCCAATCACGAAGCGGCCACCTTCGTACACGTCTTGTCCAGATTAATCGGTTATGTCGATGTTGACGTGTCAACGTTGGGCCACAATAAAGTCGACGGGCCCGAATCCCTGCTGCTCTTAACCTCTTTCTGACGGTTGATTGACTAAGCACCCTCCCGAGAGCCGTAGTCGCCGATTCTGCAACTGTCAGGAATCGATTTCGGAGATTGAGAGTTCTTAACTATCGGTCTTCCTGACGTGACGTCACACGTGGTCTACCTGTACGCGATCTATCTAATGTTGTTACCGTGTCCCTATAACGTTTCATCAAATTTTCGATGGCCGAATGTTCTTGCAATAAAAACATTTGAAGCAACCATGTCCTTCATACCCATGGCCCTGCCGCGCTGTTCTGGGGTCAATCTTGGCATTTTAAAATTGGTTTTATATGACCTGGCTCACATGTGAATTGATCGCTTGCTAACTCACTATCAATAATGAATGTGCAAAACTATGATCAAAGAAAAACGTGTTTTCTCAGTTTTCAACAAAAGTCATGAAAATCACGTACCTAATCAATTTCTTAGATGAACAACTGAAATGTTACGTTTGGGCGACCTTTTTCCATAAACATTTAGCTAAAGTAAATTAAGAATATATTTGAATTCTAATATTTGGATAGTTTCTTTTGGGGTTTAGTGTATATATTCCTATTGAATTGTTACAGTAATGCTTAAAAATACGTACGCACGCAATGTGCAGTTGGATAAAAGGTGTCTTTATTAACTTGACAAAAATAAATCTTTTATCAAGAGAGTATAAACAAATTCACCAATGGTAACTTACGAAGCTTGCTTCCTGTCATCTTACCATGAACAATCAATTGAAAGAAGGATATTCATGTTAATGATCTATAATTGTTACAGATATAGCACGTGTAAGTACTTAACCAATTCATAAGGGTTGGACCGTATTGCGTTAAGGTTACGTAGTTTCAAGGCCGTGGTATTGAGCTTATTTCTCAGGAGACGGTCGGGGTATTATATAGGGTGGACGCTGATACTCCTTTTTTTGCAGCCATATTTGCAGCCAGTTTCATCCTTGAAATTTATATAAATGCATGACGTCACAGATCAAAGTTTACATAAACGCATGACATCACAGGTTAAATTTAGTATTTGACATGATAATCTATTATGAATAATATTCATATGGATATTACAACAAAAGATGATATAGTTATGTGATATAAAATAATAAAGATTAATCGGAACTGAATGAAAACCATTAGATGAATTAAATCAAGTATTAAACATTAAACTGAAACAGGTACATTTTAAAAATGTTTAGTTTTGTATAATATAAGTCAAAGGAATCTAAAGTTGGCTGACATGTTAATCCTTGTGTATCAAGATAATTTGCACTCGTCCATTCACACGACTTTGAGCGACCATGAAACCTGCCACAAAAAAAACCAACCAGGTCTGACCTACTTCCTGGTCAGCTCTATCCAGGGAACGTGCTTATTATAAAGGCGCGAACAGCACTTGACTAATCTTTCTCGTGACTAATCTTTCTGGTGACTAATCTTTCAGGTGTAACATATATTTGTGTGAGTTGAAAAATAAGATTTACCATGTTTACAATAATAATAATAATAACAATAATAACAATAATAACTAGGACTGCCGCGGCAGTACTTAGGTCTTCAAGACTTTCTGTTTGACCTTCACACAGTGTTTGACCTTCACATGACTTTTTGTCTAAGAGGTAAACAGTTACTAATACATTATCAAAATGACCATTCAACGTTTACGCCTTTCCAGAAAATTCATCATGGCTGCAAACATGAATCATCTAAGGTTAAACAGTCTTTTTGCTGCCTGATGATAGATTGAACATTGCCTAGTGTTATATTGCCACTGAACTACAATTGTTCAATCATTCATATATCATAATCATTCTAATAAGAACAAGAGTTACACCATCGTCCAAAAAAAGTTTTTACCACATTGACAACATTTTAAACATGGCAGGGGTCACGATAGTGTAAACGTTTCAACAAAACATTAACCAGACATGATTTATTTTATTGAAACAACTGTAAATATATCCTATGGGTAACGTGTCATGACTTAATACATCACATGTCTTTTAGATATAAAGTAAATTTAAACAACTGCTGTGTGTACTTTCTTTTTCCTGGCGGGTTTATCTTTGATTGGAAATATGAAATACATTCCAGTTGAAACACATTCTCTAAAATTATTGTTTTGGATAACATCCTTGGGAGATAACCCTTCCCTTTACAGAACATCGATTTTTATATTCTCTTCTTTTTTGTTAATTAGTAAAATACAATCTATCATAAAACAAATAATAATTTACACAGTTATAAAACCGTTACCATCTTATGAAAACAACAACAACATCTTTTTTTTTTCAAATATTTCCCCCTCACACTGTTAATGAAAAATAAACATAAAGGCATAATATGTCCAAGTCACTATACGACCATTAAGAATCTCCCAGTCATATATATCCAAGAAGTGTTTTCATCGGCTGCAAATAAGGGAGATGTCTTGAGTTGCAACGTTTCGCTGCTAGGGCGATCTGCCTGCACTGAGCTGCCTCTGTGGGTAGAGAACGGTATTTCTCCTTGTACACAAATGACATTCACCATTTGTACAAAAGAGAAACTGTTAAAATGACACTAAAACGCTGACAAGCTTTCAAAAATTTTGAACTTGGGAACATATTTCTACAATTCGTAATTAATTACGGTTTTAGTCGGTCTTTTTTTAATGAAATTTAAAACTAATTAAAGTCCGACTTCTTTTAAGTGGTGCTTAACCAACACTTTATATACACTGCGGTATCTACATTTTAAGTTTTGATATGAAACTCTAACTTTTATATAAAAAAATACTTACAAATAATGTATAGATAAACACACATGACGTCACTGCCATGTTACTAACACGCGACAGCTTGATACATGACGCAACCTCCATTCTTTATTCCTCATTATACTGGACTTATTCATAATCTATCATTCACTTTCAATTCCAACTCACTATATCAGTGTGGCCGTCAGAAGTATTTATATCTGTTTCTCCTTTCAAGATTATAAGTAAACTGGATACTGCAATCCTGTTCAGTAAGAACTGGGTGACAGTTGACAACTGTTGATCAAGGTGGAAATTCTGTTATGAACCAATCGTGGAACTAATATTTCTATGGACATTCGGCTTCACTTCAATAGAGTAATTGGTACGGATTGGCGAAGATCTTAAATGTAAGTTCATATATGTTACTTTATAGAATATCAAGACTTGATAATGGATGACTTTCACTTTTGTGAAACACAACGCATGATAATAAATTTTCCGGAACATTCATGAACTTTAACTTGACTTGGGTACAAACAGTTTTGATCTCTTTAACCACAAGATAATCATCATTCTACCATAAATGCGCAAAATACTGGTTTCTGATTGGCTGCTTTGAAAAATCAGAGGGCGTATAATTTGGTTATAGGGTGCTCTGTTTACTTCGTCTGATGCGCGAGAATTCATTTGTTGCCTAGCATCAAGTAGTTCTAAAATATTGCTGTTGTGTCGACAAAGTTCACAAAATATGCAATTTTTTCGTTGTATGCATTATTTATGGAACTTATTCAAACGTTCCACAAGCTTAAAGCTTGCAGTCTGTCAAAACCGGTAAAATACACGACACTGACAACAGTTCAGATTTCCTGTTCGCACGGTCCATCATTCTGTAGCGTTAAACCAAAACGGGCTCGACAAAGTTTAACCGGCCAGAATTTCATAAGAATATGAATCGAAATGCGGCATAAACTTACCTTAATTTTATTTACAACACCAATGCAATTATACCGACATCAAGACAAGTGCATATATGCAGAACTAAACATAATGCTAACAACCGTCACGAAATGATAAAACGTCTTCTGAATAGAGTGAGCTCACTTTGCAGCATTCGGATATTTGTCGGTAATCTCAGAGGCCTTCTAACTATAACGTCATTAGATATAACCAAATCCGTGTGAATGTCGCTCCGTGGAAATCGTGCACGGG
This sequence comes from Steromphala cineraria, assembly GCA_916613615.1. Taxonomy (NCBI): domain Eukaryota; kingdom Metazoa; phylum Mollusca; class Gastropoda; order Trochida; family Trochidae; genus Steromphala; species Steromphala cineraria. The sequence goes on from OU744732.1 coordinate 28,605,737, forward strand.
CATCATGACACAGCACACCTGAGTCAATGCGAAAGAATATAATTCAATTTTAAATCGCTATTATGGTAAAATGGTTGATAAATATAGTGTGTTTGGAAATCAGCGGCATATAATGGAATTATTATTGCTCTAAATTATCCATTTAAAGCCTCACGCTACGCGTTCGACTTTAAATTAAATTTAGAGCTATGATAATTCCGTTATATGCCGCTGATTTCCAAACACAGTATGTTTATCTCCTAATTATTATCATTTTCAAGTATTATTATTTGTAGTAGTAAACAACTCAACTATATTTCTCATCTATCCATCCATATTTTAGCTTACCTTTCCAGCCCTTATCGAACTTGGGTACAAACAGTTTAAATCTCTTTAACCACATTATAATTATCATTATTATCATTTCCATTATCATTATCACAAGTAATTTTATTTTAGAACTACTCAACTCAATGTCATTTCTCGTCTATCATTCCATGTTTCAGTCTTTCCAGCCCTTATCGAACTTGACGAAATGACTCCTCTGCTGTTGCGTTTGATACTGTTCAATTTATCAGTATGTGAGTATCTTACTCTCACCTTATGTTTTATCGATTTCATTACCTTAAGTTTCAAAAATACCGTTTAATGACAAGTATGCCAGGATTAAAAACCAAACTTCTTGTAAACATCAAATGACGTTTCAACATTAAATTGAGAATCTTGCTTTCAATTTTGTTGTAATAACAGTCAAATTAACTATCAAAATTGGTTTCTTCAATTTTGAAATCGCTTGGCATCATATATTTTTATACATACCAAGTGTGCAATTCAATATTGCATGTTAAAAAGATATAGAATGATTTTGTTTCATCCAGACTAAGTTCATTCTTTTGCCGTTGTGAATATCAGCAATTACGATTATCAATATTTCTCAAATATACTTTATATGTATTTGGTATGTATTGATTTTATTTATTTACTATTTATTCCGTATTTAATGCACTTTTCGATTAGGCCTTTGCGGAGGGAATTCTGAAAGCGAGAATGTGAAATCTCATTGCGAAGGCGTATCAGGTGATAAGGTGAACTGTGCAAGGGGCTGCAAGAACGGCTATCGGGGTTCGACATGCACCCAAGGATGTCCAGAAAACTGCGCAGGAGCTTGTAACCAAGACTCAGGCAACTGTCTCACCGGATGCAAGAAAAATTGGTTCACTCCTAACTGCTCAAAACCTTGCAGTGGCAACTGTGTAGCTGATGTTTGCGACAGCAAGAACGGTGAATGCATGCGCGGATGTAAAACTGGTTTTTACGGACTGGGTTGCAATATCACGTGCAGTAATAAATGCATTGAAGGCAAATGTGATATTGGTGGCGGCTGTCGTTGCAAAAAGGATTTTTTCAAAGAATACTGTTACATCGACTGTGGCGACTGCATAGAGGAAGACTGCGGTGCGGATGTTGGCGGTCTTGTAAAGTGCCGAAAGGGATGCAAGGCGGGTCATTATGGTACTCTGTGTAAGGAAGTGCTTCTAGATAGGGACCGCAGAAAACGAGGTAAGGTTTAATCATGTGTTTGATGCTTGTGCAAGTCCGTGATTCCATCTAATGATAAAACCAAAACATAAATGTATAATTATGGAGCCCATACACTTATAATTTCATAAATAAAACACTTGTGCTCGCTAACGGCATCATCAGTTTCTCAAAATAATGAAACGTGAAAGATTAACCAGCATGATGCAACCATTAATCATCCAACCATATATAGTTTTAATTTTAATTTGCGAACGATGTCTTCATCCAGATATTCAGCACTGTCATGAAGACGATGGCGAAGGCAAGTGCTTGTGTTGTGAAGATGGCTGGAGAGGACCCAAGTGCGACATTAAATGCTCTGCCTGTCGCTACTCCTTCAGACACAACTGCACTCTTTCATGTCGAGGCGGCTATTTTGGAGTGGAATGTCATCTTCCGTGCCCAGCTGACTGTTCCAGAGCAACAGATGGCCTAAGTAGATGCAACGGCAATGGCGTATGTGATTCCGGCTGCTTGCAGGGTTACTACGGGTCGATATGTCAATACACTTGTCCGACCACATGTTTAGCTAGAACATGCTTCATGAACAACGGCAGCTGCATTGATGGATGTGTACAAGGCACATGGGGACCTAAATGTGACCGTGACTGTGGACATTGTCTAAACGCAGCCTGCGAGAGAGATGGGACGTGTATTTGTAGTGACGGCTACTATGGGCCAAGATGCGAGGACCGGTGTTCCGATAACTGCCAATCCGGAAAATGCAGTATCGACAGGGACGGTCACCACTTCTGTGTTGGTGGATGTCAAGCATCATACACTGGTAACGACTGCCTGTCAAGATGCCCAAGTTACTGCTACAACAGCCACTGTAACAAGATGACTGGTCTGTGTGGTAAGCTGCTAATTACACAACAATGGGGTGTGTGATTACATACCACAAAATGGCTATAATACCAGAAGCTATATATATGGTCCTTTGGTTAGCGCGTTTTGTAATTAACGAAACATATGAGATCAAATATATGTATATCAACAATCTATTAATATTTTCTTCTATGACTTACGTTTTTGATTTTGTTTTATTAGATGGAGAGCAGCAAGTCAATGCCAGTTCAAGCAAGAACATTGACAACACTGCTATAATTGTTCTAGCCTCTTGTGGAACGATCGCTTTTCTTGTTGGAAGTGTCGCTGGTGTTCTCAGCTGTGTTCTGAAAAGACTTGGACCTTTTAGGTAAACTATTTAATTTGCTTCAAAGGTTTATTTTCCCTGTATTATTCCTTTAATTTATACAAAATATTAGAAGTTTTGTTTCAATTCCAAAGGTTTTCAAGACCTTTTCTTTCGACAATAGAAATCCCCATGTGTCTGTCGATGACATTTAAATCTCCTATTCAATAGCTTTTGAAAATGTTATAATTGTTTGCTTTAAATGAACTAGCAATCCGATTGGTCGAGAACCGGTCACGTGACAGTCGACAGAAAGTGATATTGGCTTGACCCCCGTGATCCGGAGTCCGACCAAAAGTGATATTGACTTGAGTTGAATAGAACCGATGACGTCAAACCATTGTTTCATGACGCCAAGCTATTGTTATCATGACGTCATTGAGCCGTCCTCGCCAATGATCGAGCCAAAATGCCGCTCATTAGCAGCCCCGTCTAAGGCTGCTATCAGTTTTTGTGAAGTTTCCATCGCCGCCGCCGCCGCCGCCGCACTCGTACTACTAGCTATAACTTTTTTCCCCTAAGCTTTCCAGAACTCTTATTCATACCTTACTACTCATACCTCGGGGGAACGATTTTGACACGTTCACTTTCAAGGTCAAAGGTCAAGGTCACGAGCTATGTATTCACTCTAAGAATTCCTTGTAAACGCAATAACTTGAAAAGTTTTTGTGCTATGAAGCTCTAACTTGGTATATATCATCCTTAGAAAAGTAAAAAAATTTGAAAAGGTTTTGGCTACAATCCGTCAAAGGTCAAGGTCACAGCAAGGTCATGACGTAAGCATGTTTTAGCGAAAATGCTTTATTTAAACTATGAATACTTTTAATCAATACATGATTGTTATACTCAATAAAAAGTGTTCAATGATTGTGTGACCTTGAAGGTCAAAGGTCAAGGTCATGAGATATGAGTTATTACAAAATGCACTAAATTGGGGTATAACTTTATCCCATTTAGCTTTTCAGAACTCATGAATATGTCTAAATGTTAATACTTCCAGGGAATCATTATGACATGTTCACTTTCAAGTTCAAAGGTTAAGGTCACGAGTTATAAAATCACCACAAAATTCTTTGTAAACACGGTAACTTGAAAAGTTTTTTTGCTATGAAGCTCTAACTTGGTATATATCATCCTTGGAAAAGTAACAAATTTGAAAAGGTTTCGGCTACAATCTGTCAAAGGTCAAGGTCACAGCGAAAATGCTTAATTTTAACTATGATCACTTTTAATCAATACATGATTGTTATACTCAATAAAAAGTGTTCAATTATTGTGTGACCTTGAAGGTCAAAGGTCAAGGTCATGAGATATGAGTTATTGCAATTCCTTGTAAACAAAATAATTTGAAAAGTTTTTGTGCTATGAAGTTTAGATTTTGTTTATATTATCTCTTGAGAAGTACATTTTCAAAAAGTTTTGGGTACTAACTGTCGAAGGTCAAGGTCACAGCAAGGTCAACATATATTGAGAAAATGGATTAATTTAATTTTAAACACTATTTCATTACAAGAATGTTATACTCAATGAAATGTGTTCATTGATTGTGTGACCTTGAGTGTCAAAGGTCAAGGTCACGAGAAAATTCCCAATTTGGTGAGGCCTGTAAAAGGCGGAACAGGGTAAGGCGAAACCCAAAGTTCCGGGGCTGCTCTGCTTTTGCGGTATCCCGCAAACGCTAATCTAGTTGATGTAGTTTTCTATTCTTTTTTTTACCGAGACATAATAAAACAATTATAGACTGGTAAATTCGGTCAATACCTGTTTTTATAGACCCGAGGAAAACAATATCGACCTCGGATTTCGTCCTCGGTCAATATTGTTTTCCTCGGGTCTATAAAAACAGGTATTGACCTCATCACCAGTCTATAATTGTATAATATTTACTGTTATTCACGGACGACATGGTTATACTCAGCGAAACACAAGATGGTTTACAGTGCTGTTTGAATAATCTAGGTTCATATTGCGAATATTGGGGACTCACAGTCAATATCAATCAGACCAAATAGTGATTTTCGAAATTCTTCTCGACCAATCAACTTACTTTTTAAAATCGACTTAACCAAAATCTGAATACCCTTAAGGAAAATATGATATTGTCAAATATAACGCTTATTTTACCTGCAATTACTAAAATTCTGGTCAACCTATCGTTGCTTTTCAAAGACTGAAGGTTTTCACTGCATAAAACTTTGTTTACACTCTAATTGAAACCTTGAAATAGGTTCTTAGGCCAATAAATTGTTTGTATTATCATTTTGTAAGGATTTTAATTTTTTTTATAGGAAACATTTGTTACATGATCCTCAATGTTCTCTTCAACAGGGATAGTCCACCATCCTATGATGCGGCTACAAACGGAAAGGGTTAGATTTTCCCTCGTATGTAAACTTCTATATGTTATAAAATAATTCATTGATATATGGATAAAATGATATAATGATAATGATATAATTACTACTAATAATAACGTTTGTATTATAATGTTTATACAAGTATAGGTTTACAAGGTGAGGTATATTAATAAACAATGTTCATATTTTTCAGTTTCCTGAAAGTGCTCCTCTTGCAAGGCAAACTGGATCCTGCATCGTTGAATCAATGGACATACACATGTAACAAAATTGATTTCATCATTTTCTATTGATGAAGATTTCTATCGCTTAAAAGATAAATAAAATAAACGCCATTTACATAAAGCATTTGTCGTTATTTAGTAGAGTCGCCATGATGATTGTCCCACGCCGCCGCGATACGCGAAGCGGGGGACACAGTTGTCAGCTCCGTACGTCCGTACCTGCGTCCGTCTGGCTTCTTATTATCGCGATATCTCACAAACCCTTCAACCTAGAGCTTTCAAACTTGGTTTCCGCTTTCATTGAATAGATACGCAGACCTTTAATACGCAGATACTTTAATTTCAAGGTCACAACAGGACTTGACATTTATGTTAAGGCCGCTTCACACTTAGCCGAATTTGACAAAAGATGGAAACACGAATTTGAAAATGTGCAAATTCGCAAAGGATCGTAAGCAATCGGGCCATTCGTAAACGCATCTTTTGGCAAGAGTTTTTCTTGCTTCGGCGGCAACATCGGGGAAGCGAGCAAATTGTTGATCACGCCATTTTCGTGTTGCATCCGTGTCTCCATCTTCCCCTCGCATTGCTATCGAGGTACCGTCGTGTGAATTCGTGATGTGTTCGTATTGCCTTCGTATATTGATCACTACGATGATGTCATTTGATTTTATTTGCATGTCAAACTCGCCCATTGAACAGATGATCACACGAAGGTAATACGATGACGACACGGATTCGTAGCTATTGTCGTACGAACGGCAAGATGAAGACACGATTACACCAAGAAAATGTATATTCGCATAGATTATCAGAATATTTTTGACATACCTAAAAACATCCCTGCACTTCCGATTTTGCTGCCGGAGCTATGAAAACTCTACCGACTGTAACACGAAGCATTAAGATGTATTAAAGATAGCCCCGGTAACTTTGCGATTCATTCTCGATGCACACGGCACCGGTTAACTAAGTTGATTTTTAAAAATTCATATGATGCCCAGTGAGAATAAAACAAATATCCAAATGATAAATAGTCGTAAGGTTGTTTAAAACAATCGAATTGTGCAGCCATGATACTCGTTCCAGCTGACTTTCAGAGGTCACGTGATGTTTACCGGCACCTGGTTAGAGGCATCGTACATGCATCGTAGTCCCGTTACGACGTCGTGCTGCCACCGTGTTGTCGTCGTGCAGACTTCGTAAAGGCTGAGTTCGAATGTTTTGAATCATTTTCAGTTGTTAACGATTGTTATCTAGCAAGTCAGTTGAAAATCATTATAGGTCCATTGCCTGAATATGTTCCAAGAGTCCACATATTAATAGTCTAACAACATTACTGGTTATCTTACGTTGTGCCACACATCCATTCTTAGACTTGATGGCATTCCACTGCTAGTTCAACCACATAGCCACCTTTCACGCATGGGCAAAAATTCAAATCAAGACCAATTGTTATCAATTGCGGGCCAATCGAACTCGACCTGAGCTAAATCTCCTTTACGTTCGTTTTGTGGTCGTGTGTCATTCTTTCAACATCGTGTTGCCTTCTTTCTTTATGAGAAGTGCCTCCGATTACCCATATTCGGGTCAAATCGTACGAATTTCAAATTTTCTAATTCGTGTTTCTTTCGTTGGTCAAAATCGGGACAGTGTGAAGCCACCCTTAAGACTTGTTACAACCCCTTGCAGCCTGAGGCTTCAAACTTGGTATCCACCATTCTCTCCCCACAGAGGCAACTCAGTTATACCTGAATTAGCCTCTGTTCTATTACGCCTAGATCCTGGGGTTCCGGCAGATTGCCCTAGCGGCAAAAAGTTGTAGCTTGAGATAGCTCCCTTATCTGCAGCCAATGAAAACACCTTTTGGATGTCAACGACTTTGGGAATTCTCAACGGTCGTACAGTGACTTTCGAAAGCATCATGCCTTTAGGTTTATTTTTCATTAACAGTGTGAGAGGGAAAACATTTAAAAATCAGATATGGATAGGGTTTTTCATTAGAAACATACTGTTTTATTTTTGTGTAAATTGTTCTTTGTTTTATGATAAATTTTATTTTAATAATTTACCAAATAAAAACTAATGAGAAGGTAAAAAAGCGATATTTTGTAGAAGGAAGAGTTATCTCCCCTGAATGCCGAATCACCGGGAATAGCCGGGAGTAGCCGAGCTTTTGCGAATGACCCCTTTTGAAACGGCGTCGCTGATTGCACAACTAACTTCGATTGCCTCGAATCAGATTTCTACTTTTCTGTCCCGTGTATTAGCCGTAATAGAACAGAGGCTAATTCAGGTATGACTGAGTTGCCTCTGTGGGGAGAGAATGGGTATCCACCTTCATTGAATAAATATGCAGACGCCAGTTCTAGTTTGTTTTGGCGACCTTGACCCAACTTTCAAGATCACGACAAGATCTTTACATAAGGCCGTAGCAGTGTGATATCTCACAACCCCTTGCACCGAGAGCTTTCGAACTTGGTATTTGTCTTCATTGGGTTTATTTCGATTTCGGGTTTTGGTGACCGTGACATAATTTTAAAGGCCACAACTTGTTTAACCAACTGCCCTCTTGTGGCGGGGAACATGCTCACGTTAATGACAACTCCTTGTTGACTTTTGATTCATGTGGCATACCTGAATAACTTTATGTAGCAATCAGATAAACTCACACATAGTTCGTTTAAATCTTACTAATTTAAAAAAAATAAAAATGATCGCAATAAGTGTGGAGAAACCAAGTGTATCATTGTTTAAAACAAACCGCCATGAAATATTTACCCGTTCAGATGAGGGCTCATTTAGATTATTCACCAATTGTACTACATCAACGTATTTGTGTCAAAAAATCTCCTCCATCAAAACAGAGAAATTGTCTCGAGCGACAACATACATTATACATGATAGTGAGTGTAATCTTTTGTTGCGTAATATATAACACGGGGTCGTTGAGTGGTTCAGTACTAAAATATCATTTTTAGCTCATCTGGCCTGTAAGGCCCGATGGGCTTATGGCATGGCATGGTGTCCGGCGTCCGTCCATCCGTCCATCCGTCCGTAAGCTTTGTGGAATTTCGACTTCTTCTCCCGAACCATAAGGCCTAGAAAACCGAAACAGACTCCTTGACTAGTGAGGATTATAAACTGTAGCTTTGGTGGCCCTGTGACCCCTAATAAGGGCCGAAGAGGCAACACCCTTACAACCTATTTTCATTTCTCCTCCAGAACCAAAACGCCTAGAAAGCTGAAACTTTGTGTACAGACTCCTTGGCTAGTTAGGATTATTAATTGTAGCTTTGGTGGCCCTGTGACCCCTAATAAGGGCTGAAGAGGCCACATTCCTTACAATCTATACTGATGGAAACGAATAAGGGAACGCTTAATTACTGTTATCTTATGGCATGTTCCGTTTGTTCGAGGCTGCGTGGGGCCATTATAAACTGAAAATGTTGAAGTTTACTTTCACTGAAAAAAGGTACCTTGACGTGAATTGATTTCCATGAACTTCATGCATGGCAACGAACATTTAACCTTCAAGGAGTATTGAATGTCAGTGTACCTTTACCTTCAGAATCATGCCAAGAGCATACCTTTCTGATAAGGAAAATTGCAGGCTATCGGGTGCATAAACAGCGGTCAATCAATATGCAAGACAATTTAACAAGTCTAAAAGTGTGATTTCGCGACTGTTGAACCGGTAGGGAACGTAAAGATTAGACCAGGTCGTGGTCCAAAACGTAAGACAACGCCCAAAAACGACCGCCAGCTGGTGCTGCTGTCCTTACGTAACCGATTTAAACCAGCATCGAAAAAAACTCTGAGTTCAGGACAGTAACGAGACTACGAATTTTTGACCTTACTGTCAGAAACAGACTTAAAGCAGCAGGCATAAAGTCACGTCGTCCTGTTGTCGGGGTAAGGCTGACTGCACAGACATTGGCGCAATACCATGTTCAGTGATGAGTCAAGATTTAATTTGGACTTCGCAGATGGTCGGATCCGCGTTTGGCGACGCCTTCGTGAACGCCACCATCAGTGCACCATCAAACAACACGATTCCTATGGAGGCGGATCTGTGATGGTATGGGGCGGCATAACCTACGACCATAGGACCAAACTTGTTCAAATTGATGGAAGGGTGACTGGTGTCCGTTACCGAGACGAAGTGTTGCAACCTGTTGTTCTTCCTTTCCGCCGTAGAGTGGGTGTAAACTTTGAGTTTCAACATGACAATGCTCGACCACACACGGCTCACGTCAGCAGGGATTTTCTCACGCAAAACAACGTCAGAGTGTTGCCATGGCCGTCCAAGAGCCCAGACATTAATCCCATTGACACCTCTGGGACGTTCTTGGTCGTCGGGTTGGGGATCGTGATGTTCTACCCCAGACACTTGATGCCATGTTCCAGGCTCCCAAAGAAGAGTGGCGCCCAGTTCCTCGGGCTGTCATCTGGAAGTTGATCCAAAGTGTTCCATGACGGTGTGAAGAAGTGATCAGGAAACAGGGAGGACACACCAGATACAGAAATTTCACCTGTGGTGTACATACTTTATGAAATATACTTGATCCAAAAACCCATGACAAGAAAACAAATTTCACCATCAATACATGGGTTCCTTTATTCATTTCCATCAGTATATTTTCATTTATTTCTCCAGAACCATAAGGCCTAGAAAGTTGTAATATTGGGTACAGACTCATTAACTAGTGAGGATTATGAATTGTAGCTTTCGTGGCCCTGTGGCCCATAATAAAGGCCTCAGGGACCACATCCTAACAAGTTATTCCCATATTCTTCTCCAGAAGTATATACCTAGAAAGCTGTAACTTTGTGTACAAACTCCTTGTCTAATGAGGATTAATAATCGCAGATTTTGTGACCCTGTGGCCCCTACTAAGGGGGGAACCACATTGGCCACACCCTAAAGCAAAATCAAATGTAAAACCGGGATGAGCTACAGAGCCAATGGCTCTATTTCTTAGTGATTTAGTAACTCATGATCTTGACCATTGGTCTTGAATGTGAACCTGTCAAATTAATTCCCAAGAGGTGTTAACGATAACACATGTACATGAGTTCTATAAAGCTTAATGGGATAAAGTTATACCAAAATTTGGTGTATATTGCAATGACTCATATCCTGTGACCTTGGTCAAACAGTCAGTGAACACTTTTCCTTAAGTATAACAATAATCTAATTAGAAAGTGTTTCACTCGTAAAAACAGATGTTTTCCCCATACACCATTTCAGCTGAATGTTGTTTTTGAAAATTCCTTATTGTTTTTTAACGCAAATAAGAATCGTGTTCTTTCTATAAAACAACAAACTGTAAGTTTTAGTTCTATTTGTCCCCTTCAAAATGTCAAAGTACAAACTGTTGCAGTGGAAACTCTAAGATATTGAATTAAAAAGAAGTTGAAACCCCAAAAGGCACATATACATGATATGAAGAGGATTTATAGGCAAATTTGATGAAGATTGGTCAAGTAGTTTTATATAGGATCCGGAAACTAACCATTAGCTTTAAATGACATGGTCAAACTGTTGCCATGGAAACCAACAATAATTTTTAAAGAATTTGAAACCCCCAAAAGACAGATGTATGATATGAAGAGTATGAATAACAACTTAGAAGATGAAGGTGAAGATTGATCAAGTAGCTTCAGAGTTATGCTCCGGAAACAAATTGAAACACCGAGGTTGACTCGAACGCCGACGCGGACAGGAACTCGGCCAAAACCAATATGTATCCTGAACCTTCGGGGGGAGACATAATGAATTAAAGTACATGTATTACCAGTTAAAATATTAATTTTCTCCATACCAATTGAAGTTGTGACCTTTGACAGTTCCTACCCGAAACATTTTCAAAATTGTGTAGTTCTGCAAAGATAATATATATATATTATATCAAAAAAGAGTTTTATAGCACAGAACTTTTCAAGTTTCATGTATACAAGGAAGTTTATAACTCGTGACCTTGACCTTTAAAGAATTATTCAAAAGCGTAAACACTTACACAAGTACGTGAGTTCTGAAAAGCTTTATTTGGATAAAGTGACACCCAAATTTGTTTTACATCGCAAAAACTCATATCTCGTAACTTTGACCTTTGACATTCAAGGTCACACAAGCAATGGCCACATTTCATAACAAATTTACTTTTCCAAAGATGATATATACCACGTTAAAGCTTCATAGCACAAAAGCTCTTTTTGTTAAAGTTATCGTGTTTACAAAGGAATTTTTTGCGATTTTATAGCTCGTGACCTCGACCTCTGACCTTGAAAGTGAACATTTCAAAATCGTTTCCCTGAGGTATAAGCAGTAAGTTAAGGTAAGTTATTGCCAGTAACATGAGTGTGGCACACGCGGTGATGGCGGCAGAAACTGCACAAAAACTTAAATCAGCTAATAAACATATATACTACATTGTGGACAATGATTTGAGGCAATTTGGCATGATAAGATATCCAGGTTTTTTTTGTAGATGTGTGGAACCAAATACTCCGATCTAGTCTGATGCGCTTATTAAAAGACATTCCATTCTAGTATATCAAATAACAAATACTTTTTATATATAATTAACTACAGTAGGGAAGATAAGATTAAAGCACAAAGTGAAACTGTGTACAGACTCCTTGACTAGTGAGGATTACACATTGTAGCTTTGGTGGCCTTGTGATCCCTTATAATGGCCACAGGGGCCACACCCTTTAAGCCTATTTTCATATTCGTTTCAAGAAGTATAAGGCCTAGAGAGCTAAAACCTTGTGTATAGACTCCTTGCCTGATGGGGATTATAAATTGTAGATTTGGTGGCCTTGTGATCCCTTTTAAGGGTCACAGAGGACACATCCTTATATCCTGTTTTCATATTCTGCAGACGCACAATGCCTAGAAAGCTGAAACCTAGTGCATAGACTCCTTATCTAGGTAGGATTATAAATAGTAGCTTTGGTGGCCTTGTGGCCCCTACTAAGGGTCAAAGAGGCTACACCCTTAAAACCTATTTTCATCTTCTTCTCCAGAAGCATAAGGCCTAGAAAGCTAAAACCTAGTGTAAAGACTCCTTGTCTAGTGTGAGGATTGCAAATTGTAGCTTTGGTGGCCTTGTGACCCCTTATAAGGGGCATTGGGGCCACATCCTTAAAACCTTTTTTCATCTTCTTCTCCAGAAGCATAAGGCCTTGAAATCTGAAACCTAGTTTATAGACTCGGGTTGACTGTTGTTGTTGTTGTCAATTTCGTATGTAAAAACGTGTTAGTATTTTTAAAGTTTTGATTTCTTCACTCGATTATGCACGTCAATAAATTATAATGTTTTTAATATCTCGGAATATTTTCGGTTTTCAACGCTCATTTGTCCAAATAAACCTAAGTAATAACTTTGTCTAACGTAAATAAAATACTTGACACTTGTCTTCAAAAAGTGAAATATCAATTAACAAAATCAACAATGACGATAATTTTCAGTAATATTTATGCATTCATTAATTTCTTAATTAAGGGTTATAATAACAACCTCAAATCAGAAAAGTGGGACTTCAAAAATATTGAGAATTATTACTTGCACCAGCAGTGGTACAATTTACAAACTAATATTCGTATCAATTTAATGTATAGCTTAAGTTCGTACTGAACATCAGCAAAGCTTTCCGATTTGTCATTTAAAACTTCTTTTATCGTTTTGGAATTTTTAAAGCTGAATATAGGAGATCTCTTATTTCATATAGACACACATGTATGTGTGCACATATCCCAGTAAAATGTCATAAAATCAATAATGTAACGTTTATTCAATACAATACTACTGAAAATGTGTGGGACGAACCTAAATGCATTCTCTCCCCACAGAGGCAGATCAAGTCATGTTGATTTAGCCTCTGTTCTATTACGCCGACATACGTGGGTACCGGCAGTTTCCCCTTGCGGAAAAAACTTTCACCTCAATACATTTGTATTTCTTTATCAAATGACAAGGCTTCTCGCATGGAACGGGTGGTTCATATCACAATGCCTTTGCCTTTGTTTCAGTAGCTAAAATGATGATTTAGAAACAGCGTCGCTGATTGCACAACTAATTTTGATTGCCTCCAATCAGGCATCTCCCGTTCTATCCCACAAACTCGTCGTAATATAACAGAGGCTAAATCAACTTGACTTGATCTGCCTCTGTGGTGAGAAATTGACCTAAATGATACAGATTTAAAACAAAGCAATGACTTTATGCGAGTTTCATGATTTTAGTTAAGGCTGGTACCATTTGCGTTCATACGTTTCTCGTCGTGTGAGACTCAGAATGTGTTGAACCCTCTGTTGTTGATGTTCTGACTCGTGCGTGTGGAGATTGTGTGGAGTGATTAGGTGTTGCTGTTTTGTGAGATGTAGTTGAAGGTTTAGTAGTAACAGTTACTGCAGCGGAGGTAACTTCTTTTGTGGTCAAGTGTTTGGTAGTTAAGGCTTCCGTTGACCGGTTGGGAACTTCCGTTGTGGTCAAGTGTTTGATAATTAAGGCTTCCGTTGACCGGTTGGGAACTTCCGTTGTGGTCAAGTGTTTGGTAGTTAAGGCTTCTGTTGACCGGTTGGGAACTTCCGTTGTGGTCAAGTGTTTGGTAGTTAAGGCTTCCGTTGACCGATTGGGAACTTCCGTTGTGGTCAAGTGTTTGGTAATTAAGGCTTCCGTTGACCGGTTGGAAACTTCCGTTGTGGTCAAATGTTTGATAGAGACTGCAATTTTAGTCTGCATCGTCTTTCCTGTGGTAAATTTTGGTTCTGTAGGCTTGGCAGTATTTTGTGCTGGATCCGATGAAAGAGTGGCTCTCGTATTAGTTGTTGTTGGTGGTGAGGATCTAGTTGTGGATACTGGAAGCTTGTCTGGAAGGTAATATTTTAATAAGACTATTTGGATCTTGTTAGAAAAATACATTCTAAGTGTTATTGTGCCTTACAAAAAAAATTCCGTTTAATGAAACCATGCCAACAGTTTGTTAGACCAATAGTGTGAATTATATCTAAACAACTTTTTTAAATTCTGTTATTGAGTTGGATAGAGTGTATATCTACTATTGGAAGTAGTGGTTCTGTAATCACACACTTACCTATACGGAATTAAACCAAGAAAGAATCTAATGGTAAAGCATGAGTGAACTCCATCATAATTATTCAATACATACAAACAAATCAAAACAGTCAGTTAAATTTTAAGGTTTTCTGTCAATTATACAAATATTGCAGCAGTACAAGGAACATACAAGGTTAAAATCAAGTGACAGTCCTTGATAATATTTTTTATTTGACATGAGTTAGCTCTGATGTAATCTAAATGAAAATGAACCCATTGTTTTGACAATTATTTTATGGGCATATTCATAAGGTAGTGTCAAGTAACAATGATCATTGTAAAATCCGTGTCATGTCTCTACGACAGAGAATCATTTTGGTTGCTATTCTAGGAATCAGATAAGAGTTTGTTAAAAGGGAAAGAACTATTTAATACAACAGATGTACAGATCTCACGTACGACCTGACGTATGTGATAGGTGAGGTCAAGCTGACACCTGTTGTAAAAGGCTACAATTTTCGATGCAATGCAATTTGACATGACCCAGTGTATTTCCAGATTTGTGAAAAATCTTGATGAATTGACAGTTAATTGGCTAGTGGGAATAACTGCGGAATGATGCACTGTCAGTTTTAAAGTTACGTTGTAGATGTTGAATAAGAACGTTTGGCAAGGTTATATGTAAAACAGTTTGACCTACCATATTCACAGATGTATTCAAAGTGATCCAGTGGCAAGTCACAAGAATGGTCAGCCCAACGGAATCCCTTGTTTCTCTGAAGTATGATACAGTCTTCAAACTCATGCAAAAAAGATGGCTCACCACGGGCCCAATTCGTGTATCGCATTGGAGCACCTAAACAGAAATCATACAAATTCGTGTATCCCATCGAAGCTCTTAAACAGAAATAATACCAATTCGTGTATCGTGTATATGTTTATTTTGGACGGAATTCGTCATATTCAATTTTCTTAAAATAATTTGACAATGTATGTGTCGTCAAAGCATTGCTCAAGTGTAACTAACATATATGAATATACAATATAGTAATATACCTGCAGAATCATGTCGCACATAATGTTTTAAGCTCGGTATGATTTGTATATTGTTTAGTATTTGCATGAAATGCATTGAGTTTTGAGAAAATAGTTCGTTTTATACCCTATTTGAATCTTTATCAGATTGGGATACCAAGTTTATCCGATAGCTTTATTTCATCGATTACACTCTCTTTTATAATAAATTTATATGACAGCATGCTATACGAGACAGTTGCCTTGATGGGTATCAATATCAATAAACTGTTGTAGAACGATCATGTTAATGTTAATCACTAACCAGAAATCCATTGATAAGAATCCTCATGCCGCATGTCATTCAAACCTATCCAGAGTCCAGTCTTGTGGAAGTGCAGGTTCTGAAGAGTCTTCTCCAGGAAGGTCTGAGTCTCGATACCATCAACTGTGACCAACCTTCCACCCTTGTGCGCACACTCCTTCTGAGCTTCAGGCCAGTAGGTTTCTTGATAGACGACGAACTCGAAACATCTCTCCTTGTAGGCATGGAGGTACTGGTTTCTGATCAGATTGTACGGGCATCGGGACACTTCGTCCTGGGATGTTGCTGAAGTAGAAATAGACGTCAATAGAGAAAAAAAGTCAATAACCTTTATATTCGTAGAAGGTTAGAGATTGGTTGTATCTGAAACTTGCAAACCGCGTTTTGATGACAACGGCAAAGTAGAGATCACGGAGCTGAAACTGTGTTCAAAGATGGGGTTCAGAATCTTTGTCTGTAACCCTTATTAATGCCTGACAGCTTTCTGATCCTGATATCGTACCTCTGGCTAGGCAAATTGTGTACTTAATACTCTCGAAGAATACCTACAGTAGAACACGGATATAACGAACTCCGAGGAACCAAAGAATTTAGTTCGCTATATCCGGTGTTCGCTACTCACGTTTGGCCGCCATGTACAGGACTTTAGACGGGAACTCAAAATTTTTTCACTATATCCGATGGTTCGCTATATCAGAGTTCGCTATATCCGTGTTCTACTGTAATAACAATCTCTCATTCTATCAATCTCTCAATACCCGTTACCACAACCATGATATCTCACCTCAATAGGACTCAGGCATCTGTTCGGTGAGGATCAATGTTTGGAAACGTTTACAATGATGGAGATCGTTGTTTTGAACCTATTGTCAAAGGCTACCGATACTAACTGAAGAGGGCTTTTTGTAATTTCACTAAAATCAGCTTCTACCTGACTCTGGTACACAGTGTGGAGATCTGACCCGAGTTCTCTAGAGGTCAAAATGATGATAAAAACAATACTAGAAAAGCCCCTAACGGCCGGAAGAAAACATGTACCGAGCTAAGTTATCATAAAAGTGACACATTTCAATAATTAGTACTTGTGCACATATCAGACTTGGTTAACAACGACGCGACTGTAGCACGACTTCCTATATTTTTACGTCCGCGATGCCATATACCCTTTGTTTGTGACGTCATTATGCCCGGCCGTCGCAAGGGCAGCAGGCCGTTTCGGGATATTTTTCAGATTAAATGGAATACAACACATTATACATTATATATCAATCTGAATGAGGCATATGAGTTCGAGGAACTAAATGCAAATTTATGTTTTACCCTAGCACTCGCTCCAAATACACACTTGTTTCGTTAAAGTTAAGTGACATACAGCTTAGGGTAATTATCTCAATATGTGAATAATAAAACATACCATATGGAACTACGAATACCAGCACAGCGGCTAAACGTATATAATGACAGACCATTTTGATAAGAAATGGCATACTTCGAGTCATGTAATCCTAAAACCCTATACTATACGAGGCCAAATACAGGAGGTACATTATATAACCACATGAGTCGTACGTGTTGAGATAAACAATTCACATACTGACCTACCACAGGTGCTTTAGTGCTTATCGATAACAATGATACATGGTGGGGTGACATGACCTGCATTTATTAAATGTTAATTTAGAAGTGATACAAATAAGAAAGCAGAATTCCCTTGACAACTTTATTGTGAAAATCTCTACATGAATCATTTCCCCTGATGGGGGACGAACACTGTAATACGGAAAATCTGATATCCAATAATATATAAAGATTTTTACTCTGTATCATATAGCATCGCATAACAATACCAATGCGATTTTACAAGGGTCGTGATTTCCGTGGCCTTATCATATTTGAAGAGGAACACATTTCAAAAGGACTAAAACCATTAAATGCTATAAATAAATAAATACTTAGTGTGAAATATTAATTATAGAATTCTTACAATCAAATATTATTCAACAACATATACTTATTAAATAAAAACCTAAATCATTTAGAAACTTTGAACAATGACCCGAGTAGATAAGCAGATACTTGTGTGAGTGTATAAACGTTTCAGCCCAATAATCAGAAAGCCTTATTCCAATCTTAAGGTTAATTTGGTCCAAAGCAAGCACAAGCAATACCCAAATGGCCAGAATCAATTCGTCACAACCCACTGATCCATTATCTTTGTTGATCCATTCGGGGAATCGCAAAGATCAAAGAAAATGTGCCGGTCAGTATTATCTTGGACAACAGAGAAGAGTGAAAATCCTATTTTAGCATCGTCGGGGATTTGTACAGCTGCAGAACAAAAGTTTGTTATACTGTTGAGAATTTCCTATTTTATATAATCATTTTTGGAAAGCATTACATTAGCACCATGTTTAACATAAAATGTAACAGCCAAAATGTTTGGATATATCTTTATTGTCTATATGCATATTGTGAGTCATAACCAATGACATATTTTGAATATGTGCACATGTGCACATATCACTTTTACCTAGCAACGATTGTCTCAGCGCCAGTTCTGTATTACGTCGTCAATGACGTCATAAATCAACTGTTGGTGACGTCGCTGTATCGGGTAAATTTTCGAGTATAAAATGGAACGGAATCCGTAATCAAGAAATTATTATACTCGAAATGTGTCATACTCACGAAAATCGAGCATTGTAGCACTGTAGTTCGGCTAATAAACAATTATTTTCGTTCAGTAAATGTCATATGCCAAACTTTTCCGGGCCCGGATAATCTCTATTTATAGATAAGGTGGAGACAATTCTAGCGTTACCAGAAAGAGACATGAAGTCAACGAGGTTTATAATTCAGTATGTGTTTGGAATATAATGTTTCATCACCTACTCCAAGTTTCGTCACTTTTGAAAAAAAATGGTTCGAATGATCAAACTTTAAAGAGGCAGTAGCACATGTGTTATTTGATAATTTTATATTTTATATGTTCCACTGATAATTGTACGTTAATGTAATGTTAATGTATTATTTTGAAAGTGTCAAAAATCTGATTACACAAGCCAATCATCCATAATCAGAGGACAAAGTATAAAGTAAAGTACCTATTGACCATTCTTTCCTTTTTGAGTTTATTGAACAAATGTTTAACACTCTTCTTGCAAATTATTGAAAATGTCAGGTGTTCATTAAAGGGGCAGTAGCACGTTTAAGGGGGGATATGAGGTGATGTCAGGAAAATGAAAATTACTGGTTCCAATTCAAATACAATGTATTTAAACTACAGGAACAGTAATAATTCAAATATATAACGTAACGTTTAGCCATGCGATTCCTTTTTCTTATACAAAATCAATTAAAGATGTTCACACAAAATGGCCGCCAATGGATTTTATGTGAATCTTCATACTTTGTTCTCAGACTATGGATGATTAATTTGTGTTATGAGATTTTTGACACTATCAAAATAATTCATTCAGCATTTAAGTACAATTATCAGTGAAAATTTTAAAATATAAAATTATCAAAACACATTCTACTGCCCTTTAAATATATTTTACGGTCGCTTTAACAAGTTTGGACTCTAGGGTGAATGATATATATACTGTCCTGTTGGGTTAACAAATACGTTTTACATTGTTATATTTACATCCTGGTATGTATAAGGCAGGCAGGATATTAAGGTGCGGTTGGAGAGGAACGAGAAGAAGGGTGCGGAATTCTCCATTTGGTTAGTGGGAGTTTACATAAATTATTGCTTTTCATTGATCGAAACATTCTCTCCCCACAGAGGCAGATCAAGTCATGTTTATTTAGCCTCTGTTCTATTGTGGGATAGAATGGGAGATGCCTGATTGGAGGCAATCACAAGTAGTTGTGCAATCAGCGACGCTGTTCTGAAATCATCATTTTGGCTACTGAAACAAGGCAAAGGCATTGTGATATGAACCACCCTTTCCATGCGAGAAGCCTTGTCATTTGATAATGAAATTCAAATGTATAGAGATGAAAGTTTTTTCCCCACGGATTTCGGCGTAATATAACAGAGGCTAAATCAACATGACTTGATCTGCATATGTGGGGAGAGAATGTGATCGAAAGGGTAAGGGTTTGCACTGACACTACCATTGTTACAAATGTTAAACGTAAAATAGAACCTTTCAGAATTTGTCCCCGAGTCAAACGCTTGAATGTAAACTGGGCATTTGCTTTTTAGAATGGACCATTCCTTGTATATGTTACAGTAAATCTGTGTAATCAGTAAATACATGTATTTACTGAAACGTTCAGTAAATACATGTAATTACTGTTTCACTCAGTAAATACATGTATTTACTAAAACTTCTAGGAAATACACGTATTTACTGAATATAAGAGCATATTGTTTCAAACATTTACTGATAGGTTTAGTAAATTTGTGAAATTAAGAATAAATACAAAAATGGTGTGCTTGAACCTTGATTGGTGAGTTATGAAGCTTACTTGACTGAATATAACATCAGCTGACCAATCAAAGCTTCACACCAAGGCTTTGTTTCTTGATTGGTGAGTTATGAAATGAGCTTGAGTGAATTATCAAGCTGAATAATCAAAACTTACTACAATTTCGCCACCAGACAATAATGACTTCCGATTTTGAAGAAACATTTAAGAAGGAATAGTATAAAAGGCACAATGAGGGAAAATGTCTTTTGATTCCCAAGAACGACCAGTTGTTGAATAAAGTGAAGATTGCAGCAGCAGAAAGTGGGAAAAAGTCGCGATCTGACTACTATTTGTTGACAAAGTAAGTTTATTTTCAATGCTCCTCGTTTCATGATATTTTTGTTTTGTTTTTGTTTGTGAGTTGGATGATATTTACTCGTTTGAAGCAACTTGGAAATGGTCGCAATTCAAGTTATCATGTTTTTGTACTCAATTTAAGATTAAAATTTATGATATAATGTATGAAATTATTTGTTTATGGAAAACATATTTAATTTAGACCATATTATAATCAAACTTAATTAATTCCAGGTATGAAGTTTTGCAATGTGGAGATGTTGAGAAGTTGATAAGAAAGAAGACAGAATCATCGGACACGCCAATTTACTTTGCAACAATTGAGGAAACTTATGACATCGTAAAACGGGCTCATGTTGCAACTGGACATGGAGGACGTGACCGAATGCTGGACGAACTACAGAAGAAATATGCTAATATCAGCATCAAAACAATTGAATTGTACAAATCTTATTGTGTTTAGTGTCAACAGAAACGTAAGAGGGCAATGACAAAAGGTGTTGTTGTCCGTCCTATTCTCAGCAAGGAGATGCAAATGTTTTAAATCCAAGTTGTTGTGCAATTCCAGGTGCATCAACAGCCTTAACTGTTACAACAAATAAGGTCTATCCACCAACCAGACATGTTTCTATCATTAAATGTAATTGTTTGAATTATCCTGTGTTTGTTTTTATGTTTAGTAAATATGGGTAATTACTGGCCTCTTATTTCAGTAAATACGTGTATTTCCTGGAAATTTAAGTAAATACATGTATTTACTGAGTGAAACAGTAATTACATGTATTTACTGAAAGTTTCAGTAAATACATGTATTTACTGATTTCACAGATTTACTGTAACATATATATAAACACTGCACTTGTATGTAACAACCATGGTGTGCAACGTTAAATTGCTTACGTATTCTCATAAAATCTCAGTTTTAAATCAGCTATGCTATATGTAGTTATATGCTTTATCCAATGTATCATACAATTTAATGATCATATTTTAATGCAACAAAAACTTTAGGTCAAGAAATAGAATTTGGAATGGTGGAAATGAAGATACATATATGCATATGATCATCATAAATAATAATATGCCAGATTTCTATAGCGCCCTATTTGAACTATTCTAGTTAAAGAAGTTGTCATTCATATGTTTCTCTTTATTTAAAAGTAGATATATATTTAAAATAACAATAACCACAATATTGCCTTCACCAGAGCTGTTTGAATGTTTATTTAGTTTAAAATAACGACGCTAAACCCGAAACAAAAACATTTAAAGATATTTTAAGGTCGCTTTAACCAGTTTGGACTCTTAAGAGTTAATTATATATACTGTCCTGTTGGGTTAACAAATAAGTTTCACATTGTTATATTTACATCCTGGTATGTATATGTTAGGCAGGATGTTAATGTGAGGTTGGACCGGGACGGGAAGAAGGTTGCGGAAGTCAGACACTAAGTCCATTTGGTTAGTGGGAGCTTTCATAGATTATATCTCTTCATTGACAGAAAGGGAAAGGTTTTGCACTAACACTACGATCTATGTTAAACGTAAAATTAAACCTTGCAAAATTTCAGATAACTTCGGTAGTTAAAGGGCTATTAGATATCAATAGATCATTTCATAACAACTGCTAACTAAAGAAGAAATTACATCTTCAATCTCACCAAAAACACTTATTTACACAGTCATTCATTGGTACATATATTACCCTTTTATTATAATATTTTAACGGTAATGAACATACCAAACTAACCTATATTCATTCTGTCGATTCAAAGATGGATGATCGAAAGTATGTTTGATCTTACGGGACCATAACACGTTTTTGTCCACAATAAACGTGGTGTGGTGGTTTGTGTGCTTCGGCGACCCCGAGAGCTATGCCAGCTGGAGCTTACATGCTCCTTGTAGGGTCACCCAAGCTGGACAGGTCGACGGGTAGAAGCCAGACCAAATTTGAGTCCTTCTAAAACCTGCTTTCTATCTCTTACTATGCCTTTCTTTCCGTCTTTTCCCTCATCCTTTCGATCCCTTTCTCCCTTATCTATCTACTCTCTTTTGGATGGCAACATCCACGTGTTTAATAACTGAAATATTGTTCAAAACACGTTAAACACCACCTCACTCACACAATAAACACAAGTAAAGCCACATGTTTTTTCTTCATGGTCTCTTTACATCTCAAAAGAAATAATCGTGTAGAAAGCAAACATATCTGGCAGTGGTTATTGTGTGAACACCTTTCCATCATAATGGGCCAGGAAATGGATTAACGTAACTATAATAGATGCTTTTAATTTTTAAGAGAACGTTTTGCTATGGATAGAAATGTCAGATCGACACTTAAGTATAATAGGCCTCCAATATTTATATCTATATTGTACAATGAGATTCACACTATTTTGCTGTAAGAAGCCACCAGGCATGGATTATTGTTGTTGTTGATGTCATGCTGTGTCGTCTTTGGAGCACTGATGTGATTTTGATTTTTATATCAAAGAGCAGTATTTTTTAATATTTTATTTTAATTGAATACATGCTAAGTAGGTAAATAACGCACAAAAATAAAGTTCGTATTGCCTCAGTCTGACTACAATCGACTGTGCTTTGAGGTAAAAAATGTAAAACTGTTATTTCTAGTTGGGGTTCGAACCTCATCCAGCCCGGCTATCCTCTCATTCACCTTGTGGAGAAGAAAGCATATATTTACTTGTTGCCTTCGAAACACGGACAATTTGATCAGACTGGTACTGCCTCAAATCAGTTGTATTCCTTCGTGGAAGTTATGGGAGGAGGGGGATACATGTACGTTGTTCGTCAAAACACTTGAAACAAATTCTAAGAACGTTAACTCTTTCAATAGTTGACTTCCATGTCAGTCTACAAAACGTCAGTTTTCTTTCAGATTGTCCTACAACTGTAGAAAATGGGTACTGTTTTGATGCCTTTGATCAAGCTTCTAGAAAGTAAGTAATTTATGAACGTATCAGATTCACGTGAAACTTGTGGCAATAAAGGCAAATAACAATAAACGATTCCTCAGTGACACCTTAATAATAATAATAATAATAGTTCATTTATATATCGCGCATGAATCCATGAATAGTTCATGCTCTAAGCGCACAAGTCAGAAATTGATTCACTCATCACAGAAGGCTTGCCGATACAGGTGTGTTTTCAACTTGGATTTAAACAGGTTTAAAGTGTCACAAGATTTAACGTCTATTGGCAATCGATTCCACTCTGTTGCAGCTACGTGGGAAAAGGACTTCTGTCCATATGTAACTGTTCTTGTAAGAGGCACAGTCAGAAGGGACTGGGACTCTGATCTCAAAGATCGAGCCGGGACATATGGAGCAACACAGTCACATAGATATTGCGGAGCATCCCCTGAGAGACACTGGTAGACTAAGCACAGGATCTTGTAGTGTGTCCTTTGTCGTACAGGAAGCCAGTGGAGGGTACGAAGGATTGGGGTGATATGATCGTACTTCCTGCAGCGTGTCACTATCCTGGCAGCGGTGTTTTGAATACGCTGAAGTTTGTTCAATATTACATTTGGCGCATTGGCAAGCAGCCCATTGCAGTAATCTATTCTTGTGATTACAAGAGAAAGAACCAGGGTAGCAGCCGAGTCTTGGGTTAGGAATTTTCGTATATTCCCAATGTTGCGGAGTTGATAAGAACACACTTTGGCAATGTGGTTAACATGCTTGGACATGTTAAGTTCACTATCCAGTACGACTCCTAAATCTTTCACTGCTTCAGAGAGTGGAATATGACATCTTCCAATCTGCAGGCCGTGAAGATTAGACTGTTCACACCTTGATCGTGGTCCAATCAACATGCACTCAGTCTTGTTGTCATTAAGTTTCAATCTATTTTCAGTCATCCAGTTCTTGATTTGGGCACAACATGAGGTGACACATTCAGCAGCTTCTGATGCTTCTTTTGGCTGTGGTTTGAAGATTGTGGCGACCTGGGTGTCATCAGCATATTGTTGACGAGGAAGCTGATGTTGATCCACTACTTCTCCAAGCTGTTTAGTGTAGAGTGTGAAAAGGATCGGTCCAAGGACAGATCCTTGGGGAACACCACAGAAAAGATTAACTGGATCTGATAGTTGACCCTCAATGAGAACAGACTGTGTCCTATTTGAGAGATAGGAATCAAACCACTTCAAAGTCATACCTGAAATTCCAAAGTCGGTTTTTAGGCGAGAAAGTAGTATACCATGGTCCACCGTATCAAACGCCGCACTTAAGTCCAGCAGAACTAGCAATGCTGCATTTCCAGAGTCAATACCAAGTCTCAAGGAGTTCACCATGTGGAGGAGGGCAGATTCTGTTGAGTGTCGTGGGCGATACGCTGACTGGTATGGATCGTATAGATTGTGTTCTTCGAGATGCTGTGCTAAACGATCTCGGACAGCCCGTTCTATAACTTTGGAAGTAAACGGAAGGTTTGAAACAGGCCTATAATGTTTCAGAACATCTTTGTCTAGGCCTGTTTTCTTGAGCAATGGTTTCACCACAGCATGCCGGTAAGTAAGAGGCATGGAACCACATATGAGACTACAGTTCACAATACCTGTGATAACAGGCAAGAGTATGTCAATATTGCTGATGACAACTTTGGTAGGAACTGGGTCCAACATGCACGATGTGGGTTTTGATGCCTTAATTATCTTCAGTACTTCATCCAATGAGTACGGAGATAAGGTATTGAGCTCTTCATGACTATCCAGCTCATGTCGAACCGGATCATCCCTGTCACTGTTGTCACATGTACTTAGGTCCTGGGTAATCTGAAACTGAATGTCCTCAATCTTCTTCTGGAAGTAACATGAAAACTGTTCAGCAATCTCAGATGGAGATCCAATATCAGGGAGTGAAACATCGTCGTGTTTACCCATTAGCCTGAACATGAGATCATATAGGGCTTTAGTGTCAGATTTGCTCTCAGAAATGGTTCCACTCTTTTCTCATCTGATGAGTACTGGGAGATCTGGTGTGGAGATGAGAAAGGAGTGACCATAGTCAGTCTGGGTTGGGGGGTGAATAAAATTACAACCCCACAAGGGGATTGGACAAGCGTTGAGCATTCCGCTTGTCCACAGAGTCCAGGTGGCGCCCTGAAAGCTTATGTACAAACTGCATGACTAGTGGTGACTATTTTTGATACAGAATTGTTGTTAATGGTAGCCACGCAGTATACTGACTTCGATGTCACCCTGTGGATTGGAACACACATAATGATAACTAACATAGGTGCTGTCCTGTTGGCAAACTTTTTATCTATCGCCATGTGAATTGTCATCCTCTTATCATTGAAATCACAAGATATTTCGCTTCATATATAAAGCTTAACATTCTATGATAAATGGCCAATGCGTTTCTTTTTTGGGATAGATCAGTAGAATGAAAGCGTTATGCCAGAAATACTTTAATAGAATGTAAACTATACAAGTAGCGATCAGCTGCAGAATTTACGTCTATGCGTGGCCTGTTATAGTTCAGAAGGAGCTACTGTTTGAATTTGAAACATTTTAAAACTGTGTACCATTATTCAAAAGACAGCCTGTTCATTATCTTGTATACATTACAGAAAACAAGGGGGAATATGTAAATTATATTAATGTATTTATACTATTCATGAACAAGACTTTTATTATTTCGTTTGAAGATGCAGAACAGCCAGTGGACGACTTGACCAGCGAGAAACCTGACATTGCTGGGCTCTTGCTTGCCGCCATGGTAGCAGCGCACGGCGTTACATGTGTTGTTTTTTGTGGCATTATCTACTGGTATTACAGACGGAAGGATAGACGAGATAAGCAAGGGAGGTATGTGTGACGTTCGATTAGTCGTGCTTTTACAAAAGCTTGGATTTATAATTAGCAATTTTTGTTAATAGTGAGTTCATTATGTATAAAACCATGACATATCATAACTATCAAAGAATAATTGAATAAATTAATTACTATCTTAATAAGGAATTATGTATAAGAGTTTCCAGTTTATTGTGTTAGCAACCCTTGTAACTGCACCACAAAGTCATGAGGCAATAAATACATGTTTGAATACAGCATATCTAACATCTAACAGTAAATACCTCAAACTGCAAACTTCCTTCATGAAGTGTCGAGATTGATAAAGACGTTAGTTTATGTCGAGTTATCCTGCAAATACGTACCAATTTCTTACTATGATCTATTGTTAGGAACTTCGCAAAGATTGGATATGAAACGGCAATATAACTTTGGTCATCAATATTTCTTTCAACAGCGATGGTCCTTCTTTTAACGACGATTATCTACAGTTCTTTAGTGAGGCTACTTATACCAAGGGTATGTTTCATATTACAATTAATGACAATTATAATAGGAATGGTGCTATATGGATGATGTGTCTTGTCCAAGAACACAACACAATGTTAAACCAAAATTACAAATTTAGTTGTTTGCAAGTAAATTATAATCCGAAATTTTGGCTGGACAAGATAGCACGCTTACCAAAACACAATTGTGCTGGTTGATTATGTCTCCCCCCGAAGTGTCGGGAGACATATTGGTTTTAGCTGAGTTCCCGTTGGCGTCGGCGTTGGCGTTCCCATTTCGTTTCCGGAGCATATCTCTAAAACTATGTCACCGATCATCACCAAACTTGGTATACTGTCTGTCCATATCATGTAGATGTGCCGTTTGGAGGTTATAGATTTTTAATTTTTTTTATTTGTTTTTATTTCCATGGCAACAATTTGGACTTAGTCTTTTTCAAGGGTAGTGTTCGTTTCCGGAGCAGATCTCTAAAACTATGTGACCGATTATCACCAAACATGGTATACTGTCTCTCCATATCATGTAGATGTGCCTTTTGGAGGTTATAGATTTTTTTTTTTAATTGTTTATTTCCATGGCAACAATTTGGACTTAGTCTTTTTCAAGGGTAGTGTTCGTTTCCGGAACAGATCTCTAAAACTATGTGACTGAATATCACCAAACTTGGTATATTGTCTCTCCATATCATGTAGATGTGCCTTTTGGAGGTTTGAGATTAAAAACAAATTATTTTGTTTATTTCCATGCAACAATTTGGACTGAGTCGTTTTTAAAGGGTAGTGTTTGTTTCCGGAGCAGATCTCTAAAACTATTTGAGCAATCTTCACGATATATGTTAAACTGTCTTAATTATTTGTCTTTAGTTATAAACGTCTCATAATAGAAAAGGACTGGTTTGTTGTTTACTTACTCAACATATTTATTCAAGTTGAATTATACAGAAAACAATAATGGTGCTTTATGATATTATTGTTTAGAGGTTTGGAGCATTTGAGGAAGGGGAGACATCTGTTTTTACGCGTAAAACACTTTCTAGTTAATTTTGTATTTGCCGGCAATATCCTACATTTTCCATCGTTCGATGATGCGTTGTTAAAATTCTGTTTGAATAATGAACTTGACATAAAATTCATTTTAATGTTTAGATAATTTTCATGTTTTGCAGCATCGCTTGGGACGTCCTCTGTCTAAGCAAGGTGGATTCAGTTTCATGGCCAAATAGATATATCAACATTGATTACATAATTATTTTTAAACAGTTTTAAGCCTTTCCAATTAATGAAATAAAGACGGGTGTTGTCAAATTTTAGCCTTCGTCGTTATTGAATTACTATTTGATCATACAATGTGTGTCAAATTTTAACGTGCAAAGGTTGTGCTTGACAATTAGTTAAAATCCTGACTATCCTGATTAATAGGCATTACCTTTTTTAAAGACTGGCAGAAAAAATAGTCATCGTTGTTAATATTTTAAATATTTATTAGTGTATAATATAAATACGAACTCATCATGGATGCATTTACCCTTTCAAATAAGTACCATTTGGCATAATCAAGACAGAAACCTTAACTTAAGTTGTAGCGATAAACAGAAAACAGAAAAAGCACAAAGAAACATTAATTACTCAAGAGTAAATTTTGACACAATTATTGAGAGTTTAAAGCAAGTAGCCATTTGTACAATGTTTATGGAAACAAATCATAAAACATGTTTTGTTATCAGCGGTTTAACAGATCCACGGTTAACTTACCTTTGTCATAGATAAAAATATTTTACCCGCAATGTACAAAAGTGTCCCAAATTTAGTATGCTGCATAAAAGATTCAGTTATCAAACCAAAGAGCTTGTATATTGAAATTATACCTGACGTAATAATTTATTTTTAAAAAAAATATTAATACATGTTATTCCGGATGGTTACCTTGAGGATATGGTTAAACTATGACCTTGACCTCGTGAATATCTGTGATGTTTGATGATCATGCGTTAGTTACATTTTGTGTTTTTCTTTGGTGAATTTTGGCAATAAAATGAAATCTCTTTACCAAATCTTTCGGGATGCGTTAGGATATCACATCATGGGGAAGTCTTTTCCTGTTTTACTAGACACCACCACTGGACTGATACATTATCGTGGTGTGGTGGTTTGTGTGTTTCGGAGACCATGAGACTGCTATGCCATCACGATTTTAGATTTGTTTTAGAGATGTCGCAGAAAAAACGTTACATTCATAGAGATAGTTTCATATGAGGATATACATGTCAGTTAATACAATTGCACGGAAAAGGGTTGTTTAGGATCACTGTTCCATTTTATAAATACATATTGCCTGAACAAGTGACACATACTGATCAAAAGTCAAACATTAAGTGAAAAAAAACGAATAGTTAGAGAAAGATAGGTACATTCAATGACTGCTGACATGATATCAAGGTCCATTTGTGACATGATGAAACCAATTTAGAAAGCCACTCACCCTTCTTTGGCAACGTATGTGATACAGGTATTCTAAACAAATATCAGTCAATAATAAGTGTTCATATTAAACATATATATCCATTTCACAATAAGCAAATCAATATTCGAGTAATAGACAATTTGTAAACAACATATATACATATTTTCCTTCCCCGAACGTACCAGCGTTTACAATTTCACTGTCATGAATAACTTTGCTCAATACTACCCGAAAAGCGATCATCGAAAACATTAATACAACAATTGTAAATGACATTCCTGTCACAGATACACGTTCACTTCATTGAGTAACAATTTCTAGGAGTACACATTCTTACAGTATGTTATATACAGGTTTAAAGGAGGATTAATAATTTTAAGTAGTCTTTATAGTTGTGCATCAGTGTGATTTAAGACTTAGCAATAGTCATTTTGAAAGAATATTTAACTTAACCCTGCTTGATTGTTTCTTGTGATAAGTTTTACTCCATGAGAAAGAATGTTGATTGTGATTCGGAAAATATCAACTTTCATTATTTACACGTACATAACTTCGTCACACACGTTTGTCGTTAATATGAGAAAGGATCAAATGTCTTTGACGCGTCTTCAAATGTTTCCTTCATCGTCGTAATTGTTAAGAGTTTCTCGTAGGTCTCTGCATATTAAATGAAATCCAAGTTTTGATTAACCTTTTTGTGTCGATGTCCTGGCTTTTGCATGTGTAGATGTTGTGGATTTATCATGTAATGCTGTTTTGATAGTCACGATTCTGACAGGAGATTTCGTAGCAACGCATCTGCAAGGCGAAATATCTCCTTTGGTGGTAAAGTATTTAGTTGTTAAGGTTAGCGTGCGCTGTCGTAGAGACTGCTTTTGCTTCGCCTTTCCTACGGTTACTTATTGTTCCGTAGGCTTGGTGGTATCATGTGCTGGGAGTATGTTATTTTTCTGTATTAGTCGAAGCAGCTTCTGATAAGGTTGTCACTTTAGTTGTGGTTATTGGCAGCTTGTCTGAAGGAAAAACACATTCATAAGACAAGTTTGAGAAAATAGAATTCCGGGGTCATTGTGCTTTGTTTTATTTTAATGAAATTTGCTTGAGGTTTTAGGACTGACATTGTCAATAATATTTCGAAGAATTGATATATATATGTTATATTGTAGCGTTGTCCTTCTCAACATTGATGGATAAAAAAGTTCATCTTCTTTTAGAGAGATAGCTCTGAAAATATCCCTTACATTTCATGATATGTGCTTATCAAAATAAACCTAAAGAATGCTAAGTAAATATACATGTACCTGATGTTTTATTTGTGACAAGGATATACTTGTTTTTCGAATAAAATCCTTGATGGTCATTATTGTAACATAATGCCAAGTATCGGAAGGATAAAAAGCCGGATATTACCTGGCCCCGACAACATCTCTGGAAAAGAACTTAAGGAATTGCTGCTCTGAACTTTTAACGATCACGTAATCTCACAAATCTGAAAACTTTCAAAGATCATCCGGATACCAAACATTCCAAAACCTGTATAACTTAATGATTATCGACCAGTGGCCTTGACATCTGTCATCATGAAATGTCTTAAACGTATCATACTACGACGTTTACAGCATGACGTTTCAGATTATCTGGATCCACTACAGTTTGGGAATAAGGCGAAAAAAGTTTAGGACGCCACAGTGACACTTTTACATACATTCAGTAAACGCATTGCTTCACCAAAGACATATGGACGTATTTTATTTGTGGATTTTAGTTCTGCTCTTAATACTGATCAAAAGTCAAACATTAAGTGAAAGTAAAACGAATAGTTAGAGAGATAGGTACATTCAATGACTGCTGATATGATATCAAGGTCCATTTGTGACATGATGAAACCAATTTAGAAAGCTGCTCACCCTGCTTTGGCAACGTATGTGATTCAGGTATTCTAAAACAATATCAGTCAATAATAAGTGTTCATATTAAACATATATATCCATTTCACAATAAGCAAATCAATATTCGAGTAATAGACAATTTGTAAAAAACATATATACATATTTTCCTTCCCCGAACGTACCAGCGTTTACAATTACACTGTCATGAATAACTTTGCTCAATACTACCCGAAAAGCGATCATCGAACACATTAATACAACAATGGTAAATGACATTCCTGTCACAGATACACGTTCACTTCCTTGAGTAACAATTTCTAGGAGTACACATTCTTACAGTATGTTATATACAGGTTTAAAGGAGGATTAATAACTTTAAGTAGTCTTTATAGTTGTGCATCAGTGTGATTTAAGACTTAGCAATAGTCATTTTGAAAGAATATTTAACTTAACCCTGCTTGATTGTTTCTTGTGATAAGTTTTACTCCATGAGAAAGAATGTTGATTGTGATTCGGAAAATATCAACTTTCATTATTTACAAGTACATAACTTCGTCACACACGTTTGTCGTTAATATGAGAAAGGATCAAATGTCTTTGACGCGTCTTCAAATGTTTCCTTCATCGTCGTAATTGTTAAGAGTTTCTCGTAGGTCTCTGCATATTAAATGAAATCCAAGTTTTGATTAACCTTTTTGTGTCGATGTCCTGGCTTTTGCATGTGTAGATGTTGTGGATTTATCATGTAATGCTGTTTTGATAGTCACGATTCTGACAGGAGATTTCGTAGCAACGCATCTGCAAGGCGAAATATCTCCTTTGGTGGTAAAGTATTTAGTTGTTAAGGTAAGCGTGCGCTGTCGTAGAGACTGCTTTTGCTTCGCCTTTCCTACGGTTACTTATTGTTCCTGTTCCGTAGGCTTGGTGGTATCATGTGCTGGGAGTATGTTATTTTTCTGTATTAGTCGAAGCAGCTTCTGATAAGGTTGTCACTCTAGTTGTGGTTATTGGCAGCTTGTCTGAAGGAAAAACACATTCATAAGAAAAGTTTGAGAAAATGGAATTTCGGGGTCATTGTGCTTTGTTTCATTTTAATGAAATTTTCTTGAGGTTTTAGGACTGACATTGTCAATAATATTTCGAAGAATTGATATATATATTTTATATTGTTATTTTTTAGCGTTGTTCTGAACTTTTAACGATCACGTAATTTCACAAATCTGGAAACTTTCAAAGATCATCCGGATACCAAACATTCCAAAACCTGTATAACTTAATGATTATCGACCAGTGGCCTTGATCATGACATCTGTCATCGTGATATGACGTTTACAGCATGACGTTTCAGATTATCTGGATCCACTACAGTATGGGTATAAGGCGAAAAAAGTTTAGGATGCCACAGTGACACTTTTACATACATTCAGTAAACGCATTGCTTCACCAAAGACATATGGACGTATTTTATTTGTGGATTTTAGCTCTGCTCTTAATACCATACAGCCTTAACTGATTTTACAGAAACTGTCTAACCTACATGTTAATCCATATATCTCCCTTTGGATCAAGAACCTTTCTGACCAATCGTCAACAGTATGTGCGAGTAAATGCTCCCTAGTTTACCATAAACCATAACACTAGGTGAACATGTATTTAATTTTACACATATGCACATGTGTGTTTGGTAAGGTCAAACATTCTAAAAATAGCCATTCTCTTTAACATGACTTATTTGATTTCGAAAAAAAGATTTTTATTGACCATGAATTAGCTAGTTGGAATCACTCCGAATGGTACACCGTTGGTTTGAAAGTTTCTTTGGTGATGTTGAATAACAGTGATTTCCGGGAATAAGGCAAGATAAATTGTAAACGAATTTGACATACCATATTCGCAGATGAATCCAAAGTGGTCAAAGAGCGAATCACAAGTATGGTCAGCCCAATGGAAGCCCGTTTCTCTCAGGAGTAAGATACAGTCCTCTAAATCATGGAATAGAGATGGTTCACCCGTGCCCCAATTCGTGTATCCCAATGGAACTCCTGAACAGAAATATTACACTGCATGATTAATAAGTAGGTGGACATTCAATGTGCAAACTCGAATTCACGTTCTTACCATATTGGGTTAGAATGATACGTTATGTGTGAATAACAAGTCAAAAGCAATTTACGTGGATGTTTCTTTACATAAAATCAATTACTAAACCTTTGAAAAGGTAAATATTTATCACAACACGTTGCCTCTTGCCATTTCAAATATAGTTTTTCTCAAAAGGGGATCATGTTCCGAATTGAGAAAAGATGAAGACACGAATTTGAAAAATAGAGCCATGGGCTCTGTAGCTCATCAGACTTTTGATTAAAATATGTTTTGACCCCTGTGACCCCATTTGGGGTCATGGGGTCACGAAATCTACAATTCAGAATCCCCATTTGCCAAGGAGTCTACACTCAACTTTTCAGCTCTCTAGAAATTTTGGAACTGGAGGAGAAGATGAAAAAAGGCTTTTAAGGTTTCGACCCCTGTGACCCCATTTGGGGTCAAGGGGTCGCCAAAACTAATATTTAGAATCGTTATTGTCCAAGGAGTCTACACACAACTTTTCAGCTCTCTAGACCTTTTGGAACTGGAGGAGAAGATGAAAATAGGTTTTTAAGGTTTGTGGTGTCAAGGGGTCACAAAATCTACAATTTAGAATCCCTATTGGCCAAGGAGTCTACACACAACTTTTCAGCTCTCTAGACTTTTTGGAACTGGAGAAGAAGATGAAAATAGGTTTCTAAGGTTTTGACCCCTGTGACCCCAATTTAGAATCCCCATTTGCCAAGGAGTCTGCACATCAAATTTCAGCTCTCTAGAGTCATTGGTTTCGGAGAAGAAGATGAAAATGTGAAAAGTTTACGGATGGACGGACGGACGGACGCTGGACGCCATGCCATGCCATAAGCCCATCGGGTCTTTCAGACCTGATGAGCTAAAAAGGGCAAAATAAGCAATCGGGGAAATTAAAATTTAGTCTCTGACAAAAAGAGTTCTTCACTAAGTTTATTATTTTGATTTCTATATGTTATAAAGAAATAAAAAGGAGCCCTGAACAATTCTTAATTTCAGTAAAATAATACGAATGTCAAATTTTCTATAATTGTGTTGCTATCGTAGGTCAAAATAGGACAAGAAAACACCTTCTTCTACATCAGCGTGTTTTATCAAAAAACTCTTTCATTTAAACCCTGATACCAATGCCTCATACTACTCTCTGCTATCCCAGGCATTAATATAATATGGGCTATTGATTACTAAATGTATGAATAAGCGGTTGTAGCTTGATCAACAGTGTTATATTACTAACCCGAAATCCATCGATAAGAACTCTCCTCTTTCCTGTCATTCAGACCTATCCAGAATCCATTTTTCTGTAAGTCCATTTTCATAAGAGTATTCTCCAGGAAGGTCTGAATCTCTTTATCATCAACCGTGACCAACCTTCCGCCGTTGTGCGCACACTCTTGCTGAGCTTGTGTCCAGTCAGTTTCTCTGTAGCTATGAAACTCGAAACATCTCTCTCCATATGCGTGGAGATACAGGGTTCTTGGCAGATTGTACGGGCATCGGGACAAGTCTTCCTCGGGTGTTGCTGAAGAAAATGGTGTAAATATATCCGTAAGAAGGTGTGAAACCATTCTCTCCCCACATAGGCAGATCAAGTCATGAAATGTTGATATAGCCTCTGTTATATTACGCCGAGTTTGTGGGGAGATGCCTGATTTGAGGCAATCAAAGTTAGTTGTGCAATCAGCGACGCTGTTCTTAAATCATCATTTTCGCTACTGGATCATGGCAAAGGCATTGTCATATGAACCATCCTTTCCATGCGATAAGTGTTGTCATTTGATATAGAAATTCATATGGATTTTGGTGCAGTTATTTTCCGCCAGGGGAAACTGCTGGTTCCCACGGATTTCGGCGTAATAAAACAGAGGCTGTATCAACATTTCATGACTTGATGTGCCTCTTCAGAGCTGCAACTTAGCGCTAATCACGACCGCGGAGGTCAGTACATTCAGTTTTCAGGTACCCATTTTAACAACTGGGTGGACTGAGTGCAATGCTGATGAAGTACCTTGCCCAGGATGAGACCCAAGTTACACATGTTTGGTGTCATCACCAGGTTCGAACCCCGTCTCGCGTGAGACACTAGCATGCACCACTGTGATCCATATGATATGTGTTACATGATGAAAGGGAAAGTGGACAGACAGACCATCGTCATAACCTTACAGTCACAAATTACCATGCAATTGCAAATAACTAGTCATCAGATTTAACAAGAACATCTCATACAGATCAACATTTTCCATTGTCAAAAAATTTGGTTGATTTTGACATGCTCTTTTGATATTAATAGATATATATCAAGTGCACATTTCATTAAACTGCTGCATTAACAATATAATTATCCTGGTCTAACTCAAGCTGACAAATTTGTCGCTAAAACATGAGCACCACCACAATCTTTACCAGGTACCCATTTCCTGGTGGGTAAACAGGCAATTTTTGAACAACGTCTTGTGCCCAAGTTGACACTACAAGTCTCTCAAATTATGTATCAATGTAGCGCAGGGAATAAACTTCTTAAAATCTCAGTTTACTGATCAATAAGCGGGGAACTGACTCATCCAGCGAGCTACGCTACGTTGTAAACTGAAGGCGGTCGACTGAGCATTGCACAGGATCGAGAGACACCACCTTCCTTAATTTCAAATGAACCTAGCTTTGGATATAAAAAATACGACACTTGATGTGTTAGTTTAGATTTCTTACTTTGTGTTAGAATATATCTCATTTTGATGCTTGATATATACGATTATGTTGTATCGAGTGACTCATGCAATTGGATGATACTCTTTTTTCTATTTATATATTTGCTTCGAAAAAAACTTTTTCATAGGTGAAAAAATAGATCTATATTTAAAATAACCATTAATTGTTGTATTTATCACGGATGTTCGTATTTTTTATTTAGCTCTAAAGGGGCAGTAGCACGTTTTTTGATAATTTTATATTCTTAAATTTTCATCGATAATTGTACGTTAATGCTAAATGTGTTATTTTGATAGTTTCAAAAATCTCATAACACAAATTATCCATGGTCAGAGGACAATGTATGAAGATTCACCTAAAATTAATTGACGGCCATTTTGTGTGAACACCTTTAATTTATTTTAGCAAGAAAGGGGAATCGCATGGCTATACATTACATGATATATTTGAGTTATTATTGCTCCCGACATCATCTTATATTCCCCTTAAAAACGTGCTACTGCACCTTTAAATAACAACGATAAATGCAGACATGAAACATTTTAAGATATTTTATTGACGCTTCAATCAATTTGGACTCACAGTGTGAATGATTTGGACTGTCCTGTTGGTAAACAAACACATTGAAAGTAAAGTTTGACATCGTTACATTTAACAAGAAGTCCTGTTAAAATAAGACGGAGTGTAATTCACGTGCATACATGTACCTGGGGTTTTATTGCTATTAGACTGCAAGGCTAAACATATATATCGTTACCAGCATTACCGACACCATCCATGGGTCCGTTCACTGCTTTTAAAGATCATAAAGAGATTTAAAAGATGAATCAGAAGATTTCTCATTAACGTTATTCGTATTATTGGTGCACTCACAAGTAAATAGCATCAAATGAAAGCAAAGTATGATTTTTTAAATATAAGACTAACTGGCTTCGGGCCATAGACAGAAACCGGATTTTCATTCAACCTCGGATTAAGAGTGAGTGAGTTGGTGTTTAACGTGTTTTGAACAATATTTCAGTTATTAAACACGTGGATGTTGCCATCCAAAAGAGTGTAGATAGATCATGGAGAAAGGGATCGAAAGGATGAGAGAAAAGACGGAAAGAAAGGCATAGAGAGATAGAAAAGCAGGTTTTAGAAGGACTCACATTTGGTCTGGCTTCTACCCGTCGACCTGTCCAGCTTGGGTGACCCTACCAGGAGCATATAAGCTCAAGCTGGCATAGCTCTCGGGGTTGTCGAAGCACACAAGAAACATTGAAGCTATTAATGAATAAGTGGTAAAACCATCCCTTTACAATTGCTTGGAAGGCTGTGAAGTATTTTAATTTCTTTTATCTCGTATTGTTAATGGTCTAATTGTCCAAATTGTACCCAACCGGTATGTCGGTAGAAAAAGTATTCTATATAAAAAGAAACTTCTGAGAGGCCGACGGACTGACAAACATTGCAATTAACATTGCATTGATTACATTGCATTGAATTTAGCACATATCGATGGGATAAACGACCTATATGGAGAACACGCAAATGCAAAACCTTAACTTCAGGGCTATCTCGATAATTTATTAATTAACTATCAATGATATGGCACTAATACAATCTTAACGGCCTACACTATACGATTCGGCAACTGGGCCAATACAGGTAAGCTGGGCCAATACGGGCCAAACTGGGCCAATACGAACAGACTGGGCCAATACGACTCTGAGCATGCGCATATACACAAATGGCGCAAGTCCGAAGCTATCGCTTCAAAACTTTCGACATATATTAGCGTTCACCAATCTCTAATCTCTAATTTTGATTTCGATGAAAATGAACTCTCTAATGTTGTTCAAGTAAATCACAAAGAAGTTAATTAATAAAAATGTCATTAATCATGTTTTTCCATATTGGCCCAGTTACAGGTCCTCGGTCCGCTGTCCTGGTCCTTGGCTTCGCCTCGGGCCAATACAGCGGACCTCGGACCTGTAACTGGACCAATACGGAAACACTTGATTAATAACATAATAGTATAAATGCATTCTGCAGCATTAACGATCATACAATGTCATATAACTGTGTTCGCGTTGTTGGGTTCTTCCACCATTGGGCAATGTCACCGACGGTGGTTCCATGCCTACCGTATAGCCAAATGTAGGGCATGACATTTAGAAATGGTCATGGACAACATAAAGGTAACCAGAAGTTCGAAAGTGGTCAAACTCTGGGAGTAAAGCAATTTGGAAACTGTTTTCATTTTGCCATTGTTACTTAAGAAAAAGAAGACGTGTTGGTGTCCATCTATCGTTGAATAAAACATAGCAGGGAGCATAAAACACGAAGGGCGTGTTTTATGCTCTCTGTTATGTTTTATTCAACGATAGATGCACAACAACGAGTTTTCTATTTCTTATATGAGATATCCTTAACTCGCTTTTTATATAAAATCAGTTGAAAATTATGGTAATTTCAAAAGATTCATTTTGAAAATAATGATGTTTAACTCAGTAGCATTTGACTAGTCCATCATTATGTATAGGGGTGGGCGCTCAAGTAATCACAAAATCAAATGAATTGAACAATCAATGCATGTTTATTTATTGAACATGTATAATTAAATATTTGCACAAAATATCTATTCTGAATGACATGTGATTTGGTTTCGAATCGACAGACGCCGAGTCAGCTATGGTGGACAATATATGCCCCCTCAAGTCTGCTCAATGGACTTCACAATTATGACGTCATTTGATAAGAACAATCTAATAACTGACATGACATCATTGATCTCGCGCATGGTTGTATCGTCAAAAAAATCACATCGTCGGTCCCATTGTCCGCCATTGTTTTGATGCCGTTGCTATCTTATATACTACTTTAAGGAAAGGGCGGTTTGGGTTCCTAATCCAAACCCACACGCATTGTAATCTCTTCAAGCTGTTTTAATGCTTCACAACACAAATATCAAGATAGTTGGATTATTTCTGAAGTTTTGCTTAAAGTAAAGCTTCCTGGTCTACAAGAAATTCACATCCTTGATTATCGATTTTTAATAGAGATTATTACACGAGGAAGTGTGTCATATGACTTTTACGAAACGAGTGTTAATTTTATTTACCCGAGCGAGAGCAAGGGTTATACACAAATTTGCACGAGTTCGTAAAAGTCATATGACACCCTTCCGAATGTAATAATCTCTTTATTACCGATTCTATTCAAATTTACCATCTTAGAAATATCTAGGAAACGGGCCGCTCCCCTTTAGACGTTACGAAGAATGGTGTTGTAACGTCACAGGCGAAAAAATACGGGAACTCGCAGTACAACAATTGTTGCTAGGCAAAAGTGATATGTGCACTAGTGCTCATATTGAAAATATGTCATCACTAAGTCTTATTTTCAACCATATGGGTAATAATAATGTGTACGATTCATGTATGTTCAATTTAGTTTTAACATTTCAGAAAGTTCTAAGGACGACAGAGGTTATTCTATGGATCAACAACTTATTTATTTCTTCCCCAGGAGGCTGAGGGTAGTGACAGTCTAAGTATTATATGGATATTTATATAGCGCACATATCCAACCACTAGTGGCGCTTACATTTTGTCCCCTGGTCAATGGCATTCTTTCACCGTCCGATCATTTTTCCAATTCAACTCCCTGGAGAGTATTCAACCGGCGTCCATATGTGGCGCTCAGGTTAGGGACCATCCTATGCCTCACAGGGTACCCATTCACAGCTGGGTGAACTGAGATACATAGTCACAGCAGTTTGTCCAACACTGCTGAACGCTGATAACCGACATCTCGGCGTATGCACGTGTTCATGTATCCACCATTTAGCCACTGACATGAATTTGTGGGATCTTTTAAGTGCGCAGTTTTTAACGTTGGAGGGTCAAAGATCGCCAAAAGTTCGGCTGACGCGACCTCTTACTGTATCTCGCTAGAGTCCGTATTGGTGTATAACGAGTATTATTGAGGCTAGGTTTACCTAAACTGAGGGTGTTGATGGTTCTGATTACCCCGTCTTCATTATTTATCCATTGAATAACTCCTGACATCGTTACCCACAACTTCTAAAATGTCTTTAAACAGCTCAGGGAATCCTTCACCTTAATTAAGAAATAGAGGATATCTGTCTGTTCTTGACTAATACCATGTTTATCTCATCGAGTGAGGTAGAAAGTTATATTTTCACGAGTGGCGCAGCCACGAGTCAAAATATTAAACTTTTCTATCTCACAAGATGAGATAAACATGGTATTTGTCAAGAATTGACAGATATTCTATTTATTATATGATGAAATCCTTCTAATTACGTCAAAAAAGGCCAATTTCATGTTGAGCGGCCGCTTGGAAGAGCCCTTTACCGCGATAACAGTGTGACGTCATAGGAGAATTCATGACGTCTGACCATTGTTACATGAGGTCAAACTCTTGAACTTGACGTCACTAGAGTGGTGATAAAGTTTATCACCACTCAGTAGAGTGACGATAAAGGTTATCACCACTGTAGCCAGATAGAGGGTTTATTTCACTGATAGAACAGAGTATCTCACCTTCAATCATATAATAAATAAAGTAGCCCTAACCATCATGTGTTTTGCAATAAAGTATAGTTTTGCCCTGAACTATTATATTTAAAGCATGAGGTCGAAGGCCAAATGGTTTGACGGTATAATAGTTCATGGCAAAACTATACTTTATTGCAAAACACATGATGGTGAGGGCTACTCTATTACTTTTCTAGTCGATTTTAACTCGTTTAAGTTATTTCTACTCCATATATAAAGATATTTTGTAAATCACGTCCGGCTGCGAATTGAAAATCCCCAATCAGGGCTATACTTAGTGATGTCATAGCCAATTGTTTTTGACGCGATTGGCCATTGTTTCGTGACGTCGCTCAAAAACTATACTTTATAACGGATTAAAGGATGGGCGGCGCCTTAGATATTTACGGGAACAATACTAGAATTCACGTCAATGGACGTATGGGCTTTAAGCCTCTTTCTAGAGAATAATTAATCTACATTTTTTTTTAAATCTATTTAAGGGATTAAATCCTTAGTTAATTCAATAAGTAGTAAACATTATAATAATGACAAACTCTCGTGCGGATGGTTATGGTAAATTAACCTATAACCCGCTAAAAGTATTATTTATAAATTGTGAATCAGGTGATTTCACGTTTGTCCTTTGTACAATTGACCATTGTCCAGTTTTGCCGTTTAGAGTTATCTGCCCTTGGCGTCAATGGGCTCTAGTGCAGTAGCTTGCGTTTCTGTGTTGTAAAATAGTATGGGGAAGCGTTTGATTTGAATTAAATTAGACAATAATAAATTATTGTTATAGGGGTGAAATTCTAAATTTTAATCTGTCTTTTTATGTCACAGGCCATCTAACGGCTGTCTGTATTAGTATATGGATATAATAGGCTATGTAACTATGTAATTTATGTTTTATTTTCGTCCCATGAATACTTTTCATGATATATATGTTAAACTTTATCAATCAAATTGATTTAACTACTATTTTACCAGTTAGGATTAAATCATTCATCGGTAAATAATTCTTTGAAAAGAAAGTTTGAATGTTTATATGGATCAAGATTTATTCAATTTATCCGCAAAATATAGTGATTGTCGCCTTTTCACTTGTCATGAAATTTGTTTCCTAATAAATCTATGTAAAAGATATATTTAAGTTGACGTAGCATCGGAGAATATTGTATTAATAATTTGTTAACTGAGTAATTTAGCAAAGATCTCATTTGAACGGAGAACCATTACATATTTAATATCTTAAACTCTAAATATACGTCTTTTTTGGTATTTCTACGTTGCATACAACACAACAGATATCTTACTTAGAGCAATGAAATAAATTGTAGACGATTGTTTATTTGAATTATTGGCTTATTTCGCGAATATCATGAAACCTGTTTGTCTCTTCATCTACGTGTCATTATGTCGTTTAAACACCACTTCTCGATTTTCGGTAAAAGATTTTTTAACAATTGTTTTGTTAATGTGTCCGATAAACACCTTTAATTAGCCTTTCATTAAGACAGCGTTATTATCGGCTGTAAAAAAACAACCTGGGTTAGGGGCCATAACTCGCGCCGGTGTAATGTAATAAACAGACTATACAGGGTAACCCATCATTAGTTCAACTGAAATACCGCCTAAATAATTGTTTAATTACAATTGATGTGGATATCTTTTTTACAACTAATGCTTACTATAGTTACATCGCATGACTTATCTAACTGAGTGGAAAACCGTTTCTGAAAATCGTTAGTATATATTATATATTGTATGGGATTTTTCTGTGGTAGTGTTACTATAGATAACAAGGCTGATTCTGTTAATGACGTCACAAAAAGGGGGCGTGACCAGTCATGCATTTACTGGTTTGTGGTCTGATAGGTCTAAGCGGCGCATCAAAAGTTACTCATGGCAGATTTGGGAGTTATAACACTCGGGCTACTCAAACCTGGTACTTAAGTCGAAAATGTTAGTACTTTAAGGAAATTATTGCGAAAACATAATTTCAACGAGCGTCTCAGTGAACAACCAAGATTTTGACCCCTGTCCACTTCAGATCGAATAAGTGCAAAACTGGGAAGTCAGCGTATATCTTATCTGAAGTTTTCCGACGATAAATCCGGTTTAAGAAGTAATAAAATGATAAAATAGACGTGATAGAATTAATCAATGGAAACTGCTTGGTTCACCTTCATATATAATCTCTGATTTAATGTAGCTCATAAGTTTCTTTCATAAATCAAAAAAGTTATAATAAGCAATGATTCTAACCCTTTTAATTCAAATGCAAAATTAAATTCATTACAAAATATTTAATTTTCTGCTTATCCTATTTCCAAAACATGGGCAAAAGTACAAGAAGAGAAGCAGTAGACTGTGAACTATCAAATGTTGTTGGAGAAGTTGGTTGTATGAAGTCGAATTTAGATTTTTTATTTATCTTTATAGGTTTTTCATTAACGTAATGATTATTTTTTAGGTTTAACCCATAACATTTTTTACTTTAAGAAATCTTATTTTAAATCTAGAATATTTCAAATGCTTTTATTCAACATTTTAAGTTTTATTTATTCCTGTTGTGTCGCCTAATCAAGAAAGTTCCAGAAGTGCGTCATGGAATACCTATGAAGGCCTTAGTCGTCTTTAATGACGCTTTTAAACAGGTCTAAACAGTGGACGGTAGTTTGAGACCTTCATTTGTTTTATAGAGTAAAATTTAAGGTCTAGCGTGACAAGTTGAGTAAAATACCGTTCAACTGAACGTAAGCTTTGACGGCTTGCCCGCGGTCACGTGGCTTTTCAAAGGGACGTCACTCTGATTGACTCGTTTCGCGAAACTGGAAAATGGTCAATTGAAATACATGCATGTATCACAGATGCAGATATGACACAATGACGTTTTGTCTATATTTGTAATGTTCACCTCAAGAAAACCCTACGTATAATGACCCAGGAAACGTCAGGAAACCACAAGCGTTAAATGAAGTTTAATGACAAGGAAACCCCAGGCGTTTAATGAGGTTTAATGAGCAGGATACAGGGAATTTTATCTATTTTCTTATCTTAACTAAGTGTAAAATATTTTCTAATGGAAGAAGCCTTTGTAGGGGTTTATTCGTAGAGCAACAGGTTCGTAGATGAAAATGTTTACAGGTTAGTATATAAAAGGAAAACTGTTTTAAAAAATGACCAAACCAAATGATAACATACTGTGTTTAAATACATTTCAAGAAAGAAAATTGTACAATGG
Source organism: Steromphala cineraria (assembly GCA_916613615.1). NCBI lineage: Eukaryota > Metazoa > Mollusca > Gastropoda > Trochida > Trochidae > Steromphala > Steromphala cineraria. The sequence goes on from OU744732.1 coordinate 28,649,566, forward strand.
TATTAGATGATGCTATGTACTAGCTGTTTATAATCTGTTTCAGTAAAACAACTGAATGAATATCTTTACACTGTAGGCTGCACCTTGATTACAAATTTGTAAAATGAAGGAAGAATAATGTCATAAGTCATCTTCTAGTCCCCTCTTTAGGATGTTTTACATAAGACAGGCCGATAAATGAAATGTACTTTAATGTATGAAATACTTCCTCTCTTATCTAAGCTCGATTAGGTATAATTGTAAATGATATTAGTCTTATACCAGTAAAAAAAATTCCATGTCCTCTTATGAGGGATTGAAATGTAGAATTATATAACTATGCAATGTATAATGGGTCAGTGGCCTAGTTACTGATTTAACTCTCTCTCTCTATGAGGGATTAAGAATCAGAATGAATTAGTTTACAATCTTATAAATTGAGTTTTTGAAATACATGGCAACCATATATCATTTATACATATTATGTGACATCGGCATTACAAAGTATGCCGAAAAGATCGGCTGCATAAAAAAACATGTGAAACTAACCTTATCGAAAATGAAATCCTCTATATTAAAGCACATAAATCCATCAATGATTAGTGATAACACTATGTGGCAGCACATTGCAGTCTCTGCCTTACTTCAACAAAAGTTATGTACAAATGAATATGCAGAAATATTGGGAAAGAAAGTTTCCATTGGGTCTTGGTTAACCTCTAACATCTGATTGGATAACTAGATAAGAGAGACCAGTGACAAACAATGCCTCGAGTATTACTCACCTGTCAGCGTTGATTGTCAATACACGTGTCAATCTGTCTAATTGACGCCATAAGCTAATGAGGAAATGGTATGTCTACTTGACACCAATAGTTAATGAGGGCTGAATGCTACAAAAACAGATTCCAATATACGGCTTACATTGATGAGCTTGTCTTTGAAAAGACAAATACATAACTGAATACATAGATACAGATATACAGGAACAGATATATAAGTGAAACATATTTCTTTACACCAAAAATGCCAAAACCTGCTATCATTGTGTTCATATTCAGTTAAAATTTTGTTCGCGGTTTTAAGAAAGAACACATAAAAATAAAATCAAATATAATCAATATTTCCCTTTTGTTGCATATATCTTTAGCCCAGTTTTTTTTTATAGTTTTGTACAAAAAGACATGACAACCTAAGGTGAGTTAAAGATAATACTTTATATTATTGGATCTTTCTATCGCGCCGACAAGACCTCTGAATACTGGAATCTGATTGATGAAATGATTTTAATATTGACATTCTTAACAAACACGACGCAAAAATAGACTTCATACTAAGTATCTTAGGCCTTCGACAGATAATCACAAATGCCACTAGGATTACTGAAAATAGCAAAACTTTGATCGATTTGATATTTGTGTCTCACAGTGATGATGTTAAACATGCCGGTGTATTAGATCCTATATGCAGCGACCATTGCCCAGTGTATGTTAATGTAGCGGAAATTATGCACAATACCCATTTATTCAAAAGGAAAATATACCAATATCCATTGGCAGATGTTAACGGCATGAATGAGAGTATCAAGGAGATAACCCAGACACATTGTTCTCATCAAATAACGTAGACAATATAACTGATAAACTGACATCATGTATACTTGTTACTATGGATAAATTTATCCCAAATAAAAATGTAACAATCAGAACCAAAGATCCTGCATGGATGAATAACGAAATCCGATCTCTGATAAGAAACCGAAATCGAATACACAAGATAGCTAATGATTGGGTTAAGCTCAGGGCTTTCCGTAATAGAGTAATATCATCAGTTAGGAACGCAAAACGATCATTTGATGCAAAAGTTGATGAAACTATTAATACCACTCATGGCACTAAAATGTGGTGGCGATTAGTAAAACATTATATGAAATCAAATGAGTCTGCTAAATCGATATTTCCATCGATTGTCTCAAATGACATAGTTTATAATAATTCACAAGAAATTGCAAATATAATGAATACTTGTTTTGTAGAACAATCCAAAGTCTCGGACCCAAACGCCGATCTTCCCAAATTTGAACCTCGTGGAATCAATAATGTTTTGTCCACATTGACGATTAGTAATGATGACGTTCGCCATATTCTATTGAGTCTAGATACATCGACAGCTACGGGGCCTGATGGCATTGGAAACAAGGTACTAAAAATGCTAGAACCTCATTTAACCCCATTGTTAGAAAGGTGATGAACATGACTGTTCTAATTATAGACCTGTTGCTTTAACTAGCTGTATGGCAAAAGTCTTCGAAAAGTGCGTATTTAAATATGTTTTCAATTTCTTCAGGGATAACAATATTCTATCAAACTTACAATCAGGTTTCATGCCTGGGGATTCCACAGTAAATCAATTAACGTATCTATATAATTTCATTTCCAGTGCAGTCGACCAAGGAAAGGAAATCAGAGCAGTTTTTTGCGATATAAGCAAAGCTTTTGATAAAGTTTGGCATAGGGGCATCATACACAAGCTTCACTTTCTTCCGGTGACGTCACCATGACGAGACGTGGTTTCGTGAGCTCCGCTGAATCTGAGAGATATCTTATGACTATGGTGGAAACTACTATATATTGACACAATATTCTTCATCAAACGTAAGCCTTATCCTGTAACAATTACAAATGAAAGACATGTATTTATCGATGGACGATTATTTCCTCGATAAATGAAGATATAAATGTTTGTCATTTTCACTGGCCAAGTTAAACAGGGCGCCCATTGATATTTTACCCAGAGTTCAGTGTACATGTTCAGTGAATCCATAACTCTCAATATATAAACATTCTAGTTTCACTACATTTTCTGTGGAAAATACTCCGCCATCAAAACGTAATCGGCAAGTTGTCTCTTCTCCCGAAACAGACCTAGAAACTGACTCTAAACGGCATTGCAATTTGTCTACAGACTCTGAAAACGTTCTAAACGAAACTATGTCGAAACAAGAAGATACAATTTTGAATATAGATCAAGCTTCCGAAGAAGAGAGTTTTATTGATAAATTACTGTTGGTATTTCAAAACAAGCAAGTCTGGGCTGCAGTCAGCGAACAGATAAGACCTATGTTCAGAGAGGAAATGGAAAAGTTAACCCAACAAAACGAAAAACTGGAACATACAGTATCTATCCTGGCAGAAAAGGTCAATGAAAAGGATGAAGAAATTAAAGAACTCAGTTATAGACTTGACAGAAGCGAGCAGTATTCCAGAAGGAACAACATTCGCATATCGGGAGTTGTGGAGGAGGAATCAGAAGACACTGACAAGAGAGTGGTTGATCTGGCTACGTCCATGGGGTTGAACATCACCAGAGCTGACATTGACGTCAGTCATCGCATGCCGAAACGTCCGACAACCCCCCAGGCTCCCCCTCGCACTATCATCGTTCGTTTCGTAAGTAATGCGACAAAACGTCTATTTCTGAAGTCTCGTTTTAAACTCAAAGAAGTTAGAAAGCCTGACGAACCCAGGATCTACATAAATGAGGATCTCACCAGGACACGGGCATTACTTGCTCGTAACGCTAGGGAACTTGCGTCTAAGGGAAAGGTGGATTCCAGCTGGGTTACTCAAGGAGTGATCCTGATCAAGATGAAGATGGATCCGTTACTAAGGTAGCTAACCCTGATCACTTCGAGGATGTGCTGGAGAAAACCCATCTTCGTGTTGTTATCAACGTGGGTAAGGGTTCTCAGACCCCTGTGGAATAGTAAATGTGTTCTTTCTTTGGATGTATTGGACAATACTCGAGTAAGTAATATCCCACTCTACCACTAAACATCTACAACATAAACCAAGTAACGCTTCAATCATAGTATTGACGAATATTTCAGTATAAATTAACTATGATTGATCATCAGTGACTATTCTACGTATTCATGAACATTTCAGTATAACTTTAATTCATCAGTAGTGACTATCCTACATATTGATGGACACTTCAGTATGATTGAACTTGTTGTGATTGTGATCACCAGTGAACACATGTATGACATATTAATGAACACTTGCTGTATGACAACACTTATTGCGATTGAGATCACCAATGACTTTTTCACAGAAAATAACATTTCAGAAGTTTTGTGTTGTATTTTGTGTGTTTTGTTTTGTTAGGTTATTACTTCAGGATCTTTATCAGTATAACAAAGCTTGTTATGATACTGTTACATATTGATAAACATTTCAATCTGACTACACTAATTGTGATAAGGATTATCAGTGACTATTACACATTGATTATTTCAGTATGACTACAATTGTTATGATAGTTTATCAATGACTATTTCATATTGATGAACATTTCAGTATGAGTAAACTTATTTTTATCAGTGTCCACTACATATTGATGAACACGTCCGTATGACTAAACGGTTTTTTTATGATTGATTATCAGCGACTATTACATATTGTTGAACACTTCAGTATGACTAAACTTGGTACAATTGGTTATCAATACTTGGTGTCCAATACTTTTCTCCCATACTATTTTGAAATATTTCATTATATTATACAAAAACGTACTTACCTGGCAATCACAGCAACCGTTTAATTCCAATAGAAGTTAATCCCATTGTCATTGTATTCCAAATCACCTAATCCACATTCACACGTATCTACAAGCCATGCGGTAACCTCAATCACGTGACCTCGCTAAAATTGTGATGCACGCACGTATTATATAACATTTCGATATAACGCCAGCTCCTGTAATGATACATCTTTTGACCATATCTTCTTATGTTTTTTGTGTGTTATTTTTTTTTTTTTTAATTTTTTTTTTATTCCAACCCTTCTTTTCTCAGTTTCTATCTGTTTCTTCTTGTACACATCTTGCTCCTAATTACTGAAATTCAGTGATTTTATTAATTCTATACACAAGTAGGTACTCCTAAACTGTTTTAATTTTTCGCCTGGCCGTTTGTAATTCAATTGAACTTAATGCAAAATTCACTTTGAATTGTCCTAATGATCAAATTTGTTTCCACCATAGGTCTTCCCACTCCATCTCATCGGAATGATGTCTTGGATTATTTTATTTTTCATTCTTATCATTTTTATTTCTTTTGTTTACTTTTGTAAGAACAATTCTTCACAATCAAATGAAATACTTGTTGATGTATCCGAAGTTTCGGAGATACTTATTTTCAAGATACACACATTTTTCGTGTTATGTTTTTCAACATATATGACATCTTGTGCTTTTGTTCAATCTAGTTATCATGGTTATCATGGTTGTTTACATTTACCCACTGTGTTTTTCATAGTAGATCAATATATAGATGCCGGTTGACTTAGGCCAGTATAGACTTGCAGTGGGGATATACGCAGTCAATTTTCATTCTTTTGCAGTTTGTAAACTTAACACTTATATTTTCCTTTCGCGACATCTTTGTATCTTCAAATCATCAGTAAGCATTTTTGTATCATTCCTATTACTCTGTTGCGGAGACGTACAACCTAACCCTGGCCCTGTATTTAACACTTTAAGTATAGTACACTTAAATGTTTGTAGCCTAAGAGGGAAACTAGATGCTCTAGAAGCCAAATTTGGTTCTTTTGATATAATCTGTATAACAGAAACGTGGTTACATAAAAACATTTCTAGCAATGATATTCTTATACCAGGATTTCAACCCCCATTCCATAAAGATCGAGGAAGTCGCGGAGGCGGTGTAGCTATCTACGTTAAAAACAATATATATGCCGAACAAATGTTTGATTTGGACATGGTAGATCTGGAAGCTATTTGGGTACGCATTAAATGTAAATATCGTACATATCTCATAAGCACCTTCTACAGAGCCGACCGTAGCACAGTCTATTGGGATCTTATTGATCAGTCCATCGGTAACGCCATTGATCTTAATGTATCGACTGTTATTACGGGAGATTTTAATTAAGACATTTCAAATGAAAAATCGCATAAAATTGACATGCTACAATCACTTTATGGAATAACACAAATCATAGACACACCAACCCGAATCACACAGCAATCTAGTACTTTAATTGATTTAATATTTGTATCATCTTCGCAAAGCATACATGATAGCGGCGTGTTAGATCCTATTTGTAGTGACTACTGTCCAACTTATGTTGATTTAAAATCTGTACGACCTAAGTGTGATACATTTAAACGTAAAATATATGACTATCAACGAATGGATGTAGATGGTTTGACTTCAGACATTGACAATCTCAACACTAACGTCTCATTTTCCGGAAAGAATGTGAACGATATTGCAGATTTAATAACATCTACCTTAAGAAAGGCGTGCGATGACAATATTCCAAATAAAGTCGTTACTATTCGACCCTCTGACCCGCTCTGGATGAATAACCGAATTCGGTCTCTTATACGCATGCGTAATAGACACCACAAGCGCACCAAAAAGAGCAATTCTGAAACCAATTGGGATCGTTTCCGACAAAGTAGAAATAATGCCATAGCTGCAGTCAGAGACGCTAAAAGAGCATATGCTGATAAACTCGATGAAATGATAAATCAAACATCAACTGACAAAATCTGGTGGAAACTAGTTAATAATTATATGAAGAGAAATGCAACTTCTTCTACATTCCCTCCATTAATTTCTAATGGCGTAATTAGTGAAGATTTGCAAGAAACAACCGAAACTTTAAATGATTATTTTACTCACCAAACACGAGAAGAAAACCCTGAATCAGAACCGCCTAACATAAATCCGAAAACATCCAATAATTTATCGGAAATTAACATTGTAAATAGTGAAGTATAGGATATCCTAATGAGTGTTAACATTGCGAAAGCAACAGGCCCTGACGGAAATGGCAATAGAATACTTAAAGTAATAGCACGAAATATTGCCCCCCTCTTAACCGATATTTTTAATTTGTCGCTTAAACAAAAAATATTCCCGGCAGCGTGGAAAGAAGCCAATGTCATTCCAATTCATAAAAAGGGAAGCCTAAACGAATGCACAAATTATAGACCTGTCGCACTTACAAGTTGCATATCAAAGATATTTGAACGCTGTATATTCAAACATGTTTTTAATTTTTTGCGAGACAACAACATTCTATCAAATTTACAATCTGGATGTATTCCAGGGGATTCGTGTGTTAACCAACTAACATATCTGTATAATTTTATTGCGAAAGCAATGGATGAAGGTAAAGAGATGCGTGCAGTTTTTTGTGATATCAGCAAAGCGTTTGATCGTGTGTGGCATAAAGGACTCGTGCATAAGTTGGCTTCTTGTGGCATTAAAGGTCCTTTACTTCAATGGTTCAAAAGTTACTTAGAACACAGATCCCAGCGGGTAGTTATAAATGGTTACAGTTCTGATATTAAGCCGGTATCTGCAGGAGTCGCGCAGGGTTCTGTACTAGGGCCACTTTTGTTCCTTGTATATATAAATGATATTATTGAAGGCATTGACAGCAACATTAGATTATTTGCCGATGATACATCAATCTATGTGATAATTGATGATCCCTACTCAGCAGCGACCTGCCTTAATAATGATTTATCAAAAATATCAAATTGGGCTAAAACTTGGAAAGTTGATTTCAATCCATCAAAAACTAAATCAGTCTTGTTTAGTAGAAAAAATAATCAAAATCCTCATCCAAATCTGTTTTTCAACGATTTTGGAATTGAAGAAACAACAAGTCATAAACACTTAGGTGTAACCCTTCAAAATGATTGCCAATGGGATGTCCATATAAGCGATCTTGTCAAAAAGATCAGCCCCATGATCAACTGTTTAAGAAGCTTTTAATATAGACTCACTAGGAAAACCCTAAATCACATGTACACTTCCTTTATTCTCCCAATATTTGACTACTGTAGTCATATATATGACAATTGTACTAAATCTCAAGCAACCTTATTGGAAAAAATGCATCTAGACGCACTTCGTACTATATGCGGTGCCGTCCGCGGTACCAGCCACGAAACAATTTACAATGAAACATCTAATGTTTCTCTTCATGAAAGACGAAGGATAGCTTAGCTAGTTATGTTTTTCAAAATGTATCACAAGAGATTACCAGACTATTTAAACGAACTTGTCCCTTCTCTTGTCTCTCACGCTAGCAATTATTCATTAAGAAATGCGTCAAGTTTAGAAACTGTAGCCTGTCGAACGGCACTTTATGGCAATTCATTCCTACCCGACACAGTTAAACTATGGAATGCTTTACCACAGGATATCAAATTACTTACTGGCTTAAATGATTTCAAAAATGCATTGACTCGTAGAACAAGACAAATACATTTTAACCTAAATACAGGCGTAAGGCTATGTCAAATCCTTCATTGCAGACTGCGGATAGGATGTAGCGATCTTAACGCTGACAAATTCAACAGACATATATCCGATAAAGCAGAATGTTCTTGTGGTCAAGCCACAGAAGATGCATGCCACTACTTTTTTGGATGCTCACTTTTTGACCCCGTAAGATTAAATAAGTTATTTTATACAAGTTGCTATTCACTAGACACAATCTTATATGGCAACCCTACCTTGAACCAGTCAACTCAATCTGAAATTATTAAGTCGGTTCATCAATTTATCATTGAAACTAAACGATTCTCTTAGCCAAATCATGCTGTTTCCTCTGACATTGACTGCGTGTATCATGAATGTATTTAACCATCATACTTGACTTAATCTCCAAGACTCGACTATTTACCGATGTTATATAACTTTATTGCTTTATCATGTACTTAAGCTTGTCATGATGATGTATTTTGTATATATTTATGTATGTTCAATGGAGCGGTCTTTAAATAAGCTTGTCTTAGCTTGTTGACCAATCCAATTTCATGTAAAATTTCATGAAATAAATATGTTTAAACCACAAGATTCACGCATATGGTATACGAGAAGAACTGTTAGAATGGTTTCGGAGTTACTTAGATAGCAGAAAGTGGTAATAAATGGCTTTAGCTCGAGATTTAGTTCCATAGAAGCTGGCATACCCCAGGGATCAGTCTTAGGACCGCTTTTGTTCATTGTCTATATAAATGACATTGTAGAAGGTGTAGACAGTAACATCCGTCTTTTTGCCGATGATACATTAATATATGTTATTATAGATGATCATATTACAGCAGCCGCAACTATCAATAATGATTTGACTAAAATTGCAGACTGGGCCAGAAAATGACAAGTAAGTTTTAACCCCAGTAAAACTGAGAGCATGACCTTCAGTCGCAAAACACAAAATTACACTATACCTAACTTGATGATGAATGGCGAAACCATCCAAGACGTTGAACATCATAAACACTTAGGCCTAACACTTCAAAGCGATTGTTCTTGGAAAGTACATATTAATGACATGATAAAGAAAATTAGCCAAAGAATAAATTGTCTTAGACGTTTAAAATATCGCTTAACTCGTAAAACATTAAATATTTTATACAAGTCTTTTATTTAACCTCTCTTTGACTACTGTTGTCAGGTATGGGATAATTGTACTCTTGAACAGGCAAAGTTACTGGAAAATTTGCATTTAAATGCCTTAAGAACTATATGCGGTGCAGTTCGAGGGACCAGCCACAATAAAATTTACAATGAAACCAATTACAGCACATTAAAAAATCGCAGATATCGCTTTAAGCTTGTCGCCTTCTATAAAATGTATCATCGTATGGCTCCTGACTATCTCAATGAACTTGTACCGGGGAGAGTATCTGAACAAAGTAACTATAACCTAAGGAATAGTACTTCTATCCAAACATATTAATTGTAAAACGCAGAGATATGCACAATCCTTTTTACCAAGTGCTATTATTTCATGGAATTCTTTGCCTCTGGAAATTACCGAAGCAACGTCTTTAAACCACTTCAAAACGATGATAAATCCTACAGACACTCAAAATTACTTTGATTTGAATACCGGTAATAGATTCTGTCAAATTATTCATTGCCGCCTCAGGCTCGGTTGTAGTGATCTGAACGCGGATAGGTATAACAGACATATATCCGAAACACCAAAGTGTTCTTGTGGCCACTTAAACGAAGATGTAATTCATTTTCTGTTTACCTGTCAAAACTATTGTCATATAAGACCAAATTTGTATTTTTATAATCAAGGGTATGGCATAACGACGGTTTTATATGGTAACAGCTCCTTGAATGAGGCCACTAATAGTAAAGTCTTGAACTCATTGCATCAATTTATCAGAAAGAGCAAGCGATTTCTAAAATTATTTAAATATTGAACTGCAGCTAAATCCACCATTATTATTAGGCATACCCAACAATACAACAATATGACGACTTTTTTTATGTAATCATTGTTTGGATATCTTATGCAGATATTACTCTGTTTTCATTACTATTTTCCTTTCATTTGTACCAGTCTTTGTAATTGTATACTGGAGCGGCGTTTATATAAGCCCGAGTGGCTTGTTCGCCAATCCATTTTTCTTTATGAAATAAAATATGTTTAAACCACTTGTTGGGTTGAGGTGTTTTCTTGACATATGCTGGAATGTTCCAGCATGGTTAAAAATCTTTACATATCTATTATCGTAATGTGTCTATATCCTTTCCACTTACAATTTATAAACAAAAAATAATTGTAGTATTTTCTTTTTGTTACTTGTAACTTGTTTATGAAGAATGTTCACGTACCACAAAAAGGAATTTAAAAAAAAGAAATATTCACGTTATATGATCTTAAACGGTTCAGACATAAAACTATATTTATAATAAGAATATGTGATAAAAGGGAATGTAAATTCAGGAACAAATAACTGCCATTCTGAGTAAAACGCATTAAAATGTAATAACTTTACAAGATAATAATTACAAATAAAGATTCATATATTTGTTGGTCTGTTTTTTAACCTTATAAATCACAGAAAATACACAATTATAGAAAAACAAAACATCATTTACATTCTATTTGTTTTTAAAAAGGCATGATTCTGTCTTAGAGACATAAAATAGGTTAAAATGCTAATCCATGTCACAGAGTGTGTCTAATAACATGCAATATTATTATGCTATATTATATATTCCTGGTGTTTAGGTATTCCTGTTCCAATTTTATTTTATTATTTTAATAACCACACTGGGATTTATATAAGAAATATGTTGAAAGATAGTTTAAATAAATATTTTCAGTTTATGGAGTCAGCGTTTGCCTTGATATGTAAATTCATGTGTTTACGTAAGTTAATCACAGAGAACCATACCTATAACTATATATATAACTATTAAGACCGTTTATAAAAAAAACAATTTTTAGCAACAAACCTTATAGATATAGAGATTACGATATGAGGAAGAAAAAATCAATTTGTATTACATCAAAAGATAAAAGACGCCATTTATTTTCTGCCAAAATATATGTTAAAATACACACAAGTATACACTAGTGAAGAAAGTCTAGATAACATTTGCTTCAGTGGGCTTATCTTCACTTCTTTATTATAAAAGAGATTTCTGTAAAACAAACATCAAAAACAATCATTTATCATAGTTATTGGATAGTCACTTATTATGTGAATTGCATATCACCCTTGCTTTTTGAGAAATTATTTTTACCTACTTCATAAATCGACAAATCAAGTTATATGAATTTGCAAATCTAATTAGAAAAGAAATCATAATTTTGACATATAAATCGAATTCAGCAACTAAGTATCTGCATTTGCAAACGAGATACATGTAGGCAATACACAAATACTTTGCTGAACCAGGCGGGACACCTCGAGATTTTTATTACCGGGTCATAAAAAGATCAAAGACAGTGAAATTGTCTTTGAGGCGTTTGTGAGAAGTTTCTAAAATAATCTTTGATATTTAATATAATGTTAAGATAAATGAATGTCCTTATATAAATAATAGATACATGAATTTCGTTGTATAGATAAATAGATAAATAATATTCACTTATTCCATCTTGAAGTTGCGTGAGATCAATAAATCTTTATTTCAGTACTTAAAAGGCCTCATGCATGGAAAACTCACATCGAAGATATTGTTAAGAAAGTAAGTCCACAGATAATCTACCTCCGAAGCTTAAAATATCGTCTCTCAAGAAAAACCTTAGAAACCATGTACAAGTCGTATATTTTGCCGACATTTGATTATTGTTGTCATATCTGAGATAACTGTACAATTTATCAATCTCTCATTCTTGAGCGATTACATCTAGATGCGCTACGTACAATATGTGGCGCAGTTCGCGGTACCAGTCATCAAAAACTATACTCCGAAACAAACTTTAAACCACTAAAGGAAAGAAGACGGGACATTAAACTAATAAATTTCTTCAAGATGAACAACGGTCTCGCCCCTGACTACCTCTGTGATCTGATTCCTAAATCCGTCTCTGAAAACAGTCGTTACAACCTCCGTAACAAATCCGACTTGCGAACCATTAAATGCAGAACCAAAATATACGAAGAATCTTTCTTACCTGACACTACAAGAATTTGGAATTCATTACCTAATGAATTCATAGGTTTAGTACCACTGTGGCCCATCCCATAGTGGGCCGGGAGTTAAGAACGGACCGGCCTATCACACCTCATTAACGAGCTCTCCCATAGTGGCCCGCCGGTCTGCTCATTACGTAATCTACTCGTGGCCCACTATGGGATAACACCAAAAAAACAACATCAAAATTAGATGATAAAATAGTGGACAGCAATAAACGGTAAAAAATCAACAATGATAAATTGAATTTAGAAGTTTAATAATTATTTGAAATGTTTTGAATCGTGCATAAATGTTTGGACAGATTCAAGGAAGTTCTGATTAAATAATATGCTTGGATATTAGTTGCCATATAGAATGGTATACAAATGCCGTTTATGGACAAATTTATTAGACTTTATCAAAGTATGGGCAATAAATAAATATTCATATATGTATTGTATCATGTTATTAGATTATTGCATCTAAATAAAGTGAATAACAACCAAATGTTTTTTCGTAATTTATGTTACCTAAAAGCATTAATAGGACTTTTTTTCCAGGGGACTCTTTTTTCTAGTCAAATTTAGGACTTTTCTTCTGGTAACTTTCTTCACAGATATATCAATGTTGTTTAAAAGAAAATACTTTTTTTGGCCAAATGTCGCTGTATATAGAACACAATAGGAAATAAAGGAAAAAGTCTTCATGATTACGAAAACAAGAACAAGCTGTTGATGGAGATATAACCGTCCATTCAAGTAAAAGAAGACAGTGCATTTACAGAGGATAAACGCCACCTTGTTTTACATTAATCCAAAACAAAATTAAAAACAAAAATGCTGCTTGCACATATTGCTTATTTCATACGACAAGTCTTTATATATGGACACTGGATAACAATAAACACACATATTAAATAATGTTGGATAAACTATACATGTAAATTGCACACAAACGTTTATTTATAACTATGAATAAAATAGGGTAATTACACATGGGCATTTAATAGGTCACTAAATATAAAATTCTGTTTGCTGATCTTTTTAGCTTGGATTCTGCATCTATCCTTTAATATTTTGTATAAGTAAATCCTTTTTAATTGCATTCTTCATTGAGAATAAGTCACTTGAGATCAAGCTGGAAGTGAATCTCAGGGAGAATATACTTGCTTGTTTTCGTGTCCTAATTCATGTATCAATAACATGAATAAATATGTTTAAACCAACTTAATGTTCACCAAATCTGCCAGTTTGTTCGATGTAGCAATGAATGGATTCTAAAAGTTTAGAATTTTCTCGGATGGTTGCTGTAATTTTCCAAACATGATGGATTTAATGTGGTAGGCATGATATATTTGATATGATAAACGTAAAGAAATTCATAAGAATTGACTAATTGATAAATATTTTGCAAATTAATTAGTTCACAGATATTGTCTTTTTCACAGGGAATGGCCATCAGATGAATGTGTTAAGCTACAGTTATAGAACGTTCTTACTAAATGCAAGTTTATCCAACAAAGTTAGCTGTAAATTTAAACATATATTATTTCAAAAAAGAAAAAGGATTGCCAAACAAGCAAATAATGCTTTTAATAATGCCGCCCCTAACAAAATACAGTTAAATCATAGTACCGCACACAAGGACAGATCAGTACACATATAATGTACAGAGACAATAATGATTTTGACAAATATACAACTAAGGCTTATACTCAAAAATCAACTGATTCTCTTTTACCATATGTGCAGCCAGTTGAATTTGATTCTCTTAACATTTCTTTCAAATAATGGTTTAAACATATTTTTATTCATGAAAATGAATTTGGTTTGGTAAACAAGCAAAGCTTTGCTTTTCTGAATAACTCACCAATACAATGGAATGTCTTTTAGTTTATTATTTTTTTGGTTTCTGAAAAGTTTATAACTTTATGGGTTGTTTTCATGGATGCCTTTTACAATTAATTTTCTTCAATTTTGCATTTGTCAGTGTGATCAACATCAAGCAAGTTAGTCGTAATATGAAACTGAATTAATTAGCCCTCGTGATTATCTCCCGCGTGACAGACAGGCAGCTGACAGACACTCGGTTGAAGATTAATTAGGTAATCCCCTACAGAGATAATGGAACAGTCAACAGTCCGATTAGAGCAGAGGGCAACTTCTCATCAGATTAAGCTTCATTAACAAACACTTAAAACAATATAGGTTTTCCTTGTGATCAGAGGATCAAATAATAATCTGTCTTCTACTCTCAAAAATGTTTTCATAGGCTATTTAATTTTCAAAGTGATTTTATGTTGTGTTTTTATAAGCTTTTAATGTTAACAATGTAATGTCGAAGACACCATACATAACATTCTGTTTCAATTGTGATAAATACCAAAAACACAGGAGACAACTCCTGGAAAATGTAAGCGCTAACACCCCACAAGAACTGTTAGCCAATACCAAAAATGCTATCTTCAAAAAGAATATATTTGAAGGTGATTGTAACGTTCATAAGATATTTAAGACTATGGTAACAGACAAAATCAAGTAACACTTTGTCGCTTAAGATTAGGCTGCAGTGACCTAAAAGGTCACAAATTTGACAGGTTTATAGAAGACTCTGCTACTTGCCTATGTAACTACCGTTATGAGGATGTTAGGCACTATCTGCTATTTTTATGTTCATGGATTTAATTTGAACACCGTTCTCTATGGTAATAATGACTTATCTTACTTAATCCTCTTCGTGCTTGGAGCACATAAGGCCTCCACCAAAGATCGCCAATATGGCCGGTCCTGAGCCCAATGCTGGATTTGACCCCAGGTCCATCCCTGTTCTTTTATTTCTCTTTCCACAGATCTTCTCCATGTTTCCCTTGACCTTCCCTTGTTCCTCTTTCCTTGTGGTGTCCATCTCATTGCTGTTCTAGGAATGGCATCTGGTTGCATCCTCAGTATGTGCCCAATGAATCGCCATTTTCTCTTCTTTATTACTTGAGACAGTGGGATGGTGTTTGTCCGCTTGTAGAGATCTTCATTGGAGATGGTTACTGGCCAATAAATGCCTAATATTCTGCGAAGGCATCTGGTTTGGAATACATCAAGTTTGTTGTTGATGTTTGACAATTAATCACAATTATTCAACCACAATTCTATTTTTATCATAATTAAACATTCCAGTTCAAATACTACTAACTCTTTTTACCTCAATAAAATCTCCCATACACAATATTATCTTTCTATCTTTTTCAGATACCACGCCATTTCATATCACCATTTATTTATGAACTGTAATGAACTGAATGTGATTGTGAAATGTTGCCTACTGAACTGAAATGTGCTACATAATAATTATGTGAAATGTGCTATGTACATTAAATAAATATTTATGTGAAATGTGCTACATAATAATTATGTGAAATGTGCTGTACAATATTTTACTCATTTTCATATACAAACTCACTTTCAAATTCACTTTTATTTGGACTAGTCCATCACAATGAATAGGTAACAAGAAGTAACCAAGTTATGCACTGAACTGTAAATGTTGTTGGTTTAATGCGTCTGTCAGCTGCCTGTCTGTCAGCTGGGAGCCCACCGCCCTCGTTAGCCCCTGCTGTCAAGTAGACAATACATTACAGATTGGCACCTGCTGTGTATTCAGACTTACATAACAGGTGGGCATACTCAAGCTATTGCTAGTCACGTGTGTCTCTCTTATAATAATATAATAAAGTATCTGATTATTGAAATCCTAGTGGTTAAGAAAGAACCAATGAGATGATTTTAGCTAAACATCTGCTATGACCTTTGTACCTGACTGAATCAGTGTTGAAATGACCTTTGAAGACAGAGGCCAAAATCTGTTCAGTGATCAGTGATGGATTAATGTGCTTTCATTTGATGGGACAAAGATACTCATATTCGGAGAAGGTTAGTTTCACATACTTTTTGCAGCCTATCTTTTGGCAAACTTGGGAATTTGATATCATGTAGTTTGTTTATATGGTTGCCATGTATTTAATTTGTTGAAATCTAAATTTGTTAAATTGTTAACTATGTCAAATACATAACAATACTGTGTCCCTTTCATAACAAAAAAATGAAGAAATACAATGTATATTTTGTTTAAACATTTTAAAACTTGTATTGTATGGTAAACAAGCAATGCGCTCGAGTAGAAGCATGATAACTGAAATAGACAAAAAGAAGTGAACGCTGACATTACATAATTTAGAATTATAAAATATCTTCGCAATTTATTGCATGAATCCGACACCCATACTCAAGATATTAAGTCTTTTCTTCAAAGAGTGAGGAAACGTTGCAGAGAAATAGTGACAGCCATCCCGTCCTATTGAAGTTGTAATAATTGTGTAATAGGGTGGGCGGAAAAAAAGTCACAGGAAAAAAGTCCCAAGATTTTATTATCCATCAATAAAAACACTAACAAACATATTTTTCATAACATTTTACGTTGAAACAATAACATTAACTGGTTTTGGACCTTAAGTCATATCATGAGCACTAATTTTATTACTGTTTAGCACTAATCTTTCACTTGTCTTAGCACCTTTGTTCAGGTCTGAGCACTACTCACATCTCACATCTCAATACACATCAGCACCAATCCTGACAATTCAAAATTCTTTATTTATTCTAATGTTCCATCCAACCCCATACAAAACTCTGGGATTGATTTTCTCTCACAAACATGGTCTTGACAAAGATTCTTCAATTTCTCCTGCATCTTCAGGAACTTTTTCCTGATCTTCCTCACTGGTCGACTGCCAACTGCATCTTGGGCATAGACGGTCTCGACAGTGGCATCTTCTTATTGATATATATTTATTGTTATATTTTAAAGTTTTATGTTATTTATCAATTCATTGATAAATATTTATTGTTATAAACTATATGTACCTGAGACAAAAATCAAGAGATAAAAAATACATTTCACCCTGGACTCAATGATCAGCCAAACAGTTATTTCCTACACCGCGGCCCTAAAAGAAAGACCTGTGTGATAGTGAGTATGTTTTGATGTGGATAATGTATAAAGACGTGATTATAACCAAATAGTTTTTTGTTTAAATTACTTTACAGATTTGATAAATGCCAACTATATCAATATTGTCGTTTGGTAATTCGGTAAAAACTGTTGCTAAAAGTATAATTTTCAAGCTAGTCGTTTGTGTACAGTTACAATATCTCTTGCATAACACAAATTTATTCCTACAATGTTATAGAGGATACGGTATCACACTTGGTTAATAATCTCTATATATCTGATTGAACATGTTTTATTCATGAAAATGTACATGGATATGGATTGACACAACAAAGCTTAATCACGTGACGCTCCATTGGATATGTCAAAAAACAATCAATAATCAAGATAAAAATTTACAAAGAAAATAAATTAGTATTTTAGACAGACAGACAGACAGACACATTTTATATGGCCAGGAGACCAATAGTACAATGTAAATGACTTTTCTCAATAGAAACAGCGCTACCATGTAATAGGACAATCATTACATCAAAATAATATCTCAGTGACATCAGAGGTTAAAAGGTGATGCCAATTTGATCGGTAACGATTGATATGGTATAGGACATGGTATATGGTAAAAGCTGGACATTGTTTGTTGTTAAAAGGGAAATATACTTTCTGTAGTTTGGTATTTACAGAAATATAAAGGTAAATGTACATGTATATATATCTTAAACATGAGTATTGAGGACACTCCAGAAGAACATGATATTCATCCTCCTTGATGTTACAATAGACCTCTCCACGGCGAATTTCATGGGCGCAGTCATTACGCGGCTGCAACGTTAACTGGTCAGTGTTATTTACAACGCTGCGGGATTTGCGCATTGACGTTGCATACACGTAAAGACGGTACCCAGTCACCACTTAAGCGGCATAAGCTAACGTCACCTCCCTTACCAACTAATAGTTCATTTTAAGTATCTCCTTTGTCACATCGGCATCAAACACTTCAGTCAAGTTTTTTTCAAAGCTTCGCAATGTATGTAAATGACCCGGTAATTATTGTTTTATGTTAAAGTCGGCGATATTAAACTGCAGCAATTTAGGGTCTATGAATAACGTTAGATATCCAATTAATTAACTCAGTCGACTATTCTTTTATTTCAACTGTTATTGTTTCCTGTCTGATTGATTTTTATTTTGTTTAATTATCTAGATTTACGCATATTCTTTTTCAAGGATATATGATTATATCACAATATTCTATCAATATTTACTGTAGGCCTATAGCTTTGGCCAATTTACTAGTAATTGAAAGCCGTTCAGCAAATTAGGTTTTCGATGTTAATGAATTTACCTTAATGTCATAAATTTTCCTTGATATTTTTTCCAGTAAAACTTATTTTAAGGAGTTAAGTGTTAACTTTCAAATTTTTTATATTAAGTTATAATATTAGACAATATGAAACTGTCAATATAAATTAATTTAGATTTCATCACAAGGAATTCTATGATGAGCAATTTCTTTGACAATTGCGACGTTGCGGCACAGTTTCTTTTCCGTTTTTAGCTCATCAGGACTGAAAGTCCAGATGGGCTTATGGCATGGCCCGTCGTCCGGCGTCTGTCCGTCCGTCGTCCGTCCGTAAACTTTTGACACTTTCGACTTCTCCTCATGAACCATACACACTAGAGAGCTGAAATTTTGTGTAATAGGGTCACAGGGGTCACAACTTTAAAAACCTATTTTCATCTTCTTCTCCAGTTCCAAAAGGACTAGAGAGTCAAAAATGATATGTGCAGACTCCTTGGTCAATGGGGATTCTAATTTGTAACTTTGGTCACAACCTTAAAAAGATATTTTCATCTTCTTTTTCATTTCCAAAAGGAGTAGAGAGTTAAAAATGATATGTGCAGACTCCTTGGACAATGGGGATTCTAATTTGTAACTTTGGTCACAACCTTAAAAACCTATTTTCATCTTCTTACAATTTGTTGTAAGGACTTAATAATATTCAAACATTCATTCAATATTTGGTGAAATATAAAAGATTATAAACTGATAGATGTTTGTGAAACCCCACACTTGTAAGAAGGGCATTTTACAATTTTTAATACCTGGTGGCGACTTCAAAGATATTCTGACTAAATATATAATACATGTATATATACTCTTCAAAAAAAGAAACGCATAAATAATTTTTCTCAGAATATGTTATCATTTAGTTGAGAGCAAAAATATCACATAATTTCAATGGTAGGAACGTGAAATTTAACAAGGCTGTAGACAAAGTGTTGGCAAACACGTTGACATCAGTTTTTGGTGTGTTCTTGTGTGTTATTTATCAAAAATTTGGCACTAAAGTCAGTTTATTGTTTTGTTATAATATAGAGCAATTCTTGATTGACATATTTCTGGCAATGAATGCAAAAGGTAAAAATGTCTCCTTTACAAAGTTCTGCTTCACCCTTCCCGTATAGTGTCCAAAACGTAATATGACGTTGACGTGCACGTTTATAAAGTTCATTACATTTATGTTCTAAAGGGTTTTGATCTTGTGTTTGAGGGAGTAAGTGCAGGATTTTGACCTTGATCTTGACATAGACGTAGACCAAGCGGAGTTCTGTATGTTTTTGAACGGTCTCATGCTTGAAAACTCCCCCCTATCAGTCCAAAAACCTATTGCATTTGACGTTCGTGAATGTTGTGGATGTTAAGACTAGCAATCAAAATCTCTTAAAACAACGAATTAAGCAGATCTTGGGTGCTTATTATAGAAACATACTTTATAACACCCTCTCAACCAACTCTGTTGACCTTTCAAATAAAAGTATAGGCCAAATTTTAATTTTCAGAAAGTAAAACAATACTGAGAAACGCTGTTTTTCATTTCACAATTTTGGATGATAGTGAGGTTGATCACCAAACCAGACTTTACTCAAGATTAAAAAACAATACTGAGAAACGCTGTTTTTCATTTCACAATTTTGGATGATAGTGAGGTTGATCACCAAACCAGACTTTACTCAAGATTAAAAAAGTAATCCTCCGGGCTTTAAAACCCCTTTGACGGCAATTGAACATTTTGAAGTTTCTCAAAACAGGGCCCATAACTAGCTCTCTTGGTCGAATATCCACGTCAGGGAAACTGCTCCCTAAAGTTTTGTCGACTTTTTTTCACAAAACATGTATATTTAATGTAATCTGTATTGCTGAGGGAAGACGATGACGCAAGTGCTTGACCCGGATGTAGATAATTTTGGCTTTGATAGCACTCTTGGTCTCACACATATTGGCTTCATTTTGTCGAAAATGGGCCTGGAGGAAACGACTAAATATGACTAAATATTGTGCCCTAATGATCATTCTAATTTAAAATGAGAGCAGATTTTGATACTGAAGTTTTAATTTGACGTACAGCGATGTTTCCTATTTTCTCCACTTTGACATTGTTTAATTTTATTTTTATTTCTTGTTAAAAGAATAAATAAATTGAAACCATATTTACCTTTTGTTAGTTATTAGTTCCACATGCTTTTGTGCTTTCTACATGGCGTTTTTGCTTTACAGATTTTCCTAAGCAGAGGTTTAAAAAAACAATTGCAATTGCTTCTTTAAAGATCGAAATCGCTAAAATGTCTCCGTTTTTGCACAAAAGTGGTTAATAATCATGTAAGGATTACGTTCAGAGAAGAAATATGACAGTTTTAGTGTTATATTCATTTTTACAGAAGTCTAAACTTTTCAAAATATACTGTGCGTTTCTTTTTTTGAAGGGTATATGTTTTCAATGTTTCTGCAGTGCATCCAGTTTTCTTTCAGTGTATATCAAATAATGTATTTGTAATATGTGCATCTATGAAATGACTTCAACAAAGAATGAACATATTGTGAGTGTTTGTTTAATTATTTAGTTGTTTTTCCCCAATATATTCTCCTGAAGTCAATAAAGTCCAGCAGATATGTGAAGAATTTATATACAATTGTGCCATTTATGATACAAGCATGAAATTTGGTACACAGTTAGAGGGTACCCTTAGAGTGAAATTTGGATATAAGGACATTCCAGATTCACTCAAAGATTTAAATGGCGGCTACAAATTAATTAATGAAATTAGTTAATGAATTATACCAACCAGTTCAAATCCTTATCGCGTGTGTTTGGTGTAAAACACAATTTAGGTATTATGTTATTACTTGTTGTGCATATGCTATCAGTCTGCCTAGCACTAATAATACTCGTTTCTCTCCGCTATTGAGTCTAGAAAGATGTAGTAGAAGGTCGCGTCAGCCGATCTCTGTAATTGCCAAATCAGGGATCGTCTTATCAAGCCGCAAAAGTATGCTTTCGCCCATATGACGTTGGAGGGTCATAGGTCGGCGAACGTTTGGCTGACGCGACCTGCTACTACATCTTGCTAGACTCAATATCATAGTGAAGCGAGTATCATTGAAGCTAGGTTTACTTTGACTGATATGCTAAGCAATTAGTTCATACTGAGATAAAAAAGAGCATCTGCAGTGGTACATAAGGGTAAAAATAAGATTTTCAAATTGCCATTGCAGAATTCGGCCCGTCGATTAGATATCTGACTGCACAGGACTGCTGTTTTTGCTTGTTGATAAAACATTTGTTCATTAGTGGTGCTGCATATTGCGTGACTGACAATGGCTAATAAACATTCAAGCTTTTGAATCAACAGGCTAGAATGCTACTCGTCTACACTGATTGATCTGAAGAAGTGTGTTTTATGTCAGGAAGAAACAGAATAGGCTATTTCCTGTCCCGCTTATGCCAAGCAAAATATAGGTTCTGAATAGGCGGAGATATAAAATAGGCTCCAGCTCTCTACCATTCGCCCGGATCAGTGTCGGGATGGTTTTTTTTGTGATGGTCCGATCACCTGGTGTAGATCGGTAGGAACCTGAGGTACGCCTCAGGTTCGGTAGGTACGCTTTTCTTCTGAGCCATTCAAGAAGCCCTCTGCCAGGGACACGAGCAGTTCAACAGCAGGACTTGACCAACAGGCTGGCAGGAGGAGAGCGGGAGGTCAGCCTACCCCTTCCAAGCAGGAGGCGTGTTCTTTCGTATCGGGGTTCTTTGTGTATTGGCATCAGCTGGGGCTGGACCATTTTAATGAGTCACTTTCTTAAGTGGGGGTTCCAGAAACCAGTGTCGTCTCTGACCAGTCTCACCTGCGACTCAACGGAGCACCGTGGACGGCAGACAGGCTCAATGTAACTTTTCAACAGATGGAGATTCTTAGATCCAAGGGGATAGTGGAGGAAATCCAGGTCCCAAATGTCAAGTGTTCATTCCATCCAAGAGAGACAGTAGAAAAAAGCAGCTGATTAACGACATGTCGAAATTAACCCTCCTTCCTTGTACTGCCCCCATATCTTTGTCACTTGTTGTTGTCATCAGTCATTCGGTTGCTGGACCCCTAGAATTGGAGAACGCATACATTCCCATTTCCGAGACCACCGCAAATACCTCAGTTTCGTTCTGGCGGAGCGCCATTCTCAGTGGAATGTGCTCCCATTTGGATTATCATTCGCTCCGTGGCTTTTCACCAGGGTGACTTAACAATAATGAACTTTCTTCTCGCTCACAATGTCCAGTTCATCCCATTCGTGGACGCATTGATCTCTCAGTTCAGGAGATTGGGGTTGCTGATTAACCTGTCCAAGTCAGACCTTAAGCCAACCACTTCGCTCACCTTCTTGGGCCCTATTGTGGACACTGCTCAGTCCCCAGCTAACGCATGGAGCGAATAGACTTCTTGCTCCGCTAGGTCCAACAGATCATCGGGCTGCTCACCTAAGTGCAGGACCTAACTAGGAGGGGCCGGCTGCAGTTGAGACCATTTCATGTCTTCCTAAACGTGCACGTCAGGGAAAAGATGTCCAGACATGTGTTGCCGCTTTGTCATGACCTCAGGGAAGAGGCAAAGGTCTTCAGGAGTGTCCTGCTCCACCCACTAAAGGTGATGGTAAGCGCAGCTTGGGATAGAACACACGGTAGGTGTCTGGTCTCAGAGTAAGTGGGATCTGGAGATTGTCCCTGAGCACTTACGCTCGGATGTCTATAAGCCTTTATCAGAGATGATAATCCTACGCCTGAAAGTTAAGACAGTTTATTGGTGGCGATTGCTTTCGGCTGCCAGGATTTCGGGGCTGCATGCTTTACAGGCTGATTTGCTTTGCTTTGCAGTGAGGGATGAGGAAGAGCTACAAACGAACTTGCACCGGACTTCGTGTGTAAGATCCAGGGGTCTGATGAGTTAGGCAGGGTGTTTCACATTCACGCCCTTGCATGATTGGTATTCCCCACGGACGAAGAGTGGAGTTTCTCTGTCCTGTTCAAGCTTTCCGTATCTACTCGGATACTCGGATACACACATTCCTTCTGGCAGGGGAGTAGGAGGCCTTCCCCATTTGCAGCGGAGTACAAAGAAGACAGACAGTGCCTTCAGTCTATCTGTGGTCTGCTATCCTCGAAGATTACAAAGCTGTAGGGTGACTGCGACCAGCTCGTTCAAACTTTTATGAGATCCGTGCAGTCTCTGCCACCATAGCGTTTAACATCAATATTGCTGTGGCGGACATCCCGTCGGGCTGTTTTTGGAAGTCATACATGGTCTTTGCAAACCACTGCCCTCAAGACATTTCTATGGAAGACGGACATTGCAAGGATGGTGCCTCAGGTATTCACATAGCAACACACTTCAGGTCTTGCTATCCTAGAGGGATTGCAGCTCACCTTTAGATCACATTCACATGTTGTTGTTTTTTAAAAACTTTGCATCGCTTTTTCCGTTGTGTTGGTTGTTTTTCTGCCTGGTTCAGGGCTTGTTACACTCTTTTAACGGGGGCCTGGACCCCCTTACCATAAGTTTGACTGTTGAGGTGGTTACCTTCCTGCTTAGGTCTCGCAGCCCTTTATTGCTGTTGTAATCTGGACAACAGTGAGTCGGAGATCGTAAAAGTAAGTTAGATGATAGTACGTTTTTGAGTAAACGTCATTATTTATATTTTCCATTGACAACTCATCAGTTTAGTTTTTAAGTTTGCAATAGCAATTTCATGGTATGTTATCGTATCCGCCGCATGAAAAAAGACAATTGGACTTTTTGTTTCCAATTTAGTGTACTATGTGTCCATGGTTGTTGAAACCAGCAACAGAGCAAACCTTGGAGCCAGGGGTCATATATTTAATACAGACTCAGTAGCGCCAGAATGACAACCGAAAACACATTTGATCGTCTTAAAGGAAGCTGGAGACGATTCCTGAAGCGGATTGATGTCGCTGTTGATTTCGTTCCAACTCAGACTGCAGCTGCTGTTGCATAACACGCTATTTGTGAAACAGAAAATGAGCAGTTTGAACCGAACTCGCTGGATGGCATTGCTGAAAATGAACAGAATATTGTGCAAGTCAACCAAGACCTGAGTGACATTTCTGTTCGCAGAGCCCTGGCATTACTATATGCCAGAGAAAGAACCCCCAAAAAACTGTTTCTATAATTCTCTGGTATAAACTGTCAAGATATGTCATCAAACTTGTTAAAGTGTGCACAATCATATCTTCTTTACTTAGTGGTAGATTATTTATCATATCCAGAAAGCTTTTCATTAGATGCATTACAAATCATGTCAATTTCTATTTTTAACCAAAGGGCAAGTGTAGCGTTTGCGCACTGATATGACGTACCAAGTTTCGTTCGCACATAGGGTAAACTGGGTACGTCATATCGGTGCGCAAACGCTAAACTTGCCCTTTGGTTTAACATATAAGGAGAAGTCCATATTCTGTTTGTTCATTATATTTACTTGAAATTAAAGCAAATAAATTGAAACAAGTCTGTTTTATCATTAAAAGTGAGGTGAAAGAGGCGGGAAACTATTGCATGTGATCTATTTATAGATGGGAGGTGTCCACTACTGGAAGGGATGTTCAATACTGTTCATGTATTCATTTTAGCATAGGATAAAAAGTCTAAAATTAATTTTAATTATTAATAATAATATTAATAATTAGTATGCAGCATGTGCCCCCGGGAGCAAATCTTTACCCAGGGTACAACGCTTGTAAACTGGGCATTTTGTTTAGAATGGACCATTCTTTGTATATAAACACTGCACTTGTAACAACCATAGTGTACAACGTTAAATTGCTTATCTATCCTCATGATATCACAAATTTAAATCAATGAATATGAAGATATGCTTTATCTAATGTATCATGAAAGTGGACAATCCTTAAGTTTTTAATGCAAACATGACTTTAGATCCAAGAAATAGAATTTGGAATGGTGGTCATGAAGAGACATTATTCATATCATCAACGTGAATAATGAAGTTGTCATTCATATATGTTTCTCTTTATTTAAAAGTAGATATATATCTAAAAAAACAATAACCACAATATTGCATTCAACAGAGCTGGTTGAATGTTTTATTTAGTTTAAAATAACGACGCTTAACCCAAAACAAAAACATTTACACATATTACCCTTTTATAATGATATTTTAATTGCAGTGAACATATTAAACTAACCAAAATTCATTCTGTCGATTCAAAGATATTTTACGGTCGCTTTAACCATTTTGGACTCTAGAGTTAATGATATGTAGTATTATGTACTGTGCTATTGGGCAAATAAATACGTTTTACATTGTTATATTTACATCCTGGTATGTATATGACATGCAGGATATTAGGGTGAGGTTGGAGAGGAACGGGAAGAAGGGTGCGGAAGTCAAACGTTAAGTCCATTTGGTTAGTAGGAGCATTCATATATCATATCTCTTCATTGACGGAAAGGGTAAAGGTTTGTAATGCACTACAATTCAATATGAAACTTAAATATATTTAGCGCCTACAGAAATGTTTAACAACAGCTTCGTACCTCCCTCCTGGCAGGCTGTGAAGGTGAAAGGGTGGGCAAAATGTCTATTCAAGGTTTCTAAGCGTCCGCATCGTTTGTATTGGAATGTTATGTTATTCATTATGCACAATCTTCAAACTGCACGCTTGTATTCAATTTGATTTCCCTTCATGTTCAAACACACATTCAAGTGTCTTGCATTGTTGCAATCATATAGTATGTGTTGTGTCAGATTTCTTTGCAGGGAGCGTATCGTCGTTTCGCATTGCATGAACATGTTATATACCTACCAACTCTTCACTTGTCACTGAACCTTAGGCTTTGCATGCTGAACTTCTCGTGGTATTTATCCCAAGGGTTAATTTGGTTTCTCAATCTTTGGGCTTAAATATTCCCTTCGACATCTCGTTAATTTTCACAGAAACTAAAAGTAAGTACACATATTACCCATTTATTATGATATCTTATGAACATATCAAACTAACCTTTATTCATTCCGTTAATTCAAAGATTGAAAGATTGATGATCGAAACAATTTTTGATCTCACCGGACCATAACACGTTTTTGTCCACAATAAACACAAGTTAAGCCACATGTTTTATATTCATAGGCTATTTATACCACAAAAGAAATAATCCTGTAGAAAGCAAAAATATTTGGCAGTCGTTATTGTGTTAACACCTTTACATCATAATGAGCCGGGAAATGGACTAACGTAACTATAATAGATGCTTTTAATTTTTAAGAGAACGTTTTGCTATAGCTACAGATGTTTTTTCAGATCGACACTTTAGTCTAATAGGCCTCCAATATTTCTATTTATATTGTGCAACGAGATTCACAACATTTTGCTGTGAGAAACCACCAGGCATGGGTTATTGTTGTTGTTGATGTCATGAAGTGTCGTCTTTGGAGCACTGATGTGATACTGATTTTTTTTATCAAAGAGCAGTATTTTTAAATATCTTCAATGTAATTGAATACATGCTAACAACGCACCCAAAAACAGTAAATAAGGTTCGTACTGTCTCAGTCTGATTACAATCGACTGTGCTTTTAGGCAAAAAATGCAAACAAATTATTTCTAGTTTGGGTTCGAACCTCATCCAGCCCGGCTATCCTCTCATTCGCCTTGTTGAGAGGAAAGTGTATATTTACTTTTTGCCTTCGAAACACGGACACTTTGATCAGACTGGTACTGCCTCAAATCAGTTGTATTCCTTCGTGGATGTTATGGGAGGAGCGGGATACGTTGTTCGTCAAAACACTTGAAACAAATTCTATGAACGTTAACTCTTTCAATAGTTGACTTCCATGTCAGTCTTCAACACGTTTTCTTTCAGATTTTCCCAAAACTGTGGAAAATGGTTACGTTATTGATGCTTTTGATCAAGATTCTAGAAAGTAAGTAATTTATGAACGTATCAGATTCACATGAAACTTGTGGCAATTAAGGCAAATAACAATGTTTACAATCGTTTCGTTAAATGTTACAATGAACAAAGAAGTAAACCTGAACGCTTATGTACAAACTGCATGACTAGTGGTGACTATTATTGATACAGAATTGTTGTAAATGGTAGCCACGCAGTATACTGATTGGAACACACAAAATGATAACTAACATAGGTGTTGTCCTGTTGGCAAACTTTTTATCTATCGCCATGTGAATTTTCACCCTCTTATCATTGAAATCACAAGTTATTTTGCTTCTTTATATATAAAGCTTAACATTCTATGATAAATGGCCAATGCGTTTCTTTTTTAGGGATAGAACAGTAGAATGAAAGCGTTATGCGAGAAATTCTTTAACAGAATGTAAACTATACAAGTAGCGATCAGCTGCAGAATTTACGTCTATGCGTGGCCTGTTAGTTGAGAAGGAGCTACTGTTTGAATTTGAAACATTTTAAAACTGTGTACCATTATTCAAAAGACAGTCTGTACAGTGAATTTGAAACATTTTAAAACTATGTACCATTATTCAAAAGACAGCCTGTTCATTATCTTGTATACATTACAGGAAACTAAGGAGGGACATATAAATTATATTAACGTATTTATACTATTCATGAACTAGACTTTTATTATTTCGTTTGAAGATGCAGAAGAGCCAGTGGACGACTTGACCAGCGAGAAACCTGACATTGCTGGGCTCTTGCTTGCCGCCATGGTAGCAGCGCTTGGCGTTGCATGTGTTGTTTTTTGTGGTATTATCTACTGGTATTACAGACAGAAGGATAGACGAGATAAGCAAGGGAGGTATGTGTGACGTTCGATTAGTCGTGCTTGTACAGAAGCTTGGATTTATAATTAGCAATTTTTGTTAATAGTGAGTTCATTATGTATAAAACCATGACATATCATGAATATCAAAGAATAATTGAATAAATTAATTACTATCTTAATAAGGAATTATGTATAAGAGTTTCCAGTTTATTGTGTTAGCAACCTTTGTAACTGCACCACAAAGTCATGAGGCAATAACTACATGTTTGAATACAGCATATCTAACATTTAACAGTAAATACCTCAAACTGCAACCTTCCTTCATGAAGTGTCGAGATTGATAGAGACGTTTGATAGATGCAACTTAGTCACTGTGTATAACCGTACACCGGAACTAGCGAGGTGAACGACGGAGAAATGTTGCTAGCGAGGAGCCGAAATCGAAAGTTAGGTAATATTTTACTTCATAACTTTCAAATTATCAACATCATGTGGTAATTTTAGCATACATACTTAGTGAAATGTATGTGTTTGTCATTCTGTATCCAAGGTACAGTAACAATGACAGTTGCGAGTAATGATGTTGTTAGTAACTATTTGCTATCTCTGACTATGAACAGGATATGACATTAAACAGTTATGTCTCGGAAAGCTATTGACATGATAATAACATAGAAAAAGTTGATGAAACGACGACGATTGCTTTTTAAGTGATCCCGTTTGCGATCACGCTCCTCGCTAGCAACATTTCTCCGCCGTACACCTCGCTAGTTCCGGTGTACGGTTATACACAGTTAGTATCCTGACTATAACTAAATTCTCTCCTCACTTTACAGCTTGTACATAGTTTATGTCGAGTTGTCCTGCAAATATGTACTAATTTCTTACTATGATCTATTGTTAGGAACTTCGCAAAGATTGTATATGAAACGGCAATATAACTTTGGTCATCAATATTTCTTTCAACAGCGATGGTCCTTCTTTTAACAACGATTATCTACAGTTCTTTAGTGAGGCTACTAATACCAAGGGTATGTTTCATATTACAATTAATGACAATTATAATAGGAATGGTGCTATATGGATGATGTGCCTTGTCCAAGAACACAACACACTGTTTATCACAAATCACAAATTTTGTTGTTTGCAAATAAATTATTATCCGAAATTTTGGCTGGACAAGACAGCACGCCTACCAAAACACCATTGTGCTTGTTGATTAATTTTGTATTTGCCGGCAATATCCTACATTTTCGATCGTTCGATGATACATTGTTCAAATTCTGTATGAATAATTAACTTGACATATAATTCATTTTAATGTTTAGATAATTTTCATGTTTTGCAGCTTCGCTTGGGAGGTCCTCTGTCTAAGCAAGGTGGATTCAGTTGTATGGCCAAATAGATATATCAACATTGATTACATAATTATTTTTAAACAGTTTTAAGCCTTTCCAATTAATGAAATAAAGACGAGTGTTGTCAAATTTTAGCCTTCGTCGTTATTGAATAATTATTTTGATCATACAATGTGTGTCAAATTTTAACATGCAAAGGTTGTGCTTGACAATTAGTTAAAATCCTGACTATCCTGATTAATAGGCGCTACCTTTTTAAAAGACTGGCAGATAAAAATAGTCATCGTTGTTAATATTTTAAATATAGTTAGTGTATAATATAAATACGAACTCATCATGGATGCATTTACCCTTTCAAACAAGTACCATTTGGCATAATCAAGACAGAAACCTTAACTAAAGTTGCAGTGATAAACAGAAAACAGAAAAGCACAAAGAAACATTAAGTACTCAAGGGTAAATTTTGATACATCTCTTGAGAGTTTAAAGCAAGTAGCCATTTGTACAAATTATAAAACATGGTTTGTTATCAGCGGTTTAACGGATCCTCGGTTAACTTACCTTTGTCATAGATAAAAATATTTTAACCGCAGTCATTAAATCTGACTAAAACAAGAAAGCAGTTAAATGTACAAAAAGTGTCCAAAATTTAGTATGCTGCAGTTATCAAACCACAGAAGCTTGTATATTGAAATAATACCTGACGTAATAATTTACTTTTTAAAAACATATTAATACGTTATTCCGGATGGATACCTTGAGGATATGGTTAAAAATTGACCTTGACCTCGTGAATATCTGTGATGTTTGATGATCATGCGTTAGTTACATTTTGTGTTTTTCTTTGAATTTTGGCAATAAAATGAAAACTCTTTACCAAATCTTTCGGGATGCGTTAGGATATCACGTTATGGGGAAGTCTTTTCCTGTTTTACTAGACACCACCGCTGGACTGGTACATTATCGTGGTGTGGTGGTTTGTGTGTTTCGGAGACCATGAGACTGCTATGCCATCACGATTTTAGATTTGTTTTAGAGATGTCGCAGAAAAAACGTTACATTCATAGAGATAGTTTCATATGAGGATATACATGTCAGTTAATACAATTGCACGGAAAAGGGTTGTTTAAGATCACTGTTCCATTTTCTAAATACATATTGCCTGAACAAGTGACACATACTGATCAAAAGTCAAACATTAAGTGAAAAAAAACGAATAGTTAGAGAAAGATAGGTACATTCAATGACTGCTGACATGATATCAAGGTCCTTTTGTGACATGATGAAACCAATTTAGAAAGCCACTCACCCTTCTTTGGCAAGGTATGTGATTCAGGTATTCTAAAAACATATCAGTCAATAATAGGTGTTCATATTAAACATATATATCCATTTCACAATAAGCAAATCCATATTCGAGTAATAGACAATGTGTAAACAACATATATACATATTTTCCTTCCCCGAACGTACCAGCGTTTACAATTTCACTGTCATGAATAACTTTGCTCAATACTACCCGAAAAGCGATCATCGAACACATTAATACAACAATGGTAAATGACATTCCTGTCACAGATACACGTTCACTTCCTTGAGTAACAATTTCTAGGAGTACACATTCTTACAGTATGTTATATACAGGTTTAAAGGAGGATTAATAACTTTAAGTAGTCTTTATAGTTGTGCATCAGTGTGATTTAAGACTTAGCAATAGTCATTTTTGAAAGAACATAACCCTGCTTGATTGTTTCTTGTGATACGTTTTACTCCATGAGAAAGAATGTTGATTGTGATTCGGAAAATATCAACTTTCATTATTTACACGTACATAACTTCGTCACACACGTTTGTCGTTAATATGAGAAAGGATCAAATGTCTTTGACGCGTCTTCAAATGTTTCCTTCATCGTCGTAATTGTTAAGAGTTTCTCGTAGGTCTCTGCATATTAAGTGAAATCCAAGTTTTGATTAACCTTTTTGTGTCGATGTCCTGGCTTTTGCATGTGTAGATGTTGTGGATTTATCATGTAATGCTGTTTTGATAGTCACGATTCTGACAGGAGATTTCGTAGCAACGCATCTGCAAGGCGAAATATCTCCTTTGGTGGTAAAGTATTTAGTTGTTAAGGTAAGCGTGCGCTGTCGTAGAGACTGCTTTTGCTTCGCCTTTCCTACGGTTACTTCTTGTTCCGTAGACTTGGTGGTATCATGTGCTGGGGGTATGTTATTTTTCTGTATTAGCCGAATCAGCTTCTGATAAAGTTGTCACTCTAGTTGTGGTTATTGGCAGCTTGTCTGAAGGAAAAACACATTCATAAGACAAGTTTGAGAAAATAGAATTCCGGGGTCATTGTGCTTTGTTTTGTTTAATGAAATTTGCTTGAGGTTTTTTGACTGACATTGTCAATAATATTTCGAAGAATTGATATATATATTTTATATTGTTATTTTTTAGCGTTGTCCTTCTCAACATTGATAGATACAAGAGTTCATCTTCTTTTAGAGAGATATCTCTGAAAACATTCCTTACATTTCAGGATATGTGCTTATCAAAATAAACCTAAACCATGCTAAGTAAATATACCTGATGTTTTATTTGTGACAAGGATATACTTGTTTTTCGAATAAAATCCTTGTGGGTCATTATTGTAACATAATGTCAAGTATCTGTAGGATAAAAAGCCGGATATCACCTGGCCCCGACAACATCTCTGGAAAAGAACTAAAGGAATTGCTGCTCTGAACTTTTAACGATCACGTAATTTCACAAATCTGAAAACTTTCAACGACGTTTACAGCATGACGTTTCAGATTATCTGGATCCACTACAGAATGGGTATAAGGCGAAAAAAGTTTATGATGCCACAGTGACACTTTTACATACATTCAGTAAACGCATTGCTTCACCAAAGACATATGGACGTATTTTATTTGTGGATTTAAGCTCTGCTCTTAATACCATACAGCCTTAACTGATTTTACAGAAACTGTCTAACCTACATGTTAATCCTTATATCTCCCTTTGGATCAAGAACCTTTCTGACCAATCGTCAACAGTATGTGCTAGTAAATGCTCCCTAGTTTACCATAAACCATAACACTAGGTGAACATGTATTTAATTTTACACATATGCACATGTGTGTTTGGTAAGGTCAAACATTCTAAAAATAGCAATTCTCTTTAACATGACTAATTTGATTTGGAAAAAAAAAATTTGACCATGAATTAGCTAGTTGGAATCACTCCGAATGGTACACCGTTGGTTTGAAAGTTTCTTTGGTGATGTTGAATAACAGTGATTTCCGGGAATAAGGCAAGATAAATTGTAAACGAATTTGACCTACCATATTCGCAGATGAATCCAAAGTGGTCAAAGAGCGAGTCACAAGTATGGTCAGCCCAATGGAAGCCCGTTTCTCTCAGGAGTAAGATACAGTCCTCTAAATCATGGAATAGAGATGGTTCACCCGTGCCCCAATTCGTGTATCCCAATGGAACTCCTGAACAGAAATATTACACTGCATGATTAATAAGTATAACCAGTGGACATTCAATGTGCAAACTCGAATTCACGTTCTTACCATATTGGTTTAGAATGATACGATATGTGTGAATAACAAGTCAAAAGCAATTAACGTGGATGTTTCTTTACATAAAATCAATTACTAAACCTTTGAAAAGGTAAATATTTATCACAACACGTTACCTCTTATCATACGAATGCCATTTCAAATATAGTTTTTCTCAAAAGGGGATCATGTTCCGAATTGAGAAACGATGATGACACGAATTTGAAAAATAGAGCCATGGGCTCTGTAGCTCATCAGACTTTTGATTAAAATATGTTTTGACCCCTGTGACCCCATTTGGGGTCATGGGGTCACGAAATCTACAATTCAGAATCCCCATTTGCTAAGGAGTCTACACACAACTTTTCAGCTCTCTAGAACTTTTGGAACTGGAGGAGAAGATGAAAATAGGTTTTTAAGGTTTCGACCCCTGTGACCCCATTTGGGGTCAAGGGGTCGCCAAAACTAGTATTTAGAATCGTACTTGTCCAAGGAGTCTACACACAACTTTTCAGCTCTCTAGACCTTTTGGAACTGGAGGAGAAGATGAAAATAGGTTTTTAAGGTTTGTGGGGTCATGGGGTCACAAAATCTACAATTTTGAATCCCCATTGGCCAAGGAGTCTACACAACTTTTCAGCTCTCTAGACCTTTTGGAACTGGAGAAGAAGATGAAAATAGGCTTTTAAGGTTTTGACCCCTGTGACCCCATTTTGGGTAATGGGGTCACGAAATCTACAATTTAGAATCCCCATTTGCCAAGGAGTCTGCACATCAAATTTCAGCTCTCTAGAGTCATTGGTTTCGGAGAAGAAGATGAAAATGTGAAAAGTTTACGGATGTACGGACGGACGGACGCTGGACGCCATACCATGCCATAAGCCCATCGGGTCTTTCAGACCTGATGAGCTAAAAAGGGCAAAATAAGCAATCGGGGAAATTAAAATTTAGTCTCTGACAAAAAGAGTTCTTCACTAAGTTTATTATTTTGATTTCTGTATGTTATGAAGAAATAAAAAGGAGCCCTGAACAATTCTTAATTTCAGTAAAATAATACGAATGTCAAATTTTATATAATTGTGTTGCTATGGTAGGTCACAATTCTGGACACTGTGAAGCCATCCTGAACGAAACTGAGACAAGACAAGAAAACACCGTCTTCTACATCAGCGTGTTTTATCAAAAAACTCTTTCATTTAAACCCTGATACCAATGCCTCATACTACTCTCTGCTATCCCAGGCATTAATATAATATGGGCTATTGATTACTAAATGTATGAATAAGCGGTTGTAGCTTGATCAACAGTGTTATATCACTAACCCGAAATCCATTGATAAGAACTCTCCTCTTTCCTGTCATTCAGACCTATCCAGAATCCATTTTTCTGTAAGTCCATTTTCATAAGAGTATTCTCCAGGAATGTCTGAATCTCTTTATCATCAACCGTGACCAAGCTTCCACCCTTGTGCGCACACTCTTGCTGAGCTTGTGTCCAGTCAGTTTCTCTGTAGCTATGAAACTCGAAACATCTCTCTCCATATGCGTGGAGATACAGGGTTCTTGGCAGATTGTACGGGCATCGGGACAAGTCTTCCTCGGGTGTTGCTGAAGAAAATGGTGTAAATATATCCGTAAGAAGGTGTGAAACCATTCTCTCCCCACATAGGCAGATCAAGTCATGAAATGTTGATATAGCCTCTGTTATATTACGCCAAGTTTGTGGGGAGAGGCCTGATTTGAGGCAATCAAAGTTAGTTGTGCAATCAGCGACGCTGTTCTTAAATCATCATTTTCGCTACTGGATCATGGCAAAGGCATTGTCATATGAACAATCCTTTCCATGCGATAAGTGTTGTCATTTGATATAGAAATTCAAATGGATTGTGGTGCAATTATTTTCCGCCAGGGGAAACTGCTGGTTCCCACGGATTTCGGCGTAATAAAACAGAGGCTGAAGCAACATTTCATGACTTGATCTGCCTCTTCAGAGCTGCAACTTAGCGCTAATCACATCTTCACAACGTCACGGGCGAAAATAAAAAGTTTCTAAACTTTCCCATTCCTCCCCTGACATCTTTGGTCGTAATTTCTGTGCTAGCATTTCAACCCGCTGCACGGAAGTAGAATAGTCCAATCAGAAGACAGCATGTTAAATGAACCGATTTGAAAACAATATTTTTTTATGCTTTTTACAAGGGAGAGAAACACTTTATTTGAGTGATACATTAATGTTTGCCTCCTCTGCATTCACGGTGCTCATCAAAAACATGAAAACAATCATGCAGACTGAAATTTAAAATTAGATTTCACTCGGATAGTTTTCAAAAAGATCGTCTGTTAGTATTTTGAATTTGTTCCGAATGTAAACAGCAATTTCATTGGCCATTGTTGAAAGAGCTGATAAGGGGCGTAACTCGTGATCACGATAGGTGTCGCTGCTCCGGATCACCAGTTTTCTACCTTGTGAAGGCAAGGTCTAAACGAGGAGTTGCTCGATACGTTTTCACCTTGCCGTGGGAAGATGCGCTAATCACGACCGCGGAGGTCAGTACATCCAGTTTTCAGGTACCCATTTTAACAACTGGGTGGACTGAGTGCAATGCTGATGAAGTACCTTGCCCAGGATGAGACCCAAGTTACACATGTTTGGTGTCATCACCAGGTTCGAACCCCGTCTCGCGTGAGACGCTAGCATGCACCACTGTGCTCCATATGATATGTGTTACATGATGAAAGGGAAAGTGGACAGACACACCATCGTCATAACCTTACAGTCACAAATTACCATGCAATTGCAAATAACTAGTCATCAGATTTAACAAGAACATCTCATACAGATCAACATTTTCCATTGTCAAAAAATTTGGTTGATTTTGACATGCTCTTTTAAAATTAATAGATATATATCAAGTGCACATTTCATTAAACTGCTGCATCAACAATATAAGTATCCTGGTCTAACTCAAGCTGACATATTTGTCGCTAAAACATGAGCACCACCACCATCTTTACCAGGTACCCATTTCCTGGTGGGTAAACAGGCAATTTTTGAACAACGTCTTGTGCCCAAGTTAACACTACAAGTCTCTCAAATCATGTATCAATGTAGCGCAGGGAATAAACTTCTTAAAATCTCAGTTTACTGATCAATAAGCGGGGAACCGACTCATCCAGCGAGCTACGCTACGTTGTAAACTGAAGGCGGTCGACT
Source organism: Steromphala cineraria (assembly GCA_916613615.1). Classification (NCBI taxonomy): domain Eukaryota; kingdom Metazoa; phylum Mollusca; class Gastropoda; order Trochida; family Trochidae; genus Steromphala; species Steromphala cineraria. Next base: position 28,686,284 of record OU744732.1, read on the forward strand.
GAGCATTGCACAGGATCGAGAGACCCCACCTTCCCTAATTAACCTAGCTTACGATATAAAAAATACGACACTTGATGTGTTAGTTTAGATTTCTTACTTTGTGTTAGAATATATCTCATTTTGAAGCTTGATATATAAGATTATGTTGTATCGAGTTACTCATGCAATTGGATGATACTCTTTTTTCAATTTTTCTAAAGTGTAGATATTTGCTTCGAAAAAAGACTTTTTCATAGGTGAAAAAATAGATCTATATTTAGAATAACCATTAATTGTTGTATTTATCACGGATGTTCGTATTTTTTATTTAGCTCTAAAGGGGCAGTAGCACGTTTTTTGATAATTTTATATTCTTAAATTTTCATTGATAAGTGTACGTTAATGCTAAATGTGTTATTTTGATAGTTTCAAAAATCTCATTGCACAAATTATCCATAGTCAGAGGGCAATGTATGAAGATTCACCTAAAATTAATTGACGGCCATTTTGTGTGAACACCTTTAATTTATTTTAGCAAGAAAGGGGAATCGCATGGCTATACATTACATTATATATTTGAGTTATTTTTGCTCCTGACATCACCTTATATTCCCCTTAAAAACGTGCTACTGCACCTTTAAATAACAACGCTAAATGCAGACATGAAACATTTTAAGATATTTTATTGACGCTTCAATCAATTTGGACTCAAAGTGTGAATGATGTGAACTGTCCTGTTGGTAAACGAACACATTGAAAGTAAAGTTTGACATCGTTACATTTAACAAGAAGTCCTGTTAAAATAAGACGGAGTGTAATTCACGTGCAAACATGTATCTGGGGTTTTATGGCTACTAGACTGCAAGGCTTAATATCGTTTCCAGCATTACCGACACCATCCATGGGTCCGTTCACTGCTTTTAAAGGGGCAGTAGCACGTTTTTTGATAAACAAAATTTATAAAATTTTAACTGATAATTGTAAGTTAATGCTTAATGTATTATTTTGATAGTGTCAAAAATCTCATAACACAAACATATCATCCATGGTCAGAGGACAAAGTATGAAGATTCACCTAAAAAAAATTTATAAAATTTTAACTGATAATTGTAAGTTAATGCTAAATGTATTATTTTGATAGTGTCAAAAATCTCATAACACAAACCAATCATCCATGGTCAGAGGACAAAGTATGAAGATTCACCTAAAATTCATGGGCGGCCATTTTGTGTGAACACCTTTAATTAATTTTTTGTAAGAAAAGGGAATCGCATGGCTAAACTTAACATTATATATTTGAATTATTACTGCTCCATTTAGTTTAATTGCATTGTCTTTCAGTTGGAACCATTCATTTTCATTTTCCTGACATCACCTTATATTCCCCCTAAAAACGTGCTACTGCCCCTTTAAAGATCATAAAGAGATTTAAAAGACGAATCAGAAGATTTCTCATTAACGTTAATCGTATTATTGGTGCACTTACAATTAAATAGCATCAAATGAAAGCAAATCAAAAGTATGAGTTTTTAAATGTAAGACTTACTGGCTTCGGGCCATAGACAGAAACCGGATTTTCATTCAACTTCGGATTAAGAAACATTGAAGCTATTAATGAATAAGTGGTAAAACCACCCCTTTACAATTGCTTGAAAGGCTGTGAAGTATTTTCATTTCTTTTATCTCGTATTGTTAATAGTCTAGTTGTCCAAATTGTAGCCAACCGGTATGTCGGTAGAAAAAGTATTCTATATAAAAAGAAACTTCTGAGAGGCCGACGGACTGACAAACATTGTAATTAACATTGCATTGAATACATTTCATTGAATTTAGCACATATCGATGGGATAAACGACCTATATGGAGAACACGCAAATGCAAAACCTTAACTTCAGGGCTATCTCGATAATTTATTAATTAACTATCAATGATATGGCACTAATACAATCTTAACGGTCTACACTATACGATTCGGCAACTGGGCCAATACAGGTAAGCTGGGCCAATACGGGCCAAACTGGGCCAATACGAACAGACTGGGCCAATACGACTCTGAGCATGCCGAATACACAAATGGCGCAAGTCCGAAGCTATCGCTTCAAAACTTTCGACATATATTAGCGTTCACCAATCTCTTTTATAATTTTGGTTTCAATGAAAATGAACTCTCTAATGTTGTACAAGTAAATCACAAAGAAGTTAATTAATAAAAATGTCGTTAATCAAGTTTTTCCGTATTGGCCCAGTTACAGGTCCTCGGTCCGCTGTACTGGCCCTTGGCTTCGCCTCGGGCCAATACAGCAGACCTCGGACCTGTAACTGGACCAATACGAAAAAACATGATTAATAACATAATAGTATAAATGCATTCTGCAGGCTTAACGATTATACAGTGTCATATTTATAGGATATCTAACGAGCTTCCCCTTTCATATCAAGTTTATGTCCCTAGTGAAATAATTTTGCTTTGTCACGAGCCTTGGCGAGTGACAAAACAAAATTATTTCACGAGGGACATAGACTTAATATGAAAGGGGAACGAGTTATGTATCCTATTTATTACCAACTTGCATTTCAGACGATTTATTGCTTTTTTAAATAACTTTTTATTATGCCTATAAAGAGACGAAACGGCGGATGAATATCAAACCACGTCACAGCCTCAAATATTATACTATTACGACGTCAAATATTCACATTTCTAAATTCTACCCTTCGTTAATAAATAGTGTTTGGTGAAATGTAAGTAATTATGCAATTTAGTCATGAACGAAGCGTACGTGAAAATAAAATCTCACTGCGCGAGAACATTCAGAGTTATCTTTCTTTGATCAACGGCATGTCATGGCCGCCATTTGCCTGTATCTTTTCGTCAAATTGTGTAAACAACCGCCTTCAAAGTAAGTTTAAGATGCTTATCATTGTTCAAACGTGTTTTGTTTTGAAGAAATGTTGTCTAAAGAATATTCAGTTGTCTTTATATTCTATAAATAACAAGCAATGTCTGTCTGTGTCATTTTGGAGCGACATGGATCAAATTAATGAAATACGGTGATCAAATTGTGCTGAATTTTAACCCTTTTGTGTTTATATGAGCCTTGAGATATCAGTAAGATGTTTTATTGTAATTATTTTGTCCTCCGATTTATTCCTTAACAATTCGTTAAGGAAGATTTTAAAGATAAACTGAAAGTTTGAAGAATGACTCCGACTCACTCGGTGCCATTCGAATTTGTGAATGAAAACACGTTCGTTTTATGAATGAATAAAGTAGTCCGGACAATGTCAAAGTTCACCGCAAGCCAGTCAAATCACTTTGAGGTGTTATGACCCATATGTGTCATAACACATTATTATGAAACCCCTTTACGAAGTACCACGTGGGTAATAAAACTGTGTTCGCGTTGTTGGGTTCTTCCATCATTGGGCAATGTCACCGACGTTGGTTCCATGTCTACCTTATAGCCAAATGTAGGGCATGACATTTAGAAATGGTCATGGACAACATAAAAGTAGCCAGAAGTTCGAAAGTGGTCAAACTCTGGGAGTAAAGCAATTTGGAAACTGTTTTCATTTTGCCATTGTTACTTAAGAAATAGAAGACGTGTTGGTGTCCATCTATCGTTGAATAAAACATAGCAGGGAGCATAAAACACGAAGGGCGTGTTTTATGCTCTCTGTTATGTTTTATTCAACGATAGATGCACAACAACGAGTTTTCTATTTCTTATATGAGATATCCTTTTTATATAAAATCAGTTGAAAATTATGGTAATTTCAAAAATTTATTTTGAAAATAATGATGTCTAACTCAGTAGCATTTGACTAGTCCATCATTATGTATAGGGGTGGGCGCTCAAGTAATCACAAAATCAAATGAATTGAACAATCAATGCATGTTTATTTATTGAACATGTATAATTAAATATTTGCACAAAATATCTATTCTGAATGACAAGTGATTTGGTTTCGAATCGACAGACGCCGAGTCAGCTATGGTGGACAATAGATGCCCCCTCAAGTTTGATCAATGGACTTCACAATTATGACGTCATTTGATAAGAAACGTTCTAATAACTGACATGACGACATTGATTTTGCGCATGGTTGTATCGTCAAATAAATCACATCGTCGGTCCCATTGTCCGCCATTGTTTTGATGCCATTGCTATCTTATATACTAGTTTAAGTAAAGGGCGGTTTGGGTTCCTAATTCAAACCCACACGCATTGTAATCTCTTCAAGCTGTTTTAATACTTCACAACACAAATATCAAGATAGTTGGATTATTTCTGAAGGTTTGCTTAAAGAAAAGCTTCCTGGTCTACAAGAAATTCACATCCTTGATTAGCGATTTTTAATAGAGATTATTACACGAGGAAGTGTGTCATATGACTTTTACGAAACGAATGTTAATTTTATTTACCCGAGCGAGAGCAAGGGTTATACACAAATTTGCACGAGTTCGTAAAAGTCATATGACACCCTTCCGAATGTAATAATCTCTTTATTACCGATTCTATTCAAATTTACCATCTTAGAAATATCTAGGAAACGGGCCGCTCCCCTTTAGACGGCCAGCTACAGTGACGTCACGAAGAATGGTGTTGTAACGTCACAGGCGAAAAAATACGGGAACTCGCACTACAACAATTGTTGCTAGGCAAAAGTGATATGTGCACTAGTGCTCATATTGAAAATATGTCACCACTAAGTCTAATTTTCAACCATATGGGTAATTATAATGTGTACGATTCATGTATGTTCAATTTAGTTTTAACATTTCAGAAAGTTCTAAGGACGACAGAGGTTATTCTATGGATGAACAACTTATTTATTTCTTCCCCAGGAGGCTGAGGGTAGTGACAGTCTAAGTATTATATGGATATTTATATAGCGCGCATATCCAACCACTAGTGGCGCTTACATTTTGTGCCCTGGTCAATGGCATTCTTTCACTGTCCGATCATTTTTCCAATTCAACTCCCTGGGGAGTATTCAACTGGCGTCCATATGTGGCGCTCAGGTAATGGACCATCCTATGCCTCACAGGGTACCCATTCACAGCTGGGTGAACTGAGATACATAGTCACAGCAGTTTGTCCAACACTGCTGAACGCTGATAACCGACATCTCGGCGTATGCACGTGTTCATGTATCCACCATTTAGCCACTGACATGAATTCGTGGGATCTTTTAAGTGCGCAGTTTTTGTTGCACTACACACTAGGGCTCCAGGGTGACACTTATATAGTTCTAACACCTTGGCCTGGATGGGATTCGAACCCTGGACCTCAGCAACGTGAGACCGGCGCTCGTTCCGACTGAGCTATCCCGTACCCCTAAAGTAAACCTAGACTCAATAAAACTCGCTATACTCCAATATTGAGTCTAGCCAGGTGTAGTAAGGGCTTTCGTCAGCTGACTTATCGAATTATCAGGGCTCCGCTTACCATGCCACAATAGTCTGATTTCGCACTTATAACGTTGGAGGGTCATAGATCGCCAAAAGTTCGGCTGACGCGACCTCTTACTGTATCTCGCTAGAGTCCGTATGGGTGTATAACGAGTATTATTGAGGCTAGCTTTACCTAAACTGAGGGTGTTGGTGGTTCTGATTACCCCGTCTCAATTATTTATCCATTGAATAACTCCTGACATCGTTACCGACAACTTCTAGAATGTCCTTTAAACAGCTCAGGGAATCCTTCACCTTAATTAAGAAATAAAGTAGCCCTAACCATCATGTGTTTTGCAATAAAGTATAGTTTTGCCCTGAACTATTATATTTAAAGCATGAGGTCGAAGGCCAAATGGTTTGACGGTATAATAGTTCAGGGCAAAACTATACTTTATTGCAAAACACATGATGGTTAGGGCTACTCTATTACTTTTCTAGTCGATTTTAACTCGTTTAAGTTATTTCTACTCCATATAAAAAGATATTTTGTAAATCACGTCCGGCTGCGAATTGAAAATCCCCGATCAGGGCCATACTTAGTGATGTCATAGCCAATTGTTTTTGACGTCATGGGCCATTGTTTCGTGACGTCGCTCAAAAACTATACTTTATTGCGGAATAAAGGATGGGCGGCGCCTTAGATATTTACGGGAACAATACTAGAATTCACGTCAATGGACGTATGGGCCTTAAGCCACTTTGTAGAGAATAATTAATCTACATTTTTAAAAAAATCTATTTAAGGGATTAAATCCTTAGTTAATTCAATAACTAGTAAACATTATAATAATGACAAACTCTCGTGCGGATGGTTATTGTAAATTAACCTATAACCCGCTAAAAGTATTATTTATAAATTGTGAATAAGGTGATTTCACGTTTGCCCTTTGTACAATTGACCATTGTCCAGTTTTGACGTTTAGAGTTATCTGCCCTTGGCGTCAATGGGCTCTAGTGCAGTAGCTTGCGTTTCTGTGTTGTAAAATAGTATGGGGAAGCGTTTGATTTGAATTAAATAAGACAATAATAAATTATTGTTATAGGGGTGAAATTCTAAATTTTAATTTGAATGTTTATATGGATCAAGATTTATTAAATTTATCCGCAAAATATAGTGATTGTCGCCTTTTCACTTGTCATGAAATTTGTTTCCTAATAAATCTATGTAAAAGATATATTTAAGTTGACGTAGCATCGGAGAATATTGTATCAATAATTTGTTAACTGAGTAATTTAGCAAAGATCTCATTTGAACGGAGAACCTTTACATATTTAATATCTTAAATTTTAAATATACGTCTTTTTGGTATTTCTACGTTGCATACAACACAACAGATATCTTACTTAGAGCAATGAAATAAATTGTAGACGATTGTTTATTTGAATTATTGGCTTATTTCGCGAATATCATGAAACCTGTCTGTCTCTTCATCTACGTGTCATTCTGTCGTTTAAACATCCAATAACCTCGTATTTCTCACTTCTCGATTTTCGTTAAAAAAATTTAACAATTGTTTTGTTAATTTGTCCGATAAACACCTTTAACTAGCCTTTCATTAAGACAGCGTTATTATCGGCTGTAAAAAAACCACCTGGGATAGGGGCCATAACTCGCGCCGGTGTAATGTAATAAACAGACTATACAGGGTAACCCATCATTACTTCAACTGAAATACCGCCTAAATAATTGTTTAATTACAATTGATGTGGATATCTTTTTCACAACTAATGCTTACTATAGTTACATCGCATGACTTATCTAACTGAGTGGAAAACCGTTTCTGAAAATCGTTAGTATATATTATATATTGTATGGGATTTTTCTGTGGTAGTGTTACTATAGTAACAAGGCTGATTCTGTTAATGACGTCACAAAAAGGGGGCGTGACCAGTCTGGCATTTACTGGTTTGTGGACTGATAGGTCTAAGCGGCGCGTCAAAAGTTGCTTTCAAAAACGGCTTTCATTAGCAAAGTGAACATATTTGAGTAGCGACCTTTGGCGCACTATACAATATTGTAATCAGACTTTCATATATTCAAAAAAAAATAGTGAAATATGTATGTGATAATGTGAACTTTAATAAAATACACAGGTATCATATTTTGTCGCATTTTGCGTAAATTCAATACATTTTCGTTATTCCTGTTTTACATAAATAATTTCTTATGCGATAAATTATGTATATATCTTTGTCAAACTTTGTAAATGGATTTGAAATCATCTCAGTTTAAATTACATAAGTACTGAAAATAAATAAGTCGATGTCTATTGTAAAACAGGTCTCCCATTAGCCACCTTTTTAAATTTTTTGCGTCATTTACATGATATGATGATGAAATTTATGCTATTCGAAAAAAAAAACCTGGTGTAAATTAACGGAAATAATGTAACCGTAGCTATAATCTTTGAAACAGTTTTAAAACATGATCTTCAATTAACACCGCTGTCGGTTAATAACTTTCAAAACTCAGGTTTGCAGTGGTACATTGTACATCGTCCGGTATTCGATCAAAATCAAGATTCTATGCCGTTATTTTGTCGCTCAACTGAACATGTAAGCCCATTAATTGTACTTTTCAGCAACAATCAGTAACATTTGACTATAAAACACCATTTATATTTACAACATATAATATCAATGAGTATTCGCGATTATCAATGTTAGAAAGTTAACCATTTTGATCCGGCGTTTATTCAAGGCTGTTTTTAAGCCATGACAGTTATGTTCAATTTTGATAACTCTATGCAAATCAATTCATTAAGAGTTGATATGAAGATATTGTTATATCAGATATTGCATATCGATAAATATTGTAAACATTTGTGCCCGACATATTCAGGGCATGCAGGCGGCTAAAACCTGATACTTATTGAAATATTTACGGTGTAACACTAAGGGGCCAGAGAACGATACCATAAAAAAATGCAAAATAGTTTAAGATTGACAATAACGACAGAGACAAGGTTACAGCAAGTCTTCTTATCTATAAACCAAACCGCAATGTTGGATTTCTGTCCATATTCCGTAGGTTATGTTTGTTTCTTTATGGAAATTTAATTCGTATCCCTTACTTATAACCATTGTATCAATATTTCTTTAATTTGTCAAGTCAATGATCCTATGTAGATTATTCATGAAAAAATCTCATATACACTGAATTCCAAAAGAAACGTTGCAATTTTTAAACTGAAATTTCGAAAACGATCTCATATTTACATTTTCATTAAAGTTGGAAATGACATAGTTGAAACCCACACTTTCAAGTTTAAAACTTTTACTTGAGCAATATTTTTGCTAAAATGGCAAACACGTCATAATCCCGTTACGTTTCCGCTGGAACTTAGTCACGGGACGAAAAAGTTTAATAACTGTCTAAAATGAATTTGATCACTCCAAAAGTGAAAGAAACACCTCAAAACCAGTAAACGGTATAGCAAAAATATTGCGAGTCCCCTCTGAAAATTGACAAAATTTATCAAAAACAGCCCTTTTTTTACAAGAATCGATAGTGTTCCCTCATTTCTAATGGTAACTTGATCCGGCTATACAGAGAGGTTGTGAGGATTGCTGACAACCCTGAAACACACACAAAAAAACAGGTTTTTTTTTTCACTGCATGAGAGCCGATATCTATGACATTTGACCACCACCAACGTTGTCTCTTAGTGACGTCAGAGAAACATCAAAGGTCGGCTTGTTGTTTGTTTTCGTGCACTTTATGAACTTGGACAGATCCAATCAGAGCTCATCGACTGCTATGTTGATAGCTCTTGGTCACTAAACATCGACACACGGCAATTTCCTTCGAAGTTATAACGTCAAATTTGGCATGCAATAACAAGATTTAATTGCAATTGTTGAGCCCCTAAGGCTGGTTACGACTCAGAGATGTGTCAATATGACAAGTAAGACTTGTGTCCACACATTCCCATTTATAGAAAAGCTGACGAAATGTGAAGTTGAAACTGCTGACATAAGACGTTATTTAACGTTTAACCTTTTTGTTACTCATGGCAGATTTGGGAGTTATAACACTCGGGCTACTCAAACCTAGTACTTAAGTAGAAAATGTTAGTACTTTAAGGAAATTATTGCGAAAACATAATTTCAACGAGCGTCTCAGTGAACAACCAAGATTTTGACCCCTGTCCACTTCAGATCGAATAAGTGCAAAACTGGGAAGTCAGCGTATATCTTGTCTGAAGTTTTCCGACGATAAATCCGGTTTAAGAAGTAATAAAATGATAAAATAGACGCGATAGAATTAATCAATGGAAACTGCTTGGTTCGCCTTCAAATATAATCTCTGATTTAATGTAGCTCATAAGTTTCTTTCATAAATCAAAAAAGTTATAATAAGCAATGATTCTAACCCTTTTAATTCAAATGCAAAATTTAATTCATTACAAAATATTTAATTTTCTTCTTATCCTATTTCCAAAACATGGGCAAAAGTACAAGAAGAGAAGCAGTAGACTGTGAACTATCCATTGTTGTTGGAGAAGTTGGTTGTATGAAGTCGAATTTAGATTTTTTATTTATCTTTATACGTTTTTCATTAACGTAATGATCATTTTTTAGGTTTAACCCATAACATTTTTTACTTTAGGAAATCTTATTTCAAATCTAGAATATTTCAAATGGTTTTATTCAACATTTTAAGTTTTATTTATTCCTGTTGTGTAGCCGAATCAAGAAAGTTCCAGAAGTGCGTCATGGAATACCTATGAAGGCCTTAGTCGTCTTTAATGACGCTTTTAAATAGGTCTATACAGTGGACGGTAGTTTGAGACCTTCATTTGTTTTATAGAGTAAATTTTAAGGTCTAGCGTGACAAGTTGACAAAAATACCGTTCAACTGAACGTAAGCTTTGACGGCTTGCCCGCGGTCACGTGGCTTTTCAAAGGGACGTCACTATGATTGACTCGTTTCGCGAAACTGGAAAATGGTCAATTGAAAAACATGCATGTATCACAGATGCAGATATGACACAATGACGTTTTGTCTATATTTGTAATGTTGTTGAAGTTAGTATGTCTTCATTTTAGATAATTTATGTAGAAAATTAATACAACATGAAATATCGAGCTATATCAAAATCACATTCAACTAGAGAAGTTCAGCCAAAATAAATTATCATAGAAAAACACAAGCATAAGTGACCTTGAAATTTTTTAACCAGTGTGGAAACACATACAACAACACGACCTTAATATTTTGCTGACAAGGCGTCAAATTTACTTATCGATTACACATTCCGAGCACAAACGGGAAAATTTAACCTATTTGAATGTTTGATAAGCATTTGAAGACGTTTTCGGAAACAAAACATCATTTTATTATAAAGCGAAGGAAATTATGTGCGATCAAGTTCAAAGTATGGATTACCAACAAAATGTAGAATTTTGTATTGCGTTATTTTGTGAAATATAAAAGTCACCATGTTCAAGGAATTAGAGTCGTAAGTGAAAACGTTCTCGTACGTCGGATTCGAGTTGAAGATTTACAATCTGCTGTTTTCTGAAAGTTTACTCAGAGCTTCATAGCTTGCCTTTTAATTCGGTTTCTCTTGACTGATCCGGTTAAATGTGTGAGTAAAAAGAATGCCACCAAAATTGTCTACATCCGGGTCACTTACTTACGTCATCGTCTTGTCACAGCCACGAAGAACACATCCGGGATAAAAACTCGACCAAATTCTACCTTGAAGACCATATACCAACCCTTTTGTTTGAAAAACTTTGAACTTCACACTCGCCTTTAATCCCTAGAACCGGAGACAGTTTTAGAAAGTTTTGATAAAACAATCACTCACATATTCGCCTGCAATAGCAAAACAGAAAGCCACGTCTTACAATATTATTTGTATTGTTCAATAAACATTTTACCTAAAATATCATTCAAAGTTTAACTGAGTGTAACATAGTGGCGTGGTGTTAGGTGCAATAACCAACACACATAGATTTGCTTCATCTATTATTTAATCGACTTGTACACCTTTTCTTCTTTTTTTGTTTTGTTATGTACATTTAACGTGTTTAAGATGTGAAACAGCTGATTCACGTTCACGTTTCTATGATTTGAACCTGCTTGTTTAATTTCGAGTTTCGTTTTTTTAGAACCGCTTATGTGTAATCTTATTTCTATGATTTGATACCGCATAGTTGCCCACTAAATTTCTATGATTAGATACCGCATAGTTGCCCACTAAAGTTCTATGATTTGAAACCGCTGACGTGCCCTCACATTTCTTTGATTTGAAATCGCTGATGCACTTTAAAGTTTCTATGATTTGAAACCGCTTATCTGCCTTCACATTTCTATGATTAGAGCCTTGTAGTTCCAAAGCATCTTAAACTTACATTTACATCTGTTATCATAACTGCTTAATCGCCATAACGTTTGATAAACGTGCGTTCTCACGGTGCGATCTGTAATGACAACATGTAGCTTGCAACACGATCGATACGTGTGAACCCCTACATCGGACTCATTTTGTATGGTAAACAACTTGTAGCAAGCGACTACAGATCGCACCATGAGAACGCACCTTAACCTGTAACGACGCATTTCGAAATGAGTATAACATACAGATATGTTTGTATATATAGTATATGCTACTGAACATAAAACATACATGTAATATTTAAGATAGGCGCACCCTTTTATCTGGGATAGCCGAAACATGCCACTCCATCCAGATAAATGTTTATGCCTCTCAATGACATTTGTGTCAACTTGCTTCTTAAGCGGAGTTGTTTTCCTGTTAATCATACGTAAATAGCTACTTCTTATTGTGAGTAACATATAATCAATATCGTTGTTATCTCTTACATTGTGTGTTTGGAATTTCAGGTAGCAATTCCTTCGGGAGGGAAGGATATCACAAAAGAAAGGACTGGGCCAATCTGCCGTATCTTGCCACAGCTTGAAGACGCCACACCAGTTCAATACTGAATAGTTTTGTCACTCTTCTCCCAACAAATTCCAAGTAACAAACAAGAGTTTCCTGTCTCTTACTCATGTGGAGATCTAACGCTAAAATAATTGGTCAAGAGTAGTTTAACTTATACTAACATGACTTTGAAAAATGTGGTTTTAAGTCATCTTCTCACTTATGTTAAGTTTAAGCTTTACGGGGGCTAAGGGGTATCATGCAAACGGATTTCTAATCTGTAGATTTCTGGTTTACAAAATTTATTCTTATTCTTCATTTTCGCCTCGAAAGAGGATATTTTTATGGCTTTAATTATATTATATTGGAAGACACGCAGAAAATGGAAATATAAAAGATATGGTCATTATGTTTGTACAGAGCTTTATGAGATTTAACATTACAGTAATTATTTCTTTATCCAACCTTGTGACAATATCCGTTTGTCACTGAAGTTTTGGTATAAAGATAAGCCAAAATCGATTGTGCATACTTTTGGGATCGAAAATTTAACACTTTAATCATTAAAGGGGCAGTAGCACGTTTTTTTTATAATTTCATATTTTAAATTCTTCACTGATAATTGAAAGTTAATACCAAATGTATTATTTTGACATTGTCAAAAATCTCATTACACAAGCCAATCATCCATAGTCAGATGACAAAGTATAAATTTACACAAAGTTCATTGGCGGCCATTTTGGTGGAACCCTTTAATTCATTTTGTGTAAGAAAAGGCCATCACATGGCTAAACGTTACGTTGCATAATTGAATTATTACTGCTCCATTTAGTTCAAATACATTATTGTCTTTCAATTGGAACCATTCATTTTCATTTTCCCAACATCACCTTTTATTCCCCCTAAAAACGTGCTACTGTCCCTTTAAAATGAGTAAGTAAGAGGTCCTTACAATTCTAAAAGAAAACACAATCTGTTTTTGTATAAAATGCATATTTGTTTACATATTTCTTGAATTGAATTATCATCATTTAAACAAGTTTACGGTGCTACAGGTACACTGTTGATGCCCAAACATTTTACATTTGTGTGATATTTTAAGCACGTTATTTATTCTACCATAAATGTGCAAAATACTCGTTCCTGATTGGCTACCGTGAAAAATCAGAGGGCGTATAATTTGGTTATACTGTGCTCTGTTTACTTCGTCTAATTCGCAGGAATTCAGTTGTTGCCAAGCAACAGTAGTTATGAAATTGCTGGGGTTTTTTTTAACCTTTTTTTTAAATCCAAAAATCTAATTATACTTTTTACAAGCTAATCGGTTGAATGCTGTCAAAACCGGCCAAATACACGAAACTGACAGTGCACGATTTCCACGGACCGACATTCATACAGTATTTGGGAATCTCGAATGACCGTACTTGCAGTTCTCCTCGGAAATTACCGACATATATCCAAATGCTCCAAAGGGGGCTTACTCTTTTCAGTAAGCGTTAGATTGTCGCGACCGTCGCCAGCGTTCAAACCATTATCTGCATAGTGCATATTTACACAAACTTCACGTCAATTTTATTGATTTGATGTAAATAAATATGAGTTAAGTGCATTCCCATTCTCTCCCCACAGAGGCAGATCAAGTCATGTGGATTTAGCCTCTGTTATATTACGCCGAGTTTGTGGGCTAGAATGGGAGATGCCTGATTGGACGCTCTTCTTAAATCATCATTTTGGCAACTGAATCGAGGCAAAAGCAGTGTGATATATATGTGATATATATGAACCACCCTTTCCATGCGAGAAGCGTTGTCATTTTAAAGAAATTCAAATGTATTGTGATGCAGTTTTTTTCCGCCAGGAGAAACTGTCGGAACCCACGGATTTCGACGTGATAGAACAGGGGCTCAATCAAGGGCTTGATCTGACTCTCCCCACTGATCTGCCTCTGTGGGGAGAGAATGCTTTAAATGGTGATTGGACAAAAATAGTTACCTGGTTTCTTGGACTCTGAAGAATTCGATCTTTGCATAACGTCCCCTTCGTGTGGGACTTGACCGCTGGGACTCACAGTATGTGTTTTCAAAACAAGTTTACATGATAATTGTATCTCATCGAATATTTTAGCCGAACAGTCCTTATTACCATGACAAAGTGCTTCACAAAGTTTTGGACCGCATGGCTGAACAGTCCTGTCACCACAAGCCTGCCGAATACATTCCAATAGAAGAATAAAGCTAAGAGTTGGAATCTTAGCCATTTATGTTGAACAGCGTGCCTCAGGATCCTCACTCACTGTTCCAGTATATTGAAAACTGTAAGACAGTACTTAGACTCTAAAATCACTAAGAATTCATTATTTCTTTATGTCTGCAACTTAAACTTTTAATAATTAAATTTCCCAAATCAATAAGTTTAATTCTTGTTCACTTGATAGATGAAGCCTTTCTCTCGTAGATAGTTATCCAATTCAAAATATTATTTAGGGTTTACACATTGTGTTTTGTTGTCATTTTTTAGGGTCCTTTTCAGCTAGATATTCATATTTGTTTGAAACGAAGATATATATCTGGCATTTCTAGACTTGAGCCAGTGATACTATTGTGACAGTGCCAAAATTTAACATTTATCAAATTAATTATTGTTTCAAAACTGACTCTCTCAAAGTGAAATATCCTCAAAGGACGGTGTTCTTAGCATCCCTCGCCACGTATATCAAGGCACGAGGCGGCGCCATGTTGAGAACATCTGCCATTCCTTATCTGGACATTCTCTGACAGCCATTGTGTAAACTTGTAATTTGATAATTTGAATAAGTGTCCATCTATACGATCTTTAAATACTCGTGCATGTTCCCTAACTCGCAGACAGGCTCGGAGTCCAGCTTCGACAGGACATACTTCCCGACTGCTTTCGCGTGTGGACGCCATCTTGTATATAAAACTTCTGGTGAAAATCCCCCGCAGAAAATATAGAAGAAAAGCACAGAGTCTTCTTGTTTGTCATCATTTAAAAAAGGCTTCCCACAGAAAAGTGGAAAAACACATATTCAAGTTCAAGTGATGTTACTATGTGAAGTGTGCTTCGCAAATTAACAGATGATTTCCCTCCTAAACCCTGAAGATTCCTCCTTCTGGCATACTTTCCTTTACCTTCTCTACTCTAACCTTTAAAGGGGCAGTAGCACGTTTTTTGATAATTTTATATTTTAAATATTTCACTGATAATTGAAAGTTATTTCTAAATGTATTATATCGACAGTATCAACAATCTCATTACACAAGCCAATCATCCATAGCCAGAGGACAAAGTATGAAGATTCACACAAAAATCTATTTGTGGCCATTTTTTGTGAACACCTTTAATTCATTCTGTGTAAGAAAAATGAATTGCATGGCTAAACTTTATGTTATAAATTTGAATTATTTCTGTTCAGCTTAGTTTAAATACATTGTCTTTCAATTGGAACCAGGTATTTTAATTTTTCTGATATCAACTTATGTTCCCCCCGAGAACGTGCTACTGCCCCTTTAAGTAGCGATAACCAGGACAACAAGGGGGTGGTTTTACGTTTTTTCGTACCGTTGCTTCTTGTTGCACAACAAAATCGAAATACTACAAAAGAAAAAAGGATAACAAATCCAGAGACACTTATTATTAGATTTTTATTTATTTGACATGAAATGTTGACTTTTTAAGAAGAAAAACTTCAGAAATGTAAAAACGTATTTTTGCAAAGCGCACGTGTCTACAAAGAATTCATGTGGTAGAATAGTTATTCAGCTACAATGTAAACTATCTATCGGATTTTTATAACAACGTACTCACATCAAATTAAAATAAAAGAACTACCATACCGTCTCAATCGGAGTAACTCCCACATGCAATCGCCCGCATTTATTTTCTGTCACAATAAAAGCGTGAGCTAAGATTGCGTTTGTACTCATCGTTTTTACGACTAAATATATGGTAAGGAACATCTTTCTCGAATAGATTGTGTTGTTTCGTGAATAGATAGACGGATCAAAACTTAAATCTTTAATATTTTTAATATATAATTTTTAAACCTCATTCTCATGAATGATCTTTTTTCATAAAAATCCCACTCAATGTAACACTTGTGCAAGTGGCCTCTCATTTCCCTAACAGGGGTGCATGAATAACATTTATATTAAAAAAATCATTCTGGGGGTGAACTTTCCCGAAAGGTATACACGTTTCTTAATTGTCTGTTGACAGAGGGTCTTAAATCAATTTTAAATTGGTTATTATGGTATATGATTATGGTTTAGTTTTGTTTTATTGACGGGCTTACGGTTAATAAATATTAAACAATTTATTTGTGACAATATTTATTTATTTTTTTTTTTTTTTAATTATATTAAATGGTGTTGAAAATGTATTTATTGCCTAGGTTTTTAATTTGCCTCGAATACATACTGTAATATCTATACATCCTTCTATGGACCCTTCGTGTAATAGATTCGAAGAAAATATTACCAGTCTTGGTTTCCATCATTCTTAAGAACTAACAGTTATCTGATTCGAAGCACTGAATGAACAACACCTATGAATTATTTTTTTTATTTTAGGTAACCTTTTCACAATACATATATGTATATATTTATATCAAACAGGAATCCATCGAAAACAGATAATACTGAAGAAACGGGGACAATATGTACAGTTCGAAAGCAATGTAAACATCAGAATGGCATATATAGTTCAGCATTAAAAGCTGACAACGTCTGCAGACAGGTTTTTTGGTGCTTTTAGTTGGGTTGGTAGTATATGGTTGTAATAAGTATACGAAACAAATTTGAAAACTTCTGCATTTGTAGGCTGGTGACTTGTCAACGTTCGGATGAATCTAATGATCAGATTTTCCTATCATAATGGATCTCAAATATCTCAGAATCAAACGGGTGTCAAGTATGTCAATCCTGACAAAACGCTCATTTTTTATGATCTACAGACCAGTGGTGGTATATGCATATAAATGAGCTTCTTGTGACTTATCTATTATATTTTATCCAATAAAAACGCAAGTGAGTTTACATAAGCTGGACACCATCGATGTCATACATCAGGGGGGGAGGAAGCATTTGATTTATGCTTTCTTAAAAGTGTGACGGTGTTTGACTGATAGTCTATTCACATCTGCAGAATACGGGTGGGCAGTTAGTCTATTCACATCTGCAGTATACAGATGTTTGACTGATAGTCTATTCACATCTGCAATATACTGGCGGAGAGTTAGTCTATTCACATCTGCAATATATAGGCGGGCAGTTACCATAAGCACAGTTTGCTACACACCATCTGTCCAGACTTGGGATGCCGGACCAGTTGTTGACAGCATAACATCGCTTTCCTTGTATTTGAAGTGGAGATTCGGTTTGAGGTGGTCGCTCTGTCATCGGTTGAGGTGGTCGCTCTGTTACGATTGGTTGATATGGCCGCTCTGTTCTGATTGGTTGATATGGACGTTCCGTGATTGGCTGATATGGTCGCTCTGTGATTGGTGGATGATATGGGGGCTGTGTTTCGATGGGCTGAAACGGGCGGATAGTGACGAAAGGAGGAGGTTTGACTGTTGTTGGTTGTTCGGTAACAATCTGGTGACCGTTCCCAGTTATGGCGATATCTGAACAGCCATAGAATTCTTCCTGAGGACCGTATCCCAGACCACTTCTTCCATCTGGATCTACTCCCCAGCTGTTTCCTAGGGAAACATAAACGAATATTTTGTTCTTAGGTAAATATAAAAAAGGAATGTGCATGATATGTTCCATTACCAAAAAAAAAAATTTTCCGGGTTACAATTTAAAAAAAACTTGATTGTGGTCTATTACTCAACATTGGATTTTCTAAATCATCTGCATCTGCAAGTCCTTTAATTCACAACTAGGGCTAACATGTTCCAAAGACGGGTGCATTCTAAACTGTACTTGTGTAAATATAACCAGGCGTACATGAAGCTTTGAATATGGTTAATGCTTACATTATGTTCATCTATATCATCAATGAAAGAATTTTCAAAGAAGCGATAATAAATCTTTAACCTGTATGATAGCGCCACTGCAAGACACATTGGGTACACGTCATCCCTTCTGGGAGTCGAACCTGAACTTCAAATGGTCCAACATCAGTACTTATATAATATTTGGATCCTTTTCCGTTTGTTTGCTGAAGAACGTGGGAATCCAAACATTCCTGAGTGATCGCTCGTTTGGGGTTGTTGTTGGGACACAGTTTGAATTCAAACCAACCTATATGGTTGGCTGTGATGATGACCCTGATGGTCACTGATTGGCCAGATTTGTACGTCTTCCCGATAATGCCTGTGGCGTACTTCCCTCCAGCCTCGTTCTCGCGTGGACCATTCCAAGGATCCCCACATACTCCGCATTTACCGCCGTTCACGCTATTTTCTACCTACAAAAAAGGATGCAAACAGAAATGAAAAATTCGAAAAATGTATTTTTATAGTAAGATAGCAGAGGTATGATTTGAAATTAAAAAAATAACACTTAGCATCTTAAGTGTTTCACGAATTTGCAATCTGCAAGAAGAGAATAGAATGAATAAGGCAAATAGGTAAATACACTCTCAAAAATGAAACGCATAAACGGATAAATTGTAAGTTATTATAGGTATTTTGTTCATGTCAAACTGATAAATATCTAGTTCTGATAGCCAAACATGTTGAATGCAGGTTCAAACTCGTACACCATCGCAAAAACACATAACTTTGTTACAATGTGGACCTTAAACATGTAATTTTCCGAAATGCATGAAATTTCTATGTGGAAAAGAGTGAACTTGTGCTCTACCCTTTGGTATATAAAGAAATTGCACTGCGATATTTCTAGTCGCAATATGTGTTAACACGGCGTCAATAAAGAAATCTTTTACCTTATTTTACCTCCGTGCGTTTCTTTTTTGAGGGAGTATAGGTAGACAAACAATAACGGTTGAAATACTCAAAGGCACAAAGGTGAAGAGTGCATAAAGATTTTATTGTACATTAAAATTCCAGCCCGTCAATAAAACAAAACTAAACCATAATCATATACCATAATAGTTAAAATATTTTTTATAAGTCAATAAAGATTTCTAATGTCTTGAGATCGATGCTAGATTATCAATAATCCGTTTACAATGGAGAAAACTGCCCCATCGATAATTTCAAAATCAAACTTTAATATCTCAAGGAATCCAATGATTATCGTTTCTGTGAAAAAAACTTTATTTCATGGAGGCATAGATCATCTGTACTTAATGGCAGTACACCTAAGATGAACACTACTGCATAAGCGATAGCCTGAACATTTTACAAGTTGCATTGTAAGTTTTCATTGATACCTTTTCCTTAATGGGGCAGTAGCACGTTTTTTGATAATTTTATATTTTAAAATTTTCACTGATAATTGTAAGTTTATTCTAAATGTGTTATTTTGACAGTGTCAAAAATCTCATTACACAAGCCAATCATCCATAGTCAGAGGACAAAGTATGAAGATTCACATAAAATCCATTGGCAGCCATTTTGTGTGAACACCTTTAATTCATTTTGTGTAAGAAAAAGGAATCGCACGGCTTAACTTTACGTTATATATTTGAATTATTACTGCTCCATTTATTTTAGATACATTGTCTTTCAATTGGAACCATTAATTTTCATTATATTGACACCACCTTATATACCCCCTAAAATGGCTACTGCTCCTTTAAAGGAAATCAACAACCTAGCTCGTGAAACCTATTTGACCATCGTTATTGACATCTTCCTACGCAGAGCCTAAAAGGCCAGTTTCCAAACTGTCAGTTTTATGCCTTGCTGCATAGCCTTGAGTTTTCTGTGCTTGCTCTCTAGTCTGTAGGGGCACTATAGCAGCACAGAAAAGTAAAGTCTCTGCAGCAAGGCATAAAATGACAGTTTGGAAACTGGTCTTTTAGGCTCTACGTAGGAAGATGCGTTATTGAGAGCGTCAAGACGGGTAAGGGTGATCACATGACACAAACTTGGTACTGGCTGTCAGCTGTAAGCGGTGTGTAAGCAAACGATTTCGTCCCTACCGGACATTTTCGACTGTTTCGGGCTCTGCTAATAAAACTCTGGAAGTTGAAAATTCGGGTTGCAGACCCGTTTTAATACGAACAATTTCTAAAGTCTTGGCATATATGGTGCCTTTGAATAACTTAGTAGATGCTAAGAGGGAGCGTAGTTCCTGGTATCACTCGAAATGTCAACTATAATCTTCATTAGTGTGTGACTCTCCTACCACCGAGCTATGTAGTCCTGGGTAAACTTGATAAATACCCCTGTATGTGTAGAGTGACATCCTTCTCTCTTGTTTTACCTGCTGAAATAGTAATGTAACTGTGTACTTTAAATATGAGGTTCACTTTAAAGCAACCTTGCAGCGATAACAGAAAATAAGACATACATACGGAAGGCTTAAAATAAAGTGGCTTGGATCTGCTTCGGTGAAAAAAGTTTTTTTCTTTTTTTTCTTTTGTTTTGGTGTTGTTGTTTTTTTTTGGGTGGGGGGGGGGGGGGATTCTTCTTCGTTAACAATGTATTCATAGATTCCAGTAAAAAATTTCCCATCATGATCCCTGATACATGACACAAGTTGATCTCGAAGCAGCATTGAAATCCATTTTGTTAACAAGGTGTTTTTCCACCGTGATGAATGATTATGATATTTATCAGTTGCCACAATGTTACTTTCAATGTCAAGGCGTATCAATTTTGATGTTTCGTACATTTATTGCTTTTTTTTCATTATACGGGGAAGTCTATTTTCTTGCGTATTTCCTCTTATTGCTTTGGGGTCCAGAGACCCCAAAGTTATGTAACATTTGATATTGAAAACTAATGGCAGAAGTTTCTCTCTATATTACTCTTGGAAACTTCAAAGAGAAGTTTCAGCCAATGATATATTTGTTTTAAACATATCCTGGTATTTCGAACGACCAATTGACAGAGCTGTAGCAAATTTATACCCACGTGACCATGTGGGTGGTAAGCTTTAATTTGGAAACTGATTATTATAATAATGTAATGATGCAAAACAATCGTAAATTTTGAAAGATATATGATATGGATGAGCGTTTACATCCTTAATAAATATACATTTTGCATATGCATGTGAGCTGTTTTGTAGTTATCGTTCACTCAATGCATATCATCGCTTCACGGAAAAAATGGTACTGAACAGGACATTTTCAAATATCATGTCTCAAGACATAACGTTATGGATGATTTATTTACGATGAAAGGTGTCTTTCGAAGAAATTATCGACATAGAGCCTAAAGTATGATAAAATATTCTTTAATGGCATCCCATAACATAATGAAAATTATGAACTTGTAGCTGAGATCATTTATAAATTTATCAGCAACTTTCGGCTGCTATTCGATCAACACTCAATTCAGGAAAATTATTCTTGCAACATGTAATTAACCTGAAAGTCAATGGGAAATTCGTGGGGTTTAAACTAAATTTGCGGGTATTGGAAAACAATGGATACCGAAAAGTTTACTAGCGCAACTATTTATCTTCTAATTAATCACTGGCTCTTGTATTAAACTCACCGTCAGCTATCTTTTCAAGCAAAATAAATTTGAATTACCGTATTAACGTTTAAGAATTTATATCATAATTGATAGGAGACGATATCTATCATTGTTGAAATTTAAGCGGAACGAACGAGATGTTTTACTATGTACATAGTGTACTGATAACTATCAAAACAAAGAGCAAAGAACATGCGTCTCCGATTGGAACAATTTATTCAAGTAAAAATCCCCGTCCTCGTCCTCCCTAACCTAAATCTCCTGGTTCTATATAGTGATACATAACCGGGTGCTCCAAAGCTTGCCTTTTAAAGGCTTTTCTTGTATTAAGTGAAGCACAAACGAAGAGTCTAGCGGTATTGATATTATATTAGCATGTCAGAAAAAAATATATGCCGCCACTGACACTGCAGAGCAAAATGGTTTTGCCATGACAGTAAGGTTTAAAATTTCATTAACCACAGGTTTACAACAAGTTTGATATCAAATTAATTATTCCTCTGTCCTCATTAAAGTCTACCTAGTGCCGATAAAAAATTTTTTTAAATATTTCAAAACCTGAAGACAAGAAGTTTAATGGATTATCAAATTCTTTTATTGTAGAATGTAGCAACGTTTCGGTATAGATTCTTATACCGTTTTCACCGTTTGCTTGAAAATGGTATAAGAATCTATACCGAAACGTCGCTACATTGAACAATAAAAGAAGTTGATTATCCATAAAACTCCTTGTCTTCTTGATACTTTTAAAATGCCTCTAAAATAACTTATTTCAAAACTTTACTGAAATACGAAATGTTGAATACTAGTGTTAAGGAAAACCAGACGGAACAAGTTCGATTCTTGATATTGTTAAAAGTTTGAAACTTTCATTCCGTGGAAATATGCCGATCTTAATCAGACTTCTGTTGCCTGTGACGTCAACCGAAAGTCCAATTAGCTGATTGGGGGGTTGAGCCTTCGAATTAACTCAATGCCATCCAAAATTGCATTGCGTTATAAAACTTTTCGACCCGGTCTTTTTAGACATTGTAACAAGCTTGCGACTATTGATAATTTTCCTGAATTATTGTTATCTCACCAAGTGCCTATTTAGAAGAATGTATAAAAACAGAATATGTTTAACGTAGGCCTATTTTCAAATCCATCCTAGAATATGTACAAAGTAGCCAAACTACAAAGTGGTAAATCTTTCTTTTATTTTTTGACACCAATCAATTCCTGGTAGCTTGTCTGTAATTTGGTTCAACTTCATTCAATGTGTCCGTTTAAGAAACACATAATTACTTAGGTTATATAATTACAACATCAAATGACTTGCCCAGATTTTCAATTATGATAAAATCATAACCAACTAGTGACAACTATTATAAGAATATTATCTACATCGTGTGGATCTTCAAAGTATTTGTCACACAAATAGTTACTTAATAATATCTAAACGACATATCCGAGGACCCTCAATGCGTAGCCGTTAATTAAGAACAACACGGTCAATATCTACAATTATAAAAACACTAACTACATCATGTATATTTTTAAAGGACTCACATAAGCACCCCCACAGAAGAGCTGATTATCGTTGTAGTTCTTGGGAGTGTTGAAGCCCGCTCTCCACATACTGGAGCGACCAGGGGGGTCGATGATATACCCATGTCCTGCTACAAGAGGCAGGCAAACAGCAAGTACCGTCAACAACCTGAGTGAAGTGATCATGCTGAAGTCAAAGCTGTAAGTGGCCGCTCTACCACATTTGACTTTTATATATCCTTGTAGGCTTGTAGCAAGGATGCCTTCTTCGTCCAGCATTATCTTATCTACACCGAAGGTTGTATTGAATTGTTACACTGTTATTATAGTGACAAAAATATGGCGCCAAACAAACTGTAGCAAATTAAAGGCAACACGCAGTTCTGTTGTTAGTGTCGCGTGTTGGCTGTTCCATCACACATCCCCCCCTCCCCCCAACACCTTAACATTTTCATTGAGTGAAACTTACATCTAAAGGAAAATTGATTCCGAGACATAACTCATTTTGAAAGAATGATTGATCAAGACAATCAATCTTGATATTGACATGTTCCGGAAAAGCAATCTTTCACCCCTCCTTTAGAAAAGGGCGTCTCTGGAATGCGGAGGGTTTATTTCTACGCTAAAGCTTTATAAGTAGTTTTAGTGAAGTGGGTTGTAGTTTGGTCGTCAACGGCAATTCATGGATCACCCTGAAGATTTTTTAATTTCAAGATTGTTTCGATGTTTGGGATAATTGTGACTTGGTTTGTCGTCAACTGCCGGATGCGTATTGTGCTTTTCTCTATTTTGTCCCAACCCAAATGGGGATATATGAAAATAAAAGGTCATCATCTCATGTCCAATATGATGTGAAGTCATATATTAGTAGTAGTATCAACTGTTATTTGCACTTAAAAATTGTTCTAGAAATCTATGCAGATGTTATTTTAATCTATTTTTATTTCACGTTACTCAAAACAACTAAAATAGTCGTTAATGGAGTAATTAATTGGAAAACAACGGAAAATGTTCACTTTTTCACCAATTTTCATATGACAAATTTCAATAAGACAATGCTGCAGAGATTCACAGATGTCGTGTAAAAATAAATGGGTGCTTAAAAGCCAACAATTTGATTTTCCTCCATTTTCGTGTGAACAGAACCACTCATTCCATTTAACTTCATCTGCATCTATCTGTCAAAGACAAATTAAAAGTAAAAGTATCAGAGTTTGGTTTCGAGATAATTTTAACAGGAATTTAAAAAATGTTTGATGGGCCTAATCGTTAACAGGAACTTAAGTTTACGAAAAATATAAATTATTTCACCTCATGTGCCTCCTGCTCGAAAATAGATATTTGGGAAAGATGTTCTACAATAATAAAAATATAACCAAGGTCATGAAGAGGGTGTAATTACATTTACTACAATTATGAAAGATTTATATAAGGACGGTCGAGAAAACCGCTTTCCAAAGACAAGAGTACACCACGCGGATGTTATTTGCTGCCTCTGTTTGGGATTTCCTACCCCTGTTTTTTTCTGATATCACAGCTACACTACAATGCAGAAAGATAACAATTATGAAAAAAAACACCGAGTAAACCCACACGTAGAAACATCCTGGTCTATGCGATGACTAATCCAAACCATGTGTCTAAATGTGTGTCGGTAAATATAAATTTGACGAAAATTTTAAGTCGGAGAGGCTTTCAACAGTTTAATCCTCATCAAAACTAAACAGATACACCTTTTAACATATAATTTTGTATCATTTCACTTGTTCTTGTCTTCAAATGTTATTTATTCATATCTTTTTTGTCTTTATCTTTCTCTTTGTTGTTTAAATTATTGTCACGCTCTATCAAGTGTAACGACGAAATTATTTGTTCACTCAAAAACAATGATACCGGTGTTCATAATCAAAAAGAGATTCAGAAAAAGCCTTCAGTTGACTTTGTTAACCGATTTTCAATATTTGCATTCATGTAAGGCTGTATATTTCATATAATTATACACTTGCTGAATTAGTACCTACACTGAATCAAAAGGTCCTATTCAATATGAATCCGTTCTAAACGAGATACAAATTCGAAAATAACCTTCAGTTCATTGACAAAAATGATTAAGCAATTATATCTTGACATTTTATTGAACGAGTTTGCGTAGCAGGATTTATGTCTTTTAAAGTGACTTAAGTTACCCTTTGAAATCTTCAAAGTCACAGGAGGAGCTAGAGGTAGATCAAGTCATGAATTGAATTAAATTAAATTACATTAAAACTATCCGAAAACATAACGGTAGTAAGTCATCTCAACATTGTAACATCACATATTTTCATAATTCACAGGAAGGGGAAGGACGACATAAGATGAATATTTCTTTCAAGTTTTATTCTTCCTTCATATTGCCTTGTTGATAGAGAGCATGACACTCGGCTTTATCTGAAACCAATCACAAACTTATGAAGCACAAACATACGAAGCACAAACATACGAAGCACAACCATATGAAGCATCACCTTTTAAATCTGAATCAACACTATAATAAATCACATATATATGAACCATCACCTTTCAAATTTGTATAAATACTATAAGCAATCACTTGAATATTAATCACCACCTTTTAAATCTGAATCAATCACGTGAATCTGAATCATCACCTTTTAAATCTGAATCAACACTAAAATCAATCACATAGAATGATACCCTCTAAACGTCTCTCTCTCTCCCTCCGTCCCTCCCCTCCTCTCTCTCTCTCTCTCTCTCTCTCTCTGTCTGTCTCTCTCTCTCTCTCTCTCTCTCTCTCTCTCTCTCTCTCTCTCTCTCTCTCTCTCTATGTATCTATTAATCTCTCTCTATCTCTATCTATAATATCTACATGCCTCTTACCCAACTCTTAGTGGTTCGATTCGGCAACAGAATTTGAGGACTCCACAATGGTCCCATGGACGACCTATCCGTGAAGCACAGGCTGATCCAAGAGGCAAACATTCGCCTTGAAGACGCTCACAGGAATCTTATCATAAAACAAAAATCAAATTCAGACTTTGCAAATAATTTCAAGTTACAAGAAAAAGTCATATCTTCACCAAACGTCGGTCACGCCATCGCCCCACCATGGTCGCTTCAGTTAAACAGTAATTCAGTGTGGACTTGTGTCACCTACTTTACCACTGCTTTATAAGCATATTTGTTTATTATAGCAAAATACTTATATTGTTAAATATGTCTACTGTAACAATTCTAATGTCAGTGTACTCTAGATCGCACAAAGAGATATCAAGTCAATTGTGAAAAATCTTGTACAAAGAAACAGTGATATGTTTACCATCTACGAACATTGTTCTTTTATACACGAATATGTAGTTTTTGTAAGATAAATTCGATTACTTTTATATACATTATCTCATCACTTTACACCTCAAATTTTATTTTTTTCAGTAAAAGTCTATATTCGAGGAATCTGAAATAACATAGTCCTAGGGCCCCACAAAAATATGTTTCTGGCCTTAGCATGCAGGAAGAAATGATGCGATGACACGGATGATTTTTGTTTATTTCCGAATATTTTTTTATTATTTAATCTGAACATGATTCAACTGAATTTGAAAAAATAAATGAATATAAACTTTGGATCACTTTTATAACTGCCTTAAAGGCCTACACGAACAGAAGCGAGTTGAATTATAGAATTTCAAGTTTCAATGGGTTTTTTTTCTTGGCCTGGGGACTACATTTCCATTTTACGGAAGCCTTTTAGGGCCACACAATTTTTTTTATTATCTTTAATATTTAAGATAGTATGTTGAAAATTCAAGATACTAAGTTGAAAATTCAAGATACTTATAAAAGGTTTCCGTACAATTTTCACCCTTGTCGTCTTCTTGAAAAATGGCTTGATGCGGTGGTTTAAAACTGATGCGGGCGGAAACCCGAAACAAACTTCTTCTTTTTCTAGGCCTAATGTTCTATCTACCTGGGGGATGCTGATTGTAAAAACAAACGTATTTTTGATAGATGTAAACTCTGGTTTACTTTTTTTTAACAGTTTAAGACCTTTAATGTTATAGAGTCAATGTCGGAAATGATAACAATAACTTTAAATGTCTCTCTCTATAAAACTACAAGTCAATATTTTTTAGGTTATATTATAACACGCACCGACCTTCGAGTAGTCAGATTTTAGGGTACCAACGTTTGGGTATAATGTAAGTGAAGCAGTTAGTTGCAAACATGGGAGAGCAACTGTCAGTGTTGATTAGTTTGTCGAGAGCCATGCGTCAATGTTAGCAACCGCTAGCCCTGTAAACATGTCAGAAGCGCTATGATGTCACCCTCACTTCAAAGCGCATCGCTTTATCAACACATAAAAGCGAACATTCCAAGATATTTAGTGTCGGGATAGATATTATCTCCATGAAAGCCTTTGCAATCTAACACCGAACAGTCAAGCTGTCGAGAAAGGTGACTGACTACATGTATTTGACATGGTATGGCTATTTACAATGATATATTTGTATGTAGAACGCTTTCATGCTCAAAATGCAAAAATCATAATAGTATAGACATATGAATTTCGGACCTTAAAAAACCGTTGCAGTTTTGTACAAAAGCATGTTTTTCAAAATGTCTTCCCCGTATTTCAATGCTTTGAATAAAATATATAAACATATTTTCAACGAAAGCAAAATTGAAGAAAACAATAACGGATCTCATTGATTGGTGATAATTGATGTTAAATTATCAAAACTTCATAAAACAAATTTAGTAACATTATTTGTCATTGTCATCACGCTGTCTCATATAACTCATCAAGGTTAAAGAGATACTTCCAAGAATGAAGGATGTCCAGAAATGTGTAGTTCAAGATGGCCTCCATTCGATAACGTCATGCTTGTTTTCAATGGAATAAATGTTTTTCTTTAAAAATTATGATTTATCAGAGGACTTTCACAAGTATATATATGTTTAAACTGTGTGATTATCAATGAATCGCACAAACAAATTATGTTTTCGTTGCCTCACTTGATAAAGATATGCTTCCCAAACTCCGACATGTTCTTCTTGGTAAAACTTGATTACATTTATTTTTACATTTGAAATAAATTGTATAATTAACATAATCACCTTCACAAATTTGTAATCACCATCACAAATTGTGTCTTATGGTTATCACAAATTGTAATGGCAATGACCATAACCTATGACCGCCATTGCCACCAAAGCAAATTATGCTCATGAGGTTCTAATCAATTTATTTGCATGTTTGTGTACACATCCATAATTTTCAACTTTTCTTTGACATAAATTATCTCCATCTCAATTTGGTTCTTTTATTGCATTTCTAAGTTTGGGAAAATGAAATTAATTTCGAAACCGTTTTAATAAATAGTATTATTGACAACACAGTCATTTGGTTCAAATCAAAATTATCTCCAGTATTTTACCTTCTTCTTGTTGTATTCTCTCTGCTGAAAATGTGTCTTGCAAACAGTTCATGATGGGCTTCTAATTGTGGTATCACCCATTTTCACCTGTTTCATGTTTCACCCATTTTCACCTGTTTCATGTTTCACCCATATTTACCTGTTTCATGTTTCACCCATTTTCATCTGTTTCATGTTTCATCCATTTTCACCTGTTTCACAGTACTATTTATGTATTAACTTTCAAAACCTTACCTGATTGTCCAAAGCTGCAGCCAATCAGCGCACAGATACAGAGAAAGAGGACGCTTATTGTTGTCTTCATGGCTCTGTTGATGTTTGGGAACAACGAAGCAGGCATCACGGGCACCTGTTATATACCCTTGGTTTATGATGATAATATCATTTTACGTGAAACAAATGGTGAAATTTATCGTTTAGTGTGTTGTAAAAATGTTAGCGCTTTATTGCAACCCTTTGATGTAACTCCTTAAGTAGATTTTTTATCAAAAGCTGTTATATGGTTAGGAGAGGTAAAAGGAGATAAATTAATAAAAGGGAAATAAATGATTATTATATTTATATTATTATATGATCTTCTTGAAACATGAAATAAAATGGTCCGACAGAATGGATTTAAGATAGATATATGGATACATGTAGTAATTTCTTGGTCCTTGGCATAAAATACAGATTTCTTACTTACTTATACTCTTCATTCCTACAGGAGGTCGAAACATAAACATAAACATAGACAAGCTATCTACACTTAAATCTATCCTTATCCATGTGTTTGGCAGCATACGTATCCCAAGCCTTAGAGGGCATAATGAAACTGTGGTTCTTCACATAACGTCGCCTTTTTTAGTTAATAACGATGCAAGAATCTGTATCGAAACGTCGCACTCTATGAATAAAGAAGTTGTCGTCCATAAATATTGTCCTCAAATACAGTCGGTTTCAGGTGAGCCGTAGGACAATATTATCCCTTTAACTACTATCTTCAATAGACAAAACCTTCCATTTACTGTCTCCTTGTTGTTTTCTGAAATCTAAACCAGTGTCCAAAAGAAACGCTACCATACAAATTGAGTCTTATCATTTCTCCAGAAGTCAACTAACTTCTACGCAAATTTTTGAAATATTTTCTTTTCATGTTTGAGAGAAAAACGAATTGAAAAAAAGCATCGTTTTGGAATTTCCTTAACTAGGCGAGATAGCAGAGAGGAATTGGACACTTTAGCTTGTTTTTAAACGTTCTAGAGCAATGACTCGTTACTGAATTCATGTCAAATAAAGTGCATGATATCGACAATACTGTTTTCTTACCTAAATTCTATAC
This sequence comes from Steromphala cineraria, assembly GCA_916613615.1. Taxonomy (NCBI): domain Eukaryota; kingdom Metazoa; phylum Mollusca; class Gastropoda; order Trochida; family Trochidae; genus Steromphala; species Steromphala cineraria. The sequence goes on from OU744732.1 coordinate 28,716,495, forward strand.
TTCACCAATTTTAAACTGAAATGTCGAAAATTCTGTGCAAAAAAAAAAACAATTTGAAATTGCGATTTATGCACCCCATGTGCGTTTGAAGATATACAAAATCAAAATTATCTTTTTCTGAAGAGTGAAAATGTGCAGACTTGTTCACAAGACATATGCCTGTCATACACACTTAAATTCCACTTTTTCAGGTTATTAAATTTTGTATCGGACGACGTTGAAAACTAGGTTGTGTTTCTTTTGGACACTAGTTTACTTTGATATCATGTGAAAAAAGTCAAATAGTAAACCTACGTTGAGAAGTTTACATGCAAATTCAATTTGAAAGGTAGCTGTGCATAATAAAATGTTTAATCATATTATTCTTAATTTACTGACGGTTTTTCTGACGGCTGCACTACATAACAAATGCCGTTAACTCTTTAAATCGTTGTGTGACCCAAAACTTTTCTTTCATAATAACAGATGATATAAAGGTGCTATTTTGTTTTTTAAAATAACGAATTAAAAAATATCTTATTCGCCGAAGTTAAGCATCATCTACTTTTTCAACTTCAAAAATGTGAACATGTTAAGTTTAAGGGAAAATATGTTAGCAATTGAAACTTCCTTCTTATAACGTTTTATTTCTTTTGGATATTAAAACAATCATTGTAAAAGTTAACAAAAAGTTGTTTGTTTTAAGGTTCATTTAAGAACTATGTCGTTTCTCATAAGGTTTGATAAAACATGGTTTTTTTCCGATAACATCATTCTGATTGCAAACACAAATTTTTGATACAAGAGCAAATTCTTTTTGGTAAAATCAGTGCCATTATTGCTTCTCTCGTAATTTATTCTTAAGTTAACATCATTCGAGAAACTTGTCACAGATTGTATGTTAACATGATGAGGATGATTGATATATTCAAGTTATCCCAAAGCATCACATTGAATTTTGTCCCACATCTCCTTAATTAGAGACAGAATGACTTGCATAACTTCCAAGGATGGACTAGTTTGAGTAAGTGGATCAAAGAGTGAGTGACGATATCTATCATATTTTAAATTGTAGCTATTCAAAATGGATGGAATTATTATAAGAAAGACTTCTTTTTATCAGAAATGAACAGCCGCTGCTAGACAGTGATAATGTCTAAACTGTCATTACGCAAACCAATCATCCATAGTCAATGGACAAATACTAATTCACATAAAGTCCATTGACGGCCATTATTGTGTCAACACCTTTGATATATTTTGTGTAAGAAAACGGAATCTCATGGCTGAAATTTACATAATATATGATTAATTACTGCTTCAGTGAGGGATCTTAGTATTTTCAGCTTCTAAGATCTTGGTACAGCATCCTTGCTTATTGAATCAGATCCAGTATTTGGTGAATTATCCGGGATGGGATCTTAGTATTTTCAGCTTCTAAGATCTTCGTACAGACTCCTTGGTTATCGAATCATAACCAGTATTTGGTGAATTATCCAGGATGGGATCTCGATATTTTCAGCTTCTAAGATCATGGTACAGAATCCTTGGTTATCGAATCAGATCCAGTATTTAGTGAATTATCCGGGATGAGATCTCAGTATTTTCAGCTTCTAAGATCTTCGTACAGAATCCTTGGTTATCGAATCATAACCAGTATTTGGTGAATTATCCAGGATGGGATCTCAGTATTTTCAGCTTCTAAGATCTTCGTACAGAATCCTTGGTTATCGAATCATAACCAGTATTTGGTGAATTATCCAGGATGGGATCTCAGTATTTTCAGCTTCTAAGATCTTCGTACAGAATCCTTGGTTATCGAATCATAACCAGTATTTGGTGAATTATCCAGGATGGGATCTCGGCATTTCCACAATCTAGTTAAAACTAGCTGTAATGTTACCTACGTTACATCTAGCTACTATCCCACCTGGTCCATGTCACGCATGCGCAGCAATCAACCAATGGAAAAAGAACTGGCTAATCTCATTGAATCGGGCATCGTTAGGATAAATATTCCATTTTACGCATTATGAGCATAAATATCAATGATTTATGTATGACGTATTGAAAATAAACATTACAGCTAGTTTTAACTAGATTTACCGATTCTAACAGCTTGTATTAACTAGATTGTCCGATTCAAAGAGATCACCCCTGGTGGGGAAAAACTTTCACCTCAATACATTTGAATTTCTTTATCAAATGACAACGCTTCTTGCATGGAAAGGGTGGTTCATATATCAATGCTTTTATCTTGATTCAGAAACCAAAACGATGATTTAAGAACAGCGTCGCTGATTGCGCAACTAACTTTGATTGCCTCCAATCAGGCATCTCCCATTCTATCCCACAAACTCGGCGTAATATAACAGAGGCTTAATAAACATGACTCATCATTTTGGCTACTGAAACAAGGCAAAGGCATTGTGATATGAACCACCCTTTCCATGCTAGAAGCCTTGTCATTTGATAAAGAAATTCAAATGTATTGAGATGAAAGATCTCTTTGAATCGGACAATCTAGTTAATACAAGCTGGAAACTGCCGGAAACCTACGGATTTATGATTAATAGAACAGAGGCTAAAGCAACATGACTTGATCTGCCTCTGTGGGGAGAGGTTGACTTATGAACAGCAAAAGAATATTTCAGAGACGTTTGTTCCTGCCATATGTTTTTTTTTATTCAGACGATCAATGTTAAAATGATACTTGTCATTATTCTGAAACATATGGTCAGATCGTCAAGCTTCCAATTGTTTTACAATGGCTGTAATACACATTCATTCCACATCGACTATGGACATTTAAGAGTTAGAAATTCTGCGAACATACACCTTCAGAAATAGCACGATTATATTATGTTATGTTTTGTGACCTGGGAGTCGCGAGAGGCTGATATAACAATACAAGAACCTCGGATTGCTAAACAAAGATTTGAGAATTTCCTGTCTTCAATTCAGTACATCTAATATAACATCACATCACATCAAGCAAAAAAAGCATTGCGTAGTCACGGTGCTGAATCAGAGTGATGTCCCTAATTTTTAAACATATAAATTCAAAAGCATATTTCCTATCATGAAACAATTTCATATTTGGTTGATCAATTGATTATTTGACCTTTGACACATGATCACGTGTCCAAGGTCGATTAATCATTGGATCAACCTCACTTGAAGTCAATACTTGTTTTATATCGGATCTAAAATACAACTTCAATGGTGAGATAGTGAACTGAACACGGGGTTTATTTAGTTAAAATAAGTATCATTTATCCAACCTTGTCCGAAGCGCTGATTGACTATCGTCCCTCGATATGTATATGGTTATTCTGAATTCCTGACTATCAAAGTTATCAATTTCCATATCAACTCGGACTTGTTCGAGGTCACGGGCCTAGTGAAGGGCATATAAGACCTCGATACACTTGTAGACGTCGCAGCACAGAGGGTAGTTTGCAGATCATTATAAGAAGTGGCCAACAAGTTCTCAAAATAAATTCACTTTCATAACAAATATCCATCTAGATCTAATAAGCGAATATACCACTTTGCGTCGAAATATATTTCAACCATGAGATATGCAAAGAATCCAACACTAAATACATACCATCATCAACCAGTGGTAACAAACCTAAAATACAAGACAGAGAATATACCTATTGTCGCTTTCAGAAAAAAATCTTATTTTTCCATCTTTTTTTTTAGTCAAAAGTGAATAAATAACAATGTTATCACCTTGAGATTTCACATATAAATTGTCAGAATCTACAACGATGGCAGTCGCCTGTTTCAATGATTGTATAAAACGTTCTTCTCTACCTGTTACAGTGTTATATCTAAATAAATAGTAACTTTTATCTACAGGGGAATCGTAGTAAAGATATTTACCCTGTGAATCTAGACATATAGCCCTCACTGTATGTGCCTGAAGAATGACATTCGTCTTACCAGAGTAGGTGAATGAAACGATTTTCGTTATACAAGTAAAATATATGATCTTTCTCTTGGAACAAACTGCCATTTTACCTGGGCAATCGGCATTTGACCTGAACAATCTTGTTTGTCTATTCCCCACAATTTTGAAAACGCCATCGAAACGTTGTCCACATGTCAGAATCCAGTCCCTCTCAACATCAAGGGCCATGTCGCCAACACTTTTAACTGTTATAACCCTGTCCATTTTAAGACTGTCCAATTTAGATACGATAACTCTGAAATCTGTTCGAAAAAAATATGCCACGTATATGGAGTTGGTGATTGGGCTGTACAGCAAGGCGCTAACCATGCTAATGTCCGAGTATGGTTTAAGCTCAAGCTCGTCCTTCTGAAGGTCCACCTGCTCCAGAGACATACGCGTAAACCGTGGAATAAGCAGGAGACGTCTTGCCTTACCCTGGTCACCTGAAGTCTTGATTATGGACTTCTTACTCAAATCTGCAAAATAAAGTATCATTTAATTTAAAGATGTTATTTCAACTGTGGAATAATCAGGAGACGTCTTGCCTTAGCCTGGTCACCTGAAGTCTTGATTATGGACATCTTACTCAAATCTGCAAAATAAAGTATCATTTAGATGGACTGAAATGCTATATGGCAACTTTCAGGATTCGTGAAATAGTGATTACAATTTGACATTGACTCAACTTTAAATTACTGAAATCGACCTAGAAACGGCTTAATTACGACTGTATACATAACACTGCCTAATAAGGCCGGCGAACAGAATAAAACGCACTGAAGCGTGACTGCCTCGTGACGTGTTAGTAGGCGATGTGATACCCCGTTGTGTGCCCTCGTTATGTAAAACAACACAAGCTAACAGTACAGCTCAATGTTTAACCGTTGATTAAACACCCTAAACAACATCCCAACATCTCAAACCTTCAATAAATCGGTTGTTTATTTAATCAACTGGCAATTTGTATTGATGAAAACGTAAGACCCTCATTAAAAACGAAGTTGTGCGCGTAATGCTACAGCATGTAGCTGGTCTCGATTTGCGCAATGTTGTCATAAGACTGCACGTGAGAACCCGGATGTATTTTCGTCATAAACAATTGCTCACGTGTGAACCGTTTTATCTTCGTGCACAGTTGTTTGTTGTTATTGAATATAACTTTAGTAGCACAACAGAAAGGATGTTATTATACAATACTATTTTTTATACATTTAAACCAATTTTTTTTAAATGCCTTTGACTTCATTTTGTAACAGGATAAAAAAAATATACGTTTTTCTTAGTTATTTCATTTAGTGATGGATAAGTTACAATTCTCAATGAAAGGCATGTATTGGATGATGACTGATGTCTTGTTTAAAACATTATTTTAATAGGGCATTTCACTGACAATCTTAATGTTTTCACTCTTGTACATAGAAGAGATATTGTTCACAACAATACCCGATACATGGCCCAACAGAATGAAGATTTATTAAATGAACCTTATTCAAAATAATTATCAGATAGAGCAAAAAAGGATTTCTAATTTCAACAGGTTATAATTTACCAATCGGAGAAAAAAGGGACGTTAAGGAATACAATTGCTATTTGATGTTACCTAATAAGCTGATGTCATAAAATAGCCAGGTGTTGATGATTGTGCATTATATAACCTACCTGCTATAGTCATCATTTGATAGCATTTAATTAGGAAACAGACAGGAAATACGATAGACAATAAAGTAATTGTGTAATAGGTGAGTATCTGATCTAAAGAAAGTAAATAACACCTGCAGACCAATGTCATTGTTTATTCAACCTTTTTACACAACGTTCAAATCTAAATGTGAGCACTGTAAATTCGGATTATTACCATAAATTAGCCCAAAACTTTGTACTATGTTTTATATTTTACTAATCTCCCATTTCTCTGCATGCCAAACTGTTCATTCAGTGAAAATGCGAGCTCGAAACAGAAAATCGGTGTAGTGATCGGAACACGTGAGTTCGATGTAGATTGTCACATTGCTCTGTTTGACCTTACACAGCGGGTCAATTTGGCGTGAAACGATCAATGTGATGGGAATTTGTCTACGGAAACTTCATCAGGAGATATTCTAGGCCAGTTGACAGCAACACAATGATATGACATACTGTAAATCGCTTGGAAAACGCAGAACTACGGATTTCGCCTACCATTTTCCATATAAGCAGACGAACGCTTCGCCTTCTGCCACGTCACTTCCGGTATCCCCTTCCCGTGACCTCTCAGCCTTGTTTTGGTTTGTCGCTGGACGGCGACGAGCAGACGCCTTGTTACGCAATGTTTACTTAGCTGTAGCTTCATTGAGAAACTGTGTATCGTTGCTGTTTTGGCCTAATATTTATGTTATATAGTTATTTGACCAATATCTTATGAAAAATATATTTAAAAAAGGTTATACAGCGGCTCTTTAAAGAAGCTGCAGTTGAAAATGCGTATCAAAGTCACTAATAGCTGTAAGGTAATACACTCTGTTGTAGAATCTTTCTTATTAAATAGTCTCAGGGTACAACAATGTTACACCATTCCCTCCCCACAGTACCAGAAAGTCATAAAATGTTGATAAAGCCTAAGTTCTACTTAAACCAAATCCGTGGGTTCCCCCCTGGCGGAGAAAAATTGCACCACAATCAATTTGAATTTTTTAGCAAATGACAACGCTCCATCGTGAGCTAATATAGTTAAATCTAGCTGTAATGTTATCATTCCCTAAGTCCTTATCAACGCACGCTGACATTTTATCCAATTTTGTTCGAGAATGTGCGAAACGGTCATATGCGCATATGCATAATGCTAAAAGTGAACTGCACTTGCAAATCAAGGAAATAAAAGTTTAAGCCGAGGTCTATATAAAAGGACGCGTAGTTTGACAATAAATTCAATTCTTTTACTCCGAAATCAAGGTCGAAAATGCCCCGACTGAATAAAGCAGATCGAAATATTGCCATTGGTCGGATTCAGGCCGGACAAAATTTTGTAACAGTTGCCCGCCATAAAACAACGACCTGTTCAACATGACATTGCCCGCCCTTACACAACTCGTGCAACAGTGGATTTTCTACGAAACTCCAATGTCAACACCTTGCGATGACCTGGAGCAGGTCGTCCGACATTAACAACATCGATCATGTTTGGCACTATCTTGACCGTTCACCACGTACACAACCACCGCAGACGTTAGATGCACTGGCCACAGCAGTGGTTACAGGATGAGTGGAGAGCAATACTACAGGAAAAGATTCGTCGTCAGATCCGTTCCGTTCCGAGGAGGTGCAATGCTGTAATTACAGCTCGTGGCGCTCATACTGAAGATACTGAAGAAATCGCCCCCTAGTTTCCGTCGAATGTATGATAGAGACCTACGAGATTGAGACCTTATAGTACTACACATCCATGTGTTTCACCGTGTAAAAGTTCATTGTGTTATCTTTGATAATCTATGTGTAATAAAAAGTTAAAGACTGATATAACCACTGCATAAAGTCAGGGGTTACGTTTCTTTTTTGAGAGAGTGTATATTTTTTTCTCTATATAGTATTACATAATTTGGATAATTTTTTCTCTAATATATACATTATTTGCGATATGGCCTAATTCTCTCCCCACTGTTGCATTTCTTTTTTTATTTCAACAATACAAAACATTTTTGAAATAAAACAAAATCCGTGTCATTGCATCACTATTGCTTGTTTGTAAAGACCGAACTATCTTTTCATTTTTCTGGCCTTGTACATGTCACATCTGTCAAGGTATTGATTCAATGTGATATTAAAAAAATTAAGTCGCATCAATATGTATTAGTTTGAGGGCCTGTTGTCTTTTCGTTTAAATGGTTAGTACGGGTTACTAACCATTTAAACGGTGAGTGAGTGAGTTGGTGTTTTACGTGTTTTGAACAATATTTCAGTTATTAAACACGTGGATGTTGCCATCCAAAAGCGAGTAGACAGATGAGAGAGAAAGGGACCATTTAAACGATCAGACAACAAGGCCCGAATGGTCTAACTCACTTAGATCAAGGCCACAAACATGCTTTATCAAACGCTATTTTTAATGAAAAGTTGATATTATTTTAGTTGTAATAATTTCGAACTACTCGTATTTGACGACGACAATGTCATACAAGTAATTGACATAAAAACAAAACCATTGAGCTCATGAAATTATAATACGGATGATGGATTCCGAAATTCGACGGAAGAGATCCACTGAAATGCATATAAAGGGTACCTTTTGAAAGAAAGCTGTACATGCTTTTCTGCTTAATGATCTGAAAGGCTACTTAATCTGTAAAATAAAGTTTATGTTATAAAATGTGGTTTTTTTTTTGTGTTATGTTGTTTCTAATAAAAGTTTTTTGATCACGACAAAGTCTTGCTCATTAAAAGACAGTTCCGTCCGTTGTATAACAGGAGGTACACATGATCTAATATGGATTAATATCAAAATGTCAAAACTGTTGCCTGGTTAATGCCAATTAGTTTTCCTAAAGTTTATAAGTATATAAAAAAATATTTTATGAGTTCGTTTTGTGTTCATTGTTTTATCTTTATTTGTAATATCTATGATTTCAAAGTGTTCAATCAATATATCCAGAATTTTACAATCTATCAGATTCATTTCATTTTGATATGTCGAGTTGTTAATATCCATCTGCATTATTTGTTAACAATCAATGCAATATTGTTGGCTCAATGTGAACATTTCATTAGATTTTGTTTTGTCTTGAAACTGTAAGCTGTTGGCAACGGTAACTTTTTAAGTATTTGAAATGACAACAGGATCGCACTTGGACCAATGAGTGGCGTATCTACATACACGAAAAGCCTTTTAAAAAGGCATGGTTGGTGCCACAGATGAAGGTTGTAATTAGTCGACCAATTTGGGTGAAAAGTGAACAGTAACAACACTGGGTACCAGCACTAATATTACCATGAGTATTGATCAATCAATCACAGTTAATTTCACAAAAATTAATTTCTATCAACATGAGTTTATGAAAGTTATGATTTTATTTACATTTATCAACTAGTGTTGGTTTATTTTATATCAAAATACACGAGGGTGATTTTCTATTTATAATCCAAAGTCACTCTTTTTCACATCTCAGAGAAAAAAATTACATCTCTAAACACAACAATACTAGATTTTCAAGATAGTGGGACAGCGTTGACAATAACAGGATATTGTGCAAAATGTACTGCCAAAACGATATCTCCTAGGCGCTATCGCTTGATCTCTCAGAAGCCATGATGGTTAATTATTAACAGGAGTATTACAGATACTAAAAAGAAGATACTCTCCCATCATCTGACAAGATTCGATCCTGGGTCCTTAAGATCCGAAGTCGACAGCGTTAATCAGACCACTGAGCTAATCAGATCTGATAGTTATGGTTTGGAACCAACGATGTATGTCATATTCTAAATATAGCACGCGTCATGTTTAGTAGTTATGATGATAAGTGCATGTTTTCGACCATTAAGTGACATCGTTAATTATAACATGTAACGTGGTAATAAATGATCCACCTATTAGTAAACATTAGTCTTATTTCAATGTCACCAGCGTACTTACAGACATATTCCTTTTAATTCGCCAGGCGCCAAATTAGCAAAATTTAATCGTGTGGGTTATAAAAAAGTGGATTCTGCGATAATTGAAAGCAATATAATGCTCTTTTCTAGAACAAATATAGACTCTTCATGTGAAGTTGTTTTTGATTGACTCTGTTAACATTTATCAGTGTCTTGAATAGAAATCATATTCCACAGTTTAATGTGCCAAATATTTTTTATTACCCACATGGTGACGTAATGCATTTTTTGCTACAGCTCTGTTTACTGGTAATTTGATTTGGAAAAAGCACATGTGATTGGCGCGGCTTCTATTTGAAAATATCAACAGTAATATAAGGTTGTCGCCTTTGGGCACCAACCAATAACTCGTTCAGGGTTTAAATAACGGACATTGCCGATGTTTTCCCGTTGTCGTTAGGGCTTTTCTTCAAAAGTAGGGACATGTTAAATTATTGCGAGGGTCAGTGATCAAAAGTTTGAAGAAGATATAAAGATTTGGAAAGATATTTAGCAAGTTAAAATATTCATTTACATGTACGATTTGAATAAAAAACATTACGATACTTTTTTCAATTTTAATTGCACCACATGTTTAAATGGTCGGGGTGTCCTGTTTTCAAGCCGTTTTTAGCAACCAAAGTGTCCCCATTTGTGTTTTCTATACATGATTACACGATTTCGTTCAAATTTGAAATGAACTTTTATGTGAGTGAAAAATTCCATGTTTTTAAAATTACATTCAGGATACATTTCGCATCCTTGAATCGCTCATAGTTTCATTCAGTGCGCGCTCGACGTTTGAAATGTACAATCATGTAGGTCACGTCCTCGAAGATGGCGCAGCCCGGTGAAAGTTTCTAATGAAGTTCCATGAAATTGTGATGTAAGAAACTACTATGCATCATGAATTTTAAGCGGTCGAGAAATTCTGTTTCCGAGATAGAGAGCTCTTGGTAGATAGGAAATGTCAGGTTTATTTACATTTTTATCGATGTCGGCCTGAGACAACATTTTGGCCCATTTGATTCATACGAGTGAAGTCTTTTTTTTCAGGGGTCATAACATGCATGCACCGATTGTGATGGTAATGGTCTTAATCGCAAAAGAAAACATTTAACTACAGGACTGTAGTATATATTCCGTATAAAGGTAATAGTGTTACATTTTGACTTGTTTGGACATGGGGATAGTAACTACAAGATTCGGCGTTGGATCCCGTTCAGTATTTTTAGTAATAGGGGATTATCGTATTCAAGTAATTCGCTCCCCACAGAGGCAGATCAAGTTATGTTGATTTAGCATGTCTTGATCTGCCTCTGTGGGGAGAGAATGTTTTCAAGTATGCTTACTATAGGGGGCGAGAGAGAAAATGTTTATTTAAGTGTCACGTACTTTAAAATAAAGATACAATACATAAAAACATATACAGATTGTAAAGAGTACCCGGCCATATGGCTAGATAAGAGTCATTAACTCACACACATACACAAACACATACCTGTACATACTCAAAAACATTAACACTCACACAAAAATGTAGAGCAAAAACGCTAACAGTAACATACGTTTCAACATGCTTACTCACAATCGTACTGTTAGACTTACACAGATAAAATTGCATTCATACACACCATTACAAAAATAACATTCTTCTTTTATAGGAACCGTTTTATGAGCAATGCAAGTCCCAGTGTAATCAAATTGGTTCACTCACCAGAGACACAGCGTGTTAAACCCCTTCTGGTGCGAATGATCCTGTCTCCTGGACTGCAACTCGCACCTGTTTGAATCAGATCGTCCTGTAAACAGAATATGTGTTAACTTGTGAATTTGATGATGTTGAGAGGTTATAGCGATAATAGAATTAAGAATGATATATAGATAAAAATGATATCTATTACTGTAAAAATTCTACGAGAACTCATTCTCTCCCCACAGAGGTAGCTCAGTCATACCCGAGTTAGCCTCCGTTCTATAACGGCTAATACATGGGATAGAAATGTAGAAATCTGATTGGAGGCAATCGAAGTTAGTTATGCAATCAGAGACGCCGTTTCAAAAGTGGTCATTCGTAAAACCTCGGCCATTCCCGTATACTTCGGCAAAGCTTTCATTGAAATTTATCATACAGGGGAGATAACTCTTAATTTGACAAAACATCGCTTTTAACCTTGAAGTTCTCATTACTTTTAATTTGGTTAATTAGTAAAATGAAATCTATCATAAAACAAATAATAATTTACACAATTATAAAACAGATTCTTTCTCATGAAAAACCCTATCCATATCTGATTTATCAAATATAGTCCTTCTCACACTGCTTATGAAAAATAAACATAAAGGCATGATATTTTCCATTTCATTATACGACCGTTTAGATTATCCGAGTCATGGATATCCAAAAGGTGTTTTCATTGGCTGCAAAGAAGGGAGATATCTTAAGTAGGGACACCATGATACGTCTGACATGGTTGCCGGTTTCACCATAATGAGGTTGAGTGACACCCGTGTGCACACGACGTGAGCGCGCATGCAGTAAATGCTCGTGCACCTCTCGTGCGAAATAAATATATTAGGGACTTAAAATGCCGTGCTGTATAAACGATATTTGTGTTTTGTTATATTTTCTATGCTGTGGGGATGTCTTTGGACTGGATGATTAACAGAATTATGAGTAGGTATATTTTCTCTGATGAATTTGTTTACGGAGTAACGGACTGTCGGAGATATGATTAGTGCGCATGTCAAGGGAATACAATTAATTAGCATAGTATTTGGTTTTTTTCAACATAACCTTACCAAGTGTGATTGACACACTCATTCTATTCATAAAATTAGAATTGTTACGTTTTACAAATTATGCTTAATCGTTTCCAATGTCAATCTAACTTGGTAAGCTTTTAAGGCAGGTTTCTAAAATCCGAGTTATACCAAAATAACACTTGTTGTTCACCGACAAAAGCGGTCCTGACTTAGATTTTATGAATACAAATTCAAACATTATATTAAGCAGAAAACAATGAATCATTTAGACATTATTTTAATATCAAATAACCAATAAATATTACATTCTTCTATACATTACATGTAGCTTTTCTTGTCCTTTTCGCTCGTTGCCGTCTGTGTGAACATAGATGATAGAGTGTGTAAGCAGACTACGACTGGATATAGCAACTTCGTAACCAAAAGTACTCGTACGTTTCCTCACTTAATTATTAAGTTTGATAATTTAACATTGAATTGGTCTAAATGATAAAATTATGTAACCACAACTATGTTGACATCAAGAGAATACTATACGTAAACAAAAAATTACAAATAGCTTTCTTGTCGATATCATATTGCGCATATTTGAAATTTCTATGCAAATTAGACAGTTTTTCATTACGTCAAAGAATGAGATATTATAACAAAAATCGTCATTGGTCGGTAATGGAATCGACTTATGTAAATTACTTCAACTTGTTTCAAAATTCGAAAGGTTATAAAAGTTCCTTCAAGAGGAAAATCAAAACACGTTAAACACCATCTCACTCACTCAAGAGGAAAAGTGAAAATTATCAACGAGTATTGGAATGTGTTCTAACATATATGAGTCACATCAAGATAACATGTTAAAAGAAGCGCCATAAAATATTTTTAGAAATTAAACAATTTACGCAGTCATTCTGTTCCGACTCAAGGGTCAGAATTTATACTCAAGATGTATTTTTAGATATCCGGTAAGCTTGGAGGCCATAACAAATCGGCCATTGCTGTCTCCGATTTTAGTACAAAGCTTTGAATGGAGATAAACGCTCATCTGTTGAATTATGATTAGTTTTTAAGTTTGCAATAGCAATTTCATGGTATGTTATTGTATCCACTGCATGAAAAAAGACAATTGGACTTTTTGTTTCCAATTTAGAAAATTACTATGGTGTCCCTATCTTAAGTTAGGAATTTTTGCCGCTAGGGCAATCTGCCGGGATCTTGGCGTAATAGAACAGAGGCTAACTCAGGTATGACTGAGCTGCCTCTGTGGGGAGAGTATGACGAGAACTGGTCAAGAAACGAAATTTACTTGGAACAAATTCCTAATGACTGACTTTGAACCAAGAAAAGAAGTGACCTTTCACGGACAACTTCTATGGACTGGACTAGTAGACCGTGGGCCGAAGTAAGAACTTGTGTCGAAGTGCCTCATAAAGTTCGTGAAGAGTATAACTTACATTGTTAATTAAGATAGGCAATACTAGACCTCAAAAGGTGAACGTTCTACTAAAGAACCAGTTTCATTTTTTAGTAAATTGCTTTTAAATGTTCAGCTTTTTGTTTATGGTTGGCATAGCGACGATCACTTGTCGGTCAATCAAAACTCTCCTTAGTCTTCAGTCCGGTAAGAAAAATGGCCGCGCTCGAAATTGGGCGTGCTTGTCACACCGGCAGATGCAGTCGACGATATCCTGCTTTCTGTCTCAATAACACGTTTTGGGCTAGGTTATCGATCTTTACAATCAGAGGACAGTCTAAGATCTTAATTTAGTTTATAACTACAGTTTCCTAAGATTTACCGAGATTGTTCGGCTCTGACCTCGTGATCGCCTAGCTGCTATCAAAAAGTTTATGTGTTCAACAGGCTACTAAAGTAAGAAGTGACGATTATGTTCGTTTGCATGTTACATAGAACATAGACACTTCATTCTCGTCTCTTCCAAACATCGAAATTATTTGTTAAAATTTCTTTGATATATTAAAACAGAAATCGTTTCTGTATACTGTAACTGCCTTTCACTTTAAATTGTGTAATGGGTTAATTTTTAGTCAGATAAGAAATAACAGTCATGCATATGTCTATTTTAAAACACTTGTGAAATCAGAAAGTACCCATGTTGGAATATTATCGATGAGACCATTGTATATCATTTAATGAAACTCAACATTTGTAAAACAAAGCATGCCATAAATCTAAAGATTACCTTAAAAATCATGAATAGGAAGTATATAGTTTTGTGTGTTTTCAGTTACTTTCTTGCGCCTCTGTAATTCAGAATATTCAGGGTGATATTTAAAAGATTGTTTTCCATAATATCACCGAAAGTTTACATAAGTCTAACTTAAACTATTTCAACCGTTTTTTTTAGCAATTATCATTTAAAATTAAAATAACTCATCATTTTCCATGATTGAAAGAATTGCAAACATGTGACAAACATAGTTTTATATAGTGTGTCCTGACTATATATCTCACAGGAATATCATCAATTTATAGTCCCATGTGCTTTAATAAATGCGTCCATTAGAATTTATTCATATATTAATTATCTTTACGCTGTACAAGTCATTAAAAAACACTTAACATAATTTTTACTTTTTTAAAAATGAATTAAAATAAAAAATAAAGAAATCACCCTCTATGCGATCATGATACAATTTCATTTTTCTAAAAATGAAAAGTGACAATTAATATTATCACCACAAGATATGGTATCGTATAAAGTAAAAAGAGAATATAACTGGCGGGCTTTTGGAAAAAAGTTTGAAAATAATGAAACTTTGTTTTTCATTAAAAATCAGTATTGTTTTCGCAAGCAATATATATCTAAATTAACTATACCTGTGTGTACCTATGAACACAGAGCTAAAAATGAGCCTCCAACTGAATTAATACCTTTTTGAAATTGTCCATAAAAAGAATATGACTTGCCGAAAACACATGCGGATTGTAAACAGATTACCTGACAATACCTGCAGTCGGCCTTTGAGTCTATACACAACAAATACATGATGACACAAGTATAAAATCGGGCTTGTTTGGGTTAGTATATTTCATCAAATGATGAACCTTGAATAAAAGGATAGGATTTATCAAAATGCATTTATCTCTAACTGGTCAAAATATTATTCCAAAGTTACGTTTGTGTTAATTTAAAATGATAAAAATAAGTCCTACATCTTTAGTTATTACTGTAAATACCCCCAAAAAATGAAAGATTCTCAAAATTTGGCAAGTCACTATTGTAAAACTTATAGCAGATTATTATAAAGAACACTGAGCCTTTGTCAGTCATAATTTCTTCACGAATATATCCATATAAAAATAATAAGTGTGTGTCATTGATTTGGAAAGGTCTACTTTAGCTTATGATAACTTTCAATGATAAAGGTAAAGTTATTAACATAAATCATGATCTTACAGTTTAAACTCCTAAATATAAAAACATAAGACCATGTTCAACTTCATAACAAATATCCTGAAATGTCAAAGTTAAAAAAAAGTGTCTTGTGATCAATTACGAAAAGGCCTTGCTTGTTGCAAAGTTTTTTCTATTTAGGTAAATATGATTTTTAAGGCCCAAGATCTATAAGATCAAAGGAATGTTTGACCAGAAAATAGTTGTTTTATATTATTTAAGTTTCTTAGAGGATCAATAAACAAATTTAGTAGTTTTACAAACTTTTTAAATTACCATTATCTGTCATATAAGATATATGTAATTGCATGCTCATCATTATATGTTCTGCCACAGTGTGTATGATGAGGGCAATGTCTTTTTACTAAAACATTAATTTTAAAACGTGCATAAGAACCACATTGAACATTCATTTTACAAAACAATGAAGCAATTAATAAACTTCTGTCAAGGTTCCCAGTTCAGATTTCAGCATTCAACAGCCTTTCTTTCTAACCTTTTATGGAGCTACCTATATGGTAAGCAAATAATGAGTAACTGCCATACAACCATACACACCTGTGCTTAAATTAGCAAACACATTAAATACAACTGAAGAGATGTGTGTATTATTCCGCATCATCAACCAATCTAAACCCAATTGATACAATAGTAGGTGGCACGTGGTCCTGTGCGAAGCTCAGTTGACCGCTATCAGTGTAGTTCAGCAACATCTGGCGTGGCTCGCCGGATGGGTGGGTTACCCGATTCATTGCTGAATGAACTGAGAGTTTGAAGGGTAATTCCCTGCCCCACACTGAGACACGAGTTGTATAACTTGTGGTGTCGCCTTAGGCAAGAGACTTTATTCAATTGTGCCTCTGTTCACCCAGCAGGAAATGGGTACCTGGTGAAAGTTGTGTTGGAGGTGACCCATCAAGCGCTTAATCGGCAGCTTGGGTTAGACCAGGGTAATAATTCAGGGAGCGCCTTGAGCATGCATTCGGTGTGGATATGTGCGCTATATAAATACCCTAATTATTATAAATTATTACATCACAAAGTTGATGACCGCACGGTGACGTCATAATGGCATACATATAGCAAGAGACTCATTCTATACAAGTCATGTTGAAGAACTCATGTATTCTTAATTCTGATATTTGAAATTTTATATATGATTTATTCATCATTATTTAATATTATTTTTTGATATGCATATTGTTGATTTATTTACTTTTTGACAACCAATAGTTCCTGCACTCGAAAAATAAGAAAATCTTATAAGGAAGTGACTCATCTTCAATTAAAGAGTGCATAACTTTCTCTGTCTGGGACATACTTTCTATATATATTTTAGTCAATCTAGTTTGAAAAATATATTGACAGATAGATACAGACATTAAACATAATTCTCAATTGAAAGTTTAATCGGCCACCAAAAACACTTGTTTACTGCCCTCATATTTTGGAACTAATTATTGAGATAAACATTTTTCAAAAAAATTTTTTTTTTTAAGTTGAATGAATAATGACCGAATTATGGAAGAACTACACTACTGACAACACAATTTTATTTTTGAATTGGGCATCATATAAAGTGACCACCATCTGATTTAGCAGTAGATTGATATCTCTGTCAAACATGTAATATAGTAATTTTAGATGATGTCTAATTCAAAAATAAAATTGTGTTGTCAGTAGAACATTTCGTCTTCGGAAAAGGGACTGGCTTCTGATTCTTGTAATGTGTAGTGTATGTAGTATCACGGGTTCAGGTCGTGTGTCATTCACAGACAAACATGAATGACTCGCAACGTCTCCGAAGATTCATGATCAGTCATGCGGACGAAAGTAGAACATTGCATTTTCAGAAAGAGGAATGTCTACCGATTCCTAGGATATGTAATATATGTAGTAACGAAAAGAATGAGACAATCCAAAAAACTAGCTGCATATCGTGTTTCGGCTCACAGTATAGATGATAAGTATGGTACTGCAAAATACGAGGCGTTACAATGTCATAAAATGTGACTTGCCCAATACGATGCTTTGATATAAAGATCAATCACGTAATAAAATATAATAATAAGAAAAAACAAAAGCAACCTTAGGAATATTCATCTTGTGTAGATTTGTTTCAAACGACGGAATAGCGTCTCCTTGTAGATAGCAAGCGAAGGTTAAGGCCGAATACTGAAAGTGTTCACATGCTTTTGTATTAAGGCACCTTTCCTTGCACATGCGAACTCCAACCAAGGGAAGGTTCTTTGTAGCTGAAAGTGCCATGGAACTCCAGCACAAAACAAAGATTGAGGGAAGCCACTGCATCCGTTCCGTGACCATGTCTCTCTTCTCTCCGGTATATTCCAGTATCCAGAATGTGAGGATGATTTCGAATTCCACTCTTGAAAGTGAGAATAAATACATCATGAGTTTCATACATTATTTGTCTAGAATCAAGTATTTATCATTCTCTCCCTACAGAGGCAGATCAAGTTATGTTGATTTAGCCTCTGTTATATTACGACGAGTTTGTGGGATAGAACGGGAGATTGGAGGCAATCAAAGTTGGTTGTACACTCAGCGACGCTGTTCTTTAATCATCGTTTTGGCTACTGGGTCAAGGCAAAAGCATTGGGATACGAACCACCCTTTCCATGCGAGAAGCGTTATCATTTGCTAAAGAAATTCAAATGTATTGTGATGCAGTTTTTGTCCGCCAGGGGAAACTACCGGAACCCACGGATTTATGCGTAATAGAACAGAGGCTAAATCAACATGACTTGATCTGCCCCTGTGGGGAGAGAATTTTATTTATTTGAAAAACTAGTATAGAGGGTATTCAAGTTTAGTGCTGATTTTTGGCTTTTTCGAACAAAATGAATAAATAATTTTACAATTTGAAGGAATATGGAAATATTAATAAGTTAAAATGAAGTAGCTGGTACTTTCTTTTCGTTGATACTTTGGCTAATTGAAAGATGATGAAAAAATAATAACACTAAGAGGTGAATGAATATATCATAAAGTCTATATAAATTCTTAAACTAGAAATGATTCATATTTTTATTTTTTTGCAAAAAGAATAATATTTACAGGATATATGCGTCTTTTTGCGCATATACAGGCGATATTTAGATATTTGTACACATGGAGATTCTGTTTTAAATACAATGCAAGATTTTTTATTTCTTGAACATTTTAAGTTTAAAGTAACAGTTTGAATTCTCTTGAGTTGGATATGTATAATAATAGTATGTATAGACTGTTGGTTGCTTAGAGAATAATTAAGACAAACTAATCAAAAAAGAAATTCATCTTTACATACATTTTCGTTACATTTCGTACATTTCATCAAGGCTACATCAACATTAACATTGTATGGACATTGTTGAATATTTGTTTGAGCATCGGAATTTCGAAGGATGCGGATTAATTCTTTATGTTGACTTAAATCAAGAATATACTTCTCAGATTCAAGAACTGATTTATAAGCCGAATGACATTTGAAAAGGAGTGTCCTGCCAGATTCTGAAACTGTATATCTTAAGTAGTTTACAACGTTGTTTAAAATATTCAATAAAACTACTAGTTACGTGTCCACAAGTCATGTTGATTTAGCCTCTGTAATATTACGCCGAGTTTGTGGGATAGAATGGGAGATGCCTGATTGGAGGCAATCAAAACAAGAAGACATAATCATCAACATCCCCCGCCAGATTTGTTCTTATTTTAAATTAAGTCGAACCTTCTCCTAAATACTCGAGTGTACTCAAAAATATCATGACACGAAACTCCGGAAAAATATTTGCATGATTCTGATTTTCGAACTCCATCAAGGTATTGATACCCTTAAGGCACACATCAAATTTGATGATCCTATCTGTAACAGTTTCTGAGAAAAATTGGCTCCTTTGAAGACACCTCGAACAGAGTCCCAAAAAAACGTAACAAGGGCAATAACTCCGGAAAAAATATTTGCGCGGTTCTGATTTTCGAACTCCATCAAGGTATTGATACCCTGAAGGCACACACAAAATTTGATGATCCTATCTTAAACGGTTACTGAGAAAAATTGGCTCCTTTGAAGACACCTCGAACAGAGTCCCAAGAAAACGTAACAAGGGCAATAACTCCGGAAAAAATGTTTGCGCGGTTCTGATTTTCGAACTCCATCAAGGTATTGATACCCTGAAGGCACACATCAAATTTTATGATCCTATCTGTAACAGTTTCTGAGAAAAATTGGCTCCTTTGAAGCCACCTCGAACAGAGTCCCAAAAAAACGTAACAAGGGCAATAACTCCGGAAAAAATATTTGCGCGGTTCTGATTTTCGAACTCCATCAAGGTATTGATACCCTGAAGGCACACACAAAATTTGATAATCCTACCTTTAACGGTTTCTGAGAAAAATTGGCTCCTTTAACTCGGACGGACGGACGCACGCACGCACGCACGGACGCACGCACGGACGGAGCTCAAACCTATATCCCCCTTCCACTTCGTGGCGGGGGGTAATTAGTTGTGCAATCAGCGACGCTGTTCTTAAATCATCGTTTTGGCTACTGAAACAAGGCAAAAGCATTCATTTTGTGATATGAACCACCCTTTCCATGCGAGAAGCGTTGTCATTTGCTAAAGAAATTCAAATGTATTGTGATGCAGTTTTTTTCAGCCAGGGGAAACTGCCGGAACCCACGGAAATATTCATTCACAGTGTTTTTTCCCAACGTTTGTTTCAGACAGTTTTTGTAAACTCCCCCGAAATATATGCATTTACTGGAGAGAAAAACGTGTCATTTTCATGCCTCAAAATTATTTCAAAGTCGAAATGTATGTTTCTGATACAAGCTATATTATGTAAATGATCTGTAATCTCAGTACCGTCCCATAAATACATTGTTTAATGTACAATAATTTTATTTCTTATGTCCTCTACATATCTTATAAAATTTAAAAGTTCTTAAAATTATGGTTTCGAAATGTATTGGTATTATGCAAAGTTTGGGCAGGTTTACCTGAACAAAGGCAATTTAAAGTATATTTTAGCAATGATTTCATAAGGCCTTGGTTATTTGAACATCTGTAAGAATTACTTACATTAGTCAAATAATTAAAAAAATACGCCAAAAAAACATTTTATTTCTATTTCCGTGAGCACTTTAGTCGCTCTTGCTCATATCCCAGATTGTCAATGTTTGAAGGTTTAAATTTACTCCATTCCACCGTCCTTGGTACATGAACAACATGTGTACATAACGATAAATAAATCAAGATGACATATATGTAGAGAAATTTTCAACAATTTCTACATTTCATACATGTTCACAAAATTGTGAAAAAAATGTATGTAAAGTATACATAAATTAACTAAACATTCTTGGTTGCCTTAAGTTGCTAATAAATTTAAATAAAAGATTTGAAAATTTCTTAAATTGGTGTGGTATGTATTGAAAACAATGATGGAGAAGAGCTTCACATCGAAAGATGTAAAGTAAAGTATTGACAGTACTAGTGCTGTGCAGTTTAGGAGGAGAGTACGTTTATGGAAGATATATTGACAACGGCATCGACCATGGTTTAACTTCTCTGAGGCTTAGTGGCATACTTAGGCTCTGTATACTTTACTTTACTCATCTCTTACGACTACACAAACATTACACAAACTGCTAAAAAGATCACGTTTTGGAATATCATGCCAGCGTCCAGTTTTTATTAAGTCCACAATCGTTTAAAATCTTTTTTGGTGAATTGAATCCATCGTAGTTTGTTCGAAAAGAAAGGTACGGCGGCCCATAGGGGACATACATCTTTAACGACAGTTTCTTGATATTTTACGATAGTTTCTTGATTTTCCCCTATGGGCCACCGTACATGTAGGTAAAAGATGTATGTCCCTTATGGGCCACCGTAGAAAGGATATTATGTTCAGGACCATCCATTTAGTTTAGGTAGAAAGTTTGGATTGACAAAAGTAATTCCTCTTGATAACAAGCTTGAGGGAACACATTTGAAGAAATACCATTATCGCTGACAAGCAACGCCAGAACAATAATTCATTGTGCTATACCATCTTGTAACTTGTATACCAGGGCTTGTAACTACATGGTATGTCATCGTTTCGATATTCTTCACTGACCAAATGCTTTGACATATCGATGCACAAAATAAGAATGCGAACAAAAATCAGGAATAGTAATGTTTTTAGTCTTGACTGAGGAGGTTGAAAACTTCCTGACCACATTGTGCTTTCCCCTAGGAAAACCACGTCACAAGGCATACTATGTTCAATATTATCAAGACAGATATCCGTTTCAGTCCATTGCCGACAACTATTGTATGAAAGTAGGCTGATTAAATAATAATTTATAACTGTTTAGCTGATCGTTGATACGCAGTGGTCCCTTCTATAGAAGCATAGTGGTGGTTCTGCTGTAGTGTGTGTGTGTGTGCGTGCGTGCGAGCGTGCGAGCGTGCGTGCGTGCGTGCGTGCGTGTGTGTGTGCTGTCTGCTCTATAGTCAAATGGATTCCCTTACTCATTAAAGATAACTCAGTATGCACAAACTTGCCACTAAGCCTCAGAGAAGTTAAACCATGGTCGAGGCCGTTGTCAATATATCTTCCCTAAACGAATATAAAGTATTTTCCGAACAATTCTCTCCTAAACGACACACCACTGTCAATACTTTACTTTCCAAAATGTGTTGAAACTGTACATTTCATGAATGTCTGACATGTTACTCAGTCTATAGATATAATTCAAGGTGATAATTTGAAACAATGTGCATCACTATTGAGACATGTGACTGTTTAAATCCCGGGTACGGGATAGCTCAGTCGGCAAGAGCGCAGGTCTCACGTTGCTGAGGTCCAGGGTTCGAATCCCATCCAGGCCAAGATGTAAAAACCTAGATTTCACCTCTGTTAGAACTATAAAAGTGTCATCCTGGAGCCCTAATGTGTAGTGCAACAAAAACTGCACACTTTAAAGATCCCACGAATTGATGTCAGTGGCTGAATGGTGGATACATGAACACGTGCCGAGCTGTCGGTTATCAGCGTTCAGCAGTGTTGGACAAACTGCTGTGACTATGTGTCTAAGTTCACCCATCTGTGAACGGGTACCCTGTGAGACATAGAATGGTCCCTAACCTGAGCGCCACATATGGATGCCGGTTGAATACTCCCCAGGGAGTTGAAATGGAAAAATGATCGGACGGTGAAAGAATGCCATTGACCAGGGGGAAAATGTAAGCGTCTTAAACAACCACGAGTGGTTGGATATGCGCGCTATATAAATATCCATATAACATTATAAATAATAAAAATAAAATAAAAACTATTTGACAAAATAAAGTTCATTTCCAGAAATCAATTCAATTTATCCCCATATAGTATCTCAAGTTTACACTTATCATCACCCAGGAATTACTTATATCTGTGGGGACTTTAATAGTCGATGTGGCAGCTTGTTAGACTATGTGGAGGGAGTGGACTCCATCACAACAAGAGACGTTTTAGATAAGACTGTTAACTCTCATTGACACCTTTTCATTGATTTTTTTATTAATGCTAATTATTGTATGATGAATGGCCGTTTTGATAATGCAAATGATTATACTTTTATTTCCAGCCGTGGACTTTCAGTTGTGGATTATTGTATATGTGCTTATGAATCAATTGATAAATTTATGAATTTTGAAGTGATACGTCCAACCGATGTGTTTCAAAGGAGTGTACATGTGGGTACTTTTGATCCATCAGCTATATTGAAACTAGATCACTCATTACTGCAATGGACAGTTGACATTAACATGGTGGATAGTTCTTCACAGCACTCTTACCCCGATGACCCTCCTACATTTAGGACTAAGTATGATACAACATATTTAAACAACATGTTTCCACCATCTGGACAGAGCCATATTGACATTCAGAATTATATATACACATTGGAGCAGAAACTGAAAACGCAGGCTAATCTAGACGAGGCTAATGATGTGTTTACAGGAATCATTGTCAATGAAATGAAGAAAGCTCTACCTTCGAGGATAATTGAATGTAATGGAAAGAAAAGTAATAAGAGATGTAGGGTAAAGAAGGAATGGTGGAATCAGGGGCTCACTGATATGTGGAAAGAACTGTGTCGAGCAGAGAAGGACTGGTGTCGATCCAAAGGAAGACAGTTTTTAAAAGCATATATGTTGGGAAAAGAAAATAATTTGACAAGCAGTGTAAAAGAAGTAAGCGCTCTCACAACAAAAAGGCTATTGAGGAAATCGAGGATTTGTGTATCTCGGACTATGGTCAGTTCTGGAGAAAGATAGGCAAGCTTGGGATTGGATACGAAAGACAAAAGACAATTCCAATGGAGATTAGATGTGATGATGGATCTATTAGCAGTGACCCTGAGATAGTCATGGATAAATGGAAAATCTGTTATTCAGATCTGTTGAACTGCGGCTATGAGAAAACAGAGAACCATACCCCGTACTCGGAAGATACAGAGAACGCAGAGATGTGTCAGGCTATTACACTGGAGGAAGTGAAGGAAGCTGCAGCAAGAGCTAAGAAGGGTAAAGCCTGTGGTGTAGATGGTATCCCTGCAGAAGTGTTAGATAACGACATATGCAATAAGTATCTACATAATCTCTTTTCTATATGCTTCAACACAGGACGCATACCTACCAGTTGGACAAAGGGTATTATCACTCCTATCCCGAAATCGCCCATAAAAGACCGTAGAGACCCATTGTGCTACAGAGGTTTGACCATTATGAATGCCTCTTACAAGTTGTACTGCAGTGTATTGAATACAAGACTCGCCAACTTCGTAGAAAAACACAAGATTCTGGAGGACACACAGAATGGCTTCAGAAGAGGACGGTCCACAATTGAACATGTAGCATCTCTGACATCCATTGTGGAAACAAGGAAATCACAGAAAAAGTCCACTTTTGAAGCCTTTATTGACCTAAGAAAGGCTTACGACTGCATCGATAGGGCAACCCTGTACACCAAATTATTGGAAACGAACATAAAAGGAAAGATGT
This sequence comes from Steromphala cineraria, assembly GCA_916613615.1. Taxonomy (NCBI): domain Eukaryota; kingdom Metazoa; phylum Mollusca; class Gastropoda; order Trochida; family Trochidae; genus Steromphala; species Steromphala cineraria. The sequence continues at coordinate 28,741,253 of OU744732.1, forward strand.
TCAACGCAGTTACATCCCTCTACAGAAGCGTAAGATGCAGTGTAAGGATAAATGGTAAAAGACTGATTGGTTTGATGTGAATACCGGATTGAAGCAAGGATGCCTGTTATCACCAATTCTTTTTAACTTGTATATCAATGACATTTTAGGTACCATCAGTCAGCTAGAGATAGGAGTGCGGGTAAACGAGGAGAGGATAGGAGTTCTTGCATATGCAGATGACCTAGTGCTTCTCGCCGAGACTGAAGATGAACTGAACCTCCTACTGGACTGTCTGAACACCTGGTGTCAAACAAACGCAATGACTGTAAACGAGGGAAAGTCCAAAGTTGTTCATTTCCGGCCTGCTTCATTTCCAAAGACAAGCGTGGATTTTAGAGTTGGACAAAGAAATTTAGACGTCGTTGACAGTAATAACTATTTGGGAATCCTTGTAACAGAGCATTTGGACTACAACCGCATGGCAAGATCAGCAGCTAGTTCAGCAAGTAGGGCTCTTGGTCTTTTGATCTCAAAATTCAAATTGCTAGAAGGTATGGAGTACGACACGTTTACCAAACTATACGACGCCATGGTGTGGTCTACTCTCCAGCACAGCGCTAGCATATGGGGGGCTTACAAGATGAGTTGTATTGAGGCCGTTCAGAACCGGGCAATGAGGTTCTATCTTGGACTAAGACGTTACGCACCCAACAACGCAGTGTGTGGTGACATGGGCTGGATCCCACCGACCGTGAGACAGTCGGGATGCATCACTAGACATGCGACTACGTAATATGGATCCCAGTAGAATGGCACACCGAATCTTTATGTGGGGTTCCAAGTGGTCGGCAAGACACAAACGTAACCAGTGCTACAGAGTCCATAACAAGTTCTCCCTCCTCGGACTTGCCCACTTTATCCCACCTGAGCGGAGATATGCTGAACACTACCTAGTTAACAAGGTAAAGGAACACGTCTATACAGAATTTATGGGAAAATGGAAAACCGATATTGCATCTTCTACAGGCGGAACAAGGGGAAATAAGCTGCGGACAAACTGTACATTTAAGACTGAGTACAAGCCTGAAGAATATGTAAAACGTCCCATCATGAGATCTCAACGAAGCGCCCTCTCCAGATTTAGATGTGGAGTTGCACCCCTCAAGATTGAGACACAAATACCCCGATAGAGGAGAGAACCTGTCCGTTCTGTGTACAACCAGTAGAGGACGAAATACATGTACTACTCCACTGTCCAGTGTACCAAGAACAAAGGCATGCCTTATACAGCAGATGCGTCTTAACTTGTCCGGACTTTTTAAGCCTCTGTGATATCAAGAAAGTTGGTTTTATACTCTCTTCACCCGATCTCGTTTTTACAGCGGCCAAGACCTGCAAAACTATTTTAGATCTTTGCAAAACCCTTCTATACCATGGATAATGTGTATAGTTTTCTATTTCAACATATATATTTTTTTTTTTATTTGGTGTTTTACTCACCTTATATATTCATACAAATGTATATATTTGTATATGTTGAGATACTGCCTTTAAAGTATAATTCCTTTTATACTTGTCTTAGTTTTTACATATTTACAAAATGTATATCTACATGTATTGTAATCTATAAGTATTTTATACCTTTTATGTGTAATTCCTTGTCCGCATTTTAAACATTATGTATAGTCTCTCATAACCTTTTACAGGGTGGCTCATCAATTTTAAACTTTTAGTATATGTACATGCTTTTATATGAAATTGATTGAGGTGAGACTCAAATAAAACATCTGTCTGTCTGTCTGTCTGTCTATGGGAAGATATCAATATCTCGAAAACTACTTGTCATATAGGTATAGATTTTGGATCGGCATTTTTAACACCATCATGGGTTCACATTTTGAAAATTAAATTGCCAATTGGATTTTTATTTGGATAATAAGGTTAAGGGCGTCAAAAACAATTCCGCTTATGACGATATCGTAAGTTCCCAACTTAATCTTGTATCCTCAACGAATACCAAAATTATCCTTTCCGTTGGCTTTATCCATTGTATGATAAATACTTGTAACATTCTTAAGTCAATGTTAAAAAAATTAAAATGCGTATGTTAATCCATTTATAAGTATTCGGGCATGACGTAAATCACATTTCGACGAATATGTCACTATATGTAGACTTTTTTACTAACATGACCCACGATGACAACTTGTAGCTGTGACGTTATGGAAGCTAAACTGTTGTACGATGTCGTGACTGTACAAAGCTCACTGTCTGCATTTGTATATTGTGACTTGTGGTGTTTCTATAAAAATGTTCAAGTATTTGAGAACACAAATGTTGCGCTGACTGACCAGCAACACATACGGGTACAATATCATTTGTTTCATACTAATTTTGTGTAGGCTTAAACATAATTGATCTTCTCTGTTTCATCAATTACGTTATGAGTCGTCAAATAGTCGCAAAGCATCTTCAAATGGTAACAAAGCGTATTAGATCCAGTCACAGATATCATAAAAATACCAGATTAATTGAAACAGAAAATCATATGCTAAAAATCAGATGTAATCTTTCATCGGAACAATCGTAGGCAAATCGTAATCGTAGCATGACCCACGATGATGTTTATAACTTTGGCAAGTAAAATAAACTAGAGATTGGATTTGATGCTTCTAACATGGGTTTTTATTGACGGGAGAACAGTAAAGTATCGATAAAAAACAACAATTATGACCGTTACTTGAAAAGCATTTTAATGTTTGCAACGTTTGGTCAAAGTGTGGTCAAATGATCGAGAAGGTAAATAGAACAGAACTCAAGACATTGTATGGAACATGTTAAAGGGGCAGTAGCACGTTTTAAGGTGGAATATAAGGTGATGTCAGGAAAATGAAAATTAATGGTTCCAATTGAAAGACAATGTATTTAAACTAAGTGGAGCAGTAATAATTCAAATATGTAACGTAAAGTTTAGCCATGCGATTACTTTTTCTTACACAAAATGAATTAAAGGTGTTCACACAAAATGGCCGCCAGTGGATTTTATGTGATTCTTCATACTTTGTTCTCTGACTATGGATGATTGACTTGTGTAATGAGATTTTTGACACTGTCAAAATAATACATTTAGCATTAACTTACAATTATCAGTGAACATTTTAAAATATAAAATTATCAAAAAACGTGCTACTGCCCCTTTAAGACTTCCCTTAAGCTACCCTAGAAATAGACAATGATCATTTAAATCAAGATCATAATCAATGGCTTTGAAACTATTATGCTCGCTATCTTGCTGAAACTTGACCAAAAAGCCTTCGGTATATGATTTTCTCGAATCACACATTATCAAGATGATTGTCAACCATAAGTCTTTACCCAGATTCATGATTTTCGACGCTATGTATTTTTATGCATATTTAATTTTTTTTTTTTATTTCTATTTTGCAAAATGTTTCATTAACCATCCAACAATCATGCACCAAAATGCATTATGCACTGTTCATGGTTTTGATAATAATAATCACAGAATGATGTAGTCGATGTGGATATCTTGTGAGTGAAGATGTGTTGGCTTGTTTTATTTCTAAATATGATTTGTAAAATGGAGTTCATTTGCATTTTCTCCCTTCTTGAAGTTCATATTGAGCACTCATCAATGAGATCATCCATAAAATCTATTGAAAATCATAATGTGTACATAGATGGTACGAGTGAATACTCACTTATTCCTCAACAGTCTACTCTTAACACATTTTCCATCACTGACATAACACCGCCAGTTGAATTTTAATGTTTAGTCATAATAATATAATATTTTGTCCTACCTCATGTAAGAATCTCGATCTCTGATTGGTCGTCGTGACCCTGGATAAATACTGATATCACCCACTTAAGCGGGATGATAAATTATTTATACCCCGGCACATATAAAGCATGAAAAAAGCGTGCAGATTGAGCGTCTTGAAATGTGCAATGTATGTTATCTCGAATACATGATCAAGCTGGTTACATTTGATAAACCGGTATGAAGCTTTGAACAAACTATAGTCAAAAGGTTTACGCAGTTAACGTTTTTCTTTATCTTCATATTATATAAATTTTGTTTAAACATTCGGGAAGATAAATTCGTTATACCATTTAGAGGCTGGGTTCATGGGGAGATATCAGCCTCTCGCTTGGTGTTATGCAACTCGCCTTCGGCTCGTCGAATGAGTTTCATAAGCATTGTTTTCGTACTGAGGAACTATGAATATAAAACGTTAAAATCAATAACAAAATAGAAGATTTTGATGCAGGTTATTTATTTCATAATGTCAGGGTAACATTATCATGGATCCTTCTTCTGAAAATAAAAAGAATTCAATTATTAAAAAGGGATATGATTTCTACTCTACTATGTATTTTTACCAAATGCACCTTTACTATGTATTGAACATGATCAAGAATAACATAAACGGATGCATGACACTATCCAAATAATAAATGAATTGAAGAGTATTTTATCATGGGCCAAGTCAACTTTGTTCGGCTTTCCATATACTTTCAGAAATGTTCTTATCAAGATAATTTCTTTTAAAGGGCGATTTCCTCGTTTTTAGGGGGAATATAAGGTGATATCAGAAAAAAAGAAAATAAATGGTTCCATTTGAAAGACAATGTATTTAAACTAACTGAAGCAGTACTAAATCAAATATATAATGTTTACTTCAGCCATGTGATTCCTTTTTCTTACACAAAATGAATTAAAGGTGTTCATACAAAAATGGTCGCCAAAAGACTTTATGTGAATCTTGATTATTGACAGTGTCAAAAATCTCATTACACAAACCTATCATCCATAGTCAGAGGACAAAGTATGAAGATTCACATAAAATAATTTGGCGGCTATTTGTGTGAACACCTTTGATTTATTTTGAGTAAGAAAAAGGAATCGCATGGCTAAACTTTACGTTATATATTTGAGTTACAACTGCTCCATTACATTGTCTTTCAATTGGAACCATTAGTTTTCATTTTCCTGACATCACCTATATTCCCCCTAAAAACGTGCTACTGCCCCTTTAAGTTCACTATGATTCAGCGTTGTACTATTGAATGTGAATACAGGGTTCATTATTATTAGGATCTATAATATATATTTCAGTGTTGGTGAGATTTGAATAAAGCAATTGTTTGCTGTTGGATTAAAAGGCGGTTGATACCGAAAATAATATTTATATCTATACAAACCTTTACTTGTGATGCTCGACGTCTGACTTAGAATAAGTTTTTCACTGAAACGAGATATTTTCAACGGTCTAAGTTAACCTAGCCTCTCGATGTTATCCGTTTCACTTCTATACTGAGTCTAGAAAGTAGAGGGTCGCGTCAGCCAACGCATTGAATTGACCAATCAGAACTCAGCTTTACAAGCCACAATAGTCTGCCTTCGCACGTATAACGTTGGAGGGTCATAGGTCGCAGAGAGATCAGCTGACGCAACCCTCTACTAGACCTTTCTAGACTCAGTTTAGGAGTGAAACAGGTAATATTGAGGCTAGGTTTACTTATACTGTATTTTCAAATGATTAATTCAGGATGATGAAGTCGGGATTCAAATGCTCGTAGACATGATAATTTCTACTAATACGACTAGGACTTTTATATACAGTTTTTATCTCTCTAAGCTCTTAACTAGTAGTTACGCACAACCGTGAATAACGTTAGCATGTTTCAAAAAGTCAAATTTAATATTCAAAGTTTACTTTTACAATTTATTTAGCGATTTAGGAAAGTGTTTAGTGATTTGACTATGCGGTGTTTTATAAGTACAATTTCACATTACTTCTGAAGCTCAAAAGGTCATTTTAAAAAAATTTCTTCAAAATATATATATTCAAAACATAATACACAATGTCATGATCTACTGTTTCTACCTCAATTCCTGAAATATTGATGTGCTTTACAGAATGGGGACACCAAATAAGTCATATTGCTATTCTGATAAATAGAGGATATCTGTCTTTTCTTGACTAATACCATGTTTAATATGTTTATCTCATCGAGTGAGGTAGAAAGTTTATATTTTCACGAGTGGCGCTGCCACGAGTAAAAATATTTAACTTTTCTACCTCACGAGATGAGATAAACTTGGTATTTGTCAAGAATTGACAGATATACTATTTATTATATGATGAAATCCTTCTAATAACGTCAAAAAAGGCCAATTTCATGTTGAGCGGCCACTTGGAAGAGCCCGTCACCGCGGGTTTATCACCACTCGGGAGAGTGGCGATAAAGGTTATCGCCACTGTAGCCAGATAGAGGGTTTATTTCACTGATAGAACTGAGTATCTCACCCCCAATCATATAATAATAAACACCCTTCACTTGATTTTAAATAGATATAAAGCTAATCAATGTATACCTTTACTGTAAAGGTTCCCAAAAAAACCTCCATCATCTGAATCGTCATCGTCGTCATCATCCTCATCATCGTCGTCTTCATCGTCGTCATCGTCGTCATTGTCATCATCATCGTCGTCCGCTTTCACTTTATCAGCCGGGGCTACCCCTTTAAGCTCCACTTTATAAATGAATAATCAAATTAAACGATATCATACGGTAACCCTATGAAATATGTTAATCACAGCACCCGCTATCTCAAAGTCGCTGAGGTTCTAAAAGCTTATGTGTAACATATGTGACACTCGACGGGAGCTGAGGATCAAACCTATATTTCTGCCTAACATATCACTTTTGAGCATTAACTTATCCATCTTATCCACAAAGTATGTGTATGCCCACGAGTAACTGAGCAGAGAGACAAGCTCTGGTGTAACATCCTCAGTTGTGGCCCAATAGAACTGGCTGTGACTCTGCTCGAGAAGCATGACCACGACATTGTATGCTGGCTACTGTCATGCAGACCTCCGGTACCCCTATAGAAGATGATGACCATGAACTATATGCCTGCCACGTTGTCCGAGGACTGTACACGCTGTGTGACACAATCATTTGATCAGCAGTGGTCAAAATGAAAACTGTGAACTGACTATGTAATTATCTTAAACATTCTTACTCATTTCTCTATTTCCATTGTACTCTCCTATGGAGGAATAAAAGCATATATATATATATATATATGTATACTTGAAGACTTACGTTCTGGCTCGGAGGCAACATTTACAGTAGCGGAGACAGCGCTGAGGACATCCTTGACCACCGGAGATATGTCCATCGATTCCAAATCTGTAGAATAATGGTAAAGAAGTTACAGTGATACCATTGCCAATTTATTGTTTTTATAAACCAAAAATCAGATTAAGGTATTAGACCTAGTTTTCAATTTATAACGCACAGTTGGATCGTGGATTCATATTAACATATTTTTTAAGATTCGCGATCTTTTTAGATTTTGTTGTATCACGAAGAAAACTGAACTGAACCAATTATGATTGAGAATACATATTCCCATGAGAGTTTTAATGCCTCACTATCGTAGAAACACTACAGTACAGTATGTTGACAACATGTTCGTTAGTGAAAAACCTCAATTTCAAGACAAACAAAACAATAGGGATGGGAACGAAGTTTAAGGGTTTTGAGGCAACCCCTTTTTGTAATTCCTTCTTTATCTTTCAATTACAAGGCGTAGCCTTTCATTTTATATGTGACCCTTGACCTTTTAAGAATACTTGAGCAGCCACGATGATGGTGATATGTCAAATCTAATTGCACTGCAAGCTGAACTAAAATTAACATCTTTGAGAGGCATTTTAGAAGTTGGGATGACAATAATGCTGAGGAATATATGGATGACAACTTCTTATTTTAGAAGTTGGGATGACAATAATGCTGAGGAATATATGGATGACAACTTCTTATTTTAGAAGTTGGGATGACAATAATGCTGAGGAATATATGGATGACAACTGCCTCTGCTTGAGAACGTCACAAGAATCTGTGTCGAAACGTCGCATACAATGAAAAAAGAAGTTGTCATCCATATATTCCTCAGCATTAATGAACTAAAATTGATGTGCATAACGAGTTGATGACAGACAGGTTAGCAACTTACTCTTTTCAATTGAAGCCACGTCGATGTTTTCATGGTTCTTGTTCAACCAGTTCTTGGCTGCTGCTCCTTTTTCCAGTGCCATGTCCACTGTAACATATTTCAAACATTTTGTTTCATACAATTTGTAATTACTTAAATTCAAATATATAAAACAGTTTTACGCCTTGAACATCAAGTGAAGACTTACAAATGCATAAAAAGGATGTCGGTATTTCAGTGACAACCCATCTCAAAACTTAACAACTGGATCATTTGTCATCATAGTTTTTTTCAACATATTGTTTTCATTCGATAATCTTGTCCTTATTGTTCATGTAATGATGACTTTTAATATAAACACAATTTGTCAGAGTGTTGATTTTTCTGATTATATGACATTTTGCGCTCTGTCATGTCTAGACATGAATGTGTTAGTTTCTTGTTGTTCTTTTTATCGTGTATGTTAAGAGTAATCGTTGTTTACAATATATACAAACAATTATACTCACGCCATTTTTCTGCCTCCTTGACTGTAAAATGAAAAAAATGTAGTTAATGTTCAGAGAATGAGGTTAAACTGTTGAAACAGATTTACACTCAGGGGCAAAAGAAACGATACCATATAAAATTCATGATAGGTTAATCTACGATTGATAGTTACGGCTGAAACAGGGTTAATTCATATATTCAAGAGCTGAGTGAACTAAGTTTTTAATTTCAGAGCTATATCTGTTAAAACTTTTGAAATACAAGCGTTTCAAAAAACGCTGTTAAAAAATCTCCTTAACTAGACGAGATAGGATAGTGAAAATGGCCCTTTTTCTTGTTTTTAAACCAAAATACAGGCAACCTGCGTGAACAAATTAACTTCGTCAAGGGTTATTTATATTGATAAAATCTTAGATTTTATAGATTTTTTAATTTTATAATTATTTTTTTCAAATTCCAAAATTTATGACCAAAAATAACATCGAAAAGGCTGTTTTTTTACCCCTCGTGTATTTGAACAGTCATACAATTATAAGTATTATACTTTGATGTTTGAAATTGTGAGTACTTCTTCTGATGTGCCTATCACAATGGCTCGTAGTCGCATTTCATTTACAACAGGATTTTGTTTTGTACTCTTTTGATAAGTTGGTATCGTTTCTGTTGACCCTGAGTGTAGTATCATCCATTAAACGTTAGTAGAACGAAGATCTCCGTGGATATACAATCTGTCGAATTCATCATGAACATTTTCTAATCAAACAGATTCATGTAAAACGCCCATAAACTAGAAATAATGACGTTACACGTGTAGGTGATGATAAATCACAAATCTTAATTCTAAGCAACAATTTGTTTTCCTTTTAAAAATTGAAATTAACAACGGTTCTCCGTGCTCCGGTAAAATCTCCTTTGTCAATTTATTGTGCCATATCGTAAACAGTGACTCATGCTTTGTAGACATACATCGAAACGATAAAATCTTTAAATAATTGATAATGACTTCAAATGCACAGAAACTTGGCAGGTTGTCGACAGATATCGAAATGATAATATGTTTAAAGGCACAGTAGCTTAGGAGGTTGTCGACATATATCGAAATGATAATGTCTTAAAAGGCACAGTAGCTTAGGAGATTGCCATGTCTTCGAAGGCACAGTAACCTAGGATGTTGTCGACAGATATCGAAATGATAATATGTTTAAAGGCACAGTAACTTAGGAGGTTGTCGACAGATATCGAAATGATAATGTCTTAAAAGGCACAGTAGCTGAGGAGATTGCCATGTCTTCGAAGGCACAGTAACCTAGGATGTTGTCGACAGATATCGAAATGATAATATGTTCAAAAGGCACAGTAACTTAGGAGGTTGTCGACAGATATCGAAATGATAATGTCTTAAAAGGCACAGTAGCTGAGGAGATTGCCATGTCTTCGAAGGCACAGTAACCAAGGATGTTGTCGACAGATATCGAAATGATAATATGTTCAAAAGGCACAGTAACTTAGGAGGTTGTCGACAGATATCGAAATGATAATATGTTTAAAGGCACAATAACTTAGGATGTTGTCGACAGATATCGAAATGATAATATGTTTAAATAAACAGAAGCTTTGGAGGTTGTCGACAGATATCAAAATGACAATGACTTTAAATGCACAGTAGCTTTGGAGGTTGTCGACAGATATCGAAATGAAAATGACTTTAAATGCACAGTAGCTTAGGAGGTTGTCGACAGATATTGAAATGATAATGACTTTAAAGGCACAGTAGCTTAGAAAGTTATCGACAGATATCAAAATAATAATGACTTTAAATGCACAGTAGCTTTGGAGGTTGTCGACATATATCGAAATGATAATGTCTTAAACGGCACAGCAACTTAAGAGATTGCCATGTCTTCGGAGGCACAGTAACGTAGGAGGTTGTCGACAGATATCGAAATGATAATGTCTTTAAAGACACTGCAGTGCAGCAACTTATGAGGATCTTCATTTTTCAACATTTCCAAGATAAATCTTATTATTGATGATATATCATTTAATTATCACCTACCGGTTTCTTTCTGCTCTTCAGCTGAAATCAGAAGATACGAGTTGCTGTAAAAATCATCTAAAGACAATCAATTGCGCACAAATTGCAGCCCATGCAGATGAAATACAAACGACATAAACCACATGGCACATGTATGTATGCACCGTTATGTTGTGATCTTGTTTCTTAAACTATTTTTCGATTATTCACATACTAAGACTATGATACAAAGTGGGCGTTTTTCTTAGCAATTGTTTAAATTGTGCTGAACACTCATGCCCATTCAAGTTATGTTCATTTAACACTCAACTTCGCTGACGGGGGGTTTGATTCAGTAGTTTCTCACCCGTTTTGGCTGGTTGGGCTTGCTGGGATGGTTGGGTGTAAGTGTACTTCTTCGTGTACATTGGCTTCATAACACCTGAAACATGTCATATATGTAGAAAAACTGTGTACTTACATATATATATATATATATATTTATATCTTTAAAGTGTCTAGTCAATCTCATTCAAATCAGTTGGTTTTGTAACTCGTTCCTTGCCGTCTTTCTGGTGTGAGTATTGTTCCATGCATCACGTGACCTTTTCACTTGAGCCAATCAGCGATGAAGCAAGAAAGTTTTCGCAATGATAATTTTAATGATCGAGTGATTATTATTTTTAATTCATTGAAAGTGAAGTGTTACAATCGTGCAAGCCAGGGGTCAAACATAAAAATCACATGATGTCAGATGACTCAGGCTCGAAACATTGCAGTCTTGTTTTGGATGACTTTATTGCCTTTAAAGTGATATAAGTGGTAGTGAAAAGCTTAATAAAGACATTTTCCTAAAAACATTATTAAAAATTCCAAAATTCCAAAATTAATATAAAAAAATCCCAAAAAATCCTAAGAGTGATAAAAACAGTAGCCCCATGTCGGGGATGCATATGCGTATGATCAAAACTTCAAACAAAAATACTCTCTTTGAGCTGCTGACATTTTAAATTTGGAAAATGTTATATCTTTTTGTTCCTTAACTTCTTTTGAGTAGTGTATATGCCCTCATTATGCATAAAGTTTCAGTCAAATTTGAACAGTCAAAACATGTACATATACGGTTAATATTAATTCGGATTTAGCCCATTTGCTATGAAAGTTGTAATTTAAAAAGTACCAAATTGTCAATTTTCAATCAACAATCTAACTGACTGACTATAGATTGATTATCTTCCTTGTTTTGTATCCGTTAGTTATGCGCTTAAAAACAGCACTATCTGAAAATTGATAAATTAGTGCTTTTCATTAAGTTTTGTACTCTTCACTGTAATTTCTTACCTCTTTGAACTCGTTGACCATAGACATTGTATGGCTTCTGGTACATTGGTTTTTGGTTTACATATACATTGTCTTTCTTCACACCTGAAAGGTATTTTTCATATCGTTTATGTTTGTTGTTCTTAGGATAGGTCAGAAAAGTATACAAATGATATATGCAAGTTTGGTTCAAACAGAAGGGGAACCGATCTGTAAAAACTCTTTAAAGGGTCAGTAGCACTTTTTTTTAAATTTTATTATTTAACATTTTCACTGATAATTTTACGTTAAAACTTATTGTATCGATTTGATAGTGTCATAAATCTTATTTCACAAACCAATCATCCATAGTCAGAGAATAAATTATTAAAATTCACGGACGGACATTTTTGTATGAACACCTTGAATTCAATTTTTGTAAGAAAAAAAGAATCGCATAGCTGAACTTCACATTATACTTTTTACCTACTTTTTAGGAACATATTTTTATTTAATGTCCTTAATTCAAGTTTTAAAATATGTTCTTAATTTAAGTTAAAATGATAAAGTATATAAGTTAAGTTAGAAAACGAGGATGTGGATATCATCTTCTTTTCTCAACAAACTGACAAGATAATGTTTCAAAATTTAAGAACACAAGGGTCAGTTTAAATTTCTGACTACATGTATGAGTCAGTCTTATCAATGACACGTAGATTACAATATTTTGCGATTTGATTGGAATCGTTTCTTTTTTGACACTTGCTATTATCTTTGAAAGGGCAAAAATTGAAAAGAATAAGTTTTTTAAGAAGAACAAAATCATCTTCATGTATAACTAATACATCTAAGCCTGAACATTTGAATAAAGTGTTTGTAAAAGTCTTACTAGTTTCCTACTAAATGTAAATATTGAATTAAGCAATAGTACATCATCTTCTTCTACTTAGTCTCATACAGAACGAAATCACAACAGACAACATTTCAAACCTAGCGTTAAAGGGGCAGTAGCACGTTTTTTGATCATTTTATATTTTAACTCTTTCACTGATAATTGTAAGTAAATGCTAAATGTATGATTTTGACAGTGACAAAAATCTCACTACACATACCAATCATCCATAGTTAGAGGACAAAGTAGGAAGATTCACAGAAAATCCATTGGCGGCCATTTTGTGTGAACACCTTTTATTCATTTTGTGTAAGAAAAAGGAATCGGATGGCTAAACTTTATGTTATATATTTGAATTATTACTGGTTCATTTAGTTTAAATACATTGTCTTTCAATTAGAACCATTTATTTTCATTTTCCTGACATCACCTTGTATTCCCCCTAAAAACGTGCTACTGCCCCTTTAAGATCAATCTATTATAAGTTTTTACCGTTTTGATTTTGTTGTTGAGTTGTTTGGCCATACGAGTAGACTTTCTGGTATTGTTGCCTTCTGTTTCCAAAACCTTTTCTCCCGCCTGAAATATATAGTAAATAGAAAATAGAAATATCATAGTTTATTTTGTTGTTTATCTACTAAAGATGGGGTCTAAAGCTGAAAATGACCAAAAACATGTTTGTTCTTTTCATAAAAGTTTTTTCTCATATACAAGGTGCGATATTTAAGGTTAAACATTCAAATAAAGGAAATGGGTTTGCCATGTTTTAAGAACTTTGTTTAAGAATACGTGGTACAATGCCTTTGAATGAAGTATTTTCTTACCGATCTGAGTTTGTGCAGTTGGTTTATAGTTGTAAGTTGTCATGCCTGGCTTCATGTTTGGCTTTACAAAGTCTTTATTCACCCCTGTAAAAATATAATAATGGATAGCTCTTTTATATGGCAACACATGTTAACTCGAAGCCGCTCCACTTCCTTGGCTCTAAAGGGGCAGTAGCACGTTTTTTTATATTTTTTTATTTTAGATGTTTCACTGATAATTGTAAGTAAATGCTAAATGTATTATTTTGACACCGTCAAAAATCTCATTACACAAACCAATCATCCATAATCAGAGGAGAAAGTATGAAGATTCACATAAAATCCATTTTGTGTGAACACCTTTAATTCATTTTGAAGAAAACAAGGAATCGCATGGCTAAACTTTACGTTATATATTTGAATTATTACTGCTCCATTTAATTTAAATACGTTGTCTTTCAATTGGGACCATTAATTTTCATGTTCCTGACATCACCTTATATTTCCCCTAAAAACGTGTTACTGCCCTTTAAACATAAGGAATAAGGCTTATGGCCGACATGATGACAAAAAACTGATGTCTAGGTGCAAGACAGGGAATTAACCCAGAAACTCGTAAATAATCAAACTTTGAGATATCTAATGCATCGCGGTAGCCTCTAAGAAGAGAATTTAGTGTCGAGAGATGTTAACATTAGTAATACTCAACGTATGTCATGGACGCATGTTGACTATCTTGTCGTTCATTCTCCATTCTATATAGACTAAGGTACTATAGAACGACACCACAGTTGAAATCGATTATGAACATCTTACGAAGCATTTGTTTACGGGACGTTCACAACGACACATATTTGCAAAACTTCAAATTAACAAATTCATTGGTGTCTATTTAGGAAGAGGTAAGTAAAGGAATTTACACTAAATACATCTGCATCAAGTTTTAAACCCTCTACTAGACCTTTCCAGACTCAAAATCGGAGTAAAACGGGTAATATTGAGGCTATGTTTACTTAGACTGGTGAACCAATCATAGTTTGACAGTTCTCATACCCCACATTTGCTTCCTTTGATTCCTCCTTCCCGGTCTGCCTCCCATCCAGTTCCTGCCGCCGTTTCTTCCATAGTAATTCGGAGTGCCCGCCTGGGTGCCTGTAGAAAAATAAGGTACGCTATAATGGCACAACATTTTAACTTGCCTACATTTTTTTTTGAGTACCTTATTATGTTTTTCATTCATGTTTTACGTCGTTGGTGACATTGCTTAATTATGATGCATTATTAAATTATTGCAACGTAAAGCCATTTCATTACTGCATCCTTACATTATTACATTTTTACATTACACTGTCGAACATGAACATTGATTTATGGTATAATAATTCATATATTCTCAATGAAATGAATGTTAAGAAAATCTCCCCCCCGACATTGACGTTGACTACTGGGGAGGTCCCTCATTTGTTGAGTGCATGTATTTTTAATAGTCTTTTGGTTTTTCTTTAATTAGAATTATTTCAAAAACAATATGCAATGTGCTTTAAAACATCAATTACATTGTCTCATTATTGCATTCCTTTATAGTGTTAAAGTTAAGTGTTAAGTTGTCAAGGAACGCGTTGCTTCATGTGATTACACTACAATGGTGGAATATAAGTAACAGCGTTACAGGTCACTGTTCTCTGCGCTCGTGGCTGAAAGGTGTCACAAAACTGACCTCGGGCCTACAATTTGGCCAATATGGATTGACTTGATTCCCATATAGTGTAATAATCATACATACCATTAGTAGTGGCATTGACTTGAGCTGCCAAGGCGGTTGCTGAAAATTAAGTATACTTTACACTGAAAAACGAAGGCGCCATGAAATCAAATTGACTTATATAAATTATATATAAATATTGGAATGTACTATTGTTGAAAATAAGTACAAAATATATCTTTTAAAAATCCGTAAAGTTATAACAAAACAGCTGTCTGCAATACGAGGCACTGGCATTGATAGATATCAGTGTATTGCACGAGCTCTGCGGATAGAAATACAATTGGTCAACACTACAGATTGACATGAATTCTCACCCCGAAGATTTTGCCTCTGTTGTCTCCTCGCTTGTTTCCTCTCCCACCAGTTTTGACTGTTCACAACCGGACTGCTCGTTACACCAGTACTCTGGGTGCCTTAAACAGAGATGCCAACTCTTACGCTTTTGGCGTAATAACTACGATTTTTACCATTAAATTACACTATTAAGCTTACTCTGCTGAAAATTACGTTTTTATCCTTATTTACGTAAATCGGTAAAGTGGATGAAATTTCACAGGGAAGTTTACTAAGAGGCACCGGTACAGGGGTTCAGATATGCCATTACACCGGTAGCATTCGCTAAACTCGTAGCATCGCTCTCATTCCAAGTAAACTGTTAGGAATTAGACTATTTTATGTCAAAAGATCAACAAATTTCGATGTTAGGAGCTTCATAATGAATGACCACGTGTACTTCCGTCTGGAATGTTCGTTTTATCGCGCATTCTCAGTGGTAATTAATGAAAGAATCGTCATGTCAAAACGACCAGCAGAGTTAAAGGGGAGGTAGCACGTGTTTAAAATATTCATATTTCCATTTTTTTACTAATAATAACACGTCAATGCTAAATGTACTAATTTGATGTTGTCAATCAAATCTTATAACACATTTATAGACAGGAAAGAAATTATAACGACTCACATAAAGTCGATTGGAAGCCTTTTTTGTGAACACCTTTATTTCATTTTGTCTAAGAAAAGGGAATTGCATAGCTGAACTTAACATTTTATATTTGATTTAGTACTGCTTCATTTAGTTTAAATACATTGTCTTTCAATTAGAACCATTTATTTTTATTTTCCTGACATCAAATTATATTCCCCCTAAAAACGTGCTACTTCCCCTTTAATGTGTTGCAAAGGGATAACATTATAAATGTGTAACGAAATTACGTTCTTTTACGTTTTCAATTTATGACCTGATGTTAAACGTTATGACACGTAACTTATGTTTATATCTTTAAATATTATTTTATTATTCATTATCACGTAACAATTTTTTTATGAATTATATTTCCACATCAGTTTGTTACCTTGTTCAAATATTATAGCATCCTATTCATTTTCATAAGTTTTCACGTATTTATTACCACAGCATTCTCACATGTTTTACATTATTTCATAATAATGTTATTGAGTGACCGATTTGTTTTCATTATGCTTTTTCTCAAGCCAAATAATAACATATTGTGGATATATAGTTAATATGATTTTTTGTCAATGTTTGGTTTGACCTGTGATATATTATGTGCCTTTAACTAACAATATAGTCATAACAATAACACCCCAGTAGTAACAATTATAATCACCATACCATTATTAGTGGCGTTGACAGCTGCTTTAAGTGCTGCAAATATAATCATGAATCGGTTACATTCAAGAGAGATGGTACCATGAAATTAAACTCACTTAAACGTTTTTGAACAATGTAATTATTTTAGAGTTAAACTGAAGAATATATTTACAAAAAAGAATTGAAATAATCATGTTGCATAGAATAGTATCACATTGTTGTACAAATGTATGTCATACAAATGTTTAAGAATAAGTGGGAAAATACATATTTTACTTATGTTGCTCTGTACAAATGTAAAATCTTCTACAATTACTAAACGTTTTACCATGAAGGATTTACCTTTCTAAACTTGCTTGGGGTTAAAATTGTCTCAAAACATACATGTACATATATGCATCATTGACATTAACTGCATTGATTGATCATCTGACAGTCGATCAGATATTAATGAATTCTTATTTTGGAAGTGGATATTATTATTGTGCATAAAATGTCCCCAAAAGCTTTCATAATAGTTATGCACATGTTAAATGCAATGTTAATAGGCATACCTTACCGATTCTATAAGAAAAAATGTAACCTAATTAGTGATAATTTGTAATAAAGAAAGTACGTTTAACTTAATACCTGACTGCCTTCCCCCGAAATGTGAAAACATGTTGCCAATCAAACTCCAGGGATTCACAAATTTTACGTCAGTGCTTGCATTGGTTGCTGAAACTGATAGTTCGAGAAAATGATATTTAGCTGGACCTTCTTGCTGAAAGAACAAGGACAAGTTTGAGAAGAGAATGGTTGTACAAGTGAAATGGATATTTCAATATCCATTTCAGATAACCACATGGTATCAGATTCTGAACTATTGTTTAAGTACAGTCAAACCATCATGGAATTTGTAAACTACATAAACGAATTTTAGCAAGTGGTTTACAAACCTTCTTTATTTCATCTCTATAAGCAACTAACACACGTCATTCTATACAAATATTAAAGGGGCAGTAGCACATTTATTTATAATTCTATATTTCACATTTTTCACAGATACTCGTAAGTTAATACTAAATGTATTATTTTTACAGTGTCAAAAAGCTCATTGCACAAACCAATCTTCCATAGTCAGAGGACAAAGTATGAAGATTTACATAAAATCCATTGGCGGTCATTTGTTGTGAACACCTTTAATTATTTTTTTGTCGGAAAAAGGAATCGTATGGCTAAACCGTGCGTTATATATTTGAATTATTATTGCTCCATTTAGTTTGAATACATTGTCTTTCAATTGGAACCATTAATTTTCATTTTCCTGACATCACCTTATATTCCACCTTAAAACGTGCTACTGTCCCTTTAAAACCTTTCATTATCAAAGAGATATCATGTAAGTGAGAGAAAACATATTGTCAAAGCGTTCAGTGAAGCGATGTTAAAACAATTTATTACATCAATGCCACGTGAACCTTTTATCATTTGCATCCTTCTCCAGTAGATATATAGAGAATACTAAACGACGTTTTCGCTCGTTAAATACCTATACCATTCACGAGTTTCATAAAAATGTTATGAAACGGGATCGAGTTTAGTATTTTATTTATTACTTGCTTAATAACGTCGTAAAAAAACAAAGAAAGTCGCTAACGGCCCGTTGACATTATGACGTCATACTTAACAATTGTGACGTCATCATTACGTCATGTCATTCGGTCAGCGCGCGATGTTATTACACAATGTGTTATAACATTGTAGATTTGTTAAACAGCGATATCTTCAACGGGAGAGTAATAAAACTTAAATCACACTCTTAAGAAATAAGATCAACATGTTTTATATGTGGTTATACTGTAATAATTCCTTATTTGCACACGAAAGGTCATCGGGACGACTTCCCACAGTGGTCAAGCTTAAGACATAATATAAAACCTGTTGGTCTAAATTTATTTAGATATGGCTTTTTAGTTGCTTGAATGAACATGAATATTTATTTATTAAATCATTTCTTCCCTTTCAATAATGTGACTCAGGTGGGACACATTCCAGACAACAAATACTACATTTGATTGTGTGTTATCAACCATAGTTGCGCAATCATGTTTTAGAAGACAACAATTTCTCACAGGATTTTATAACCGGAACTGTGACCTCCTTGAAATGTGATAACATTGGAAGACATTAGATAAGTAACAAGCTCGGGGGAGACAATTTTATATAAACGATAAGAAGCCATTTTTATAGATATAGATATATATATAGGTTATGGCAGTGTGTTTTGGTATCTTCGTGGGCCTATGAATGTTGATCTTTGCTTCATAATCCATTCAATCTATCATTACCAAACATTCGTTTTCTTTGATCAAACCACTTACAATACCGTAACCCCGGACATCAATTCTGACACGATCGCCTATAGATGGGTGTGACGCCATGTTGTTTAGTGTAGTCCCTAAAAATTACATATGACCTCCCTAATTTGCATCGGTATCCGTGTATGACCTTTAGCCACGCCCAACGGATACCGAAATTATCCGTTGGCTTTATCATGCCGAGAACACTATCCATTGTATGATAAAAGAGAATGACCTACCATTCGGAGACTGGGTAACATGCGCTGCAGTAGCCGGGACCTTTTGATATGTAGGCTTTCTGTACATGGGTCGTTGGAAATACACGGTCGCTGCTCCTGAAATGTATTACATCGATCTTCTTTAAGGTGATATTTCTTACAATATTTATCAAGATATAGAGACAATAGAATATACTGCTTTCAGAATATTACATTATATTTTTCAGAGGATCTATCTAAAACCAAAACAGAACTAAAACATTTACTGAAGGTCTAAACTTTTTCTATGTAAGAATATCAATGAAAATATTTCTAGATCATTTTTAAACAAAAATTCCTTTTGAAAAACACATTTTTAAACTTTAAAATTTAGATTCGACTCGATTTAAAGGATACATCATATTTTTCATTATCTCTTAAAGGGGCAGTAGCATGTTTTTGAACATTTTATATTTAAATTTTTTTTTACTTTTACTTGTACGTTAATGCTACATGTATTATTGTGATAATGTCAGAAATCTCATTTAAAAAACCATTCATCCATAATCAAAGAAAAAAATTAAAGATTCACATTCACAGCCCCTCTTAAATATTCATTATAAAAAATATAAATCAAACAAATTTATTTTTTCAAAAGGTATCATTCTTAATAAAATAAAATTAATAATTAGAAAAATATTTGAAAATAAAACCTACCTTTCCTCCGTCCTCCCTCGAGTTTATCAACCTTCATCTGCAGCTTCTTGACCTCTTTCTTCAGGTAGGTGACGCCCTTCACCAGTTCTCCCCCTTTCATTTCTACATGTTTCTCCATCTTGCCCATGCGCTTGTCCAGGTTCTTGATGTCCTTGTCATGGGCAGTCACGTATTTGATAATCTTATCCTCGTCTGGAACACCATCATTTTTTTCTGAATGTTGTGGAACTTTTGAATTGTTTTTACAATTGTCTTTCCGCATGTATGATGTTAAGCATGAATAAACATGTCTGGATCAAAATTGATGTTTTTGTTCTCAGTGACATGTCGTATTGCTTCTTCTTCTTGTATTTTACATAGCCCTATCTAATGAACGTTTAGACGTTTCCGATTTATTATGAAAACCAAAATCTTTTGTATTTTGTCATGAAATTGACAACACGCTAGCGGAGAAACATAATAGAAACAACTGAATCCATATGTGAACGTTTGTAAGTAATGAATATTCAAAAGACAAAAGTTTGACAATCACATACTTTGAATAGTAAAATGTCTTCGAGTTTTACCACATTTATTTCCAATTCAAATAGTTCATTCTTAGAGGTAGCGACACTTTCCTTTCTCTAGTCTTACACACAGACCCTTGAGCATATAGTTCACCCCATGGAAGCAAGTCTTGATCTGGGCTACTCTGAAAATCTCCTTTTGTCTGAGGCTCCTTTTAAAAATTTAATAAAATAAGATTTTTACTAAAATAAAAAACAGAGACTAAATAAAGGTCTAACCTTTCTCATGCTTCTTCTTCTCTTTCTTGGCCTTCTTCTCCATCTTCTTCATGTGTTTCTCCAGTTTGTCGATACTCTGCTTCAGATAGATAACTGTCTTGTCGGCCATCTTGTTTCCGTCAGAGGAGGCTGGAATATATGAAATATGAAAACAAGATGAAGTCACACGGACATGACTAAATCGACAAGCAATCACATGTAGTGAATCTCCTCAAGAATTGTAAGATAACAACGATACTCTTCTTCAAAAAGACAAATCTCTTGTCCATTTTGTTTCCGCCAATGGAGGCTGGAATACATCTAATATGAAAACAAGGTGAAGTCACAAGGACGTGATTAAATTGACAAACAATCACATGTAGTGAATCTCCTCAAGAACTGTAAGATAACGACGATACGTTTTTTCAAAAAGACAACTCTCTCGTCCATTTTGTTTCCGCCAATGGAGGCTGGAATACATCGAATATGAAAACAAGGTGAAGTCACAAGGACGTGATTAAATTGACAAACAATCACATGTAGTGAATCTCCTCAAGAACTGTAAGATAACGACGATAGGTTTTTTCAAAAAGACAACTCTCTCGTCCATTTTGTTTCCGCCAATGGAGGCTGGGCTACATTGAAGATGATGTCACACTAACATGATTAAATGGACTTGAATACATATACACTCAAGCTCCTTTAAAGGGGCAGTAGCACGTTTTAGAGGGGAAATAAGGTGATGTCAGGAAAATGAAAATAAATGGTTCCAATTGAAAGACAATGTATCAGTGAGCAGTGTTAATCAAAAATATAATGTAAAGTTTAGACATGCCATTCCCTTTTATTGCACAAAATGTTTTAAAGGTGTTCACAAAAATGGCCGCCAATGGATTTTATTTGAATATTTATACGTTTTCCTATGACTGTGGATGATTGGTTTGTGTTACGAGATTTTTGACACCATCAAAACAATACATTTAGCAATAACCTACAATAATCAGTTGCAAATTTGAAATATAAAATGTTTTAAAAAAGTGCTACTGTCCCTTTAAGGTGTAAAGATAAAATAGACAACCTCCTTCAGATAGACAAATGCCTTGTCCATCTTACTTGTAACGAAATTTTTTCTTGTAAATGTGGACCGTTTATGTTTTGTCGTTCACCAGAGATCGTCGAATAAAGAGTTTGAAAAGGTTGAAATTCAGACTTGTGAACATGAATCGATAAGGTTCAACACAGAGCCTTGACAGATAAAATAGTAAGTGACTTGGCAATATTTCAGCTGTTAGCAGTGTAATGGTAAAAGACAAAGGGAGTATAAAGAAAGATAACGGTATTTGGTCTATCTTAAACCATATTATCCTGATATCATTTGATCTGATGGGTACTGTACCTGGTTAATTTGAAAGAGGGTGAAACGACAAAGAAACAGAAACTGTAACTTGACAGAACCAGCAATATGAATACTCGTAAAAAACATAGAGGGGTAAGCTTCTTAAAGTGTTAACTTGACAATAATACCATGGAGGATTACTCTTTCAAGAGTGATCGATTCTTGCTTTTTATGGAGATTTATATTGTATATATATGTATATTCCACTAGACAAAACTACCATAAAGTAGTGCTCATGAGAGAAACACTGTAAGGTACGAGTGTTAGGTTCGTCCTGTTTTAATGAGATTCATTGTTGACATACTCCACCTTAATATGACTACCATGGGGCAGTACCATGGTAAGAATGAAAGAACCATACTTTTTATTGAGATTTATATCTTAAACACTTCTACTTAGCGAAAGTATAATTAAGGAGTGCTCATGCAAGAAACCCTGAAAGCTACGAATGTGAGGTTCGTCATGTTTTAATGAGATTCATTGTTGACATACTTTAACTTATTATGACTATCATGGAGTATTACCATTGTAAGAATGAAAGATCCATGCTTTCTAATGAGATTTATATCTTAAACACTTCTACTTGGCAAGAGTAAAATTAATGAATGCTCATGCATGAAACAATGAAAGCTACGAGTGTTAGGTTCGCCATGTTTTAATGAGATTCATTGTTGACATACTCCAACTTGATATGACCCGAGTAAGGAACAAAGAGAAGTACGAGTGCAGGGATCATGATTTCTTCTTGGTAAGAAAGTGAAGACGATCGTGAACTGTGTTCTCTTATAAAGGGTATAATGTTTAACGTACTTCCTTTCTCCAGCTTCTCGACTCTTTGCTTGAGGGTCTTCATCTCGTGTTCCACATCATCGGACGCTAAAAGTGAAAAAAAAATATAATTACATGTGGACCAGTTTCATTCAAAACACATTTCTGTTGCATCGAGGAATTATCATTCAAACAAGAAAAGTCTTTAATAAAGGCATAGTTGGTGCCACAGATGAAGGGGGTTGTGATTAGTCGACCAATTTTGTTGGTTATTGAACAGTAACAACACTGGGTACCAGCACTAGTATTAGCACGAGTATTGATCAACAAAGTTAATTTCACATAATTAATTTCTATCAACATGATTTTATGAAAGTTACGATTTTTTTTACATTTAACAACGATTGTTGTTATATTTTATATCAAAAGACACGAGGGTGAAATTCTATTTATCATCCAAAGTCACTCTTTTTCACATCTCAGAGATAAAAATACATCTCTGAACACAATAATACTAGATTTTCAAGATAGTGGGACAGCGTTGACAATGACAGGATATTGTGCTAAATGTACTGCCAAAACGATATCTCCTAGGCGCCATCGCTTGATCTCTCACAAGCCATGACGATTGATTATTAACAGGAGTATTACAGATACTAAAAGACAAAATACTCTCCGTTCATCTGAGGGGATTCGATCCCGGATCCTTATGATCCGAAGTCGAAAGCGATATCCACTGACCTAAGCAGGCCTGATAATTAATGTTAGGAACCAACGACATATTCTAAATATAGCACTCGTCATTTTCAGACGCTCTGATGATAAATACATGTTTTCAACGTAACCGTTTAGTGACATCGTTAAGTATGACTTGTAACGTGGTAATAAATGCTCCACCTATTCGTAAACATTAGTCTTATTTCAATGTCACTAGCGTACTTACAGTAACATTCCTTTTAATTCTCCAGGCGAGCCAAATTAGCGAAATTAAATCGCGTGGGTTATAAAAAAGTGGATTCTGCGATTATTGCATGCGAAATAATGCTCTTATCTATAACAAATGTAGACTCTTCTTCATATGAAGTATTTTAATTGACTTTGTTAACATTTATCAGCGTCTTGAATAGAAAATATCATTATTCTTTTAATATGATATTAAAAGTGAAATCATATTCAACAGTTTAATGTGCCAAATATGTTGTATTACCCATATGGTGACTGAATGCATTTTTGCTACAGCTTTGTTCATTGGTAATTTGATTTGGATACAACACATGTGATTGGCGCGGCTTCCCTTTAAAATTATCAAGAGTAATATAGAGAGAATTTCCGCGGAGTTTGAGAGAAATCAAAACATACTGGTTGGTGTCTATGGGCACCAACCAATAACTGCGACATTCTGTGTCGATGAAGTTGCCGTAATGCAACTGGTTGCATCAACATTTGGTAATTTTTTCATCTTTCATCACAAATTTTAACTTGAATTCAAATAATTGTTCCATTCTCTACCATTATGAAACTGTCAGCCGTAAACATGAATCGGAATTAGTCAAGGCTGTTTGGGCATGTTTCTCAGACCCTTTTCCCTCACTTTAATATTATAAACTGTTTCCATAATATATCTACGAGCAAGAAGAAATGAGGCAATTTTGGATTAACCACATTTATTACATTTTTTTACATAAACTTGTGAAATTTGGAACAGACTTAGATAATTCATAAACAAATTGTATGAAACAAGCCGAAACTCAACCAGTCTACTATTTCATGATATACACTTTGAAATCTGCTTAAAAATAGTTTTTTTCAAATCCTCTGTTTGTTCTGAAAACAACTTAAATGAACCTTTTGTTTCCAATCTGCAAAATATTTTAATTCTTATGTCACAAATTTACACTTAATCATTCGCTTGACAATTTTAATTTTTTTAAGAAATCCATAATATGTATGTGAACGCGAGGAAGTCATATTTCGATTTTTAATGTGTAAATTTGGTCTCCAGCCTGTTGCATAGCAAAAACATTTACACTCTAATATTTGTGTTCAGCAACCTATCACACATTCTCTCCCTACAGAGGCAGATCAAGTCATGTTGTTTTAGCCTCTGTTATATTACGCCGAGTGTGTGGGATAGAACGGGAGATGCCTGATTGGAGGCAATCAAAGTTAGTTGTGCAATCAGCGACGCTGTTCTTAAATCATCGTTTTGGCTACTGAATCAAGGCAAAAGCATTGTGATATGAACCACCCTTTCCATGCGAGAAGCGTTGTAATTTGGTAAAGAAATTCAAATGTATTGTGATGCGGTTTTTTTCCGCCAGGGGAAACTGTCGGAACCCACGGATTTCTGCGTAAAAGAACAGAGGCTAAATCCCCATAACTTGATCTGCTTTAGTGGGGAGAGAATGCTTCCACAGCATAAAATCTGAACCCAAAGCCACCACGTTCCCTTTTATGATTATTTTACCACGTGAAAACATACCTTCAACTTGAGGCTTGAACTGCTTCTGCTTATGCCCGTTGCGCTTTGCCTCCGTTGAGATCGCAAGGACCACCACAAGAAGAAACACCAAAGACTTCATGACTATCGTCGGTCAGTGATGATTTCAATATGTGCAGGCTCTATATATATACAGTATGCTATCGTACATCTCATGTTGGTTTCTCAGTAGAGAAAAGAAAAAAGTTAAAAGCGAACCTAGAACTTTGATTCCTTTTTGCCATTGATGTTAAGATTCTCTTTCATAAAATTCACTTCATTTGATCCTTTGAAAAATTTGCTGATTTTCACTTTATTGCGAAAAGTTAATGAACTCGTGCAACAGGTAGAATGATCTTGAACCAACACCTCTCACAAAAGATTTTTTATTCTGAAAAGACCTTTCATCAAAATATATGCAAACACCACATTTCGTTAACTTCAAACATGTTTTCTTTTTGCCTTATTTTTTCGTGTGAAGTAAATAACAAAACAAGCTCCTAACGGTAAAGTTAAGACTTAACTATTGACAACGAAACTAGTTCAATGTTATTGCATTGATCACGAAGTTGTTGACGTCAATGGAATACCGTTAATACGATGCATAACATAGTTCGATACCATGACATTAATACACCATAAGCATGCACTTCAAATATTTTCTAGCTAGCTAGTTTAGACATATTCACACTTTTACAAAGATGTCCCTACTAATCCGATTTAAAAAAAGGATATTATCAAAATTTTACAACAATATACAGCTGCATACCAAACGTTTGTTCACCTGCTTGTGATCTTAGTGCAAATATCATGTAATTTGGGTTCCGTTTTGACGTTCATAAAATAACCCCAGAACCACTTACAGAAGATCATCAACTGCACATGTGTAAAATAACCATTCTCAAACCATATTTCGGGATCGGCTTGTCGCTGATGCTGAATGTCGATATTTGGCATTGCTAAATAGACAGATGGGGTCATATTTGTGAAATTCGGATTTTCTGAAATTTCGATTAAAATCGTCCATGTAAATTTTGTAGGGGGAAAATCAGCACAGTTACGTTGCCTTAGGAACACGAATGAATAAGATCTATAGCTGTTCATCACTTATGAAGGATTTTGTAGAGCAAAATAGAAATAAGTGTTTTAGAAATGTTGACCCCTGGTCACTGTAACAGCTATCTGCTACATGTAGGTATGACATACGGATATGTCAACGCAAACTGAATTTTAACTTATGCAGTGAAATTTTATCATTATCGGTTTCTTTTTCACAATGATTTGCACTAGAATACTTTGGTAAGTGAACAAACTTAAGATACGCAGCTGTACATTATGTGGGAAACTTGCTCTCAAGGAGTAAAGTCAGACGTTTTTACATGATATTTGGCAATGAAGGTAACATTAAATACATACAAAATCGGAAACAGGAGTATAAAAGACCAAAAGTTAAATTATCCCATCATGTTATCAAGTCAATCACTCACTCATTTTTGCGTCTACCCCCTTAACAAATGATACATTCCCAAAGTAATTTGAAGAAGCAAAAAAGAAGAACAATATTTTATGTAAGTATCTAGCGATGGGTACAGGTCAAATATACATGTAGATACATGATGTCATCGCCCGGCCAACTTGGGCCTATAAAACACTAATGTACTTTTAAAATGTAATCCAAGTTAAAAGCACTGAAAGTGCTAAAATAGATTTACATAAAACAATAAAACAATTATCTTAAAACAGTTTAAAATAGCGAGTGAGGTGGGAGCCAATAAACATGTTTGAAACAAGTGCAGCTACAGGAATTGATAGATCTTTGCACTGCATAATAAGTATGGCTTGGTCTAAAATAGATAATTGGCTGAAAGTGGGAGTTCTTGAAAAGACGATATCCAAAAATGGGGTTCTTAAAGCAGAGTATAAATCACAGTCCATCAAAAATGTGTCGCTAATGGCTGAAATATTGCCCATTAATTTTCATTTTCCTGACATCACCTTATATTCCCCCAAAAAACTGTCCCTTTAAATGCCAAGTCACTTTTTAGCATGGTCTGTTGCGCGTTAGTGAACACTGGCTTTTGTGTGAACGAATAGCTTAACTTACGTGGCTTACAATATAACACTTCTAGAGAACTGTTTCTTTCTTTATTCAGACCCACGCCATAACGACATTAAAAATTCTAATTAATCAAGCGGACACTGGATAATGTTTGTTCGTATGTTTTAAAGCATACCATAACGGCCACAATTTGTTTACTGAGTCAGACACAATATGTTTTTCTAATTGTTGTTTTCCCTTTCATACACAAGAATTAGCTTATTGAAATGTTATACGGTAGACCGTGTATATCTTACATATAGGGGCACCATATTGAAGTGCAGATCCACCCCCCCCCCCCCCCCCCCCCCCCCCCCCCCCCCATCCCAATATATTATAGTAATTGGGGTTTATTTGGTTTCAGTTTCGATATGGACAGTGGTTTGACAGAATTGACTAATGTCGGTTAAAACAAATATTTGTCTAAACGTCAAGGTGTAGGGGTAGGGTCATTTTGATTTGTGTTTTTGGTTAGAGTTAGTATGCACTGCTACGAGAAGGTTTATAAGCGTAATTTACACAACAGTTTATTTGTATTTACAAAGATAGGATGACCATCGCAAAGAATAAGCTATAAGGTTTCGTCGTTGTGAGATTTCAACTTCTATTTTTGAGTTGTGAAGAAGAAGAAGAAGAAAAATATTTTATTTAAGTGTCACACAGGGTACATATATTTGAGACTAGATATTATAAACGGCAAACATAGCACGCCGTCCGGCCAACAATGGTATATGAGACACTAAACACATTAAAATAGCTAAAAGCGCATTTAGCGCTAAAATGGTTAAATTATATCACAAATATTACCATTTTAAAAAAAGCCTTAAGAGAGTTATGTCTGGCATGCCAAGGCCGACAAAACATGAATAATAGAAATAATGCAAATAGTCGTCATTTTATCCCTCCTCAACATTCTTGCACCAAATCATACCTCATTTGAAAACCAGTCGTAAACAACAAGGATAATCTGTTATGAAAGGTATGATAATTAATAAAAACTTTATAGATGTTACATGAAGAGATAAAAACATAAACTCTGAAATTAAAAGTAAGTCAACAATCATAAACTTTGGGGAATATATTATGACTACATTCAGGGGAAAGTAATAAAAAGAGTTTATGATGTAGAAGAACGTTTAATCTTACACAAGTTGTAACTATGTTTTTTGGTTGAATATTTATAATAATGAAGAAATAATAAATTATTTCTTCATTATTATAAATATTCAACCAAAAAACATTGTAACTATGTTTTTTTGGTTGAATATTTATAGTAATGAAGAAGTAAAAAAAAAATTCTTCTTTATTATAAATATTCAACCAAAAAACATAGTTACAACTTGTGTTAGATTATCCAACATTTCTCAACAAAAATAGCAAAATGGCTGTGAAGTGTCAGGATTATTTTCAAATTAAGGTATCTTTAAGAAAATACGCGATTCTGTCAATGTTGCCCTTGATATCCAGTTCATAAAAAGAAATTTAGTCTGTTCGTGGAATATTTCATCGTGCTAAACTATAATGAATCATTTACCTTCGTAATTCAATTGATATAAAATTTCTTAATTCTTAAAAATGAAAAAGGAATGGTTAATAGGCTGATAAGCATTTGTTAACACCGTAGTTAATTTCGTTTGTATTTTAAGACAAAAGTACCTACTCAAAACTGTAAATGGAAACATTCATACAAGTAAGTAAATTCTTACTACCAACGAGAATTAAATGTTGAAAATATTAAGCCAATTTGTTTTTGTTTTTTTATGCATACGTATATGATGTAGAAAGTTCAATGATATATGTGATTAATTATGAATTTGATTTTAAATATCTACATTGTGAGTGTTTGTTACATTTTTAATTGTTCATTACATGTGTAGTGTGTCCCTGTATTTTTGCCCTGGGGCTTATATACTTGGGTCAAATTGATGACGGTGATGATGACGTTGTTAAAATTGGGGAAACAAAACACATATTACAAACATTGTCATATATGGTTATATGTATCTTTGTAAAATGAAAACCAACAGAAATGTTAAATCAATCATTAATCACCTATTAATTTATCATTTTACTATAAATTTTTAATGAACATATTCTAAAAACCATTTTAAGCTACAAAGTTAAAGATGCATTGGAAAACTATTCATATTTCATTTAGTATGTTTTGTAAAATACATAAATCTAATAGAGTTCATTGTGTTGATATATCTGATAATTGAGTTATTTGTATTAGCTCGATAATTAATGAACTCCAATCCTAAATTACCCTAAAGAAACAATATCATCTTATTAGATCTTTGATATTTTTAAAACAAAAAATGCTAGAAAGAGGTTTCGAAGAAATAGTGTTAGTAATTCGTAGACACTGATATGACATGACAGTTTTAGGAGAAATTTGATTGTGCATAAATCGCTGAAGTTTTTAAATATTTTGCTTACTTATGAGACATTTACAAACCATGAAAATGTTTCAGAATGACAGTTAAAGCTTTTATTGTTTCAAAACATTTGCTTTCCTGCTTACCATGTTTGTCATTTATGATTTTACAGACTCGCAGTGACTATCATGTAAATATAAGAGTGCTGACGAAGACTTTTACAGTTTGTACATACATAAAACAGTAATTAATGACAAAATGCGTTGAAGGCAACTATCATAAGATAGTTAAATTCCCTCCTGGAAAGTGAATATAAACCCCCTGTTCTGTTCTCATCACATTTGGCGGACACCCTGGTAGAAACGCATCATGGCGCTCAAGAATCTCTCCTCGGTTTTGATGCTGCTAGCGATTGTTTCCATCACTCTCGCTATTCCTATGCCACCTTCTGGTAAGTGTTACAGTTTAAAGGGGCAGTAGCACATTTTGAGAAATTTATATAACTTTTCAAAGATAATTGTACGTTTATGCTAAATGTATTATTTTCATAGTGTTACAAATCTTATTACACAAACCAATCATCCATAGGCACAAAACAAATTATGAGATTTAACAGAAAGTCAATTGGCTGCCATTTTTATGTGAACACCTTTAATTGTTTTTGTGTAAGAAAAGGGAATGACATTGCTGAACTTTACATTATATATTTGATTTATATCTGCTTCATTTTGTTTTAATACATCGTCTTTCAATTGTAATCATTTATTTTCATTTTCCTGACATCACCTTATATTCCCACTAAAAACGACGTGCTACTGCCCCTATAACTGTCATCATTATAACATAATATGAGATGTTATCAATGTTAAATATTTGGTCCTTTAAATTCGATGAAATCCGCCAGCTATTTTCGATGATGAAATAACGCCGAATCTTTTATTAAAATGTAAGTGATTTGTCATAATGTAAGAAGCTCTAACCACTTAACCCTTTCACTCCAAAGAAACAAGTTAGATTTGAATTATTGCAAACAACACTGTGTTGTATTTACTGTAATCATTTATTAACCCTTGGTCGGTTGTATCCCTTCTTTTTTCAATAGGTTTTAACTCGTAACTTCCTTCCTATAGGTGTTTACCCTTTACACCTCTTGGGAAGTTATTGCCTTTATTTTAGTTGAATGTTATATGCCGTGATCTCCATCCGCGTAGGTTGGTTATCTCATAATCACCTTTGTCGGTTATAAGATTAAGATTGGAAACAATTGCAAACAATTGGACAAGTAAAATTCGGATTTTTTATCAAACAAGAAAGTAAAGTTTTATGAACAACGAAAGCGGGATTCGAACCAGAGACCTCCCTGTTGTCGTGCAGCGCCTTTACTTGTTACCGAGTTACCGAGCATCCATACCAGTTGATGTATATTATGTTATTAATATTATTATATTTTATGAATATTTATATAGCGCGCATATCCATCCACTAGTGGTTGCCCAAGGCGCTTGTTTTCCCTTTGTCAATGGCATGTTGTGTTTGGATTTTTATTTTCCCCTATAAATATATATTGATTTTGTAATAAAAGAGTTATTTATGCGAGGAATCAAGTTTTTAGTTTAAAAACCCTAAGCAGGAGGTATCGTAAGTAATGTAAATGTGCATTCTTATCAAGGTACCGGTATATCAAACTTGCAAAATATATGACCAAAACGTTAATAAATTGTATGTATGAAAACAAATTAGATGAAACACCGTAATAAAATAGTTTTTAATGTACGAAATCAAGTGTATGGTTCTCAAACCTTAATCTGTGGGTATTTGAGGATGTCTAAATATTTATTCTTATAAGACATGTTAAACAGGCGCATAATATCACAAAAACCCTTTGAATTATTTGTATACAAACAAATTTAGTTGAAACCACTGCAGGAGTGTGCCGCGGGAGTGTGAGCCAAATAATAACCCGTTTGCCTCGGGTTATGGAAATAACCTCTGCTCGGGCTACACCATAGCGTGGTTATTTTCCATAACCCCTCGGTAACTGGTCATTATTTACTACATAATGCCTTAATGTATAAAGGTATAGAATACTGACACATTTATGACACATAGTGCCTCGTCATACCATAAAAAGCCACGCTCTCTCAACTTAAACCTTTAGCCTATGAAAACAGTACAAGTACATTTCCTGTTTTCCTCCTTTATATTTAAAAGGATAACTAAACTACCCCTACTCCTTGTCAATTACTGAATATAAATGCGTTATCGAATCTAACGTCATAGCAATTTAACCTTGAGTAATATTGCCTTAATAGTTCATGCTTTAATCACGTTTTCATAGTAGATATGTATGAATAGAAATGTTCCCTTTATATAAGAAATGATATTCGTGTCCAAAGAAAAAAAAAACCTACAGGACAACTTCTATTATCAGACTAATCATAACTCATTTTTAACGTTGAAAACTATGTATTACTATAGACAATTTCCCTACAAGGTACATGTATTCTCTACAATAATTATTTGATCTACAGATTATGCCCATCATATGTTATATGGTTCGGAATTGTGGGGCTTCCAACGTATGAAGGGTATGATTTAGTGTAAAACCGACGGCGCTAGAGGGAGGTTTGAAACGCTTAAATTTTGTGCTTGTTGAATAACAATGAATCCCGTAAATGAAATTAGTTTAGCACACAGTGTAATTAAACGAAATGTCAAACATTTTCTCCATTGAATAGAATAATAAATCAAATTTTATCTGTATTGTTGTACATGTAAACTGTCTACGTTTTCTTAACTGCACAGGAAGAAAACATTATATTATTGTTTGAAATATCATATTTATGACATTATGTTATAATAGTTAATTGCACGACACATAGTATTATTATATGATGGACGAGTGATCTGTCTTCTGATTGGCCGAGGAAGGTGGTCGCCGACAATGATCAAACCTTATGTTGACCGCGGGAAACGTCACGCGAGGTTAACATAACAATCCAATGACCTGGAGCTAAAAATAAATCGTCACTACGAGGAGCGCCGTAAAGAGTTGCTTCCAAAAAAACTTAAAATAATTGAATAGTTTACAAAATAACTGAAACGTTCATAAATCATATAATAAAACAGTTGTTGACTTCAGTTATCGGTAAATCCAATGGTTTATTGACCTCGGAAACTTATGTTCCGAGGTCAATAAACAATTGGATTTACCGATAACTGAAGTCAATAATTGTATAATGTTTATGACATTATTTTAGTATATAAAGTGTAATTAAACGAAATGTCAAACATTTTCTTCATTGATAATAGAATAATAAATCAAATTTAATCCGTAGTGTTGCAACTGTCTACCATTTTCTTAACTGCACAGGAAGGGAAAATATTTTTTGTTTGATATGTCATATACAATCCAAATGATTCCAGATATCTGTGCCCTATTGGGAGGAAAGTGTCGACCTGCAGGAACGCCTCCCTGCATTCCCCCTAATAACTGGCCTGCTGATATTCCCTGCCCAACCGGCCCTGGACAGACGCCGCAGGAGTGTTGTTCGAAAAACGACTGGCCGCGCAAGGGTTAAAGCAAGGTGAGTGGAAATCTTCAGCTCCTCCACCCTTGCAGATTTGATTTGAGAGCGCGGGGGGGGGGGGGGGGGGGGGGGGTGTCTTATGTGTTTATAAACAGGTACATTCCAATGGCCTCGTAAGGGGTACATATAGGGTGCAATTTTATACATGAATATTGCAAAGTATTTGTACGTAATTGAATCTCTTTACAAGACCACCAACAGTGTGTATAAAATAACCTGGAAGCCTAGCCTGTCCTGAATATTAATTGGACAACAGGGAAAATAAAGAAATTTTACCAGTCCTGACGAAAAAGTAATCAGTCCTGGCAAAAAGTAGCCAGTTTAATTTTAAGGACTGGCGGACGGGGCTATATTTTAAACATTGTCAACTTGATAGAGATAATAAATGATTTTAAAAGAATGAGCTATAAATAATCAAAAGACATAACACATATTTTGTCTTTCAGATTCAACCAAGATAGGATGTCTTTACCAGACGTTTGAATAATAAACCCTTAAAACGGCACAAGTTTTGTCTTTTTTAAACTTTACAACATAGCGATAGCAAAAGGTTGTTCTTGAATGTGACTGCTACAGCTGCATGTTGAATTCGCCTTCTTTTAACAGAGATTTTGAGCTTTCATTATATTCACGTAACTGTTGAGACGATTGGAGGTCCTTCAACTGTGCGTTGCGCACATATTTCTTTAGATGATCAAGGTCAGTCGAGGATGCAAGACAACATTGCTTCTCATTTTCAGGACGATATGAACTAGATATGAAAATCATAAATGGAGGATCTTTACTGACAACGTTGAAATGAAACAAATGACCAACCATATGAATGAGATGGTGTCAATGAGTGCAGGTGCATTTAATAAATATGTAAGAAATAGAGCAGCCCTAGCCTAACCATCGTGTGTTTGGCGATAAAGTATAGTTTTGCCCTGAACTATTATAGTTATAGCATGAAGCCGGAGGCCGAATAGTTTGACGTCATAATAGTTCAGGTCAAAACTATATTTCATTGCAAAACACATTAGGATTAGGGCTACTCTATTACTTTTTGAGTATATCGATTTTTATTGGTTCAAGTAATTTCTGTCACAAACATAAACATATTTTGTAAATGTCGTCCGGCCTTGACGTAATAGCCAATTGATATTGACTTCATGGGTCATTGTTTCGTGACGTCACTCAAAAACTATACTGCATTTTTATAAAGGGATAGGATTTAAAAAGCACTGATTGACTGACTAGATAATAATCGCATCTCTACACATGCTTTTTATTGTTATCTTGATAGAATGTACACGGATCTGCATCTCTATGTTGTTACGTGGTTATAAAGACATGTATTTTCCTTCCGCATTTCTTCTTTTCTGGGGTTCAACATGGTTACCTAGACGTGACGTAAACAGACAGACAGATATAGTTTATTAAAGTGTCACATGTCTTGGTTTGGTTTGGTCCACTCAATGAAAACTCTCTACTTCATCACATAATCTTATCTGCCAAAAGACATAAAACTCACGGGCAAAAGAAACGCTGGTAACATAAATGTCAGGATATTTTATTCCATGTAAGATAAATGTGAATGACGCAGAGTGGCAAAGTTTCCTTAGAAGTCAACTCAACTATGTTTGCCTTGTTTGAATCATTTTGTGTTGATGTTTTTGCATGGCGCCTTAGAGAACGCGTGTAAAAAAATCATCAATTTGCTATCTCCTTAAATAAGCGAGATTGGAGAGCCAAATTGGTCATTTTTTGCATATTTATAGACGTTATAACGCGAAGACATATCAATGCAGAAAGTCAAAGTGGATGTTTTTCATTAATAGTATCTCAAATAAACTTCTGATATACATTTCCGAAATTCAAACTTAATTTCAAAATAATTATTAACAAAAAAGTACCTGAAAACAGCAATGTTAGCACCCCAACAGTGTTTAGACAACCACAGTACAAAACGCCCCATGCCATCATGGTTAAAATTATGCACAATAATTCTCCAAATACTTTTTTATAAAACACATTCGAAATCGAATTTACATGGCATACATAATTTGTTTAATCCTTCGTTTGAAAATACCCAGCGTTTCTTTTGCCCATGAGTTTATATACATTTGCTCCTTGAAAAACAATATTCCAAAACTGAAGATATTAAAAGACATATTCACAATAGAAAGATTCATATCTAAAAGAAATAATACTTCTGACAAATTTTCCAAAAAGTGGTTACCTTTATTTCCAGTTTTTGAATTTAATTGACATCTGTGTATTTGTAGTGACTGATGGATTACATTAACATTTTTCCAAATATCATATTCCAATAAATCTTCACAGAAGAAAAAAAAACATATATATATATATAAATAAAAAACATTAAAAAAACATCTTCTTCATCGTTCCATACATAAACGGACCTCACAACGTTTAATGCATCACTTATATCGTTAGAGAGAACCTCTCTATCATTACAGTTGAGTGTACAGTACAACATAACATGTTTAACAGTATCATGAGCTGTACGTAGTGTCACAGAGACATTCTTAAGAGTGTAATGGCTGTTTACCCACACGTATAAGAGTGGCAATATAAAAAAAATAGCCAAGGAGTATGAAAACCCATTTTCTCCCCACAGAGGCAGATCAAGTCATGTTGATTTAGCCTCTGTTCTATTACGCCGAAATCCGTGGGTTCCGGAAGTTTCCCCTGGCGGAAAAAAATTTCATCTCAATACATTTGAATTTCTTTATCAAATGACAAGGCTTCTCGCATGGAAAGGGTGGTTCATATCACAATGCCTTTGCCTTGTTTCAGTAGCTAAAATGATGATTTAAGAACAGCGACAGGACTTGATGTGCCTCTGTGGGGAGAGAATGATAAAAACCATCATCAATATAAATTTTCATTGTCATCCTTATCTTCTGTGAACTCCAATACGGATATGTAATAGTTACTAGCATAGTAAACGGCATGCCTTGGATAATGGCAGGAACACTTTGTCCGAGAGCCCATTACGAGGCAGATCCTCATGGTTTAATACAAGAACAAGGAAAATACTTTATTTTGGGGTGAATTGAGACGCAAGTATATTTCAATGACAATTTGCTGACATTTTTTATTTTTGCAATTTTTCAATCTGTGTGTCAACAATGATATTCATATCAAAATATCATTCATGTTTTTTCTGCTTCATAAGGTTAAAAATTGCTCTTTAATAATTGGTTATCATTAATATGTAGAAAGAAAAAATACAACTGCATTTACCAATAGCTGCCATCTTGAATATTTTTAAGATTTCAATTTGCAAATTTAGCAATTTATTGATGAAACATGCTAAATTATTGACTCATATACATAATTCAAAAGGTATGAACCTAATCTAAAACTTAAAAGCATAAAGTAACTGACTAATGCATGTTCCATTTTGAAAATGGCGGCCATCTTGGGAAGAAATTTACTTGGCCCTCGATCCCATCTTAATGAGCACACAAAGAGTGACAGCTACACAAAATGCACAATAGGTCTGATATTTGGTACCATTATGCAGGACTATTATTTAAAGGACCGATTCTAAAACATGTGTTATAAAAGAAAGTTTCAGAAAAACAGTACATAACATGAATAATTAATGAAAACACCATAATACATACTCATTAGTGTAAGGGCACAATGTTGTTGGAAATGTCTAAGAGTGATCTGCTTGATTCAAATAATTATTAATGTCAGCCATGTATATAATGGATCTAAAGTGGAATTTGACATATGATATAAACATGTTTTGAATCTCAATATTATTGATACATAAACCCTTGTACTTCTCAATGTCTCAATTTACTTGTGGCTGTATAGACTCGAGCAGTCCAAAGCTAATTGATAATTTTATTGATATTGTTATTTTTAGATTTCCACTTTTTTAATGTAATACTGTAATAAAAAAGCCACAATTACATTATCTGATTCTGTCAAATAAATCTAGGTTTTCTCATCATCTTGAAAAAAGGAATTCAGGAAGATGCAACAGGCATCGGATTTGCTAACCACAAGTTTTCAACGATTGTTTTAATAGTGATGCTAACTTGATTTAAACATATTTTATTCATGAAAAGACATGAATGGATTGGCCAACAAGCACAGAGGTGCTTATAGTAAGGCCGCTCCAAAATAATTACATATGAAAAATATACAATGAATAATTACCAGTCACGCATGTCATACATTTTATAAGGTTCAAAAATAGTGATTATGCACGAATAAGATTGTTTGTTTGGCAGTCAATATATAAGTGCTTATGGAATGTCAAATCGATCAGATTTTATTATGAAATGATGAATAGATTTCAATAATTTGTCTAGATCATTGTTTGTGAGCGATGTACATCCCCTTAATACCGTGTTGATAGTAAATCCTTTCAAATAAAAGAATGATTGCTGTCTTAATTCTGTAACTTATTGCATGTGAAAAAATAGTGTACAGCGTTTTCAATTGGGTGACCGCATTGGCACGCGGGGCTGTCAATAATATGTCTTTCAAATTTATCAGCATTCAAGTCACTGCAGCGGAGCCTAAGGCGAGAGTGGATAATCTGACAGATTCTTGAACCGTGGTTGAGATTGAAAGAAATAGTTTTATTTTTAGGTCCGCAAACCGAATTTTTGAAGCCGGATAACGAATCGCTATTTTGAATGTCGGGAGTTAATGAATTCCACAGTTTTATTGTATCAGGTAAAAAAGACTTGGCATATGTCGCCGTTCTGCATTTTACTGTTCGTTACTTCACAGCATCTATGTAAACACTCTTAGTTATTTTTTTGTAAATAAGAATAGTTCTATAGCGCCGTAGTTTATCGATCATGCGTAAGAAAGATAGGTTTTTACACAATTAGTAAACTGGCTTTCACAAGAAAGTACAAACCTCAATTTGATTAAGTGTATGTATTATTTTACCTGGCAAATATTTCACGTTTTTTACTTCGTACTCAAAACCTGACATGTACATACTTATGGTGTTTCACAGATAAATAAATTTTGACTTGATTTATTTTTTCTTTATATATATTGATGTTCATTGACGTGTAAGATACATAATATTGTGCCTTATTCTCGACACATCCACAAAATGTAGCAAGAGTAAAAAAGAAATGATGTCTTGTATTCCATTTTTGTTGTAACAAAACACTATATCTATACCTGTAAATGCCACAACAGAAAACTGCATATTGACGATCTAAATTAATATTTCAAGAAACCAACAACGTCAGTAAGGAGCGGCTCTACACTAATTTTACATGTAGTAAATCTTTCTCCTTTTGGTGTTTTCATACCAGAGACTTTTCACATATTTTGTATCCACAGTTGTCAATTTTGCATAATATACACT
The DNA here is from genome assembly GCA_916613615.1 of Steromphala cineraria. Taxonomy (NCBI): domain Eukaryota; kingdom Metazoa; phylum Mollusca; class Gastropoda; order Trochida; family Trochidae; genus Steromphala; species Steromphala cineraria. Next base: position 28,780,241 of record OU744732.1, read on the forward strand.
GTAAAACTCTACATAATAAAGGAAATGTATATTAAAGTTGTTTTGAACATTTGTTGTGCTTAAAGAAAGAAAATAAAATGATAAAAAGATATGTTATAATGCGCGTCATTTTCAACTTATTTACATAGTTTTAAACGTGTTGGGGTTATGGTAATGTTCATGTATTCCCTACCCCTGGCCTTTACAGGGGCAGTAGCACGTTTAGTAGGGAATATTGGGTAATGTCAGGAAAATGAAAATGAATTGTTCAAATTGTAAGACAATATATTTAAACTGAATGAAGCAGCAATAAATTCAATAATTATTGTAAAGTTCCGCCATACGATTCCTTTTTCTTACACAAAATGAATTAAAGGTGTTCACACAAAATGGCAGCCAATGAACTTTATGTGAATCTTTATAACTTGTTCTTTCACTATGGATGATAGGTTTGTGTAATGAGATATTATCAAAATAATACATTTAGCATGAACTTACAGTTATCGCTAAAAAATTGAAAATAAAAATTGTCAAAAAACGTGTTACTGTCCCTTCAAAAAAGTTATTTTTCATAGTACTAACAAGACAGCACATGATTAAACTACGGTAATATTTGTCATTGGAATCACATGATGATGAATTTACCATACGTCGTTTTGACACTAAGAACTCGACACCAACTGTGCTGTATACATGTACTTACTTGATCACATAATTTAGTTATTTGACAATAACATCATCAAACGTTTAGGTAAATAAAACACATGTTCATATATTTTAAAGGACGAAATGTACTATAAAAAATGTTTGTTTATTGTTACGTGGGTCATAAGTTACGGCTTTGCAGTAAAATTAATTTATTCAAATATCGCATAAGTTTGTTTTACATTGTTGTTGTTTACTTGGTATCATTAAATGTTACCCTAGGCGCTATGATAAATGTTGCCTAAAATCAAAATATCATAAATTGATAATGAAATCGCTGTTAAAAGTAATTATCGTTTACCTCTATGAAATCACCAGACACATTAATCTGTAATTAGTGTTATATTAAGATATGAAAAGGGGGAAAGGACAGTATTCCAATATTGTCAGTTGCTTTTGACCTATATAAGCAAGACACCGTTCATAAAATTTAAGTAACAAAAGTATTGATTTGATTTTTTTTTAATTTGACAAATGGACAGTTGATGTATTTCATATGTCATCTTCTAATGTCACTACATTTTATATTTTCACGCTAAAAGAATAGGAAAAAACAATTATGAAAAAAGGGCTCTTGTATTGAATTGTATCTTCAACTTTTGAAAATGTTTCGATTGAAACGTTTTTCAAATAAGTTTCAGACGACTTTCAAATTTTTGAAAGTGGCGAAGTCAATATTGTGTTCTAAATATTTACTTTCGTTTTATGATGACATTTTATTATATTTATGACCAACATAAAAGACTAAGAAAACGACATCACAAGTTTGCAGAGACACACAATGATAATTAAGAGCATAATTGTTCAGTGGAAATTGTTTGTATACCCCATGCTCTGTTGTGTATGGCATTGGACGGTGGTTGTTTCATCCCGACTGTGGATGCTATCCCATCTTAAGATGGGATAGCTCTCGGGCTATCCCAACTGTGGATAAAACGCTATTCTAAGTTGGGATATCCCATCTTAAGATGGGATAGCTTGATCAACTTTTGATTTTAAAAGTACTTTTACATATTTTTGTTTCTTTAAATATTGTCTTTAATACAAAAAAAAGTCTTTCAAAAAAATTTATGAAGTTTTTTATTTGAATATAGACCTTGATGAAATGATTTACATATTTGATGAAATACTGACTTCGGTGGAATTGTATGTGTTTGATAATATTGACTTTGATGAAAAAGTGACTTTGAAGAGAAATTCCTTATGAAAAATATCTTTGATTGAAAAATTGGAATTCTTTGTTACATGTTTGATAAAATAGTGACTTTGATATTAATTTTTTTTTTAAATAAGTATCTCATGCAACGGGAACTTTGATTCGAAAAATGACTTTTATGAAATATTTTTACATGAAATATTGACTTTGATGGAATGGTATGGGGTTTGACAAAATATTGACTTTAATGGAATTGTAAGGTGTTTGATAAAATATTGACCTTGAAAAAGTGATTTTGATGAAAAAGTGCTTTTAAAGAGAAGTTACCTTTTGAAAAAAAAAGACTTTTATGAAAAGATTAGATTTTGTTACGTGTTTGATAAAAAAGAGACATTGATAATAAAAAAAGATTTTAGAAAAATAAGTTTGTTATGCAACGTGAACTTTGATTCGAAATATGACTTCGATGAAATATTTCAATATTTAAAAAATATTATGCAATTATTTCATTTGAATATAGACCTTGATGAAATGATTTACATATTTGATGAAATATTGAGTTTGATCGAATTGTATGGTGTTTGAAGAGATATTGACTTTAATGGAATTGTATTGTGTTTGATGATTTAAAAGAAATATTACATATACATTTATTAACATTTATTCTGCAATGTGTTTTATGATTCGATGATTGATCTTGATGAAATGTTTTTACATCTGGGGTATATCACAATCTGCAGATTGTTCGAACAATCTGCAGATTGTGACATATTCCTAGATTGTTTAAACAATCTGCAGATTGTGAGACCTGCACAATCTGGGAATGATCATTTTTGGTCCAACTAAGGGAGTGGTGTTGTCAATTCCCAGATTGTGAATGGCTATAAGCAACTGTGTATGGAATGGAATATAGGAGACGATTCCTAGATTGTGAAGGGTTCTTACGTGGTCTTTGGGTCCCTCTGACGGGGCAGTGTAGTCTATTCCCAGATTGTGATGGACTCTTAGTCACTTTCTATCTTTAATCTATTGAGTATGGGGGTACATTCCTAGATTGTGAGGGGCTCTTACATGGTCTTGGGGTCCCTCTGACGGGGCAGTGTTGTCTATTCCCAGATTGTGATGGACTCTTGGCGACTTTCTATCTTCAGTCTATGGTGTATAGGGGTATATTCCTAGATTGTAAAGGGCTCTTAGCGACTTTCTATCTTCATTCTATGGAGTATAGGGTTACATTCCTAGATTGTGAGCGGCTCTTACCTAGTCTTTGGGTCCCTCTGGCGGGGCAGTGTAGTCTATTCCCAGATTGTGATGGACTCTTAGTGACTTTCTATCTTTAATCTATTGAGTATGGGGGTACATTCCTAGATTGTGAGGGGCTCTTACATGGTCTTGGGGTCCCTCTGACGGGCCAGTGTAGTCTATTCCCAGATTGTGATGGACTCTTGGCGACTTTCTTTCTTTAATCTATTGAGTATGGGGGTATATTCCTAGATTGTGAGGGGCTCTTACATGGTCTTGGGGTCCCTCTGACGGGGCAGTGTTGTCTATTCCCAGATTGTGATGGACTCTTAGCGACTTTCTATCTTCAGTCTATGGTGTATAGGGGTATATTCCTAGATTGTGAAGGGCTCTTAGCGACTTTCTATCTTCATTCTATGGAGTATAGGGTTACATTCCTAGATTGTGAGCGGCTCTTACCTAGTCTGTGGGTCCCTCTGGCGGGGCAGTTTGGTCTATTCCCAGATTGTGAAGGGCTATGAGCGGTTTTCTATCATCAATTTATGTAATATAGAGAACGATTCTTAGATTGTGAAGGGCTCATCGCTAGTATTAGTGTCCAATTGACGGGTAAGTATGGTCCATTCCCAAATCGTCTTCATTTCAAGCAATATAGGGGTAAATTCCTAGATTGTGAAGGGCTCTTAGCTTGTCATGATGTCCAACTGACGGAGAGGTGTTGTCCATTTCAATATTGTGAAGGACTGGGAGCTATTTTCTTTGTTCACGAAATGGTGTATTGGGTGATTCCCAGGTTGTGAAGGAATGTGTGCATATTTTTTAGAACAAAAACTATTTAATTATTACGGTAAAATCCTGGGATTGTGAAGGGCTCTTAGCGACTTTCTATCTTCATTCTATGGAGTATAGGGTTACATTCCTAGATTGTGAGCGGCTCTTACCTAGTCTTTGGGTCCCTCTGGCGGGGCAGTGTAGTCTGTTCCCAGATTGTGATGGACTCTTAGTGACTTTCTATCTTTAATCTATTGAGTATGGGGGTACATTCCTAGATTGTGAGGGGCTCTTACATGGTCTTGGGGTCCCTCTGACGGGGCAGTGTAGTCTATTCCCAGATTGTGATGGACTCTTAGTGACTTTCTATCTTTAATCTATTGAGTATGGGGGTACATTCCTAGATTGTGAGGGGCTCTTACATGGTCTTGGGGTCCCTCTGACGGGCCAGTGTAGTCTATTCCCAGATTGTGATGGACTCTTGGCGACTTTCTATCTTTAATCTATTGAGTATGGGGGTATATTCCTAGATTGTGGGGGGCTCTTATCGACTTTCTATCTTCATTCTATGGAGTATGGGGGTACATTCCTAGATTGTGAGGGGCTCTTACACGGTCTTGGGGTCCCTCTGACGGGGCAGTGTAGTCTATTCCCAGATTGTGATGGACTCTTAGCGACTTTCTATCTTCATTCTATGGAGTATAGGGTTACATTCCTAGATTGTGAGGGGCTCTTACACGGTCTTGGGGTCCCTCTGGCGGGGCAGTGTAGTCTATTCCCAGATTGTGATGGACTCTTAGCGACTTTCTATCTTCATTCTATGGAGTATAGGGTTACATTCCTAGATTGTGAGGGGCTCTTAGCGACTTTCTATCTTCATTCTATGGAGTATAGGGTTACATTCCTAGATTTGTGAGGGGCTCTTACACGGTCTTGGGGTCCCTCTGGCGGGGCAGTTTGGTCTATTCCCAGATCTTTGACATTAACTGGTTTTCATTATAGATATACTTCAAATTCATATTTTTTAGGATTTGAATTTAAGAACCTTGATTTGGCGGTATGAAGAAAGACCAGTTCAATAGAGCAGTGACATGTGCCAACAATACATGTATTTGATAAAAGACTTCACATTTGACAATATCATTTAAGAGAAACTTATTTTGAAATTTTGAATAAATTTTTTATCATTTCTATGTGAAATGTCATAATCTTTCAACTACATGTATGTGTAATCTTGTGATCTCTGTGGCAAATGCTTGATTTATCCTTACCCATAGCATTGTTACGTTCTTAACGTTTAATCAATCCCCAATGAGTACTTGAAATGAATATACATTCAATTAGAAAGAGGAAGTTGGTGTGATTGTGCGAGATTGCAGCTCAAGTCAGACATGGACGCGACACAGTGACATGTTGTTGTGATAACCATCTGATGAACCGTCAGACGGCTGGTCTAATTATATAACATGACACGGTATAAATTATTATTGATAGATAAAACTATTTCATCAGTTTAAAGTGTTAATATTTTTATAAGATATCTTTAAGTTTAGCTTCAACTAAGCATATAGAAGAATGCGATTCTATGGATTGTCGCCGAAGCCAATCGATAATATCATTATAATAATAACATTTAGCTATCTTAACAGTAACACCATATCACGTTTTTGAGGAAACTATACACATACGATATTTCTATCATGAATGTATTCTTGCTTGTTTATATCACCTTTTTGCATTACAAATCAAAATAAAATGTCACATATACATGCATGTTGTATAACAATTTTGTAAGTTAACAGTTACAGTAACAGTTACTATGATGTCACAAAATGTCTCCATTTACTAAATGGCACTGAGCAAAGTTTTGTTAGATTTTGGTCAACTTTGCATTTGTTGTTAAGTTGAATTACACTTTCCCTTTGATTTTGTATATGTTTTATATCTTTTGTATGCAGCTGTACTGAATTATTTGCTACTTCCTGTACTATGACGTATGCCTGTAAAGTAAAATATGGAAAATAAAACAACAACAAAAAAAACAAAAAAAAACAGTTAAAATGTCACAATTTAAAACTTTGATTTCATGTGATAGGACTTTATCACCTACTTTTAAGAATTATACATCTCATGGTCCAAGACGCAGTCAAATTCTTCTTTGCCTGATGCGCCTCGGTTGTAGCGATCTCAATTCACATTTATCTGATAGAGGGTTGTCAAAAAGCCGTGCCTGTTCTTGTGGAAACATTCGGGAGGATCCTTTTCATTATTTTTTTAAATGCCCATTATATGATAGATTCCGATCAAATCATAATTTGTTAAAAACGGTATAACATTAAATCTGTCCTAAGCGACGACAAATCCTTGTCACAGAGTGAATGAATCCCTATTAATATCTATATGCCATTTCATAAATGATACCAACCGATTTTAAATTTCTCTCCTTAAATCTGTACCAAATGCAAATGTAGACAAAGTTGAATATTAATTTGAGTTTTCTATGAATAATTGCAAATTTTGTATTTCCACCAATGCATTTGATATCTGAATCGTTTTATGTTTTTCAGAAGAAGCATTTATATAGGCATTTGTTGCCTGTTTGCTAATCCTTTTTCCCTATTATATATATATTCTGAATGTTGTGTATTTTGTATATGTGATATGGAAATAAAATACTGTTTAAATCAAATGTCACAACATTTTTATAACTCATCAATAATAGCAAGAACATATTTTTTCATTAGATCACACATCTAAACCAAAACAGATATATTTGTCCATTTTTAATATGTCACGGTTTGTATTGATTTAACACTTCTAGTTGATAGCACAAAGGACTGATTAACACACTACAATTGGTCATTTTTGGCGACGGTGTAGATCCTAGGTGACAGGTCGATTGATATAGATAGCATTTGATGATTGAATGGAATTATGAAATAAAATACGTAAAAGAATTTTACAGGAAATGAAAGCAACGTACATAACTAAACATTGATACTTTAATCTACATGACTTAAGATAAATCTATACAAAAAAATAAACAATAAATAAATACCTGAAAATAGAGAGGATTCTTCTCACTCTTCTAAACAAAAAAACGCATTGATGTGGGAATTACTATTTTACAAAACCACCTTACAATCATAGCCAAGGTCATACTAAGCTACAGTACTTAACACCATCTAAGTTTTTGTCAGCACAAAGCAAACACATCTAATTTTGTATGATATTGTATAATACTTTTGTTCAGCATATGAAAAGTTTGTGACTTTTTACTGTGACCCTTCTTCTGTGAGTTATTCTATAATTTATTTTCCAGTAATTTCCCATTTTAATGTAATTCAATGTATCATATTTCTTTTTATTGACATGTATATTTTAGCACGTTTATAATGAAACGTTTCATGTACTTTATTCCATATGTACTTTTATACATAACCTATGTATTTATAAACTCTCACAGTCGATCAGTAGAAATCAAAGTCGTGTACAAAGCCCTTCACAATCTAGGAATCGTCTCTGAATATTGTAAATAAAGACTCAAAGACCCACACATAGCCCGTCACAATCTGGGAATCGTCCCTTACAGTTATCCATTTAGTCTCAAAGTCGCGTATAAAGCTCTTCACAATCTGAGAATCGTCTCTCACAGTCGATCAGTAGGACTCAAAGTAGCTTAAAAAGCCCTTCACAATCTGGGAATCGTCCCTTACAGTTATCAGTAAGTGTCAAAGTCGTGTACAAAGCCCTTCACAATCTGAGAATCGTTTCTCATAGTCGACCAGTAGGACTCAAAGTCAGGTTAAAAGCCCCTCACAATCTGGGAATCGTCTCTCATAGTCGACCAGTAGGACTCAAAGTCGGGTTAAAAGCCCCTTACAATCTGAGAATCGTCTCTCAAAGTCGACCAGTAGGACTCAAAGTCGGGTTTAAAGCCTTTCACAATCTGGGAATCGTCTCTCATAGTCGACCAGTAGGACTCAAAGTCGGAATAAAAGCCCCTCACAATCTGGGAATCGTCCCTTACAGTTATTCAGTAAGTATCAAAGTCGCGTACAAAGTCCCTCACTATCTGGGAAACGTCCCTTACAGTTATTCATTAAGTCTCAAAGTCGCGTACAAAGCCCTTCACAATCTGAGAATCGTCTCTCAAAGTCGATAAGTGGGATTCAAAGTCGCGTAAAAAGCCCCTCACAATCTGAGAATCGTCTCTCATAGTCGACCAGTAGGACTCAAAGTCGGGTTTAAAGCCCTTCACAATCTGGGAATCGTCTCTCATAGTCGACCAGTAGGACTCATAGTCGGGTTTAAAGCCCCTCACAATCTGGGAACCATATTTTTGCAACAATTTCCCCGTAAGAACACTTCAATTCAAACAGGAATCTAAAATGCACAAACGTTCAAAGTTGATATAATCATCTAAACATTAAACTTATACTGGTAAAGATAGATAAACACAATAGAATCTCAATGGCAAACACAAACATGGATATATCACCGATATCCCTTTGAAGAAAAAATAGTTTTAAATTCGTCAAAGTCATTAAAATTTCAAAGCGATTTGATAAAACTTGAAATTGAAAAGACATGAATGGATTCACATTTCACAAATTATTTTTTATAAAATTCATTTTTCAAATCAGGCAATGGCAATATTTATAAGCCCATGAGTCCATAAGCCCATCTTTTCAACAATAATGTTTTTCATAAGGTAACTTCCATAATTTCTAACAAAGTCAATATTTTTTTATGAACATACAACAATTTCCTCAAGTTTAATCTTCAAATCTAAATTCACTTTGTATTACATAATGTTTTTTTTAAATATAGAAAAATATCCAAATAAAAGTCAATATTTTACCCGTAACAACTTCCATTAGATAATTTTTTAATCAAAATTACCATTATAATGTTATTTCTCTGCAAAAACATTTTTTTCATCAAACTCAATATTTAATCAAACGTGCAAAGTCATCAAAGTAAGTCTTTATAAAAACACTATTTTTGCAAACTCAAAAAAAAAAAAACTAACAAATTCCATCAAAGTCAATATTTCGTCAAATATCAACCAAAGTCACTTTTTTCAAATTCTTGTTTTTACTAAATATTCAACACACACAATTATTTATTAAAGTTGAAATTTTTATATCTTAAAGTACTTTCAAAAGCAAAAGTTGATCCAGCTATCCCATCTTAAGATGGGATATCCCAACTTAGAATAACGCTTTATCCACAGTTGGGACAGCTGCAAGAGCTATCCCATCTTAAGATGGGATAGATCCGTAGTTGGGATGCAACAGTGGTAACTGCTAGAGACCCAAGATGGCACTCAAGAATCTCTCCAAGAGTTTGGTACTGCTTGCCCTGGTTTGCATCCCTCTCGTCACCTCTCGGAATGATCAGGAGGAATCAGATGAATGTAAGTAACAATGGTAACTGCTAGAGACTCAAGATGGCACTCAAGAATCTCTCCAAGAGTCTGATAGTGTTTGTCCTGGTTTGCATCACTTTCGTCTCATCTCGAAATGGTCGGGATGAATCAGATGAATGTAAGTAACATTTTAACATCAGTGGCGGATCCAGGATTTTAGAAGGAGGGGGTATTTGTATTGACTTGAATCTATATTACCCCTCGATCCAGCACTGAACATCATTCTGCAACATCATTGTCTGAGTATAAAAGTTGCTACTTACAATACCACGATATCAGTAATGGCAAATGTCTCGTAGTGTTGTACATAACTAACGAAAATGACTATTATTGGCAATGTTGGCAGACTGGTCAAGTTTTTGATAATTTGCGTAGGTTTCTTGTATTGGGTTTTCAATGGGCTGGAAAATCCGCTTTAGTTGGCTATGATGCTGTTTAGCAGTGAGGGCATTTGGCGTGAAATTATCAGGGTAGTGTAGGAGTTGCAGATATAATACGCTGATGCAGCAGAATGCCTTCGAGATACACCATCGACAAATATGTGATGCACATGGAGGGTTGTCTTTGCCATGCTATGTCTACGACTTGGTTGTCCTCTTTTAGGGAGGAATATTCCGAAACTCATAACATGAACCTAAGCAAAGTATTCGATTTATAACCAAAGTCGTTAAATTGAGAAAAATAAGCAAAACAAAAGTCTACCTTATAACCTAGTGACAAACAGACATAAAATGTTCGTTGTCGACTAAGCCTTTTGAACCCCTCATCGAAGATTTCAGATTCAAGTTAGGCTGTCGATACATGACTATGGAGAAGAACTGAATGGTACAAATGTCCACATCGTTACCTCAGAGAAAAAGCAATTAGGGTGTACAAATAAATTATTCTACTTTTCAAATTCTTTGAAGCAGCCAAAGGAAAGCGTGTTATGTTAAGCAGTCATAATAACAATTGCGAGCTGATTAAATGTTTTGACTGATTTTAGATGTCATTGAAAACAAGTATTTGCCATTTGGGGATGAATTTGTAAGGTATGTTTTAATTCGTATCACCAATGATATCATAACGGTTCGTACCAAGCTTAATATATATAGTATAATGATAGTCATGAATTGTCTCTTTAATATAGATTAGGTTTAGGAGAGAATAGATGCCGTCCGAAAATAGTAGAATGATCAACCAAGAGAAGGACAGAAAAAGAACAAAACTAATTGAGAGATAGGCTGAGGGAAAGAAAGCAAAATTTCGGAGAGTGTCCTCTACACGATATATCATTTCGGAGTCATCATAGAACATTCTCTCCCCACAGAGGCAGATCAAGTCATGTTGATTTAGCCTCTGTTCTATTACGCCGAAATCCGTGGGTTCCGGCAGTTTCCCCTGGCGGAAAAAACTTTCATCTCTTTACATTTGAATTTCTTTCTCAAATGACAAGGCTTCTCGCATGGAGAGGGTGGTTCACATCATAATGCCTTTGCCTTGTTTCAGTAGCCAATATGATGATTTAAGAACATCGTCGCTGATTGCACAACTAACTTTGATTGCCTCCAATCAGGCATCTCCCATTCTATCCCACAAACTCGTCGTAATAGAACAGAGGCTAAATCAACATAACTTGATCTGCCTCTGTGGGGGGAGAATGTCATAGAAAGGCATCAGAATATTTGTCCAGATTAAGTAAAGCCTCTTGCATACGATGAAATATCAAAGAAGGAGTGTTGTGATAAAGGTAAAACTCCTAACGCTCCCAAAAGATAAAGAAAGGTACTTTCGTTTAATCAGGATCAATATCATCTCCCTACGCAGGGCCTTAAAGTCAGTTTTATTAAAAATGATAATTGATTTGTAGAGGGCCTTGCTTCCAACTATTGCTGCTCAGTGGCGCTTATGCTGCCCAGTTTCCGATCTGTCCGTTTTATGCCTTGCTACGGACCCTTGACTTTGCTGTGCTGATATCAGCGCCTCTTCAGGCGATTATTAGCAAACTCCGGTACTTGCTGTTTGGACTATTGCTTTCTCCCATAGTAAGCTAGGTAGTAAGCACAGACAAGTCAAGGGTCAAGTCAGCAACTGGCATTTCAGATTTGCGTAGGAAGATTGGTCAATATGAACATGTAATAGATCGTCCCTGATAAAAGGCATTAGATAAGCAGTGCCATGGAGGTTTTGACCACAACCCCTTACTTTACATGTTAGCATGTTAGTCAGGTGACAGTGGCGGATTCGGGAGAGTGTGGCGGGTCTATTGAAACAGGCGTTCACCTTCGGGGTCGAATCATTTATCTGGGCATTCAATTGAAATCTGTTACCTAAAGTATAATTTTCCATTTTTGTTGTTACAATTATGCCTCAATTTTATGTTTGTTGCTTATTGATTACCGTGATTTTCACACCCGTATAGTTGAATGATTAAAAGAAATATTACCAAAAGAAATGTTATGATTGGTATTGTTCAAATCAAGGATTGCAGGCGTAAACTGCATCCTGTCTCACGATAAGAACGTTACGCTAACTCCACTAATCTGTAACCTGGGCTCAGAAGCTATATTCGCTCGCGCGGCCAGACTTGGGATATAGCCAAACAAATCATTTTCTCGCCACCTTCTCGATAAAACTTCAACAAGGAAAATGATTTGATGGCTATATCCCGTTAGCGTAACGTTCGTACCCTGAGACAGGATGGCGTAAACTGATCAGTTGACTATGATGCAACATCGTTAGATGAAAATTCATGATAAAAGGTATGTTGGTGAGCATATGCAACAACACATATTTAAAAATAACGATTTTTTTACTTTGCAGTTTCAACGCAGACGTGAGAGCATCACGGGGGTTCAGAAGAAGTCTGAGATCAGCAAAGTAAACTTTGACATCTCAATAATATATTTACTGTAACATAAACGTTTGAAAAAAAACGAATAAAAATGTAACTATAAAATGAAAAACTAACTTTGTAAAGGATGGTTTCAAATAGGTACAGTACTCTGTATTAATTAAATGAATTAAGATTTTGAATGGGAACGTTGAGTACTCTGTATTAACTTAATGAATTAAAAATTGTGAATGGGAACGTTGTGGTGTTTTTTATTTCAAGCGATATGGTAAAAATCTAACAGCTTATGAAACTTGAATTTAGTTTGCTGAAGTAAAATATTTTACATTTTGGTAGCAAAAGACCTTATAGAAGAGAAACGACTTTTGTTTAAACTTTTGTTTGTATATATCTTTTAGATATACTAAAACCTTGAATGTTTTGTCGAAACAGACGATCTATAGATGAAAAGTAACGTGCAACTTTGGGTTTAGTAGAAACCAGTCTGTGCCTATTCTTTAAGTACAGGAGCTACTCGGCTCACTTCTTCTCTTTTGGTTAAAGATCACGCATTCTCTAGGCTAGGGATATATATTATGATTGGATGTAATCAAAATCAATTTGAAAACTGAGAATACAGTTTAAAGGGGCAGTAGCACGTTTTTTGAAAATTTTGTATCTCGAATTCTTCACTGATAATTATACGTTGATACTAAATGTATTAATTTGACAGTGTCAAAAATCTCATTACGCAAACCAATCATCCACAATCAGAAAACAAACTATGAGGTTTCACATGAAGTCCATTGGCTGTCATTTTTATGTGAACACCTTTAATTCATTTTGCGTAAGAAAAAGGAATCGCATGGCTGAACTTAACATTATATATTGGATTTATTACGGCTTCATTTAGTTTGAATACATTGTCTTTTACTTGGAACCATTTATTTTCATTTTCCCGACATCTCCTTATATTCCCCCTCAAAACGTGCTACTGCCCTTTAAAGTACAGGGGCTACTCGGCTCACTTCTTCTCTATTGGTTAAAGATGGCTAGGAATACAAATTATGATTGGTTGTAATCAATATGAGTTTAAAAACTGAAAATGCAGTCTGAACCTTTTTGAATACAATTTTGTTTTCAGCAATGTGTTATTCGCATGTGCCCTACAAGACAGACGTCAGTCGGGTATTCTTTAGGCACAGTTTCACTGCTAGGAACTCTGAAAAAAATGCGTATTTGCAGCAAGGAGAAGGGGTGATGTACAGTGAAGTTAGCTGTTTGGGAAGAAAATAAACATCTTTACTGCGAAATCCCATGGTCATGATCCAAAATAACATGTACTTAACATAAGTTCGTTGAGTCATTGGGTGCAAGTGCATTAAAACTTGCATCTTCTGGTTACCAGACTGCACTGATTAACCTTCTACAACATAGATATCCGACTTCTTTGCATAGTGCTGGAGATGTGTTATCGAGATATGAGAAACGGATATACATGTCTTTGTTGTGACGTGGTAATCAGACATCCGCATACCTTGTAATATAGGTATATAGGTAATATAGGTGTAATATAATTTATTACGAAACAAACAAGGCGATGTACTGAATAATAACTAAAGTCATTTCTGAACTGTTTAAGAGATATAAGTTGGTAATACAATAAATATGTATGTTAGTTAAAATTATTCAATTTCTATATTACACAGAAGCGACGTTACCCTATGGATCTTTACCTTTTGTCAAAGAAATTACGTATATCTTACATATGCATCATCAGGATATCAGGATCTATACACAACCGTCGCCCCTGTCTAATAAAGAAGTTGGATACCCATAATCACTTGTTATTTCTGAGAATGTTTTATTTGTTACGAAATCGAATTCAATTTTAATATTTTCAAAAATGATAGATATGAAAATGCTAAGAACTTCTTACTCTCTTGTCACGGGAAGATAGTTCGAAATAAACATAGATAAAAAGGAAAAAGCTCAACTGTATACATAAGATGTATACATTTAATTAGTTCTTGAACCTGAATGTGAGGTTCACAAGGCAAAAGGACTTGATTTAGCACCCCAAATTTTTCAAACAGAAAAACAGTGCAAGCGATCATCTTGCAGTGAAGAAACGGCTTTGTATTTTAGAGTCAAAATCCAAGTTACTTGATAATTGAAAATGAAAGTCAATAATTTTTGCTGTATTATGCTGCGATTATTACCATTTCCTTGACTGAATTTGTGACATGTTAGTAAATGACCTCATAGCAAAAAGTGCCATGGTTGTGAGTGGCATATCAGTTGGATGCATATGTGATATTGACTATTTGTAAAGATTATTTTTTATTATTATTTTACACAAAAAACATGGAATCATGTTTAATTTTTTTCATTATCCAAAAGGTAGGGATTCTAGAATCACATTTTTGTTTTGAAAAAGTTTTCAAAACTTTCGAATTTCCTATCAGTGTGACGAACCAATGAAACGATCTTTCAAATTGGATTTGTAGTTCTTCTTACTTGATTATGTTTATGAGATACGATAAGACTTTATTATCCCCGAGGAAATTCTTGTAACATCAAAACGGCCTCATATATACATGCTCACATTATATACAACTATAAACAAACATGTCTGAAGCCTCTTTTGCACACATTTAGAAGTGAATAAAGTTTCAATGCTACAAGTAGCTTCTCTGAGCATCAATTTATTTACAATTCGTTATTACTTCCTTTTTATCGATGTTACAAGGGTTGACAGTCGTGGTCATAATTGGATATCAGAATATGCTAAGAGCACAAAAGTTTACATTTTGACAGTTAAATAAGCTGGCATTGAGTGCAAAACTGAAAATTTCTAGAAGAAGGATTCTGAAAGACGTCTTGTTTGATAGCTGTTGTACGAAACGAGTGAGGTTTTCATAATTTGTATAAATATTAAAGATTTATTAAAACGCTGTAACTTCAAAGGGTGTTTAATAAAAAAGGATATTTATAATTATTTTACAGAATTTTGCTTTAAGCGTTTGAATTGTCAACAAAACCTGAACTATGCCAATATTCTACTCCACGCGGATTAAATAAAAATAAATAAATAAATTCCGTAGGTTTTCGATTTGAATTGAAATTCATACATATCATGCATTGATATGGTTACCTTCCTAAGGGTTGTTTATAATTGCCATTTACTATGTTTCATATTAGACTGGTGTGTAGCTAAAGATATACTGGCCCTAAGGGCTAAGTACAGGGATGCTTATTGTACAGATACTATCATTGCTGTACTTTGTTACAGTAATACCAATAGAACGATATGTTCCTGGGATGCATAGTTGTGTACAGCATAGTGTTATTTGGTACGAATCCGTTAATCTTTGTTAGGCTTTAGTTACTTTTTTTTAATAAAATTCTTGAACACTCATTGTTCCGGATCATAAGGTCATTTCAGTTGTACCCGGACAACGAATAATGAAACTATGTCCTGCTTTCCTAACTTTATTAACAGCCATAGTTTCATCACTACGGTAATCCTGTAACAATTCGATACTACCAACGATGTAGATAAGATTAAGCCTGGTGATGCTGACATCCGCTACGTAGAGATAAAGACAGAGTTTGAGGTTAAATCGAAGAACATCCTTGCTACATAAAAGTCAGAGGTGGTAGACCGTCCAGTACCAGTTTTGACTTCAGCATGATCACTTCACTCAGGTTGTTGACGGTACTTGCTGTTTGCCTGCCTCTTGTAGCAGGACATGGGTATATCATCGACCCCCCTGGTCGCTCCAGTATGTGGAGAGCGGGCTTCAACACTCCTAAGAACTACAACGATAATCGGCTCTTCTGTGGGGGCGCTTATGTGAGTATTCTTGTAGGATATAAACTTATTAAGGTCATTATTTCCTATGTAAACCTTCATATATTCTAATGGGGAAATTTTAAGTGAAACTTAGTGCGTGTAATGACTACCTCTTTAGAAAAGTACAGTCTGCAAAATTTTTGCCGGAAGACCCTGTTGAACCAGAGACCTTCCTTCTTGATGTTCGGTATAGCCATTAATTATACCACTGTACCACAGCGGCTGTTCTAAATAAACTGTGCTTCGAAAGTCCTCTTAATTCTTCGTCTTTGTAACGTTAGATTTTGAAGATATCCCTTTTTCGTTTTGAAGGTTAACCATTGATTTTTTTCGGAATGCTACATTCTATATGGTCTGTTGCGATACAAATATCATCTCAAGGGAATTTTAAAAAGTAATTATATTATAAAAATAAATCGAAGATAATGTAATTTGTTAAATATAGTCGCAAGCGACGACAACAGAATTCAGCCGTACATCTAACATATTCATCATATAGATAATAATGTTAACAATCATTCCTGAAAGTTTCATGAAAATCCTGTGAAGCAATAAGCTACAGCAGCATTGGAAAGAATCATTTACAGATTTTTTGTCAGAGCTGACCCCATGTTCGGAAAATGCATTATAGCGACCGGATATGACTGTTCGCGAGCGATTTTATTTTTTCAATTTAAAGAGCTTGGTCATGTCTAACTCTCATGCAAAAATCATAAAATTCTATGGTCTGGTTTTTGAGTTATCTGCCCTTGAAGTTCAGCTCTCTAGTGCAAGTATCTTCAGAGAAGAAGATTGTCAAAGGTGGGTGGGGTCAGAAATGGTCAAAAATGCACTAAAAGCAAGATGTCGGCCAAACCACGTGACCTACAAATTTGTCATGATTTCGTTTTTTGCATTATTTTTTATTGCGCATATTTTAAAAAAAGTTTAAGGTCTCTAAGTGCATTTTGAAAAAAAAAATCAATGTTAAATTTTCGATTTTGGAATCGAACTGGACCTTTAATGTATGGGTCGAATTGGCCCAAAAGCTTACTGCCCCGATTCCAGGGTAAGGGCTATCAGATTGTAAAGTTTGGTTGTATTTGCTTCAGTCGTATTTGCTGTATCTTTGGTCAAACTTTGGTGGAATAATAAAAATAATAATAAAAAACACGCCAATAACAATAAGGATTCATCCTTTATGGCTGAATCCTTAATTAATAAGAAAAGAGGATGTCTTCTTGGCTTCCGTTCCGCCGTCTTCCTTTTTTCGGAAACGAACTGTTTTACTCATACTTGTTTATAAACAAAGCTAATATAAACTAACAAATTGATTGAAAATGAACATTGATGCAGATTATCATAAATAAAAGTTATCAGTCATGACTGGTTTTACCATAGCATTTGCTCACGCTCTTAACGCAACTGAATAGCCTAATTACATGATGTTTGTTTGTTTTTGAGTGAAGTCGTAATTATCTTTGACAAACTCTTTTACAAACAATAACAGGTTTGCAGCGAGATGTAGCATAATAATGTTAACATAAAAAGTTTGTTTTAAAAAATCCCCATAAACTGAGTATGAGGAGGCTATAGATGAAGTCTCCATTCCTTGATTCAACAAGTTGATCAAAACGTGCATTTATAGACCTATCATTAACTTTTCGGTAGAGTAATTGAGGGGTCCGAGTGACGGGGTATCTAAAACATCAATAAAATCCAATCTTTGCCTTGAAACTTATTGAAATGAATATATTCTGACAGCTGAAATACTTTTCTATAAACCATTTATCCATTGAAACCTGGAGATTTGTTGTTGATCGTATAAACACAATGAATATTTAAAGATTGGTAACTGCAACCAAATTATTTTCAAGCAAATATTCGTTATTTTTAGTGTCGTGATAAACACTTACTTGGTTGCAGAGACTGTAGTTGCTAGTTGAATAGCAAAGAGACAAATTTGGTTGCAGGATATTTATTATTTACCTTATTAGACGTGAAATCCTTAACAAATCAACAGTATCATTTGGAAAGGTTCCTTTGCAATCTAATCAAAATTAAATCAACAGGTTTTATATAATGTCATGACCTAAAATAAAACCTTTTTAAATTGATTCCGTCTCGGACCAGGGTTGACGTAATGCCATGCGGTATGTAACGTGTCCTGCGATTGGCTGGTTCAGTCTCTAACATTTCAAACATTTTTTTAACTTTCCTATTCATTGATTTATAATTTATTTTGTTCTTTTTTTCGATAGAAGCTATTTGTAAAACTCCCTTTTTCATGTTTATTTCTATCAAAATTATTTTGCAATAAAAGGGATCTGTGAAAGCCAATGAGAATCTTTTTTGAGATGTGAAAGCAATTTGAATTGGCCCCGGGAGCACGTTGTACACAGACAATTCAATTCAAGGATTACTTTGGTTAAAGACTATCAAAAGTACCTACCATGACATGATTTATGATATAAATTATCAAAAAAATAAAGTTCAGTGAAATATTTCTAACCATAATGTCAGAAACGATTTCAAAACCTGATGTGACATGATCGAAAATCGGACTCGTTAGAGATCTGTAAGTTGCCGATGTGTCATTAAAATAATAAATCTGTGAAATGAATAAAAAGCCAGGTAAGTTTTTAACATTTTTCATGTCGTCATATTTTCCATCTGAAACCTAAATTTTGTCAAGGGTCTTCTGTTCGAAAAAAACGTGTATTTTCCCGGAAAAATAATAATTTGGTTGTAATTGCCTATAGGGACTGCAGCCAAACTCGAAAATTATGCGATTTCATGGTGATTAATCTTTCTGCAACCAGGTTCAATGGTGTCATTTCATGATATAGATAATTATCTCAGCTTTCAGAAAATTCCCAGTTGAGCCTTTTTGAAGAGCTAGGTTGCATTTTAACAGTCCGTTTTGATACCAGTTTTCCGGACCCATCAAATACTCTTAAGCCAACTTTTTAACAAATCATTGTAGAACTGAAAACAAAAAACAAACGAAAAAGTCAAATTCAATTATGAAGGTTCATACAGATCAACAGAAAAATATTGAAAGGGCAGGAAATATTTAAAAGCTAAAAAGGTAATTTTAGTAGCACGTTTTTTGATAATTTTATATTCTATATATTTTACTCATAATTGTAAGTTAGTGCTTAATGTATTATATTGACAGTGTCAACAATCTCATTACACAAGCCAATCATCCATAGTCAGAGGACAAAGTATAAAGATTCACATAAAATCCATATGCTGCCATTCTTTTTTGAACACCTTTAATTCATTTTGTGTAAGAAAAATGAATCGCATGGCTAAAGTTTATGTTATATATTTGACTTATTACTGCTCAATTTAGTTTAAATGCATTGTCTTTTAATTAGAACCATTATTTTCCTTTTTCTGACATCACCTTATGTTCCCCCTTACAACGTGCTACTTCCCCTTTAAAGGGTGGCTCATTTTAATGTTATTTTACAATAATTAATTAATAAATGTGTATCTTATGTGAGGTTAGACTTGAATAAACAATCTGTCTGTCTGTGATTATTGAGTGCAAGCCTTACATGAAATACTGATGTACTCAATTATGTTCTAAAACAAAAGCTAAAAGTTACACAAGTTAAACTCGTTCTCTTGTTAAACACGATATATAGATACCTTAATCAGTATCATGGAAAAGAAAATCATTATCTAAAACCATAGCGCCTCTTTACACCATTTAAGCTATTAGTCATGTTTAACGTAAAGCAGATTGGCGTGAAAAATGTTCGAATGTTGAATATTGAATATGGTGCTAACTTCAGGTACAAAAATCAACATTCGCGAATCTGAATCTGAAATAAAATTTCACATTCACATTCGAATCTGAATATTGATTTTTTTTCAACATTCACATTCAAAATGAATGTTGAGTTTTTTCAATTTGGGCTTTCAAATCATGAACGAATGTTGTATCTGGAATTTATTTCCACATTCAGATTCGCTCTCGGACTGCCTCCGGGCATAGATTTGACTACCGCGTAATACCCTGCTAAAAACACTGTCTCCCGATGAATGTGCGAGAAATCCAACATTCGTGAATCTGAATCTGAAATTAAATTTCACATTCACATTCGAATCTGAATGTTGATTTTTTTTCAACATTCACATTCAAAATGAATGTTGAGTTTTTTCAATTTGGGCTTTCAAATCATATCTTATAGACTCTACATACATGAACGAATGTTGAATCTAACTCCACTAATCTGTACCCTGGGCTCAGAAGCTAGATTCGCTCGCGCAGCCCGTCTTGGGATATTGCCAATCAAAGAATTTCTCCGTTGAAATTTTATTGAGAAGGTTGCGAGAAAGTTATCTGATTGGCTATATCCAAAGTCGGGCCGCGCAAGCAAATCTAGCTTCTGAGCCCAGGGTACAGATTAGTGGTGTTAGCGTAACGTTCGTACCCTGAGACAGGATGAGATAAAAGTATTTTTATAAGAAGATCAACTTTTAGGCCAACAGCATACATATGTTACAGAACACAACAAAGGTTTTGCAAAACCTAAACCCTTATTGTATGAACGTGTTATGAAAGATATTTACACGCATTCGTGACATGTTTCTTCATGAGAATTTTAAAATGATAGGATAGATAGAACGTATTGCACCAGGGTATTATATCATCATTTAGTTATTTCATTATTTAGTCATTTAAAGCGACATAAGGCAAACGCCGTGAATACTAACAGGGATTAAACAAGGTTACGATAGATGAATGCGATTGAGAAACTGTTCTAAGCTTACTTTAGTTTAACTTACTTACATCATAACATAAACACTAGAACAATTATCATGTTCAGCCTTTTGTGGTCAAAAACAATTGCTAAATATATTTTTCTTCTGTTCACAAAGTTTCGTAAAGAAAAAAGACGCGAGTCTAGTTCTACAAACGATATCTCATTTAAACACACTGAGCAAACTGGGGTTTAATAAAGTGATATACTATGAGCACGTTAATCTCTATGAAAACAGTAAGATGAGTCCCGAGTGGAGTGTATAGGATAACATTCATTGCCGTCATTGCTGAGTTGTACTTCTATGTACATAAACAAATCATCATTTTGTACTGGACTGAATGTACTCTTCAAAGATGTTCAAGTACTGCGAAGATACAGAAGAAAAAAGACGAAAAATAGCTTATTAAAAAGTCCCAAGTGGTGAAAAAAATTTAAATACTGCATAAAAAAGTGCATGTTGTTCGCCCTAACAAGGCATATGCAATAAAAACATTATAATGATGTTATATTTAACACACAAATAAAATTAGTACAAGTAAAAAAATAAATACATATATTTTAAACAAAGTGAAAAGATAAATATCAAATCAAATAAATCAAATTTAAGTAATTGAAAATTAACTTTTGATAAAATAAGGCTGAATTTTAAAAAATAATTAATGAAATAGTTCATTAGAGATACATGTGGGTTTATTCTGTCTAATCCTTCGTTCAGGCTTGAAGCACAAATGAACCATCTATGCTATCAAGGAAGACACAAATGTCACTTCATCCTTAACCATCACGCATAACATAATGGATAACATACATGTACTCATCCGAGAGTATTTTAGTAAAGAGAGCTCTTGCCCTAGCGAACATCCGGGTGCGCTTTACCTCTAAGAGTGAACGTATTATATGTTTTGTACATACGTCTATGTCTTTTTCTTAAGACACAGGTCGATATATTTATGGTCACGCGATGGCCCTAAAACGCCTCACTGGTCATGTTTTATCTAATATATGTACCGTCAACTACTTGATAATAACAACGATGTTTTCGTTATTAGACAGGGGGGTAGTGTTTTTGAGTGGAAAGAAAGTTTTCGGTTTCCTTACATCAATTTTATTTAATTTAAGCTCAATATGTAGATAAAAGTCAGGGATAACTCGATTCAAAGAGTGATAACCTTGAGGTATATAATGAACGTTACACATATCCGAATATTACAAATGATACTTTCAATAAGGTTGATACACGACAATGTGAATCTGTTCACTAGAATCAGCCAATGTCATTAACTCTGATCCTGAGCATTGACTTAATAACCCGATACAGACAATCATTCAAAAAGATTGCTTTTAAACTTATATAAATAATATACATAAATTTGGATTTTCAGGTTTCAAATATCATATGCAATTTGTATGTAATTTTAAAAAGCATCATGTATAAGTGTTGAAAGGTGAGAATTAGGTGATTCCTTCCCTCTCTGACTTTGCGTTTCTTAGTACTTCCCTACTTACTCCTACCCTTTCTAAAAATATTAGTCTTTCTTGCAGGTAGAAAATGTTCTAAACCACGGTAAATGCGGAGTATGCGGAGATCCTTGGAATGGTCCACGCGACAACGAGGCTGGTGGGAAGTACGCCACAGGGATTATCGGGAAGACGTACAAATCTGGCCAATCAGTGACCATGAGGGTCATCGTAACAGCCAATCACTTAGGTTGGTTTGAATTCAAACTGTGTCCCAACAACAACCCCAAACGAGCGATCACTCAGGAATGTTTGGATTCCAACGTTCTTCAGCAAACAAACGGAAAAGGATCCAAATACTATATCAGTACTGACGTAGGACCATTTGAAGTTCAGGTTCGACTTCCAGAAGGGATGACGTGTACCCAATGTGTTGTGCAGTGGCGCTGGCATACAGGTAAATTGACATGATTTCCTCACATTCTACAGTGGTATTTTAATCAAAACAATTAATAGAATAGTAATTACAGCAATATCACACCATTTGCTCATAACAAAACATGCCAATGTTGTTCTGCCTCTAAATCTTTTATTTGCTATTAAATCAGTGACCTCTATTTGAGAACCAAACAAGAACCTGAGTCGAAACCTTGCATACCACGAATAAAGAAGTTGTCGTCCATATATACTTCAGCATCATTATAATCTAAAATGCCTCTCATAGAAGTTAAATCAGTGAGTTGGAAAATAGTTCAAGCGACCACTGGCACTACTATGTGTTCGAGGGTTTTATATAATCTATATCCACATCATAGTTGTATAACATCTAACGTCTTTCTGATTTTACCATTTCTCTTTTAATTCCCAGGAAACAGCTGAGTCGTATAACATCTAACGTCTTTCTGATTTTACCATTTCTCTTTTAATTCCCAGGAGACAGTTGGGGAGTGGATCCAGATGGAAGAAGTGGTCTGGGATACGGTCCGCAGGAAGAATTCTATGGCTGTTCAGATATCGCCATTACTGGAACTGATCACCAGATTATTACTGAACAACCAACAACAGTCAAACCTCCTTTTGTCACTATCCGCCCGTTTCAGCCAATCGGATAACAGTCTCAATATAACCCACCATCCACCGAACGACCCTATCAACCAATCACAAATCGGCCACAACAGCCAATCACCGTGCGACCATATCAACAAATCAGAACTGAGCTTCCTCCGAAGACGGAAGCCCCTATCATTAACAAAGGAAAGCGATGTTACGCAATCAACAACTGGTCTGGCATTCCAAGTCTGGACAGATTTTGTAAATACAGCTGCTCTATCGGGAAATGTTCTCCGTTAACCTGCAGATGTGACTAGTGGAAACACGGAAAAGAAAGAATAAAGTGCTTTGGCAATACTTGATTTCGCGTTACGATTTTCTATTTTTAATTGTGGAAATATTGTATTATCTCGGAGACATATTGCTATTTAAGGAAATCTGCTACGGATTCTTCAATTTAATACAAACTACGCTTTTGATATATTTGGCTGTTAATATTACTGAGTGCTACGGAAATGTATGACTTATTTCACATATAGACCGCCTTGATTTACCATCTTGATATTAAGAATCTTGGGCGATTGATCATATGTAAAATCATTGTTGGTTTAGAACAATTGCCTTTAACGAGTTTAAAGCTCGGATAACTCGTAAAGTCAATTGTTGGACTATTTCGATCAAAGGAGGTGATTTACAATCCAAGAAACGAAGATGCTTAACTTCCTCCAAAGATTTTCATGCTCCCGTAGAAGGCGTTTGGCTGAACTCATGCCCAACAATAGCAACGTGTACATCTGCTTACCCTAAGTTTGTTCACTTACCTGCGTTTTTAGTGCAAATATCATGAAATTTGTAATGTCTATGGGGCATCCTAGCATTGCGAAAACGAAAGGGATAATGTTGATATTTGAGTACATAAGTTAACATTCAGTTTGCGTTAACATATTCGTATGTCATACCTTAAAGATAACCGTCACTAAGTTGGCCTGGAAATGACCAGAGGTCAAAATTTCGAAAACACTATTTTGTACTTTTCTCTACAAATCCTTCATTAGTGATCAATAGCTTTAGACTCAAGTTATATATGTTCCTTTGCATTAATGAAATGTAATTATACTGATTTCTTTCTTACAAAATTTATATGGAATATTATGATCGAAATTTAAGAAAATCTGAATTTCACAAATATGACCCCATCTGTTTATTTAATCATGCCAAAGATTTAAATTCAGTACCAGTGACAAAACGATCCCGAAATATGGTTTGGGAATGATTATTTTACTAATGAATAAGTGTTGTCATTTGTAGGTGTTCCTTGGGTCATTTTATTGACGTCAAAATGAAACCCAATTTACATGATATTTGCACTAAGATATACAAGCAAGTGAACAAACTTAAGGTACGCAGCTGTATATCTAACATTTGCATTATCAGGATATCAGGATCTATACACAACCGTCGCCCTTGTCGAATAAGGAAGTTGGATACACATAGTCACTTGTTATTTCTGAGGATGTTTTACAAACAAACTAGAGGTTTTATTTCTTACGAAATCGAATCCAGAAATTATTAATATTATCATTATCAAAATTAATAAATATGAGAACTTCTTACTATCTTGTCTCGGGAAGATATTTCATCACAAACATTGATAAAAAGGACTGCATAAATAATATGTATACATTTAATTAGTTCTTGAACCTGAATGTGAGGTTGCAAGGAAAAAAGAACTTTATTAAGTACCCCCAATTTTTCAAACAGAAAAACGGTGCTAATACTAAACAATTTTCTGGCAAGCGATCATCTAGCAGTGAAGAAACGAAAACTTCACTCGATTTACGAGTCACTGTCTGTTTTAACTTTTTACAACGGCTTTGTATTTTAGAGTCAAAATGCAAGTCACTTGATAATTGAAATTGAAATTCAATATTTTGTGCTGCGGTTATTATCATGTTTTTTACTGAATTGGTGACATGTTAGTAAATTACCTCATAGCAAAAAGTAGTCGTTAAAGCAGCATTGACCTTCAAAATCACAATATTTTCAGATATCAATTTTTAAAACCGCACATAGGTAAATATGGCCACTGTTATAGATAATGGCTTATCTAAAGGGAGAAAAAGTATTTGATCAACAAGTTCAACACAAAGAATTCCAATTTTACTCAAAGATTTTAAGATCCTATTCATTTTCTGAATTATTGATGAAAAAAGTACTGAAAAATCAATGTCCTGCTACATGTATGATGAAAAGGTTTTCGTGTATGAATGCCAACTATGAATGAAAACAGTTGTTTTTAATTTTAAAAATCCAATCTTTAATGTGTGAATTCTCCCAAATGACAATTGTTCTATTTGTCCAAATTTCAGAAATCTCACGGTTTTCCTAATATTATCATTATTTTCGCATATAAGGAAATTTTAGTTCAAATAGTCAATAAAAAACAATTCATAAAGTATATCTGGAGAGGCCAATTCATCAAAATGATATTCGAAGAGCACCCAAATTCATTTTACAAAATAGGGGGTTCGTTATTAAATTCTTTGTGTATATATAGATATACTGCTCGAATTTCGCTCGTAAACACAGTTATGCTATGGTTCTATGTGGCATTTCCGATGAATATGATATTGACCTTTTTTAAAGATTAAATCTTATTATTATTTTACAAACAAAAGAGGAATCATACTTAAATCAATAATTTTATTATTTTAAAAGGAAGTGATTCTAGAATCACATTTTTATTTTGAAATAGTTTTTGAATTTCCTATCGAGTTGACCAACCAATGGAACGATCTTTAAACTTGGATTTGTAGCTCTCCTGACTTGATTATGTTTATGAGATACGATAAGACTTTATTATCCCCGAGGAAATTCTTTTAACATCAAAACAGCCTTATATACACATGCTCACATTATATACAACTATAAACAAACATGTCTGAAGCCTCTTTTGCACACATTTACTTTAGAAGTGAATAATTTATTTACAATTCGTTATAACATCCTTGTCATCGATGTTACAAGGGTTGACAGTCGTGGTCATAATTGGATATCAGAATATGCTTAGAGCACAAAAGTTAACATTTTGACAGTTAAATAAGCTGAACTGAGTGCAAAACTGAAAATGTCCTATTTTAGGTTTATATGTTACTCCATATGAAACGAGTGAGTTTTAGGTGACAACGAAAGCAAGTTAGATACGGATATCATTCATTGGTTTCATAACAATTTTATCAAACGAGACTTACTTATATCCCAACTTGTATAAATATTGTAGATTATTATTAAAACGCTGTATCTCCAAAGGGTGTTGAATGAAAAATATATTTCTTTTTTTTTTTAAAGAATTTTGCTTTTGCACGCAGATAAAATGTTAAAAATTCACAAAAGATTTGATTTGAATTGAAATTCATGTATGTTTGATATGGTTACCTTCCTAACGGTTTGTAAATGTCATTTACTATGCTTCATGTATGACTGGTGTGCAATTAGGGCAGGGGCAATAGCACGTTTTCGGGGGGAATACAAGTGATATCAGGAAAATGAAAATTAATGATTCCAATTGAAAGACAATGCATCTAAACTAAATTGAGCAGTGATAATTCAAATATATAATGTAAAGTTTAGTCATGTGATTCCCTTTTCTTACACAAAATGAATTAAAGGTGTTCACACACAATGTTCGCCCATGGATTTTAGGTAATTTGTCATACTTTGTCCTGACTATAAATGATTGGTTTGTGTTATGAAAAAGTTGACACTATCAAAATAAGACATTTATCATAAACGTACTATCATCAGTGACATTTTAAATATATAAATTATCAAAAAACGTGCTTCTGCCCGTTTAAGAAGCAAAAAATATACTGGCAACAAAAGCTCAGTACATGTACAGATACTATCATTGCTGTCTTTTCTTACAGTAATACCAA
The DNA here is from genome assembly GCA_916613615.1 of Steromphala cineraria. Taxonomy (NCBI): domain Eukaryota; kingdom Metazoa; phylum Mollusca; class Gastropoda; order Trochida; family Trochidae; genus Steromphala; species Steromphala cineraria. The sequence goes on from OU744732.1 coordinate 28,807,405, forward strand.
TAGAACGATATATTCCTGGGATACATAGTTGTGTACAGGACAGTGTTATTTGGTACGAATCCGTTAATCTTTGTTAGGCTTTTAGTTATACTTTTTTTGATAAAATTCTTGAACACTCATTGTTCGGGATCATAAGGTCATTTCAGTTGTACCCGGACAACGAATAATGAAACTATGTCCTGCTTTCCTAACTTTATTAACAGCCATAGTTTCATCACTACGGTAATCCTGTAACAATTCGATACTACCAACGATGTAGATAAGATTAAGCTTGGTGATGCTGACATCCGCTACGTAGAGATAAAGACGGTGTCTGAGGTTAAATCGAAAAGCATCCTTGCTACATAAAAGTCAGATGTGGTAGACCGTCCAGTTTCAGTTTTGACTTCAGCATGATCACTTCACTCAGGTTGTTGACGGTACTTGCTGTTTGCCTGCCTCTTGTAGCAGGACATGGGTATATCATCGACCCCCCTGGTCGCTCCAGTATGTGGAGAGCGGGCTTCAACACTCCCAAGAACTACAACGATAATCAACTCTTCTGTGGGGGTGCTTATGTGAGTATTGTTATGAGATATAAACCTTATATTTGTAGGTTATTATTTTCTGAGATAAACCTATATTTTAACGGGGAGATGTTAAGTATGCGCTGAAAGTTAGTGCCTTATGACAAGCTCTTTATGAAAGTAACTCCTAATTCAAGTACAATCTGCAAATGTTTTGCCCGAAGACCGTGTCGAACCAGAGACCTTAATTCTTGATGTGCGGTACACTCAGCAATTATACCACTGTACCAGAGCGACTGAGTTAAATGAAATTCGTTTTGAAAAACCTCTTAATTCTTCGTCTTTTTAACGTTAGATATTAAAGATATCCCATTTTCGTTTTGAAGGATAGCCATTGATTTTTTTATGAATGCTACATTCTATATGGTATGTTGCTATACAAATATCATATCAAGGAAATTTAAAAAGGTGGCAACATTCTGAAACTAAATCGAAGATAAGGTAATTTGTTGAATATTAAGTAAAGAGGATGTCTATTTGGCTTCCGTTCCGCGTCTTGCTTTTTCCGGGAAACAATCTGTTTTATTGATACTTGTTTATAAACAAAGTTAATAAAAAAAATTAACAAATTGATAGAAAATTTATGCAGATTATCATAAATAGTAGTTCTCAGTCATGACTGGTTTTACCATAGCATTTGCTCACGCTCTTTACGCAAATGAATAGCTTAATTACATGATGTTTGTTTGTTTTTAGTGAAGTCGTTATTATCTTTGACAAACTCTTTTACAAACAAAAACAGGTTTGCAGCGAGATGTAACATAATCATGTTAAAATAAAATTTGTGTTTAAAAAAATACCCATAAACTGAGTAGGAGGAGGCTATAGATGAATCCCCATTCCTTGATTCAACAAGTTGATCAAAACACACATTTTTTACCATTATCTTTTAGGCCTTAGAGTAATTTAGCGGTCCGAGTAACGGGGTATCTAAAACATCAATAAAATATAAGCTTGCCTTGACAATGATTGAAATGAAGATATTCTGACAGCTAAAATACTTTTCTATAAACCATTTCATCCATTGAAACCTGGAGATTTGTTGTTGAATGTATAAACAAAATATTTAAAAAAATTGGATTTTTTCCGAGTTTGGTAACTGCAACCAAATTATTTTCAAGGGTCATTGAAATATAAAATATATGAAATGAATAAAAAGCCAGGTAAGTTTTCAGCATTTGTCATATCGTCATATTTTCATCTGCAACCAATTTTTTGTCAAGCCAAGGCTCTTCTGTTTGATACAAACGTGTATTTTCTTGGAAAAAATAATTTGGTTGCAATTTCCTATAAAGACTGCAACCAAACTGGAAAATTATGCGATTTCATGGTGATAAATCTTTTGCAACCAGGTTCAATGGTGTCATTTCATGATATAGATAATTATCTCAGCTTTCAGAAAATTCCCAGTTGAGCCTTTTTGAAGAGCTAGGTTGCATTTTAACAGTCCGTTTTGATACCCGTCTTCCTGGCCCATCAAATACTCTTAAGCCAACTTTTTAACAAATCATTGTAGAACTGAAAACAAAAAAACAAACGAAAAAGTCAAATTCAATTATGAAGGTTCATACAGATCAACAAAAAAAATTGAAAGGGCAGGAAATATTTAAAAGCTAAAAAGGTAATTTTGTCTTAGGGGCAGAAGCACGTTTTTTGATAATTTCATATTCTATATATTTTACTGATAATTGTAAGTTAGTTCTAAATGTATTATGTTGACAGTGTCAACAATTCCATGACACAAGCCAATCATCCATAATCAGAGGACAAAGTATGAAGATTTACATAAAATCCATATGCGGCCATTTTTTGTGAACACCTTTAATTCATTTTATGTAAGAAAAATGAATCGCATGGCTAAACGTTATGTTATATATTTGAATTGTTACTGCTCAATGAGTTTAAATACATTGTCTTTCAATTAGAACCATTTATTTTCATTTTCCTAAAATCAGCTTATGTTCCCCCTTAAAACGTGCTACTGCACCTTTAAGAATCGTATGACTTTCGGGATGCATGCAATTGGACTGTTGCTTGAGGCCAGTTTATAGTTTTATCTATTTTCTGTGCTTACATACTACACAACCAGTTATATTTAGTATTTACCGTCATTACTTACACGACAGTTGATAATATATACTTTGGCACAAGATAACCACAAATGTAAGGTTTTAAGCAACATCGTTCTATTTTTAAAACAAACAAAAAACCAGAAGTGTCAGTGTTTAAGAAATTTAGCTTGTGATTAGGGAACTGACAACTGTCAATCTCATTAAAATATGATCTACAACACTACGCTACGCGTGTATTTTAATGAGATTGTGACAACTGTCTGGTGAGTAAGACGATGACTAACACCCAACAGAGAGTAGATACCTTACATGATGTAGTTTAAGGAAATACCCTACCCAGAAATACGAATATTTATTTTTTTCTGAAAGTAAGCATGTTTGTTCAACTAATAATGAAATCAAAAATCAAATAAAAAGTGGGGTTACCGTGCTCGTTTTTTAGTAAAATCGATTTAAAAAATGATATTTTTGTGAAAAAAGCAAAAAAATATAAACAAAATTATTTGAGTACAATTTATGTGTAAGCGTGAAATATGAATACAAATCGATGCTCAAAGTGAGAAATGAAACAGTTGTCCATGTTAACCACACAAAAATTTGATAAAAAAAGGCATGCCTCCGTTCTCATATTAATGCAAATTTGTTTGTTTTTTTTAAATTACAGCACCTCGATAACATATCATTTGCTTTGATAAATCAATGACGGATTTTTTAATACACAATAGTGTAATTGAATGTTATTGTGTAAATTGTCATATCAATCAATGGGGATGAATATTCATGTAGACTGATATGATTTGAACTATACAGCTGCGTATCTTAAGTTTGTTCACTTGCTTGTATATTTTAGTGCAAATATCATGTAAATTGGGTTTCATTTTGACGTCAACAAAATAACTCAAGGAGCACCTACAAACGACAACCAATTATTCATTAGTAAAATAATCCTTCCCAAACCATATTTAGGGATCGTCTTGTCACTTGTACTTAATTTAGATATTTGACATGATTAAATAAACAGATGGGGTCATATTTGTGAAATTCAGATTTTCTTAAATTTCGATTTTAATATTCCATATAAACTTTGTGAGAATTATACTAGTACAATTACATTGCATTAATGCAAAGGAACAAATATGACTTAGGTCTAAAGCTATGATCACTAATGAAGGATTTTGTAGAGAAAAATGCAAAAGAAAAAATATTGACCCCTGGTCATTTCCATTTCCTGCAAAGTTACGGTTATCTTTAAGGTATGACATACGAATATGTTAACGCAAACTAAATGTTAACTTATGTACTCAAATATCAACATTATCCGTTTCGTTTTCGCAATGCTAGGATGCCTTAAACACATTCCAAATTACATGATATTTGCACTAAAAACGCAGGTAAGTTAACAAACTTAAGATATGCAGCTGTATGTTATGATATTGTGCAAGTTATAACACAACTGTACAAGTTATGACCTGTATGTTGCCATCATACAACTTATAACCAATATGATTTTTAATTGTACATGTCATAACACAATACTCGAAACAAACTTCAATACCACGGAATTATCTGTTTACCTTCTTAAACAAAAACTTTTAAATAACGTTTTTATACAATCGAATTATGGATTAGTTGTTAGCAATTTCAGTTGCACTTTTACACCTGAGTGGTCTGTGCACAGATACATTGTCAGATGTTTTTGGAGGTGCAATCGAATTAATACACTATAAGTTGCAGGTTGAGAGTCAAATGAGTCAACATATCTTCAAAATACATTGTTCAGAATCTAATATTTACATATATATTTCCTCTTCAAATTTAAACAGCATTGATGTAAATCTGTTCACATGTTTACTCAAAGTAAGAGTAGTAGTCTGTCAAAGTAGAATGGGTAATGAGTCTTGACACAAAGACCTCACTCAACAATGAGACTTTTTGTGATGAAGATAAGTTTATTTTACTTTTTAAACATAAGGTTTATTTTACTGCCAAAACCTGCTTTTATATTTAACAAAAAAGGAACATATGGTTAGTTGTATCTCTTATAAGTGTACACATATTCTATGTAGTTTTAGTAGTAAACAGTTTATGTTAATTTGTTCTCATGTTCAATTTTTATCTTAGTTTCTCATAACCCTTAAAGGGTGACTCATTTTAATGTTATTTTACCATGTCTATTTCTGTTTATCTTATGTGAGGTGAGACTTAAATAAACAATCTGTCGGTCTGTGATTTTTTAGTGAAAGCATAACATTAAATACTGATGTACTCGATTATGTTCCAAAACAAAAGCCAAAAGTTGCACAGGTTAAAATCGTTCACCTAATCAGTATCATGGCAAAGCAAATCATCATCTAAAACCAAAGCGCCTCTTTACACCATTTAAGCTATTACTCATGTTTAACGTAAAGCAGATTGGCGTGAAAAAATACAAGAATATAAAAGGTATATGATGATCAACATTTCTGCATTCAAAGTATAAAATTGCAAATATTCTTTTTTTCTTGTTTGCCGTCTTTGACCACTAATTTTCCAATTATGAAGCTGATCTACTTCTTCACCACAATGATGTTATTTAAGTGAAACTTGAATTTTTAATGACCATATTTTCTTTTAAAGTTATTTTAGCAGTCATAGTATTTGAATTGTCAATCTTTAGCTGTTATCGTTAGCTGCTGAAGATTTTACCATTAGTAATTGCAACTGCTCTTTTTAACACTAGCAACTGAACATTTTAAGATTAATCCTGGGTTGCAGGCGTATTTGTAACCCCTTTTAAACACACTTTGCTTAATAACAAGGTACAACATTGCATTAAAGTAACTTTTTTTATACTTTTTTTCGGGAATGGATTGTTTAAAGTTATAGCGACTTCAAAGGTGAAATCAACGAAAATGTATTTGAATTTATTTCCTAAAAACGAACTGCTTCGCGATATACATGCACAATCGTTGAATCATAAACCAATTACCTATTGTTTCCTGTCATTTTTTAAAAAACCATAAAAACTTAAAACGACGACAAAATGGGGAAATTCCTGTGTAAGACAAATTAAAACACAACTTACGTCATAAGATTTATCTTGACATAGCGTTCGCCAATCCTGCATGTTATTACGTTTAATTTAAAAATATATATATTTTGCAAACCACCGATTCCAAAAGACAATAGATTCATTTCTTCCTCTTTTATTATCCCTATCTGTTCAAAAATAATCCTTAATACTGCTAGTACATGGTAACGTTCATATGTAAACAACTCTGAATCAAAAAGAAGAGACGACCCCCCGTTACTCAACACATACAGGGGTATTTATCAATTTTACCCAGGACTACATAGCTCAGTTGTAGGTGAATCAACCACTGATGTAGATTACTTGACAACTCAAGTGGTACTTGGAACGGCTTCAGATACGTCGTCACGTAAGCACTATTTGTCCTCGAAGTGAGTGTTAGTAATTTTGGTTTTATCTTTGTTAAAAAAAATAATCATGGAGTGTCAAAGATAAATGTATTTGTTTAAGAAGATGAACTTTTAGGCTAAAGGCCCATAGAAATTACATATGTTACAAAACACAACGAATGTTTTGCAAATCCTGAACTCTAATTGTACTAACATGTTATAAAAGAGATTTACAAGCATTCGTGACATGTTTCTTCATAAGAATGTTAGAATGATAAACTAGATAGAACGTATTGCACCAGGGTATTATATCATTTTGAGTCAATCATCTGATACTATTCACAGATTTTGATTCGCTAGTTTTCACTGCGATATACATCATGTAAATTCACCACAAAAAAGTTGAATTGGGAGGAAACCGAAGCATGAATATTATTAATTCACGAATCTTCAATAGGAACTTGCAATGACATAAAGATTTTAGTTATTTCATTATTTAGTCATTTAAAGCGACATAAGGTAAACGCCGTGAATACTTACAGGGATTAAACAAGGTTAAGATAGATGAATGCGATTGAGAAAATTTCTAATCTTACTATGTACTTACATCATAAAATAAACACTAGAACAAGTATCATGTTCAGCCTTTTGTGGTCAAAAACAATTGCTAAATAGATTTTTCTTCTGTTCACAAAGTTTCGGAAAGAAAACAGACGCGAGTCCAGTTCTACACACGATATCTTATTTAAACACACTGAACAAACTGAGGTTTAATAAAGTGATATACAGTGAAAACAGTAAGATGAGTCCCGAGTGGAGTGTATAGGATAACATTCATTGCCGTCATTGCTGAGTTGTACTTCTATGTACATAAACAAATCATCATTTTGTACTGGACTGAATGTACTCTTCAACGATGTTCAAGTACTGCGAAGATACAGAAGAAAAAAGACGAAAAATAGCTTATTAAAAAGTCCCACTAACATACAACAAGTGGTGAAAAAAAATTAAATACTGCATAAAAAAGTGCATGTTGTTCGCCCTAACAAGGCATATGCAATAAAACAAACATTATAATGATGTTATATTTAAACACACAAATAAAATTAGTACAAGTAAAAAAATAAATACATATATTTAAAACAAAGTGAAAAGATAAATATTAAATCAAATAAATCAAATTTAAGTAATTAAAAATTAACTTTTGATAAAATAAGGCTGAATTTAAAAAAATAATAAATGAAATAATTAATTCGAGATACATGTTGGTTTGTTTTGTCTAATCTATCCCTACGTTCAGACTTAAAGCACAAATGAACCATCTATGCTATCAAGGAAGACACAAATGTCACTTCATCTTTAACCATCACGCAAAACATAATGGATAACATACATATACTCATCCGAGAGTATTTTAGTAAAGAGAGCTCTTGCCCTAGCGAACATCCGGGTGCGCTTTACCTCTAAGAGTGAACTATTTATATGTTTTGTACATACGTCTATGTCTTTTTCTTAAGACACAGGTCGACATATTTATGGTCACACGGTGGCCCTAAAACGCCTCACTGGTCATGTTTTATCTAATGTATATACCGTCAACTACTTGATAATAACAACGATGTTTTCGTTATTAGACAGGGGGTAGTGTTTCTGAGTGGAAAGAAAGTTTTCGGTTTCCTTACATCAATTTTATCGAACTTCAGCTCAATATGTAGATTTATGTCAATGATAACAACTCGATTCAAAGAGTGATAACTTTAAGTTATGAACGTTACCCATACCCAAATATTACAAATGATAAATTCAATAAGGTTGATACAGGACGATGTGAATCTTTTCACAATGTTTCTGAAAAGTAGTATTACTAGAATCAGCCAATGTCATTAAATCTGATCCTGAACTTTGACTGAATAACCCGATACAGACAATCATTCAAAAAGATTGCTTTTAAACTTATATAAAAAATATATATAAATTTTCAGGTTTCAAGTATCATATGCAATTTGTAATTGAATTGAATTTTATAATTTAAAAAAAAGCATACTTATGAATAAGTGTTGAAAAAATGGAATTAGGTGATGCCTTCCCCTCTCTGACTTTGCGTTTCTTAGTACTTCTACCCTTTCTAAAAATAATATTCTTTCTTGCAGGTAGAAAATGTTCTAAACCACGGTAAATGCGGAGTATGCGGAGATCCTTGGAATGGTCCACGCGACAACGAGGCTGGTGGGAAGTACGCCACAGGGATTATCGGGAAGACGTACAAATCTGGCCAATCAGCGACCATCAGGGTCATCGTAACAGCCAATCACGTAGGCTGGTTTGAATTCAAACTGTGTCCCAACAACAACCCCAAACGAGCGATCACTCAGGAATGTTTGGATTCCCACGTTCTTCAGCAAACAAACGGAAAAGGATCCAAATACTATATCAGTACGGACGTAGGACCATTTGAAGTTCAGGTTCGACTCCCAGAAGGGCTGACGTGTACCCAATGTGTTCTGCAGTGGCGCTGGCATACTGGTAAATGGACATGATTTCCTCACATTCTACAGTGGTATTTTTATCAAAACAATTAATAGAATAATAATTTCAGCAATGCGACACCACTTTGCTCATCACAAAACATGCCAATATTGTTCTGCCTCTAAGTCTTTTTTTCCTATAAAATCAGTGACCTCTGTTTGAGAACCACACAAGAACCTGGGTCGAAACGTCGCATACCATGAATAAAGAAGTTGTCGTTCACATATACCTCTGTATTATTATCATCTAAATTGCCTCTCAAAGAGTTAATTAATTAAGTGAGATTGAAAAAAGTTCAAGCGACCACTGGCATTTCTATATGGTTGAGGGTTTTTATAGAATCAATAATTTTCCACATCTTTTTTTAATTTCCAGGAAACAGCTGGGGAGTAGATCCAGATGGGAGAAGTGGTCTGGGATACGGTCCACAGGAAGAATTCTATGGCTGTTCAGATATCGCCATTACTGGAACCGGTCACCAGATTGTTACTGAACGACCAACAACAGTCAAACCTCCTCCTTTCGTCACTATCCGCCCGTTTCAGCCAATCGAAACACAGCCTCCATATCACCCACCAATCACAGAGCGACCATATCAACCAATCACAAATCGGCCACAACAGCCAATCACCGTTCGACCATATCAACCAATCAGAACAGAAACCCCTATCATTAACAAAGGAAAGCGATGTTACGCAATCAACAACTGGTCTGGCATTCCAAGTCTGGACAGATTTTGTAAATACAGCTGCTCTATCGGGAAATGTTCTCCGTTAACCTGCAGATGTGACTAGTGGAAACACGGAAAAGAAAGAATAAAGTGCTTTGGCAATACTTGATTTCCCGTTACGATTTTCTATTTTTAATTGTGGCAATTTTGTATTATCTCGGAGACATATTGTTATCTAAGAACATCTGCTACGGATTCTTCAATTACAAACTACGCTTTTGATATATTTGGCTGTTAATATTACTCAGTGCTACGGAAATGTATGACTGATTTTATATATAGACCGCATTGATTTATGATCTAGATTAGAAATCTTGGGTGATTGATCATCTGTATATTTATTGATGGCTTAGAGCAATTGCCTATACCGATTATTAAAGGCACCGATCGATTTTTGAGCAATACACTATATTCTTTGTCAAATTGTTAAATCTTAAACAACTGAAATGCAACAACTGAACATATTTGAAATTAGGTGTAAAATTATAATGTAAAAACCATTTATTATTGTAAACAGGAAAGTCCTGAATTTCGTTTTAACAAAAATACCCCGCTCGAATGGTTTCTTTAAGCTTGTAAAAGTCTGCAAGTCTTTTGGTGGACTATTTCGATCAAAAGAGGTGATTTACAATCCAAGAAACGAAGATGCTTAAGTTCCTCCCAAGACTTTCCTGCTCCCGTTGAAGATGTTATGTTGAACTCATGCTCACGTGCATATGCAGTTTTCACGAGAGAAGACGCAAGACATGAACAGGGTGGCAACATTTTTCTCTTGGTGATTGAAATTGTACCTATGTTTTCCATATACCACACTGAAGAAACATAATGAAACTTTTATTTCAGTAGAAAGGCGTTTGACTCGCATACAAAATGATAAAGATAAGTTTCAGAACTGCTTATTGTCAGTCAAAATTTTTCCGTACAATTAGTCCATCTTTGATTTGAGATAGATAATACTTATGATGGGTTACAATTTTTAAGGCTTTGGATCATAATATCTTCATTTATGTACAAAGGTAAATTTTCTCTAATGTCTGAAGTGTCCAACCGGGAAGTTTTCAATACTATTATTGATTTATTAGAAAATAGCCTCAAAATATAAAATTAGACTTTCAAGGTTCAAGATTGTTAAGACCAATTTGTTATTAGTACTTTCGTTGGATCTTTTACCCTTTTAATGATTATGTTATTACGTTCTTATTGACAATCATCTGCTTTTATCTAATTGATATGCATATGTAACCGAGATCTATTTACTTATCGTATTGTTCCTCTGTGAAATTTAGGGGACAACTTGTTAATCAATATTTTATCTGTGTGATATTTGAATTATCATTAAAGCCTTGCATCCACATGCATTGAATACAGTCTTAATATAATAACCATTTTTATATGTCATATCTGGTTCCTCGATATCGACCATGAGTTTTCTCAAACCAAAATCCTACATGAATATACAAAAAATGTAAGGGACGTCTATTATTTCCAAGGAATTGATTGATTTTATATCTAGAATCATCACACGTATATTTTATTCAAACCAAGCAACTACCTACCGTTTCTACTTTACCCAGAATATGCATACTAACTTGGACAATAGGCTTTCCATTAATAGTTGGCATAAGAATGATGAAACCAGAGTTTACTAATAACAATATCAATGCATCACTGATTATATACAAAAGTTTATATGCGATAAGAATTATGCGATAATTAATTCTTGAACAAAAAAAATATATGTATAGATTTTCTTACTTTTGTCATCATCTATTTAATTTCGTGTAAAAAAACTGGCATATTTTCTTTTATCCTTTATTCTTTACTTTGAATTGTTTAAAATTTGACATTTATCTTTCAATTATTGATATAATCAGATCGCATTCTTACTTTACGCCAGCTTATGCAAACTACATATGTGCAAAGCATACATAAGATAATAAATAGCGGATTTCAATAACCAAGAATGCATCCTCAACACATATTGTGGTTTATTTACGTATGGCCAATCTAACAGTTCTTACATTCATAGTCTTGCATCGTTCTGTGATATAGTGACATCTGGAAACTCCGAATGACGTAATGCAGCGCGTTTCAAAATCCCGCTGAATTTGAGAAGAGGAAAATCAATAACGCCATTTTAAAAACTAAAGAACGTTTTTGACAATGACGAGGACCTGTAGCAATGTTACAATCGTAATGATGTGTTACACACAGCATCAAGAATAAGGTTACAAAAATAAAAATAATTTTGTTCCTGTTTCATAACTTTGTGATATTTGGTAAAATATTTATTTGTCATTAAGTCAGATTGGAATTGCTAATATCTTATTGCCTTTAAATCATGAGTAGTACCTATCTATGTTCCTAATTAATCAGACATAACCAATACTTCGATTTCATGTGACTTTAAATGTGATCTAAAGTTCTTTTTTTCATTTGTATCCTACAAGAATTTAATCTCAATAATAAAATTTCCAAAATAAAACAAGGGCATTTTTATTTTAAAAGATAATTTACCAGTTTCCATTTTAAAAAATACATAAGGTGCATGTATTAACGTCATTTTTAAAATGCTGAGTACCTAAACAGGATATCTTTGTACGATATTGATATCCTCGTCCCTTTTGTTGTTAATTGATTTCATTCAATATTCATGATCACTTATACTATACAAAGATATAAATATCGATATTGATTATTCGCACAATGTCAAAGATGACCGATGTTTTACTTAAATAGAACTTGACATGCAATCATTATATTTAAAAACAAGTAGATATGGCCCAATCTTTCGAAACTACTTAAACTGTCTCGTAATACAGAAGTTAAAATGGTATATAAAAACATGTTTTCAATGATTTTATTAGGAGAGAATTTACGAAACCTTACATGCTGGTAATCCATTTTTATTACGCGTTCAGGGTATAAAGCTTGTTCGAAGCACGATAAAGTACATCTTCCTTAGCAAACCCTAAAACGCCAGTTTCCGAACTGTCAGTTTTATGCCTTTGCTATATTCTCTCCCCACAGTTAGCCTCTGTTCTATTACGGCTAATACATGGAATAGAAAGGTAGAAATTTGATTGGGACATAGAAGTTAGTTGTGCAATCAGCGACGCCGTTTCAAAAGTGGTCATTCGCAAAACCTCGGTTATTCCCGTATTCTTCGGCTAAGCTATCGTTGAAATTTAACATCCAGGGGAGATAATTCTTCATTTTTCAAAACGTCGCTTTTTACCTTCTCAGTAGTTGTTTTTGGTTAAAAGGTAAAATAAAATATTTAAAAAAAACAAATGATAATTTACACAATAATACAACAGTTTCTATCTTATGAAAAACACAATTCATATCTGATTTTTCAAATATTACCCTCTCACACTGCTAATGAAAAAAATCATAAGGGCATGATGTTTTCCATTTCACGATACGACCGTTCAGAATTTTCCAAGTCATGGATATCCAAACGGTGTTTTCATTGGCTGCAACTAACGGAGATATAGTGAATTACAAGTTTTTGCCGCTAGGGCAATCTACTGGAACCCTGGGATCTTACCGTAATATGACAGAGGCTAACTCAGGTATGACTGAGCTGCCTCTTTTGGGAGAGAATAGCCTTGCTGCAGACCCTTGTATTTTCTGTGCTTGCTCTCTAGCTTACGATTAGAGAAAGCAATAGTGGCATAGTCCAATCAGAAAGTAACAGGAGGTTGCCAGCAATCGCCTGTAGGGGCGCTGATATCAGCACAGAAAATTTAAGTGTCTGCAGCAAGGCATAAAACTGTCAGTTTGGAAACTGACGTTTGAGGTTTTGCGGAGATAGATAGAAAAAGTACTGAAAGTTCTTTGAAAGGATTGGTCGAACAGGGAATGTTGTGTCATAGTTCTTGAGGTATGTTCCTGATTAAGGAACAACGGGTATTGCGTCACTAAGCTTGGTATCTTTTCTCCAAAACTGAAATTTATGAACTAGTGTCCAAAAGAAACGCTACCATACGAATCGGTAAATAACTCAACCCACTGCAGATTTATACCACTGAAACATAATTTTATGATTTCTTCAGAAATCAACTAACTTTTATGCCAAATTTTGAAACCTTATCTTGTCATCTTCGCGAGAAACACGCATTTAAAAAATCATCGATTTAGAATCTCCTTAACTAGGCGAGATAGCAGAGAGAAACTGGACACTTTTGTTTGTTTTAAAACGTTCTAGAGCAATGAATCGTCAATGAATTAATATCAAATAAAGTGAATTATATCGACAATTGCGTTTTATCTTACCTTTATTCCATATTTTACCAATTTTAAACTGAAATTCTGTTTAAATTATTTTCACAAGATGGAGTCGTAGCAAGATAGTTGGTCATTGGTCAAGGCTAAATATGATTTTATATATATTTTATACATATATATTTTTAGCACAAACGAGTCTCACGTTTATAAAAATATCACAGTGCTTTTTGGTTTTAAATTCTTAAACATTATTACAATGATGTCTATCATCCGGAAGATGAGAAATGTTTCCTCCTTGCTTGAAAAGAACAAAACATTGCTTAAAGAAGTGAAAACTGATTAAAAGGGACTATAATGAGAACACTAAAGAGGTCCTTAATAAAGTGATCATTAACATTCGAATAATCATGCCAGAAAAAAACGTGATCAAAATTAAGAAAAAAATTCATGATCTGTTCATTCATTTTAATGTAGAGGTTATTTCATATTGCATTAAAACATCAAACAACATCACACTAAACTTCCTCCTTTCTTTATGTTAGGCAGTCTTTGTATTAGCTCTACTTCTTCCCAAAGAGGCTAGCCAAAGCGTTAATGCCTCCCCCCTGACCGCCATTACCAAACAGACCCAGGATGTTGTTGAGGACTTTGCCCACCACTTGTCCTGTCTTCTCATCGCTCATAGGCTCCTCTTCGCTGAATTGAACACTTTCTCCTTCGCTCGTATCATCGTCACTTGCCAAATCATCGTCATTTTCATCCTCATCTTCTTCGCTGTCTGCAAAGGGATCTTCTACTTCCTCGATATCTTCATTTTCATCTTGCTCTTTGTCATCATTGTTGTCATCGTGCTCGTCGTCTTCATCATCCTCATCTTGGGCACCCTCAGGGTCGTTAGTTTTGTCTTCCTCATCTCTGCCATCTTCATCTTCGTCCTTTTCTTCTTTATTGTCAGCGTCAGCTTTAGCATCATCATCGTTATCATCAACATCAGCGTCAGAGTCAGAATCAGCGTCATCATCATCATGACCAGACTCATCTTCACCTTCATCGTCAACGTCAGCTTTAGCATCATCATCGTTATCATCAACATCAGCGTCAGAGTCATCATCATCATGACCAGACTCATCTCCACCCTCAGCGTCATCATCATCAAGACCAGACTCATCTCCACCCTCAGTGTCATCATCATCATGACCAGACTCATCTTCACCTTCAGTGTCATCATCATCATGACCAGACTCATCTTCACCTTCAGCGTCATCATCATCATGACCAGACTCATCTTCACCTTCAGCGTCATAATTATCATGACCAGACTCATCTTCACCTTCATCGTCTTCGTCATGATCATCCTCATCTGCTCTGTCTTCATCTTCGTGATCATCTCCTTCAACCTCGTCACCTCCATCATCAGCATTCTCCTCATCATCAGCCTCCCCATCCTCTCCAGTATCCAAGAGAAGAGTCCCTTCACCCTCCGATCCTACACCTGTCTCAGTCGCTTCAATCTCTTCAGCGGTCAGTCCTCCTGCGCCTTCTGCCTCATCAGCAACCTCAACGGGCGTTTCTGGCATAGCTTCTTCTTGCATAGGACCATTGAAGAGGGAACTCAGGAAACCCGTCAGCCCACCCACAAAGGCATTTTCCACACCTCCTCCTGCTGTAAAAGAAATGAGATTCCATATCTGAAAATATCCTTTTTTGTTGAACAGTTATGCCTTATCAATCATATTCCCATGCTTCAAGTCGAATTTTTTTAATTGGACAGAGAGTCTACATAACAACTGAAAAATTCAAATTCTGTTTCAATGCATCGTCTGTAAATGGGGGTTTTAAGTTCCGATTCTATACAGTTTAACACCCCGTAGCGTAGACTATCCATAAGGATAATCCGTTCTGAAATTGCCCGCCCTTTATTCTTGTAGAGAAACAGTAACCAAATAGAAGGCCTTTTCATTAGTTGATTGATAAACGTGTCATGATATCTTGGTTTTGTTTGGTGCATGCTCAGGAGTTGAAAATTCAAAGGAAAGACATAGGAAGCAAAGAATGATGTACTAAGAGTTGTATTTATGCAAATATCCTAAACACAATGCCAATACGCCTTGTTACATGTTCTGGTGCTTGCAGAGCCATTCAACGTAGCAGTAATTTCAATACAGATTGTCCTGATGAAAAGTCCAAGGGCTGATATAGTATAAAGCATCGAAACATTCAATCGGCCCTGGGTAACTGAGTAGATACCGATTCTGAAATTTGTAATTTAATCCCCACAGAGAGAAATGTTAAGTTCGTCCTATCCCTTTACTTCGACCATGGCCCGGTTACACAAAATAATAAAGTGGCCTTAAGTCACTAAGGTAGCAGTTTTAAAGGATTCGTGCAACGGCCTCTCAATAATTACAGGATCTGTCGTTCTCTTAGCCTTCTACGCGTCACTATGTGAGAATGTTATAATTTCTGTGTAGGTTTTTCGTATAGTTACATGTTTGTTTAAAAAGGTACCGTATTCCTTATGCTTATGTTTTTATCACCTTAAATCAAGCCAACAATTCGATATCATCCTCTGTCGCCTGAGGATAAGGCTCGAGTTTACACTACAACCTGATTAGACAATGATGACCACGATTATTTTTTTCTAAAATCGTAACTCGTGTTATGAAGCGTAAAAGCGCGGAGATATTAATTGATAGCGGTCGTTATAGTCGTGGCAAATAAATCCCCATGTTTTTTAACATTTTGCTATCTTTTTACCTTTTACATGATCGTTTCGAAACGTGATGCTGTGAGGATCAGGAAAGTGTGTGTAAGAGCGTATAAAAGTGCAAGGGAGCGTATCCATGCGGATGATCGTAACACATCGCTTATTATGTTACTTAATTTTGCAGCGATTTAAACAAGATCTATCGCACTCTACGATCTGTTGTATTCTGTCGTGGAGAAGTCCTTCTAGTGTAAACACGTGTAATATTCTAGGCAAATTAAGTGTTTTAAAACAAGCTTAACTACGAATACCATGTTATGTTACGATTTTTCGAGATCTTTCACTCTCCGTAGTTTCGAAACACGTTCTTGTGCGTGGGTGGGTTTTTTTTCCAATAAACTCCGTCATGCTGGTAAACGACAATAAATTGTCGGCACTTTAACACTGATATGTATCTTTATTCCTAGTTGAAGACAAAAAACGGAAAAGGCGTGGTTGTACTCCCGCTCAAGTGCCACAATGTATAGGCGAAAAGTAAACAAATACTAGTAGTTATATCTGCAAATCGAACTGAAGCCGATTTTCACGCTCAACGTATCCATCTCGGCAAAAATGGCTGCCAGAAAGAGGGGGTTGCGTTTAGGATCATCTCAAAACTTTCTTATTTGGCAGCGGGAATAATTGGGGTCTAATAATGACACGACGCCTGTGGTCATGAATCCTTTTTAAAGTATGAATTAACTAGTTAACCACAATTCTAGTTTCGGCAAGGAATCTTTTTTCCTAAACATAATTTCAATGTTTTTTTATATTATATATTTTATATATTATTTTTTATACGTTAAAAATTATTTTTAGAGAGGCCGCAGCACGGTTATATTAATCTTATTTCTTCAAATGTTCCCCAACAGATATATTTTATGTGAAATCTTAAAGGGTCAAGCATCTTTTATTTAATCAAAGGCATAAAGATAATGGTGAATGGTTCGCAATGATGTTTACCTGAAAATGGAGCTCCATACACCGCTACAGAGCATCCAGCGATGAGTAGAGCTAAGCAAACTCCTTTCATGGTTGAGGGCGTTTATCTGCTAACAGTAATCAAATACAGATGTTGCGAGTTTTCATTTACCGAAAAGTGTAATTATCATAGCGTAAATTATGGTTTGTTTCTGATTATTTTACATCTTGAACAAATGTGATTAGAAGATGAACTTACGCAATTACTTTTGAATATTGAAATAAGCATTAAGGCAATCTTCACATACAATCGCCACTTGAACGTGGCATATGGTTTTAAACAGAACTTAATTCCACCAAGAATACTTTTGAATATCTTAGACATGTAAATTCCAATACAATTTTAAAGAAAAGTGATACAGACTTAGTCCTCAAAAATCAATTTTATGCTAATTCACTAAGCAGTGAGTAGAAAAATCGTCATAAAATTTACCAACCGACAGGGACCCGTAAATGTCTTTCTATGCAGGTGTCTTGAAAAACGATGAATTTAGTTACTATAACAGACACAAATAGACCAAAACACTATCTATTATTAATGAATCGCTATAATTTGCAGAATCGTCAAAACATAATCCTATTTAAGGCCTAGAAAAAAAGTAATTTGTTTCTGGTTTCCGCCCCGTCAGTTTCAAACCCCCGCATCAAGCTTTTTTTCCCAGATATTGACAAGGGGGGGAAAGGAAATGTGGGGGGAAAAACCCATTGAAATGTGAACTTTTAAGAATTAACTATTTTTTGTTCGTGTAAGTATTCAAAGACACAGTGATACAGTGGTCAAACGTTTATATTTATCATTTTCTTCAATTCTGATAAATTGTTTCATATTCAATAATATAAAAAAATATTTGGATATAAACAAATCCGCGTCAAAATCCTGTCTGCCTGTATGCAAGGACCAGAAACAATTTTCATCTTTTTTTTAGCTACATACAGTATGTAGAGGATACCGTATCCCGCCGATCTCCGGCCAGCGAGGGGATGTTTAGAAGACACGCCATGATATTCATGACATACTGTTTGACGTTGATACGAAGTTTAATAACATTATGCTGTTACATAAATTAAAAAATCTCACAAATTTATTCAAAATGATAAAAATTTCAATGATTTAAAAGAAATTAAAAAACAGTCTTACATAACTTAGGCACTTGGGTCATCAAAACTGTCAAAAATCTCACACATTTATTCAAAATGATAAAAAGTTCAATAATTTAAAAGAAATTAAAAAACAGTCCTACATAACTTAGGCACTTGGGTCATCAAAACTGTCAAAAAACTCCAAGTATTCCTGCTCAAACGAAAATAGCAAAAAGGTTTATGAGCTACGACCAATCAGAGCGCTTGGTTTGGCCACACCTCCTTTCTCGGCATGGCAGCCATATGTGCTGAGATCGATACGTTAGTTGAGCTTAAAATCGGCTTTTAGTTGATTTTGGGAAAAGACAATAAACTATTGGTAGGTAGGTATTCCCTGAGTAGCAAAAGATTAATCATCAAAGTATATGTTGAAACAATTGGTATGTATAAGATTTGAGCGTAGTGGTCGGCAAAAACGCCAAAAGTGATATGTAAAGGATAAAACACGCGAGCGAGGTTATGTTGAGATTTCAAGAAATGACAACTGAGTGATCCGGAAGCAAAGCTTACGATCTTACCTACCTCGAAGCTTTCTTTCCGAGGGTATTTGAAATCTACCTTTAAGCTTTCTTTCCGAGGGTATTTGAAATCCAATGCATAACCAGGTCGAGTGTTTTATGTTACTTAGGTACCGTAATCATAAATACATTAAAAACTTAAGCAATATGTAAATACTGTAGTGTGTGTGATCATATTTCTAGAAAAAAAAATCAGTGACAATACAAACAAATGTCAACAATTAATGTTCATCAAATCTATATGAATATTCAATATTTGTAACTAATTACTTTATAATTTTGCTTATTTTACTTTGATTCTTAGTTGACTGCAATTGAAATGGGTTTCCATCGAAACAAGCATTTTTCTCAACTAACGCCTTGTAATTGATATAGCTCAAATTACATATAAGTAACAATGAACATGACACGTGGTTGATATCGTTTTTGGATCCTTCAACGGCAGAATACTATAGAAGGATATCAGGGGATAGGTTGTAGCATAACGCGGAGACATATAGGCGGAATGTATATACATATAAAGTATAAAAAAACTTCCAACTTCCGATTAGGTCTTACATTTGAATATAATGCCCTGACTTCTCAGTGTACAACCTCCTGGGAGGTTCTTAAAAAGAAAACAAGTTAAGTCCAAAACACCAGTAAAATCGCTGGTAGGTGTCTACAAAAGGGAAAGTCCGAAACAGTAAAGGACAGTATGGACAGAATGACAGACATCAATGACGCAATTTGTTTTTTATTAATTTGACGAAGGAAAGATGTCAAAATCATGCAAGGAATAGAAGAAAAGAATATCTCAACGCATTATAATTCAGGATATTGATATTTTACTTAATGTAAATTGTGCAAGTACAGAAATTTTGCATCTTTATTATGTGAGCGTTTTTTTCCGGCTATGCGATTTGCCGAGAACCGGTCACGTGACAGTCGACTTGACACAGAGTCCGAACAAAATTATTGATATTGACTTGAGTTACTATAAATAGACTCGATGACGACAAACCATTGTTGCATGACGTCATGCTATTGTTATCATAACGTCACTGTCCCGTCCTTGCTGACAATCGAGCTGCATTGCCGTTCAAGATGTAGTTTTATATACTCTTTTCGTTTTGAAACTGAGACATAATAAACCACTTATGGACTGGTGAATTCGGTCAAAACCTGTTTGTATACACCCGGGGAAAACAGGTATTAGCCTCATCACCAGTCTATAGGTGTATATTACGTGTATTTATGTGAATGTGTGTGTGTATGTGTATTTTATGTAAATAGACATTTTATTAATATTTAACTTATTATATAAATGTCCATATGTATTTCATGCCATGAGCTCTATTTGATTCAAGAAGAATTCCCTTCTGGGTAATAAAGTGTTATCTTATCTTATCTTATATCGTACCATGAATTGCATGTTGAAATCTCTCTGTGAAACGCTCATACAATCTTCTTGGGTTATCTCTCTTAGGCCTTTGAGAACAGCAGTGCTCGTTTTCTTGGAAATTGAGACGACTAAATTCGTGGAAATCTAAAACGGGGTCGATAGGAAACGTAAAATTTCAAAACGAAAACGACTAGCCCAACAAGCTGGTGAGAGATGAATGTCTTAATACCTTTATTGAACTACTGAACCTGATTTTATTGTCAACTGTGCTAATATCGCTATGTCAGGTGAGTATTTCTTTGATGTATGTCTTTATAAGTGCACGAGCATATGGTGAAACTTATGTTAAACGTTATCAATGGTGTTATTCTGTTGAGAGTAATTACTGTTCCATTAGATAAGCACTAAAATGCTGATTTGTTAAGAATAGGGGCAAAATGAAGGCATAAAGTAATGTTTGTCGAAAGTGGACAATTGGCAACGGTTGATAAGAATTGACAATTGTCGAGTTGTGAAAAGCAAATAATTGACATTATGGAATGCAGTGTTTAGGTAAGTTCATCTAATGCTCTTTTTTTCATTGGAGTAAATATACTTATAGGAGTAAACGTGTGCATGTAAAAAGGTTTTTTTTGTCAAGTACACCGAATATTTGTTGAAAACTAAAAGTAAACTGAAAAGAATATCAAAGGTTACTTTTAAAGACAATCTTTTTCATTTTCTAACATACGAGGCAGGGGAGGAAAGCATGTTTATGTAATTTAACCCTGAACAATTATTTTTTTAGATAAGATATATCTCCGTCGACTTCTTCACACTGCGGAAAACTACGTGGACAGCTCGAACTACAAATTCGACAATGTGAAGTATTTCTACCGTAACAAACAAGAGGACTATTTCAGAGAAGTGAGAATATTGTTTTATATAAGATAAGATAAGATAAGATAAGATAAGATAAGATAAGATAAGATAAGATAAGATAAGATAAGATAAGATAAGATAAGATCAGATAAGTTAAGACTTTATTATCCCGAAGGAAATTTTGGTTACATCGTAAACACATTCAATCAATACAAAACAATGAGTGACAACATATACACGCAAACGAGCACTAAGACCATAAACAAATAAGTAAATAAATAGGTAAGAGCACTAAAATAATAGATTACTTTATAAGATTAAATGGAGTGATTTAAAATTGTCAGAAAATTGATAACAAATGATTAACTATTATTAAAATTAAAATTATTAATATATAGTTTTATTATACCCCCGACCAACGGTCCGGGGTATCTAGTAATACCAACGATTCCGTGTGTGTGTCTGTCTGTCTGTCCGTCCGAGAACATTTTTTGTCCGACCTATTACGGGAAAACTATTTATCCGATTAATTTCTTCTACCCTACTAGGAGGGGTGCAGTGCGAAGTTACAGCAAATTTCGTTTATATTTGAAATTTTTACAAATTTCCATGTTTTGAACTTAGTCATTTTCCAATATCAGATTTGTCCGACCTATTACGGAAAAACTATTTATCCGAATAATTTCAAATTTTGCACATGTTTTCTACCCTACTAGGAGGGCTGCAGTGCGAGGTTACAGCAAATTTCGTTAATATTGGATTTTTTTTACAAATTTCCATGTTTTTAACTTAGTCATTTTCCAATATCAGATTTGTCCGACCTATTACGGGAAAATTATTCATCAGATTGATTTCAAATTTTGCACATGTCTTCTACCCTACTAGGAGGGATGCGGTACGAAATTGCAACACATTTCATTGATATTTCAATTTTTTACAAATTTCAATATTTTGAACATAGTCATTTTCCAATATCAGATTTGTCCAACCTATTACGGGAAAAACTTTTCATCTGATTATTTTCACATTTTGCATGTGTCTTCTTCCCTACTAGGAGCGGTCCAGTGTCAAATCAAAACTAAACTGATAAGGGTTTTGTGTGTGTTTTTTTTTTTACAAAGTTCCATTTTTTTTATTAGTCATTTTTATCAGTCATGTTTCTCAATTCCTCTTTGGGGGTCAAATGCTGTGCAAGAGATGACTACATTGAAAGTGAAAAATAATTCAGTTAGTCAGGGATGCACGGTCGGGGGTATTAGTGAGCAACGCTCACTTTTTTGCTTGTTTCTTTTTATATACATAGAAAGATAATTCATTTTCAACATGAACTTTAACATACATAAGCATAGACTATACTTGCAGAAATATAGAATGGTTTTGAAGCACATAGATACATATATATATGTATATATATTATATCTGTTCCTTGCATGTTTATGTACAATCACGAAAGTTGAAGATACGTTATTACACAATTATTGACCAGGATTTCATAAATTCAAAGTAGTTTCAAAATCGAAATTTAAAATATTGTTTTATGAAATCAAATTGCGGTAAGGATCCTTTTAATTATAATATATGAATGCCATAGTTGACTGTTTAGATTTTAAATCATGTTTCGTCTTTCTAGGATATACGAGACATTTATTACGATTTGAAAGGTTTATTTGTGTATCTGTTTTTGGTTTAGGTGAGAAGAAACGATAACACTTTAAAGAAAATTAGAAAGGATAATAATGGCGACCGACGTTCACCAATCAACGGACATATCTCCGGGGTGTTTCTTGGCGTGACTTTGTGGCAAGGGAGACGACCCTCGAAATCACCATTCGGAAGTACTCGAGTGTGCTTTCCGATTGCCGGATTGTTTAAAGACACCTCGAATTTGTACTTCACGGATTTCTACTGTACAGTATCAGAAACCCATTACGTCACGCTTGTTCTGAGTACATCCGGGTCACAAGAAGATATCTTTTGTGCAAGGTCACTTATTGCTCTTGACCCTGAGAATAACATGTTCTTCAGGCGATCAGAACAATATGTCCGTAATGCCACGAATGGCAATCTTGGCAAATTTACAACAGTACGGAAATTTAAACTAAATGTTGAGGTCTTTTATACAGAAAATGTTCGCCTTGACCCCTTAACGATCAGGTTTGGACGAGAACATGTATTCTTTGAGACAACTGGCATTATCGGCAAAGGAACAAGCACTTGGGGAGGACTGCGGAAGAAGACAAGCTGCACGATATGTAACCCAAACGCCTACACACCGGAAGTCACCAAGAGTGAGGCTAAGCGTGTGGTGACGCCTCGGCTCTGTCCTCCTGTACCTTCAAAGCTGACTCCAATGAGACCCCAACCTGGGTATGTGGCGCCCAGAACATCGTATGTTCCTGCTCTCGACAATGTTGGTTCCTATCATCCAAGAACACCGACCCTCTCCAGGGGTTACGGTTCAAGTCCTTCGTACTCAACGTTTCCTGGCCGATACCAATACTCACCGGTACCGGAAGCTGCGCAGAGGTCGAAAAACAAGTCCTCTTCGAGGAAAGTCTATGACGACAGCAGCTGTTGTGGAAAGATATGTTGCATCTTAATGTAGTGACAAAGGAGTTTGATGTCAACATGTGGACATATTTCTCATAATGATGTGACAAAGGTTTATTATGAAGAGCACCAGGATTCATAAGTGAAGGATAAAATGTGATTAACAGATTTTTTAAGCTCCATTAAATTTTTTTAATTTTTGGTGGTCAGTTGTCCCTTTTAAAGGGAACTCCTCCTAACCACTCCAATCCCGCCTGCCCCTCCCACCAGTTTGAACCATTCCCGGATCCGTTACTGTGTACGTACCAAGTAAGAACATCTTTCTACATATGGCCAAAAATGTTTATGGTCTTTCTGGCATTCAGGCAAAAATGTTGGCATGATGCGGAAACTAGAGTAAAATGTCTTTTCCTAAGGGTAAATCTATATTCAAAAACTTTTTTAAGTGCCCTGATTGTTTTGTTATGCTTGTTGAGTCATATTGTTTAAATACCATCATACATGTATGAACAGTGCACGGATTCGTGGACCGTTGCATATTTACATATAATATTTGTATATAAATTCAGATTTTTAAAAGTAAGAGATTTGCTCCAATCTGATTGAATCTAACAAGGTCATGAGACCGGTATTCATTTAAATGAATCCTAAAAGTAAGATATTTGCTCCAATCTGATTGAATCTAACAAGGTCATGAGACCGGTATTCATTTCAATGAATCCTGAAAGTAAGAGATTTGCTCCAATCTGATTGAATCTAACAAGGTCATGAGACCGGTATTCATTTATATGAATCCTAAAAGTAAGAGATTTTCTCCAATCTGATTGAATCTAACAAGGTAATGTGACCGGTCTTCATTTCAATGAATCCTAAAGTGGAGGTTAGACAAAATAACCGTCGCATTTGGGGTTATACAAAATCAAGGATGCTGATCGTAGGACAAAATGTCATGTGAATGAAGGGACAATTTTAACAGTGAAGCACCATTTGCTATAGACTACATGTAACATATAGTCACAGAAGTATTTTATTCAATATTGACAAAAGTTTTAAACAAATGTATTGTAACAAAATGGAGCCCAGAATATGCTTTAACCTAAAGCTGAGCGATCTAGACTTGCTATACTTTTCTAGACTGGCTTGGTCATTAATAAAATATTTTTGCTTTAGGGTCTGGATGACAGACTACATTAGCTGTTGGGTTTTTTTTCAAATATCTTTTCCAAGGTTTTAGACAATACCAGATATTGATAATTGAGTTTAAAATTGGTCTTAAATTGTATTAGAAAAATAACTAAGGTATATTCTAAAAGGTGAACTACCTTTGTACTTGAACTCGCATGAGGAACACGGGACTATTGTTGGTCTGTAACAAAGAGGTCAAAACAGCTGTAATTTGATTTTGCAATTAATTTCAATTCTCAGTCTTGTTTTACAATTTTAACTTCCCATCAAATTCAAAGTCATAATTTATTAGAAATAAGAGCAAGCTTTGCTAGTTAAAAATTAACTTACGAGTTTCAAATCGTGTAGACAAACACGTTATGAAATTCGTTTCTTAAATGAACCACCAGTCGATGGCAGAGGAAATCAGAGGTTGCATTATTGACGTTAATCTTATAATCTTATACTATAAATCATGCTTATAACAAGCTAAATACTCTTGCGACGCTTTGCTTTTTATTGGTTATGGTTTACAACGGTATGCAACGTCTTTTTGATACGTGTTCAATTTCAATTGTCAATGTTATCATTTTGTGACTTAGTTAATATTGAATAGAAAGCGGTACTGGACTTCAGTAATAAGTATGATAAATAATGTTTCTTTGCTTTTAAAGCATTGGTTGACGATTTGGTATCATTTGCTAAAAAAAACTGTGGACTTTCAGAAAGTCACGAGTTGTTCTAAGTAGTCTATTAGCTTATACATCTACAGTTTGAATAAAGAAAACCATAGCAACGAGAACGAAGGTGTACTAGGTATAGGGGTAATGTGCTCTCATGGGAAAATTTAAATAACCACCATAGATTTTAAATTTAAACTGACCGATGAATTCACATAAGAAATACAAAATCAATTAACTTCTTTCAATTTCTTTATTCAATGCAAATTCGTCATCTCGGTTAAAACAAAGTCACTTTGCTACATAGAAGTTTGAAATCAATAGATTTTTAATTTCTTCTGTTTCATTTTTGGTGTGTGTGTCATTTTATTGTGTGGCGGATCATGGTAGTTCATTGTGATTATTGAATATTATTATATCATTTCTAATTATTAAATCCCCAGATTCATTTAAAATCGTTTTTATTTGAATAATGATACAAAATTAAAGTATTACCAACGATTCTGCCAAGGCTATAGTTTCAAAGTTTTTATTTAATTAATTCATTTGTTCTTTAATACCGTAATAACATATTGAGAATAAGATTTTGAAGGAATTTTACTTATAATTATGAAAATTTATGATTTTAAGAACTTTTGCATTTTTAAAAAGTGTTAAGTAATATTCAGATATGGTAAATGTTAAGCTCCTATAAAATTATCAATAAAGTATCTCATCTACATAGTTTGTTTTTTGCCTTCATTGTATAAAAATAAGGGACACGCGAAATCAACATGAAAATATTCAAATTCAAAACCATTTCGTTAACTAATTTACTCAAATGGCTGAAATGGTCATTTATCTATCTATAACATGTTCGAATGTGCTAATTAAAATAAATTAAGATACCTTTGGAAAGTAAAGCATCAACATGAACACATGCTCTTTATTCTTAACCTTATAAGTATACATTCTCTCCCAACAGAGGCAGCTCAGTCATACCTGAATTAGCCTCTGTTCTATTACGCCAAATACATGGGATAGAAAGGTAGAAATCTGATTGGAGGCAATCGAAGTTAGTTGTGCGACGCCCTTTCAAAAAGTGGTCATTCGCAAAACATCTGCCATTCCCGTACAGCTATCATTAAAATTTAACATCCAGGGGAGATAAAATATATCATAAAACAAATAATACTTTACACAATTATAAAACAGATTCTTTCTAATGAAAAACCCCAACCATATCTGATTTTTCAAATATTTTCCTTCTCACACTGCTAATGAAAAAAACAAAAAGGCATGATATTTTCCATGTCATTTATTGACCATTAAGAATTCCCCGAGTCATGGATATCCAAAAGGTGTTTTCATTGGCTGCAAAGAAGGGAGATATCTTAAGTTACAAATTATTGCCGCTAGGGCAATCTGCGGGAACCCCGGGATCTTGGCGTAATAGAACAGAGGCTAACTCAGGTATGACTAAGCTGCCTCTGTAGGGAGAGAATGATAATTATAGGGAGTCTAAGAAAATAAGTTATATTATGATAACTGTATTTTGTTAGACTCCCTGATGATACCATTGAAACATGTTGGAGTTTTAATTGGCTTCGTGTCGTATTTTATCTTTTGATCATGTAAATCTGTAGTAAACTTTTCCAATTTGTGAAGTAAATGTAGAAATGTAAAATAAAATACTTGCTGTAGGTATCATTTTAATGATAATTGACATCCACGTCTTTATTCTGTATAGGCAACGTTTCGACAACGATTGTAATGTTGTTTTCAAACAGATTTACAGAATTGAAGATATTCATATCGATAAAAAGATGTGAATTTGTAGTCTTTATATGGATCCAATGTTTAAAATAAGTCTTATATTACAAGAGTTTAATGAAGACAAAGATGACACACCATCGGCCAATAATTGTTTTTTATCAAGGATTTACACCCTACGCTATTGGCATCTTTATTATTAGGTTTTGTCATTTTTTGCACGATGCTCATGGTCCACATAATGCCAAAGCGGTGCTTAAATAAAACATCATGTGACTCATTCATTCCTGTCAGTTATCATTTGAACGTCAAAATATAGAGAATCTGCATATTGACTAGCTTATGTCTTCTGGTCAATAAAAAACAGAACTGGTAATATTTCGTTGCCTAACTTCAAAATGACATTATAACAACCTAGGTAATACTAGACCATTGTAGATGTGGTATATTCAGTAAACAGGCGACCAACACACTTTACATTTCATTCAAGGTACAACAATTGTCGATATTATAATATTGTTGGAAATATGAGAACACAAAGACAAAATTTGCTTAATGTTCCATATAGTATAGCAAATGTTACAACTACATATATTACTTGATCTGAGACTCTACTGGCTTTCTTAATATTCCTCTATATTTCCATATAGTGAACAAATAAAAGAATCATTTGCCCCGCCAGACTAACTTATAGTTCAAGCTCAAAGGTTTATAGGAACACTGTTATCTCAATTGCTGTACTTGTAGTATTCTATCTATCACGTAATGTGAATTAATTATACAATAGTCCATCAATTGAGGACGATTCCCTTCGGTGCAATTAATATCAATTTATGAGCTTTATGTTGCCCAAATAATCAAAATGTTCCTCTGTTGGTCCATAAAAGGGTACCTAGGTTTGAATTAAAGACAATTTCATTAATTACCTTAAAATGGCCCAGGTCAGTGGCATACTGTCTACGGCTTTGTACACGCATTGCAATAGTCATGTTCTAAATCTCAGTATTGCATCTTCATGCAAAATCTCTCCCATCGGAAATATGATGGACAACATTAGCCAAGTTTTGCTCTTCATGGACAACTCGCCAAAACGTCAGAAGTTTCTCGAGAGAGTTCTGAAAGTGTCTTGTCCTGTTACAACAGTGGGGGCTTTCCTGTTCCTGCAAGGGTCACCCAAAGAAGCCAGACCATATTCGTTCTAAATCTTCAGACCTGCTTTCTCTCACTATGCCTTTCCTTCAGACTTTCTTCTTCCTGATCTGTCTACTCTATTTTTCATGGCAGCATCCACGTGTCGAATAGCTGAAACACTGCTGACAGCACGTTAAACCCAAACTCAAATCCTGGCTTAAGAAATTGTAGGAAAATGCATTTGCGCCATTTCAGAGTGACTTCATTTCAAATTTGGGCATTGGGTATTTGGGATGGGAGGGGGAATGTGACTCCCCCTCCCCCTTTCTCAAAATGCTGTATCTGCCCCAGTAAAGATAATCAGTTAGACATGATATTATCATAATCTGAAAATTTTACAATTTGCAAAACAAACATTAATATTGGGTATCATTTCATGAAATAAGGTTCTCAAAAACGCGCTACCAGCATTTAAACATAGAAACAAAAGGATGCTAAGCAACGCCAGACCAATTCATCTTTCAAGTTCAATGATTAATAACAACATTGTGATGTTCTTCCTGTTTTTGTGTTATCTTGTGAATCAAAGGACGTGAATTATTTATTCAATGGTCATTAAATGAGAACACATGCTGGACTTCTGTAGAAACCATATCAATAAATTAGTTTTATGTTGTCCAACTTTTGTATTGCATTCAAGACTTGTTGGGATATTTATTATCAATTATTAGTTCTTGAATAGAAAACTATGTCTCATTTCAGGTAAGTGTTATACGAATGGCAAGGAAAATATCATTTACCGTAATAAGACTTATGTTACACAACTAACAGTTATGAATATTACCTTTGTTGTTCATAAACAATACCAAGTTATCTCATAGACGGACAATTTATTTAGATATCAAGCAGTAAGACACATAATCACATAATTTTGCAATAGTTTGTAGGTAAATAACTTTTTAGAAATGAAGGAGAGCATATTGAAAAAAACAGGGTTTTTTTTAGATCTTAGTTGACTTGAATAAGAGAAGTCAAGTGTTTACTGCTGATTTTTTGTAAAAGAGATTTGACGATTTTTCCGGACTTATTGTGAGATTGGCATTTCAAATGTATTTCACAAAGTTTCAGTGAAACAGTTATGAACCGCGATGAAACAATTACTCGTATAAACTTATATTTAAAAACATCAATATGATCAAAATGTTTCCGAATTCGGTTTATGTTGGAGTAATTAATTTATCTTTTTATAACAATTTGAATAAAAAGTATGTGAAATCAGAAGTACATGTAAGTAGTATAATAATAATTATACCAAATAATAGATTCTTAATGAGACTTTAAAAATGCAAAGAATAAAACAAGAATACCAAGTGGTCATATTTTGTCAATGATAAATATCGAACTACTGTTCACCTTACAGTAAGTTGGTCAATTGAAGTAATGCGTCTACCAACAAGAAAAGCCTTTAAAAAGGCAAGCTTTGGGGCACCCGGTTATGTATCACTATATAGAACCAAGAAATTTAGGTTAGGGAGGACGGGGACGGGGACTTTTACTTGAATAAATTATTCCAATCGGAGACGCATGTTCTTTGCTCTTTGTTTTGATAGTTATCTGTACACTATGTAAACGTTAAACGACTTGTTCGTTCCGTTTAAATTTCAACAATGATAGATACGTCTCCTATCTCGATTATGATATACATTTTTAAACATTAATACGGTAATTCAAATTTATGTTGCTTTAAAAGATAGCTGACGGTGAGTTTAATACAAGAACCAGTGATTAACTAGAAGATAAATAGTGGTGCTATTGACTTTCAGGTTAATTACATGTTGCAAGAATTATTTTCCTTAATTGAGTGTTGATCGAATTACAGCCGAAAGTTGCTGAAAAATTTAGAAATGATATCAGCTACAAGTTCATAATTTTTCATTATGTTATAGGATGACATTTAAGAATATTTTGTCATACTTTAGGCTCTATGTCAATACTTTCTTCGAAAGACACCTTTAATCGTAAATAAATCATCCATAACGTTTGTTTTGAAACATGAAATTTGAAGCGTGAAGCGATGAGATGCCTTGAGTGAACGATCAATCATTGACAAGGCGCGACATTCAGCGCTCGCGTTATAGTTAAAAGAATTGGAGGAACCGAATTCCTAGTTGATACAAAAATGGAATGTCGTTTCCGAATGTGGAATGCAAAAAAAAAAGCCGGAATAACTACAAAACAGCTCACATGCATATGCAAAATTGATATTTATTAAGGGTGTAAACGCTCATCTATATATTTTGGAAAATTTACGATATATTTTACATCATAGCATTATTATAATAATCAGTTTCCAAATTAAAGCTTGCCAATTATTTCGTACCACCCACATGGTCACGTGGGTATAAATTTGCTACAGCACGGTCCATTGGTCGTTGAAATACCAGGCTATGCTTAAAACAAATATCATTGGCTGAAACTTCTCTTTGAAGTTTTCAAGAGTAATATAGAGAGAAACTTCTGCCATTAGTTTTCAATATCAGATGTTACATAACTTTGGGGTCTCTGGACCCCAAAGCAATAAGGTAACACGGTCTGAAATTGAATCCGAAAGAATAATGCGTTATTTATAGCATGTCTATTTCAGCTTAACTACAAAGTACAAATTAACCTTTATATGACCCGATTACCCAGAAACACTCAGGGTCCCTGAGACCGGATGCAATCAAGTTCCAATTGCCAGTTCTCTAAAGCCGTATGTGGGTGATGGTAGTTACATTGAGACAGAACGAGAGGAGATTGGAGACTAATTACCTGTCTCCTCAAAATGTCTCCTTTACTTACCTCAAATTACCTTTTTGTACTACAAGAGGAACAGTCGCCATAGACGACCAACCAAGAATTGAAGGAATCAATGTCCTTATTTGGAATCAATATAATCCTACACCCTGCAACATCGATTTCATTGGACAGCGTATTTGAATCAGAAAAGCTCCTTCAAGTACCCTGATATGTATCGAGTAACCATAACTAAATTAAAGATGACATTTGCTTTTTGCAAGTCAAAAAAATGTCGTTATTAGTTTTTCAATGAACAGGCAGGAAATGTTTTCGAGCCCTATTTCTTTCATCCGGGACACCGCCATTACTGCTTGATGCGAGTCATTTCATTGGATGGATATATCAAGAACAGTACAAGGCATTTGGCTCGATGGATATCAGGGTTCGGGTGTAGCCCGAACTGGAACAAATATGATGTTATCCTAGAGCTACCATGAAGTGAAAGATGTGAATTTAGAGGGGAAAGTATATTGGTTCATCTTGTGACTTCAATTGACGTACATTGTCAAATTTAATCATAATGTTAAGTTTGATTGTTAACTTCCAGAGCAAATAGTATTTTTATTTGAAAACAATGAGGTGGTTCCCCCGTTTTGATTTTGACGTTTATCTATCAATTTAACACCCACAACTATACATTGAATGAGACATTCTATTCCTTGGATGGGGGTATAATTTCAGGTTTTGAAATTGTCATTGAACTACTGTTTCAAACGAAGTCTCGATCGTATATCCCTTTAAGATAATACAAAGTTTGAAAGGAAACATTCTTTCATATACATATCATAATTCATCAAGTTAAAATTGTTATTTTGTAATGCGATGGAATGGTTCTTCAACGACATTGACACGCTAATAAAAGGAGAAGAAACCATTCATTAAAGGGGAAGTAGCACGTTTTCAGGGGGAATATAAGGTGATGTCAGTGAAATGAAAATAAAAGGTTCCAATTGAAAGACGATGTATTCAAACTAACTGAAGCAGTCATAAATATAATATATCATGTAAAGTTAAGCCATGACATTCCTTTTTCTTACACAAAATCATTTAAAGGTGTTCACACAAAAATGGCTGCCAATGGACTTAAAGTGAATCTTAATAATTTGTCCTCTGATTATGGTTGGTTGGTTTGTATAATGAGATTTTTGACATTATCAAAATACATTAAACATTAACGTACAATTATCAGTAAAAATTTGAAAATGTCAAATTTAAAAAAAACGTGCTACTGCCCCTTGGGCCAGTCTGGGAGTTGTTGGGACGTGCATGTGGCAATCTTAATACATTTAGACCGACATTTCCATATGACCTGTTGGTTTAAATATATTCAGATGGGGCATTGTGGGGTCCCATATGCAAAATTTTATCAATAGTGCCATGTATTGACAGTTGCTGCAAAATGTCATTGAAAGCTTATCGAATTTATATATAAAGTGACATTTGACCAATCAGTCAATTATCAGCCGCAACTAATGGCTGAAATGTTGCCCAAGCGGCGTTAAGTATTACCTCACTCACTCACTCACTAACTTATCAGAAAGACAGTTACGAATTTGAGATCTACTATCCATCAAAAGAAATTGACCTGAGAATTTGACTTTCGTGCATACGTGTGACTGTTTAATGATTAAATTCATTTGATATATATGCTATTTTTGGATTAATATGTGAGATTGTTTTGAATTTATATACTGAATAATGCAATTCACTTTCTTATCAAAGCACACACATAAATAACAAAGTGGCTCTTTACGTTACAAAAGTTTGTTGCATTCGGTAGTGTGATAAATGTAATGTAAATAGAGACATGTGATGTGACATTTTTCTCAATGTTTGTATGTTTAATACTAGTACTCATTTATGGATAGTTATTGACAAGAAAACGATGTCTCTTTTCAGGTAAGTGTTATACGAATGGCAAGAAATATTTTGAACTGTTGATTGGTTTTCTTGATTGACACTTCCTATCTTTATATTATCTTACTAGTTGTTGATCAGAAAACGATGTCTCCTTTCAGTTAAGTGTCATACGAATGGCAAGAAAAATATCGAACTGTTGATTGGTTTTCTTAATTGACACTTACTTACTATATATTATCAATTACCACCACAGCAAGCTCTAGCAAGAAACAGCTGTCTCGTATGTAAATATGTAAATTCATAATTCGATAATAACCATTTATGTCATACATACATTGCAGTAATATGGAAGCACAGTGGGTGTTATTGATTAATAACAAGCAATAAATACTTTATGTCATGCTGTGAAATTCCTGTACACTAACTTCCAATGAGCTATATAATACGGAGACATATGTTATACATAACTATATAGGAACTAAAACTTCAGTATGGATTCGGAATATATGGTATGGATTTCATTATAGATATGTTATCCCTAGTTTCTTACAAAGGTTCGTGCATCTACAATATACATTGATCACTACGGTTGCAGTTG
This sequence comes from Steromphala cineraria, assembly GCA_916613615.1. NCBI lineage: Eukaryota > Metazoa > Mollusca > Gastropoda > Trochida > Trochidae > Steromphala > Steromphala cineraria. The sequence goes on from OU744732.1 coordinate 28,841,134, forward strand.
AATAATTTACATATTTTTAATAAAGTAAAAAAAGAAAGATGTTAAACAACAATTTATGTTGATTTTTTTTCGAAAACGGAGAAGAGTGATGTAGATTGTACATCTCTTATTCTTTGTTACGATACCTGGTGTTAAAAAAAGGTAAAATGATGTCAATATGATAGATCTCTTATACTTTGTTACGATAGCTGTCGTTAGAAATAGCTAGGTAAAAGGATGTATATATGTGACAGGGTGAGATCAAAACTATTTCTTCTGGATTCGCCTGGAGGGATATCTCTTTAGCCGAACAGCTAGGTAGAGTGTAGGACTGTCAACCCGGAGGTCCCGGGTTCGAATCCCTCAGGCCATGATAATATTGGACATTTTCCTGCTACACAATACACAGAAAGGTCTACATGTATCAGCACTATTTATAAAGACACGAGCAGTAAGGTTCACCTCGCGACATCCCGTCGTCATCAACATGATCTTTCAGCCTGATAAACCGACTCTGTTTCTAGAAATACAATTACAAAAAATATTAGATCTCCAGTAACACCAACTCATTTTATCTTCATCACGACGAGGCGAACCTCTGATGGAACTAGTTCGTAATCCGGTAAAGTCAACATTAGATTAAATTTTATTCTCGCAACACGTTTAATCGGAGTAAATAATCGTGCATATCCAGCCTTTTACCTAGCAGGTTAATTTTAAAAAAGAGATATGGGACCTCAATTTCTCAGATAAAATAAATGCATTAGAGTAACTCATTACAAATGAATGCAATGCAGTATAACATTGAACACCTTTCACATTCTCAAACCATTGCTAACTATCTCAATGGGATGTCAGTGCACTTTCAACTAACAGTGACACTTAACATAATCACATATCTATCATTTTCAACCACACTAATGTCTAAAAATCTATTTTTTCTCCACATTTTCCACATGAATAATTTCTTTAAAATTTGATTTGTTGTGCAGGTTTTACATAGTCAATGAAAACTGAGAGTCCTGGGGACTTAGAGTATATAAACTTTAGGAGTCCTTTTCCTATTTCAGGAGTCCTTAAAACTCATAAAAGTTTCGGCGAAACCGCATTAGCGGTGGTTGGGGACTTTCTAAGGGAAGTAACTCTGATTGAACCTATGGAAGCTATGCCACTTAGTTCCGTATTCACAATTAAATAATTGATTACAAGTAAATTAAGACATGTTAGTACTAAGTACGTTTATCATGTTTTCTTATTTAGTAATAGTGACTTTATCAGCAAAGTTCCCTCATCTTCTGGGTAATCGTAAATGTGGGCCCACTTGAACTGGTTCCTATATAGAGCCGAGATGACGTGGGCCCACATTTGTTATCATCACGGTCTACCGACGATTTCGCATATTTGACAAGCGTGTAACAGTAGAAAAAGTAACTTATTTGGAGGGAAAACATTCTAGAAACAGTACTCTTATGTTCTCATACGAAATAAACATTACCAATGAATATTATTCTTGTTTTTTTCCCATCAGAAACGACATTAAAATTCTCCACGAAAAGAAGACACAGCTCATGCATATTAATGAGTGATGTCCTGTCATTGGTCACATCAAAGGTCAGGACCTAGGTCAAGGGTCGTGACATTGATTCTACGTATATATCGACCATGTTAGAGATATTGATCACCAAATAATGTCTTTCGGTAAATGTGGGCCCACTCGTGAGGTCTCTTATAGGGAGCGGCCGAAGTGGGCCCACATTGTAGATTATTGATCTTGATGGGAAATATCCTCTAGAATGTTGAACCTTTTCCATCAAAACTAATTAAATTTGTTTAGTCAAACTTTAACCACTTCGGGAGCTCCTTATAGAGGTCGAAACGAATGGGCCCACATTTACCAAAATACTTTATTTTACGATCAATTTCTCTGAAATGTTCTAGTGATGTTGTTGAAACTTTTCCATCAAAGTTTATTGATGGAAAATATCATAGAATAACATGAACCTTATTTGAATTTGCCTCGTCAGTATTTAATCATAAATGAATGTTGAACCTTTTCAATCAAAATTACATGATGGAAAATATCATAGAATGATATGAACCTTTTCCATCAAAACTATTTAAAATTGCCTCGTCAGTATTTAATCATAAATATTTTAGAATGTTGAATCTTTTCCACCAATACTATTTGAATTAGTCACGTTAATATTTCATCAGAAATATTGCATATCGGTGAACCTTTTCCATCAAAATTACTTGATGGGAAATATATAGAATGTCAATATATCACAAGTATAACAGAATCGCTGAACCTCTCGAAAAATTCGAATTCTGTAATTGTGGTCCCACTGTCGACTGAGCATAAGGGGAATGAAAATCAGTGGGCCCACATTTGAAACAATCATTCTGCAGTTAGGAATTGTCACACGAACTATCCCAAAACATACTCATAATCTTAGGAAAACTACTCACCCTAAATCACATTTATTGTCGACTGTAAGTGCCATTTTACCAAGAAATCAAGGAAAATGTAACGGAGATAGGATACAGACACGCCATTAGTATCCATTGCGCGCGTGACTACGTCAACAACGGCCGTAGCTCCGCATGAAAGTGGGAAAACAGAGTTACTTCCCTTAGAAAGTCCCCAACCACCGCTAATGCGGTTTCGCCAAAGTTTCAAACTTAGTTGATTTTTAATACCATTTTGACATGAAAATCATACTGAAATGGGTTTTCATTGAAAGATAAGATTTTCGTATCAGAATCATATTGAGTCACAGAGGACCCACATGATTTTTTTGGGGGGGTCCTCCTGACATTTTCTGCGACAAACTCAGGAAATTTGGGTGACGTAGACCCTAGTTATGATGCTCATAACATTGAAGAATATAAGTATCTGCAATGTAAAACCTTCAGCTGTTTGTTTTCCATGTTTGCTTCCTTGGGATCTTCGATCATCGAAATTCATCTTGAACAACAGTCACATAAAGTAAATTCTAAACGACATCACATTTGTTTTAAAAAAAATGAAATGACTTGCAACCATACACACGAACGCACCGATGAGTAGTGCTAACATTGTGACGTCAAATTTAACGATTGTGACGTCATGTCTGTACACGGTGTTATTTGACATGCAGTGTGTAACAGCATTTTTTAATTATCAAATAGTGTTATGTTATGTAATAGGAAATGATGAATAATAATAAACGAATATTTGTTTGATAGCTTTATAATTACTTATGTACGCAGAATTTCTGCCAAAAACCTTTTAGGTATATCGGTTTTAATTATATGCCAAAATAGATATAGCGATTAAGAAAACGCATATACAAAAACAAATACTTTATGTCAAAGATGTGAAATAAAATTTCCTTTGAAAACACATAATTATTCATCATATATCAATTAACTTATGAAATTGACAATTGTCATCCCGTCGAGTACCGGTGTAATATAATAAACGGCATACCTCGTGTAAACACAATCTATTGAACCGTGGAGAACTCGCACAGTCAAGGATGGAATTACGATAACAATAATACAGGCCTTTCTCCCCATGACAATGCAGCTAGCTGTTGTATTCGTCACTGACAAAAGGCATCCAGGCATAGCATCGATTCAGTCGACGTTGACAACCGGATACTATTTCACGGGGAGCATAAGTATCGTTCACACAATCCTGTATCGGCAGCCGCTGGTGTTCTGTGCACAGTGACAGTGTATGGAAGGTGGACCTAGAACAGTACAGTAATGTCGTAGGCAGTGGATTAATTCGTGTTGTGTCAATTCAGATGGATATTTATGAAAGAATCTGTGCAAGGATAGAGAAAATAGCTTTGTAGGTGAGTGTTGTTGTTGCTTTTAATTGATTATATGGTCAAATTGAACAGGTGTCATCCCGTTGATAAGCCAGTTTGGAAGCGCTTGCATTGCCATCAGATCAATCGATCGTGCATTCCGTTGTTGTTTCGCGTTGTTACAGCCTATGGAGCAATTTTATCATCCCGAGCGATAATTCACTCCAAAAGTATGTCCTAGGGTGATGTATGTTTCAGCTGTCACTCAGAAATAGACACGATTTGTCGGCATCGGCCAAAACTAGTGCCATCGTGCACGGCCATAGAATGGAATGGTTTTGTGTTTGTTCCAGTAGAAATAACTTGAAAAGCTCTCATGGTGGCATTAATCTTTTATTAGGTGCATACGGTGCATTAAGTAGATTCTACACTATTATCAACATTTCTGTTCAGTCCAGCGAATTCCATTGCAATTATGGTTCCATCAACAAGCTATTTTGCAATGTCGTGTTCATCTGCACAAATTTGCAGGGATGGTAATTTGGTCTAGTCAAGGCCGGGTGTTTGTTTTTCTGAATTTACAATAGTTGAAAGTTTACTTAAGTGCCTATTTACAACAAATAGACAAATCTTTCATTTTTTAGATAAGTTTTGATGGTTTTAACCAATTATTAATAATACTTTTTTTACTCGGTGCATTGAAAGTCAAACTTTTGTAGATGACAGTTTATCATGGTTTATTGAACATGCCAGAAAAGTAGCCAACCAAAAAGTGGAATTTTGTAGATTTTAATGATAAGATTAAGGAAAAATATAAAAACTTTACCAGCCCAGACCACAAGTAACAAGTTACAGAGCTGATATACAAGCCTTAATTCATACCTTGGAAATGAATCAAATGATGTGGCCCTTTATTGTGACAATGCATGTAATGTACCGTAAGGCCGGATATCCAATAAGCAATTGGTTTTTAATAAGCAACTGGTCCTAACCAGTGAATTAATGTACCTTTGTGAACCTTTAACAGATATTCATTGTAAAAGTCGGTTTAAGACAAAATTGAATATCTATTAAAGAAATAAGCGCCAAGCCTCTAAGTGCCGGGCCTCTATAATAAGCACCAGGGGCTAAAGGGTTGAGCGAAACATCTGTCACTGAATGCCGTATCCTCACACAGCGGGTAGATACTATTAAGTGGGGTTGTAGGCAAACCTAGGCAAATGGGTGCTAAAAAAATAAGCCCCTTGGCGCTTATTAATGTAGAGGAAATATTGTAAACTAAATAACTTTTCATGAAAACTTACTTCAACTTGTGTTTTAAATTCAGTTCTCTTCATTTTCCTTTTGAGTTTCAGAATGTTTCGAATGAGGCAATTTGCCAAGGTGTTCTTCAATTGTATGATAATTCTATTGCACAATCTGCATTTGCCGACATCTGGTTTTGAAACAATCTTGCAAATGTTTTAGATTGAATAAAAGCCTGGCGCTGATTAAAGACAAAGAGCCTTTGGCTGTGTAGCTCATCAGTCTTTATTGGAAAATCAGATATATTACCAAACAATGAATAATTATAAAACCTTCAATATTAAACCTAATAAAATAATTTGTCACCAAGTTGAAAGACATAAATAATCTTAAATTCTTTGGTACTTTGTATCATTTTGTTCATCCTGAAATGTATGATAGTATAAGGTTATTGTTCCATTCCAAAGATGTGGTAAAGTTTAATTTGGTTGTAATTTTTCCCAATTGGACACTTGTATAGTTGGTAAAACTTTTTCAATCTATATATAAAGGTTCAATTATTAACTTAAAGGGACGGCCCTTTGTAATACTCCACAGGGTATTATTTGTGGAAATGAAATTCAAGGGAACATTGCAGTATTACATATATGTTATTAGTACATGATTTTAATACAATCCAGTTAAAACTTTTTACTTTTGGTAGTAATTGTTTTACTATTGACAAGTTGATAAAAGAAGAGCACACACTTGGTCAAAATCAACAAATAGTATTGAAGCCATTCATCGTCAATACGAGCCTTGCTACCCAATTATTAAGCATTGATGATTAATTATATAAATGATAATTTGTAAATGTGCAGTTAATCTGTCAAGCCATTAAGATTATTTGTACTTTATTGTAAAATTTGTAACAGTACAGCCCTTTTTTCATGTCATTTTCTCAAAAATCAAAATGGCGGCCGAACACAAATAGATCCGCCACTTTAACAAGTCAGAATGATTATATCTACATCAGACATATAAGAGTGCTTGAGTGTTCCACCAAAGTATTTCTTATTTCCCTCATGATTCACTGAGCTTGTAAATGGATGCTTTGTAGAAGAAAAGAGCTTTAAAGTAAATTTCCTTTCGGGCCGAAACTTAATTAGTGTATTGATTTTCTTGTAGGAGTAATTGATCTTTGCCTCCGACCTGTTAAGGCTTGAAACAGACGCCTGAATTTGAATTTTCAAAATACTTTTGTGCCTGATATATAAGTCACAATCCAAACATTTATGAAGTTTATTTATTGTCCCACTTTTATATCATGTGAAAATATCAATTTTCATAAGATATCTTGAAATATGGACACAAACTATTTTATCTATCTTTTTTTTAAATTATCTGTGCCTTGCATTATGGAAATAAATTTTTTATTTCTCCAAAAGTATTTCTGATCATAATATCTCTACGTTTGTCACACCAGGGAAACAGAAGAGAGTCTTAACACTTGTTTCTAGCACTCCAAAATGTCTCATTTCAGAAACACTTCCTTATTTGAATGTGCAATGTGTTTCTTTGAGTGTAGACTTAAATTAATGATTATTTATTCGAGGGATAAAGGCTCTTCTGTCTTTCTAATCACTCTGACTCGAAACATTTGTTAGCCTTATTCGTGTTGGTTTTTCTTTTTTAAGAGACAGTTCTTGAGACATGCATTTACAAGAAGAAATACAGTATCTATAAAAGACTAAGGGCCATTTTCATTTTTCACTTGTGGGAGAACAAGTGATATCATCTCAGTCTCTGACAGTAGATTTTGATCAATGCATGGTGTGCAATCTGCAAATACATGACATGACAAACATTTTGCATCATAAAGTTACGTCGTCACGATCCTAAAGGAAGTCACAATGTTATGACTCTTATGAAGAAGATGACGTCACAATGCTATTACATCACTGCATGTCATGCATGAGGAGTTTTAGGCTTGTACAATTTTCAAAAATGTAAATTTTTCATGGTAATATGATGAAAAATGTTTTTGAAAGATAAATAGAATCTCACCCTCGTGTCTTCTGATATCAAATATATCAAGCCTTGGATATTTGTAACTTTTATCAACTCGTGTTAATACATTGATATCAGAAGACACTTGGGTGAGATACTCTATTTATTACCTATATGGTTAAAAAAAATTGGTGACATATTTTTAATATTAGCACTTGTGCATAATATGTCACTGCATATATCACTTTTGCCTAGCAACGATTGTTGTAGCGTGAGTTCCCATATGTTTTCGCCTGTGACGTTATAACACCATTGTTCGTGACGTCACTGTAGCCGGCCGTCGGAAGGGAAGCGGCCTGTTTCTTGGATATTTTTAAGATGGTAAAATGGAATAGAATTGGTAATAAAGAAATTATTATCCTCGGAAGTGTGTCATATAACTTTTACGAAACACGTGCAATTTTGTATATAACGCTCGCTCTCGCTCGGGTAATACAAAAAATCACACTCGCTTCGTAAAATTCATTTTACACACCTACTCTGGTAATAATCTCTATATATCTTCAAACCTCAGTCAGTAGGACCCTTATCCATCTATTCCAGGAACAGCTCCCATTAATTGACATAAGGGAGCAATATGCATGAAATATTGAAGCAGGGCAAAGGGTAGGATTCCAGTGATTAGGTTTAAGAAGCATTTATGAAGAAATATGTCAAGTTTTTTACCTGCTTGTGATCAATCAATATTTGTCTTCACTGTTGTATAACTGTGAGTTGATTATCAATTATTTTATTGATTAATAAGTGATGTATTACATGTTGTCAACATATTGATTGGCAGGAACTTTTAATCTAATGATTCGCATACTGTGTGGCCCTGGTGATATTGATTGTAAATTGATGGGTATGATTTTTTTTAGTTTTCTTTTTGGGATATAATGTGTGAAATATTGATTGTAGCTTGATTGACAATTATATTGATTTAAAAATTTGATTTTGGAAAATTGTGTACATATATTATGCTGAGGTTGCCCCCATTGGGTGTTGCAAGCGCAACCTTTGAAATCATATTTTTGGATCTGTATTTGGAACTATCTTTGGGGCAACCCCCAATCCCCCTTCTGGATGTCCAATGTCTACGGACGTGGTAAAGTCGCATTATAAGTAATATAAGTATGCACATTATTATTATTATTACAAAGGGCTAACAGCAAATTTATTGTAGAACTTTATTTCTTTCACATCTGAATGATCTTATCAGATTGGACTATGATTTATGATGAGCAATGATATTGATCTGATCCAAACACACCTGAATCTAATTAATCTATAGTATAATTACATAACTAAACTTACACCTTATCATGTGGTGCCCAAGAATGATACATGTATTTTAAAAATTAATCATTATATTCTTCTTTAATAAATCCATGTCATGTTTCCAAAAAAGCAGTTTTTTATAATTTATATAAATTTATTAATTTATAATTAATCAAATATATCTAAGTCAATTAATTTTTTATATAAAACTATCGAAAAAAGGATGTTTCGTTAAATTTAAAATTTGTCAATGTGCACAAGATGCACCTGAATTATCAAAGACAAGAACCTGTCCTGTCCTAAAATTTCAATTGGCAAATTCCTAAGGGGAAAATAAAGATTTTTTTTTAAAAAGTTGCCAGTTCTGACCAAAAAGGAACGAGTCCTGGCAAAAAGTAGCCAGTGAATTGACATTGATTACTAAAATATGACGAAAAACAAAAAAATTAATTTTCACTTCACAAGTTAGGTTAGTCTGTGTTGGATTTGGAATTTGAATAGTGTATGTGACAAAGAAAGATATTATACTCATAAAAGGTTATTCTAAATAAGAATTACCCTTTAAAAATGATTTATTATCATGCCATTATTAGTTGTTCATGAGAATAAAATCAATGAAAGTTTTTGAACTGTAAGCATTAACCCAGCATGTCGCCATCTTAATTGATCTGGGAACATTTAACATTTATGAATTCGATTCAGTTTTATGAGAAAACCTTTTTGAAATGAATTAATTGATAATCCAAAATGTTGAAATTGATTAAAGTCAAATAATTGTCATGCCAATATAAAGAAGAGCTGACAGGGTAATTGGGAAATGATGTTGAAAGCCACATATAATGATATCTAGATAACATTAGTAAATGACAGTTCAACATACCGTATACAATTAGCTGAGCGTAATTTTCCACCAATGCAATTGGCTTGGAAACTGGTCACGTGACAGTCGACAGAAAATTATATTGACTTGACCCCTCCTTACCACAAGTCCGACCCAAAGTGATATTGCCATGAATTACTAAAAATAGAGTTGATGAGATCAAACCATTGTTTCATGAAGTAATGCTATCGTTATGATGTCATGGACCCGTCATTCCCAACAATCGAGTCCAAATGCCTCTTGTTGCTGTAGCTTTTTATTCTCTTTTAGTTCTTTGACCGAGACATAATACAACAATTATGAACTGGTGAGTTTGGTCAATTCCTGTTTTTATAGACCAGAGGGAAACAATATCGACCTCTTACCTCGTCCTTGGTCAATATTGTTTTTCTCGGGTCTATAAAAACAGGTATTGACCTTATCACCAGTCCATAGTTGTATAATACCCGGTAGTGGTGTCAATGCAGGTGATGCAAAATATGACAGTTGAGCGCCAGCATCAAAGGAGTTCAGCAAAATCTAGCTTAGCATGCTAGAGGGAAGGGTTATTTACAAATAGTACATTATTGCAGGATAAACTGAAAGTTTGAATGGTGATTTCCTGCCCCAAACTGAGATACTAGTCGAGAGACTTGTGGTTTGACAAAAGATTTTTCCAAATGTGTCTGAAACTTTCTAGGAAATTGGTACCTGGTCAAATATTATTGGTGGTGAATAACAGGTGATCAATATTCTAGAGTCTCAAGTATGAAAGACAAGATTAATAATGTTGGTAATGGTAGTGCCATGAGCATGAAAAAGTAGTTATGTGCGCAAGATATATATGTTAGCAATTATTATCCCACCAGTACATGTAATTATTGTAAAGCTACCTCAGTGAAACTTGGCAAGTGGTTTATTCAGCATGTGAAGATGTGCTTTTTTGAGATTTTGGGCGGTTTCTATTGAAACCTAACTTTGATGGGGACCGGTTGGTTAAATAAGTGTTAACTTTGGATTATGGTGACATTTCATGTGGACATTTTTTGTCGCAAGAAAATTCATTGCCTACACGATAAAGTATAACTGCTGATCAGTTTTCAATAAAATAATTCAAACATTTAATTCATATCTCCCTTATTCTCAATGTTAATATAATGACTTTATCTCTAAACTATTTCTTAATTTTGCAACAATTTTATTATTCCCTTCTCAGTTTCCTACTAAAAAAATGTGCCAATATTAAATTTCAAGACACTAACTTGGAAAATAACTTGGCCTTCATAGTTTCCATCAAATGTCACTTTATGATTATTTACAAATATTGATCATTTACAATTACTATTATCAGTTTCAACATTTTCACCTTACAGAAAAGTTAAAAGGCAAATTGAATAAAATAAATATCAACAAATTAGTATTGAAAATAACATCCCAGTTAATGGAGATATATATTTGAAGAATGCATGCTAAATTGAACTCGTTAATCTCATAAATCAAACGTTCAGTTTTTAATTCAGGATAATTGTACACAACATCTGTTTCAACAGTCTTATATTAAGTTTTATTTAGTACAATTTGTTATCAAGTGACACATTCTTAATTGAAAATGCAGGTAGCAATAACTTTAAATACTTTAAATGGTCATTTATAGGAAATATTCGACACCATATGCATTTTATGTAGCATATGCAGAATTATGTTCTGTTAGCAGAATCTCATAAAGAATTGTAATGGAAGTGATACCTTATATTTGTTCAAGTCCCACATGCTAAATGTAACAAGATGTTATTTTAGGAAGAGGTGTGACAATATATCTTTGTATTTGTGAATCAGGATACTTAATCTGACAATAAACATATCGTGATACGCATTGTTGACTTTGAAGTGGCTTGTTTTGCCTAAAAATCAGATTGTTTATCAAAAGTTTATGTTTATTTTGTCAAAAACCTTGAAAAAGCGTGTCTTGATGTGTATTGTATTGAAATCTTATCGCTTTGAGATATCAAGGTACATATCGTATTGTGAAAAATCTGTATCGTCTAGGGATGTCACGATACAGGTACCTTGCGATACGATACGTATCACGATACTGAGCTCTCGATACGATACATATTGCTATACACTAAATGCGACATTATTATGGCGAGATGAAAAATTCAGGGATCTAAATCTAATATAAATCCTAAAGAAACTTATCTGAGTAACCAGCATTTTAACACAACTTCTTCACGAAAAAAATCATTTAATGCTGTTTATAAAAGCTATCTTAACAAGGAATCTAACCAACTCTGGATTTCTTGACTCTATTTTCAAAAAAATTTGAACGATATTCAAAAAAAAGTTAACGATATTCACTAAAATTTGTATCACGATACAGTTGACTGTATCGTGTATTGTATCTTGAACTGTACCACGACGATGCATCGATTCATCGGTGTATCGTGACATCCCTAGTATCGTCACACCTCAAATTTTAGGTCGATTCCACATTGCGTCTGATTGCTTTGATGTATATATACCAAAATGACCCTCTAAGCTGATCACCATGAAGGAAAACTGTTTGGATCTATCAATAAGGCCATCAGGCAGGGTTAGAAATTAACACTAGCCCGGTAGCCCATGGCTAGTTAAAAAGATGCTGGGCTAGTAAAGTGTAATGACTGGTAGTCCGAAGGACTAGTTGAATTTAAAGCAAATATGATTATAACGGTGTATTTGGCTAGTCAGAATGTCTTTGGGCTAGTGCTCTTAGGAATGCACTAGTCCGAATGGCTAGTACCCCGATTGGACTAATTTCTTACCCTGCCATCAGGTGCTACCCTTGATCTTTGTGTTATAGATGTGGTTTGGTACGTTTTGGATTTTATTCAGAGCCAAGAGTGCTCATAACTATAAACACCTCCAGTGTTACTGAGAAGGGTTCTGGGGACATTTGGCTTGGTGTCCTTAAAAGTTATTAGATGTACGATTTTTTTTACCATTGAGAAGGGAACATCTGCTAAAATATTGCCAACATGACCCAACTTAGCTGATCAACCTAAGGAACAACATTAAACTTAGAACATAGTTTTTCTTGAAAATTACGTCTGCAGTGAGTGGAAACTAAATATAATTTTATACTGTTGATGACATGAATTTGGCATTTGGTATAAACAGAAGTAACAATTTGATGTATTAAAAATGCCTCTCAAACAAATTGATGTACAGTATTGTGAAGTACAAATAGCAACTCAGAATGTATCAATCTTGCCAACATGTAAAGTGTACATGTTTCTGAAAGAATTGCATCAATGAGTGTACAAGTCATTTCCATAGCAAATCCTTGGGGAGTATATTATTGAACTACTTCAACCAGTTGGGAAATCACTAATGCATAGAGAAATAATGATAAATGAGGCACTGAATTATTGACAAAGTTAGTGATGCAGATAAGGATGCTCTAAAATTGTAGTTTTAGAGTGTATATAGATATACATTCTGAAATTCAATTTCAAATCTGACAATGCACTATATGGTCAGTGGTCAGGAGCCATTTTGGTCTTTTCTGAGCAGATGGGACCCCTTGCAAAGGAAAAAGTATCCTACTTTACCAAATTTTTAGGGATACCAATCAAACAGGTTGGGCAAATTTCCCCAGGACCTCGTCTAGGAACAACACTGCATATGTGTTTCTTATTTAGCTATTATGATGAATGTAAATATATTTCATTTCAACTATCCTGCTAATCAGCCTGTTGTATCCATAGTGCTACAATATCCTGATTCTATCAAGGAAAATGCCAATCTAGTTAAATCTAGCAGTAATGATTATGTATACTTCCAATAAGTTACATCTTAGTTCTAAACTCCCTTTAAAGACTTAACTGTGTATTGACACCATCAGAGGTTTTGTAGATTTTATATAAATTGATTGATTCAATTATTTTTTATCGTCAAACTGAAAGTGTTTATATAATTATATGACCTTTTAATGTGAACAGAATTATCATTGTAACATCTTGTATATTAAATATACATGTATTAATGGTATTTCATTTTTATAGTCTGCATTTATTTCCTGCAGGTTAGAAGGCCTGAATTTAAATTTACTTTCAATTATCAACAAAACCACATTTGTCTCATTAGTTAACCAAACCTTGCCTGCTGATATGAACTAACAGTCTGTTGTTAATTTTAACTGTTTTTCATTTAAGCATTGCATGGTTTAAGAGTACCAACATTTGGTAAGTGGAATATTTTTCAGTTTTAACAACAGTGTTGTTCCTGGACAATCAGCTGATTTTGACATATTCTGAGCATATACAGTAAATTAGCCTCAATATTATCCGTTTCAATCCTATACTGAGTCTAGAAAAGGTCTGGATGCTGGATGGTTACTATTACGTGTTAAAAAAATTCTGTTAAGCGTTAAGTGTTTTGATTTCATTCCAAGCCTTGATATTGATCCAAAAACCTTAAGATCAAGTAAATATCAAAAAAATATCATGGTTAAATGGTGGTCCAAATCTGTCACAACATAAAGAAGTTCCAACATCGCACTGTACTAAAAGTTCCAGATAGAGAACTTCCATACAAGAAAATGCTCAGATCTTGTAATAAGCTAGACTCCACAAATGACGCCTATCAAGTCTAATATTGCAGTTAACCATTGGGGCTATTATCTTGGAATGGTCGCTTGGATGGGAATCCAATTGAATGCTCTTGACCAATCAGGTAAACAACGACCGTACAAAGGAATGAATTTACCATAACGTGAGTTAATGACCAGGCAAAACATTTGTTGTCTTGAACTGTTGCCATCAAAGAGCCATTCCGTGAGTTGTTGTGAGTCATATATGCCAAGTTGACCAATATTGTAGTCTGATTGGGAACTATTGTCTGTTGCAGGATAGTATAATTTTAAAGGGGTAGTAGCACGTTTTTAGGGGGAATATGATGTCAGGAAAATGAAAATTAATGGTTCCAATTGAAAAACAATTAATGCATTTAACCTAAATGGAGCAGTAATAATTCAGATATGAAATTTAAAATTTATCCAAAATGAATATAAGCTGTTCACACAAAATGGCCGACCATGGATTTTAGGTGAATCTTCACACTTTCTCCGCTGACTGTGGATAATTGGTTTGTGTTATGAAATTTTTGACACTATCAAAATGATACATTTAGTATTAACATACAATTATCAGTAAAAAATTTAAAATATAAAATTATCAAAAAATGTGCTACTGCCCCTTTAAAGTATGGTCTTCAGAACATATGATATGTCTGAAGGTCAAAGTGAACATCAGAACATAAGAACTTTCAAGGTATATTGTCATTAGGAAATGTGTAGATTATTTTGAATTGATGGTGTCCATACAGGGATAAATCTACAAATATGACCTTCAGAGATCAGGGACTTGCTACGCCATAGTATTGCGAGTCTATACAGAATTTAGTGTTAACCTCAGCGAGTACCTTAGTAAGTTAGCAAAAATACCACGGATTATACTTAGCATCCAGTATTTGTTTGTTTACATTTTACAAGGAATATCCACCTTTAATGAATCCATTACACAGAAAATCCTTCTGCTCATTGATTTAATGATGATGGTGACGTTGAGGAATATTGTTGGTGATGATGTTGATGATGATGGTGGTGATGGTGATGATGATTGTTGCGTTGATGGTGATGATCATGGTGATGTTGATGGTGATGATTGTTATAACGGTGATGGTGATGATGATGGTGATGGTGATGATGATTGTAACGGTGATGATAATGATGATTGTAACAGTGATGATGATTGTATAGGTGATGTTGATGATGTTTGTTACGGTGACAGTGATGGTAATGATGTTGATGATGATGATGATGGTGATGGTGATGGTGATGGAGATGATGATGATGATGTTGATGATGATGATGATGATGGTGATGATGATGATGTTAAATATGATGATGATGATGATAATGATGGTGGTGGTGACGTGCAAGAGAAAACTTTGTATGAGAACTGCTAGAACAGTTTAAGTCCGTAATGAGTTTATTGCATGAGTGGTCTGGAGTTTGTGTGCCATGTTTAATAGGAACTAAATAGTGTTTACACATGGGCCCAGAGCAATAGGATGATTAAGGGAACAAACGTGAGTTTTGCGTTGAAAAGCAATCAGTTACATGAAGATGAAAATTAGTGGTATTTGTGGAAGAAAATTGGCTCATTTTGACTCGGGTTTGGATGGGAAAGGCTATCTTTGACATCACCGATTTGAGTTATGGCTTTGTGGAATTCAAAAATCCTATTAAAGAAGATAAAATGTTTGAAAGTTTAATTCGGCAACTTTACCACTTTATCTGTGTTTTGATCTGTAGAAACTTTACATAATTTTTTCAAAAGACAAGATGGTTACAATGTTTTTATAAAATGTTTTATTACTATATTTCCACTAAAATCTTATTGTTCATTTATTCATTGTATTTTGTAATATTTTTATCTTTATTTATATCATTCTTTGTCAAAATTGAATGTTTCCTTCTAAATCTACACGAACAAAATTGTGTTATTAACAAAGAACTATACTTGACTCATAAACCCTTACTGATTATTTATATGTTAAAGGGGCATTACACAAACCAATCATCCATAGTCAGAGGACAAAGTATGAAGATTCACATAAAATTCATTGGGGGCCATTTTATGTGATCACCTTTAATTCATTTTGTGAAAGAAAAAGGAATCGCATGGCTAAACTTTACGTTATATATTTGAATTATTACTGTTCTGTTTAGTTTAAATACACTGTCTTTCAATTGGAACCATTTATTTTCATTTTCCTGACACCCCCCTATATTCCCCCTAAAAATGTGCTACTGCCTCTTTAATTTGGGAAAAATATTACAATGTCTATTACAAACAAGTTTGCAATTTTTAAAAAGGATTAAGCAAAGAAAACTTTCAGATTTATTCATGTCTTACGCAGCTCAAAATTATTTTTTCCTTGGATTCCTTTTGTTTTGTGCTATTTTTGGTTAAGAAAGTGCACACTTTTTTGGCTTTTCAATATTTTTACAAAATCATAAGGAATGTTGTTTACAAACACCTGTTATATGTACATATATTTTTTGTCAAGTGTATACTCTTGTCAACAAGGGTTTTGCATATTTTCAAAAATAGATCTTAGCTCACTTGTGTTTGAGTGAATATCAAGCTTGCTGATGAAGCTAAGTGCCTTAGGGTCTCTGATAAAGTGATGAAGAACAACGAAAGCTTTCCTAATTGGTTTTCGTTTTTGTGAAAGTTGATTTTTAGAATCACCATATTTTAATCTGCCTGATGAAACATAATATCCTCAAGCTTTAGTTAATACATCATTTTTGAATATTTCAAAAGGTTAATGCAGAGTTCTTAAATCCTAATTACCAACGTTGACAAGAATTAGTTTCCTAAAACCTTGAAGCAAATATTTCAATTTATAAATAGCTTAATAAATGTCATTAATTTGTTGAAAAATATATTTCTTGAAGTATGATGAAATCTAATATTGTAAGAAGAAATGAATTAATTGTATGATATTTGATATTTATATCAATTTAGGAAAATAAGGTGGGACATTTTTTGAATTTTTGTAAGATATTTAAAGCATTATTATTCATAATTTCATAATTGATTAAATTCTCATAATAGCCCCTGTTCTTTGCCAGGATAGATAATGATCAAACTGATAGAAATGGTTTTGAGAATTAGCTATCTCAAAAAGTTTGTTGTTTTTAATGCCTCAGTAGAGTTGGCCATAATGGGATTTTAATTGCTTTTCGAGGCACCATTTATTTTCATTAAAACTTGATTGTGTAATTTGGCCATGTGTCAAGCCAATTCTTGAGAATGTTACACTATTTCAGAATGCAGAATTGTTCTCCGATAAATCTAGATTGTAAAACCTTTTGGAATAGACAACAATGATACTATCAGTCTGTTACTGAGTGTTTTCGTGTAATTTTTTTTGTATGAGTGGGAATTATCCAAATTTATTGCAAAGAGCTTTTAAGAAATAAGTCATAACATAGCATTTATGAATGGAACTGATTTCAAAAGTGAGTTGATTTTTTGTAGTTCTTTCTTAGTGTTTTGAACAATTATAGATACATTTTGTTGCGAAGAGCTCTGTTAAATAACTACATGGAAGGCCTTCCGTGGGTCCAAAATATTTGACCAGAGTTACCTCAAGGGGTTGCCTCGACTCGGCCAACAATTTTATTGTTACCCAAGAAATCACATAATTGTTGTTCAGCCCAAATATTATAAACATAAAGTCGACTTATAAATGGTCATATATAGCATACTTTGACATCAAATAAATGTCTTGAAGTAATGTTGATCACCTGTCTTCACACAATACTGACAACAGACTAAAATAACTTAATTATTCAACAGTGACTTCCACTATTTCAAGTACTGGATTCTAAGCAAATAGACTTGAGTGCAGATGGACACGACTTTGTCTCCAGTACTCAAATACTCGTGGAAGCGCTATTGCACGGCATTGAAGAGTGTGTACCTAGGAAAAGCAAGACCACTTTTCATTTGAGCATACATGATGTTAAGATTATGTACTAACAATCAACCTAATGGTCTATTATATAACATATAGTTGTTTAAAGTTAGAAATTGCCAGATGAAACTACTGTCTACAATAAAGAAGTTGCTCATCCACAAAACTCCTAGTCCTAGAAGAAATAGTTTGTATTTTGTTGCATTTCAATGTTACTTTGCACTCATATATCTAAATAGAATAAAATTTAAGCACTACCACCAATGGTTCACTAGTTCCAGTTCATGCTCACAAGTTTCACAGCAATGCATAGCCACAATAGTGTTGCTGGCCTTGTGCCTGCAATAAAACTAGCAGCAGCAGTGATTTATGTGCTTGTAAGTGGTGAACTAATATCTCAAAACTAGTCAAACACTCAGCCAATGTGCAATGCAATGTTTTACCCTTGTGAATACCTGTCCAGATTGTACATTCACAACTTCACAAGTAGGAAAATTAATCTCCAAAATAAATATCATGCCATTTTTGGAGACACTTCAGCACTCATGTGGCAAGTAATGGATATCTCATTTGGTCTTGTTTGTTGAAACCATAAAAAGAGCAGCGTTTGAAATAGGGCTTTTGTCCCTACAAGCAGGTAGGGCTTGTTTGAAAAATCAACCAGCCCTTTTAAAATTTGACAAGTCCTGCAATGTGAAGACACTTAGTATCTTGAAAATCTCACAAGCTATGCAGGCTTGCTGATCTCTAAACAAGCCCCATTTATTACTTACCAGCAATGGCAGGGTCTACCTATATCCATGGCTATTTTTCAAGAATAAATGGTTTACAACTCCTTCTGACATGGTTTCTGATCCTTAGGATTTGGGTTTCTCTATAACAATCCCTTAAAAATAGCCCAAGGGTGTTAAATCATTTAAAATTTATGTCTAGAATAAGGACGGTGCTAACCTATGCTATAGAAATGAGGTTTGGTCGGAGTGGCAAAACTATATGGATCAAATAAATGATTCATAACTTAAAGGTTAAATAAAGTAAAGGGGGGAGTACCGTCATCAGGCGAATGTGGAACTTTCAACGAGCGTCATTACTGTGTTTTGACGGTACTCACCTCTTTACTAAATTTATGTCTAAACACACTGTGATGTCCAGTGTTCCCTGGTTTATTGCAATTCTCTGAAAGCCTTTAAGCATTTAAGAATCTATATATCTTCTAACCTTTATTAACATGTAACCAATATGTTGTTGATAACAGTTAAGTTATTTTAAATAGAAATAGAAACGCTTCAACTAAGAAGTTAATCATTCAACTTCATTGGCCTTATTAAAGGAAATCTTCCTCTTTTGTTTCTCCAATGGAGATATTTTAAACTTAGTAGTACTTGAACAAAACATATTTTTCTACAAAAGTCAAACATAATAGTCTGACAACATTGACTCCAATGCATGCATCAATCCCTCACTAATAAAACGGGATTTCTCAATCTCCCGAGAACCATAAACCCAAATCTACAAGATCAAACACTAGACCCTACTGAGCCAACCCCTTTACATTTCACCGCTCAAATGAGATATTCTGTAACCCATGAGATTTAAGCCAAAGACCCTAGCCACAGCAATCAAACACTCAACCATCCCGTTATTTTATGTCCACTTGATACTATTGATTTGTGAATATTTCCGGAATATTTTGTATTTGAAAGGCAAATAGCGCTCCTCCAGTAGAGAATAATAATTTCACAATAGATCACGCTGATTTCTTGTCTGTGCCGACATAACTTGATTATAGGGACATAACGGTGAGCTGATTCTATCAAGAGCTCTTGGCCCCGATTGAGGTTAAGTGGTTGAAATCTCTTTGGGAGTTGTCTATCTAGGCCAGAAATATATACATGAATTATTGTCATTTCCAAATAGAAGCTGCTAATATTAGCAGGAATCACCCTGGTTCAAAGTATGAAACGGAGAAGAATCTTCCCTTGGCCTAATATAATGGGATTTTCAGACAAAGCAATGGGATGTTTGAGAAGAAAAATAAAAGTTTTGGTTTTTGCAATGAGACTTTCTCCCCTCATTAGTATTGATTATGGGATATCTTGATACACCAATGGGTAAATATCCCTTAATCCCTGTCCAAAGTGATCCCTGCTCTTGTTCATATTCAGTGTATTGTAGGTTTGTATTTCAAATTATACTATCAACCACATTCTGTTATGGAAAGCTCTGAAACTTTCCTTTTGTGATAAGACATACAGGTTATATGTGTAGGATCAAAACCAAGCCAGAGGTGTTGTTGATAATGTAAGCCCGCGGCAGAGGGAAATTGTAAAGGGCCGACAGGCCCGCCCCAATTTCCCGAGGCTGAGGGCTTACATTATCAAACAACACCGAGGGCGAGGTTTTGATCTAACTTATGAACCGAGATAAACCCTAGTAACAAAATTATTTCAATAATAAGTATAAAAATGGATTCATTGATTTTTACTGGTAGGGAATCACCATGAGCAAACGGAGAGCACATCCGCGCCCTGCACGTGCTTTGCGCTAGCTACCCAAGCCGTGAACGTGAAATGCATGCGCTATCTGCCTCGTGAAGTTCACATGATTGTCACTGTGGAAAATACATCATTGTTCTCGTGGGCCTTTATAGCCGAGTTGTCAAAGGCGCCAGTATAGTAAGCGAGTGGCGCAGAGTTCGAAACCAGGCATGCGAACATCATATTTGTGATTTGTCAAAATTGTGATATTTTGTGATGGTATTTATTCGAAGAAGGACTTTGAAACAAAGTATTTCAAAACGTGTATAATCCCTATCAAAGTAAATTTCCGATAAATTCTACAGTAAGCCCCGGGCTTTCCTAGAGAATGCCCTGGGCATTCTTCAAGAAAGCCCTGGGCATTCTTGGAGAATGCCCGGCAAAGAGGTTTATCCGGTAAAAGAAGAACCTAATAGAACAATAGAGTGACGTCACTGGAGGTTTATAAATATATCTATTGAAAGGCCATGCAATCGCTAAATATTTCAATTGTTGGCCTGAGTTGTAAATCGTGTTAACTGATTTTATCATCCTGTCTATAGTTGTAAACCAAATTTTTAATGTTTGTAACATGGCTCCAATTCATTAGATAAATATTGAACTCTAGCTATATTATGTTGGTAATGGTATGCTAATTTCAGTATTTCATCTGCTTACACCATCTGTTTTAGACAAAATTTGCAAGTGCTGAATAATGACCCCAGAGATCTCCAAACCCAACGCTCAACATTCTATAGATTCTTTAGTGTAAAGCAATGGAATTTCTTAATACAAAAACCTATGATTTAAAGTATTATGTAGCAGAAATCTGAAAACTTTTTACTTTAATCTTAAAACTCTTTGATTTTGCTGACAAAGCTCATAGTTCTACCTTGCTGTATGACGTAACCTTAGAGGTCACGTGAGATGCGCACGCAGCCTGACGTCATTAGCGCGTTTGTCCTGACCGTGTAAGCACGGTCGACGTCGAGAGACAGCTTCTGTAAATTTAGCTCAAAATTGAGTAAGGTTACAGTAGCAACCTATTTTGCTGAAAATACACACAATTGTGTTCAACAATCGAACAATTTCGTTCTTGTTACGGATAGCCTTGGGCTGCGTTACTGTGTTAGTGCGTGTACTGCCGTGGTGTAGAAATTCGCACGTGGTCCAACATGGCCGATGGAAACGGCGAGTCATTCGATTTGGCCAGTTCAGTTTTTAAGTCGAAAGAAACTAAAGCAAGCCAGGCTAAAAAATCTAACAGAAAGACTATTAAACCTGTTTCCGAACCTCAACCTTCTACTTCGGCAGCTGGTAGTTTGGAAAATTCCACTGGCAATCCCAATGGTAATGCGAAAAGTGACACGACAGTGGCGCATCGCTCAGACAGTGACATGGCCAGTTTCTGAGCGGAAATGCTTGAGAATCATCGCCAAAACATGGCAGAATTGAAGTCGGTCATCTCTGAAAGTTTTCAGTCTCGCGAAAGAAAACGTGACCATGACTCTGATTCGGACATTGAACCTTCTCAGAAACGCTTTGCCTCGCATGATCAATCGCATGATGAAGTTGTGGCACAGATCGACGACTTGCTCTGTGACGATGAGGTTTCTCACTTCGACAATTCAGAAAATGAAGACAAATTCGAGAATGCACTCGAGATGGAATACACTACCGCTGAGAAAACTGGACCAGAAGTTAGTGAGAAAATGGCATCGATTGTCAACAAAGTGCTGAAAACACGAATGGATGACGAGAAGTCGAAAGTTATTATGGATTAATTTCAGAGACCAGCGAATGTCGATCTCTTCATGCCAAAAGTCAACACTGAGATTTGGTCAAAACTGAAACCAGGGACACGCTCGAAAGACATTCGCATGCAGAAAGTTGGAGATAAGATTGTTCGTAGTTCGTACGCCATTATCAGTCTCACAAATGAACTTTTGGATTCAAAGAAAAAGAAAACCCCGCTCAGCGGAGAAAAACTGACAAGTGCCATTAAAACGGGACTTGATGCGGTTTCTATTCTTGGACTTTCGGCTCAAGAGATGAATCAAAGAAGACGTGAGAATCTGAGACCAGATCTGAATTACCAATATAAGCAGTTGTGTAATCAAGACTACGAGGGAGCTTCGTCCAAATTTCTTTTCAGTGAAAGTGAAAGACATAAACGAAACTAACAAAGTGGGTCAAAATGTCACTGGTACTAGTGGTTCGTCGTATGGTTTCAAGGGACGCTCTCAACCAGGCTTTCAGAAGGGGAAAGGTTTTTTAGGAAACCAATTTCGGAGGCCACACGGACCGAACATGAGATTCGAACCGAAGATGGAGAGGGGAAGAGGCAGAGGGAAATCCCTTCGCAAGTAAAGACACCGGTAGGTGAGTTATCCCCCTTTGATTGGCAATTTTACTTTGAAAGCTTGAAATCTGAACTGCTTACACATGTAGATAATTTCAAAGCAGGACAGTTAAAAAATCATTATGATTATTGGGCAAATATTACAACAGATCGTCACATTCTGAGAATAATTTCAGGGGCAGAGATTGAATTTGTTGATCGCCCAATTCAGAGTGAAAACCCTTTTCCATATCGGTTTGATAGTGAAACTAGCAAATTGATTGACATTGAAATAAGCAAATTTATCAAAAAAGGAATTGTTGAGCTATCCCATCATGAACCTGGGGAGTTTATCTCAAATATCTTTAGCAGAGAGAAAAAAGATGGATCGATTAGAGTTATTCTTGATTTATCCAATTTGAATGAAGAAATCATTTATAGACATTTTAAAATGGATTCTCTCCAGACTGCTATTAATTTTATTACACCAAGTTGTTTTATGGCTTCAATTGATTTAAAAGAGGCATATTACTCCGTACCTGTCAAGCAGTCTGACAGAAAATATTTAAAGTTTTTCTGGAAAAATCAATTGTTTCAATTTGCCTGTTTACCAATGGGGTTAACATCTTCCCCAAGATTGTTCACTAAAATTACCAAAGTGTTTTTCTCTGAATTGAGGAAAATGGGTCACATTAGCACTAGCTATATCGATGATTGTTTGCTAATTGGAGATTCATTGGATGATTGAGAGCAAATGTTAAAGATACAGTAAAGGCTGCTATCAAATCTGGTTTCACTATAAATCCAACCAAGTCACAGTTAGAACCTGTTCAGGAAATTACTCATTTAGGATTTGTTTTGAATTCGCTTGACATGACTATCAGATTGACTGAGCGCAAGGCTTTGCATATCAAAGAAAGATGTAGTTGCCTGTTGAGTTGTGAATTTGTTACAATTCATCAGTTAGCAGAGGTGATAGGTTTGATGGTAGCAGCATTTCCAAGTGTACCTTATGCCAAATTTTATTATAGAAGGTGTGACAATTTTAAATCAAAATCTCTAAAGATTAACAAAGGGAATTTTGAGGCCAAAGTGATTTTGCCTAACACATGCAAGACAGATTTGATCTGGTGGGTTGACAATATTGTAGGTTGCAGCAAGTCATTGCTTGTTACCCCTCCTTCCATTATTCTGACATGTGATGCGTCAGGAAAGGGGTGGGGGGGAGTGTTTGGGTCGATTCACACCAGAGGGGTGTGGACAAAGGACGAATGCAAGAGACACGTTAACGAATTGGAGCTATTAGCAGCCAAATTCACAATAATGAGCTTCTGTAAAGGCATGAGTAAAGTTCATGTTTTGATAAGATCTGACAATTCAACTACAGTAGCCTATGTCAATAACCTAGGAGGCACTAAAACTGGTTGTAATGAAATTACTAGGGATATTGTCAAGTTTGCAATAGATCATCAGTTAACTATCAGTGCTACTCATTTGCCAGGTGAACTTAATGTAGAAGCCGACAAAGAAAGCCGTTCAGGTAGTGATAACACTGAATGGGAGTTAAACTCTGAAGTTTTTAAGGAAATCACAGAAGTTTATGGTTTTCCATCAGTCGACTTGTTTGCTTCTAGAGTTAATGCTAAAGTGCAGAGCTACATGTCATTTAGACCAGATCCATTCGCAGTGGCTATTGATGCTTTTTCCATTGGTTGGGCAGATTCTTTGTGTTATGCTTTTCCGCCCTTTTGCCTTATAAGTAAGGTTCTGAGAAAAATTTTAAATGAGAAAGTAACATGTATTTTGGTAGTGCCTTGGTGGACTACTCAATGTTGGTTTCCTACTGCTTTGAGAATGCTAACTGATTTCCCTTTGTTGTTACCCAGGACTCGAGACGTCCTGCATCACCCGGGGAAGAGCAGCGACAACCTTCCGAAGATGATGTTGCTGGCATTGCGGGTCTCGGGGAACAATATCTCAAGCTCAAACTTTCACAAGCAGCTAAGGATATCATCCTACAGTCTTGGCGGACAAGCACAAAGAGACAATACAGTGTGTATATCAGGAAGTGGCTTCGGTACTGTGCTGAAAGGGAAGTGGATCCCATTTCGCCAAATATAGAGACAGTGATAGAGTTTCTGACAGAACTTTTCTCTAATGGCTTACAGTACAGTGCCATTAATACAGCTAGATGTGCCTTATCTACCATTGTATTTTACAATAACAAACCTGTCGGTTCAGCACCTATAGTTATAAGATTTGTCAAAGGTGTTTTTAACCTGAGACCCTCTTTACCTCGCAACAATTCAACTTGGGATGCAGATATCTTACTTGTTTATTTGCGAAGACTTTCGCCTGTTAAAAAACTGAGTCTCAAATATTTGACTTTTAAGTTGCTTGGATTGATCGTTTTGCTGTCAGGTCAGAGACTCCAAACCGTGTCATGTATTGATTTGAGAAATGTTTTTATCTCAAAAGGAACAATTAAGTTTACATTTGGAGATTTGTTGAAACAATCTAGACTAGGTTTTCAACAAAAAGAGATTATTATTAGAGGTTTTCCTCCAGACAGGAGACTTTGTATTATTACAGTTTTTTTCTGAGTATTTGGCCAGAACAAAGAGCGTTCGCCTCGGCCATTTGTTGTTTATCAGTTTCATTAAACCATTTAAAGCAGTGACCAGAGAGACTTTAAGTAGGTGGTTAAGGAAGTTGCTTTTAGCAGCAGGTGTGAACATGGACAGTTTTGTCCCTCATAGCACAAGATCAGCGTCAACTACGGCGGCTCTGAGGAGCCAGGTACCAGTTGAGACTATTATGGAAACGGCAGGTTGGACCCGTCAATCTACTTTTACTAAGTTTTATCACAAGAATGTTGTTCTTCCTGGACTGTTTTCCAAGAAATTGTTGGACTTAGTTCCAAGGAGTTAATCCATTGTTACGGATTTTTGTTGTGAAATCTGCAGATAAATCTTTGTGTTATATAAATGATATTGAACACAATACTTGTTGTCATTCTTTTTAAGTTTCTAGGCTTGTTTGAGGTGATTGGCTTCAACTTTGAACATCTCACGTGACCTCTAAGGTTACGTCATACAGCAAGGTAGAATTTTAAGATTAAACGAGACTTACCGTAGGGAAGTTGAAGTTTGATTGTAATTCTACCTTGCTGTTGACGAACTTAGAGGTCATGTGCCCTCCCTACCCTCCCTATGGTAGGATTTGGGTTCTTTGAGCCAATCACGCTTTTAAGTATGACGTCAGGCTGCGTGCGCATCTCACATAACCTCTAAGTTCGTCAACAGCAAGGTAGAATTACAATCAAACTTCAACTTCCCTACGGTAAGTCTCGTTTAATCTTAAAATTAACATGTAATCTGTTGTAAAGAAATACCTTTAAATAACTAGAGCAGCGAAACCTGAATTTTTTTGGTGCTTATCATATGATTTATAAACTCTCTAAATTTGTTTCAAAGTAATTTGGCTCTAGTGAATTCATCAGGAATGGATTAAGACAATGACAAGACCTTATTCAGGGATAAATTTACCTGCGAGTCCTGCTTCAAATACTCATAAAATTTAGAAAGGACTCATAGAAATTTAAGCTGCGAGTCCTGGGATGCATAGTTTTTTTTGTGATACCATGTGCTTACTTATTAAAGGGGCAGTAGCACGTTTTTAGGGGGAATATAAGATGATGTCAGGAAAATGAAAATAAATGGTTTCAAATGAAAGACAATGTATTTAAACTTAATGGAGCAGTAATAATTCAAATATATAACGTAAGGTTTAGCCATGCGATTCCTTTTTCTTGCAAAAATGAATTAAAGGTGTTCACAAGAAAATGGCCGCCAATGGATTTTATGTGAATCCTCATACTTTGTCCTCTGACTATGGGTGATTGGCTTGTGTAATGTGATTGTTGACACTGTCAATATAATACATTAGGCATTTACTTACAATTATAAGTGAAATTTTTAAGATATAAAATTATCAAAAAACGTGCTACTGCCCCTTTAAAGGACTCATGTAAATCAGCTTGGACTCGCAAGACTTTTTGGTAGCGAGTCCCTTGACTCATAGGGTCATATCTGTAGATTGAACACTGCCTTACTGTGCACTTGCAGATTCTACACAGAGAATCTCAGAACATACCATACTGCAGCGATAATGCTCTAGTCCCTGTGTTTTATGGAGAAAGCGTAAACGCGGATCACATCTCCTCTGCGCCATTACCCCTTAACGATCTTTCTTATCCTAATAGCTTTTCAAAGAAGCTGAGGAAGCACTTGTTTACAGCAAACTGATCCAGGCGGTCTCCAAAGTCTGCTTAGGGAGGCCAGGAGTCATTGTTACTTCACGACTCCTATAAAAGGTTGAATGGCGCCGTCCATGAAATGTCTATAACAGAACTGAACCCTGTTTATGAGGCTCCATTAGATTCAGGTGACGAGAGGAATGAGTTGATGGTCTTAGAAATGGTGGATTAGGTGGTCACAGGGCAAGAGACAGAGGGATTGATGGAGGGGAGGAAGAGGATGAATTAATAAAAATTAAAAAAATTAAAATTTTAGAACAGGATTGGTGAAAAAAAGAAGCTATTTATGTATGGATAATTGAAAGAATCTGGAAGAAGAGAGAATTAGAGAATGAAAGCAATGACAATATGAGAGTATTAAAGAAATGAAAGAATAGGCAATATAAGAGTATTGGAAAAGAGGAAGAATAGGCAATATGAGAGAATTGGAGAAATGAAAGAATAGGCAATACAAAAGAATTGGAAAAGAGGAAAAATAGGCAATATGAGAGAATTGGAGAAATGAAAGAATAGGCAATATAAGAGAATTGGAGAAATGAAAGAATAGGCAATATGAGAAAGTTGGAAAAATGAAAGAAAAGGCAATATGAGAGAATTAGAACAAAAGGCAATATGTGAGAATTGGAGAAATGGAAGAATAGGCAATATGAGAGAATTGGAAAAGTGGAAGAATAGGCAATATGAGAGAATTGGAGAAATGGACGAAAAGGCAATATAAGTGAATTGGAGATGGAAACGTCTGTAAGAGAACTGAAGTTAATTTTTAAATTTCCATTAGATGTAGGTGTGGGAACAGTGGAATGAGTTGATGGAGCCCATAATTAGCCTGTAACAACTTGAACAGTATAGAGTGAAGAGATTTGACTTTTGGATTGGTAAGTGAAGATGAGAATATAAAAGTAAATTGAGTCTTGAACAGGTTGATCAAGGAATTTAAGGGATAGGAGACAAGAAATTGACATTATTATTTTTTTCAAATCTGAGAAATGGGAAAAGAGCAATTCTAATATATCTTAAATTTAAAGACAAGGACAATTTGAGAGAAGAGAGGTTTCAACAAATTTAATGGGATTTTTTGAAAACCATCAGGAATTTGAACAAGATACCTTAGGCTCATCTGACAGACACATTTTGTCCTTATTGATTTGTGAATATTTAGGCTGCTCCTCCTATGAAAGCCAAGTGGGGCCATTTGGTAAGAGCACATACTGATTTCAAGATCTGAAGACTATCACTGTCAGAGTTGGCAGTCATACTGGATAAGGATGCGCGGTTTTATCGATATATCGGTATATTGCAATACATAAACAACGTGATACGAATCGGTACACACTTCTGAAAATATCCAATATATTGAACGTTTTAAAACGAGCTGTTTTCATCTAAAATTGCAAAAAAACAACCAAATAAAACATGATTGACGGAAAGTTATTTACAACGTGCAAAGTTGTGTTGTTAAAATAGCTCAAATATGTATACAGATCAAACACAATGATTGAAAAAATATCTCTTTCCAAAATGGCTCATAGCTAAGCAATGATGATCGTTCTTAACGCTCATATTTAGACAAGATACCATGCACATTCCTGAATTAAAGAAGTACCAATATATTGCATTATTAATTAACTATCAATGATATGGCACTTATACAATTTTATACAGCCTGCACTATACGAATCCACAACTGGGCCAATACAGGAAAACTGGGCCAATACGAGCAAAACAAGGCCAATACGAGCAGACTGGGCCAATACAAGTCTGAGCATGCGCATACACACAAATGGCGAGAGTCCGAAGCTATCGCTTCGAAACTTTTCAACATATATGACAGTTCATCAATCTCATTGATGATTTTGATCTCGGTAAAAATTAACTCTGTAATGTTGTGCAAGTAAATTACAATGAAGTTAATTAATAAAAACGTCATTAATCAAGTTTTTCAGTATTGGCCCAGTTACTTCTGGGCCTCGGGCCAATACAGCAGACCTCGGACCTGTAACTGGACCAATACGGAAAAACTTGATTAATAACATTATTATACGTATTGCAATGCGCTTTTTTGTATCGCAATATATTGCAATACAGAAATGAGGACCGATACCCATCCTTACCGGTCCATGATGAGCTTACAATACCAATAAGTTGACTCTTCGATTTTCATAAACATTTGTTCAGCTTTGATACTAACCTCAATACCATATTTAATGATATAGAATGTTTAAAAACTCTCATTTTCATCACAGTACATGATAAAAACTTGTTTTTAATGAAAATCTAAAAACAGTCATGAATATATGTTTTCATATTTATAATGATATAAAAAAAATTTAAATTCACATTTTTCATCACAATAGATGATGAATAGACTTGTTTTCAGTGAAAATCTATTAACAGTCATTAATATATATTTTCAGAAGCTGAAATCACATATCCATCTTGAATGAATAGTTATGTAAGGTATAAATCATTTTCAACTTATAACTGTCATTCTAGCCTCTATTGATAAGTCTCCAAAATTACCTTTGACTGATTGACGCACGTCATTTTCAAATTGTAGATCATAATCATGACTTCATACTCTCCTTTAAATTGTCACTACAATGTGAAATAGTTTAAATTATATGTTTGATAAACTGAAATATTTAGATACCACACTCAAACAAACTTCATTCATATATACCAAATACCATTTGCTATGTCTGCAGAGAGTAATTGTTAAAATAAGTTGTTACTTAGCAATGACATAGAGGCAAAGTGCCATATAACATTAAGTCATTACTGTTATCAACATTATGGTTTATAGTATCAGCGGGGGACTGTTGGTACTTAATTAGCATCGTTATTATGTTTATATAGCAGACCCACCCATTAGTCGGCTAATATAGACATGAAAAGTTGGAAATAAGCTGATAGTTTGATAATCAAGTGTTGTCTATTAGCCGAATATATGAAATTTTAAACTAGCTGAATGTAGTGTCGTTTATTGGTCACACTTTTCATTCATCAGATCAATATATTTGGTGAGTGTTATATAGTAGCAACTTATATGAATAATATATATATATATATGTACAGAATTTGATGTGTAAGATGTTGTTGGTGCTTAAAAAATTATATCTTGAATGTCTTCCAGTTTTAATTCATTTTCTAGATAGTTTAACTGCAAAGAAAGAAATGAGTACCAAATTAATGATCATCATGCTGAGAGAACACTTTGAAATCAATCTATGACAGTAAAACTTGATGAGGAAAGGCAATGTTTCTGTTGTTTTATTACAAATATATGTAAAAGATAACTAAGAATCTGTTCAAATCTGTTGTTGTTAACTTGTTATGATAGATAAATATACTTTTCATGTCTTCTTTAAACTTTCAAATCATAGAAATCAGAATCCATCTTTCCCAAGCTCTGAGGTTATAGTGTACCTCTAATGGTAACCTTAGTAATCTAACCAATTTTCAAATTGAATAACAAAAACAATCTCTGTTATGAACAATCATATTGCATTTATTTTTATTGTCAACATTTGATAGATAAAATTTTGATGCTGTCTTTCTGGCAGGCTTTACCCAAAGTTCAATATTAAGAACCGCCTTTGCATGTTACTGGAAGTATCAATTTTAAAAAATATTTCATCATACCAATATTTTTTGGTGATCATTTTTGTTCCCAGTAATATGATGCCTTTAGGAATTTACTTTACAAAAAAAAAATCTTCATTGCATTTTCCTTGTTCAACAGCATGACAATTAGTTGAGTCTCGCAAGATCTTTGGCATTTATGCAGAGTTTTACAGATCTAAATATTTCTGAGGATTTGACACAAAAAAAATGTTTGCAGCTCAGCTCAAAAAAAAATTTCATCCCCAGTGATGCAGGATTCTTCTAATACCTTCAATATGCAATCTTTCATAAAAACCAGATTTTAGTATTAATTTCATGACAAGATGTTATTAAATCATCAACTATAACCAATATAATATAGATTGATCTTTATCAACCTTTAATCAAGTGTAAAACACCCACTATACATTTGGAGGACTGCTATAATAGGAAATGGACTCTAAAATATATGAACACTCTCGGTCCCCTAGACATTCAGTTTTGATTGACTATGTAAAACCCTGTATTTATTGCACCAGACTGGACTGTAACATTTACCAGGGGATGAAAGCTTCTTTATGTAAAAAGTTTACGTAACATAGGGAATATCAAATACAAAGAGATTTATCTATTATTGACAAATAATGTTGACTTAGTGTTTTGTCATGGAATATAAAAATCGAATTGAGCAATATTTAATATTTGCTTGGGACAAATACACATCACCTATTATTTTTTAGGTCAGGCCACTTAGCAGAAACTGGCAATGCATAAATAGCAACGTAACTGGTTTTATTTTTTAGGTTGAAGTAAAGTGTTTGAGTTCTAGATTTGTTATTAGTTTGTGAAAATTATTTAGGATATATTGCAACTGCATGATTGAGTTTTATATGAACTTTTAGTTGATAACTTTTCATACAATGAGGCCTGGATTTTTAATAGTGAATGCTAACTCAATAAAGGTAACTAAAAACTGAATACATTTGTTGATCATGCCTAAAAGAAAGATAATTATATAGATAGGCCTTAGCTACAAAATTTTGAAAAAATTTCAAAATAAGCATGAATTTCTATGTTACACATTTGACATGAATGTTGATAAATCAGCTGTCTCTTTCTTATGAAAGTGTCCTTATACCAAATACAAGTAAAAATAATATATTCAAATAGAAAACTTATTTTGTATCTAACATTCCAAACCCAGAAGTGCATATATCAATATTATCAAGGACCCAATTCATCTAAAAAGTGATATAAAACAACCTGTTTTTATACAAAAATTGTTATTTCAACCAAATAAAGCTTCTTCCATTCATTTAATGAAAACATTGCTTATGTGTTTGTATAAAAAGGTACTCTTATACCGTATGTATCGTATCGCAGCTTAGGTGTGCAATACTTTGGCAATATTGTTGTGACTTAATATATAGTATCGTGAATTATTATTGTATTGTCACAAGGTAAAAAATGATGACCTCATCTGAAAAGTCTTATGATGATAGATGCACACATGTGAAATATCAAAGGTCTACCCCCAAGCAATGAAAAGTTATGAACATGGTTAAAGTTTCTTGGTACAAACAAACAGACAGAGCAAAAACTATATGCAGTGTATAAAATATTGCCAGTCCGCCAGTCCTTGACTGGCTACTTTTTGCTAGGACTGGTTCCTTTTTGGTCAGGACTGGTAGTTAACTTTTAATTTTTTTTCTTTATTTTCCCCTTTGGAATTGACCAATTAATTTTCAGGACAGGCTAGGTTTCAAATCTATTTTATACACTGCTATATGCCACTAAAAAGTAATAAATATAAATGGTGTGTATTTGGAGATTTATGGTCAATGTCATGATAAGGACAATGTAAAGTGAAGAGCCAAAAGGGAAAAGGGAATTCCTGGTTGAGATAATGTCAAGATTTTAATGGATGTATCATAAACCAGATTTTTTATCTGAGGATGTATTTCGAAAATGGCAGCGGACAAATGACAAATAAAAACACTTTTTAAATTTTATGTCAGGAGGATACATCAGGGAGATAAGAAAATAAAATGGTTGGCCTAATGAAATATTTACCGGGGATTGAATTTCAAAACACTGGCATCATGTAGATCATTGACAACTTATGACAAAAATATTTGGAGAAAGCTGCCTGTAACAAGACCTCTCAGGATTACAATTAGTGAAAAACTGCCACATCTGATATTCTATAGCCCTAACTGACCAGCTAGCATTCTTGTTCATTGTAAACATGCTGTTATATGTTGCTCATAAGTAATGTATCTGCATTGAGTTAATTCTTTGTCTACTGGTCCAAGGGCATTATGGGATAGCGTACAGCATATATACAGCATATATATTTTTATAACACCCTTACTTGCAATTAATTCATGTAAAACAACCACTCAGGAATAGATTGGTGCAAGTTCAACAGCAGACATGTTAAAGGCACCACTCGATCAGCTTTCATTCGCCATCTTGAAATATTTACATTGCGAGAAATCAGATGTGCTGTATTATGCTTATTCAGTAACAAAATTAAGAAATAACTTCTTGATTGATAGAAGAGGAGCATATTTACAAATAATTCATAATAAAAGTTATCAGTTACGACGGCATTTTGTCGTAGTAATGCATTTCACCATCGTAGCTTTGATGATTGGCTTCATCTCACGATGTTTTTATTGTTTGAGCAATACACTTTATTCTTTGTCAAATTGTTAAATCTTGAACAACCGAAATGCTAACCTCATAAACATATTTGAAATTAAGTCTGAAATTATGAAAATCATATATAATTGTTAACAGGAAAATCATCCTGAATTTTGTCTCCTCAAAAATAATCCGCGTGAATGGTCCCTTTAAAGAGAGTCTTATATTTCTCTGTCTAGAATTGCCACCAATTAAACGGCAATTACAAGGAATGTCTGGCTAATACTTTTGTCCTTGCATTGTCACATCCTAGGTAAGGTAAATATTGTTCCATTGATTCCATGCAGGGCTGTCTTTGTATATGTCACAGCTGCTTGTGTTAAATTGTCCGTTATTAACGTTACGATAGGGAATGAATTACATTATGGAAATATTGATTATGAAAGTAAAATTGAAATGTCAGCATGTCTTACAATTGTTATGCACACTTACATGAAATTTAAGGGTATTAAATAAACATAGTGAAATAAATGGATGTAATTTGTAACATGATATCTGGAATGTTACAAGAAATATTCTTTGTTGCAATAGCTATGACACAATAAACAATATTACACACATAATCCAAAGAATTAACATCCTCAGCGTGAGATTCTCAATTCATATTATAGTGAGGGGAAGGGAAGTTTTATCCTAAACCTAAATTTGAATTTTAAATGATTTTAGATTTATCCAGCAAAAATGGCGTCACCTATTTAAACCACAGTGAACATTGTTGCTGAACTACACTGAGGGTTGTTGACCAAGCTTTGTATTGGTCAGCAAGTTTTTCACACAATTTTGTTAATATATTACTTCAATAAACAAAGATAATTAACAATACAACATTTTTGGTGCCTCTACAGCCTTTAAAGGGGCAGTGGCACGTTTTTTGATAATTTTATATTTTAAAATTTTCAGTGATAATTATAAGTAAATGTTAAATGTATTATTTTGACAGAGTCAAAAATGTCATTACACAAGTCAATCATCCATAGCCGGAGGACAAAGTATGAAGATTCACATAAAATACATAGGCCGCCATTTTTGTGTGAACACCTTTAATTCATTTTCTGTAAGAAAAAGGAATCGCATGGCTAAACTTTATGTTAAATATTTGAATTATTACTGCTCCATTTAGTTTAAATACATTGTCTTTCAATTGGAACCATTAATTTTCATTTTCCTGACATCACCTCATATTCCCCCTAAAAACGTGCTACTGCCCCTTTAAAGCAGTGACAGGAAAAAAATATGAATGGATTGTAAACCATGTATTGTTGGACCATTGTGTAGCCAATACTTGGTCTTTATGAAACAAGAATGATAGGAGGTCAAATTTACCTAAGTCAATATTGATTCTATATCCTATTCTGTCCAACCAATAAGCTCTAAGTTATTTATGGTGGATAATATCATTTAAGTGTCTGTTGATCTGTTGAAACTGTGATAAAATATCTTTATAACCAAATAGATAATTGAAAATTTTACAATAAAGTTTCAATAAATGAAAGATTGAAACTGTATAACTAATAAAATTAGAGATGCACATTTTATGAGCATGAACAATGGTATCTGAAAATAAAGTTCTTGAGAATATCACCATTCATCGTTACACATTGCTACATATTTTCAGCTAATAAAATTAGAGATACACATTTTAATAGTGAACAATGGTATATCTGGAAATAAGGTTTTTGAGAATATCACCATTCATCGTAACACATTGCTTCATATTTTCAGCTAATAAAATTAGAGATACACATTTTAATAATGAACATTGGAATATCTGGAAATAAGGTTCATGAGAATATCACCATTTATCGTAACACATTGCCACATATTTTCAGCTAATAAACTTAGAGATACACATTTTAATAATGAACAACGGTATATCTGGAAATAAGGTTCTTGAGAATATCAACATTCATCGTAACACATTGCTTCATATTTTCAGCCAATAAACTTACAGATACAAATTTTAATAATGAACATAGGTATATCTGGAAATAAAGTTCTTGAGAATATCACAATTCTTCGCAACACATTGCTTCATATTTTCCGCTGACAATGCAATAAGACAAGGAAGTGAGCTAATACCAGAGGTTATTGTGTCGGGGAGATATATATAAGCAGCGGTGTCGGGCAGCCTCTAGCGTTATTGACCTTTCTGTAGTCTTCATAACATCTAATAAGTCTCTAAGAGCATAATCCTTTACCATTCCACCTGGTGCATATGTCTGAACCCCTGATGTGCTTTCTCAGAGTAGTCTAAGAATTGTAAGAGTACCCAAGTATTAATAAGGTTCTTGGATGAAATGGACAGTATATTTTAGTGCAGAAGGCGAGTTTTTTATACCAGAAATTGGAGGGTCAAAGAGGGGGGGAGGGGCTTGCCAAATTTTGAAGAGGTGCATGTTGTTTTTTATTTGAAAATCTACATAAATTTTAGGAAAAGTAAATTCTTTGGAGAGTCAACTTTTTATATGCAAATAAAGCTTTTAGTTTCATAAGAAAAGAAGACATATATTGAAGTTAATTTACTTTTATCTGAGAGGAGCATGTTTTTTTTTTATTTCCCCAATAAATATTATTTTATGCCAAATGTGTCCTCTTCAGATGCTACTATCTCATTCCGCAACACCACTATCCATGGTTGTTGAAGAAATCATCAAGTA
The DNA here is from genome assembly GCA_916613615.1 of Steromphala cineraria. Taxonomy (NCBI): domain Eukaryota; kingdom Metazoa; phylum Mollusca; class Gastropoda; order Trochida; family Trochidae; genus Steromphala; species Steromphala cineraria. The sequence goes on from OU744732.1 coordinate 28,877,005, forward strand.
TCAAGCAAAAACTGCGGGCTAAAATTTGTGTGTGGACACCTTCAAATCATTTGCAGTAGGGAACTGGATTCTCGTATCTAACCCAACATGGTACATTTGCTCAAGAATTTCCACTAAAAACATTGTCTTAATGGGTTTTTTTTTTCACGATTTTTTATGTGCCTAAAAACTAACTACTGTCTGTTCCTTTAAAGGGACAGTTCTATCAGGGTATTTTTTGTGGAAAAAGTGTCCTTCCGTTATTATACTTATATTTGATTATAACATGATGTTTTCACACTTTATTTAATATATGTTAGTGAGGGTAACATATTAGTTGTTCTAGATTTAACGTTTGACCAAGAAAAAAGTTGGATCACTGCGTCCTCTAGAATTTCACAAAAGGATATCCCTATAGAACTGTCCCTTTAAACGGTACGAACAGAAGACTCTGTACATGACTTCCTAAGCAGTAAGAAGCCATAGAAGTTCCTTAATTTCATTGGACATGGCATCGACAGCGTGATGAAGTTAATACCTCGGAACTCTCATTAGCGTAGTCTCATCACAGTGCCGGGGGCGATATTGTTCTTCCAGACTTAGCTCCCCGCTAACGGCGCCATTTACCATTGTGCTTGGTCTAATGTCACTGTCAGGCTTCCGTAATCTTTCCTTAGACGATGTAGGGATTGGATTGTTCAATTTGGTTCCTGCTTATCGTCTGCAAGTTGTCGTAACCATGTAATATATATACAAGTTTGAAGGTAAAGATTGAAGGATGAATTTCTTAGAAACTTATGAAATATGATAATATTTTAATTTTGAATGAAATAGTTTTCCTTCGTGGTTGAAAAAGTATATAAAAACAAATCCTTTGGTATTTGTTACTTTGTCAACATTAAATATCAATTAATAAATGCCATGGTGCGTTTTTATTTATGCTCCATCATCATTTCTTATCAATATTTCAATTACAAATATACATCCCTGATCACAGTACTGCAGACTTCTGATTGCAGTAACTTCACAGTATTGTGACGTCATCTTATATCATGACACGGCATAATTGAGATGTCATAAATCATTCCATCGCTTGTATAAACAGGGCTTGGGGTCACAGTACTGATGCCATATTCTGATGTGGTGATTTCACAGTATTGTGATGTTATCTTATATCATGTCATGGCATAATTGAGATGTCATAAAAGCATTTCATTGCTTTTATAGACAGGGTTTAGGATCACAGTACTGCCACTTCTGATGCAGTAATTTCACAGTATTGTGACGTCATCTTATTTCAGGACATGGCATAATTGAGATGTCATCTAAGCATTAAATTTCGCTTGTTACTTACATTGAAGGGCTCAAGATTGTGATAAAACTGTTGTCAAAAAGATATTTCCTTTCAGAGATATGAAGATGTATCAAAGGACTTGAATAGTGAAATTTTGATAAATAATCTGTAAATCTATAGCTGTATATGTTAAAGGTTTTTCAGTCCTTGACTTGTAGATTTGTTGTATACATAATATTTTAAGGTATGAAGTGTCTCTCACAATGTGATAAACAGGAATAAATGTCTCCTAAGCACATTTCATGTGTTCTAATATGGTAAGACCAATTACACGTCACTTTCCGCCTACTACGTTGGAACTGTTGGTGCCATTTTGGCTATTAATGCTGTCTGGATATCATGTCGTCAAAGCCATGGCTGAGACCTCTGGCTACGACCATGATTTAATATCACGATTCTAAAAAAGAGCAACCTCAGCAAATTCTTGGGTTATTTACTGAGCTATAGTGAGTTTGTTGCTGACCAGATTTGGATCTTATCACTTTATTAAAAGATTGGTTCTTTTTTACCAGCATTAATTAAATATTAAAGGGGCAGTAGCACGTTTTTAGGGGGAATATAAGGTTGTGTCAGGAAAATGAAAATAAATGGTTCCAATTGAAAGACAATGTATTTAAACTAAAGGGAGCAGTAATAATTCAAATTCATAATGTAAACTTTAGCTATGCGATTCCTTTTTCTTACACAAAATGAATTAAAGGTGTTCACACAAAATGGCCGCCAATGGATTTTATGTAAATCTTCATACTTTGTCCTCTGACTATGGATGATTTGCTTGTGTAATGAGATTTTTGACAATATCAAAATAATACATTTAGCATTAACTTACAATTATCAGTGACAAATTTTAAATATAAAATTATCAAAAAACATGCTACTGCCCCTTTAATGCAGAGGAATATATGGATGACAACTTCTTTGTACATTGTATGCATACAATGTTTAAAGTACAAAGAAGTTGTCATCCTCTGCATTATTGTCATTCCAACTTCTATAATGCCTCTCAAAGAAGTTATAAGTTAGATATTTGATTCTGACAATGAAATATTCAAATGTAATTATTGGCGTAAATCTCCCCTCTGGGACGAAACGCAGCCCCTCTCTTCATTCTCCGAATGAGCCAGCAGAAGTCTAAATAAAAATAAAAAGAAATAACCTAAGTCATATTCACCATTAGTGGTATGCAGCTCCTCTCTTCACTCCTGGAGTTGTCTCCCTTTGACTGCCTATGTGGCAGCCTCATATTCTCTTCTGCTAGCTCTAGAGATGGAAGCCATTCAGAAGTCTGGATAATTTTCTTCAATACTTCTTCATGTGCTGTGTTTTCTTGGATTATATGGTATGTGATATCGACATTGGGTCTTAACAGACAACCGCATTCGTTTTTTGTGTCTTTGAACTGTGTTTTTTGTGACTTGTGAAATTTTTTTCTGTGACTGTCAACGTGTTTTTCCGCGAAGTACTGTCTTGTGTGTTTCGTAATGGCTACCCAACGTAAATGTGTGTCTTGTCAACGTTTCATGTCGGATCGCGATCCTCATTCCCTTTGTGTTCTGTGTGATAAGAATCCTATTTGTTTTCCTGATGCGCGTTGCCTTATGTGTAGTGACTTAGACAAAGATACGTGGGCTAAACTCTGCGAGTTACGTGCTAAGAAAGCTAAATCTTCCTCCATTGCTCCTCATACTCCTCCCCCTGCTATGGATGGTCATGAATCGGATTCTCCTATCCCCCCTTCGGGAACTGTAGCAAATCTCACGGCTAATCCTAACGAGTTAACGGCGTTTCTTAATTCCTTCAAACAAGAAATGTTCTCCTCATTCCAAAACAATTTTCAAGCTATGGAACGGAAAAACGATGAAAAGATCGCCTCCTTGAAAAAGTCTCTCTCTAAATCCCTTTCGAGTAGCCTGGCTAAGGGCGGGTCTTCACGTAAGATTCCTCCTAGTTCTGAATCGTCCCGTGGTGACAAGCTTAAGCCGTCTAAACGGGCCGCCGACCCTAAGGACACGGTAGTTAAGGCGGGTGATACTTCCAAACGGCAGTGTTTACCGGGCTCGGGCCTGCCTAAGGATGGTCAGGTTGACCAGGTGAAGAAGACCTTAGTCCGTTCTGACGACTATTCTGTCCCAGATTCGGGCGGGTCACACGTAGTGGACGCCGTTAACCTGTCCGTACCCTGCTCTGGGACGGCTCGGGGCGGGTCTCGCGTGCAGGGTGATAAGCCCGTCAACGGCTCTAATGCCACAGCTACTGGCCCAGTCCAGGATGCTATTGACACGGTTAGCACGCGTGATCCGTGCCTTGGCTCACGGACGCAGCAACTCTCCACGGACGGCACGGGCCTCTCGGGGTCAGTAGGTCACGGCTCGGGTGACACTGTAAACAAACAGGAGCCGCTTGATTTTGTCAACATTTCTAATCCGCCGTTCCTCCCGATCTTAACGGACTTAGAATCTGAGGATAAACAACCGGTTGATGTGAAACTCCACTCTCATGAGGGATTAGCGATCATTCCCGCCGTTGATTCTTCGGACATTCCGGACTTAGTCCCGAACTGGACTTTTGTTGAAAAGATTGACTTTTTACACAAGCTCAAGCCTTGTACTCAGCCGTCCTCGCTTGATGAAATTTTGGAACAGCCCTTACCTGAGGAGCTCGGTTCTACTGGTATACTCCCCCCTAAGCGGGCACCCAAGCGTTCTTTACCCCACTCGACAGTGGTCAAGAATGGTCTCGACATTGTGAATGCTAACCTCGCCAAGGCCAAGGATGCTTATTCCTTATCTAAGCTCCCCCTTAAGAACTCCTACGTTATTCACGATCGGGTTTTACCGGCTGCCGCTCCGGATGTTGACAGAGATTTTGCTCGTCTTAATGCCAAACCTCTTCCACGATTTCAAGGAGATAAACTGTCTGTTCCCCGTAAGGACTTGAAGGACTTAGACGCCGCTGCTAGGAACTCTGTCGATATTCTGTCCTACATTAACTGGTTTGCGGCTGGTGTCAGACAACTTCTTCCGCCTACTTTCCACAGTTATGAAGGGATCAAGCCCCAGACACTCACTGTCATGAGCGCAGAGGAGGTTGCCCTCGCCCACTCCTTTTTGGACGTTATCTACCAGGCCGCGGGGGACGCCACCCAAGCTCAAGTTGCCTCCCTGGCTCGTATAACTGCCCTTGAAAGATCACAACTGTTAGGATCCGTTAGGAATTTGCCTGTCGACACGAAGGAGGATCTTTTCCAACAGCCGTTGAACTCCGACTCTATTTTCAACGGACAGTGCGCACAGGCAATCGCTTCTCAGGAGGCTCAGACTAACAGACATCTCAATCAGCAACTCGCCTCAGCTCTGCTAGCTCAGACCAGAAACCAACGTGGTTCCTTCCGAGGTCGTCGTGGACAGCCCAACTCTACACCCCGACCCCCCCTCCATCGTTCTGCTTTCGACCGAGCTAGTAAGCCCTTTGAGCGTTCTCGACCCCCTCCTACTCTACCTCAGACCCCCAAGGAGAGTCAAGGTCCTCCTCCCAGGTACAGTTTTCGTGGCAGAGGAAACAGAGGAGCCAAGAATACCTTCCGTCGCTGACTCTTTCCCAGTCGGTCTTCCAAGCCTACACCCTTTCGATCTTGCTATGCCCATGGACTCCTCTCTAGATTTCGATTTTGTGACGCCAGTCGATTCCTCCCCAGTGGGGGGTCGTCTGCAACGATTCGCACGGAACTGGCAACTCATCACCCCGGATCTTTGGATCAACTCTGTGATTTCCGACGGGTACCAGCTCCAATTCCAGACGCGCCCGCCCCTAGCGATTCATCCGATGGGAAGGAGATTTTTCTTACAAGGACCGCGTCTGGACGCTGCTCTACTGGCAATAGAGCAGCTCCTGCTGAAGGAGGCAATTGTGGAACTCTCTCCTCTCGATTCGTCCCGAGGTTTTTACTCACCGGTGTTTCTGGTGCCGAAGCGCGATACGACAGAGATGCGCATGATAATAGACTTAAAGATTCTCAACAAGGATTTCCTTCAGCTCCCTCCCACCTTCACCATGGAGTCGCTGAAGAACGTGAGGAAGCTCGTCCAACCCAACAGCAAATTCATCAGCATGGACCTGAAGGACGCATATTTGCATATACCCATCCACAAGCACTCACAAAAGTTCCTAAGGTTCGCCGTAAACGGAAGAAGATTCCAGTTCCAAGTTCTTCCGTTCGGAGTGTCAATCGCGCCTTGGTTATTCACTATGGTCATGAAACCCATCCTACACTTTCTACACATGAGAGGGATTGCGATCCATGGGTACTTGGACGATTTTCTGGGAAGGCACATTTCTACAGTGATGCTAATCAAACAGACCAAGTTCGCCATACATGTCTTTACTCATCTAGGATGGATAGTTCACCCGGAGAAGTCCGAACTAACCCCTACACCCAAGATCAAGTTCCTAGGTGCGATACTAGATGCGGAGAAGTGTTTTATTTTCCCCATACAGGATCGTTGGCTGACAACTCGCAAACTGATTCTCTCTCTTCTCGCCGTACGAGTCACGACTCTCAGGAAGTGGATGTCCCTCCTAGGTTTTCTTACGTCGATACAGGCCTTTACGTACAGAGGTCGCCTCAACCTAAGGCATACTCAGGCGTGGATCAACGCGAACAGACACCAGGAATTGGATTCTCGCTTAGTGTGCCCTCCTCAAGTGTGTCGCGAACTGGACTGGTGGACGTGGGAGTCCAATGTGATGACGGGAACGCGATTCACAGATCCTCCTCCGACTTTCACGATCTTCACGGACGCGTCAAGGGAAGGTTGGGGAGCCCATATGGATTCGCTGGAAGCGCAAGGAATATGGACAAAACAGGAAACGATGTTGCACATAAACTCTCTGGAGCTTCTTGCAGTCATCAAAGCTCTCAAGGTGTGGTGGAGGCTTCTTTATCACGCAAGTTTGATGATAGCGACAGACAATGCGACAGTGGTGGCTTACATCAACAAGCAGGGCGGGACCAGGTCCCAGGAGCTTATGGACCTAACTCGACAGCTGTTCTCTCTAGCGGATCAGTGCAGAGCCAACCTCAGGGCCAGGCACATCCCAGGCAGGTTAAACGTGTTAGCGGACTCACTATCCAGAAGCAAACAGGTGATTCCGACGGAATGGACTCTTCACGAGGATGCATTCCAGTTGATAGTGAACAAGTGGGAGACCCCGTTTTTCGATCTTTTTGCTACAAGTCGAAACTACCAGTTACCAAACTACGTCAGTCCTATTCCAGACCCAAACGCTTGGGCAGTGGACGCTCTCTCGATATCGTGGCAAGGGATGACAGCGTACGCCTTTCCTCCAGTAAAGATCATCCCAGATGTGTTAGCCAAAATCTCGACTCAGGACTGTCTCATCTTTCTGGTAGCGCCAGCGTGGCCCACGAGAACTTGGTTTCCGAACCTACTGGATCTATTAACAGACTATCCTCTGAAACTGCCGTTGTGGGACAACCTGTTGTACCAACCCATTTCGCTCAAGACTCACGGAAATCTATCGGCACTGAATCTTCACGTGTGGAGGCTATCAAGGAATCGCTTTCATCTAAAGGTTTCGGACGAGATTCTTCGAGTGCTATCCTACAATCTGTCAGACCCTCCACATCTAAATTATACGACGCCAAATGGAAGATTTTCTCCGGCTGGAGACAGCAAGTGGGACTGTTAGATTCAGCCATATCCATTCCCATGATTGCGGACTTCCTGTTGTTTTTAAGAGATGTTAAAAAACTTAAGCACGGTACCATCGAAGGATATAGATCGGCCATAGCTTCTGTTTGTGACTTACAAGGATTATCGGTGGGAACAGATCAATCTCTACACAGAATGTTAAGATTTTTTCAGATTAAGGATATGTCCACACCTTCGATTTTTCCCAAGTGGGACTTAAGGATCGTACTCCAATCACTGCTTAAAGCACCCTACGAACCTTTGAACTCTACCACACTAAAGTTTCTCTCTTTTAAGACTGCCTTTTTGCTAGCCTTTGCTTCTGCTGCCAGAGTATAGGAGTTGCACGCGATCGACAATTCCTCTATCAGGTTTTCAGACGGTTACAAGGAAGTCTCTTGCCGTGCGCTCCCGGAGTTTTTAGCCAAGAACCAGTCAGCTTCTCTAGGACCGTTAGGTACTCGTGTGTACAAGATACCAGCTCTACCTTCATCTTCCTCTCGCTCAGACAAGGATAGACTACTTTGCCCAGTTAGGGCTCTTAGATGGTACCTCCAGAGAACTGCTTCGTTTCGGAGGAACAGAAGGAGATTGTTTCTTTCATGCAAGACAGCGGTGGATTCC